>OY735142.1:28011454-29473822 GCA_963457615.1 Nicrophorus investigator
TAAGCGGCCTTAACGATTGGGCTGGAGTAAGCGGCGGAGTAAGCCAACGGTGAGGTGTAAGCCAAAGGAGCACCGATCAAAGGAGCGGCAGCCAAAACGCCTGGTTTAGCCTTAGGTTCCGGATCGGCGAAGGCAACAGCCAAAAGGGCGGCGAAAACAACCTAAAAAGTAAAAGACAAATAAGTATTTGATAGACAAACCAATTCTATAATTCTTACGTATTTGAACATGTTGATTGATGGTTTTTGGATGCTTTGACTTCTAAAATCAAATTGATGCCTTCTGTTTAACGTCTTCGGGTTTATATACTGGGAGTTCATGACGGTGGTGATGACCTCCGGGACACGAAAGAAATGGAAACGCTTGCACGATGACCAGTTTCGCAATCGTCGCAGACTTTTGCGTTTCCTTCTTCAAGGAATTCGCATTGATTTAAATTTTATTCGGCTCGCGAAAAGAGTGTTAAAAAACAACAAGACAAAAACAAGAAAGTCGACCCAACACGCGTGTGTTTTTGTTGTTCAATTTTAAATGATTTAAATTTACAATTTCGTTATGTAAACTATTTTCGTTTTGCATTTGTATTTTGCCAGTTCGGCGATTGTCGCGAAATAGTTGAGGCGTGAGCAAATAAATTTAATATTAACTAGAGGGAATATACATATTTAATACATGCTAACTAGATAAAAGGTATGACACACCTGCGGATGTTTGAATCGTTACAACTTATTTGGTTGGACATACTTGGAAAGTATAATAAGACATTTTATTTAGATAAATCATAAGCCCAACGAATGATACTTTATGTTTAACTATTAAACTATTAATTTTGTACTAGTAATTTAAGAATATAAATTAATATTCTATTGAAATTAAAGCAAATATGTCGAAGTCTTAATTACTAATGTAATATAATTTACTCAAATAAATACTTCAAATATTTGCTTTGGAGCTGGGTAAATAAAATATAGTTACCAACTCTATTAATAAAAGTCACTATTTTTTGGTTTATAGTGACTATAAATTTGGTTAAAGAAAATTTAGTTACCAATTTAATTTATTAAAGTCACTATATTTAATTGTTTTTAGTCAAAAATGAGTCGCTTTATATTATGTCACAAAATGACAGCTGTCATGGAAGTGACAAAGACCAAGTGAAATATTATTAGCACGTTATATAGCCACTTGTACAATAGTTGAGAAATGTTGATATAGAAAATTATTTAATTATAATTAATTATTAGTTTCTTTTAAATTAATGAATATTCAATTATTGCATTACGTATGCAAAACACACTTGAATACGTACACCCACATTATTGTATAACGAGAAGGCAATGTCCTGCGATAATTGTTGCGCGTCAATATTCGATTTTCTTTTGGAATGTTGGGCAATTGGTCATTGTTACGTCTTTCATTAACGTTGCAAGGTCACGACTTCTACTTATGTTTATGCAATCGATGAACCATGATCATCTTATACATAATAATAAAAATTTAAGACTATTTAGTCATCATTTTTATTGTTCAAAATTATCAATGATAATTATAGTTTTTTCATTTTGAATTTGCTATAGTTTTAGATTATTTAATATTAGCAGTTCCTTTATTGTTTGCTTATTTTGTTCCCTATAATCTTATTTTTTATTAATATATTTTTGTTTTATTTTTCAATTATTTATATTATTTTAATTTTAAAATTCAAGCATAAAATTCATATATAGAAATTGAAAAAACGTATTATATAAAAAAAATATCATATTTGCATAATATTATAATATTTAAATAAAAAAAACAGAAGTTAAAGCAAGTAGAAAATGTAATTAATTCAATGCAAAAAGATGAAGTGTACTCTTTTCTTTTAAAATAAAAGTTGGGCAAGTTTTTCATTACTACGGCAAGGTCACACTCCGCCGCGTTCCTTTCCTCCCACTTTTTGTACCTTTCCAAGAAGTAGTATATAAACTCATCGCTTTCATTTAAACCTTATCATTTTGATCTTAACAATCAAATAAACCAAACTCCAATATGTTCAAATACGTAAGTTTTCAGTATATTCTTTTTGTAGTAATGATTAATATTTTATTTTATCTATTTACAGGTTGTATTCGCCGCCCTTTTGGCTCTAGTCTTCGCTAATCCGGAACCTAAGGCTAAACCAGGCGTTTTGGCTGCCGCTCCTTTGATCGGTGCTCCTTTGGCTTACACTTCACCGTTGGCTTACTCCGCCGCTTACACCAGCCCAATCGTTAAGGCCGCTTACGCCGCTCCATACGTAGCATCTCCATATGCTTACTCCGCTGGATACGCTTCACCATACGCTTACTCCGCTTACTCACCATACACCGCCCCAATTGTTAAATACTACTGAAGACATCGACAAAATCAAAGAATGAAATAAAGACTAAATAATACTGAAAAATATTTGTGTATCAATCATCAATTATTACCTTCCAAATCAATTATTTAATAGAAGAAACAAGAAAATTTGAAAAAAAAAACATTTTCAAAGAAAATTGACAAAAATTTAATATATTTTTTTACTATTTGATTTATACTTTCTTACTTTTTGTGTTATAGACATAAATATTTATTTAAGACTTTCAAACATTTTTCGATATATATAAAATATTATATAATATTATATTTTAAGAATATTATAGTTCCTGTAATTTCTTATTAAAAAATAATCTATTAAAAAGCAGGAGTTTTCTCTGACATACATTAAATTTGTTAAATTTTACATATTTAATTTTATCTATTTTAAATGATTTTCTTATAAATCATTCATCAACAACTAATTAGTTTTTTCTTTATTTCAACTTTCATTATTTAAATCGATTAATTTTTTTCTTTTTAATTAAGTTTTAAAATAAAGAAAAACAAACAATTTAAGATATTTTTAAGTTCATCATTTTTTTAAATTGGAACAGTTTTTTAAAATAAGATGTAGAATATTAATTTAACTTATAAAGTTGAAGAAATGAAGCGATATTAGTTATGATTTTATAGCAATATTTAATAATAAGTCAACATTTTTATATATTTTATAAAATTATTTACGTTTGATAATTTAATAGATTCGTTGCTTTTAATAGAATAAATTACGTTTATTATTAAAAATAACTATTAGAAATATGACTATTATTTATAAATTTTATAGAAAAAATATTTTTTAAATTTATAATCTTGAACTATGTTCTAAATGCATAAAAAAAATCAATTGCGATGGAATACGGTGCGTCGTGAAGGAATGCCAATGAAATTCCCGCAATGTCTCCTCGATGCAACCCGGTTTTGTCACAATAGTTGAGTAATTGTTCGTTTCCCCATTTTATTTTATTTTTCATTACCAAGACGAGGCCACAACTCGAACCTTCCTCTCCTACCTGTTTACAATCCAACAAAGTATATAAACCCGAAGCGTTCGAGGCAAAGACATCAATTTGATCTTAGCAATCAAACGACCAAAAACCATTCAAAATGTTCAAATACGTAAGTCTTCAGTATATAATTTTTTTTGTAATAATTATTAATATTTTATTTTATCTATTTACAGGTTGTATTCGCTGCCCTTTTGGCTGTTGCCTTCGCCGATCCGGAACCTAAGGCTAAACCAGGCGTTTTGGCTGCCGCTCCTTTGATCGGTGCTCCTTTGGCTTACACTTCACCGTTGGCTTACTCCGCCGCTTACTCCAGCCCAATCGTTAAGGCCGCTTACGCCGCTCCATACGTGGCGTCTCCTTACGCTTACACCGCTGGATACGCTTCACCATACGCTTACTCCGCTTACTCTCCGTACACCGCTCCACTTGTCAAATACTACTGAAGACATCGACAAAATCAAAGAATGAAATAAAGACTAAATAATACTGAAACTTAATTGTTTATCTATTAACACCATTCAAACATAATTTAAATACTTTTAATTTATTACTATTTCCATCATGACTTTTTTGTGTAAGTATAAAACACTTATGTAATTCTCATAAACGAAATTTTAAATGGAAAAGTATAAAATAAATTTCGCTTTAAATATTTGTTAACTTACGTAATTTATTATTAATAGTCAATCTTTAAAATCGTATTTAATATTTAATTTTTACTAGAAATTATTCTACTCTTCGTTATATAAATTGCAGGAATATCTCAAAAAATTGAGAATATTAATTAACGAACTGAAATCACATTCACACTAAAAAAACGGTCCAACAGTTAGACTTAAAGGCCACAAATTAACAATACTCAAATTTACATTAAATAAATTGTAAATACAATTATTACGACGTAATAAAATAAATAAATAATTTTAATTTTTAACCCTTATTGTTTTTCTAAAATAATAATTCGATTTACATCGTTTTACAATTTTCATTCAATTAAAAATTCATCATACAATAATTTCTGACTAAATCAGAATCAGAATCTTAATATAAAAAAAAACTATTACCTCCTCAATGTAAATTTTTACATAATTTAACAATTTATTGTTACATTTACTTCCTTTTGCAGTATTATACAATATTAGTGAATTAAATACAATTTGATTTACAATTATTTTATTTAATGTACCACAATGTTATTTACCAAATATTTCTAAAATACATATATTCCTTTAATTCTTTTAATTATATAATGTTAATGAAAAACTTTACTAGATTATGAAAGAAGTTAGAAAATATTTCATAATAATCTGATTTTAAACTTAATACGAATTAATGTGAATTTGATTAAAAAATTAAATTTGATTAATTTGTATTTGTTGTTAAGTTAAGTTTACTTTAATTATTTGTAGGCTGAAATATTTGTAAAGTTTATATTGTAGATAAAATTACTTCTACAAGTGTATAAAGTTAATTTTATAAAGTGGTTCAAATTTGATGGTTGAGTAAGGTATGTTTATAAATAAGACAGTTGTATTTCATTTAATTTCGTATTTATTTATGTGGTAATTTTTTTATTGCATTTTAAATTGTTTATTTTTTGGTTTCAAGTCAGTTCAATCCTTTTGCGTATTTAAAAGTATTTGACGATTGGAGCGGCTGCGTATGCGGAGTAAGCGTACGGTGAAGCATATCCGGCGGTGTAAGCGTAAGGCGATGCAACGTAGGGGGAGCTGTAAGCGGCGTACGGTGAGTAAGCCGAGTAAGCGAGCGGAGCGGTGTAAGCCAATGGAGCGGCGACGACTGGTGCGGTTGCCAGGATACCTGGTTTGGCCTTAGGTTCGGGGGCGGCGAAGGCTACAGCCAAAACAGCAACGAAAACAACCTAAAACATCAAGAAAAAAAATAAATTATTATGACGCAATATAATTTGAATGCGGAATGCTTACGTATTTGAACATATTTGGTTGATTGAACTGTCGATATCAAACTGATGATTTGAAGACCAATTTCCATGGTCTTATATACATGTCTTCAGCGCGGGTGGGGACAAACGTGTGTACGTGTCCTCCGTGGATCTAAATGGATGGAATTATTACAATGACAAATTTGTATGTAGAAACAAGAACGCACCAAAAACTCTTTACATTTTATAAATTGCTTTATTACCGCAATTTATTACACTGGACAAGCAGGAAAACATCACCGAACTATATTAAGATTATTCAAGAAAATTTTTTTTTTTTTTAAATTTAATTAATTAATTATAAAAAAAAATAAGTAAATGTTAACTGCATGAAATTTATTACAAATATCAATAATAAATTGTAAATGACGCAAATGAAATAAAATTTAACCTTACTCAAACTACCGAAATTATTTTATTTAATGGGATCAACCTTAAAATAAGATTTTTTTAATGCAATTTAATTAAAACAAACAATCTACATTTAATGAACTGAATCAATTCTAATTCTAATACCATTTTGAAATGACAGCTGTCATCTGTATGTCAAAGCGAGAAACCGGTGTATTATTCTCAGCACTTTTAATACAAAACTCTAATAAACAAATATGTTGATACTGAGAGCGAAAAGGTTGACAAACGCTGGTCTAAAAAGCAAATAAATAGTAATTAATGGTTTAAATACATATTGTTTCTCTGCAATTAGTAAATAATGTTAAAATGTATATTTTTCTTAATTAAAAGTTATAGTTTCACTATCTTTCAGCACTGAATAGTCAATAGAAATTATTTAAATTATTTTATCTTTTATCAATCAATTTATAATTTGATTGAATTAACCTTAAAATGAGTTTTTTTTTAAATGACATTTTATTGACACAAACCAATTAATCCGCGTTACATACATTTAATGTACTAACCAGAGATACCTAACCTAATACCACTTCAAAATGACAGCTCTCACCTATATGTCAAAGCGAGAAAACGGTGTAATTAATAGTTTAAATACATATTGTTTCTCTACAATTAGTAAATAATGTTAAAATGTATAATTTTTTAATTAAAAATTATAGTTTCACTATCTTTCAGCACTGAATAGTCAATAGAAATTATTTTGATTATTTTAGCTTTTATCTAAAGTAAATTTAGAAAAAAATCAATTTACAATTTAAAATATTATAAATAGAGTATTTTTTTATCTATAATCAATAAATAATGTTTTTACTTGGGACGGATATATCCGACAGATATTTTACGCAATATTGTATGTTATCTTAGATCTTTGTGAGGCGCCAATAGTCATTTTTAAACAGAGCTGTCAAACGTCTTATATTAAGGTACAAATGCTTCCAAAATAATATAGGTTAAAGTTATGAATCCTTGTTTTAGGTAAAGCTTTGACGTTATCCTTGTTGATCCATGTTACCAACATTTTGATAGTTAAAAATGCGTTCTTGAAAAATCTTCAGCCAATAAGGGTTAAAATGCACTCAACCATAAAATCTTCGTTAGATTTTAATAAAATTTTCTGATTGAGTAATGAAATCTTCCTAAATATAAAGATTTATCATCAATTATAAAATCTTCATTAAGTTTTCAACAATTTTTTGCATTCTTTGAAAATTTTGTAGAAATAGCAATTATACATTTAATGATTTTAAGAGGATTACATCAGAAGTGTAAGTAGAGGAAAGTTTGAAGCAAACTAAAAAATTGTATAATTAATCAGGTGTCATCGAAAGGAAAGTGGAGATTTTTGGCAAACGCTTATATACATTTTTTTTTTGGACACGATTGTTGCACCAAAGAATTGCATTAAAGAAGTGTACGTACGCCGACGATTTCTTTAATTCGTTGTAGGCATTATATGGTTGTGTGCATGTCTGGCAGATTTTGAGGCAACCCGAAACGAATCAATATTCATATCAGCGTTCGTCACCGAGAGCGAACAATGATGTAACAGTGTGTCCATCGCAGGTAAACTACATTTAGCAGTGGCGAGGTCGAGACGCGAGGGCATTATTCAATAGAATTATATCGTTGAATTGCATTGCAGAAACGCATCCCGCGGTAGTCCCACCAATTCAGCATAAAGTTTATCAAGTTTTGCGGATGGTGGGAACCGTATATAAAGTCCGAACATTTCAATTAACGAGCATACAGTTTTCCCTCTGTGCAATCAGCAATCACACAACGATATCGTCATGTTCAAATACGTAAGTTTGCTTGTTTTGTCAGGTTTCGAACTTGCGGTAATCGAATAACGTTTCGTTTCAGATCGTCTTCGCCGCCCTCCTGGCCATCGCCCTCGCCGCCCCCGAACCCAAGGCTAAACCTGGAATCATCGCAGCCGCCCCCATCGTTGCCGCCGCACCGGCAGTCGCCTACACCTCACCGATCGTAAGCGCTGCATATGCTAGTCCATATGCTTACTCAGCTTACTCTCCGTACGCCGCTTATCCAGCTTACTCCGCTTACTCAGCGTACTCCGCCCCGATCGTCAGCTACTACTGAAAACGACTTACTGTGAAAAAAACTACGTACCATTAAGAAAATTAAGAGAAATATATTAATGAGAAATTAAATTACACTTAGTTTTATTTCGTGCAACCTTTAACAAAACTTATCTAATAATAAAAGTCAAAAAAAAAGTAGGAAATGAAATTTTATGCTCTACTTATTTCTTATAAATAAAGTGAAGATACATTTTTTATTTTATTATTAATTATTATGTGGAAAATTGTAGTTTCTTTTCATTAACAAAAATAATGTATTTAATTAGAGATGTAATAGATAAATATTTAATTAATCTATATAAATTATGTAACCAGCATGTAAATAAATTGAAATATGTTGAATTCATTCATTGATTTAATAAAAAAATACTATTTTTACGAGAGTAAAGGAATGCAGCCAAAAAATCGAAACACTACCATTTCTTGCACTATCATTGAATGAACATGAATGAAACGTAGTAAAAAGTTCTAAAAACATGTGTAGTAAATTCTGTGTCGATAATAAAAAAATAATTTATTCTGAATACTCATCGATAAGGAACAACAAAAAACTGCACACATAAATTTTATAGCTGCATTTCTCGGAAATACGCACAAACCATGAATGAAATGTAGTAATAGTGAAATGTATAAATAGTAAAAAAGAAGCGTAGAAAATTCCAGACTCGAGTCTAGACGATAAAACTTATTTATTCGAAATAACATCGATAAAGAACAATAATAAAAACTGCAAATGTCTCGGCTATTACTTTTAAATAGTTTCATTGACATTTTTCGCTTTGAATATTCATATTTTTCGACACAAATTATATATTAGAATTGCATAAGTATCTTGTCAACTAACGTTAAGTTTGTAAGTGATTTCTAAAATAATTATTTTTCAAACTATTATACTTTTTCGGAAAATTTAATTAAATTGAAGTACATATTTACAAAATCCTTGAAGTATATGTAATCTACATAGTAAGTTTCTTTCCAACAGTGAAAAACTTTTAGCAATTAGGTAACAAATATTTTGGATCGCGCGGCCAAATGGTTGAGAAACTTTGGTATAAAATAAACATTGACACTAACATATTTTTTTCCTAATAATTTTTTTGTATATATTTCTAGTATAATAATCTTGAAAAAAAACAATACTGCTTTAACAGAAAACATAAACAATCTTTACTTTACTAACTAATTACGAGATGAATTCTTCAACTTATTATTAGTCAATTTTGATATGATTATTTAATAAAGTTAACAAAATAATTGAAGCAAAAGTGTTTCAACAATTTTCTTGAAATAATTATAACAAAAAAAGTATTCTCCAACTTATACACTTTCTATTTTAACAAAATTAACTGATTGAAAAAAGTTCGATTAATTGTAAAAATTGAAAGCTTTTACTTTCTTAATGGTTTTGATAAGGGATGAAGTAAGACGGATGACCAACTTTTATATTATTATCGATGGTTCAAATCGAAAAGATCGCTTAATTCAAATCATCTTATTTTTATTGTAAAAAAAATTGGGTCAAGGTTACATATTTTCTACTTCTTCTGCTCTCAATATTTGTCTGTAAAATTCATAAAATTCTTCAGTAATTCTAAAGATATTAATTATTATTTCTTTATAAACACAAATTATAATTCTCTCAAAAAAAAAAACGAATCTCGTAATAAAAGTTTAATAAATATATTTTTTCCTTCCTTCCATTCTTTATATTCGAAATGAAGATTTCTCATTCATATTACATAAATATAGAAAAAGAAGTAAATTAAATAATAAATGGCAATTATTAACAACAAATTGTAAAGTTTTGAAAACTGTTCCATCAGCAGAATCTTTCCTGCTAACATCAGTTTTTTAAGATGTTGTAATAGGAATTTTGTTAATCTCATGAAAAATACAAGAATTAACTCAGATTGTTATGTTAAATGTTCAATTAAAAATCCGGGTTTACTTTAAAAACTTTACAAACTTTTGGTGATGTGGCATGTTCATTAGGTCATAACTTATAGATTGAGAAACGTTACTTTAGAAGTTTCTGAAATTACTGGATTGTTTATAAAATATACTGCAAATTATATAAAGTATGTAATAGTTTTTAAAATATAAAAAAATAAAAACATTTTTTTTTTATAATTAATTAATTAAATAAATAAATTAAAAAAGGACAGGATTTAAATAAAATGTATAAATAAATTATTTTTTTAATATGATTTTATTATGTGATGCATAGCAAAATACATATTAATGTCTAGTTCAAGGTTTAATGAAATTAATAAAACGCAAATTTTATTGGCATTTTTGGAATTAATTAGAATAATGTAATTAATTTTTGATGAGTTTAAAAGGCATTTAAATTATTTACGCACAATTTTTAACTGAACGTCATCGAGAAATGCGAGCGCGTCACGCATCTGAATATTTTAAAATATTATTTATTTATTTATTATCATTTGTAAAAATAACACATCTTTTTTTTAACACAACACAACACGATCTCTATCTAAAAATTTAAATATGCAAATAATAAAAAAATCGAATGCGAAGTAAAGCAAGTTCCAGGTCATCGGCTTCGACCATCACCATCGGGCATTGTTGTCCATCATCATCATCATCCCATAACTAGTTTTCAACAACAAACGAAACTAATAAAATAAAAAGAGTGATAAATAAACACGTCGCATTTAAATCGATTAAAATTCCACGTCGAACGTCCGGAATTAGAATAAACGAAGACATCGTGGATTTTTACTACGCCTAATGTATGCGTGGACGACATAAATTATCGACGCCGGAGCGTCAACGGGTTTTAATGGAAAACCGCTTTGATTAATCTCCAATTTTAAAACATATCCAATTTTAATTAAAACCAAATCAAAATTTCGAAAATAACTTTATTTATTAATATTAGTTATGAAAATAATTAAACTTTAATTCTTATTTTGGATATTATTTAGAAAATTCTTTATAATCAAAAGAAAATTGTAAACTTTAATCGAATTCTAAATATTTTAATTATTAAAAACTAATTAAATCCGTTATAGTATTTGGGGAAATCGCCTTATATGAGACATTGTGACTAGTACTGTGAATAAGCATAAAGTATTTTTATGTATAAAAATAAAACTTTACTATGCGTATAATATTCTAGACATATTTTTGATGTTGTTGTTTGTAATAACTTTGAGCTCTAGAAAGGTCGATGACTGAAAGGAGCAAACGTTCGTGTCTGTTTCCGAACATCAAAGATAAAGCAAATCTTCAGATTTATGAAGCAAATCGGAGTTAGGAGCAGTTAATAATTGCCTTCTGAAACTTGCTCACCACATGGAAAATATTCCCAAGCAAAACAAGTCTACGTGTGTTAACGGCCGCTTGCGACGTTTTTTTTTTACATTTACAAGAAACGCATGTTTCGGATTAATTCGGTGCAGCATTCGTTAATTTTTTGTAATATATTTTAATTAATTTAATTTGTTTTGATTGTCCAAACGTTGTTAATCCGGTGATATTTATGGAAACCAGTTTTGTGGTTTGTAGGTGTGTTTGGTTTAAAGCTCGAAATTAGTTGCAGTTTTGATCTCTTTCGTCCGCTTCCTATAAGCTTCTGGATATTATACCGAAATACCTGACCTCGGCATTTAATGTATTCGAAAGGTTATCTGGAGCATTTCGTTTATTTTTCTATTTTAATTATCGAATCGTAATTTTTGTTCAATCAGCGTAAATTTTATGTGTTTTTAATAATTGCTATTAAGAAAAATATTAATATTGTAATAGAATTGAAGAAAATTTATGTTTCAGATAGATAAAAATGAATCAAAAGCTTTAAAGTTTCAACCATCATTTTCGAGACTTTTAAGATGATTTTTTAGTTTTAAAATGTTAAAAAGCAATAAAAAAGATTTTAATTAAGATTTTTTTTAAGTTGACTTCGTAAAAGAAATATTTTTTTGATAAATATAATAATAAAGTACACAAAACTTTCGAAAATAATTGAAAAAATTAACGGTAAGAAAACTTAGTTTTTTTTTTTGTTAAATATTAGACATTTTTCCAATAAAACAATAATTTTTGTTATATCTTGAAGTATTTTAATGTAAATTGAAGAAAAACGATGATCAAACGATGAAAATCCAGGGAATATTATTTGTAATTATTTTTTTTAAACAAAATTTAATTTTATTGTTTTTTTTTAAATTTTAATTAAAAAAAATATTTTTTATTATAATTTTAAATTGTGTTGAAATACTTTATGAAGTATTTTCTCAATAAAAATTAAATATAAATAAATTTAGTTTAGTTTAGTGGAATTTTACAGCAATATTTTATAAAGATTGGTAGAATTTTAAACAAACTTTTTTTTTGTTAATTTTTCTTCAAATATGTAAATAAAAATCAAAAATTATACAAGAGATAATTAATATATTTCAAAAACTAAAATATTAACAAAAAATCAAATTTTAATTAATTTTTCTTGACGTTATTTTTTTTGTAATAATTAATATTTGTTAAACTTTAAACCAAATATAAGTTTATGAAGTATTTTCTCAATAAAAATGAATTATAAATAAATTTAGTTTAGTTTAATGAAATTTTACAGCAATATTTTACTAGTAAAAATGAACAAAAAAAAGTTTTATATTTTAAACAAACATTTTTTTTTGTTAATTTTTCTTCAAATATGTAAATAAAAATCATAAATTATACAAGAGATAATTAATATATTGCAAAAACTAAAATATCAACAAAAAATCAAATTTTAATTAATTTTTCTAGACATTATTTTTTTCTGTAATAATTAATATTTGTTAAACTTTAAACCAAATATAAGTTTATAAAGTATTTTCTCAATAAAAATGAATTATAAATAAATTTAGTTTAGTTTAATGAAATATTATAGCAATATTTTACCAGTAAAAATGAACAAAAAAAAGTTTTAAAATATTTAAACAAACTTTTTTTTTGTTAATTTTTCTTCAAATACGTAAATAAAAATCATAAATTATACAAGAGATAATTAATATATTGCAAAAACTAAAATATCAACAAAAAATCAAATTGTAATTAATTTTAAATACTTTAAATATAAATAAATTTAGTTTAGTTTAATGAAATTTTACAGCAATATTTTACCAGTAAAGATTAAAAAAAATAGTAGATTTTTAAACTAATTTATTTCTTGCTTTTTTCTGAAAATATATAAATACAAGAGATCAACAAAAAATCAATTTTAATTAAGTTTTGTAGACGTTATTTTTTCTGTAATAAAATTGAAAATTCGTTTCTAAGCTTGAAAAGTGAGTAAAAATCTTTTGAAACAACAATAAATAGGTGACTTGAATATAAATCGAAGTTCTAGAAACGTTTTGGAAGAGAGTGTAAATAGAATATTAATATATTTGAAAAAATAAAGTTAAAATAAAATTTACTCAATTTTCAATTACATTTTTTTAAACATTTATAAAGAATTAATTGTATCATAATCACGATTTTTAATATAAAAAAAACTTCTAAAGAAGGAAAGAGCTAAAATAGCCTTGAAAATTTGAACGAAAATTTTAAAAATATAAAATGTGTTTAATGGAATTTTATTGTTATAAATACGGTTTATTAGGTAATATACTTAAAATCGTTGAGAATCGATTTGATGTTGTAGAAATCATCGTAACTTGCGAAAGGTGGCGATTGGTAATTGGAGAATATTAAAGGTGATCCGAATTCTCGAGACAACGAAGGAACTGGAGCACTTATTGCGAAACCCAGAAGAAGTACGCACGTGAAACAAACCTAAATCGAAAATAAATTTCAAAAAAAATCACATGAAAATAATAAAAATTTGTAACGAATAAATATAATGTAGGATTTGTATTGAGTTGGATTGAGCACGAACGGCATTATTTAAATAGAATCATCAATATTATTCCGTTCATTAAATCCACGATTAAATTGTTGTTGTTTATCAAATTTATCATTTTATAAATACAAATTTGCAACAACAAAAAACGCATGCATTTCGCTCACCGTGTTAAACATCATTTTGGTATTGAACGTGATCGGATTAAGTCGCAAACACTCACTCACCTTCTGTGTACATTTGTATCCTTTTTTATATATCCAATGCATTTCATTTGCATATCGACAATGTGCAGCGAGCGATTTCCGTCTCGCCGTTTCTCATTGGACATTTCGATCAAGGTGACCAAATTTTATGCAAAAAAAAAATAATTAAAACAAATAAATTGATTATCCGAATTTCAAGTACACTAATTCAACAATTATAGTCTATATAACCCATCTTATTTATTACCCAATTTATTTTTTATAATAATACAGTTATTCCTCGATTAACGAATTTGTTCTTTGAATTTAAGAAAAATTTCGTTTTCAGAGCTGAATTCTTTCATTTTATTTATTAAATAAACAGAAAACTTATATCTTTCATTTGCAATACTGATCGCTTATGAATAACACTTTTTTTTTTTAATTTTTACTGAAAAATTCTTCATCGCCAAAACCAGTTTAATATTAACGATAAATTTATTTTTAGTTGAGTTATGCAAATTGTTCATAAAATCAACAACATTATATTTTGATATTTGATCAACGCTGTTGTTTTCACGGATTTCGTATCCTGTTTTTTGTTTGCCTTTGTTTTTCGTGCATGATTAAAGTTTTTATGCAAATAAATTTGTAAATGTAAATAATTATAAATTCTTGTATATTTAATTTATATCTTTTAGTATAAAGCATTAATTTTAAGTTTTATTTAATACAAGTAAATTTAAGATTATAAGTCATACATTTTGGTGGATGCGCCGGGTATAAAATTGATTTAATTGCAAATATTAATACATTATTAAATAATTAAAATGATGATATTTAACGTTTGATAAATAAAATTAGCGGTAATTAATTAATATTTAAGTATAAAAATTAAAATTTAAATTGAGAAATAAAACGAAACAAAAATGTAATAACAATAAAAAACTGAATGTCAAATGTATATTAGTCAGAATGCAAAGCGAAAGCAAAAACGTTTGTAAACGAAACACGTTTCTTTATAACCGTGCCATATTCAATGTGCTTCATTCATTATTGCAAAAATCAATTATATTCTCATCCATTCACGTTTATATGCACTTGGAAGATATTCCGCTAGATGGAAATATCAGGAGTTTAATTTAATAAACAATTATTTATTTTCATATAATATTCATTCATTTAAAAACTCTTGATAACTTGGAAAAAGTTGATTTTTTTTAAAATAATTATTATGGTGAACATTTTTACTCCCTTACAACGGTGCATAATGCGATTTTCCTATTACAACGTTGCTCCTTTATAATACAACTTAATTAGCTTAAAACTTCAGAATCTGATTGAAAATAATTGTAATTAAGACAGAAATATTTGCAGCAGTGAATTTTCATTTTATTTTTAATAAATATTATTATATTTTAATTGTAAGCAGATTTTTTTTGTTGCATGGACGAATAAAATATTTCAAAGAAACCTTGAACGTTGCAAATGTCACGGTGACAATGGGATGATGACAAATGCATCAATTTTCATTTATTTCGGCTACGATGCGACATGCATTATTCACCGGACATCGATGCGATATATAAAAGGAATCCGGAACGCGAAGAAGATTATCCAATTTCCTCTGCAAGAAGATCAACATGTTTAAATTGGTAAGTTTCTAAGCTGTCAATTTACTTAGTCATATCTAACAATTTCCTTGGTTACAGATATCTTTGTTTATTGTCGTTGTCCTTTTGGTTGCTATGACAATTGCAGCCCCTAATCCGTATCCGGCGCCTAGGCCGCAACCGCAGTACTATGCGGTTGCATCGGCTTATCCAGCTGTTGGTTATTATTATGGTTAAAAAAATGGTTATCTTAAGATTAATTATATTTGACTATCTATGTACATGTTTTAAACGCAATTATGTATACATAAATAAAGTATTCTCGAGCATTTAATCAATATTTTTATTATTTACCGTTTTCTATTTTATATTATTCTATATCCAATAAAAAGTGGATTTATATAAAATTTCATCTAATTTTACGACGAAAAAAATAAAAATATTTTTTAGAATTTATTTTTATTTTCTTCTATCAAAATTTATTTTTAAACTGAACTATAGTGAAATCGCACTGTGCGAGGTTTTGACAATTGACTTTAAAGAACTATTTGGTTGCTTCCTTTGACGTTGATTTTTTCTGTTATTCTTTGTAAAAGAAATTTTTGTTGAGATGAGGATAGTGCATTGTTCTGGATGAGTGTATTTATTCTCTGCCTAGGTCCTTGGCATCCCTAGAGAAACTGGGTTACAATGAGGAATACGGCCTACGACACTGCAGCTCACTACACAAGTGGGTGAATCAATTTGAAACTTATTATCTTCGAAACTCATTCATCTAATAATATTTTATGCACCACTATTACAATATATAAATTGTATTATTGATTTATAATAAATACGATTGTTGTCTTGTAGATAAGGTTGCCTGTTTTCATACACTCACGTCACTGTCAAACACAGCTGACACTATCAGTTTCATTTGCAACTGTCACTTGATTATTATTATTATGCATCTATTTTTTAGGTTAGTTGATGTTTTCATGACAAATCAACAAAAGCTGTCATACCATGTATTTTATGATTGTCTATTAAATGTTGTTTTTAAATAGTTTATTGATCATTATTGAAAGGTTTTAAGTATATAAAATTATTTAATGCTGTTAATAAAATATGATTTATAGATTTGTGAATAAATCCGATACGAGGTAAATCCGTTAAAGCGTAAAACCAGCAATTCTGCTGCAGTACATCATCGGGGTGTTGGAAAATTGGGTCACATCTGATGGAACTGAAATAATGGACATTCCATCGTCTTTTGCTGCCACATATTATGATGCTGCCCTTCCAAGTCGTGCTAAGCCCTTCCCGTTTAATAACAAATGTATTTTTAGTGCGGCAATGCATAATATTCACCTTGGAACTGTCGCATCAATAATTCCTGTTTTGAAGTAGTGAAACGACGAGATTTCAATTAACCGTTCTCTATTAATATTTATCGTTGCCTCCAACGAAGAGCCCCAAGGACTATCTTAAACCCGATATATGAAGACATTATATAATGTGTTCTCTCACAATTCATATAAGACATAAAATTACAAAGTGTATACCTTTATCAGAATTAAAGATATCTCAAAATTGCAGATCTTAAAATATTTTTTTTTGTAAAGAAGATTTTTAAATGTTAAATAATTTTCTTAATTCTCCGTTAATTGAGTTTTCAACAAAAAAAAATAATAAAGTTGATTGATGCTAAAATTGTTTATTTATATTTTCATTAAGATATGCTAAGTCAAGTCACGATACATTTCGTTGTTTTAGTGTCAAAAAATATTTAACCATAATAAGATCCATAGTAACCAACAGCTGGGTAACCAGGGGCAACGGCATAATATTGAGGTTGCGGTTGTGGCAAAGGGTTGGCTTTTGGAGCGGCAACTGCCAATGCGATCAAACACATGACAGCAACAAAGAGAACCACCTAAAAGTTTGTTAAAAAAAATAGGTTAAATTATTCAAATAATTGAAGCACTCACCAATTTGAACATTTTGCTATTGATTGTTTTGTGAAGACGTTTTTAGAACTGTGATGTTTTCTGCATGCTCACATTTCTCTTATATACTGATTTTTAGAATAAAGTATAAATAATGTATGTTGCATCGCAGTCAAAATTAATGTACATTGAATATTTTTATATAAATTTTGTCTGCATCTCGCAGTAATTCTATATTAAATATTATCAACTTTATAAAATTATTTTATATTTAGTAGTAATTTGAATATTAATTTAGTAAATTTTTCAAAATGCATTTTTCATTGTCAAATCTAAGTTCAATTGAAGCTCTTAGTGAGGCGCCACTAGTCATTATAGACGGAGCTGTCATTATTATTTTTGACAGCGCTTCGACGTTATTCCTGCAGAGGCTCCAGTCATGTTATCAAAATATGTCATAACGTAATATTATACAGCGGTTTTGCTTTTGACAGTCCGTATTATACCACCTTCATAAAGAATTTTTTAAATTGAATTTGACAGTTGAAAATGCGTCCCTGAAAAATCCCGATTCGCAAAGGGTTAAATTATTTATTTTGATAAAGTTACTTATTAGCATTTCTAGGATCATCACTTTTATATATTGGTAAGCTATTTTCAAATTCACATAATCAGAATTGCAATACGCTATGAATTATTTATGCACTTATCCATGCGATATATAAAAGACCATTGAGCATCCAAAAAGCATCACAGTTTAAGAACGATCGTCGTTCAACGTAAAGCAAAAATGTTTAAATTGGTACGTCTGCAACTGTCACACTGACAACTATTTTTTTAAAATTAATTTAATTGTAGATGGCTCTGTTCTTCGTTGTTATGTGTTTGATAGCATTGACAGTTGGCGCTCCGAACCCTGATCCGTTGCCACAACCAAGGCCTCAGTATTATGCAGTTGCCCCTGGTTACCCAGCTGTTGGTTACTATGGAACTTATTATGGATGAATCTCATCGTATTCAAAAAAATGGACACTAATAATATGATATCCCACTTCGCTCTTGTATAATAATCCAGATTACAAATAAAATATATATATTAGCACAGTATAAAAATCGATTTATTCCCAAAAAAAAATATACAACTTGTAAACTTATATTATTCTTCATGAGTAAATAAAAAATAAATAAAATGTCAATATTAAACTTTTCTTCAACAATTTATTTTTAATGTATGCTGTAATATCTACAATTTATTTCCTAAACTGCTGAAAAAAATCTAATTAAAATATTGCAAATAAAACTATACAGTAATCATATTTTAGAAAAAAAAAACATATTTTTATTTTCAAAATTTTAGTAATTTATATGAAATAATTTCAAGAATTTTAAGTTTTTTAAACTACTACCAAAGTTAATTAGAATATTAAATATGCAAATTTATGATGAAAGTTTCACCTTTCCCGAAAAGTTTGTGGTTTGTGATAAAAATGCATTGCATAATCAAATATTATAAAGATCAACTGTTACCTATACTCAATAATTAATATTTTGTGTACAATAAATATTAAAAGTAAGAAAAAATATAATGCTAATAAATTTTATTTCTGATTTATTTTAGTATATAATACATGTGCGAAGTCATTTATAAAAAATCAAATAAACGGTATCCCAATTTCGGAGAGTGTAATCAACCATAATAAGTTCCATAGTAACCAACGGCCGGGTAACCAGGAGCAACAGCATAATATTGAGGTTGGGGCTGCGGCTGAGGATAAGCTTTAGGCGCGGCAATAACCAATGCGATCAAGCACATAACAGCAACCAACAAAATCATCTAAAATTACAAAAAAAGAAAAACATTAGTTGTAACATTCTAATAATGTATACGCACTTACCAATTTAAACATTTTGTTTGTCGGATGATCGTTTTGCAAAGACGTTAACAGAACTGCGATGCTTTTTCAAAATACAGATCGCTCTTATATAAATGCCTAGCAACGAAATAAATAATGCAAAGTGCATTACAGCCGAAATTTATAGTAATTGATGCAATTGTATTTCTCAACGTTTCAGTTAAATATTTATTAGATGCTTAATATATTTTTTACTCTTACATGTAACTCTTTTAGAATCTTAATTATATCATGGATTTGCTATTCGCAAAATGATTTATCTTACGTCATCAGTTGATTTTATTTAAAAATTGACAAGTATTTTTTTTTTACATTTATTGTTATTGCTGTTACGGTAACCATGGTTACGTAATTGATATTTTATGTCAGTTAATCGGAATTTTTAGTAGATTTAAAAAAAAAATTGTCAAAAATGTAATTGAATAGATGTCACATCATATTGCGAAATCCAGTTACGGACACAATTAACGGAATAATGGCATTCGCAGACAACCGCTTCAATGGATTACGTAAACTTTGGATTTGTTTTGCTCTCGTCCATTTGAATTACAAAAAAAAAGTAAATTAACAGTGAATTGCAAGGGTTAATCGATGCGTTAATTATTTTCATCCAACAGATTACATTCTGTTTTAGAAAATTAGTGCTTACTTGGGCCATGCATTAAGCATTGTTTTGGATGCTTTAGATTACTTTAAACCCGCAAAACTCGATGTAAATTAAACAATCCAACAGACGTTGTATATTAAGATGTTTCTCTTATGATTCAGTAAGCAAATGGTATTCATGCAATATTCGTGCACGTTCGTAACTATATTTAGATATTTCTAACCATTCATCGTTTATATATACACTTGTCTCTAAATCTTCAAACATTTATCTAATACTGAAGTCAAATTTGATATATTTTTTGTTTATCAAAATAGTTAGATACTACGAGAAAATGACAAATGATATAATAATACCAATATAATCGTTTTAAAGAGTGATAATTTATCTTTAATTTGCGTGCTCAAAAATGAATATGTCGTACATATTTTTTGAGATATAAGCAAAAATGTGAAGACTTGGAAACTTCAAAAAACGTTTCTTCAAGTTTGACAAAATTGCAATTGATATAATAATACCAATATACTCCTCCTCCTTAAAGAGTGAACACCTATCTTTAATTTGCGTGTTCAAAAATGAATATGTCGTAGATACTTTTTGAAATATCAGCAAAAATGTGAAGACACTGCTTACAAAAATGTTTCTTTAAGTTCGACAGTGAATTACGAGAAAATGACAAATCATATAAAAATACCAATTAATTCCTCTTAAAGAGTGAACACCTATCTTTAATGTACGTACTCAAAAATAAATATGTCTTGCATACTTTTTGAGATATATTATATTTTAGTAAAAGAAATAACAAAAAATTGTCAGAAACTTTTGTAATTTCGTCTTCATTTTCTTTGTTTTTGTTGTTAATAAGATTTTATATATCGTCCGCTGATAAACCATAATTTTCTGCATTCAATAAATTTCAAACATTCTCTTCATCTACTTTATTATTTTCTTCTTTTGGTACAACTTCAGACAATATTTTTCCACAAACTTCAATTGCGAACTCCATTATATTGAAAGATTATTTGAATTTAGTAGTAGTTTATTTTTATAAAACTTGAATTAAAGTAGTAATTAAAGGTAAATGACATACTTTTTATTGTATTCAGAATATCCCAAATATATATATGTGGTTTGATTTATTTATATTTTATTGAATTATTTATATCTTCGCATAAATGCCAATAATTATGAGTTTTACGAAAAGAAGAGTACGCAGTAGTAGAAACGTCAGTTCATCAACATTCGAATTGTACGTTCTTGCGCGTACACAAGATGTAAATGATGTGTAATGGGGATAATTGATCTAATTTGTTTTGGTTTCTATCCACGACCTGGGCTACGCCGACTTAGATGATGTCCACGAATCCATTTTAATCTATTCGTCGAAGGGCATCTTTCACGACGAAGTTAAGTGAACAAAAAAAATACGAGGAGAAGGAGGAGGATTGGGGATGGTTAGCAACTGAGAAAGAGGGTCGCAACGATCTTCCAATTAATTCCCGCTGCGTACACTTACACCTCGTTATCCTGCCATTCTTCGCAATTCAATATCTCAACAAACTACAAGGACGAACTCATTTTCGAATACGTTAATCGTCGAAGATGGAAATGAACTGAGAATTACATTTCCACTTATTTCATTATTATTTTTTCGATCGTCCCTTTCAAACGTATTCTGATCCCTTTTTTTCTTTATTTAACCTCAATAGAGGAGCTAATAATCGAAGACATTCCTAGATCGTCTAATTATTATCCATATTATTTAATATCTTAAAGTCTGTAACTATTTTTATTTTATAGCTAATTTCAAACAAAACAAAAAAAAAACAAAGATTTATAACCTCAACTTATTTTGCTCTCATAGAATCATATATCGATCAATGACAATGACATTTGACAGCTCCGATCGCCTTAATTAGAACTAAGATACGATTTGATTTGATTTGAATGATTTTTTTGCCCTAGTTTACTAAATTTATTTTAAAGACTACTCGTATTTACAAAGCGAGGAATTCCTATATTATTTTTCTAGCTTCATCCTGTCATAACAACATGTGCTCCTTATACTACAAATTGTTTGGCTTGTTATCAACAACTATCAAATGCATACAGACATTCTCATTTTCTATATAATACAACATTTTATTTTTGATAGTAATGTAACTCAATTTGTGTTTATATAATCCCAATTTTCTTCAATTCCGATATATTTTATTTACTTCAAAAATGTAAATATTTTCGCAAATAAATCATTAAATGTAATTTAACTTAATTTCTTTTTAATTCAACTTAAGTTACAAATTTATATCAAATACATTAATGTGATTACATAATCAGAATTGGATTTCTAAAATGGTGGTTACAAAATTAACAATGACGTTTATTGATGAGAAATGTCAATCAAATTAGGTTATATTTTTAGTAACTAAAAAAAGAATAAATTTGTAATCATAAATCAAATAAAATCTATAATTTGATTGATTTAACTTAGAAAAGATAAACACTTACATAACTACTTGCAAAATTGTAAATTGCACGATGAATTACTCAAAGTAATATTAACTTGTTACATTGTATCATTGATTTTCAGAATTTGAGAGATATCATGTATTGTTTATTTTGACATCTGTCAAATTAATAAATTTAAAATACACACCCCAATAGTTAAGAAAACTAATTAATACATTTTTACATAATAAGAAAATTTGAACTCAAACACGCACGAAGCAAATATTACAAAACCAACACAAAAAATAAAGAATATCAAGAAAATAGAAATAATGTAACATAATTTTAGCGTATATATTTATTCTTGGAATTAGAGCAGCACAGAGCAATCCATCACGTGGACTTTCAGCGAAATGTTAATAATTAATGGATTGCGTAATAATTGGATCAAATTTCATTTTGTTCCTGTTTCGTTCACGAACAATGGAAATCATAATGCATTATGTATTAGATGAAGTGAATACAAATAATAATAACCTTGACAATCAAATGTCATGTTCACAATTTTTTGCTCCTTTTTTTTAAATTAATTTGAATAACAAATTAATTGGAACAATTAATTAAGTTTACACAAAAAAAAACTCCAACAATAACAAATTTAATGTATTTTTTAATTAATCGAAATTATTTTATAAAACAATAATTCAACAAATTTACTTTTATTTTTTTCTTTTTTACATTATTTTTGCCAATTTGACATAATGAAACGTCATTTCAAAATAATAATCTTTATTTTTGTTACAGTTTTGAGGTTATTTATCTGATTTCAGAAATATGTTCAATTTATGTAGAAAATCAAACAAATTTGTTTAAAATAAAATTAATATTCATGAAAACAAAAAAATCATTGCATGTAGTAATGTTTGTGTTAATCAAGTTAAAAAAAGGTATACACGAAATTATAAGAATATTTCATATTAATAATTAGTTGAACTAATTAAATGTGTTTATGATGAGAAGCTTAGCAAGTAGACCGAATTATAATCTCGACATTAAACAGCGAACATAGTTCGTTAATTCCGTATTAGTCTGCAGATTATAGTTCCGGAAACTCTATCTCTATATTTAGACACCGAATCATCTTTTAATGAAAAGGCGCTAATATAAATAGCGTAAATTATATTATAATTATTGTATAAACTCCACAAATATATTAAACTAAATTTACTAATTCGTAGGTAATTCGAGTTGTTTCTAATCAACTGTCTTATAATTGAAAGGTGATCCCCCGCCTCGGTAAACACACTTTTTCATTATCAATCAAGAATCCATCCATCCATCTTGATGCTCGATTCTCGAACGATCAGCTCTTAAGAGGTCAAAGCCTATTTATGGATCAACTTTTTTCGTTTTTTGTTTATTTTCGTTCATTTTTTTTTTCTTATTTGATGAAGATTCCCGTGGTACCCGTTGCGCAACGCCACAATTTGTTGTTTCATTTGTTGTCTTGTCATGTTTTTCTGACACATTCCGAGTGTTTATTGGATCGGTGGCGCACGTGGTGGATGCTGATGTCGCCGTCTAAATGTGCTCTCGGTCATGCCTCGCGAGGGACCCTTAAAAGCACCAACAGCACGTTTTATTCGCACGTTGCGCAATCGGACAAATGGCTGCATCCGGTATCTCTCATCGTAACCGTCAAATTTTGACACATAATTCTTTCTTTTTTTTTAATATAATTGTGTATTGTTATGGGTTATTAATACTATAATAATTGTTTTTCTATAAGGGGGACACATCGTTGGTCATCATGTAATTTTCAGAATTGGTCTCATTACGTCCATTGTCCTGCGGAATAATTATTTTAAAAGCGTCGCTGATGAGCGCACTGTCTCGATTGTTTTTCTCAATGTTACTGACCCCCCTACACTTAACGTTTCGAGATAATTATGTAAACAGCAATTATCACTTTATAATAATTAATAATAAATTAAAAACGAATAACATCAACTTCACGAAATTAATCCCAAACACTTAATTCAAATAAAAAAAATGAATAATTTACGAACGAGTGGCGAATATATCCGTCCTATTGTTTATACGAATTTGTAGAATTCTATGGAAGACCATTATGGTGGTGCAATCACCTAATATTATTTCAACGGTAAATCTTAATAAGACGCCACTAATCTTTTTAAGATGGAACTGTCAAACATCATTGATTGTCATTAGCAAAATAAGTTTAGGTTCGCAGAGTTAATAAAAAATGTATATATCAAAAATTATTTTAATTGTTTTATTATAAAAATTATAATCTACGAACAATTTTTTCTCAATTAAGAAAAAAATAATATTGTTTAAACTAATAATAAAAGAAATTATTTCAGTTTTTTTTTATTTAAATGTTGACTTAAATTTATTAATTATTGAATTCAAATATTTTCATGTAAACATAATATCAATATAAAAAAAAAATAAAAATTGATATTTTCTTTTTCTCTTGAATTATGTGAATTTAGTTAAAGAAACTAAATAAATTGGGAAACATAAGGTAATGTGCATCAAATTTCGTATGCAATGCGAAATGCATTATTTATATAATGCTCAACGAAACAGTATATAAGAGTAATCTGAACGTGCAGAAAGCATCACAGTTTCAACCTCATCGCAAAACGATAAAGCAAAATGTTCAAATTGGTAAGTTCTTGCAATCTTTCAATATTTTATGTAAAAATAATTATAATATTAATTAAAACAGTTAATTTAATAAAAATAATTAACAAATTAATTATTTTGCAACTGCAGGTAGTTTTGTTTGTTGCTGTCATTTGTTTGATCGGAATGACAGTTGCCGCATCGAAAGCCAATCCTCTGCCACAACCGCAACCTCAATATTATGCCGTTGCCCCTGGTTACCCAGCTGTTGGTTATTATGGATCTTATTACGGTTAATTATATTTGGTTAAGGAAATATGGATTTTTTTATGATTGACTATGGACATGTATTTTATAATTATTTTATCTGTTACTAATTTAACAAAATGATATAAATATTTTACAAAGTTGGCAAAATGTTTTCTTGACGTTTGAAAGTTTTATTTTGACGTGACAGTTCAGTTCAGTCGCTGTTAAAAATCAATAATTTTGTACTGCAATTTTACCGTAAAATAAATATTTTTTGTTGTTAATTTATTTCTTTTTTTATAAATGCGGTTAAAATTAAATTTGCAAATATATATTTAAAGAATCAATATTGCGAGTAATTAAGTACGTGACAGACTAATGAAAACAAAAATGTGAGGATCGATTGTGGTGAGTATTATTTAATTTGTAAAAGACGAGCATACGACACGTGCTTCGTGAACGTGAACGTGAAGATTAATTATCACCGTTCTCCAACGACGTCGACCGATGTTTCAGGTACAAAAAAGATCTTCGCCTCAAGGAATATCGTTAAAAACTGTACAATTCCATCAAATAATCAACTCGATGGAATTGATATGCATTTTTAATGCTCATTAAGCAAATTAGTAAGGAAGAATGAAAGACCTAGAACATTAGTCACGATGAGTTTCCTGCTGTTGCTGCTTCCTGCAGCGAGTTTCTCAACTCAAATTACGTTACCCACGACGGACGAGTTCGACTCTTTCAAGAACTTCCTGACCACCTGAAAGAGGTTTTCCACTGATCATCTTCTACCACTTGAGCAACGACAGTCCGGATTACTTAAACAACTTGATTCATTACTCGTCTTATTACAGTCCTTATTACGTTTACGTGCAGAAAGTTAAGTTGAAAATCAGTACCAATTCCCGCTTGGAAATAATTTTGTTCGACACGACGAACACTTTAAGATATTTCCTGAGGAAATCTATGCACAGCAATGGTAAATACACGAAATATTTATTCATATGCAATCAACGTCTGCCGCTGATAGACACGATGAATTTGGTGTGGACGGCCGGAATATGGAATTTCATATTCTTTTTAACCGAATACAAACTTTTCTATTACTACAACCCATTCACATCCACGTTTATATCGTCCAAATGGAATATAATGTACGATCAATTCAATAAGTTCAATGATATTAATCAATACGTGATTGAGGTGAGCATTGCTAGGCAATCTCCAAACTCCAATTTGCAAATCATTGAAAAGTTAGGGCACGTCATGAACGCAAAGCTCGCAATTGTAAGAGCCCGAGATATGGAAGATAACTACAGGTTGGTTAAAGAGAAGCAGGTGGAAATGAGCTTTTCCGGAGACTTTTACGGCCTTTACAAGGACGTTAAATACATGGAGCCGATCAAGAGGAACGATATTATGATTCTCGCTCCGAAAGACGTGAATTTAGTCAACTACTTTAATTTTCTGCAGATATTAGATATTTGGGTTTACGTAATTGCGTTCGAGGTGCTGTTTATATTAGTTATTTGGATGTTGGAAAGGAAGGATTATTCTGAAATTGTTCTTATTATGTTCGGTGTATCAATTGGAACAGTGGTTAATTTGAAACCTTCCAAATATTCTTTATCATCAAGATTCATCATAATCAGTTGGATGTACTTAAACCTGATTATGATGGCCGTGTACTCGTCAACTTTAGTGGGGAATCTAGTAAAATTGCAAGAAGCTAAAAGCGACGAAATGTTTCTATTAGAAGAACTTAAAGGGAACAACAAATCGGTTTGTCTTCCCAGGGAATTCGTCGATTTAATCCCGAACGATCTCCGTTTCCAAATTAAAACCAGAGAATCTTTGGTGGAAGATATCCTGCTAAAAAGAACGAACTGTTGCTACGCCCTGATGCGAAATCAGGCTGAATTTTTCGCTTCAGTTATGCCCGAATTCTACGTGATCAAAGAGAGTTTAATCCCTGGATACGAGTCGATGTACTTCAAAAAATCATCGCCTTTTATTTACAAATTCAACGATATCATGAAACGCGTCGAAGCTGCAGGTCTGTACGTATTCGTGGACGTTCCTGAACATCGACCGTCATCGTCCCATCGCAACTACATAACCATCAACGAATTGGGAAGTATCTTGGTGGCGCTCAGCTTGGGATTTGCGTTTAGCATCATCGTTTTCGCTCTTGAAACTGCGATGGGAAAGTGCTCTTTGGCCAATAAAACGGTTTTAACTAAGTTTAAATTGTAAACAGACTAATTGGAACGTACAGTAATTAAAACGGGAGCATTCGCTTTTAAAGTTTTGGAAGATGAGAGGATGCACGTGTCACGTTTAGTGTAGGCGTTTTGCTTCGGAGTAGGCTTAAACACAGGATCGAGACGATGACACGTGCAAAGATGAAAATATTATCTACCCAACCAAAACAATTGTATTTATAATTCAAATAAAATATCTATAATTAAGTGCATTTCAACTTTTTATTTATTTCAATCATTTATTAAAACAACAAAAAATCAAAAATTAAAAAAATAAAATAAAATTTATTTATATTTTCATAACGGTTCAATAAAACTAATTATTTTGTTCAACTACAATCAAAAAATTTAATTTATTTCATTCATAAATATAATAGAATATTAAACAAAACCTAGCCCAGTGATGGGAAAACTACATTTCATTAAAAAAAAATCCTTTAAGACTTTATTACGGTTTTAAAATAAATAATACTGACTAGCTAATTTTTTTCTGAAAGAAATTTTCTCATCACTGACCCAACCTAACCTTATTTATGTGAAATGTTATGAATGCAATCAGGAAATGAAATATGTGACCTATAAAAAGTTTGTGTTTTGTTTTGGCGTAGGTCGATGTTTAACCTATAAATAACGCCGTGTTTACTCCAATTCACTTGTAATATGAGTACATTTTCTATTCTTTTTAAAAATAACGTTGTGTAGGATGCATTTGCTAATTGTAATTACTGAAAATGAATGTATTAAATTTAGCACCAAACTGGACTGAAAATTCTGAAATAAT
The DNA here is from genome assembly GCA_963457615.1 of Nicrophorus investigator. Lineage (NCBI taxonomy): Eukaryota > Metazoa > Arthropoda > Insecta > Coleoptera > Silphidae > Nicrophorus > Nicrophorus investigator. The sequence continues at coordinate 28,039,820 of OY735142.1, forward strand.
TTGTATACTTCCGGTAACAATTAAAGTATTATTTTCATATTTCGTTTACACGTATACAAAAAAAAATTAAAATATAATTAACAAAAATGATAAATGATTTATAACATTTTTAACAAAATTTATCTGTAAATAAATTTCTTGAATAATGATGAATCTATTTTTATTAGTAGGCGATGTTTGAGATGTTGACAGTTGCTAACGTAATAAATTTGACAGTTATTTAGAATTGTTAATCGAATTGACGTGAGTAAAATTGAGAAACTACTAAAATGTTGCAATTATGTAAAATACGATGAGATTGGTTTCTCGAGGTTTTTGTATATTTGTGTTGGATAATCCGAAAAGGTGATGCTGTATTTATCAATAAACCATGTGGATGTGGGATACAGGATTATGCGGATCACAGAGGACTGGAGATAAAGGAGAATGAGAGAAGAAGAAAGACGTTGTAAAACGTATGTGACAACGGCAAGAAGAAAGGGGTTTGGGCAGATCGACGATGAGGAATGGGTGAGTTTGAGGGTGTCGGGGTTGGGTTAGTTGTTTGTGGATGTGGATTGGGGTGGGATTCGCTTTGCAGCCGACTCCTCTCTCTCTCTCTTTTCTATCCTCTTCTCTCTGCGGCGTTTATTTCTGTTTGACCTAAATCTGGCGGCGGGGCCGTCGCCCGGCAACAAGGACCCTTTGCCTTTGGAATGACGTCAGGGGATGGCGGTATGACGTCACGGGCGTGCATGAATCGCGGAAGAAGAAAAGTGGGTCGTCGCGGAAAGTGGGACGGTGTCCTGGCGGCTGGCGCGAGGTCATATCCCTGCAGGATCATCCTGCAGGTTAGCGAGAGAGAGAGAGAGAAAGATGGCCTGCATCCTGAAAGAGGACAACGTGCAATCTCTCGTTCATCCATCGTCACGTTAAACATATAATCAGCATGGAAAAGTTAATGAAAAACAAACATCGCATTTCGTCACAATTTTATTTGCATCATTGACGTCACACCATTCTCCAACAATGAGCGTTTATAACGTGCGGATTTTACAAAGCACATGTTGTTACCTTCACTTTTATCTAAAATTGCATAAATTCATTAATTATAAATATGCACTGTCCGTTCCATTACATACATAAATTATTCCACTTTTGACCATTTCACTAAATCAAATTTAATTATTTATATTTATTGCCGATTATTCATCAAAAATTATTTATCAAATGTTTATTAAATAATTAATTACATCATCCTTATTACTTATTTAATATAGAATAAATTTATGACAATCATGAAACATTTACATTTCCTAGTAAAGCGATTTACTGTCACATAATTCTTATATTTGACAGACGGGAATATTTCAAGGACGCATTTTTAACTGTCAAAATGAATAACGTCAAAGTTTTATCATATACAATTATGTTTTTCTTTCAATTTTGTTATTAGTTTATTTCAATTGCAATATTTCGATATAATTTTTGAATTATTATCATAAATGATTTTCAAATTTTGAAAATTTGAAACTATTTATTTGAGTTTTTAGAAATTTCATTCAACATTATTCATACCAACGCCACTTTAGCTTTAATCAACTTTTAACTTCTATAAATTATTTTCAAATAACCTTAACAATCCAATTGTTTTAATACCATGGTAACGTTAACTTACAAATATTAAACTGACAGTTGAAATGTTAAATTGACAGCTGCTATATCATTTGGATTGTGTTTCATTGAATTATGTAATAAATGGACATTATTACGCACAAATCCAGCAGCAGCATCTGCGAAGATTCGATACGCCGCAGAAACAAATACGCCTAGACAGTGAGACATACACACACACATTGAGTGGATTGCATCATTGTCGGATTTTGCATAATCAAATCACGTAACAAAGGGCGCAAACACAATTGAATTCCGATCAATTTTACATATATTCCATCGATGGTCTGGTATTGCGTCATGACCTGATTTCATTCAGCTCCTCGCTCCGAAATTTGGGTCGTGCGGGATTCCGGACGCGACGTCCTCACCGCCCTTCCATCCTCGTCGCACATCACCGCAGACCGGCGAGGTGAGTCGCAGCTCGGTTTGGGCGTCGCGACGCTCTCGGGGCGATTGAACCCGTGACGTCATCGTTGCACGACGAGCACTTTTCAATGGTCGCGTCGGATGTCGGCGTCGTCGCAATTGCACCCCCTCCCTCATAAGCAAAATGTCAATTCATCAATATTAACATCTTTTAAATCAATAAGACATCCCGGATTGTTACCTCACAACTAATAAAACAACGCGTTATATGTTACCTAACTGAAGTTTTCAGTTTTAGTTATGAAACAAATTACCAAAGCCATTTTCAAATCAATAAGATAATATAAAAAAGGAAATCTAACCGTTAAATACTTTGTACATATTAAAATTTGAAATATCTTCTAAACGACTAGATAGAATTTCAGAGTTTTTTTAAGAGTTTTTTGTCTGATTAGTCCGTTTCACATAAATCATTGTTTTTAAAAATTTCATCAATTGGTTCAGAAGATATGAAATTATTTGTGAAAGCATAAAATATAAAAAAATAAATATTTTCTTTAAATATTATTAATATATAAAAATAACACTCTGTTTAATGATTATTAAATCCCAGGATTACATAATTGAAGTGTAGTCCGTCCTTCCGGAATAAACCGAAAATAACTCGACTGATTGGATTTGAAGTGCTCCGAAATAACACAATAGGCCTCTGACATTTCAAGATAAATTGAGTTTTGTGAATCGCATTTTGACAACATTGAAATTACATTCAAATCACGAACAACATTTTAATTGAACTACACGGAAAGTTATTACGAAAAATAAAATAATTTAACGTGAGATTAATGTTAAAAGTGTCGTCTCGTGAGCGGCACTCACGTGTCGTGTGGTTTTTAACCTTTGGGAAGCTCCTCAAAGTCGTTCTTGAGAACATTGTAAATGCGCACTAGAACTAATCACAAAAGCTCCATTTCAGCTGCTTCAACATACATAAACTTGTTAGAAATCAAAATCGTTTTCATATACAGACTAATAATTTCGCGTCACGTTATTTCTAACCGTGACGAAAGTTTCCATCAATTCTCGATTTTAATTTAAACGTAATTTGATTCCATCGATACACCAACACATTTTCTATATCAATTTCGCATACAAATAGTATAATTTGTAATGACGCTTAAGAATAATCTATAACTTTAATTTAAAAATTAAATTTTTAATACATAAATTAATTATTTTAAAATTAAATTAATCAAGATTTTTCCTTAAATTCTAAATAAATTTTATTTCTGGATAATAGAAATTCAAATGCTGCACCATCTTCATGTAGACGTAATTTTTCTAAAGGTATATTATTTTCCTCTAGATACTTTTTAAAATTTGAAAAAATAATGATAAAAAATAATAAAATAATACAGAAAAGTCAAAAATCATCTCATAATAAATAAGTCATAAAATATATAGTTATTATTGTTTTTACAATTAATTGAAAAATAATTCCATACAAAAATTGTACATTTTTAATAATTATTTAATTAATTATTTTATTTTTATACAAAAATAATATCTGCAGATCGAAACATAATACAATAAATAAAATTACATTTTTAACGAATATTGTAAATGCAAATATATATGATTTAGCGTTTGATTGTTAAATTAAATTTAAATATGATTTATATTGAGAAATCTAAGTCTATAACTTGAATAGTTTATTAAATAAACATGCTTTGAGATTTCGGTAGAATGAAATTTGTGTACTGACGAACTGTTCTGCATGCCAATATATGTGTATATATCTATAGGATTTGAAGGTGAATAATTGTAAATATTTATTAGCAGATCGTTGCTGCGCGAAAAACAACGAAAACATATTTTGTTTGTAAACAAGTTCGGTTGAGGGATGCACGAGAAGATCGTATTGGATCTCAAGGGATGAAAGAGGAGGGGGGCTGGAGGCCGAGATGGTGGTTGCATCCAGGATACTGGTGGGAGTGAGGTGAGTTTTCGTAGCGATGACGTAACGGGTCATTGAGTGGAACCGGCGTGACCCAGTGACCGGGATTCATTGAGCTGCGCCCCGACGTGCCGTCCTAAATATAGCTCGGAGTCGAGTCAACAAACCCCTGGGACCGGACTAAAAGTGGAACAGATCCAGGAATATATAGATACACCGGAGCCCTGAATCTGCTGCATTCCGCTCGACGCGCAGAGTAAACCAACGTCAAAACAAAACTGAAAAAAAATACGACCGCAGATTCCAAAGATACCACCCATACTACAATAGAAATCATTAGATGCACTCTGCAGACGTTGGAAGCAATTAAAAATTGTAATTTTCGAATAAATCTAATTCGCTTGCAATATTAGGTCAGAGGGTCTACGACCTCTGACTGCTGCAACTGTTAATACGATCGATAGCAATCAATAACACAATAGCATAAACATATTAAACTCCTGTAATATAAATTAAAAAAAATCTGAGTTGTATACAAATATTTTTTAAATTGTTCTATTTTCTGTAACTATAATAATAATCTAAACAGTACATTAATAATTTTATCAAATAAAGTTAATGTATATTTGGTGGATGCGCCGGGTATGTAAATTATTTTGTGTTTAAAAACATGCTTCTTTTTAGTACATAATATTCTAAATACAATATTTATTTAATTCTAATAAAAATAATTCAATAATAGACCCAAAATTATTTTTAAAAACGTGCATATCAATACATTTTTAACATTAGAGTATTAGTTCAGCGTTTCTCAACCAATAAGTCGCGATATAAAATAGGGTGCAGTTAAATTTTTAATGAGTCTTTAATGGTAAAATATCGCTGTTAGTTGAGTCGCTTGACAACTGCTGAACAAAAAGAGTTATAGATTTTAAAAAAAATCCAACTTTCTGAATCACAAATTAAAAGTAGAGGCAAATAATTTAAACAGTTTTATGCTATACGAATTTTATTTGTCTGTATCAAAATATTTAAAATAAAAATAGTCATTTCCTGTTAAATCTTAGAGCGAGTTGTCGATTGTTTAAACATAGTGGACTCCATTGTAACCATAGTTAGCAACATATGGGGAAACGTACGCGGAATGCGCTCCATATGCAACCGGAGCTACATAACCTGCGGCAGAGTACACTGGCGGATAGGCGGTTACGTAAGCCACAACCAGAAGGGCAAATACGAGGATCTGCAGATAAAAAAATAAGCAAAATTTCACATTAATATTGAAACAAATTTCTTTATATATTAAAGAATATACAATGATTTAATGGTTTTAAAACGATAGGCGAATATATCCGCCCTGAATCTTTTAATCGAATCTTAGCTTATCTATAATTTTTAATAAGCCCTTTTAGACAGAACTGTCAAATATCATTTTTTAGCAATTTCGCCTTTGATAGTTGAGAATCAACAAAACAATATTAATAGATAATTTTTGAAATTAAATTGATATAAATGATATGCAAATAATTATTTGAAATATCCATTGTATACTTACAGATTTGAACATGTTTGTTGCAATTGGATACTAGCTCTTCAAGAGATGGAAGGTCTACTATTGCATCAGACCGATTTGCGATTTATATACAGCGAAATGGATCATTTGCATACGCTGAGGAACAAAAAAAAAGCTTCGATATCAACCTTGATGGATATTTGGAAATTTTCATGTGCATACAGAAACGTGACTAATCGAAATCGGGATAGAAAATATGAACTAAAAAAAAAACAAGTTATTGTTTTCAATAAGAATTTACACATTTATAAGAGGTATATAAAGTACAAATACTTTTTATTTATAAGTATAATTAACAAAACATTTTCAAGGTTGTTTAATGAGAATGTAGATTTGCAAAACCAGCTGTTATTTGCAAATATTATTACAAATTGTATATTTTTTGTAATAAAATCACATTTTCTATAGATGTGAAAAGAAGTGATACGAATGAGGAAAGAAGGACACGAATATGACTTTATTTGCGAAGATAAGAAGGTCAATTGATCTGATTCAATGTAAGGTAATTTATGTAATTAGAGACGTCTTTTCTCGTTCCTTTTCATCCAGTTTTCATCTCCTCAATTCCTACTTCCTCGGCGCATATTTCTATGTCAATCCAATTGAGTTAATGGTAATTCCATTATTAGATTACTCAGAAATCACCTCTAAATAGTTGAAATACATGCACTTTAGTTTACTTTACCAAAATTTCTATATTATTCACTGGATGTTATATAACATATTTTTAAGTAAAATAATTTACTTATAAGTACATTTTAAATACCAGGAATTAAAAGTTTTAATTAAATTTAACGTTTAGATTAGTTGAAAATCAGGATCATTTAATTTAGGTACTTTATTTTTTAATTCTTGATGTTTAGTCAATGTTGATCAAAAACTTCCAATTTAAATTTTACGTGATTTTCAGTGTTTGATCTTTGAAACACACGCGCTAACAAGGCGCATTTAATTAAAGTATGGATTACGAAACGCTCTTTTTTGTGTGTTGTTAATAAGTGTACCAATCATGCTGTAAACCGCACTTTATATTTTCTGTACACGCGCATTTCATCAGCCGACGGATTTTCATAAACCTTGTCAGAGCCTTTTCCTCGTAAATTTCCATTTTTCATAATGCGAGCAACTTGCATGGTCACATACTATATTTTATATTACGACCAAATAGTTAAACTACGGCTAAATGAGAAAAGATACAACCATCAAACATCTTTCGCTATAAAATTAACGGTTTTAATTTAATTTTATATCAAGAAGTTTCTACATATGTTTAATAAAATATATTTGAAGCTGATATTTCAAAACTATAAACTTTATATAATTTAGTTGATTTTACATTTAAAAATATAATTAGTTGTAAATTTATTTTTTATTTATACTCTAATTAATTAATTATATAATTTTTATCTTCAAAACAACTGGAAAGAAATACTTTGAATTAATTTAATTTTTAGTAAAAATTGAATTTTATATTTCTATATTTAATTGTCTTTTCGTTTATTGTATATATGCTAAAATATTTGTGTTTTTCATAATTTTTAATAGATTAATGTTTTTTAAAATATTTAATTCAAAAAAAGTATTCTTATAGAAATAGCGGAACTCTCAAGTGTACTATTGATTACTATTTAGCTATTGAAAAGAAATTATTTAATTTTGCAAAAAAAAAATAATGATATTTCGTAATAATAATATAATATTTAAAAAACTTTCTGCTTTATCAAATGAAACAGTTAGACATACATTAATAAAGAAAAAAACATTTAAAAAGGACTTTCCAATATAATTTTTCATTTTTTTTATGAAAAAATCCTTTGGAAAATGCGTTTCATAAAGGAAGTCGTTTAGTGAATGGGAAATTAAAATATATATATTGTGAACTCATTAATCGATGTTAAGGGTATTGACGTCAAGGAATAATACAAAAAGGACCAAGAGCAAGTGGAGCGTGTCGCGAGGGCGGAGACGGAAATCGGAAGTCTCCATTCGCATCTTTCGCTCTTGTATTTAGCAGACGTGCACACGGGATGGATGGTTTCTATTTGCGTCCCGCAGTTATTTCCAATCAACCCTGAAGCTCCATCGAACCGCAGAATCTATAGTGTCTGTCTCGTCGTTTGCTTAAAATTGGTCCAACGATCCTCCACCCAACTCTAACGAACATTAGTGAATGTTACCAACAAATACTTAACTTTAAAATCCTCAATTAGCCTGAAATGATATGCACGTGTTAATTAAATCAGTTTTTACGTGCAATATTTTTTAATTAACTCATTATTTTTTTTGTTGTTCGAAATTTGTATAGTTTTTTTTATTGCTTTCATCTGGTACATGGACTCACAAATCTGAATAATGTTAAATAATAAGTTGTTGCTCAATTGGTTCGTAGTTTTCATATGTGTATTATTTATTTATTTTTTACATTTATATTTATTTATGTGTTCTTCGTCAAAAGACTTTGGTAAATTACGTCAGCAGTCAACCGTTGCAATACGCGTCCGGATATGCTCTAGTTGCTCGCTGGCTGTACCCCATATTCGCCTATGGACATTATGTGGCCCATTATTATTGAAAACACTTACAACATCGAACGACGATTATCTCGAAATATATTTTAATGCTATTTTATGACGCAATAAGAAATAATGTTAATTGTTGCAAACATATCGATTTATATAACTTAAGAAGTAGAGGAAAGTACACACCAAGTTTCTTACTTATTTATAAATTTCTAAAATCAAACATTTAACTTTTATTTTGCTGCGTCTGAAAACTAGCATTAAACTAAGATTCGATTGCTGCGTCACCACATACAATTTTGAATAAATGTACTTTCCTAATAAATAGTAGGGCGGATATATGCGCCACGAGTGCACAAAGAATTAAAAATATTAGTTTACTTAAAAATTGCATTTACAACTAACATTGTTTATGAGAACTAAATTATTTCCATTGAGTTTTATCTGGTATTTATTTTCAACTTTTATTTTGCTGCGTCCGAAAACTAGCTTTAAACTAAGATTCGATTGCTGCGTCACCACATACAATTTTGAATAAATGTACTTTCCTAATAAATAGTAGGGCGGATATATGCGCCACGAATGCACAAAGAATTAAAAATATTAGTTTACTAAAAATTGCATTTACAACTAACATTGTTTATGATAACTAAATTATTTCCATTGAGTTTTATCTGGTATTTATTTTCAACTTTTATTTTGCTGCGTCCGAAAACTAGCGTTAAACTAAGATTCGATTGCTGCGTCACCACATACAATTTTGAATAAGTGTACTTTCCTAATAAATAATAGGGCGGATATATGCGCCACGAATGCACAAAGAATTAAAAATATTAGTTTACTTAAAAATTGCATTTACAACTAACATTGTTTATGAGAACTAAATTATTTCCATTGAGTTATTTCTTAATATGTTTAAATCTTAATTAATTTGTATTGTTTATTTAACGAATGAAATATTTTTATAGTTGTTTTAATTGCTGAAATATGAAGGCACGTTTCTTGCTGCTGCGTCATATGCTTCTGAAAATTTTGATTCTTTCAGTCTGCTCCTTCTCCCGTGGCGTGCCTATCGATTTGCCGTCGCCCGTTCGTTACAAGAATCCACGTTCCTCAAACTTTGTCCACGTTTAGCATAAGTTTCCCCGTTTTCTCTTTGCGAGTTCAACTGCACACGTTTACATTTCGCGCGACGTCCCTTCTCGTGTTTCATCTAATTGCCAACGGTCACCTGCAAGTACACATTCCGCCCTTCACATTCCCGGAATTCTCGCGCCGCACATTTCCTGCATTATTTAATTCCGTTACATCACTATTATGCAAAACTGCTCTTCAACCTTGGATTTTTTTCCTCTACTTTGCAATCAAATTTCTTTACTACGACCGACTCCCGACAAATGCATGTTTTTTTAACTGTGTCAAACGTGAAATATTTTGCCCTTTACGTTCAAATCACCAATTACTCAGCAATCGCAGCTCTGATTCTTTCAACTCATCGTAAATCATCAATCAAAGATCAATATTTAAGTTTAAAAATAATTATTTAAATCAATTTAGTTGAATTAAAAATTTATATTTTTACATGATTGAAATTAAGCAAGAAATCGTAGATCATAACATTGAAATCCATTCGAATCAAACAATAATACGACGAAAATTATACCGTGAGATCATCTAAATCACAAAATTTAATCGGAATCGCGCAATTGCAATCAAAATTAATACTACATGAAAAACGCATTCATATTTTACAGCTGAAGAATTATCCGGATTAAGTTAATTAATTTTTAATAAAATAAACATATTATTTTGTTATTAATTATTAATTATTCAAAATTACAAATTAAAGATAATAAATTTATTATATCTTTTAATTGGATTATTGGTCTGTAAAGTTTAAATCAATCGAATTTGCTTGTAACATAATTATTGTATTTTATAGTAAATTATGATTTATTTGTGTAAATCTCTTGGAGTAATATTGCAGTGAATATAATAACAGATTTATAAAATTATTTATGATTTATTCTTATAATTCATCCAAATTAAATGATTTATTAAAAAACAAATATTACACACTGAATTCTGATTATTACATTAATATCAATTTTATTTCAATAATATTTAAGGTAATATTTGTATTAATTTTGAATATCTGGGAATAGTAAACAAGTTCATATAGATAAAATATTTGTGCAAATTTAAGCATATGAATTTTTATTAAAACTTAATATATTTGATGAAATTTATTGTATAAATTTGTTGCATCAAAATTAGCATTAGGAATATTATTTAATTTTACATAGTGTTTCATAAATTTCATGTAATTATGAAAATTATTTAAGGAATTTCATCGCTTCAATAATACTTACTGGTTTTTACTGAAAAAGTCAAAGGTTGAAAATTTTTTTGGGTTTGGGAAAGTATAGAAATACAACAGAGTTTTATTATTATTATGTATTTATTCATCAGATAATGTTTTTCCTCAAGTAGTAAGTATAGTGTTTCGACATTGTTATTATTATTATAGGGACAAATTCTACAAGGCACTAATAAGGAGAATATCGTGTGAGTAAAAGGGTGCATCTGTACGAACGGAAACGAGGAAAAATCGAAAAATCCAAAAAAAGTTTAAACGTACAAAGAAGGGAGAATCTCTTATTCTCGTATTACAACATATATAATACAGTCGACTTATATATCAGCATAAAATGTAAATAAATGCAGTGCAAAATCTTCCTGTATATAATGTACAATAAATGTATATAATATATTTATATAATGTATATATATAATATTAGATAGATATATGTTTTGTAAAGAGCAAGAGAGAGAGATATAATTATTTTTTCATCATCTATCCTATTATTAATATTATTACAAATATTCCCTAACGTTAATGAAATGATTATTCTTCTCTTTTTTCCTTTTTTTTCTTCTCCATCTTCTTCGTCTGCTTTGGAACGTACACACTTTACAGAGTGTTTACAAACGGTGTACGATTTGGTGAATGTAAAACTGATTGAGTCCCCTTATGCGTGTGTTCGTTTCATTCTCTTTTCTTCTTCGTTCGCAACAGTTGTTCTTGGTAATTTTACATAGAGTGAGAAACATTTGCTTAATTTTCTTAATAGTTTTTTCATTCATATAAAAAACGTTGATTTATTTACAATAAGTATACAAATAGCTCGTAATTCTTAGGGGCCAATTTAAAGGTGTACCCTAAATACAACAGTCTTATCAGTTCTTCATTTCTCGTAATCATTTTAAGTTCTTAGTCTATTGCTGCGATCACCGATGATGGAAAATGGTACCACCATCATCACCAACGTCACCAGGTCAAGAGATGCCTATCGGTTGAGGGCCATGTGTAGGACGCCGCAGCCGCAGTTGCTCAAGTATACGCGACTCTGGTTCTTGGGGATCCTCTGGGTGGGCAGACCGGAAAGCCCTTTTACGTACGTGTAGGTAACAGGAGACCGGAGGATCTTCTTCGGCGGCGTCTTCTTCGTGTTTTTCCTCTTGTCTTTGGTGTCCTTGCTGTTGTTGCAGCTCTTCGAGCGGACGTTCACAGAGAGGTTCTGGAAGACCTTGCGGATGCTCTCCGCTGAGGTGGAGTGCGTGTGTCTCGGCCTGTCGCTTCCAGACTCGCTGGAACTGCTCGAGTGATGCGGAGATATGGACCCCGATCCTGAGCAGCTGGTCTCCAGCTTCTTCCTGGAGCAGTGCGTCGAGCTGGAGGAATCCGTACTCGAGGATCGACTGTCTTCTTCAAATGTTAAGTCCTCTTGGGATCTTCTGGCGAGTTTCCTGCTGATCGCTCGGAACAATCGGATGCCTCGCATCTCCCTCGACGGCGATGGTGTCAGGGGAGAAACACTTCGGCTCTCCGGCGAAATCGTCATCAGCATCATCGCGTTTTCACTCACTGACATGTTGATTGATTTATGGTCGTGTCTTCTGATCTGACGCTGCAACTTCTTCACTAAATTAATAGGAGGACGAGAAGGTCTTTCTGATCACTGTGTTTTGTGTTTAGGCTGTATGTGGGGTTCGCAGTGAACTGGAGTTACGGTTCCCGCGTTCACCCTTATATAGGGTGCTCAACGGGCGCCCACCGACGACGCGCAAGTCCTCACGTGAACTTTACAAAACACTCGTTGCTTTATTTTCATTCGGTAGGTAGGTAGAGTCTTCACACATAATTCAATAACACATCCATAAGACCCCACGAGTGCAACTTTTAAGCTAACATTTGATTACATTCAATACCCCTTGCAAATATCAAAAACTTTATTTATCTGATTTGAAAAAAATAACTTATTGTTACTAAATATTTCTACAAAAATATTTTTAATTAATTTTTGTCAATTAGTCCATTATTAGCCAATTATTTTATATCTATATTTTTTTACATAATTTCAAAAAAATAGTAAGAAAAGTTAAACAATTTTATTGTGATTTTTCAAAGTCAATACTAATATTAAACTTTTAAAGTAATGTAGACAAGCGAAAAAATCGTTAAATAAAAAAATCTGAACACAATAAACTTGAAGTTGTTGGCTTCCTGTAAAAGCCATACGACAATTGATATTTTGCACGCATGTTTCCATCCATCAGTCCACACGGTGTGTATTTTTTTGTTGAATTCTTTACAACTTCTTTTATTTACTTTTTCGTTCGGTTTGCTTAAACAAATCCATTAAAAAAAAGAGCAATGAATTGCATAAGGAAAGTATTGCATTATTCACTCGCTGGAAGCCCTGTGGCTTTTGTGCGAGCGTTCGAATGTACAAGTCTGGATAGCGGGTGAAGAAGAGAAGAGATGGGCGATGGTTGAGGGGTTTTGCGGTGTGAAGTTTCGTTGGGGGATGAGGGTGGGTTTTGCAGGCTTTGGTTGAGAGGTGAAGGAGAATCCTGCAGGATGCGGCGGGTCGACGACCCCCAGTGAACTGCATTGATGATACTGCTGCTACCACTGCAGAGCCCTTCTGGCCCATCCTCCCCTACGCCTGCTCTCATTCCACTGCATGCAGTTCGCGAGTAAATTTTCACGATGTGGGTCACATGAAACATTCAATGCGGACCCAGAGCATAACGAGCAAATTCTGCACATTAACTCATCCAACACACACACATAGAGAAACGACCCAAAAACAGTTAAAACTAGCAAGATTATAAAAAAAAAGGGAATAAACATGATGGAAATGTAGGCGGAGCAACGACCCCGCAATAATCTAAAACCATTCATATTTGATTATACAATTACAAGTTTCACAATTGCATTTGCGAATGCAGCTGCTATTGTTTCAAAACTAATTATAAACATATGAATATTAAAACGTTTAATTAAAAAAATTACCAAAAAAAATTTGATTGAAAATTTTAAATAATAAAATATAAATTTGACAAATTCATTATACATGTATAATTTCAAATTTTAATAAAATAAAATAATCCTAAAATTTGCGTTCCAATATCTAATTTACATTTAATACTCAAAATAATTATTTTTAATATAAATTATATCAGTTTGACATTGACATTACAGCAGCTTTGACGTAAGTTGACTGCTGTCATTTGCACTGAATATGTACATGCAAAAAAGGCTGAATTATTGGAAGCTAATTATTTATAACATGCAATTTTCACCAAATTTGACGTATCTGTTTGACATTGACATTATTAAACATGCAATTTTTACCAGCATTGACGTAAACGGACAGCTGTCATTTACTTTGTAGTGAAATTGTATATGTTTTTTTACCAAAACTATTAAATATTTAACAATTAAAATAATAACTTAAGGTTTATATCATTTACATTTAAAACGTCAATTTCATTGTGGAAAAAAAAATATTTAAAGATTTGATTCCATATATTAATCAGGCATCACAATTTTAATTTATTTATTTATCTGCATTTATTTACAACTTAAATTAGAAATTTTTCGTAAAAGTTGTACCTGCAACACCATGCATATTTTTTTTTAAGTTTATGGGCTTAATATTTTAGTTCCTTGAATTGTAGGTAAAACGTTTTTTTAGTTGTCAAATATTTGATAAAGATCAAATGTAATTTTATGGTACCCCCTCGGTAACAAAGAATCACCAATCCCTTTTTAAAATAAGCTTTCACTTTAGTTCGGAAAATTTTATACATTATACATTTTACTTAATTTAAACGTGATTAAGCATCTACGTTCAACTGAAAAAGTATTACGTAATTTCTTCAAAAAAATGATTCTTTTTAGGTCACCCATTGTTTATTTGTTCTCAGATTCAAACTAACGATTTTTGTGATCTTCTCTTAATTAAAAAGTATATCAAAATTTAAATTCTATAAAATTTGCAGATACTTCAAGACTACCTAAGAATATTTAAAAAAAATAACAGCAGTTACGAATTTCAAGAAAAAACTTTATTTTGTGAATTAAAATACAAATGTAAAAAAATGTAAAGAGATATAGAGAGAGAGATGTTGACGTTAATAGAGCCGTAAGCATGTGCCAAATTAATTTAGTGGTAACTCGTGCATGTGAGATGTGCGTGAGACGTTAATTAGACGACGAACGTTTCGCAACCTTTAGGATTGTTTGTTAAGTGCGTGGTCGGAACATCGAGGATCGTGAATCCCTTCAAGTTCCCTCCACTTATCGAGGATTATAACATCTAGATTACCGTTCAATCTCACGTGTTTGCAGCACCGAATTGCGATGTTTGCTTATAAAACTTAATGACAACATCAGCAGCTCCCAATATTACAAGATCAAAATGCAAATTTAAAAAATAAAAACTTAATCTTTCCTGTTTCACTGAAATTGTAAATATATATTTATATATGTATTTTGCTTAATTCTAGGCATGGATTCTCTGAGTTAAGCATTTGTAATATATGATTTATTACAAGTATTTTTCAAAGACTCTATTACACTTGATCATCCTATTGATGAACTCCATCATTCGAGGAAATAACTCTTCTGTAACTTTGTTCACCTGCTGGACAACAATTACGAACTGTTGCATCGGACGTTTCCTATTCGCGTGCAGATAATTCAAAAGTTTGGTGACTTCAAATTTACCCATCTGCCTTAATTCTTCCTTCCAGCGAGCGTACACCGCAGTCCGGGGATCACCTTTGACACGCTTCGTGTATTGTTGAAGAATACGAAGGAATTTTTTAGATTCCACCCGTAGACAGTCCAAATCCAAATTTAGCTCCAGCAAAATCTGTTGCTTCGTCATGGTTGACGATTTCTTCAAGTTATTCAACATACTGCTTTGAGCAATGAATACGTTTTGCTCAAATTCCTGCAACGGAATTGTCAAATTCTCGATTGCATCCAAATTTACCATAGTTTGAACTCTGGTCATATCTAGAATATGAATTACCTCCATTTTGGTGATTCTTGATGCAATTTGCTGAACTCAGGACCGAACGTAACTGAAGACCGACGCTTTAACACTGACAAGTTGAAACTGGTAAATTTTAAGAGACCGAGGCTTAAACTACCTGAACCCAACCTCAATGAACGTTTGCAATTGGTGTACTTTTCCAAAAACATTTTCGGTGAATGCCGTTAACGAAATTTCTTAGTATTTGCTTACTTTACAAAAATGCTTTCATATTTTTTTTTTGTATATAAAATAATATTTTATATTTCATTTAAAGATCAAATAATTAACTTTAACAATTTATATTTAATATCACATTCAAATATAAGAAAACAGATGTTGATTTTTCTAAAGTAAAGTGTACGTCATTTCGACGGTACAGGATTGAAAGGGACACTATTCAAGTGTAATTTGTATTGAAATTAATAGCGTTTCCAAAAACTAAACGAAATAATATATTAATTACACGCTGCCGAACAATTCAATATTGTTGCGTTCGCACGCGTTTATCCATTAATCGCACAATAATAGACGAACTGGAAGGGCAACAACAACGTACCGAAATGAACAACATTTTCGTTCTTCGGTAATAAACGAAACGGTAATTAGTGGTAAATACGTAGTCAACCGATTATTGCGTAACCGCTCTCTCCCTGTTGTCAAACACGCGCCGAATTTAATGCCCTTTCAGGTGCTTCACTCCAAGCCCCAAGACTTCCACACGACGATATAATTTTTATTATTATTTTTGTTCGGTCGGGAAATGCGGAAAAATTGGCGCCCGTGCGTGATGGAATATTTCAAAGCCGCTTTCTCACATCGTCGGAAGAAAATATAAAAAACGAAACTTTTTAAATAAACTCCGAGAGAATGCATCATCTTACTCATCTCGCACCATACGTGCTTATACATAAAAGCTCAAATATAAAAAACCTTTCAAATGTAAAACTTCTTAAATATAAAACTTTGATTACGCTTCATCAACATTGCTTTTAAACCAAGAAAAAAATAATATTAACAACCGACATCAGCTAATTAATAATATTTTTTTTTAAATCTCTTATATAAACAACAGTTTTATAATTGAGATAAATATTCCATGAAAATACAGAACAGTTTATTCTGTTTTTTAGTAAAAATTTGATAACTTTAACATTAACTTTTGCATTAATATAAACCTGTCCATCCGATAATTGATGTAATAAATTTGGTTTAAAATTGATTATTAATTAAACTACTTACGATAAGATTATTAATCACTTTGACTTTGTTGTTTATTGAAAAAAACTTTGTTATTTAGAAAAAAGAGAATCGATAGTTTAAAATGAGCATGCCTTGGTGGCACTTGTGCCAACTTTAAATGATTGATGTAACTACATACAGTTATGTTGTTATGCTTGTTGTCAAGTTTTTAACCAATCAATTATGTTGACACTCCGACTTAAAATTAATAATTTAAGTCCTTTGATCCATCAAACACCATAGTATGAAGATTGTGCGTTTTACTAATTAGAGGTAAGATCATCAAGCATTTAAATTAGAATTTTAGTACTACGTTTACAAACATACTTCAGCATCTATTAACTACTTTCTCATATTTATATCATTATTAAATATTATACGAAATATATATTTCTTTTGTTTGTCAAATTTGACAGTCATACAACGCCATACATTTCAGAACAATATGTCAATGTAGAAAAGAAATAATGGTTTTGTATTACAATCCCTGAAAAGAGAATGAAAATACTATCTAGAAAAAAGGCGAGTGAATTTAGTACAAAAATCTACCCTTAATAAGTGGGTCGACAAGTTCCATATATAAAAGGCACACAAAATCGTCCGTTATAGACATTTTACACAGTTTGCTTCAGCATCACCAATATTCGTATTGTACGGTTATTGAGCGATGTAAACAGGTTAAATAATTCGGACAAACCATGAACTTGTCAACTGCAGTAACAGTGATGTGTATTTTTATTTCAATTCTCTTTGCGGCTGGACGAGGAAAACAGAGATATTGTAAATATGGGAAGCATTTCTGGACAGTCGAACCGTTTGAAATTAATTACTGTCTATACAGATGCCGTCGAGGTTGCGTAACGACCGCCGAGATTGACAGTCGTGAAACACACTCATGTCCAATAATAATGAAAATTAATTTCAAGCGATTAAATCGTCCTCCGCGCTTAAAATAAATCATTAAAAGTGTTTGTCTTGGTAATGAAATAAAAATGAAAGAAAATGGGAGGAAAGTCAGCATAAACAATAAATTAATTAGGGCTCGTCCTGAAGATCGGAATTGTGAGTCTTCCACAACATGTTTTCTTCCAGTCTAATTAAGTTTAGATTTATTCCAACGTATAAACAATATAATGTAGGTCATTTTCTAACGATCTAACGATAGCTACTTATAAAAAAAATACTAAGTCAAGTTAGTTAACCTTAACTTAAATATTTGTAATTTTAAACTCAACTGAAGCAGAATTTATCATTTATAAAATAATGTTATTTATTATATGTTGTCAAGGTCGTTGGATATGAACTCAGTTAGGAAGGTAATATAGATTTAAATAAAAAATAAAATTATATTTTATATAAAAATATTATATTAAAAAAAAGATAATTGATTAAATGCTATTAATTTGTTGCCATTTTAAGACAAATTAATGATAACTTATATTTTATATCAATTCAACAAATGATATAGTTATTCAGAAAGTTATGGACTGCATGTTCTTACCTGATAAACCATGACCTAAATCAACAAAGTGTTGTTTGCAAACACAAAGTTATTATCAGTTAATAATAAAGTGATTTTAAACCAAATATTTACATTTAGTTATGATACAAAATAATGTTTATACGAATTATCGGTAATGATTATAAAGGCGCAGTACATTTTGCCATGTTAATTTAAATTAAGAAATGATACATCTATTTTTTTTATATTGATGATTTATTGTAAGGATACTTATAGATAAATCTTATCTATTAATAATTTTTCAGTAAATAATTGGATGATACGAGCGTATCAAAAACAAGACTCGATAAACAGCATTACGCGAGAGACTTTCGAGAGGTCAGGAACTTGATTGTCAACGTCCTGCGTTCATAAATAAAACGCGCATAAAACAGAATGGGTTTGAAGTGTTTGTTGTTTCTTTGGTTGGTGGCGAGTGCAGTATCCGCGACGACGATGCCCGTAATCGGGATTTTGAGTCAGGAGGCTAAATCGCTACAAAAGTACTTCCCTGATGTTCCTTATCACAGCTACATTGCAGCGTCTTACGTGAAGTACATCGAAAGTGCCGGCGCCAGAGTCGTACCCATATGGTAACTATAGAAATCACGAAATCGAATAGTTTTGGTTTGTGATGAGTGCAATTTTATTGTAGGATAGGACGAGATGAGAAGTATTATAGCGATATCGTTAATAAAACCAATGGGTTAGTTCGATGCGAAATTGCGAAGATTTTTTGTGTTTGTTATAATTAAAGTTAAGAATTCTGTTTCCGGGTGGTGCGACTTGGTTTTACGAGAAGAATGGTTATGCGGATGCAGGTGAGATGATCTACAAGGCGGCGATCGCATCAAACGAAGCCGGAAGATTTTTTCCGCTTTGGGGCACTTGCCTCGGGATGGAGCTCATCTTTCACGTGGAGTTGTCCGGGGTGAACGTTCGAGCGGATTGCGACAGTCACAAAATATCTTTGCCTTTGAAATTTGTTAATGGTAAATCTTTTGCGTGAAACTAATCAATGATCATTAATAAAAAAAACGTATTTTCAGGATATCGCCAAAGCCGTATGTTCAGAAACGCTTCGGATCAGGTGATTGATGTACTAGCGAAAGAAGACGTGACTATGAACAGCCACATGTTTTGCATCACACCGACAAACTTCACCAAGTTCGGGCTGGACAAGTCCTTTAAATACATGTCGACCAACGAGGATGTTAACGGGCTGACTTTCATATCATCTTTCGAGTCCACGAAGTATCCCTTCTACGGAGTGCAGTTCCATCCCGAGAAGAATTCCTTCGAGTTCGTGCACAAGCAGGACGGATACGTGAATCATTCGAAAGACGCGGTGTCCGTAGCCCAGTACTTCGCCAACTTCTTCGTCGAACAAGCTAGAAAGAACTCTTATCTGACGCCGCAGGAAGAATACAACCATTTGATTTACAATTACCAAACGGAATTCCTTGCCTCGAAGGGTGCCGCCTATCAGCAGGTCTACATGTTCACACAGGCAGACAACGAACGAGCATAAATCGATCGCTTACTATAAATAACTTTTGTTCATCTTTTAAGTGCCGATTATTATACAATACATTATTTAGGATATAAATTTGCATTCATCGATGATGGTGGTCCTGATGGTGACGATGATGTTGCAGGGGAAAGGATGCTATTTTACTCGTTGTCTGTTGTCGATAAACGCGTCCGTCAAGTCATATGCCCACCTGAGTGAACATGTGAAGCATCGCTCGTTTCTAAAAACACGCATTGTAGAGAATAACGTGTTTCCGTGTTTGGCAAATTATACACGAAAAGTATAAATGTGATCGGCTTTAAATACACAAGCGAATCAATTATATTAATAGACAAAAAAAAAACAAAAATAAAGCATAGAGCAAATTAATTTTTCAAAAAAAAAAATATAAAATTGGAAAAGTCATTGACAATTTTTGTGGTAATTAGATAAAAATCTTAAGTTGCAAATAATATCATTTTGAAAATAAGTACAAAAAATACAAAATATCTTCAAATTTCATGATTTAATAATATTTTTTACATAAATCAGATTAAAACTGAAATTTCATTCATAAATTTAAAATTTTAAAAGATTTGAGTTCTGATATTAATAAATAATAGATAATACATTTACAAATAGACAAAATGTTAGATGACTAGAACCTTTATTTTAATTGATAACTTAATTAAATTATAACTAGTTTTTCTAGTTAAAATAAGTACATATTGCTTCAATAAGTACATATTGCTTGATAAATCGTTCAATGATCAAAATCACGATTCAAACATCTTTCTTCTCGATATTTATTTCTTTCCTATTTTCCTCCTCGTTAAAAACATAGATCTGCTGCATATTTCCACCTAATAGAGAGTAGAAAAGAGGATTGTAGTTGTAAATTAAGTTGTGTTCCTCCTCATCAACGCTAGAGAAACTATTCCCGTTCGCCCTGGCTTGATCTACGAAAAAGTTGGCGAAATACTGCGTTACAGCAACGGCTTCCTTGCTGTGGTTCACGTAACCCGCCTGACTTGCAACGAACTCGAACGCGTTCTTCTCCGGATGAAATTGCAGTCCAAAGAACGGATAATTAATAGATTCATACGAGGAGATAAACTTCAAACCGTTGAAATCAGTGTTCGTCGATAAACATCGAAACGATTCGTGTAAACCGTATTCGATAAACTTTTCTGGCGTTATACAAAACCTATGACTGTTCAAAGTCACGTCTTTGGTTGATAAAATGTCAATTATTTCGTCGGAGGCATTACAATACAGCTTGCTTTTTTGGTATCCTGAAAATATTAAACAAAAAAAACAATATTTATAAAGCATTAGAATTATCACAAAATTTAAGAAAGTATTTTCCGTTTTGCGAGTTTATATATCAAAAATGTTGAATTTGAGTGGTATCTCGATTATTTATTGTTATGGTTACATGAAATTAGAAATGCGTTACCTTGGCAATGTATAAAATATAAATTTTGGTTGTATACAATTTCAGCTAGTTACCTTCAGCAAATTGCAGCGGCAAAGACACCCTGCAACTGTTGCAGTCCGATTGGAGTTGTCGATCGCGCTTAGCCTCCAGGTAGAGCATAAGCTCCATGCCTAGACAAATTCCTAGAAGAGGAAAATGCTTTCCACCTTTGTTCTGCTCAATGGCCATCTCGTAGATGAAGCCTCCGGCTTCCCCGTATCCTTTCTCCTCGTAGAACCAGGTGGCACCGCCCGGAAACAAGATTCTTCTTGAACGTCTAATAATAATAATCCAAACGAATCTTTCAAACACCTACCCGTTCGTCCTCTTAACCACCTGACGATAGTACTCTCGATCCCTGCCAATCCTAGAACCATAGACAACCCAGTAAATAACCCGTTATTACTATTCGACGGTTTGTGCTGATGTTTTCACCAAATCGGGACGACCCTCGCTCCTGCACTCTCGACGAACTTCACATAAGAGGCGGCTATATAACTGCGATACAATCCCTTCGGCAAATTCCTAGACTCAAGAGAAATCGTCTCTTGACTCAGAATTCCTATGATCGGCATTCTGCATCCACTGGTCGCAACACAAACGCAATTAACATGATATACACTATTCGATTACAGTATCGATTGTGGTGACACGAGTATACGTGATACTATTTGAATTAATTAAAAATAAAACAAATCATCGACAACTTACGATTCGCACATATTCTTCATCCGAAACGCAACCTTTTGAAGATACATTAAATCTAATTTCTACTACAGCCATTAAGAACAATAAAGCTTCTACTAGACAAAATATTTGTATACATTATCACATTCATATTATAATCTATCACAGAACTTTGAAACTTCTTTCTTGTCCCCAAACATATATTATCATATATTTTATATATTCCAAATTATTAAAAAGCATTAAAATTTCTAATAACTTCTGGAAAATTTCCAAAAACAGTTATAAATTATCAACACAAACTGAACCCGCTTCGCTACTTAAAATATCTATTTTGACCGTAAAACTCAGGTAGAAAAACGACTCCCACCTAGTCAAACTGATTTCCTTTTCCACAAAAAAAAAACTTTCGTCCATCCCTTTTTCTTAAATGGACAAAATTGTGTATATTAGTATTTAGACTTAGATGGTGAGTCGAGGGTGGAACATAATTTCTAATTATTTAACTGATTTAATTATTAAAATTACTATATGCACTTAAACTCCACAACGGCGGAACTACGAGATAATCCACGAGATATTTAATCCCGGGTCAGACACCTTTCTGCATTTTGAGCTCCAAATTTAATTTAATATCGAAACATACGAATAACATAAATATTATTAATTCAATCATTAATAAATTATATATAAAACGAGAAATTTAAATTTAATTTCATCGATAAACAACATTTTTCGTATAGAAAAAGGTGTTAAATATTTATATTCGAAAATACGAGTTGAATGAAATAAATTTAATATTTTTTAACATTACTATTATGACTAATGTATATTATTTAGATTAATTTCCGTTGCGTTTTTTTTTTGTTCAAGGTTTTCTTTAAACGTTATTTTACATCATGTTTAATAATAGATAAAAAAAATGTGCTCTTCAATGACTGCATTACGTAGCAAATAAGTTTATTCTATTTTTAATGATTTTAAACGATAAAATTAAAGCAAAAGAATAAGAGAAATTTCGTATTCCTTTGTACTAATGATTGCACAGACAATTATCGTCGGTTATTTAATCTTATCGTCTATATTTAGACGGGTTCCTACCTTGCGCACATTACTAATACACTGCACTACACCTTACAATAACGTATAATGAAAATATTCACGATCTGCAATCACTCCGCGGTTGACAATCCAACTATATTGTTTGCGATGACTTATTAGCGGTAGCGTATCAGAACTCATATCAGAACGCAACATAAATATTAAAAATCTCACATTATTATTAATTATTAAAACTTATATCTTTGAAATATTAAATAAAGGTTTATCTACATTTAATGATTTAAACCATAATTATAATTAAATCGAGTTATTTTAATAAAATGTAATCGTTTTGCTTTGTGTGAAATTTCAAAATGCAACCTTTGACCTATAGTTATGATTGCGTCAATTTAAATTCAATTAAATGATTCATTTCGAACTGTAAATATTTTTTTTGTTATAATTGATATTTTTTTTATAAATTTGGGTATCTTAATTAATATAAAATTAATTAAATATATTTTTTTTTAAATTAATTGTTTAAAAAAAGGATTTGAATATCCGAATTGAAGGCAAGCTCCATCTAGAGTTTGAAGGTAGCAAGAATATTAATTGATCGCAGTAGCTTTTGGTTAGTAACTTGAATACTAAATATTTCAGCTAATTTGTTTGTTGTTTACTGAAAACTGAAAATAGCTAGTTACGTAACAAATGGAATAATGCAATGTAACTCTACTGCTAAGCTAGTTAATTTATTGCAAAAAAAAAAAATAAATAAATTAAAACTGATCAAAACGTGCACTAAGTACAATTGTTAATGGCTAGGTTTAGATTGCATTTTCGTTTACCCTAAATTTGGACTTATTATGTGTTTATAACTTTTTTGTGCTTGGTTACTGAAAATACTGATGACGTTCGGATTCGCAGCTAACTTCGTCGCCATGCAAAATATCTCTTGTTGTTTTGCGTTTTAGGTTATGTTATTTTTTATTTTTTTTTTGGGAAATAAAAGTTATTTAAATGCCCCAAGAAACGAACTAGAATCACTGCAATCTCGTTTGTGAAAATGCTAGATGGCTGGTACTGCAGATCCCTCGCCAACGAGCAAGCAGCGGCCGAAGAGCAAGAACGCGTCCTGGAGGAGTCCAAGCTGAAGAAGCAATACAAATTTTTAAAGGGCAAACTTAAACATTTACTTTACGTAAGTCCGTACCCCGATGATCTGCGCATTAAGTGGAACGTGCATTTTGATTGTTTGTAGGAAAATGAGTGCTTCCAGACTGCCTTACGATCATCTCAGAAGAGGTTGCTGATGGTCACAAGAGATCGGAGCTTCCTCTTAGATAGACTGGTTTTGTATGAGAAGCCAGAGAATTCCTCATCTGAATCCGAAGACACTGAATCTTCGGATGATGAAAATGTTAAAGTTGAACCAACGAAAAAGTAAGTTTCGAATTTATAAATTTTGCTAAAGGAAAAATATGAATTTTTGTTTTTGCAGGAGGAGAGTAGATTTTACAAATTCACACAACCATGTACAAAGTAGCGGTAAGTCCATGCCACAAGTGAAGAAGAAAAGGCCCCCACCAAAACCTAAAGCTCATTTCTCCCATAACATTGTAAGTATTCATCTATCATGTGTAAAATTCAAGTCATTTAAATTTGATTTTTGAAATTACAAGAAAAAATTACATCTTTTCTCAATAAGTTCATTAATATTGAATAGAACAAGAAAATATATTTAAGCAATTTATATTACACTTATTCCACGATTTTCACTGAAGATCGAAACCATGTAAATCAAAATTGTGATTTTAAAACGTAAAATATAAGTATTACATCTTAAAAAAAAAACAGTCAACTCATAAAACGGCAAATATGTAAAGGTGTAAGTATATTTACACTAAATCGAAATCGTGGATTTTGATACCTGTTGAAACCATTTAAATAAATCGGGGGATATGTGTATTTATAAACAGTATAAGAGCGAAATCGTATAAAGTACCGTTTTCTCACGGAATTACATATTTTGAAGTCAACAACAGATGTTTATTTTCTATTATTATTTTTGCTATTTTCTAATATTTTCATTCACGATTGTCGCATTTTGATTAAATAGTAGAAAACCATTAAGGAAGGCAGCATATAGATCGAGATTGTTTACCGTATATTTTTTTCTTTCTTTTCGAATGCAGTAAATATCCTCACTTCTTTACACACTCTTTATTTTTTTGTTTGTTTGTATCACTGGATGCGAGATGAAAGCCATTAGTCTAATTTGGGCTGTGGTTCAGAAACACTGCTTTAGAATATTTGTATATCGAAATCCAATGTTTTAGGTGATATAACATTAGCTGTATGCTCGATAACTATTATTAATGGAAAATGATTTCAGCTGCATAATATAAACACTACAACCTCGAATAATGTGATTTTATCGGACGGACATATGACTCCCGAGGAGGTGGAAAGGCATCTACAGTCACGGCAAAGCTTCTTGGAGTTGGAGAGGGCCCCATTGACGGTACCCACCGAGATGTTCAGCAATGAACCGTCGCTGGATAGGTTCGTTTCAGGTGCAGGTTGAGTCGTCTCTCCTTACTGACTTCTATTTACGATGTTTCAGCGAATCGAACGACATAGGCGAACTGGAGACTTCGCCCAGCAATATGGGAGAGGAACTGAGTATCGACATGATAAACGAATGAGCGCGAACAAACGTTTTATACATAATTGGGTTTTAGTTTAATTTATGACTTATGATGATAGCTAAATAATTAATTAATTGACGAATAATGAACTGAAAGCGAAACGATGCATTAATTTTATTTATTTATTTCGTACCTTCTTTTTACATCCTTAAGCCTGATCCTTATAAATTAAATCTAAGAACTTTGCTTGAATTATTCCTTTCACGGGATTGTAGCATACCAATATTATGAAAAATCCTATTCCTTGCATCGACTTTATCAACTCTGCAACCATCCAAATTACTTGCTTAGGTTTATTAAACAAAAAACTTAACATCTCTAGTAAGCAACATAATGTGTATAAAGTCCATAGCAAAGAATTACATTGAACACTGAAAAGAAAATAAGGACAATATTTACTAGTTTGGCTTTGTCTTTTCAAAATTCTTCGATATTTAAAAATAATTCCTGCATTTACCTAATGAAATTCATTGACTGTTTGCAGGGGCTAAAATATTAAATCCTACCAAATTAAAGAAAATTTGGGTTAATTGTGTTTATTTCTATTTTGACCTAAATCCGCCCCTGGAGAGTGTTAGAATGAGTAATAATGCGTTAGATACGTACAGATTCTTGATTTCGTCCTTTTCAGATTCCCATTCGGCTGTAGAATTTCCATTAAGAAAGCAGATCAAAATGTTAGCAACAGCGCAAATGCACATTCCGATGAGCGAAGTCAATGCCAGAGGTACAATGAAGAACACCACCTTTTTATCAGCTACACGAATACTTTAGTTAATTGTATCAATCGTAATCGATACTTGCTTGTGAACCAGTTGGCGTCATCATTAAACGTGTGATCCGAGAATATTGCCGGCACAAAATTATTGATCAGAACGGAAATCATTAAGTAAATGCTGGGTACGCAGATTGAAAGTATGAATGCGACCAAGACGCGCCATCCCGGTTGTTTTTCGTTGTATTTTCTGAAAAACAAAACTGTAATTTAATCTAGAAATACGTAAAGAATAGAACAGTACAGCACTTTGTAGAATCCTTCGACCATCAAAGAGCAGAACCACGTGCATGCGCTCACCAGAAAGAATTGGTGAAAGTAACCTGAAACATGCTTTGCATTTTCTAAATAAGTCATAATAATTCATGATGGATGTAGATGTTACCTAACAATGCGTAATTACCAACGTCCGGAGGTATCACCTTTGAGGATCCTAACGAAAAGTACGCTATTGCCTCGCACAAGCAGTAACCAATGATGAGTAATCCGCGAACGTTCCGAGCTTCTTTTACCAAAAAGAACACAATCATCACGAAGATTAGAAAAAAACCTGATACAAATGTTACTGAAAATAAAATGCTTTAAAAACCCTTTTTACAGACAAATAATCCATAACTCACATGCATTGGTACAACCTGTGATCAGATCCGTATTCATCATATTTAGTATAATCGTCTCTTCGGCCAATGCGTAATACCACTTAGATAACTAAACATCATCAACTACTTGCAGATCACTTTGACGGATTGACAATTAATTAATTATAAAAGGTGCCCAAGTTAATTGAAACCATAGCAACAAGATATTCTTTTTTTTTTAATAAACAAATTATTTTTTCAGAAGCGTGTGCGTATAGAATTTGGATCGGTGAACATTGAAGAAATCGTAAGGTAAGTGAAGATATTTAATTATACTACAATAATCTTTAGATTCCACATATTTTTTTTTAAATATTATTAATGTACACGTAAAAGTTAATTATAAAAATCTTTAATTTTAATTATAAATACATTATATTATATAAAATCTTACAAAATTAATATATTAATATGGCACGTTAAGTTTTCATTCTCACTATGGATTCAGATGGGTCATTTCGCTTTGCATGTAGGTTTCCTTCATTGGACTTTTTCCTATCAACTGATTCCACCGGACCTTGAGTATTTTTATGACCGGATTGTGCAGTATGAAGATGATGAAGACGAACAAACCTTGAAGCGACTGGATGACATCAAGTGCGATCCAGATGCCGGCACCGGTATCGTAAAAGTACGATATGACTTCGGCTATCCAGCATGCGGTCATTACTGACAAGAGTAGATAACATGACCGGAACCTGAAAGTTATAAAAGACGTCACAGCAAATGCAACCGATTATCCACCTCATCATTTCCGCTTACACATTCTTGATGTTGTTTCCCACCAACGTCCACGAAGGATAATGGTCCTTTCCCACTTTCCTGATTTGGTAAAACGTCAATGCGGTGAATATTATCCCGAAGACTATCGATAAGATAATAGGAACATAATAGAAAACGACCTTCTTATCAGCTAAAAAATAACATATTCTGTCAGCAATTTGCGAAGATCGAGCTTACGCAAACTTACACCTAAACCAGCAGGAATCTTCGTTGTATTTGGGGTTAGCGAATTTGGAAGGCACTATATCGTTTATGCCCAATGAGAGGAGCAGAAATAGAATGGGAATGCCGATTGCAACTATGCAGTTAATTAGGGTACGCCACTTCCAGTGATGGTTATTGTAGTTTCTGCAAATAGATTCGACAAATTATTAAGTGTTAACTAGAATTATGTTGAATGATAACTTACATGACTTGGTAATAAGTCTCCACGATCAAGCAGCAGAGCCAAGAGAAGGCAGACACCAGGCAGATTTGGTAGAAGTAACCTAGCACGTTAAATCACACTTAATATTGCTCTAATTAAGTTTTAAGTAATTCAATTACCAACTCCGGAGCAGAATTTATCGTTCATATCGATTAGTTTGGCAGTGGAAAGACATATGAAGGATAGAGCCATGGTAATTGTGTAACCCACGACGTTCATACCTCGCACGTCTCTGGCGTCTTTGATGAAGATGAAGATTCCGCTGGTGATAATTAAGAAGAACGCAGAAATGTAGATGCCTAAAAAATATCGAATTTCAGAAGTCATTCATCGAGGTGTCGAGGCGAATCTATTTACAAGTTGCGATGATGATGGACACAAATTTGGGCTTGTTCTCTTCTGGGAAACACAGAAATGGTGTCATTATCCAACGCTTTTCGCCGGTTTCTTGATCGACAATCTGGAAGGGATCGAAACAGTACTTGTCCTTTTCATAAAGCTGGTCTTCAACCAATAGTACGCCGCTAGTGAGCAGCTGAAATTCTTCAGGATCCAAATAATACCTGAAATACAATCAAGTCAATATTTTGAACGTCATGAATGATTATCGCTTACATTCCGTTCGGGCATTTGGGTTGATACGTGTACGTTCTGTACGTTACATTCTGAATTGGTTCGTCGTTGAAGATGGTATTGTTACCTTCGTAGTATTTGGGCATAAGTGGATCGGCGATCTCGAAAACGCAACCTTTCGGTCTCTTCACGTATCCCTCTTGGCAGCATCTCTGCATTATCGCCACGTTATTCTCGGACTCCTGCAATGGATAATGGTGATTAATGAAATTATTTCCTAATTATTGTATAAGAAAAACTTACTCTTTGTAGGAACATTTTCTTTGGCATGTTTTGGTCAATATTTAATATGTTGGTGTAACCGAAATTATGTTTAAACTGAATACACCAAACACCGAAGTAATCTATATTTCTGACTGTGATACCTTCGGGAAGACGGATCAGGACGTCTTTTCCATCGTAGCCTTTCAAGGTGTCTCTAGAGCCGTGCTCGTCAGGAACCAAAATACCGTTCTGATCAGGACCGAAAGATCCATTTCCGACCCAGAAATGAGCGTCAGGTCCTTTCCCATCGTAATGTAAATTCGTCACAAAGAACGTTTTCTCGTCCAAGATCAATATAGGACCCGATCTCAGTCCGTGCGCCAGTTGACTGAACGGAGGTAACATCCCAAAATTAGAATTGGGACCGATCTGCCTCTACAAGGAACGATTGAATCAATTGCAATGTTCCATCAATCAATTAATTAAATATTTACGTTTCTCTTAATACTTTTTGGTATGCTCGTATATCCGAAATTTGCATCGAACTTGATGCACCATAGCCCTATATAATCAATGTCGTAAATCGTGATTCCTTTAGGAAGATTAATGACGACGTCTTTTCCTGTGTATTTTTTAAGGTTGCCCATCGAACCATTTTCGTCCGCCACCAGAATACCCTGCCTATCCGGACCACTCGTACCATTTCCCACCCAGAAGTGAGCGTCCGGTCCTCTTCCATCGTAATAAAGATTCCTTATGAGTATGGAGGTCTCGTTTAAAATGAAAACGGGACCCGATCGTACGCCGTGCTGCAACGAACTTAGCGGTTCCAATTCGACGATAGCCGCAAAAGCCTGACAAAAAGAGAAACTTGAATGTGAAGAAATTTGCAAAATTATTTGAACAAATGTATACTTTTGAATGCAAGTTAATTGAACCGACATTGCCCCTCAGCGGACTCCAAATACCAAACACATCGAAATCCTTAACCTCGAGGCCATCAGGCATGGTCAACCGAACATCTTCGCGACTGAAATTACCGAAATCCCCGTCGTAGGGCAAAAAGTAATTCAAATTCGATGGATCGAATCCCAAACGAAACTCGCCGTCGCCAATGTAGCTCAGCTCTTCTACAAACAGGACGTTGGGTTTCAAAATTTGAACGCTCTTCGATTTGGCGAGACCGGATAGACCGGGCATCACCACCTTCTCGAAACCGGTGACAGAGTCTACGGTCAAAATGCTCTGCAATAAATACAAAAGCACCGAGTAAAGAACGAACGTCATTCGCGTTTAATAAAAGTTACTCTCTCGTATCTCTTCAGTCGCACGTGACCGATGTCTTCGTTATCGAGAACGCAGATGAGGGCGAAGAGATCGAATCCAGATGCTTCTTCGGTAACTGCCAATTTTATGGTATGGGAATCGTATCGGTGCAGCTTCTTCTCCGAACCATTTTCATCCAGCAGGAGAACACCGGATTTCACGTCCGGCACATCTCCGGTGCCCAGCCAGAACCGAACGTCCGGTCCCAAACCGTCGTAGACCAAGTTCTTCACCAATATTGCCTTTCCATCATCCACAAATTGTACGCTGCTCGCGCTCAACTCGTGACTATTTCCTATTAACCTGAACTCATCTTCCTGCAATTATGATTTTGTACACTTCCACTAACCACCTAGAAGTATTTTATCTCGTTTCACCTCTCACTTTCCAAGTACGAATCAGAATAACAGCATTTCATTTACAATACAACCTTTTATATTCATTAATAAACAATTTAAGATTAAGATAGGAAACTGCATGCATTTCACATTTGTAAAGTTATATTTAGAAAATTTCTTAATCTTAACCGGCTGCCTCTAATAATGTGGAACAATAATATTCAAATCTATTTAATACTGAACGTAATTTCTTTAGCAAAAATAATATTTTTATATGTAATATTATTATCTCTTACCGAGAAATTGTTTCTATAACACCATATGTGTATTTCTGGACTTTCAGAACAAATGTAGATTGAATTAAGCGGAAATCCGTCATGGAACATTCAAATAAAACAATTAGTCATAAAGTGAGTATTCCATATGAACAAAATATTGAAATTCGTTGTTCAGCAATAACAGAATTATGCAAACAATCAATAAATTTCTTATAAATTTCAGATCTATTTATAAAATTGTAATTGTACAAGTTGTTGTGTTTCCATATAGAATGAGTAAACATTATCTAAATCTATATATTATCAGTATGTAACAATCTTAAAAATATTTTTATATTATTTTAATTATTGCACAACACATTTAAAAGAAGAAGGTAATTTGAATATAAAAAGATCACTTTAACTTTAATGCTTTGAAAAAAAAAAAACGATTAATGTAATTGAAATAATTTCATCGATTCTGATGATAATTAATGAACGTGCTGATAATACTTGTGTAACTACCTACACTCGATCTATGTTTTCGATAGCGGCGCGTTTCGAAAGACCAAACAAAACAGAATACGTGATTGGAAGGTGAGAGTCGTGTTGTTGTTTCAATTGGAAAAAAAAACTCATTCGGATTCGCCGAACATCACGTCATTGTAACGCGTTTTTCTCCATCAACTCGTTTTTATTTGCCAAAAAATATTATTTATTATTTACTCACTGAATGTATTTGTGGGATCACCAACAAAAAAAGTACGGCACACTTTAATAAATGAAGCACAAGCATCGCGCACATCCAAATTACAACTGAACTGCGAATCGTATTAATCACTCTTATCTGATATATATAGATAAGATTGAATTACATCATATTTCCAATTAAATATTACGCAATGCATATTTCATAATTATCATCAAAAGTATATACCTATTAGTATTTTTATTAAATCGAGAAAACCGTTTGAGAAATCTGCACATGTTTGTATGTTTCATACTTTGCATGAATTTCAACTGAAAATATTGCTAAACGAAAATCGGTTGATACTCAATTTTATCTCCCCTTTTTTGTTCGATAAGTTTATCGGATAGATTATATTTGGAATGCTACATATATTAATTTGCATAAAAAGTTTGGATAAATTAATGTAAATTTAGAAATCTTTCTATGACTCAAAATTTTATAATTTGTAAATTTAAATAAATTTTTGTAAGTTTGTAAAAGATTGTAAAGAAGAAAATGTGTGAAAAGGAGAAACATTTATAATATCAATGAAAGAAAATGATTTAAAACAGTTTCCGACTTTTCGAGTTGACAAGTAGTTCTCTTCGGTTTTGGCGATTTTATAATGATGAGTCAAAATACGATTTGAATAGCAGTATATTATCAAAGAAATTAGAACTGGTTGCAAATGTAATTTAAAACGATTTTCGACTAACGACTTGAAAATTTGACAAATTAGTTTCTAAGAAGAAATACTTCATGAATCAAAATTCAGTTTGGAAAGCAAAAAGCAAGAAAGAAACATTGATATTATCAAAGAAATTAGAATTGATTTTGAAATGAATAAATGTGATTTAATACAATTTTCGACTTACGAATTGATGATTTTGATAAAATGAACCAGAATGCAGTTTGGACAGCAAAAAGCTTAGAATTGATTTCAAAATTATTTCAAGCAATTTTCGACTTACGAATTTCACAGTTGATGAATTTGTTCTATTTACTTAGAACTGATTTTAAAGAGATTTAAAGCAATTTTCGACTTACGAATTGAAGATTTATCAAAATTGTTTCTATTTGATTTTTGTATTATGAAATACTTTATGAACCAAAATTACAGTTTGGACATGAAAATGCTTAGAATTCATTTCAAAAATTTTCAAGCAATTATGAATTTCAAAGTAGATAAATTTGTTCTATTTACTTATGATATATTCGATGATCCAAAATGCAGTTCGAACAAGATGAAACTATGATATTTTCAAAGAAATTATTTCAAACTGAATTAACAACGTGATTTTAAGCAATTTTCGACTTACGAATTGCAGATTTAACAAATTTGTTTTCTTCTATTTGATTTAATTCTAATTATTAAGTATAAACTGTTCACACTGAAAGTAACTAGAATTCACGAATTACAAAAAAATCTAACCTACATAAGCTGCATTTCGATATTATGACTAATATATGTGGTTTACATCTGTCATTATACAAATAATATTACACGTTATTATCAATTTATTTGATTAAAATAGGAATTGCTAACAGCAAATAATCGTATTTATTTAACGCATGCAATATTTGTTTCAGGAACGAATACATTTTTACATTTTCTGATGTTAATCTAATGATAAAGTACTTTGTAAAGTATTAATGTTCTGGACATGATTTGAGTTTAATATTCCGTGGACCACGTTTATTTGCAATCAATGGCTTATAATTATTTATCAACGCGTTCTTTATTTCGTGTTTACATGTTCTATGAACAGTTTTGATCGGTATCGGTATTGCTGTAGACGCGACGAAAATTTAAACCGATTTATTTATGTAATTTTTTTCGCAAAATAATTTGCTGTATTTCAACCATAAAATGTATGCAACATAATAGTTTTTTTTTAAATTTAGAACGTTGAATATTTACAATTATGATACCAACAGTTTCCAGTTTGCTTAGTGTAGATTACAAATTTAAATAAATATAGGTGAGTTTGATTATTTAAGGAAAAAAATAAAAATTAAAGTTTAAATTATAATAAAACTCACTAATTTATTTAATTTAAAACTTTAAACAAATATTTATGCAAATTTTCAATATTTACAAATACAGATTTTGTAGATTCAATTAAATTAATTTTGGATATTGTTGATCTTCTGAGTCAAAACATTACTGAGAAATCAGTAATTTTCCGAGCATTCTTAAATAAAAATGTAAGCGATAACTTACTTAATTTTTTTTTTCGAATAATCAATTACTCAACCGAAGGTCGGAATTTATTTTGCATTTATTAAATTGCAATTCATTTTCTTTAAAATTTATCCAAAAGATAAAACACGTTAAAATTTTACATTTAACACGAATAAGTTGACAGCGATGATAGTGACAGGTATTAAATAAATGTCTCAATATTTAGTTTTTGAAGAAAATAAAGTAAATTAATACAGTGGAGTACAACATAATTTAAGAAAAAATATAATTGTAAATCTTTAAAATCTTTCAATATATTTTGTGTTAATTGTTCATTACAGTTATAAATTCGACTTTAACTCAACAGAAACGTTATTAACACATTTTACATATTTTTTATAATTAGTAGAAAAATAATCTTTGCTTTTAAATCATTATAAAAAAAATAATTATTTTCCTTGCTCCACATTAAATGTTTACTTATTCCATTTATCTATTATTATCATAAGTAAGGTATGAGCCTTAGGGCTGAATCTACTAGTTAACACCAGTTAACTAAACAATAAGTTAAAAATTTACTAGATTTACTATTTTAATAAATTTCTTGTGAGAAAAAGTATTCAGAAAAATTTCTGAATTCTAAATTTTCTGCATTTATAAGAAATCTCTAGGAAGATACAATATAAAAAATCACAACAAATCATCAAAAAAATCCTGAACTAATGCATAAATCTATGTACTAACAAGCACAGCTTATCAGTGTTATAATTATATAGAACAAATGTTATAATTAAATAAATATGTACACACTTCTCACATGATCTATTAATCTTTCGACAAGTTTTCATTTAATTTCGATTCATCGATGGTTTTGTGGCGTGTAAATGTGTTCAAAGTCACTTTAAAATTATGTCATTAAAAAAATAAATCAACGCAAATGTTTATTTACTTAAAAAATAAAAATAGTTGTGAATCTAAACAAGACTATCGTTTCCGTAGAAATGAGCACTTTCAAGAATTTCATTTAAAAACAATCGTCTTATTACGCTGTGCAACATAATACATACTTGGTATTGAAGAGCATATAGAAATGTGAATTTTATAATTTTTTTCTTATACAATATTTCATATAATTAATCTATCTTTTTGATTTATACAAATATTTATTTATTACTAAAGTTTACAAATAATTTTATTTTTAAGACACTTTTATTTATTATTTAATTTATTACTATATAAAAATGTAAATATGATTGAAATTAAATGTCTAAAACATTTTTATATAATAATTTATATTATAAAATTATAAAATAGTTTTAGACTCAAATTCAGTACAAAAATCTTAGATATTCACAAATATTTATTTATTGTCACTTAAGTACAATAAAAAACAATATAGGAAAGAAAATCCAATAAATATATTAATAATTTTAGAAATATTTATAAACAAATTACAGATTTATACTTAGGATATAATTACATGTTTATCAGATAATTATTATATAATCTTACATAAACTAATTAGCAATTAATTTCTTACATAAAAAATAATAGAAAATAAAATTAATTTAATTTCAATAATTGAACAAAGTTAATTAGATAAATATTTTTAAATTAAACCTGAATAAAAATGTAGTTACATGTTTATCATGGATTTATACAGAAAATTTCTATTATAAAAACTAATTTTATAAAGCTAAATTATCAATTATTAATGTAGTAGTAAAGTTATTATTAATTATCATTTAATTTATTATTAAAAATATAATTTTTTAATTGTTGTTCATTTTTTGTTCATCATTTATCAAAGCTAGATATTATTAATTTTGCTATAATCAGTTGAATATTCCAAATATTTCATTTTTATATTTCAATATAAAAATCTAAACTGAAAACTAGGATTAGCGTTCGAATATAATCATCGTTACTTAATTAAATATGTTTGATATAAATATAACGTAACTTTGCTACTTATATAATAATTGATGTTTACAATAGAAAGATAAGTCAAATTATTTCAAGACAAGTTGGCAATTGCCACCAAACGGTACAAAAGAAATAAAAATAAATGCTGACTACGTTCCGTCCTACATACGAAAATATAAAAAAATTAAGTTCAAGTAACTTGCATTCAAATCAGTAATTACAAGATGTACAGCTCGATGAAATAGCATTTTAATCGATCGAAAACCTGTCTTACAAACTAAATCCGCTCACGGTCAAAACATTAGGACTATAAGTGTAAAACTTACAATTGTAACTTGCAGTGCGGCGACGGCTCCGATAACACAAATGCGCGACATCTAAAACTCTGTTCACAGCGCAATTGGCAGCTCATAACTGTTAATATATGTTTGGTGTGTCCAAGCATCAGAGCGTCGCCGGATTTCTAAGTGGGAATCGGTTGGAATCTCGCGCGTCCAGCGAACTTTTCGATTGAAGAGAGATGATCAGGTAATTTCGGTCGATTCGAACACGTTTAGAATAGCGTGTGCGTACGCAATCGAAACTTACTATTTAGGTCACTATCGCGGATCGGTGAATGAATGAATGAACACTACATTTTCATA
Source organism: Nicrophorus investigator (assembly GCA_963457615.1). Lineage (NCBI taxonomy): Eukaryota > Metazoa > Arthropoda > Insecta > Coleoptera > Silphidae > Nicrophorus > Nicrophorus investigator. The sequence goes on from OY735142.1 coordinate 28,076,326, forward strand.
GAAATATTATGCAATAACTTTGAAACGGCTTGTAATAAGGTCATTATTTGGAAAATTTGGCAATGTTTGAACCAGTTCACTTGTTCATGGGTTTTACCTGTTTGCCGTCTTGTAAACTATTACTCATTGAGTACTTTTATCCATTCTAATTACAAGATAAATTCACTTCGCGCAACATCGTTTTGCAATCGTTAGAAATAAGTAAATATATACAACAAAGTATACCTATGACAACAAATAAATACCAATATGTCAAACTTTAACTCTCATTTTTGACGATCATCGTACATCTTTCTTTAGCTGTCATAAATATGTCAGTAATGTCATTTTTAATTGCATAAGACTATTTTAATTTGTTGTCATTAATTTATTAACTTTCTAATTACAAGATAAATTTCACTTCGTGCAACATCGTTTTACAATCGTTGGAAATAAGCAAATATATACAACAAAGTATACCTATGACAACAAATAAATACCGTTATGTCAAACTTTAACTGTCATTTTTGACGATCATCGAACAACTTTTTTTAGCTGTCATAAATATGTCAGTAATGTCATTTTTAATTGCATAACACTACTTTAATTTGTTGTCATTTCAACATTACGCACGGTTTAAAGGCAGTAACCTTAAGCGAAAACCCACATTTTTTTCAGCATTTAATAAATTGAACAAATTCGAACCAATGTGCGAAAACAATCAATTAACATTTTTTCATCACAAATACAATTGGTTGTTTGAAGCAATTTAGATATTTGAATAATCAGTAAATAATTAACAATAAATGGAATTTACTACAACCTTTTTTAGAGTTGTAAGCTGATAAACATACTGTATATTTTTTAAATTGATGAAAGTTTTATAATTTCGAAAATTTATTGAAATTATAAATACACGGTTTTACGTAGCAAAATCAACGATTTATACTGTTTTCTGAGAAACTTATTATTTTTGTTATTTTATGAACATTACGCATGTATTGTCTCTATTTTTAGTAGTATTGTTATATTTAATTTTAATGTTAATAATTTTTATGTTAGCATTGTTTGTTTTTGAAAATATTTTTTTTTATTTAAAAACAATTTTTAAACTAAATTTATATCTGTTGAATTTTTTTTAAATAAGGAAACTGGAATCGTAATTTATAATTTGTTTTTAAAAGACATTAGACCTTGAGATTCAACATTAATAACTTGATAAAATGAATTTAAATAACTTATGCATTCACTATTTAATGTTTATACAAAAGCTTAGAGTGAATTATATAATGAATTAATTGCAGAAATCCCCAAAGTACGGATTCCATGGGAAAAAAATATGACGCAAATGTATTTCTTTCTTCATCGCAATTCAATGACATTTACGCACCATAGTTCTTTGAGAACAAGTAAACAAGTGTGCAAGTTTTTTTTGCTCTTTCAAACCGGAAATAATTATCGCGCGATGTTGTTTTTGTTGTTGTTGCAAATTCTAAAATATTATTGTATTTTTGCTTTTATTTCTTAGCTATAAATGTGATTGGCGAATTTGCAGATAGCCTTCAAACTTTCTTTTTAAATTAAGAGACCGATCCTATTTTAATTGTTTTGTTACGTATTTAGCGGTATTAGGCGGAAACGTGTTTGGTTAAATTATCAGTATTACACGCACGTTTTACATTGATTACATTTGCATGCAATTTTCCCAATCCACATCCTGCGCCAAACAATTTTTATTACTTTATTAAAATAATAAGCTTACATTAAATATATTATCATTATTCGTGTTAATTTTTAATTCAATGCATGTAAAATTCTGGAAAAACTTTCACTTGTCATTAACTGTCATTTTGACAGATAACTTATTTTAATTGATATTGTTTATAATATTTATTTGTTACCAGAAACCTAATAGTATGTTATATGACTTGAATCATAACTATCGGATGCGAACGGTTAAGTTCGACTCTCTGACCAGAGTAGGTGACAGATATAGATCAGTTTAATCACTTCACTTTTGCTGTCATTCTTCTACATCACCCACAATTAAGTTCTTGAATTGAATGGTTGATAAACAGCGTTTGTCAGTTGCTGTCATGTCAAAAAAAAATTCTCATTTTCCTTACAATATATTTCTAATAGTACAAAACATTATTATATTTCCCAATAATAAATACCATTTTACTAATATAAAAATTTTAAAGAATTTTATTAGCAAAAAGAATTGTGACAGTGTATCACTAGGCCCCGGGGAGATTCGAACTCCCGATCTCCTGTTTACTAGACAGGCGCTTTAACCAACTAAGCCACGGCGCCTCCTTATATATAATGGTGTTTTTTCGAAATTTAAATTCAAAGTTATTTGTAATTAGATTTTAATATAATTTTCTCTTAATTTTTTCATATACAAGTTATAATTATTATAACTAATTTTCTCTAATGTTCGCTTTACCAATATGCCACCAAAAATTACTATTTTAATTTTACTTGGAGAATAAAACATTTTTAATATTTATATTGTAATCTATAGATAATTACTTAAAAATAAAAGTATGACTCAAACTATTAATATTTGTAAATTATGATTAATTCCTTATATTTTTCATACTAGAACAATGTAATTGTAATCAATTTTAATGAAGCCACAAAATTTGAATCATCTAATCATGCTTATAATTTAAGTCGTGTTCAGCAATTAACGTATATTATTGAAACGTTTCTTTGAAAAACACGTAATTTATTCGAGGCAAGCGCGAATAAATTACTATGTCTTGTACGTCTCGCATACTTATTTTGCTCAATGAACATTACTCTCCATGCCTAACATTGTATAACAATTCATTGGCGCCAGTTATATAAATTACAAAATTAATAACATGAAAACTATGGGGAATTATTACTCAACATTACGCACGATTTAGAGGCTGTAACCTTAAGCGAAAACCCACATTTTTTTTGAGCATTTAATAAGTTGAACAAATTCGAACCAATGTGCGAAAACAATCAATTAACATTTTTTCATCACAAATACAATTGGTTGTTTGAAGCAATTTAGATATTTCAATAATCAGTAAATAATTAACAATAAATGGAATTTACTACAACCTTTTTTTAGAGTTGTAAGCTGATAAACATACTGTTTATTTTTTTAAATTGGTGAAAGTTTTATAATTTCAATAAATTTTCAATGAAATTTCACATTATTTACAATACATATTTTTTTGTCTGCAATTATTCAGAATCCATAATTAATCTTTTATGGAATTACAAATATTTTACATAGTTTAAACGAATTAATATTATTTGCCTATTGCTAAAGAATTCTAATTTATTATAATGAATATAAAATGAATACAACTGAAAATGTATAAAATATTTCCAATAAATACAAAATTTGTATTTTTTTATCAAGTAATAAAAAAGTTCTATACTTATTTATAGCTGCTTTGATAATTTGGTTGCATATGTCAGATATAATAATAATATTTATGTAACGCAATGATCATCATAATAAAATAATTAAGCATAATTACTATTAATTACTTGAGTTTTGCGCATTAAGATAAAATTATTGTTTAATAAGTAGGTTTACGATAAGGTTAATATTTGCATACTGCACAATAGACATTAATAAAATATTACGCGCTTCTCATTGTTTGAAGAGAATTAATAATAATCCTGAGAGAGTTTGCGGATAATAACTACCGTTTAATCTGATACTTTTGGCCCACATTTAGTTCACTTTAAAAGGTTTTTGGGGCATCCTATATATTTTTTGTAATCTAACCACTAACTGCTAAATAATAAGGTTGAAAATCAGTGAAGCCATCAGTTACATAACTACCTAAAAAATGTACAAACTAAAAGATTTTTTTGTGAATCACAGTGTTTCGGGCTTCGCTTTTCGCCACAAGCAATTTAATTCAAACCACTTCACAATCTAATAAGTTAAACTTACAGTTATCAATAGTTAGTATTTATTTAATGATGCAAACGCTGTGACCATTCGCAAAATATTATATAATATTTTGTAATGATTTAATTTAATACATATAAATATATTTACAGCAAATTATAATTATAACTGTCAATTTAAAAAATATTTAAATAATGAACTGTCATTACATTGACATTAGTTTATTTGTTTTCTTTTAAAATTCCATTGCATGATTGTTCATTTATTTTAAAATAGAAATGAAATATTAATCATTTGTGTATTTATCCTTTGAAATTCTTCTAAAACTGAAATTAAAGCTATGACACATACATTTTGCTATAGTATACAAACTAAGATTTGACGTCTATTTTAGTTTCAATGACTCAACTGTGACGCAAGAAGTTCAAAATCATAATTTTTCTATTTGACAGCTAGTATGACGTAATTCTCAGTGGTATACGAAATTAATTGTTATATTTTTGTATATTTTTCTCATGGATTGATAGAAGTAACTAAATATAGTGATATATAATTATTGAAGGTGGTACAGTTGGTATTATTATATATAATTGCATTTGACAGTTCAATTTAACTGTCATCGAACTGCATGATTAATATGTATTAAAGCAGCAGTTGTTGGTACTACTGACAAGCATTTTTTTTCTTATATTATGACAAATCAAGTTTAATTTAATCAGTTGTTATATAATAATCCTAAATAAGAGTTGCAATGTGTAATAATCGTTTATTGTATTGTTCAGATGATTGCGATCGCTGCATTTCCGGTTACAACTTGGACTTGCAAATGATGCTAACACCTTCTTGGACCAGTTGGCAGGCGTCTTTCGCGCATCCCACGCACAGCGTAACTCCGCTACCGCCGTGTCCGTAATTATGGACGATGATCATTGGCTTTCCATTCACATTCTTCCTCTCCATTTCGATGCGGACCTTTGGACGGCCCGGACGCAGACCGACCATATGCTGAAGAACTTCGCTTTTCTGCACAAACATTGAAAATCTCCAATTACGAATACGATTTTTTTTTTAAATTTATAATTTAATCGACCTCCAGTGATGGCTGCAGATTGCAGCAACCTTTTATGATGTGATTTTTGTCTTCGTCTTTTGGGGACAAGTCGAAATCATTCTCTTGATGGGTTCCACCCAGCACAACGCAATCCATGCTAAAATTGTCGATTACCAAATAATTCAAGTAAATTATGTAATTAAGCAATGATGCTCACTTGACGATGATGTAGTTTTCGCCTTCCATTAAGGTGTTGAATTGCCACGGGGCTCTGACCTGGTCAAGAAAAAGATGGTGCAATTAATTCCTCGGATCTTGTGCATTCTCGTTGGAATCAAGTTACTCTTGCCACTTGACCACGGATGGCCTGCATTTGTTTATCGCCCAGAAGATCTTGCGCTCCCAATCCGGCGCAATTCACCACGATCTCGTGCTTACCGGCGAACTCATCCAAGTCGTACACCTTCCTCATGATCAGCTCACCGCCGTTTGCAATGAACTGCTTCTGGATGAACGGCAGGAGCTTACTTGGTTCGCAAGTGAACGACACAAAAGTGAATCCACCACTGAAAATCATATATTTAGCTTAATTAGATCAGTAATAACAAAACAAATACTATTATTGACAAAAAAAATTATATAATACGCTACAAGTAGCAAGTAGTCATGCTTTCCAAGCTTGTGTTTGATTAATATCATTTATGACAAATGGTTGCAAATGTCAGTTTAACATAATGGCTCCGTTGCCTAGGTAACATGTTGTTAAACATCAATCTCGATGACATTAAGCGCTTTGTCAATGTAAATGAAACGTCAATTAATGTACGATTTATCTGGTAATGGGAGAACTTAAGAGATAATTGCAGAACAAGGCAGCAGAAATGATAATTTACGTAAGTACAAATTACTCTTCCCATTTGTATTACTTAAATCTGTAAATTACATCAATTTGTCTAATTTAATATTTAGTATTATATTTAACTAACTTCCTTTGTTTAAAACTATTTTTTTTCTGCTAAAATCAATGTTATTAAAGGTTTATTGAATCTTATACTTAAGAGAAAAACGTTGTTGGTAAAATAAAAGCAATTGAATCTAATGTACTATTAATGTTCGGTTCGTTTAAGTGATTTTGATAATCAAATAAATCGATAGTTGTAATACGAATTTACTATTAGTTTTGTTGTTAAATTCGAATGCTGATAAAATATTATAATCTACAGATAAAATCGTATTTAATCTGTGTTTAGATAGACGCGAAAATAATGCAAATCAGTTGTTAATTTTAACGATACTGCTTTAAAGGCAATCGGAATTTACGTGTAGTATTTCTTGTGCTCTGATCCCAATTGGTCCAACTGTTTCCTGGTCAATTCAGTGAAGCCGAAGGCGATGTTTCCCCATCCAGGTAATTTTTCATTGGCACCAGTGGTCAAGTGGATCATGGACTGCAGAGAAATACCTGCTTCTTCGGCGAATCCCGTTTTCCACAGGTCGTGGATATACTCGTGCATCACCTTCGACCATCTCCTGAAATCACAACATTTTCCGTTTCAGTTTCACAAAAAAAAAAAACCTTATAATATTTACAAATTATTTAATACAATTTTATTATGTTTGTAATGCGATTGACTTGAGTTATAATTAATGTTGTTGTTTCATAACAGCATTAATTATAGCAGTATTTCTGTGATAATTGTTAAGGTCGTTGAAAACTTTCTGACGACCGAAAATCCAACGGATTCGTGGACATCTTTACACAAATTCGTCAAGTGTGAAGCTTTTTTCTTTAGCTTTCATTTAATGATATTTACATGACATCCGTTTCCGGCGTTTCCTGCAGCAGGTAAGGGGTCCATAGACCTGCGGAAACGTCCCCGGTTGTGTTGGGGCTGACTTCGCTCGTGTAGATCGTCACTGCAACCCTATGACCCAACTTTTTCTGGACTTCGAGGGCCGTGGTAAGCCCGATCACGCCAGCACCAACAACAGCGACTTTTAACATGTCTTGTCCGATGATGGAAAGAACCACTTGCTAATGAAAACGAGGATAAACTGAGACCCAGAAGGTCAACGCGCGCTGAACTGTTTCTCTCATTATCTTATCAGAAGCCAATACAAATAATTATTACGAAATTACGATTTCGGCTTCGGTATCGATTTCTGTCGGTTTTGGCTTATTCTTGACTCCGAAAGAAATGGTAAAAAGGTTGCGAAACGGAAGATTTCTGCGCTCACACGCTTTGGAAACTGGGTGAGGAAAGATCTCCAGAGGATAAGTTTGTGATTTAATTTGATGTATGATAGCTACGTGTTGACACGCTCCAACTATTCGAGATCTTCTCCCAGTGCTGGATACAGATTACGTGCTTTTTTTTTTGATATTTCTTAATAATGAACTTCACGGTCTCGAATCCAACGTAAAGTAAATAACATTCCTCCTCGAGCTAATGGGTAATCGATCCATTAGCCATTTCATGAAATAATTAGCGAACATCCGTCACCTGTGAAAAATCTTAATAGATAATTATTGTTGTTACCGCAGGAAGAAAACAGAAGAAACGTTATGTCACAGCGAAGATAAAGAAGTCAAACAAACAAACCGAAGAACGACAAAGGCTACACAAAAAAAATACGTTACGCATTCGGACGATTAAAATCTCTTTCTCTCGGCCTGCACAATTACCAAGTATTAAGTGTTTTTAATGTTTCCCGTTCCCTCACGAAATTCATAATTAACTACCGCTACGACTGAAAACTGTGAACATAACTGCTACTCTTCTTTTGATTTATCATTTAATTATTTCAGCTACTGTGTCGTGCTTAAAAATATTATATTATTCATTTTACACAATTTGTCAAATTTTCGCATCTACAAGTAGTATATACCTGATTTACAATCTGCGAGTCGTAAAATGTGACAGCTGTCACAACGAGTCGAAAGATTACGCTCTGTTATAAGTCTTTATTTCTTTACCTATGGATTAAATGTTCAGTGATACACGAAATGACAGCTGTCAAAACGTCAAAAAATTTGATATTATAATCAATTGATTTGCAGTACATTTACAAACAAATATGTTATATGTAACTGTTCTTCGAAAATTTAATATTCATGATGGTTTAATGAAACTAGCAACTTCCATATGTGATTTAAACGCATTAATTCATAAGATTTTCTTTATTTGCATTATTTTGCATTAATAAAGAAAGTTTTCCTGAATTATCGCTTTACACATTCCCCGCTTCAAAAATACTGGTATACATGGAGGTTTTTAATTCAATCGATAAATATATTTTATTTTCTCTTTTTTTTATTATAAAATAAAAATAAGTTTGTAATTTAAGTAAAAATTAATGTAAGAAATAATATCAAATAATTGTATTTCAAGAATTTTTACAATAAGTTAAAATAATTATATTAAAAGAAATTTAGGTGAAGTTGTTATTTTTTTCTTATGTAATAATATTGGATGTGCGTACATTAAATGAACTATGTTTATTGAAACAATTTGAAGTTTGTACAGTATTCAATTTAACGAACGGTGCGCGGTGCTTGGAAGTAGGATGAATCCCTGTAACGTAAGAGATTTCCATAACAGTTTCCTTTGTCTCCGAATGCGAATTCAAAGGAAAAACTATTAACGAACTGCAAATGGGAACAGGCGACTACAAATGGAAATCTCATCTGGCGTCTCCGGCAAACAAACGAACAGTATGGACAATAAAAGGAGGAATAAGTGTGTTTGCACAATGCACGCAACGCTTACAATAAATCTCTGAGTCGTCGCGGAATGCAAATGCGAAATGCGTTTTCAGAGCATTTGGAAATCCAGTTTGTAGGGGAAAACTGGATCACCGTCGACCGGCTCGAAGGATCTATCAAAATTGATATATTATCGTCGTTGCATGTGCAACGTGTACGAGCCTCACGCATGTATTCCGTTACCGTTAAACAATTCCGTCGTCGGCCGCATTCGTTTGCAATTAATTATTGCATTCATTATTTTTGCAGAGTGCCGAAGAACGATTATTATTATTATTATTATTATTAGAAAAGGAAGGATACGAGAATATATGGATCGAAGGATGCCTCCAAGCAAGTCTTATAACCATTCCGAGCACGTGGCTTCTTCGCGGAACCTCGCAGCACTAAATCCATTTCATACTGCATGCATTAATTGCATCATTAATTATAGAGTTAACACAATTAAAACAGAATCTTGTATGCATAAACGTTTATGGAAATCATTTTATACATGCTCAATCACACATTTTAAGTTTCCGTTAGATGGTGCTCATAGTGAATATCCTGAAATATATGCAGCTCATAAACACCAACGCATTTTGGGTTACTCAAATTATATGCATATTTTCTGCATTTACAATATCATAATCATAACGATTTACATATAATTTAAAGCTATTTTTTTTAAACTAACACAAACTATGTTTATAAACAAAGATAAATCAATGTAATTTTTTTAATTTGAATTTAAAACATTTTTATTGTAAGTCAACATTTAGATAAAACAGCTGATAAAGTTGTCTGTAACTTTTTTTTGACATTTCATCAGAATTCAATTTGTAGTAGGCAATGTCGTTTATGATTACAGAATAAAACAAGTAATTGTTTCTATTTGAAATGTCAGTTGTGATAATTTGTGAATGGTATATACAAAACGGTATTATTTTACAAGAATTTTCCAATTAATTTAAAATTTTTGTAAAATAAAAGCAGCAGAAGAAATAACATATCTCCGACAAGGTATGTAATAATATACATTTCCTATTTCTATATATAATTTATAAAATTAATGTAATGAAGAAAGACATTTATTTCTCGGAAGATGTCGCTAGAAACAAATGTCTATTTGAACTACATTTTAAATTTTAATTGTTATTTGTGAGATTTTTTAAAGATCTTAGGAAAGACGTTATATTCTAAAATGTATCATCAAGATTATTTTCTGATCATCTAAAATTTGAATTAACTAAAATATAAATAGATAATATCAAGTTAGAACTTCAAATTATTTTGGAAACAAGAAAAAATACACCGGAAAAATATTTTGCGGAAAGACCTAAATGTTTTAATTTGTTCTCTTTCAGTTTTCACATGTTCTGTGTACCATAACATATTTCATGCAATAGTATTTATTTGATTCATTATAGAATTACATAATTTATGTTATTTACTGTTTTACAATCGTATTGATTTTCTCAATGTTCTTAGTTTTTATTGTATTATAAGTGTCAATTGCGCAAGGAATTGGGTTGAATTTAACTTCAACAACATTCGTTTGTATTTATAATTTGTCATATGCATGTAAATTTATACAGAGTGTAGCACTACATACATAAACATAGCAGGCGCTAAATGCAAGTTCACCTGTTCTTGCATAACATTTCACTGCTCTCATAAACATATGATTTGTGTCAAACTTCAATTTACAATTTATTGGTTGAAATATTTAAATAATTTTATATCATACATATATTTTTCAATAACACTATTTTTTAATAATTTTCTAGATTTTTCAACACTATTTGTTTACATTATTTAATTAAATTTCTTTAATTTTCAAATTATTAATTAATTCTACTAAACTCTATTTTTTCACTAATTTTGTAGGGTTTTAAACATTATTTGTTTACATTTTGTAATTCAATTTCTTTAATTTTCAAATTATTAATTAATTCTACTAAACTATTTATTACTAATTTTGTAGGGTTTTCAACATTATTTTTTTTCTTTATGTAATTAAATTTCTTTAATTTTCAAGCTATAAATTATCGCTAGTAAATAATATTTTTTAATAATTTTCTAGATTTTTTAACATTATTTGTTTACATTATATAATTAAATTTCTTTATTTTTCAAATTATTGAGTATTGCTAGTAGACATTATTTTCTATTAATTTTATAGTGTTTTCAACATATTATTAGTTTACATTATGTAATTAAATTTCTTTAATTTTCAAGCTATAGATAATATTTTTTAATAATTTTTAGATTTTTCAACACTATTTGTTTACATTATGTAATTCAAGTTCTTTAATTTTCAAATTATTAAATAATACTATTAAACACTATTTTTTACTAATTTTGTAGGGTTTTCAACATTATTTGTTTACATTATGTAATTAGTTTTTTTAAATTTTCTAGCAATAAATTATCGCTAGTAAATCATAATTTTCTAGATTTTCCGACATTATTTATTTACTTTATGTAATTCAATTTCTTTAATTTACAATATTTTTTGATTAACTTTAATATATAAAGTTTTACTAAATCTAAATCATGGTGCCATGTCAAGTATGAAAAAAAAAAATTATCTTAATTTATAAACTTTTCCTAATTCTTAGATATGTAAGAATCCTGCCTTAAAATATGTCAAATTTGGAAAGATGATGAAGACAAGTTTTCTAATTTTATTATAATAATATTTGCATCACAATTAAATAATTGTAGCCAATTAAATAATTTTAATCAGAATACACAATTGGTAGTTGAATTTTATATTATAATTTGATAATCTCGTACAAAGATCGATGGTTTTGTTCATTAAGAGCCATGATTTGGATTTAATGTTGATCTCTGAGACTCACTTCACACATAAAAGCTTTATCGCCATTCCCAACTACACCATATATGTGACAAACCATCCCGATGGCACTGCACACGCAGGAACGGCCCTAATTATCAAAAGTGGAATAAAACACCATGTTTTACCGGAATATCAGATGGAGAACCTGCAGGCAACAAGTGTCCTTGTGGAGGATTGGAGAGGTCCGATCACGATATCTAGCGTGTACTGTCCGCCAAGACACAACAATAGGATGGAGCAATTTGTCGATTTTTTTGACACATTGGGTTTTCGATTTGTTGCTGTCGGGGACTTTAATGCGAAGCACACGGTGTGGGGTTCCAGACTAATCACAACAAAGGGTCGGGAACTACTGAAGTCTCTACAGTTGCGAGGGTTGAACTACCTATCCAGCGGGAAACCGACCTATTGGCCAACAGACAGGAACAAACAGCCAGATGTGCTAGATATAGGTATTGTGAAGGGCATATCAACTAACTACCTCACAATAGACACCTGTTTGGATCTCTCCTCAGACCATTCGCCAGTCATCATTTCACTGTCCTCAAGAATACTAAGTCGGTCAAGAACACTAAGACTAAGTTCCAATAAAACTAACTGGGAACAATTCAGAGGACATATTGAGGCAGTGCTGTCGACGGATGTTAGGCTGAAGACGGAGGATGATTTGGAAAACGCGGTCATAAATCTTACCCAATCTATCCAAACAGCTGCATGGAGTGCTACACCATCACAATCATTCAGCAAACCCGGGCGCAATTATCCAATCAATATACGCAATCTGATGAAAGAAAAGCGAAAGCTGAGGAAGACTTGGCAAACCACCCGACATCCTGATGATAAAACTCGCCTAAATAGAGCTACTAGGCAACTCAAAAACCTGCTAAAATATCTAAGTGATGAGGCAATGCATGAGTATCTCGGTGGACTATCTCCGTCCGGATCTGCTGAATACTCATTGTGGAAAGCAACGAACCGATCAAAAAAACCTGAACAAAGAGAATCGCCTCTTCGTCAACCGGATGGCAGCTGGGCAAGAAGCGATAAGGAAAAAGCGGAGTTGTTTGCCAGCCATTTAACAAGTGTCTTTCAACCCTACCCATCAGATCTCAATGACGACGAGGAAGATGAAATCAAAAAGATCCTCCAGTCACCTTACCAAATGTCACCACCTATTGCGCCGTTTAAAACAACGCAGATCGAGCGATATATTAATCGACTGAAATTAAAAAAATCCCCTGGTTATGACTTGATCACGGCGGAGGTATTGAGGCAGCTCCCACCTATTGGAATTAAAATGATTACACTGATATTTAACGCGATACTCAGACTCGGAGTGTTTCCAGCCCAGTGGAAGGTGTCTCAAATTATACTGGTCGCCAAGCCTGGGAAACCAATGGATGTTCCATCTTCTTATAGACCGATCAGTCTCCTACCTGTAATATCTAAGCTGTTTGAAAGTCTCCTACTCAAAAGGCTGAGACCCTGGTTGATGGATAATCGAGTCATACCCGACCACCAGTTTGGTTTTCGTGAACACCATGGCACTGTGGAACAGGTGCATCGGGTCGTTGATGTGATTGACAGGAGTCTTGAGGAGAAGAGGTACTGTTCCGCTGCTTTCCTCGACATCTCGCAGGCGTTTGACAGAGTGTGGCATGAGGGATTGCTCTACAAGCTGAAGAAATGTCTTCCTCATGAGTATTACATATTCTTTAGTTCGTATATAAGTGAAAGATATTTTCAGGTCAAATGTGGAGAAGAAGTAACTTCTTTAAGTCCAATCCGCTCTGGGGTTCCGCAGGGAAGTGTTTCTGGACCATTGCTGTATCTGTTATATACGGCGGATCTTCCGGGTTCGCGTGACGTAGCAGTGGCCACTTTTGCCGATGACACTGTCGTTTTGGCATCTCATCAAGACCCGGTGGTAGCCTCGCGAATGCTTCAGGGAAGCCTAGATAGCATCTCTCATTGGCTAAAGAAGTGGAGAATCAGGGCAAATGAATCAAAGTCTGCTCATGTGACATTCACGATGCGACGACAAACCTGTCCACCAGTCATGATAAATAATAGTATACTGCCACAATCAAACGATGCAAAATATCTTGGAATGCATCTGGATCGACGACTCACCTGGAGGAAACATATAATAACAAAAAGGAAGCAGTTGGCAATAACAGTGAAGAAATTACACTGGCTATTGGGAAGACAATCATCCACCTCAGTCGACAATAAATTGTTGATATATAAAACCATCATTAAACCAATCTGGACTTATGGTATTCAGCTCTGGGGTTCTGCATGTAATAGTAGCATTGACATACTACAGAGATTCCAGTCGAAAACACTAAGAGCTATAACCAATGCACCTTGGTTCACCACTAATAACTATATTCATAATTTCACCAACACAGCTTTCATTAAAGATGAGATAATCAAATATAGTATTAAGTACCAACATCGACTGGAGGACCACCCCAACCAACTTGCTGCTGAGCTGATGAACTTCGAGTCACGTCGACGAAGATTGAGGCGATTTAAACCACAAGATCTCCCTAATCGTTTCAATAACGCTGATGTCTAAATTACCTATGTTTTAACTACGTCACAATATTTGTGGAGTTTGATCGTTGGATTGATCTCCAATGTATATAGATTTTCATTGTTGTTTTTTTCTTTTCTTGTACTTTAAGGGATAAAACTAGAGCTTATTATCTTTTTTATTATTATTGTAGATAGATGGCTTTATAAAATAAATTTAAAAAAAAAAAAAAAAAAAAAAAAAAAAAGATCTATAGTTTGAAAATTATGAGGTGTAGATTCAAGAATTGATTGTGAAGAAATGGATTGTGGCACTTAGAAAGCACGTTGCTCCAGTTTTTCCGTGCAATCGAATCAGATTTTCATCTAAATAATAATAATAATAAAGCCGATCGAAGTCAAAAAGAGCAAAAGGAATCACAAATGCATGCGATCTAGATTAATAAAGCGCTTTTGGCACGAACGTATTTATCTTCTCTTCAACGGCGATCCGAGCAAACACAATGCACCAATTAAGCGCACCATCGAATCCCCCTAGTTCCACCTAGTTTGCATGCATTCCCACAACAGTCCTCTAATCGATTGGAACAGAATAAATAAAGCAAACGAAACGGAGAAGAGAAAACTAAGTCTAAGTCTTCTCACTCTTGATTCATTGTGTCTGCACGCACAATGAATCGGCGACTTCCACCATCATCATCATCAAACTATGACTTCTAAACAATTATTACCATTGTACATTGTTGCGTTTTGCAGAAGAGTACCAGGTGAATGCTGCTATCAAGCTCAGAAGACGAGTTCAGTCTCTGGCTGGTGATCTAGTTTACTTTTGCGGATCGCCAATGTCGGTTCGATCCGTTAGAACGTTCATTCATGTCCCTTGCACACAAGAAAAAAAAATAGAGAAGAACTGTTGGAGACTGCCGAAGACATGAAAAGGAACATGCGACAAGGAAAAACGCTCCGGCGATGGATAATCATATGCGTGTATCTATTTATTTATTCGGGTTACCCGAAGAAACATTACTTTGTATGCAAATTTCTAAGCGCTCCGCTTTTGGTCGGAAGAGGGACGACATCTTCAATAGACACATAAAACATTCTGAAGACTTATTCCAGCCATTCGATTTATGCAGCTCCTCTTTAAAAGGCCAACTGGATGCGAACACAACCACTTAAATACGTCAATTATTTTTACGAAAAGAAATTTATTCCGCCTCAACTTAAGTCAATCCACATCCACAATATTCAACAACCAATTAGAAATTGTAATTGTTTATACAATTAAATTCAATCCAATTATATAAACATCTTCGAATCTTACATAATTACGTTTTAACCATTTATAAATTGTCATCATTAATTTCAAAATTGAAGAAAAACTGAATTTAAATCTGGTGATTAATGAAAACTCCCAATTGACGTAAATAATTTTATTATTACAACTTGAAGATTTTATATTTATTTCATTATTCAAATAATTTCTCACTATAAAATTTAAATTTTAAGATATTTTATCTACAAAAAATTTATTCTATAAACTTTATCAGCATCAATACTTGTAAAGTCTGAATTGGAATTGACCTTAATATTTAAAACATTAAATTGTTAATCTTCTGATCTTCATGTCTTAAACAGCAGAGACACAACCATCCAATGTACAGAAAAGTCAACATTCGATACAGATGCCGTTACAATCTGCTTCGAATAAACTTTATTAATAAACACATTTGTTCCCATTCCTGGACGCACCTCATCCTTAAAATCGTGTTCTCAATATCACTGCACTTGTCCCTGTTTCCACTTCGTATTACATAAAAAATTTCCATTCAATACATTTATTTATTTCAATTCAATTATTTACTTTTTTGTATCTATTATTTTTTTATATTAAGTAAAATTTGCAAAAATTCCAAAACTAAACCGGTTATTTCAAAATTCTACATAAACTCAAGTTTACCTAAATATTCCGAACATTATCCTACGTAAAATTCCGTAACCGAAATAATTACTGTATAATTATTCCTGTTCTCCAAATTTATTATTGCTATTATGTAACAGGATTAAGTATAATTAAAACAGTTTTTCAAGCAGTTTTGCACAGAAAAGTACGTTATTTTTAATTAAGTACATTTATCAACTAGTTATACTTTTTATTGTTTAACATGAATTTTTATTATAGATGAAATTGGAATAGTTTTTTTTGATAATAATCATAATTTTTAATAATAATCTACTAAATTTAATTTTATTGTACTGTTATTGATTTATATTAATTTTATTTATTGCTCTTAGATTTAATTATTAAGGAGATTAATTAGCAATATTAATAAAAATGTAATAGTTAAAAGCGCAAATGAATAAGAGGAAAAGTTGACATAGTGGAGAAGAGGAAACAGTAATGCGTATAGCATGTCGCCATAATTGTATTGTGCAAGTGAATATAAGAGGAAAAACGAGCAGAAAGAGGAATATAAAAAAACGAAATTAGTAATTGAGAGTAAGCTGAGACAATTAATTTTACCGTCTCCGATCTGCACCGAAGCAAGTTTCCTTTCTTCCAGTAATCACCGCTAATTAATTAATTTCACTTAAGAAATATGCTGAATGCATCTGCTGCTCTCTGCGTGATATTATCTATTTGCAATAACAGCATCATAATCCATATGCGATCATTATAAATCGATGTTAATGTTTATTGATTTGAATGCAAGCTTTCACATTTTCCTCTTCATCCTCATTTATGTAAGGTAAATGCATGTAACAATTTAATAACTAAATATTATATTTTGTTATAATTATGCGTGTTTCTTGCAAAAAGATCTTGATAAAATTTAGAAATTATTAAAATATTTATAAAAAAATAAACTTAAGTTTCCAAAGAAAATCTCAAATGCATTATAAAAATTTTAATAAAAGTTTATAATAAATTAATTTTATTACTATGAAATTGTGCAAATTTAAATAAATATAATGTATAATATATTTTAACGAGAAAGTAAAACACAATAAATATTCAAAAATTCTTGTTTATATATAAACATTCGAGTTTAATCTTTATGGGCTGCAGCCAACAAATAATCATAACTAATCCAAACTTGGGATAATTTGGTGGTAGTTAGTCTTGGGTCAGTCGTGTTAGTCGATGGTCCCTAAACAGTATTAGCTGAGAGCCACAAACAATATTAGCAATAAGTAATAAAATATGCAATTAGCAATAATTAGTGTAATAATAGAGATAATTAATAATTGTTATGTGATTAATTATAGGAATTAGACTAGAATTGCCGATTTACTAAATGAGATCTATGTTATATGAATACATTTGAATAAGAGCAATTAGTTTTGGCATAAATTTCTGTAGATGTTCGTGTGAAATGTGTACAGCCAATGGTTAAGTTACTGTTAATCGGTTATAGTTGAATCCACTCGGTTATCTTTTATCAATGAATCAGTTATGCCTTATGCCAATTAGCGCGTCGAAGATTAATTGATTTTCAGTGTAAGTCTAATTATTTTTTCGCGCACTCCTTCGTCGTCAGCGACTAGGGGGGAAAAGTGCATTGTACCATTCAATCCCGGGAGGAAACGGTGTTTTTTTTTTACGTTTCTTCTGTTCTCGTTCATATTGTAAATACGATTTCGCGTATAATTAATGGACTTTTAAATGCTCCGGTTGGGAGCGGTCGTCAGCACTAGGAGGAGAAGGAGGAAACGGAATAATGAACCGGACAAACACAAACTGAAAACCCGTCCTCGTGAGGTAAAAATATATCATTGGAATTCACCACTCGCAGTGTTAATGATTATATAATATTGATGAAGATGATGCATTCGATACGTTTCCGGATCGGGTAACGTGGAAATCGTACCGGATCGAATCCGAAATCGGAAAGGCACGGTGGTTCTTCTGCTGTCAACAGTTTCCCATCGACAATTACAGCAAGAAGAATGGATCCAATTAGGCTGATTAATATTGGTTGGTCGCCGTTATTTCGGAATCCGGATCATGCGCCTCCTCCATCCACCTCAGCTCAGTGGCCATGTGATCATTTGTTGCCTTTTGTGTTCTCGAGAACCGGCAATTATCGAAGATAATATGCAAATGGTTATGGCTTCCACCACGGTTTAGTTCTTTTATTTCTCGATAATTACAATGGTTTGTTGTTAATAAGATGATGCGCGAAGAGGTCGGATGGATGATGATGATGATGATAGTGGTTTAGGTGGAGGAGAGGAAGAAAGGGTATTCGGTCGTAGATCGGTGGCGCATATCTTATGACCCATATGGGCAACAAAACGGTTTTTTACTCTGCATGTGTTTTGTATTTTTTTCTTTCCATTCTGCTCCTCTTTCGGCTGGTACCCATTGCCGTTTTAATTTCGACATTTGCAATACGACCACGCTTATTTGTCACGATCGAATGATTGATTTCATTGCCCCCCGTTGTTATACATACATCGCTCATTATTACCTCCTTTTGTTTGTTTTACAAAATATTCTTTACAAAAAATATTATATTTTGTATTTACATTTACCGAACAGAAGTAATCGAAACCAAATTATACAAGGTATTGCTGTACATAACATATTAAAATAGATTGCAATTCGATCATTTATTTATAAATCTATATTAGCTCAAATTTTGACTAATCGTCCAAAACGTTATTAATGTATTTAATAATTATGTTTAGGCATCCAATAATTTTAATAAATATTTTGGGCATTATTTAATTTATTTTATACAGTAACACATCGTTTAGCGCTTCTTCGATTAACGCTGATTCGATATAAAGAAATCTCCAAAACCTCTAACTTTACCTATATATTATATATTTAAGCTAGAAACGAAGTCTTAATGTATATTAAACTTATCTAACAATTCAAGTAAACTATATGCAATTTTACTATAACCTGTAGATACTTACTTAAAAAATCTTAATTTAATTAATTAAAATATTTATTAAGTAAAGTATTCTATTTACATATGAAACGACTATACTATAAATTATGTTAATAATGAATTTAGTAACTACTACAATTTTTTGGAAATTTATTACTAAATTCTTATTTCTAAGAAAATTATTTGCATTTTTTTTTATTATTTTTTTATTTAATTAAATATTTCTAACTTACTATATTTATCATATATTCATAAGATTACGTAATTTCATATTGAATTGATAAATGTCATTTCAGGAAATGTTGTGAAACATAGTTTTTGCATTGTAATTTCCATTTCTACATATTTTCTTTCTCATCTCTTTCATACTCACTTTTCAAGTGATCTTATTATTATTACATCATCCTGTCTGCTACACGTTATTTATTTGTATTATGCAAACAAAAATCTTATTTTCAATCGATTTCCTGCGAAATCTTTCTCCAATTAATTAGATTATTTCCTTCCCGAGTTTCTTCTACTTTTATTATATATTTATATATGCTTTCCTTTCGTTACTTCTTCACAAATTTTATGCTGTTTATAAATTGATTATTTTATATAATTATTTTTTAGAATAGTTTTAATTTTTGCATTATGTACTATTTTGATTAAATTTTAAAATATGGAATAATCAAATTTCTATTTAAATTAAATCTTTCGAGGATAAAAATTATAACAAAAAAAATATATTTTTCGACAAATTTTTACTATTAGCACCCCCTTTGGTAAATGCACATTTAATACAAATTCATTTCCAGAAATTAGAAAAAAAATATGTACTCACTTTGAATGTGTGAATTCAGCCATAAATGCAAAATGTTTATATTTATTTTTAACGTACAACCAAACCAAACTTGAACATTCTTCAATTGAACATATTATATTTTCTTTATTATTTTTATAGGTAAATTCTAAACACGTACTTATTCATATTTTTTTTACATAATTTTCACATTCTCCAAAGCAGTGAAGTTACGATATACATTTTTCGGGTAATGCGGATACAGTTTATATTTCATTATTTACAATCTACTTATAATTCAGTTGTGAGCATATCTAAACATTTAGTGGGCAATGTGCACATCACCCCACTACGTAAAAAATATTTTTTATCAATCAGATTTTAATTTTTTTTATAAAATTCAAACTAATTTTGTTAATATAATTTTAGTAAAAAAATATAGTTAAATTTTGAAGGAAAATGTATGATAAATACAACATTGAAATTGTGATTGCATGCGATTTTCTTCGGTTAATTTGCGTGCATCGTATGTAGATTTTGCTGGCAATTGTCCGACACTCTTCTTTATCCGGTAGTTGTAGTAAATAGTAGTAGTAATGGTTGTAGTAGAGGAGAAGAAGGAGACCTTCACCAATGCCAGTAAATAGAGCTGTGGGTCTAAAAATCTCCGACACAAACGTAACAGTACCGGTAACTTCTTGTAGCGTAACCTTGCGGAACAGCCACAGTCGTCGTCTAGCATTTAACCGAACAACAACAACAATTCAAGTCTTCCTGCTCCTCATCCGAAGACCGACGACGCACAGACCGACACCTAATAAATTCGGCAAATATTCAATTTGCGTTAAATAAAAATTTCTTTCTCGCAAAAGTGTTAACATTTCAACAGCAATTCGAATCACAATCAAGATGCGCGCTTTTAAAAATAATAGGATTATTACTGTTACGTGTTTGCTCCTAATCCAAACGGTAAGTTTACACAAGTTTTACAAGTTTTTTGTTTGCTTCTGTTTCGCTCATTTCTGTAAATTCCCTCGCGCCAAATGCCTTCTTCAACGCTTTTAGAAGTAATTACGACTGAACAATTTAAAACTGTTAACTTTTCTTCTAACTAAATTATAGAGAGAAATAAAAATAGCAATTAAATTAAATTATTAATAGAGACAATTTGAAATTTATAGTAGTAATTGGATTTAATAGATAAAAAAAGATATTCACAAAATTTTATATATTATTTTGATAAAAACAATTTTTATCGAATAATTAAATAAAAATATAATAAATTGTAATTATAATACATTTCTTTAAAAATAAATCTAATTATTACATAAGTATATTTTCGGCAGTATAAATTAAAGATTTTTCATACTTTATTTAATTTCAATAAATCTTGTGATTATTGCTTGAACAGTTTTTCAAATCCTGTTAACTAAGATCTAAGGTTGAGTGCGAAAGCTTGTTATATTCCTATCTTTAGGTATAAATTTGATAGTGAATATCTGATCAGGTTTGTGAATCTTGGCAATGCATCAGTTGGATTGAGTGGTTTGAACAGAATATTCTCTTGTGTTGCACATCCTGGTTATGGTCCAAAGACTATTAGCCACTTCAAAGTTGTCTAAAGATGTTTCCTCAATTCAAAAAAAAAACAGTCCAAAAAGGTTGTTTTATAACAGAAATTAATTTAAAACTTTAACTATTTTTTGATATAGAAATTTGTATATTTCTAAAAGAACAATAAATATGTATACATTTTGAGGTTGCAAATAACTAATTTTATAAATTAAAATTTCCCGAAATAAAATTGAAATATTTAAAAATTGATTTTTTTTTATATATCATTGACTCATAATTTATTAATGATTAAAGGTAGTTAACACTAGCACTAATATTTCATTACTTTTATATTTATATTCTAAAATTATGTTAAATAATCAATTTAATTAATAATTTAAATAATATGTAAATAATTGTTAAAAACAATATATAATTATTTATGAATTATAGGATCAACAGTAAATAAAGTAGAATAATGGTGCACGCATACAACAGGGAAAAGTACCGATTTCGCATTGAATTATCATCACGCAAATTATTTTCCATATATACCACACACTCTCCTATATATATTTTGTTTTCTTCTTCTTTAGTGCAATTATTCACACGTACAATAAAAGTGATGAGAAACTTTAATAACAGTTCGAAATGGCGTTAGGAAAGAAGTAAAGAAAAAGAAAAAGCATGCAATTAAAATGCGCATACTGAGAGGTGAAAGAATGGCAAAAAAATATATTACATGTCGGCGTGGAGAGAGATACATCATTGTTTAATAATTAACGTTTCCATTAATTTTAACGTTTTTCGCCTCGCCGTCGATTCATTTAACAGTTAAATTATGTTTTTCAATTAAAAAAAAAATTGTATGTGTGTCTGCGTATTATATAAGCGGCGATAATTTTACTCGGCGGAGGCATTAACATACATAGATGTATATGATGGTATTATGCATTCGAGGTCAAGTACATTTATATTTATATGGAGAATTCTTACAATTGCTGTTTTATAATAGGCTTTAATTGACACTAGTTTATTGACACCATGTTTGGAAATGTTAAATCTCTTTTGATGATTTTTCCTATTAACAGAAACTAAGATATTTTATATCTTTTAATGATGGACATTTTCTTTTATTCACAATTATTTTAAAAAATAACTTAATTGATTTTTCAATTTTTCTATGTTAAATTCGTACCTGTGTTTCAATTTTTCTTCATTTTTTTCAAAACTGAAATTTTCCAACCTTCCATTTATACATTTTTTTTCTTGAAAAAAAAATGGTGATTTTTTTAAGTTGATTAGAAATTAAATATTCTTGCTATTAATGGATCACAGACCCGAAAGTAGAAATCGAAAGGTAATTACCAGTGGAGTAATACATGTCAATCTAATTTCAACATTTTCATAACTGAAAAATACTGAAAAATGGTTGTTTTTTATCATCATTATTATTAATAAACATTTAAACCTGAAACTAAATATTTCTTAATTAGAAAAATGTATAAATCTAAAAATCTAAAATTGTTAGTTCATACACACAAATCATTTTATCCGAATTAAACTATTTTTTAAAGCTTGAAAAATTATATTTAGAATATTAGAATATCTTTTTTCAAGAATAAAACGACAAACATAATAAATATTATTTTTTGTTAAAAGTTATTTCATCTTTAATTCTGCAAAATCGTCAAGAATTTTCCGGAAAACCGAATTAATACTATTATCATTAAAAATAATGAAATTTTTTGTAAACTCAAATGGTTTATATTTAATTATTTTAAAAATTAACTTAATTGATTTTTACATTAATTTTAGTATATAAAATCGTTCAATTTTTCAATAATTTAATTTGTGCCTGTGAAACTGTCAAATTTGTTATAAAAATTTTCAGTTCAGTATGCAACATTTTTCTTGCAACTTTCTTTAACAATTCTCATAAACGAAAGCAGTTAAAAAAGTTTTGATAAAAAAAAATGGTATTTTTTCAAGAATATTTACTATTCAAGTTTGAGTTAATTCTTTTGCTTTTCTGATAATATAATATAATATATTATCAAAATTTCTTTACATTTCAAAAATCTTTCCACTTGAACCAGTTTCTAAATATAATATAAATATTTCTTTAAACTTTGGCGTGGCGTATAGTGTATAATTTTATAATTTAATAAATTTTATTCTTGTCATGTTTTTTCATCTTTCACTCGACAATTATATAATAATAAATATATTTTAAAACTTCTCTCGTAGACTTAGTGCCTAGTAAGCGGAAATCAGCACTAATTTTCCTGAAAAACTAATAAATACGTTTAGTTCTGTAAGTTTAACTTAATGAAACTTAATTTAAAAAATATTACATACATACAAAGACTTAGTGAAACGAACAGTAATTTATTTATTTACTTTTCATCTGCATTTACACATAATAGAGATTTGTAAATTAAATAGCTGAGAGAAAAAAAATATATTGTACAAACAAAACTGTAACAGTAATAGTTTGAAAATTTACAAATTGTTTTGTAAGAATTAAACATGATGTCGTTGCGCCTTTGCGAGGAGAGCCCGTTGCGTGCGTTACAGTAATTTCCGTGAAATTCGCTAATTTACAAATCTCAACTTTAAACCGCGTTTAATTACATACACAAAGAGAACTATAAACAATGATGCAATGGAATGCAACCACCGTTTTGTTTAGTAATTTTTCGTTACTTTTGGACCGTTCTTTCAACTGCGTTATTAATTTTATGACAAACTGCTGTTAGATACAGAAACTATCTTTTGAATTATATGCTTTTTATTTTTTATTATTTTCTTACTTACTATAAATTATTTTGAAAATATTGTTTACTTAACACTTATAATTTAAAATTAACGTTAATTTAAAGTGTTTTCATACAAATTATCTAAATTACAATGTAAATGTTTGATTTAGTAATTTAAGCATATTTTCAAGTACTAATTATGGTCGTAAAGTAAGGTTTACTTACTCTTAGTAGAATACATTTTCTTTGGGAAGTGAGTATAATAAGTACGTGGATAATATAGTAATAATCTCGTATTTCTAAAGATATACCAAAATGCGTGACTGTCCGCAAAATTGGCATGGCTTCATCAATCGTTTTCCGTGGTAAACAGAACGTCATCTCGGGGCAATTTAATAATTTTGTAATAAACCACATACACAATATGTTTCTGAATGCATGAAAGTAACGATTCCATCAGCTTTCGATTCGATACAAGAGGCATTCACCATAACCCCGTGACGGATTAATTGAAAACACTCGAAGCGTTAAAAGACCGGAGGCGGTGGCGGCGGCGGCTCGCGCTATCATCATCATCATGATGATCGTAGATCAACGCGTCGGAGAAGATGATTGGAACTGCTTCCGTGTTTTCCGCTCTTCCTGCTCCCTCGAGTCTGCACAAACTGTTAATTAATGCCAGTTCAGAATCTGAGCTAATCCTCTCCTCGTTCGTTCCATTTGATCCGACTAATAATAATAATGGTAATAATTGCAGAAAACCCAGAAGGTACCATATGCTGTTATAAGATGTTATTATACACTTCACGGGTGTTAATACTCTACTCGAGTGCTTTATTGCATAATCGTGTTGTTTGCGATTCGGATTTTTAACCTTTGCCTTCGCAATAATGATGATTGCCTTGAGTGCACCTGAGTATGAATACAGTAAAATTACTTGACGTTTGCCACTGAATAACTATATTTATTACAGGAAACTTTAAGAGAAAATACATTTAGATTCAATTAAGAAATTTATTTATACAAACAAAGTTTTCAAATATAATTAAATTGTATTTTCATTTATTGTAAATATAAAAATCTCAAAAATCTTAAAATAAAATTTTTATTATTAAATTTATTGTGCTTTTATACATAATTTATTGAAAACAATCAGTATTTATGATTAAAAATATTAGAACATTAATATTCATTTTTATATAAATTCTATCTTGTTTTTTTTTTACTGATATTTCTTAATTTGTTATTTTTTTATGGAAATATTTAGTTTTGCTGACAAATATAAATAAAGTTAATTATTGTATTTATGTAACAAAAGTTACAATATATGAATATCAAAACTTTTTAAATTAATTTTTATTTTTTCAAGTGATAATTCTTGGAAGACTTACATTCTTACAAAATTAAAAGTTTTACTTTTTATGATTACTAATTATAATTTGTATCTAAGAATATTATATTTGAATGATTACATGATTTTTACACGTGCATTTTTACCTAAACATTATAAACTAAACAATTACATTTCTGTAAAATTTGAATAAAAGTCTTAAAGTTTATACCGGAATTTCAACAAATAAAAAATAAGAATTTTACTGAAATATTTCCATTTTTTGATTAATCTATTGATTTAATAAGGAAATTTGATAACAATTTTATATTAAAGTTAGAAGCAAGAATTTTTTTTCTATTTTTTTATTGAATCTATTTTACTTCTATGAATATTTGAATTATTACTTTTTAAGAACAATTTGTTGTTTTGTATTTAATTTGTTATATTTTTACACTTTATACTGCAATTTCAGCAAGAAAAAGTATGATTTTTACTTAAATATTTCTATTTCTGATTGAAACTAATGCATTTTTGTGGAAATTATTACTTTATATAATTTGTTGTTTCGACTTTAATTTGCTTTGATTTTTATACAAATATTTCAATTTTTTATCTATTACATTTCTGTGAAAATTTTAATCGTTAATATTTTTTGTGAAATTTTAATCGTTACTTTTGATCACAATTGATTATTTCAAGTTTAATTTAATTTATTTTCATAAATGTATTTTTTTTTCACACTTTATACTACAATTTCAGGAAGAAAAAATATGATTTTTAGTTAAATATTTCTTGAATATATTTTATTTTTTGTGAAATTTGAATTGTTTTGAGTTAATTTGTTGTTTTGAGTTAATTTGTTGTTTTGAGTTAATTTGTTGTTTTGAGTTAAATCATCTGTCTTTTCACACGTTACTGCTGAAATTGTAAGAAAAGGTATGATTTTTACTTAATTAATATTTCCTTTTAAAATCGTTACTTTTGATGGCACAAAGTTTCAAGTGTTACTGTACTTTCTTCCTCCATTCGACGAACGCTTTTGCAGATGCATTTTTCACGTTAACATAAATATAAATAAATCGAGCGTCAAAGGCGGTTATCGCAAAGGAAAAGATATTAGTTTAGAAAAACAAACGGTTCGAGTCTCGTTATGTCCCCGTCCGGTCTTTAGTACGGTTTTTCATCGGGACGTAACTGTCCCGGTTTATGGTGAACGCATTAAAAGACGCGCACATACACACACACATATGCTACTCTCTCGCTAAATACCGAACATCTGCACGATTTACATTCAGACTCTTCAGAGATCTAAACCGATGCCCATTGTCTGCTCGCATTGATTTCTTATTAACATTTCAGCAGATCGCAAGAATCCGATGAATAATTGATTCGTACGCAACGCAACGCGGAAACGAACGCTGCATTTTTTTCATGTTTGTTTCTTGCACATCCGAATCGAGAAAAAGAAAACGAAAATTATTAATACGATCTGCTGCTAATTGCCAATCTGCTCTAATCTCTTATGTAATCGCAACTGTAATCGATGATTTCCATCTGTCCGGACAATTTTCTCTTTCAGCAAGAAATAATAATACATAGAAGAGAGAGAGAGTAATTAAAACCTCCATATTTCAATTTTAATACTTCATTGTTAATAATTAATTTAATCATAATTATCAATCAATCAAAATTATAGTATTCAAAATTACATAAAAAATTGTTAGATCTCTTTCAGATAAATAATAGCTCACTTTCTTACACATCATTAATGGGAATGTAACACCTCACTCAATAAGTTCGCAGGATGACTTATTGATGGCGCCTCTATCGATAAATCACATATTATTTAGGAAGTACCAACCTTCAGACGACTCCTGTCAAAATTTCATGGCAATCTGACGTTTAGTTCACAAGTTATAGTGGTTTTAGAGACGCTGCTTTTGCAATTTTCAAACCAATGGAAAAATCTGAATTTGATAAATTTGTTGACAAAACATTACTTTTTGATGGAAAATATACCGTTCAAGCAAAGCAATGGCTTAATAAGTGTTATGGGGACTTTTTTCCAATGGTAGAAGTGGTTTGCAGAAATTCAATTTTTATTATTGTTTTGAAAATTACGAAAGTAGCGTCACTGAAACCACTATAACTTGTGAACTAAATGTCAAATTGCCATGAAATTTTGACATTTGGTACTTACTAAAAATATGGATATGGATTTGTCGATGAAGGTGTTAAGCTAATTGTATATACTACCAAGTAAAGACAAATCCGTTAATGATTTATGATTGTGTAATGATATAATATTAACATTTCGGAAATTGCTAACTCGCATTGCTATATAATATATCATAATATAATTTATAACATTCCAAGAATTTATTAATGTACATTTATTTTCTTCTTTCTACAAACACATTTTTCTCATGGTATTGTTTGTAGATAATAGAAAATAACATTTACTTCATTAAGTTTAAACTATTGTGTTTGACCTGATTCTTTAAGAAATTTCTTAATAAATTAAACGAATCATTTAATTCTAAATTTATTATATTTTTTTAAAGTAATTATATTTTTCTAAACTTTTAGAATAACTTTAATTATTATTACTTTAGTAATAAGAAATGGTTTATCGATGTATTTAGATCAATTATATATAAGTGAAATAAAGAAATTAATTCGAGTTGAAAAGTCTAAACGTCTCAGGATAAATTACAAGCAAGAATGTAGCTCCATATGGAAGCAGATCCTCTGCAGAAAGAAACAGTAATAGATACCAAGATAAGCTTGAACGTCGCACAAATGCTTTAGCTCTAAATCTACCTGACAAGAGTTCAAAAATTTCTGCTTCTACTTTTAAATAAATTATTTCTTTAAAAGGATTTACATTTTAATAAATTTGTCAAATTATAAATACAGTGCAGATTCATTTTAGTCCGTTATAAAAAATAAAATTCTAGAAAAATAGTAGTAAAAATAATGTTTTTTTTTTTCTCTCATATTGTGTTGTTTATTTTTATGTAGTTTTAAAATCCTCGATTAGTCCGGTTTTAAATTATGCGAGGAATTGTTGTACATAAAAGTAAATATTAAACTGAAATATTAAAAAGATAATAATAATTGGTGTATAAAAATTATGGAACTAAAGAATGAATTTCCATAATTTAACTAAACGAGTTATAAAACTAGATGTTTAAAACTGCTTTTATTTAGAACTATAAAAAAAATATATAAATGCTTAATGATATCTGTAAAACGGCTTTTTATTGCTTATTTCATTTATATTACAAATCCAGCACCGTTTCAACTCTTTATGGTCTACTTCGAAGAAGCCGCAAAACCGCACGACACACGATTACGCTTCATCGTCGATCATAATTGCTAAATTAGAACATACGCAAACTGTTTTCTCTTATTGATTTTTTTACAATAAATTTAAATTATTTTATTAAAACTTATAAAAATATAATTGTAAACTAATAAATCAAGAGTTTTTCCAAAACTATTTTTTAAATTAATTAAACATAATAAAATTATATTATTTATGTAAATATTATTATTATTATTACCTTGAATGGACGTTTTTTTCTACGATTAGTTTGAAAGTGAGATCTTTCAGGATTTTTGGATTTCGGGATTAATGGATTTCAGAATATTCTTGGTGCAAGTATAGGATGTTTCTAGATTTAAAGTTTTTTTAATCTACAAATCGAGATTATTACTTTTTTGATTAATGGATAATTCTATGAAATATGTGAGTGTATGATCAATCGAAATGACAATTTATAAGATTACTGCAAGTGAAAAATTTTCCTGGATTTAATTCTTCTTGAATCTTAATTAAATAATGGATGATTACATATTTATAAAATTAGTGTTAATATGAGATGTAATGATTTCTTATGGATTTATAGACAACTACATTTTTTAATTAATAGTTGATGAAGTTAAAGACTAGGAAGAATAATTCCATAAATCAATGGAAACGCCGATTAGTGTGAATGTAAGATGTTTCTGTATTTAATGAGTTCTTCTTGGATCTATAGACTATTTCTTTAATTAGTAATTAGTAGAGTTAAAGACTGGGAAAATAATTCCATAAGTCACGAGAGTGTACAACCAATGAATTTGCAAGATGAGTTTTCTTCATGGATGAACAAACTATTACTTTTTGTAATTAATAGAAAATAGGATAATTCTATAAATCACTAGATGATCAATGGAAACAGGTGGAGATGCTGCTGCTAACTGTAATTGAACGAAAACGCGATAAATCAACGCTCGAAGCAATGCCGACGATTTTTTTTTTTTTATCAAAACGAGCAATAAACACTGATTGATTGGATATTTCGCGAACGGGAAGAGTCGCCAACTAACTGAAGGATAATTGAATAATTGCGATTCGTTAGAACCCTAATTAGCGTTAGCAGTAATAAGTTCATAAATAAGTAATGAGCTTGGGAAACGTTAGGATTTGAGAAGTGGTGGAAGAGGACGACGACGATGAGATGGAAGACCAGTAGAACGATATCATTTTGGGGCCAGTCGGTTAGTCGTCCAAATCCTGTTTGACTGCAACTAAAGAACGTCGATACATCTCTCGTGTAACAGAATATCACACACACACGTCTGATGAAGATCGGGTATGTGAATTGAGTTGTCAGAGTTTGGTGTCCATTTACCGAGGAGGCAATCTGTTTTGCAGCAAATTAATATAATAATAATGTTGAAGGCTTTTGCGACGAAGAAGTGTGGCGTGCTCTCTCGGCCGCCGCTCTGTAATTAAATCCGGCACGAGCCTTCTTCATTCTTCATCCTCTTCCATCGCATCGTCGACGATGATCAGCCTCACACGCTACGCAATAAAATTCGAAATTTATCTACTACCACTTTATTCCTTTTTTTATTAAGAAATTATTTAACTGCGAATATACCGTTCCTCCTGTCTCCATAAAACGCGATGTAAAAATATTTACACTCAATTATTGGATTACTTCTAACATTTCCAATGCACGTTATTTATGAATCGTCATAAATTTATATGACTCAAATTTGTAACCCATATTTCTTATATATTTTATAGTACTTTATTAATATAAACTATTAAATAATTTACTTTTGTTATCAATACTTTAATTTACCAATTTTTTATTCAATTTTCTATTTCTTACAAAAAAAACTGGTAGAATCAACATAAAATTATGAAACTGTTCACTGATTTCATTGATTTTGGAAGAAAAAAAAACTTGAAAACATCAATAATAAATAACATAAATATGAATGATTAATTTGTTAAATATTAAACTTTAACATTTAGCAATTTTATTAATATCTGGATTATATACTTGTATTTAGTTTTTACTATAAGTTATTGAATATATAAATTCAAATATAAATTGGATAAATTTATAGAAATTAATTTTATATTATTTTAATAGTTTCTGCACGATTAAGTTCATGCTAAAAATCATTTTAAAATAATGAAATTCTAATTATTTAAGGAATTTTCATCATTGATTTTGGAAGAAAAAAAAACTTGAAAACATCAATAATATAAATATAAAGGTTTAATTTGTTAAATGTTAAATTTTAATACTTATCAATATTATTAATATCTGGACTATGTAATACACAAATTGTAAAGTTTATTTTCTTTCTTTATAATTAATGAAATATGTTAGCATAAAATTGTCTCAAATATAAATTGGATAAATTTATAGAAATAAATTTTATATTTTTTTAAGAGTTTTTGCAGGATTAAGTTAATGCTAAAAATCATTGTAAAATAATGTAATTCTAATTTTTTAAGGAATTTTCATCAATGATTTTGAAAAAAAAAACATAAATATGAAGGTTTAATTTGTTAAATGTTAACATTTAGCAATATTATTAATATCTGGTTTATATACTTGTATTTAGTTTTTACTATAAGTAAACAGTTTTATTTTCTTTCGTTTTAATTAATGAAAGATGTTAGCACATAAATTGATAAATTTTGTAATTATTTTAAGAGATTCTGGACGATTAAGTTTGAATTGCATTGTCAGAGTTGATGTTGAAGGAATATTGTAAAAAAAAATAGATATAAATAAAGAACGGTACGAGAGCGATGGGCAGTGAATTTTCTTCTCCGAAGAGCGCGACTGTAACGATCTCAATCGCAATATAGTGCGTAATTGCGAACGAGAACCGTCGTGATCGTGATCTATCCATTTGCGAACACGCGAATGGATCCGTTCATCTACTATAACTGTTATATCATCGTGCCTCATCCAACATCCACATCCAATACACATACAATAATACTAATGCTCCTGCAATACAATTGTTTCAGATCGCGATCGGAGATGCGCAGGATTACGAAGGTGAGTGATGTGTCTTTCATCTTTTCGGTGGTTCACCTCCTCAGCAGCATTGTTTTGCTTTCGAGATCTTCCTCATCATTCATTCCCATCCAAATTAGTGGAAACGATTCGCCGCATTTTTCGGCCAATTCACACACACAACACGTCTCGCATTAACTGTACAGCAAACAACAGGCAGACACACTCAAACCGTAAAGTCGGTCCTCGTTATTCCTTCTCCATTCAATCCATAATCCAATCCATCCTCATTATGCGAATCAATTTATCGGAATGAAGGCGAAACCCGTCGTCTATAAGCAACATGTTATTATTTCGCTTTTCAAATTCAATTCCAATCCACCTGCAATATTATTTCTAATCATTTTCAATTAAATATTAACTTTCAATTATCAGTACAATCCATTGAATTACTTTAATATAATATTTTTATTAATTTAAAACTTTATTAAAATATTACTATTTAATACAAAAATATATAATAATATCTATGGAGAATTTCATTAATATTTTAATCCCAAAACCAATATGCAAAAATCTTAATATTTTGTGTATTATTTAATCTATTTTTAGTACTAGAACGATTTCACAATTTAACCTTAAAATTTGATAATAATAGTAACTTTAACGTTTAATTTATTTATTGTTTGATATTTATAAAAGTTTACATTGTTTCCTGTCCTTAAATAACTTTTTTTCAATTATAGAAATTGAAAATTACTGTTTTAAAATTGGCGGGCCGGATAAAGCCGTTATGCGGGCCGTATCCGTCCCGCGGGCCATCACTTAATACATCGTTTCTAAATCTATGAATCGCGTTAGCTTTTTTAATAAAAATGACAGCTGTCACCTAATGTCAAAGTTAAAAACTAATCTAATTCTCTTAGTAAAAATTTAATGTAATGTAATTTGAGATTGTAATATTGTGAAAATGAGAATCATGAGGCAAGATAATTCATATATTCAAGTATTTCGTTATCTATATTTATGCATTAAATTAACAGTAATAATAGCATTCCCAAAGCCACTCTAACTGTTTCATTGTTAGTAATCTTCTAAACTCTCCGGAGAGACAATATTATATAATAATGGATGCATTCAAAGCTGTGAAAATGTTAATAATAATATCAAAGTTTAATGTAAAAGTACTAATTGTAATTAAAAAAAAATTTAATTTACAAATTCGGTTCACTAAAAATATGAATTTTTATTTTACGTAAGAATCATTGTATTGGAAATTACTTAAATTCGTAAAGAATTATTAATGAAAATATTATTTTTTCTTAAGACAATTTCACATACTTAAAATAAAATATGTAGAAATTCAAACTAAAAACATTTAATTTATTGATAAAAGTGTGTTTTTTAAATAATTATTTTATTTAAATTTATAAAGTTATAAATATCTAAACGCAATTTACGAATTATTATTTTTTTTAAATATACTCCCAAAATATTCTTTGAATTTGCAATAATATCTCAATTAACTTAATTATTTTGTTAATAGATCTATAAATTTACAAGCTAGAAAACAAACATCTCTACACACTTTCGAAATTATTTTAAAGTTTTGTTTAAAAATAACGTCAAAAATCAGAGAATTTCAATACATTTATTTTAATATTTTCTAGTTTATAACAGAAGTTAAAAGTTTACTTTAAAAATATCTATTAAATACAATCTCAATAGATGCAGTCTGCTTTTAATTAGTCTATAGATTAGATTAGTCCAAGCTAATTATTATTTAAATCCTACTCTGAAATTTAGTGATTTTCAAAATAGATGATAATTTGTTTTCAAATTTTCGTATAAAAATATAAATTTGCAAATAGAGTTGTCTAAGTGGAATTTCTGTAAATATAATTAACAGTAAATGTTGATTGCTCAACAAGTCAATACGGTTATTAGCCTTTGGCAAATTACAGTCTGCAACAATAGTAATAGCAGTAATCTATAAATCATTGGTTGCGTTATGATTTAATTTTCGTAATTGAGCGACGAATGTGTATTAAGGCACATCCGACTTCCCGTGTCTTTAGATTTGCCATGGTGTTGCGTTAAGTAATTGGGGTTCGACATGCGCTCACCGAGCGTAAGAACAAACTGAAATAAACCGTTTTTCCGTTAGCCTTTTTGTAGTGCCATGCAAATAATATTAATAATACTCGAACAGCACCGAACGGAGGTGGCCAAAATAAACGGAGGAGGAAAAGGTGGTTCCTCTTCCTTTTGGTACTACCGTACATATGCACTAACATCTCTCCTACACGTTTTATTACGTTAACGGTAGACGTGCATGCGTCATGTACGCAACCGCTCGCTCTACTAACTCTCCGACCGACTCGTGAATTCATACTTATACGCACTGTTTAGTAATATGTTAATATGCTAAACGTTCGTCTTTAATTTCGGAACCGCGCGGAAACGGGATTAAAGTAATTGAAATACTCTCAATTAATAACAAAACGAATACACTTTAACCAACAAGATATAACATAATCTCATAGTTGATATTAACAGCTTAAAAAAATCAGAGAATAATTAAAAAATTATTGAACTACTTATATCTAATTAGTTATGTAGTATAGTTTACAAAAATCAAGAAAAACAAACTATATCCAATTGAAAAAAAAAGAAAATTATCTGAAAATTGCATAATTAAATTATATTATAGCTGCACATACATATTTTTGTGAAACTTAATTTAGAAATGGATTTTGATTAAGAAATTCCAAAGAATATATTAAAATTTTTAATTTATTTGGAATGAAAGTATTTATGCTCATAACAGAAATAGAAACTGATTTGTTTTAATGTAAATTATCATTATTTACAGTAAGTGAAATCCAATGTACATTTGCCAGCGGTAATGGCATGGGATCGAGGGATCTGATCGTGGCTAAACTGAAGAAACCGGATGGATTTAAAGGCGGACCACTCTTCGCGGATGACAGAGCAGTAGACCCGGAAGCGGATCCGGTATGCCAGATACGACCTGACACCGCAGACCCAGCGGGTCTCAAGTACAATCTACGAATATCCGACTTCACCCATTGCGGCGTATTAAAGAGAAACGTAATGTTGATTGCAGATATTATTGCAAGTCTAAAAGAAACTAATTAATCTTATGTAGGGTTTCGTGCACGTGAGGATTTGGTTCCCGCAGTTCCCCGGCGTTGTGATGCAATCCGACCAGGAGCTGATCATCATGTGCAAACCTCCAGAGTCGACGGTAATCGAGAACAAGGCCGCAGGTTTCGCTGGTAGTTTGTAAGTTTAACTTCATTTTTCTATGTTTGAAGTTGAAGATATTGAGTTGCATTGTTGTTTTCTGCAGTCCGCACAGTGCGAGGGTTTCGGGGGTCGTCGAGGAGACGCCGGGTCGTTTGGAATACGAGGTTGCGTTGTACAAGGAGGCGCCGGCCGCCCGCATCCACAACTCCACGAACAGCGAACTTCCCGTTGATCAGGCTGTTCCCATCGGCACCAAATTGCAGTTGCGTGCCCGCATCTCGCCGGAATCCGCTTGGAAGTATGTCAAGCTGATGGAGGTTACCGTCAGCCCGGACCCAGATGACCCACACATGGGCGGAAGCGTCGCCCTCGTCAAAGACGGGTAATTTCAATATTTGCATAAGATTTTTAAACAATTTTCACTCATCCAACAATCTTGCCCGATTTAATTATTTTCTATTCTTCCAATAGTATTGGATTAATTAATTGTAAAAAAATAGTAATATTAATTATTTAATTATATATGAATATTCATTTTATAATACGCAGAACTAGTATTGAGGAAATAATGTGCTCAATACCCGACGCATCCACTAGTATTGTTCAATTTGAATTGCTCTGATATTCTACAGTTTGCATTAACCATTAGTCATATTAAACTAAAAAAGGTTAACTTACCTTCAGCTATAAATTATAATAATAGCTAAATTCTTGAATTAAGTTAATTTATATTACTTTTTTAATTGGGAATTCGTAATTCATGTTTGTGACTTATGCATCCCAACATACAGAAGGAAAACAAAATTATTATAAAATTAATTTCAGGATTAATTAAATCTTCAATTTTAATTATGTATTTTTACTCAATCATAACTGTAATTCTATTATGAATTTTGCAGATGCAGGAATCGCGATTTCGCTTCGATAATTCCACATCAACCGGCCAGATACCGCGAAAGACACAACGAGGTGTTCCTCGACTTCGAGGCTTTCCTCCTTTCCACCATGAAGGAGCGTTCGACGCTTTGGATCCATTCGCAGATAAAGGCGTGCATGGATGCCGCCGATTGCCAACCGGACTTCTGCTTGGATCTATTCGAGCCATCCGGTCACGGGAAACGCAGGAAACGGAGGACCGTTGAAGAAGTGGAGATCGTGCCGCAACATCTCCAAGACCAGTACAATACCACCACGCAGTACACCAAGTTCAAGGAGAACATCGAGTACACGGTGCTGATGCCAGGAGAATTCTATCATCGGACGGCCGCAATTGAGAGCTCCTGCAACAGTTTCCTTGCAATCGCAGCTATTTTAGGATGCCTTCTCTTCATGTCCGCATTCGTCATGTGCTGGTTAGCTTCCAGACTGCACAGCACGCTCGTCGGGGCTGCAAACACCCACAAGAATTTGGATCAATTCGTGCGGGACGCCCGGAATTTCGAGGGCGGATACACCGGAAGAGCCACAACACAATAAGACGACCATCCTAGATTATTCAAGCGATTTGGTGATTGGAAACTAATTAGGCTTTACACCAAAATTCCCTCGAGGCACACTCGAGCCCTTTTATTCAGTATTAAAGCAATGAAAATTATCATTTACCTAGATTAGAGAAAGACATATTCCCTTGTACATAGTCATCGAGTTTAGTAGAGACGCAATTTATGATTTTTGGTGCTAAGGTTTTATTTCTCAGATTTTGTTTTGTCGAAGTTGGAGAGATTTCGAATGCGTACAGTATCTTCTCCCATTGTATAGCTTTCCTTCCATTTTCAATATTGGGGATAAATTATCGCGGAAATGTTTATGAATGCGCGAAAACCAAGATTGTAATGTTTCCTTCGCACATAATTTATCTCCAATAAGCGGGTATATTTATTTATTTATATTATTTATTTTAAGTAATTAGAATTACACAGAATTCCACCTTAATTTATTTATTCCTCAATTTACGAGCACTTCATTAATTTATGAATATTATAAAAAAATGTATTCTAAAATTGTTATTACATTAAAACATCCAAATTTTAATAAACAAACTTACATTTTAGTTTTAATTATAATTTGTTTAATTTAGTTTTTAACTTTAAATGAAATTTGTTCCACAAAAACTAAGCGTTAATTAGAAATTAAATTAATTATTTATTTATTAATTATTTATGAATCGATTTTGAAATAAACAGTGAAATTTATTTTATTCTCATTTCCTTGATTATTTTTAATTTTAAATATACAAATTTACATATATAAATCAATTGAGTTACTAAAGTCTACAATTCTTATTGCATTTTTTGGTACATATTTATTTATTACGTAGGATTTAATAAAATAATGATATCCTTTATTCAAACTCGTCTTTAATTTTCAAGAATTATTCCTGATGTTAAAAGTCATAAATATTATAAGATTATAGTCCCGATTTATTTTGGAAGTTATAACATATAGATAAAATAAAGCATGTCAAACATACGGCCCGCGGGCCGCGTACAGCCCACAACGAATATATTTGCGGCGCAACCAATATATACTGTTATATAAGAAACGTTTTACTAAAAATGTTAATTTTTCACGTTTTAAAAGTTTCTAAATGAAAATCTATGAAATAAAAGCAAACATTAAAACTTGTTAGGATATTCTTTTCATGAATTTTAATTAAAAATGTTAAAATAAAAATAAAGAACTGTAAATTTTGTAAACCATTATATATTTTCCTTCGTGATCTTTCGCCGGACGATTTGCCAGCATCTTCCACATACAAAATCTATGTATATATAATATATAATTAGTTCTGTTTAAGTATCACTAGTTATGAAAGTTTCCATACTTGATTTTTCACAAAACAGAGAAGTGCGGCGTCTAGAGACAGAAAACGCAGATTTTACAAAAAAAAAAAAGTACGTCAGCATCTTTCAAAGAGTAAAAAGTGGGAATGAAACAACAATACACTTAATCATACAGCTATTGTTTAAAAAAAAATCAAAATAAAATTTACATATTAACTAATTTAATGACTATATACATTCATATTTGGTTTGATTTATCAGTTAACACACGTACACAGTTTTCTTTGCTTTTTTTAAGTTTTTAGAAGTATTAAGTTGAAGTTAATTGAAAGTTTTTTTTATGTACAGAAAGTAAAACAGAATATATATATAAGCTTTATAAATTGTCGTTACAATTATCACATTTAGGAAACCGGAGAAAAAAAGAGAGAGATTAATTAATAGCAATCAAGTAACGCTTACTACGCATATTTACAGATACACGGAAAAAATAATTATCTATTGAAAAATATTCTTTTCTCATCACAAATATATATTGTTTTCATTGTATATAAATAGAGAGTAGTAATAATGCTTCAGTTTGATAAAATATTTATACGTATACAAATATAAATAAATCTGTTAATAAAATATTTAAAATATATATATAAGTATAAAAAAAAAACGAATAGACTCGATCGTATAAAATAAAATAATGTAGTATTTGCATGAGAATCGATCGAAAATATTGATTGATTTTCGATCAATTGGAATTATACACGCATACACACTTAGTTAGACACACTCTACAATTGAAATTATACATTTACGCATGGCACTTATATAACTTTTGTTGTTGTTGTTACTTCTCCCCATAGTTCAGTTGCCGTTGAGGCACTTCAACAAGTCCATCTCCTTTTTCTCCTTCTTCTGGTTTCTGGCTTCGTACTCCAAGCGATTGCTGATGATCCGGTCGACGATCTTCTCCGTGGTCATGTCGTTCTCGGAATCGACCAGTTTGAATTTGCCCTGCTGCTTGGGAAGCGCGAACGGATCTTTGCCGTCCACGTCCTCCATGACGGCCGTCGTTCCGTGGATCACCAGGTCCACATTGAAATGCTCCATCAGGTCTTTGGTGACGGCGTAAGGGGCGCCGATGACAACCTCGTTCACGTACTTGCATGCCAACACGCTGAGAACGCGCTCGTGCAGATTCATGATGGGATAATTCGAGCCTTTGTACCTGTTGACGACGGGATCCGTGTGCAGACCCACGATGATGTAATCGCCGAACTTCTTGGCTTTCTCCAGGAAGTCCAGATGCCCGACGTGGAAAAGGTCGTAGGCGCCGGCCACGTAGATCACCTTGTCGCCGGGCTGCGGGGATTTGCCGTCGGAGAATTGGATGATCTTCTGGGTAGTCGGAAGGAATTGAGAGCATCCCGTCCACGGGGATCTCGCCGTCGAATCCTGACCCATCGTCGATGAGTGCTCCCTGGCAACATTGTACTCGAACGCTCCCTGCTTGAAATGCTGCCTCGTCAGCAACAACATCCTCCCAACCAAGTCTGTCGTAGATACACCTGCCGTCCTCTGAACTTCCCTGCAATTAACACATTACATCAACTAGGATTCAAAATATAATATAAATAATGTAATGTGTAAAATGTAAATGAACACTACGAATAATCACAAAATCTTGTTATTTTCATTGCATTTCAAAAATAATATATCGTCTTTGTTTGTAAACTATTACGTTAATTAACTTAATTATCTTAAAAATTCTTCAATTCTGGAGTCATAAGTTCGTCTGTCAATTATGAACGTTAAGTATTTATCTTGTACCAAAAAATAATACATTATTTATTATAATAGCAACGCTTGTCAATCTTTTTGCAACACGTCGTAAAATAACATAAAATTACTCTTAGTTGAGAAACTCTGGTCTAAAATTACTGAAGTAGGTCTATGGGAATTCGGAATGGAACAGAAGCAGTGGAAGTTATTACAAAAATATTGATTTATACAAAAAATGCAAATCTTTCCATTAATGCAAACTATAATTTGGTAAAATGGAATAAATTAATCTTTACGATTTTTAGTCTATATAATAACAACGCCATAAATTGTAATTCAAATACAAAATACATAGTTATGACTGATGGAAAGTTTTTATGTTTTTATAAATGCAGTTTTATCATTTAATATATTCCTAATTACGCTTTTCGTGCAACTTGTGCACTCGAGCTTTGGTAATTACTAAGGTTTTAACATGACTCAACGATGAATCATAAAGCGCCATGTCTGGTTATCTACGTAAAAACCTAATTAAGAGAAAAATAAACGAGAGTACAGGGTACATCAACAACTCTTATGTAAAATGCACGATGGTTTCATAAAAGTTTCCAGAAACATTCAAAGTAATCAAATTTAATTACTTTTTTCCAAGCTAAAATTCAAAATTTAAACAACAATTATTCTTTACATTCAAATTCATTAAAAGAAAATTTCGAAAAAAAAAACTATTTTTATCTCATGTAGAAAATAATGTTATTATCTAATACTAACAAACGTTTATATTAATCAACTAATTTAATTTTTCAGCAATTGCAACCTGAAATCGAATATAACTGTAAGGAATTACCTTTTTTCTTTTGGCACAGGAACCCAGTCCTTTCTGCCAGAGCACGTATTTTTCGCAAATAAATAAATACTATGTTCAACGTGTCGTCGTAGTTTCTCTCGACGTGAATTTTATGCACGCATTAAAATAAAATAGAATTACATCGGAGTGTGCAATGTTTACAGTGATCTAAGAAAAGAAACAAAAGAAATGAACATAATAACAAAAACAAAAAACAAACTCCGATGATAATCAGCTAGAAGATTTTCCATCTCTTTCGTAAAATTACTCATCAACAATAAAATAACATTGCTTAGATTCTCTCAAGTCTTCAATTTCTGTTACAAGGTTGATTCTGAATCTTTTCTTCGAGCAACAAATTCTTTAACTAGATAATTAATTGTGAACGAGTCTCAAAACGCAATTGATGCTAATTTAGCGCGAATAGAAATAAATCATCGATCAAACACGATTTTTTGATTATCAATCTCGTTCAGATTACCGAAATGATTAATTCCAATGTCACGAATGACTGTAATCATAGTCACGTGACATAATAATAAACAATACTTAATCACCATCGAGATAATGGAGCTTAATTGCATTTGACTTAATTGTGCACTGACTATAGATTTAATAATTTCTATTCAATTTTCATGATTCCCCTGCGTATTTTATCAAGATATATTATTTCGTATGCTTGATAAACTTTCTTAATCAATAATTATAATACCTAATGCGATTCATTAATTTCATTCATTGTTTATAGTTTTGACTAAAGCGAAATCTCCTTCCATTATTTCTATATAATCATTTTTAATGCCGTATAGATTTACATCGAATTACAAGCTTTAAGTTAATAAGCTTACAAAAGTTAAGCATCGCCAGTCGCGGATAATACTTGAATTGGTCATAAGTTTATATTTACCCAACGCCTTCAGGAAACTGTTATTCAATAGACTTCGATAGTATGAGTGACAGCAAATATTTTCATTTACTTCTCAATTTCATTAAAATAATTTTTAATTCTTTCTAGCTTTAACAAGTAGTAAAGAAAATTCAATAAAACTGTACTGAACGTTCCAAAATTGCATTAAATAAAATCTAAAGATTACAAACAATTGAAGTAACACGTAAGTGACCAATAAAAAGTGCGAGGTTAAAAATAATTTTGTATTTCTTTTCAAATTAATCAAAAACGTGAAGCAATAAAAGAACAATCTCGAGACCTTCCCATACTTATTTTATGGCATCATCTTAGCTAATCTGCGGCGAATCCCTATATACAGCAGACAAGGTCAAATTATTTTTATTTTGTTTATTAATTTTTTTAAATATTTTCCATCGAAATTCACATTCAATTTTAAAAATGTTATAAACAGATTCACGAATGTTTATATCGAGTTCTACGGTTCAGTGCATTTCGTAAATTGTTTACAACTTGAATGTAGATCGAAAACTCTCGCAACTACATGTTTTTTTTATTAGTCAAAACAAACGAAATTATCTTTCCACGAACCACCAGGAAGTAATCAAACCATAAATAGATTTTGCTCATTTTTTTTTATTTAAAAAAACTTAAGTTTTACTTTAATTTTCACTTTTTCTTTATCAGGCTATAGTTATAATTATAAATTATTTAAAAGCAAAAATTGCAAAAACCTTGAAAATATAACCAAAACTATTTTAACTATTAGAAAATTGATGGTAATTCTATTCAGTGAACACAAATTATGTCAGGTACTAGACAAAAGAATTTAAAACCAGTTTTAGAAATTATGTACTTGAACATATATTTTAAAATAATGTAACTAAGAAACCTCTACATTAGTGGATTAACTTTAAAGATTAAGAAATAAGCAAAACATGAAAATATTAAATTTAAAAATATTTGTCAAGTAAATAATACAATACTTGTTAGTATATAATATAGAAAAAATATGATTATGCAGTTTTTAGAGTTGTAGTTGTTAAGACACGTAATTATCATACGTTTTCTTTGGAATCAATGTTGATCAATTTGGAATTCTTTGGAATCCCGGTTATAGCTGATTATGTTTGATTTTTTTCTGGTACAAGTTTGTCCGACGATTACGAGATATAAAATTTAAAAAAAAAGTACAGACACACAGAGAAGAGCGTTCTTTAGATAAGGGGGTTAACGGGTTAATCGGGTCGACTCTATGGTTTTGGAGTGTGCGACTTTGGCTTCGTAGCCTGACAAAACGGCGGCCAATAGCGGACGCGCAACGCACATACGTAGACGTACTTTTAATCCTCCTACTCCTCCACGTCGCGCTCCCACTATATACTACATAGATTTGTAAATGAAACGAAAATACGAGTGAAAAAAATATTGTTTGGTCATCATACTATGTTCATTCAGCGCGCGATAACGAACCAAAGTCTCCAGGATATCATCAATACAACCAAAAAGAAAACCAAAAAAATAAGGACTCACTAAAATTAAAAAATTTCGCAATAGAAACTTTGGCTATTTGCGTTAACCTTTCTTTCCCCACATGAAATTCATATTTTCAAATTCCTCTGACTTCATTCGATGATATCATTAATCTCAATGAAACCTCAATCATCTTCCATGAAATTCATACACAACAATTACTACTCAAATTTTCCACTCTCACTGAATGACAATTTTACGTAATTACTTTTTAACAAAAATTAGATTGCCACAGTCGACATTTTTGTCTGCACCAAATTTTGTGAAAGTTAGCAAAAAAAAATACGATTTACCGGATGCGCCAAATTTTGTTAGTTTTCCAGCGACTTTCTACAAATTTGTATTAATATTGGTTTTTAAAACACTAAATTAGGAATATTTTATAAACACACAAAATTACAAATATTTGAAGACTTTGACAAGATGAAACACATTATTAGAAATAACAGAACATCAAAGTTATTTAAACAAATAACGTTATTAACTCAATTATGTTAGTTCGTTATATCATTTACCTTACATTTACAATGTTAACATACTACGCATTAAAGTTATAACTTGCTATTGAAATTTCATGATTTGGATTAAAAAAGAGTTGATCGTGTGATTTTACGCATTCTTGCCTAATCTATTTATTTGTTAATTTTTTTATTAGACGATCGTTTATCCGAAAGGCTATCGACCTAGAATTATCTGCCTCAGCGAATTCGCGGTGTTTTAACGCGCGCACACGTCAGAAATCAGTCCACATCCTTCCAAAATATAACCTATCTGCTCTGCGAAGAAGAAAAAAACTTAGCAGCAGCAGCAGCGAGATTAATTATAGCCGAGCGACGGACGCAGGGAAGATGAAATATATATAAGGGCGGACGAAGAACGTTTACGTTTTCCCTCGACATTCAAATATTTACGTCCGTGCTTCAAATTCTGTAACGGATGTTTTCGAGCCGAGTTTGACGACGTGTTCGCGCTTCCTCAGACGTAATGAAAAATTGGAGTCCTGTAATTTTCGGAACAATAACAGTCCTTGCGCTGCTCGTGTCACGACTCAAGCAAATACGACTAGTAATTTCATTATTTCGTAGAAACACACATTCATATTTCGAATATGTTTAAATGTGTATTCTCTTCTTTGGTATTCTTAAGCTGCAAATGACTTTTTGAAAATGATAATTTTTCGTTGTTACATATTGGAATTGCATTTGCTATACACAATTCATAATTGTAGAAAGATTGTATTGCAAGGCAAGAATCTCGAGTAACTTGGAAATAAGCTTTGGTAGTCATGGTTACTGCAAACATCCCGTAAAGCTACTTACCACTTTACTTGACGTG
This sequence comes from Nicrophorus investigator, assembly GCA_963457615.1. Classification (NCBI taxonomy): domain Eukaryota; kingdom Metazoa; phylum Arthropoda; class Insecta; order Coleoptera; family Silphidae; genus Nicrophorus; species Nicrophorus investigator. Next base: position 28,120,538 of record OY735142.1, read on the forward strand.
GTAACGTTGTAGGTGTATTATTGCGGAAATCATTTGACCTTCAACATTGCGCGTGTTACAATGAATCTGAAAATCGCGTGACCCTGCAGATTTATGTAAGTCATGATTTCATGAAGTGAATAAACTCCGGCCGGATGGACGAAACTGATATGGATGGACTGAGGAGACAGAGGGCGGCGGCTCCAAACTCGATAATGTATACCAAATATTGGAAACTCACTTGTATCTGCCGGCAGTTTTGACCAGATGGTATGTGTCGACGCCGTCGGCCGTCATCGTGATATCGTCCCCATGGCAACAGAAGTCGCAGTCGTATTTGTCGAGCGTCTCCAGCGTCGTCACGTAGGGTGCCCCTTCGACCACCTCGTCCACCCACTTGATGCCGCGCACCATCTTATACCTCTCCTCCTGAGTGAAGACCGGTGGTCCTTTGTGCTTGCTGATCTCCTCGTCCGTGTGTATGCCCACGATCAGCTTATCCCCGAGGGCCTTCGCCTGACGCAAAGAGTTTGCATGTCCGAAATGAACCATATCGTAACTGAAACAAAGCGCATAAATTAGTTCCGACCAGTTCAAGTTCATACCAAAATCAAATACGCCACAAAAGAAAACGATGTAAAATCGTACACGCAATAAGTAAATTATAAATATTGTACGAGAAGTATTTGGCCATTTAACTTAAGTAATTTGTCGAGAATTGTATGCATTCCGAATAGCTAAAATCACGACCAAGCCTTATCATTAGATTTGCAACATAAAGCAAAATTAAGAAAGTTCTGATTAAAACGAACCGCACTTTGTTTCGAAAAATATAAAAGTGGAAATTCAAAAAAAAAACATTCGGAAATAACAAAGTCCACGAAAACTTTTGCACTCTTCCAAATTTATATCATATTCAAATAAATTATCCATGTTAAGAACTTTCCAAAAGTAAACGCAAAAGGTAGAATTAATAACAAATTTGAATATTGTGAAATAATCGACGAGAATTATAGATTTCACAATGCGTACAGTCTTTTCAATATTTATACATGATATGCACAGTCAGCATGAATGATAAAAAAAAAACGATACGAACAAGGAAGTAGCGATAGAAAAGAAATATTTTTATATCGTGTTTCGGGTTTCTCAATGCAATAATAATTATTTACAATATCTGGAAATATCTTGATATCAAAATTTTGAATATTACGTAAAAATTGATAACAGAGTTATAAAAAAACGGAGGAAAAGTTTCAGAAACACCAAAAAACAATATTTAGAATTCGAGGACCAAAAATATTATTTCAAAATATTGAAGCTACTATTAATAAATAATTAACAAATTACCTGTAATAATATCAACTAAATTTAGATTTTTCAGCAACAAAAAAATCATTAATTGAAAAACTTATTGATATTTTTATTGGATTATTTCAATTGCTGATTACACAATTTCGGTGTAGATATTTATCTTATGGACTTCGATTACGTCGACCGTTTTCATATTACAACAATGATAGAGAGGAGAAAAAAAAAAACAACTTTGAACCCAAAAATAATATTGCAAAATAATAATTCAACCTTGGCAAAAAAAAATCCATTTCACAGATTTCATTGTCAGTATAATTAGCAGTAATTTAACAACTAATATAATTGAATTGAATCTCGCAGATCGTAAACTTCGGAAACAATTACATTTTGTCTATTGTTCCTTTTATTACTAAATTTTCAAGCAATATTTAAAGAAAATCTCGATTTTTGACAGCTTAATCAAAGTTTGTCGCGCACAATCCCTGATTTGCTACTAGAATTATCCATTCAGACTGAAATTTAACTAAATATGCAGTATGCGCATTACAAATTAAACTAGGCGTAGTGCGATTGTACCACATCTGTTCAAAGCACATTTCCCGTGATTACTCGAAAACCTGTTAACAAAGCAAGCAAATATTAACTGAATAACGTACGTTTCCAACCACATTGCCTAATGCAGTTATCAGCGAGACTTCATTTAATTTCAAAAATACACAAACAAGAGTATTAACATTAAAATACGGATTTGCATTTCTATATACATTATCATTGTTTGCATTGTTTCGCTTCCCGTAGATGCCGTAGATCGGGTGATTTAAATCGCTTGATTGAATATTCACAAACGCACACACTTCAAACGTTTGTTTCATTAATTAATTCCGCGATTAATTCAACACTAATCAACCAATATTTATCAACAATATTATATTTGGAACATCATCGAAACGTAGATAATGCAAAAAAAAAAACATGTTTCTCACGTTTTGAATTATTTCTTGATGCCTTAATGAGAACCTTATACTAAATATATTTCTGAAATGTCTGCTCTTGGCATGCTCTTCAATTTCAATCGATTCAATTATTCTGATTTACTGAAGAAAACAAACACTTTAATCTTTTCGCTTTCATATGAATCAAAATAACATTTTATATACATTTTCGTCATTCCAATCAGAAAAATCAAAAATTATTTGCAATAACTTTTCAATTAAACATTTTCATAACTTATAAATAGTTATTCATTCCTCTAGATAACAAAATGCTTATAGATTATATAATGAAATATTTCTGTCGAAAAATGTATTTTACTAATTTACACTGAAAAAGTTTCTTTGATTAAATATAATAACAATTTTACTATTACCAAAAAAAAAAAAATATATTTAATGAGGTCTACTAAAGTAACAAGAAAGTTAGTAAATCTACTAGTTAAAAAATATCATGAATGAATGATTTGAATACCAAAATATTAATGGATTGCGTCATTTTTTTAACTAAATGCAAAATAAATTTGTTAGTCATATTGTAATAATAATTCCCATAATATTCACAAAGTATAATCTTATTTGAAAAACTAGGCGGTTTGACACCTGTTAATGGGAATGTAAATCTATCAATAATGTATGCTTCATTCATGGAATTTGAGGAATAGAATGATCATAGAATTTCATTTGCCATTGAGGAAACGAATTAATAGATTAACAAGGAACTATTTCCCTCCGAAATAATCGATACGCATAAGGAAATCAATAGTTTAGTTTTCCGTTTCTCTAACAAAATCTGAACGACGTTAGGTTTTACGTCGGAAATCATGAACGGAAGTAAAGGGACGCAAATGACGGTATTTAATTAAAGTAAATAGACATTTGCATAAAGTATTTAAGTACTAAATGTTGGAGGCTTTGGGAACCGCGCGAGGAGGAAAGGTGCGTTCTTCTGGGAATTTTTTAGCAATTCTCAACCCTGTACGTCGCCGCCAGTTTATTGTTTCGGCACAATTTGCCAGCGTTCGTTTTGTAGGTTAGTTTTTGCTGCTTACCATCCATCGCACCAAACCCTGACTGTGCCGCTGCCGCTATCCCCGTTGGTTGCACTCATTGTGTCGATACGCTGAGAGCACGTTTAAAAACAACGAATTTGCTTCTTAAAAATAAATTTAAAATCTACTTGATCGAACTTAAGAATTCAAATCAGTGGGTTTAACCCTTTCTCAGAGTGAAAGCCACCCGTCAAACTGACACTACGCAGACCTGCGTCGAACTGTTTTTATGTCTCTAGATTCACTAGGATCTGACGGAATAACAGCCCCACCACCGTGCGAACGCACGCAACCACAGCAAAGCTGCATTGTAGATGTACGTTTCATCCATAAGCCTAGTCTGTATTGTTTCAATCATATCTTTTCGTTTAATTTGAATGGAAACGTATTTTGTTGTCTATCCTTGTCTAGGTACCTCGGGATGTACATCATCCTCCGCTCCGCAATCAACATCCAGACTCCATCAAACCATTTCAGCAAGCGTAGTGACTCACACCATTTCATTGTCTGCAAGATCAATATTCGCGATAAAATAACTATCGTAAACTACATTCATTACTAAATCTAGAAGCACGTCAATAATTCAAAAAATCGTTACGCACTACCACTACCATTATAAGATGATATAGGCAATACCAGTAACACCAAAGGATTACATAGTATAATTAAACGTACAACGAATCATTAAACTTCACATTTTAGTCTGAATAATATGTTACCTACTATAAATTCAATAGATGTATTGATATTGATATACTCAACAACAAGTTATGATTATGAAGTATAAATGATAAATTTTCTAAACATTATAAAAATATTAGGCATTATACTTGTATCACGGTTTGAACGAATTATATCCGAAAACCACTGTAATTATTGTTATTTAATTAAATATAATTTCGTTTTACATACAGAAAACTATTGTTTAAATTAAATATGTATATATGAACAGAATTTTTTGAATCATCATCAAAAATGTTAAGATTTTTTCATTGTATTAACAAAATGTTTGGAAAACACTGATGTAGACTGAAAATATTGTTCAATTAAGCTAAAGCATACTATAGAATATTTAATCAGCAATTTAGGTTTTATATTTCCAATTGATATGCGACGTTAGTGATTGATGAATGATATTTAAGAAACGGTAGCATATATTAATAGTATTAAGTTTCAATTTAAATACACATTTTTCTGTAATGCTAATTTATTTAATTATAATCATTTACTGAATGATCTAAATGTTGATAAAGTTATTTTATTGGAAAAAAAATAATTTAATTTCTGAATTCTTGTCAATAAACTATTGAGTTTAAATAATGATAGATAATAATGATATTTTTAAAAAGATTTGATCGTAAATATCCGGTGAAAATAGATTGTAAATTTCTAAATCAAATAACAATAGAATTTTATGTATTCAATAGGAAATTATTGTTTTATTTAATAGCAATAAAAAATATTTATCTGTAAACTGTAATAAATCATAACAATAGTATCTCGATGATAAAACAAAATGAAACAAAAGCTTGCCTAAATTGAAATTTAAAATAATTATAAATTTATTAACAACTTATTGTTATTGTAATTGCAGATAATAATAACTCTTTGGCAAAACGAACAAAAATAAAACAAAACGTGAATGCATACGATAATCTTTAAACTTAATAATATTTTACGTTTCAAAAATAATATACTTGCTTATGAATATATATCGTCCACACCGCCGGCGGTGATGATAAACTCCGTTTCGGATTCCTCCAAATCGGTGCTGGAAAAGACCAAAGCTTTTCGTACTGGTCCCTGGCATTTCTGAAGAAAAATCCTATTCGTTGAGGCATGAGCGAGGACATTACCACCAATGGGTTTGCAGCTGACTCTGCCCATATCGTTGATTTGGAAATCCGAGCTAATTTGATTCGTGATGTACACTGCTATGTTGAACTCTTCGCTCATTTTCTGCAACCTTGAAACATGAAATAGTTAACGTAAGTTTACCATCGGCTAAACGAGTTTAATTGTGGCATTATGATTTAAAACGTTTTATAGTCTCAATACCTGGACATCATCAGACCTAGTTTCTTTTGGCGCTCGGTGATTTCGCCTGAACCGCTAAAGTCCACACGAAATAAAGCCATGATGGAGTCTATTATCAGCAGTTTATAGAGACCAGGATCTTCGTGCAGTTTATCTCCGATGTGATTCAACAATTCGTATTGGTGTTCGGAATTGTACGCCCTCGCGTACAATATATTATCCAATACTGTATCTTTGTTCAGGTCAAAGCGATCAGCAATCATTCGTATTCTATTTGGACGACTAAATCTTATTAAGGAAGCAATTTGTTAATCTTGCTTTTTGCAGAGTATTTATTGCCTGTAAGTAAGCACTCAAAGGATACAAAGTGTGTTCTGTGTCAACAAATATGACTTTTCCTCCAAGGTAGGAGTTGCGTCCGGGCATTTGGGTGGTCACGCAAAGGGTGTGAGCCAATTGACTTTTACCGGTTGAGGACTCGCCGAACATCTCAGTTATGGACATAGCTTCGATGCCACCTCCGAGCAGTTGGCTGTGCACAATGAAACAATCGTTAACGACGCAACAGGTGGTGGATTGATGACATACTCAAGTCGTTTACTTCCGGTACTCAATTTGAAGATTTTGTTCCGCTGCTCGGTCAGCTTGGACGCCGTTGTGAAGACGTTTTTCATGTCGATCTTAGCGCACACCTCGTAGATGTGCGAGAGCTTCATCTGGTCTATGCCAAGCGCCAGAAGATTCTTGCGGATGGTCATTAGAACACCCTTCACAGTATTGATACCGGCTTTCTTCAACCTCTTCACGTCTTCCTCGTGAACGCCTTCCTGCAGCAGAAGCTCCAAGTCGTGAAAATGCACTTCCTCCTCCTCGGATTCTGCACGGTTTTCGCTCTCTATCACATTCGATTCCATTGCATTCAAAATAATTTCCTTCTCTGCCTGCACCTGCATCTTGTCAATAATTATCAAATAAACTTTTGTCACCTTTATATTTATTAAAAGCGTCTCTCCTTTTTTTTTTTGAAAATACAGAATACCAACTCTTTCAGGCTACCAACAATACTTTTATGAAAATTCAAAAATAACGAACCACGCCATGATGCTTGTGTATTTATATTCAAATATCCTGATTTTTAAAGATCAAATTGTCAATATCTAAAGTAATAGAAAACATTAAAAACTAACACTAAATTATTAAAGGTACATACATCCTTTATATGCATAGCGTTGCTAAAATATTAACATATACATACATCTTTTCTTATATTTGACAATTTTTGCAACTTTTGTAAATATATTTTAATTTAAAATTATTTTAAGTAATTTTAATTAATTTAAGTAATGAGATTCAAAGATTCCGACCAGCAAAGTTAAATTTAGCAAAGCTCTTATACGAGGAAGATGAAGTAATGAACGTTATATTACATAAGTTAAACAAGTCGGTAACGCTACTTAAATGATATTTATTTTGTACTTAAATCTTTTAACATGTTGTTAAATTAAAGAAAGTCTATGTAATTACTAGTAGACGAATTCTAAATGAGATAATGATTATATAAAACTATATTTATAACTTTTGATTAACTAATGTAATACAAATCTCATCTTATTTTTGTTTATTAAGTGACTTTAAGAAAACAACATAGATAAGATTAAATGTTTTAACATACAATCATAAACATCGCAATTTGTAAAATAATACTTTATTAACATCTAATAACTAAAATTTCTATGAATTATCATTATAAATCGGTATTGCTTCATATTATAAATTTCATAATAGAAACAATATATTTTATTTAAAAAAGACTATTATAATAATAATAACTACATAAATAATTAAAATATGTGTAATTTATTAATAATATAGGATTTGTTAAATTAAATAGAATTGTTAGTAATAAATAAGGTATTGTAGAGGATAGTAGTAGATAAAGTTCATAAATTTCATTAATCGATGGAAAATGCATTAAATTTAAATGTACGAGGTGAAGTTGCAGCGTAAGGAGGTAAATGTGTAGATTGGAGCAAAATCTAATTTTGTTTGTAAGAATAAAAAATATGTTTTGGAAGAGTGAATAATTGTTGTTTATAATTATTGAGTTGGCGACGAGACAGATAATGCAAATTTGTTGTTTTTCTGTGTAATTTTTGTTTTCGTTTCCGGGCGTCTGTCAAAATCGAAAGCGGCGACTGGTTGTTTTTGACAGATGCGTGCGTAAACCTCGCGCGTTGAGTAGTGTGGTTATAGTGCGCCAGTGTGCGGGCTCAAGTTCAGAGCAAAATAAGTACAATTTTTTTGAAACTTTTCGATCTTTCTCTCTGGACCAGCAAATTTCCAGTGCCGTTTGAGAGTATCAAGGGAGGCCGCACGGACACGTTCAGAAAATGGAAACGAGAAAACTAATTGATCTGCTTAGGGCGACCATTGACCCAAGCCAAAGGCAACAGGCAGAGGAACAACTTGGCCAGGTATTTGAAACATTAACCACATATTCAACTAACCAAACCACACGTGCCATGTCCATATCGACACATGCACGCGTTGGACCCGGTCTCGGCCGTATACATTTTCAATCACGTTTATATTCCACCTTCGTTCCTTTCTTCTTGTTATTTTTTTCTTTTTTTCCGCCGTAATATGAGCGTGTTTTACTATTACCGCAATTGCCGATGCTGATATTAATACACGCGAGGTATGTCCGGAAATCGGATGAACTTGCCATCACACTTTAAATTCGTGTGACTCAGATGGCCTGAAATGTGATCATTTAACCAACAAATTAAGCACATTGTCATGCCTTGCAGACGTTGTATGTAAAAATACACACGCTCACGCTGGTTGGGGTCAAACCATGTTCTCTTTCTCCCAACATGTAACAGCTGTCTGCAATGTTATCCATATCTCCCAGCCATTATCACCAAACTCATGTATTATTATTAACACTTAACCTGCAAACCTTAATTAGCTGATAAAAATGTGCATTCCATCAAACAGACAGGATATGATTATCTATTATGTGCGTTGTGCAAATATTTTCAGATCCACAAGATCATTGGATTTGCGCCCGCATTGCTGCAAGTTGTCATGGCCAATGAATGCGAAATGCCTATCAGGCAGGCGGGAGCCATTTACCTGAAGAATCTGGTTTCTCAGAATTGGTCTGAGAGGGAAGCTGAGCAACCTGGTGCTCCAATCCCTTTTGCATTACATGAGCAAGATAGGGCACTGATCAGGGATGCTATTGTTGATGCAGTTGTGCATGCTCCGGAACTGATTCGTTTGCAGCTCTGCACCTGCATTAACATTATTATCAAACATGATTTTCCAGGCCGCTGGACTCAAATTGTTGATAAGGTATAAATTGAGCTGATCTCAGAAATTTTTTTTTTTTATTAAACAGCACTTGAACTATTTTTAGATTAGTATATATCTGTCAAGCCCTGAAACTAGTGGATGGCTCGGTTCAATCCTGGCCTTGTACCAGTTAGTTAAAAATTTTGAATACAAAAAATCTGAGGAAAGAGGACCCCTGCATGAGGCAATGAACCTTTTATTGCCACAATTGTACCAATTGGTTGTGCGTCTTTTACCTGACCCATCTGAGCAGGCTGTTCTTCTGCAAAAGGAGGCATTAAAAGTATACTTTGCTCTCACACAATACACATTGCCTTTGGATTTGATTAGCAAGGAGGCATTTGCACAATGGATGGAAATTTGCAGGTAAATAAATGTTTCTTATGCTACAACGTTATATATATATATATACATACAGCCAGGTTGTACTTTGTACACTTTATTCATTCTTCTAAAATTAGGACATTCAGTTTATTTACACTTCGGCAAATGTAAGCGTTTTGAAACGACTGATTCAAAGTTGAGTCTTGCTTTTTCTTTAATTATACAGATATTTTTAAAATAATTACGAATCATATTTTCATTATAATCCATTCTTATAAAAGATTTAAATTAGTTAATTATTTAAAATTTTGTTGTTGAATTTGAACAAATTTCATCAAATTTAAAAAACTGAATAGAAATTCACTATTATTGGGACCGAAAAAGTATTAATAAATATGTATTAGTTTTTATATTTCTAATACAAAATTAATTAAAACAAACATTTCTGTTCATGTTTAGTGAAATTTGTTTCATGAAAAAAATAATTAATCATTGAGGATTAATTAATTGACCTTAATTCGTTTTAGACAAGTCGCTGATAGACCGGTACCTCCCGCCGCTTTGCAACCAGATGAGGATGATCGTCCAGATTTACCATGGTGGAAATGCAAGAAATGGTCTTTACATATCTTGCACCGTATGTTCGAACGTTACGGATCACCTGGTAATGTCAATAAGGAATATAATGAATTCGCCGAATGGTATCTCCAGACTTTCTCAACTGGCATTTTGGAAGTCCTTCTGAGACTTCTCGATGGATACAGGGGCGGCAATTGGCAGCCACCGCGCGTTCTCCAGCAAACGCTCCACTACGTGAATCAGGCTGTATCCCATGCTCACACATGGAAGCTCCTGAAACCACATATGGGTGCTGTCATCCAAGACGTCCTGTTCCCGCTCATGTCCTATTCAGCTGAAGACGAGGAGCTTTGGACCGTCGATCCTCATGAATACATTCGCGTCAAATTTGATGTCTTCGAAGACTTTGTGTCGCCGGTGACCGCAGCCCAAACCCTCTTACATTCTGCTTGCAAGAAACGTAAGGAAATGTTGCAGAAAACCATGGGATTCATAACTACCATCCTAAACGATCCTACCATTGAGCCGTCGAAGAAGGACGGCGCCTTGCACATGGTTGGATCGTTGGCTGACGTATTGCTCAGGAAAAAGATGTACAAGGATCAGCTCGATCAGTTCTTCTTCAAATACGTATTCCCTGAGTTTGTTAGCTGCCGTGGTCACATGAGAGCAAGAGCCTGTTGGGTTCTGCACTATTTCGCTGACGCTCCGTTTAAGCAGGAAGAGGTACTCGTGGAAGCCGCAAGGCTGACTGTTGCTTCTTTACTACAGGACAAAGAATTGCCGGTATGTGAAGTGATTTCGAAAACATTTCCAGTTTATTAATGCTCTATAAATATTCACAGGTGAGGGTCGAGGCCGCAATCGCTCTCCAGAGTATGCTTAATTACCAGGAAAGAGCTCACAAGTACATCGAGCCGGAGGTGAAGCGAATTGCGCTGGAATTATTGACGATCATTCGCGAAACCGAGAATGAAGATGTTACAGGTGTTATGCAGAAACTTGTCTGCATATACACACAGCAATTGGCACCAATTGCGGTTGATATTTGTCAACATTTGGCGACAACCTTCAGTCAAGTATGAAAGAAATGACAATAATTAAATCGAATTTCTACATAATGTTTCTATTTCTATAGGTTTTGGATACCGATGAAGGATCTGACGAGAAAGCAATAACCGCTATGGGGTTGTTGAACACTATTGAAACTTTGTTGACTGTCATGGAAGAGCAACCAGAAGTTATGCGATTATTGGAACCCACCATATTGCAGGTGGTCGGTCACGTGTTTCAGCACGAAGTACAAGAATTCTATGAAGAAGCTTTATCCTTGGTATATGATTGCACCAGCAAACATGTATCAGAGGATATGTGGAAAATCTTTGAATTGCTCTACCAAGTAATATTATTGTAATTTTATTTTCGATGATATATTGTGCTAAATCATTATTAATTTGCAGGTATTTATTAAAAATGGCCTTGAGCACTTCACAGATATGATGCCAGCACTTCATAATTACATTACAGTCGACACAAATGGTTTCTTGGCGAATGAACAACGCCTGCTGGCTATTTACAACATGTGCAAGGAGGTCTTGAATCGGGAATCCGGTGAAGACCCCGAATGCCATGCTGCTAAATTATTAGAAGTTGTCTTACTGCAATGCAGAGGTAGAATCGATGGAGCCGCACCGCTTTTAGTTGAACTAGCCGCGTCTAGATTATTGCGGGAAGTTAAAACCAGCGAACTGAGAACTATGTGCTTACAAGTAATTAGATAGATGATATACAACGATAATTGGATTTTACATTGAGTGTATTTTGTTTTAGGTTCTGATTGCAGCCCTCTATTACAGCCCGCAATTACTATTCTCCATCTTAGAAAAATTACCTAATTTTACCTCGCATTTCATTAAGCAATGGATACACGACACGGACTGCTTCTTGGGCATCCACGATCGCAAACTGTGCGTCTTGGGCATTTGCACCCTCATCAGCATGCCCACCAAGCCACCGGTACTGCAGGAGCTTGCCCCCAAAGTCATGCCCGCTCTTGTATTACTCTTCGAAGGATTGAAACGCGCCTATGCTTCTCGTGCCCAAGAGCAGGCTGAGGAGGAGGAGAGTGATTCCGAAGAAGGTGACATCGAAGAAGCCTTGAGTTCCGACGAAGACGACATTGATGAACAAGGCCAAGAGTATTTGGAGTCATTGTCCCGCAGGGCCATGAACTCTGGCGCCATTCAAGGTAATACTGCTATGACCACACCTTTCTCCTTTACCCTCCTTTATAGTGTTAGAATATTTATTAATATGGAATTGCTTATTCTTCAGGCTTTGAAATCAATTCGACTATCGTCGACGATGACTCTGACGATGATTCCGATTACGATGCCAACGAAGAGATGGTTTTGGAGGCTTACACAACGCCCATTGACGAGGAAAACTGCGACGTAGACGAGTACATCACATTTAAGGAGGTCATGACCAGATTGGAGAGTACCGAGGCCGAGTGGTACAGTGCTTTGACGAGGAACTTGACCGACGTCGAAAGGAAATCTCTCATGGAGATTGCCGTTTTGGCAGATCAAAGACGCGCGGCACGTGAAAGCAAAAAAATTGAACAGCAAGGAGGTAAGATACTATAATTAATATTAATTCGTTTGAAATAGAAACTAAATTTATATAAGATAATTTATTTTTAATGAAGTTGATGATGCAGCATTTTCGTGATTCGTGCTAGAGAATGTTCTACTTATTCATTATTGTTTTTTTTTATCTTCTCAATTTGTTACAGGTTATTCGTTCACTCAACAATCAGTGCCGAGTACGTTTAATTTTGGTAACGCTTCGCTGGGCTCGTGAAAGCAAATTCCCTGAGATCCGACGCAACAATCGTTTTGTTCATTTCTTGATTGAATTGTCTTCATATATCCCCTCTTTATTATCTTTATTAGTTTCGTGTCTTAACGTCTTTTGTTTTTTTTTTACACGTATATATACATACATACATAATGCATATATGTATGCATGTATATACACAAACGGCTTAACTCTATTACATAAATGTTTAGTGTCTGATGGAAAAAAAAAACAAATTGACTGTTAAACAGTTGCTCGTGCTAATTTTCTTATTGTACAGATTTAATCTACTTTATTATATATATTTATAAAGAATATATAGAACGTGGTTCCGATGAGTACGGATATTAATTGTTGGTATATTAATAATATGACGATCAATTCAAAAGAAAGAAAAAAAAAAGGATTTAGTAAGTGCCTTTATTTTATTTCCGTTTCATTTAGAACTCTTCTTTTTTTTTCTTCTTTCGTTTTAAAGAGAGACAAAAAGACATGCTATCCCTTTCTCGACACTTCAACGAAAACAATACATAATAAATGAATAAATGGCAGCGTTGATCGATTTGTATCTTTATTAATTTTTTTATATATAATTATTACAGGACTAACGAGTAGAGAGCACTTATGTGAGATTATTTGTAATTGTTCTGTTATTATTACCTATTTTTATACATAGTTAATTTCTCTCTTCTTAAAATTTTATTTTGCATAAATATAAATAAATTATTATTGCATGAATTCTTTGTACATTATTTTGATGGATCACTTTACAACAAACAATAAGATATTCACTTAAATATTAATGCATTTGCTTATTGGAATTTTCTCTCTAATTAAAATCAACAAAAACAAACCCTAATTAAGGTGAGTATAACAACAAGAAATAATCAAGATTAATTTATTATATAATTAATATATTTTGTTTAGAAAAAGATATTAGCATAACAATTTAATAATGTAATAATTAACACTATACTTTTGATCTATTATGCAAGAAAACGAAAATGTTAACATGTTTCTCAAATTTTGCTGTATTCTTGCATTGTATTCTTCGACAGGGGTGGGGGGGTAAAAATAAAATACAAAAATTCAATGGAAGAAAATAATTGCAAAAGTAAATTTATTTTAAATAAATATTTATTTATTTATACTTTTTGGGTATTCCAAAAAAAAACCTCTACCTCAACTAACAGTTATATATATATATAGTATAGATTCATATATAAATTAAACGAAATTATTAGATTACTTTTGTTTACTTAAAAACATTGAGGCTAATTTTTGGAATCTGGGGGACGTACACTCTAGAATATAACTCTTAAGCTCTCCCCACCCCTGCTAGTTTTTAATTTTTAATTTGAATCATAAGAACCGAATGAGGAAAGTTTTATTATTATTATAATTATCATTTAATAGTTTAGCAGAGTTTTCGCTTACATTGTACTTGAAAATTTAGTCCATAACACAGCAGTAAAAATCACTTAAGACATCTTTCAAAATACAACCCACCCACTTGACCACCTCGCATAGCCTTCTGCACATTCTGCTCAAACAGGCGTCGGTTGTTCGTGAGAACTTCAGCTGCTTCCTTGTTCAATGGATCTTCTGCATTGGGCTCCAAAAACAGATACTGGAGGCCATACACAATGCTGTTGATGGTGAGCACAGGTTTCCAGTCTTCACGGAGGATGTTCAGGCATACATTGCCCTGCTGATCTATGTTTGGATGGTACACTTGTGTTTCACATTTGACTTTGGGGGGCTCGTGTGGGTAGTTGGGACCCACTTTGAAACTGAACACAAATCGTCCGGTCCGGTAAAAGCCTTCGTCTGGACATATAATCAGTTTGAAAGTGAGCAAGTCGTCCGGATCGGGAAATTCGGTGGAACATGTTTTCGGTAGATTTAATTCGTTTATATCTGAAGACATAAAAAACGGAATAAATTAATGGAATAAATTTCGTTCGAAGCGACGCATTGCCGATTCGTGGACTGCAGGAATCGACGAATCCGCGATGGGACGAATTGATTTTGCTAAAAAAGGAGATAAGTTGTTTTGATCTCAATTACCTTTAGTTATTCTCAATTGTGCAGCTGATGGCTTTTTCTGATTACCAGGTCTTGGCGATGATTCACCATCTTTCTTCTGTTGCTTCAACGAGAATAACTTTATCATATTTAGATTAGGAAATCTATCTGCTACTAAGTATTTTTCCTTTGCTTTGTCTATGCTCTTAGAATTGTTAAAAAATAGCCGCTTTCTCTCTTTACTTAATGCGACATAAATTTTACGAATTTCTAATGTGTTGACCAAACGTCGCTGTCATCTGTCAACACGCATCGAACTTCACACCGATCCAAATACACCACAATCTTCGATGTTTCAACCACATTTAAATCAAACCTAAACCTGCATTCACTTTATCTCCAACCTGATCCCCAATTCTGATCAATAGCCAATGCATAAAATAAGCTACAAGTGCACAAAATTTGAAACGATTTGAAGGCAACTTCACATAGGTACTGTCAACTCCACGATCTAACCTCCAATTAGATAATGTATTAATAATTAGGAGAAGATGTCCGTAATAACAAGAATCCTAGATAAAAATGTTGTTAAGCAATTGCCGAAGCGAGCGGCAGCTTACTACTCGAATAAACCGAATATCGAAGAAGACATCGGTAACCATGACATAGAATCCATCGTTCCACTTGTAATAAACAGGTGATTTGCAGGTGAATTTCGTGTGTTGTATTTGAAGACATCAAAGGCTCAAGCGTTCACCAAGAAGAAGTACCAAAAACCTGATGTCTTACCACCCAGAAGCAATGAGATGGCTGTCGATCAGAATTGGGGTAATGTCTGGCCTGGACCACGCACATTCCATCCAGCCACTGTGCCTTTGCCTCTACGCCAGGGATATGTCAGCAAGGGATCACCACCAGACAAGTATGCCAATGCCGAGCTAATGAAGATCCCCAATTTCCTTCATCTCACACCACCAGTCGTTGAAAGACAATGTGCAGCTCTGAAGAAGTTCTGCACCCCATGGCCTAAAGCTCTGACCAATGATGAGCTGTGTGAAAAGCATTTTCCTTTTGAAGTAATTTCTTCCAACTATTGCCATTCTTCACCCTCGATCAGGGATCCAATGGCTAGAATAGTTACAATCAGATTCAAACTAAATGATTTGAAATTAAATGAGAAATCCAGGGACAAATATTTGAGACTTGTTGGGGATAGATACAACAGTGAAACTGGTTATGTTACAATTGTGACAGATAGATGCCCCACACAAAAACAGAATTATGATTATGCCATGTATTTAGTCACTGCCTTGTACCACGAATCTTGGGTGAGTTAATAATCTAAATATTATATTTATTTAAACTACAGATATTTACTTTTTAGAACGTTGAAGCCTGGGAGGACTTGAAAACTGAAGCAGATATGGAAAAATATATGTGGGAAAATAATGAATCAAAAAAATCTCTGGAGAAACTCTTTGGACATAAAACTGAAGATATAGCTGAGAGCAAACAGTATGCAGATGCAGTCAGCAATTTCATGAATGAAGGTTAATATACTTTTTAAATTATAAATAACTATTATTATTAATATTTCCTTTTCAGGAGAAAGTGATTACACACTTGCAAATTATGGGGATTCAGTGAGAAAATTATTAGGATTACCTGCAAAAGCGGATGTTATTTGATTTAAGCAATAAAACTTAAAGTAGAGTACATCTTTAATAATATTTATTAAGTCCTCAAATTAGTGGCTCTTTTTTCAACTTTAGCGTCGCCTAATATTTTTTGGACAGGACCTTTTTTTATGTAGCAATATAGAATTTCTCTTGGACGTTTGAAAAGGCGGCAATTGAAGCACTTATATAAGATTTGTATTTGCATATCAAGTTTATAAGTGGATTTTTTCATTTTAATTAAATTATATACATTTCGACACATATTTAATGTATACTAATTATGTGAAAAATGTAATAAGTAAGCAATAGTCAGGTTTTAAATACATTTATTTTACATACAATATGGATAGTATTCGCTTTTGTGGAGGCGGTGAATTTCATCGCCTCCGAAACGAAATACAGTGAATTTGACTCCTACTAACCAAAAGTGTATCTAGTACGTGTTTTTGTAACGTTTACTTAAAAACTAGGCAAATCCTAAACGACTAAGTATAATGGAATTGGAATTAAATTAGTACATAGCTTGTACAACAGTTATTACTTTCATCATCATATTTTTTTTTTCAACAACAACAAAACTGATATTTACAAATACAATATACACAGGAGAAAATTATGATGTCTGCATAATTATAATTATTGAACTGTTTGTGTTAAAGATTTAAATATTAAATACTTTAATCGGTGAATTTGCGGTTGACGTTGCGTCCGAAGAGGGCGGTACGGATTTCGGGCACCAGCTGCTGGGCGATCAGTTCCAGACGGGCTTCCAGAGTGTTGTCAATCTTGATCTTTCCACGCTGGGCGAGCAATTCGATGCCTCCGGTGGTCTTGGCGGCGAGCGGATTCTCGGTGTCGATCTTCAGAGTGACTTCCTTGCCGACGGCGGTCTTGTACAGACTCTCGACATCGGCGAAAGCACCTTCAACCAAATCCTTGTCCTGAGCCCTGCACCTGACGATCACGTTGGTCTCGAAGAGCTGTCATAAAGCAATTTGTCAAAGCATTAGTTACATAAACATCAGTAATTGTACTAGGTCACATGACCTGATTGTGTTTGCAGATGTGTGTTAATTTGATACATACTTGGTAGAGGCCTTGGAGGATCAAAGTCTTGATGATTTCTTGGTATTTGGAATGGTTGCTGGTGACCTGGCCAAGACGCTTGCGGGCCTCATCAAGGACATTGCGAACATGATCCTCACGAACCTTCAGCACCTTCAAACGGGCTTGGTTCAACATGTTGGAGGATTGACTGCATCAAATAGAAATCATTTTATTTAATTTTCAGTACAAAGCAAGCAACACTCAAATACACCACATATACATATTCTTATTAGATTTACTTTTTTGAGAAGCACTTACATTTTCTTCTGGAGCTCCACTTGCTTCTCCCTCTTCTCATAATACTCCATGATCTTCAACCTCTGTTGCTGAACCAAACGTCCCTTCTCAATGTTGAACTCTTCCTCAGCTTTGGCATCAATTTCCTCGGCTTTTTCATTGGCCTCTTGCTCAATGAAAGCCATCATGTGCTTGATCTGTGTAGAACATCAATGCATAAGTTTACAGTTATATGGTGTACAACATAAAACATGATTGGGTCAGACAGAGACTGGTAAATATGTTGTAAGTGCTTGCAGTAAAAATAGTAAATAGGATTCTTATAGGATTTACCTGTTTCTGAACATCGGAATCGCTTAAAGCCATGGCTGCAGTTGGGTGAAATGCACGGACAGCAGATGAAAACTAAAATTTGGATTTTCTACTCGACAACGCCTAGGAAACGTCGAATGAATGTAGGACAGAAAATCTTGTGATTCTGAAGGAACGACAATTGATCATATGATTCCCTGGATTTGGTGGGGCTCGCTACAACGTTGCCATTTCTCAGAAAATCGCTTCTTTCAAGAATTTTTTAATAATAAACACAAAAATTTCACTTAACATCAATATATTATTAAAAGGAAACCAATCAAATAAATTAAAGTAGCATTTCGGATAATCTAATACGCTTTAAATTGTAACTACTTTAAATTTACACGCAATAATTTACGAATTTCAAAAATTTAAGCTTTCTTCACATAAATGCTAAGGATTATAGTTAATAAAAACAATCATTAGTTTATATAAGTAATAGAATTTTACAAATAAGTAAAATTAAAATTAAGTAATGATATTGTAAGAATTGGCAACCTAGTTACCTCAGGTAATAAAAATAATCAAATCAGCAACTTTTTATCATCTAAAACCATAATTGCTGTTAAATTCCTAGAATTTCAAAGGTTTAATTATCTTAGAAAATGTAACTAAACATTTTATTAATATCCTAACATCCAGCGCTTATAACAAACAAATATAAGTAGTTACCTATTTGTATCATGTTGTTCTGTCAAAAGTAGTAGTCAACAACAGATATTTGCACTTATTCATAATAATAGTTCAGTTCAAATATCTTTAGTGTCGACTTAGTACTACAGTTTATAGACAAGTAAGTTAACTTTTAAAGCCCAATTTATATTCAATAAATAATTACTAATGTTGTTAAGAAATGATGAATGTTCCGGGAATGGGGATGCCTCCTCAGCTGAACCCTGTGCAGCAACAGCATCAACAACAGACTCAGCAACAGCATCAACAACAGCTCTTACAGCAGAGTCAGCAACAACAACTTCAACAACAACACCAGCAGCAACAACAACAACAGCAGCAGCAACAACAGCAGCAGCAGCAACAACAACAACAGCAGCAACAACAAGGACAACAGCCAAATCTACAGCTGCACCATCAGCACCATAATTTACAAATTGCTTTGGATAACATTACGAAAGTAAAAACTCTTATCCTGCCACTGAGAGAATCTCTATCTGTAAGAGGCTGAACTTATATTAACAAACATTATTATTACATTATTTTCGTTTTTAGAGTACAATAAAAGCTGCAGCTCAGATGCTAAATCAGAATGGTCAAGTTGATGTTGGTTCCCAGTATGTACATGATTATAATTAAATTGTGAAATATATTAATGATTTCGATTTTTACAGAAAAGGAGTTGATGAAAATATACCAAGGTTTGATAGGAATTTGGAAGAGTTTTACTCCCTTTGTGATTTAATTGAATTGCATGTGGTAACTAAAATATTAATAACGTTTAATTCTTGAACTTGAACTGACTTTTATTTTTAGAAAACTTCAATAAAAGCAATCGGTCAAGCGGAAAGCAGCAACAGATATCATCATCTGCCGGTAATTCCAACCCGGCTGGACAACACTGGCATCCCGGACAACGCTTTGACTTATCCACAGTATTTAGCCTCGGTGAACGCCCAGGTTGCTTATACCAAAGAGATCCACGACACATTGATTGCGGCCGCTCAGAATATCTCGCCATCAGATTGATATTTCTATTAAATTTTAAGCCAAATTTCAATTTCTTTATGTTCTGTTCAAATCCTTCGTTTAAGTGATTGGAATCAAAGTAAGCTTTGACCCATATTGTCTATCAGACCCATATTGTCAATCATCAATCAAAATTTCAGTTCTTAAAATTCCTGTAGAAAAAAAATATATCTAGAAAATAATGGATTTGGAATGTCTCCAAAATCCACCATGCATGTTCACATTGTGGTATCTATTCCTGTTGTTTGATTACATTTACGAACGTTATGAAGAAGGAGAATGATTATCAAGTAGGAAAATGTTAAATTTGTATATCATTTAATTGTGGAACGATTTTTCTTTCAGGAAGATTCTGTGTACAAACAACAATTTTTAACTTATTGAAACATGAAAGTATATCATTTTTAATTTAATTTGTATCATTTTTATAACGAAATAGGACAATAATAAATATTTTTCTAATCCAATTGTATTAGACTATTTACATTAGCCACGCATGTTGCTAATCATTTAAAACAAATGTAAAATGTATTGGAAGAAATATGTAGGTAAAATAAAGATCATCAGCGCCAAAAAGTATCGAACTATTTTGTATAGTTTATTTGGTTGCCTAAGTGATGTGTTTGTTGACAATGAAGTTGATCGTATACATTTTCATCTAATCACTTGTTCGCTGATCGTAGTGCAAACATTCACAAAGATCCATTGATATAAATATAGTGAATTTATTGCAGTCGCAGCCAGAGTATACGCAGAAATGGATATTCTGCACAAATGTAAGTAGCAATTGATATTTACGTGTGGTTTTTACTTAACCTAACCAAACATATTCTTTAGCACCGCTACCAAAGATAGGGCCGCAAAATGAGAACGGTATGGAGCCCTCAGCTCCTATCACCAAGAAAGGTGTTCTCACATCTTTCAAAACTGGAAAAACCATGTCCATCCCTGACTCAGATCTTGTAAGTATATCAATTAATATTTTTTTGCTCCAAAATCTAAACCATTGTTTTAGTTGGGAAGATGCAGATTCGTTTCAGAATTTGAAAAGCTGAATAGAATTGGTGAAGGAACGTATGGAATTGTCTGTAAGTTTACCTCCTCTAACTGCCTTAAGTAAATGATTGAAAATGTTGATTGGTTTTGTTTAGACCGAGCCAAAGACACTGTGTCAGACAAAATTGTGGCTCTGAAGAAAGTGAGAATGGACTTGGAAAGGGATGGTGTGACAATCAGTAGCCTGAGGGAAATCCAGATTTTGCTGACATGCAGACATGAGAACATAGTGCAGTTGAAGGAAGTTGTTGTGGGTAAAAGCCTGGAGAGGTGAGACAATTGTTAATTTAATTATTTTTATTAAACGACTTTCATAGAAATGATTTGAATTCCAGTATCTTTCTGGCTATGGAATACTGCGAGCAGGATCTGGCTTCTCTGCTGGATAATATGCAAACGCCTTTCACTGAGTCACAGGTTAAATGCATCATGCTGCAAGTGCTGAGAGGTCTCCGATACTTGCATCACAACTTCATAGTTCACAGGGATCTAAAAGTCTCTAATTTATTGATGACTGATAAGGGCTGTGTTAAAATAGGTTTGTTAATGAATGAGGACTTTGATTGGAATTATAATTGCTTTGATTTTTAGCTGATTTCGGGTTGGCGCGATGGTTTGGCGTTCCGTTACGGCCAATGACTCCGCATGTCGTTACACTGTGGTACAGAGCTCCTGAACTGCTGCTGCAAGCTCCAACTCAAACGACGAGCGTAGATATGTGGGCTGCCGGTTGTATACTTGGTGAACTTCTTGGCCACAAACCTCTGTTACCTGGTAGAACCGAGATTCAACAATTGGAACTTATTGTTGATTTGTTAGGAACACCGTCTGATACCATTTGGCCAGGATTCAGTAATTTGCCGGCGCTACAGAATTATACATTGAAACAGCAGCCGTACAATAACTTGAAACAAAAGTTCCCGTGGCTTTCCGGTGCTGGTTTGAGATTGTTAAATTTCTTGTTCATGTACGATCCTAGGAAACGCGCCACCGCCGAGGAGTGTCTCCAGAGTAGTTACTTCAAGGAAGCACCACAACGTTAGTTATCATATTTTCTTCTATGGATCACCAGTTTAAATTAATAATCTTGATTCGTTGCAGCTTGCGATCCGAAGTTGATGCCGACGTTCCCACAACACAGGAACATCAAGAGCGGCAAGAATGATAAGAGCGAAGTCAACACCGGCGCTGGTGATCAGACCAACAATTTACCGGCGATCTCAGATTTGCTGGGGTCTTTAGTGAAGAAGAGGCGTGTCGAATAGTATTTGTAACAACATCAATGGGAGTGTGGTTTATAAATGCAAACGAAAACTATTTATACGTTTATTATTTTCTAGTATACTGATGCATACATATGCACTTTAAGACTATACACATATAATTGCTGCTTTCTTATCTAGATACAGTTTATACAAATTATTGGTATTGTATAAACCAAAGATTCTTCGCCATTCCTCGATTATAATTGTGGATGTTTTTTATTTTAGTTTTGTTTGAGTTTAGAATAATATTATGTTTTCCTTAATTACGTACTCCATTACAGTACTATTTTAATACGAAGCGACCAACTATTAATAATAATAATCAGCAAGTTGGATTTATATATTATGATAGGTAATAACATTGTAGACTCGTAAATATTCGAATTAAAATTAATTTCAGTCAATGGAAAATCAAAATTGCATTCACAAGTAATATTATCATTTCATAAAAAAAAAGTATTATAAAGAACATCTGATAGATACTATATCAAACAATAATTATATAAATGTAAATAGATAACGCAAGGAGTAAAATAAATTTATACACACATTTTGGTAAGAAATACAAATTACAAAATAAACACTCTCATCTTATATATATCACATTCCAATTTTTTTTCATCGCCATTTAGGATATTCATCTTATCTCGTGATTAGCCTAAATACACCTACCTTTAGCGTTATCATTAAATATTTAAAGCGAAATTATGATGTTCTTCTTATATAGGTACACGGAGAAGCAGACCCAAAGTGCTGTTCCCCACAAATTCATGCTCAAATATGCGGAATGGGTCTGCGAATCGTGGATTCTCCAGCCGAACGGCAACGTATCTTTGAACAGACAATGCAATATGTATAGGACCAGCGGGTTCATCCCTGGGTAGAAAATGGGTCTACCGCCCCACTTCCTGGTCACATCGACGAGCACGTGAAGGATCCCTATTATTACAAACGCGGCTCCACTCAGCGCAAAGATCATCGACAAGGACCAAAGCTTCTTATTGATCGGTATAGGTCCGCCCTCCTTGGAGAAACCGCACAAAGCACCTCCCACAATTGCCTGCATCAAGATCAATTAACGTGGAACATATTTATTATTATCGGTGATACTTACAAATACTATTCCGTAGACCATCAACTTGGTGACCTTCGTTTGAACCGAACTCTCCGATTTAAAAATACGACCTGCGTGGACTCCCAAGAATACCATAAAAGCTGAAGTTAACGTTCCCAATATTCCTGCATACAAGTTAATATTATTAACGGATACGCATAAATATAAAATCGAGATCGGAAATGTATTTACCTTCCGGATCAACTTTGAAAATGGGGTAATCATAGATTTCCAAGTTTTGCGAACTGTTGAAGATGTGCTTATGCAAGATTGTTCTATCGATGTAACCGGCTGCACCTCCAGTGCAATTCTGGTATTTACCACCATCGTCCAAACCACCGGGTCCCAAATACCCGGCGGAACAACCGGGAAAGTTCATCAAGAAAGTGATGCAGGTGTGAATAACGACCAAGCTGATCATGATGAACCATTGTGGAATTGCCGTCAGCACTTCCGGGACGAAACGACATTCCCGGTACTTCAATGCAAATTTAAAAATATCGTTATTTAAAAAATGTGCAAATATTTTGCCATATTAGCTAAACTGGCTATTTGACTTATCAATTATCACGTAATATGTAAATGCAAAGCTTTTTCTTGCAACTTTTTTTTTAAGTCATTAAAATTGTTGTTTCCTTTATGTTTAAACTTACGTAAGATGGAGACCGTTTGGAGAAGCAGGTTTCGATCAATCCGACGATCATGTAACTCAAACCCAGACGTTGAAGTACGCCGAAAAATCTGAACTTATTCAAATTTGGATCCTTGTTCGTATTTAGGACGATGCCGATGGCTATGAGAATCAACGATCTTTTGACACAATGAATGGCTATTTGTCTCCTCGGTACTGCCCTTCTCAACTTCTTGTACATGGAAAACTCCATGGATAAACCCATCAACCAAACAAACCTACGATTATTCTCAAGTAAAATCTCGGAAAGCACTCACGAAGAGAGCATTTATTACCACGGAAATACCAAATCAGCAATAGTTAATCCATTCCAGACGGAATGCTTGAAGAACCAATATTGTCCTCCACCGTAATTGCAAAATATCATTATAATAATGCATATGCCGCGAAAGACATCGATGGATTTCATTCGTTGCGATTGCTTCTTAACATTCGGTGGACGTTCGATCACCAACACCGTATCCGTAGTACTTCCCAAATCCTGCAAAGGAAATGAAAATAATTTAGAATAATAAAACTGAAAGAATTTCTTAAAATCATTTTAGAATTGCTCCATATATTAGAAAAATATGACTAATAACAACATTTACAATCAACATCGCATGTGAATGACCAATTAAAGATAAGATTTTTTTCACTCATAGATCAGAAACTGTTAGTCATACTATTTTTTTTTCTTCACTGTGGGAAGAGCATTTCTACACTTAGCTGCGTCCAGTAGACGCCTAACGCCAGTCTCAGATTTGGAGATGTTTATGGTGCAGGCCGGAGTTAGTCATACTATTGATAACGAGAAAAGAAATAATAAAATATAACTTACATTTTCCATTTCGGTAGAGTTCATCATAACCCTTCTCCAAAAAACGTTGTCTCTAGTGCATTTGTAAATGCATTTTATCATGTACCAGAAAGTTCCAAAGCAGAATAAAATTATGAACGCGCTTAGTATTGCTAGAAAAAAAAAATACAAATTTACAAATCTAATTATTTACATATTTTACGTTTAAGTAAATAATAATTAAGAATGCTAAATTGAGAGCAGACTTGTTAAAAATACATCATACAGTAATTCCTTTCCTTTCATATCAATTGTACACGAGTGCTATTTATATACAAGTCCGTGTAGTTTACTATGACGAGATAACATTGGCCGTTGAATGAGTTATATATAAACATCCATTCAAATCTTTAATGCTGGAATACTTACAATTTTGCAGTAAATATTTTTAACTCTTTTATTGCGTTGTTCAGACCAGTTAATTAATTTATTTTTTTATTTATATTATCATATCTCTTGCTTATAATATATATAAATATAAAATCACGGAAACTTTCATTAACATATTAAACTGGTGACTCTTTTGCATGCAATTTAAATTAATATATTTTTTGCAATAAATACAAATTAAGTCTTGTAAAATCTTAAAATTACATATTTTGTATAATTAATGTTCACAATATAATTTAATTATTGAGTAATGATGATTTTTTTTTTAAATTTAGTTTGAAGATCAAGTAAATGTTATATCTTCTGGAAAAATACTACTATTTTTATGTATTTAAGTTGTTATTTCCGAATTTGGAATAAACACTCCATGCTCAAGGTTTAATGCAATTGAATTATTTATTCTGCACAAATAAATATTTAAATTATGTTATAAAATTCATATACAATTCAATTATATATTACAACAATTTCTACTATTTGTAGATTATACTATTGGACTAGGTAATCATTACTATATTTGCTTTGAATGGTAAAACAAAATCATTGTGAAACTTACAATGAAAATTAATTTCTTTGAAGAACAAGAAATAATTTATTTATGTCTATAGAATTTTTAGTAAATGACCTATTAATTTACTTACGAATATAAGCACTATCAGCATCCTTTAGAATAGTTAATGGGGTGCATTTATCAGAGATGTTCCACATGTATCTGTAATGCTCCAAAAACTCATGGGTCATCCTGAGATAAAAAAAATATATTGAATAACCATAGCAAAAAGCAATGAAAAATATATATACATACTCGCAAAGGGTGGAACCATTGTGAATGTACTGCATCCGCAGATTATATTTGGTGTTGACCAGGAGTGAGGCATTATTCTGTGCGGGCAGTTTAAATAAAAATTGGTAATCGCATTTGTGGCATTCCACGTTCTGCCCATAAATTTGCACTTCATCTTTGAAGTTATTGTGAAAATCCAAGCAGGCTTCATCGTAAATAAATTTCGGGTCCGGAGACTGGCACTTTATCAAGTTCGGATACATCTTCGGAGTCTGTTTTACCAGAAAATTTCCAGAGAGAACAAACCTAGCAGCGCATTACTACAACTTTAGACTAACAACGAACAATAACTTTTTATCAATTTTAATAATCACTTTGTAAATGTTACTTTGACGTTTAATTTACTCGAGAATTTCAATAACAATGATTCATTTCAGTGTTGCCAATTACTGAAGACATAAAGTAGTATAGATTTTTTACTACAAAACAGTAAAGGTATGCAACTTAACTGGCACTTTAAAGTACAATAAAATGTATTTCTGAATACCCTAATTAAATGAATTTACCAATTTATATGAATTAATTGTATATCATATTGTATTATTATATTTATTTGGACAATTAGATCACAATGCGAAAAATTTGCGAAGAGCAGGTATGCCAATATGAGTTTGTTGCAAATAAAATCAAATAAGAATATTTGAAACCGCTCTTTTTGTAACCTCCAGATTTTCGGGTTTTTAAATGTTTTATTGTGGAGTGTCATGAGTTGTGAGGAAGATGTGCAGGAAATGGAGGTCGTCCAGGATGCAAAGATACAGGCGATTTCTTCGCAAACTGTGCACAAGATCTGCTCTGGACAGGTTATATTAAAGAGTTATAGTTTTAGGAAAATATATGTTTTTTTTGTAAATTGTTTAACAGGTAATCTTGAGCTTGGCAATTGCTGTTAAAGAACTGCTCGAGAACTCCATTGATGCTGGGGCTACCAAAATTGAAATCAAGTTGAAGAACTATGGGATTGATTTGGTTGAGGTCATTGATAATGGCAGTGGTGTAAATAAGGACAATTTTGAAGCATTAAGTAAGATTGCTATCTACCAAATAGTATTTACAATAGTTATCCTTTTGTTAAGCAATTTAATAGATAGTTTTTAGCATTGAGTTAATTCAATTTTGAGTCAGAACAATTTTTGTTAATTTGTAAACTCATAAATGAAAGTTAGTATATATTTAAAACTTGTTTTCTTCTTGTCTAGCATTGAAAAGTTACACATCAAAAATTCGACAATTTACCGATTTGGAATTCGTCAGCACGTTGGGATTTCGCGGAGAAGCGTTAAGTTCGCTTTGCGCCCTTTCCGAGCTGGCGGTAACTACGCGACATTCTTCAGATGATCATGGCACTAAAATCAAATACGATAAGAACGGCAAAATTGTAAGAAAAGAACCGGTGGCTCGACAAGTAGGTACCACCGTATCATTGACTAATTTGTTCACGCCGATTCCGGTGCGTCGTAAGGAGTACGTCAAGAATCATAAGAGGGAATTCAATAAGATGTGTAACTTGCTGTACGCTTATTGCATAGTAAGCACAGGAATTAAGTGAGTTTCGATCGATACTCATTAGTGTATTAGTAACTTGTTGAAATTTGCTTTTCAGGATTTCGTGCACGAACATTACATCGAAAGGCAACCAAAGTAACGTAGTTAACACCCGCGGCTTATCGGTTAAAGAGAACATAATTAGTGTATTCGGTGCGAAGCAGATTTCTTCGCTGATCGAAGTCGATCTCGTCCAGCCCGACGATTCTGTGGCAGAGGAATTCGGTTTAACTAGACTAGCGAAGGAAGAGTCTCCATTTCATTTTGAATTTTTTATTTCTAGTGTAATACACGGGAGCGGGCGCAGCGCGTCCGATCGGCAGTTTTACTTCGTAAACTCGCGCCCCTGCGACATCCCAAAGCTCTTCAAACTTGTCAACGACATATATCGACAATTCAATGTCCATCAATATCCTTTCGTTTATCTGAATGTGAAAATTAAGACAGGCAGTGTCGATGTAAACGTCACGCCGGATAAGAGGATGCTCTTCTTAGAGAAAGAGAAGCTGCTATTGGCCACCGTTAAGACTACGCTTTTGGAAAGCTTCAAGCTCTTTCCTTCGATGTACAAAATGGAATCTTTGAACGAGAGCAAAGTCAACAAACGCAATTCGCCCATGCCAGATACGAGTTTCAATTACTTCAAAAAGAAGCCGAAGTTCGACGAGCCAAGTTGCTCCCGTATGCTGGATTTGGAGAGCTTCAAAATCAATAATCCCGACTTGGAATTAGAAGAAAGCCACGTTGGGAAAGTAAACAGTGATGAGAATACGGACGATTTAGATTTCGCAGAAGCAGGACTCGAAAATAAACCAATGCATTTAAAAGGCAAATCGACCGCTAAAAAAAGCGCTTCTCGAGAAATCGAAGATGATGTAGATGAATTAGCAAATATGTTAGAAGACGCGAAAACAGAAAATAAGCTAGAGCTATTAGACTCGACGATTATTGAAGAAGTTACGGTTTCAGAACATAGAGATAAATCAGAAAATGTAGTAAGCATATTGACTGAGGAAAATTGTGCACCAGAGCCGATAGATAAACTAGCAATGTTAGTAGATATGAAGAATGAGAAAACGGAGGAGATGGCCTCGTCGAGTACCGATGGACATACAGAAATGAAGTTGAATGTTACAATCGCTGAATTTTTCACCACCTATGAAGCCCAGAAAATGTCTCAAGAGAATACTACCCAATTAACTCCCTCAATATCTATTATCCCTCCCGGGAGTGGCGCTACCACTGACAGAAGCATTTATCACCAGAATCGCAAAACTGTCTACATTAACTTGACGTTGGACTACTTAAAGGATGTTCTGTTTAAAGATCAAAAGAAGCGAGAGAAGAGCAAATTTCCGGACATCAAGTTCCACTATGGTATTGCGCCACAGTACAACGATAAAGCTGCCATCGAGCTGCAGAGGCACATCACGAAGGACCAGTTCGTTAATATGACAATCATCGGGCAGTTTAATCACGCGTTTATCATCACTAAGTTAGGATCAGATTTGTTCATCATCGATCAACATGCGTCCGACGAGAAGTTCAACTTTGAGAATCTCCAAAAAGACTACGTCATACCTAGTCAGCGACTTATTTGGTACGTATTAAACAGCAACTATAAAAATAGTTCTTTATAATGTATATTTTCAGTCCAAAGAATTTGGAACTAACGGCAGCCTACGAGAGTATTCTAATGGATAACCTGGAGGTATTTAGTAAAAATGGCTTCGGCTTCAATATAGATGAACAAGGTATGTTAAAAATATTTAAGTTATTGATAAATATTATAATTCAACTTATTGATTTATTACAGCCGAAGCAACAAAGAAAGTGAAATTAACGAAGATTCCGCTTAGTAAATCCGTTACATTTGGACCTACTGACATCGACGAAATGCTTTACATGTTACAAGTAAATTTACTCAAATACTTTACTATGTAATATCTTATTGATAATAATTCATTTTAGGAGGGATACAGCAAGAATTGCAGGCCGACGAGAATTCGTGAAATGTTTGCATCTAGAGCTTGCCGCAAATCCGTTATGTTCGGAAGAGTTTTGAGCTCACTTGAAATGCGATCAATTGTAAAACATATGGGTATGATCGATCAACCCTGGGTAAGGAACTTCTTTTAAATTGAATTTAGAATTACATAATAATGAATTTTCTTTTCCTAGAATTGTCCGCATGGTAGACCAACTATGCGACATTTAGTCAATATAGATCTGTTAACAAAAATTGTCTAACCTCTACCTCTTTTTTTTATATATATAAGCTATTAATATTATTTTTTGTATTATATATTATTTGTCTGTTAATAAAGTCGTTTATTTTTAATTTTAAAATATATTTTGTGTGAATTCAGTAAAACATTAATTTAGAAAATATTTTTTAAATAACGTCAATATTGTGTTTTTATTTTTAAAAATATATATAGAGTTATATAATTATTATAGAATGAGCAACTTTATGTGTAATTGCAATTAATATGTTTATAAATAAAATGCTAGACACTTATCGTTCTGAAAATGTTGAAGCCATCGAGCGATGTGCTGATCATAACACTGGTCAACTGCTTGTGCCAATGGATTTCCTTGATGTTCTCTTGTCCTTGATGGATGAAGAGCAATTGCGGAGGTAATTCCTAATGATTGATATAAATATTAATAAAAATAATATGTCTATATTTGGATGCATTTACCTCAACGTCGGCCGCATCTCCGTCTTTTTCGACGGACAAATCCCATTGGGCGATTTGGTTGTCCTCTCCGGATGAAGCGAAGACAGCCGAATCCGTGGGATGCCACTCGACGCTGGTTACCGGAGCCTTGTGGTGTTTGAATACTGCCACCGGACTCTTCTCTTGGAACTGCCGTAAATCCCAGATCTTCAAGCAACCATCGTCACCGCCGCTCACTATGAACGGCTCGTTGCGATTCCAATTGATTACGTTCACATCACCCTCGTGACTGTTGTCGCAGGTGATCATGCAAGCCTTAGAGGGTGCCGCTCGAGTGTCCCAAACGCGAATGGAACGATCCACCGAACACGTGGCCATCACGTTTACCTCATTCGGGGACCATTGGATGTCTTCTATGGATTGCGTGTGTCCCACAAGTGGTTCCCTGCACACCTCCCAAGTTCCGCCCTCCTTTGGTTGCCACACATATACATCCTTTTTGCAATCACCTGTTGCTAACACCTAATGCAAATCAATATATTTAGTCTAATATAATTTTTTAATTGTTAACCAATATACTTACACCTGGTGCAGTAGGACACCAATCCAAAGCGAATCCTTCCAGTTTATGCCCTCTGTACGAGAAAAGCGGATTGATTGCGTTTTGCTTCTTATTATAAGTTTCTAATAATTGCGGCGAATCGCACGCCTCCAGCTGTTCATTTATACTCCAAACGTTTACAACTCCCAGCTCACTCCAGGTGGCTGCCAATGCTACATTCGGTAAAGTCACACTCTGAAATTACACATTATTTATTACTATTTTCATATCCAGTGAGCATAATCATAATAAATATTAATTTCAATGGAAACTTACCCTAATTCTATTCACACAGCCTGGATGCTTGATGAAAGCAGCTATCATTTTTGGATTCTTGTCATTATCATCTTCGTCCTCATCATCATCGTCAGAATCACTCTCCTCATTTTCATGATTCACAACTTTGTGGAGGTTGTGCATCTTCATGATGATTATACTGTTAGCATGGGTCTTATTTGCCTGTGTGCCAGCGGCTATGTAACAAGTCAGTGGATATTCTTCTCTGTTATCACCTGAAAACCAAATATTGTTAAGAGGGTTTAATGATTATTTTGTTTTTGATACGTTACCTAGCATATCCTTAACTATATCGAAACTTAAGCAGGGGGCCTGTGTGGAGGCTTGATGGAGCATAACGTAGGCTGAGGTATCACAAACCAGCTTCTCGTCAGCATCCAACTGTTGTCCTGGCAGATACACCTCACCATTCTCATTGGTCTCCTCGTCTTCTTCATCTTCCATCATCTCGACAACATCTTCATTCATCTCGGTCTCCATGTTAACAACAAATAAAACACGTGCTCAAACTGATGGTGTATTTACAAATGCACGTGCGGCTATGACAACACCGGTGCAGGCAGGTTTTGTTGGTGCCACTGGTTTGGACCATCACCGTCCTCCAAGTTGGCAGCATTGTGTAAATAATATAAAAAAAAGAACGTCAAATGTCAGACGCTGGTATTTTTTTAGACTGACGCGAAGAATATTTTCGTGTTTATTGCACAATTTGTTGAATATTTTGGAGGTATTTTGAAGTTTTTTAATCGTTTTGCGGCCGGCCCGTCGAATCGAAGCTTTAGTGTGAGTGCCTTGTTGACTGCTGTGCATTAATCCGGTGGTTGTATACAGAGTAATGGCTAGTAACATGGATGAAGAGCAGACGTTCAGGGAGTGCGAAGCCTACGTCCAGAACCACAACATCCAGCAGGTCCTGAAGGACTGCATCGTCCAGTTATGCGTGAACAGACCGAGCAATCCGATCTCCTTTCTCAGGGAGTACTTCCAGAAATTGGAAAGGGTGAGCTTTTCATTCATCAATTCGTAATTCATTCAAGTTCAATTACCTCCTCCACACGCTCTCTCTCTCGCGCTCCTTGCACATATAACCAAACCGAAGTCCGGTCAATTTAATTTTAGTCTCCACTATGTATTTGTTATGCATTGCACCACACGTCCAAATGGTTTAAAATGTACGAACATTACAATTAGAATACTAATAGAGCGCAGCACAGCAGCATGCTCATTCTATTTGCATTTCAATATAATGAACAAACACAAATATTGGAAAAATTCGGAAGCATTGTCGAGTGAGTCGTAGCCGTTTTGTTGTTTTTATTAATATTATTTTTAAATGGGAATTTCGTGACCGGCAAAAGTCGTTAATTCAATAAGCAAATTAATTGTTTGACCGCCAAAGTTTCGAGTGTCCATTTGACGCCTGTTCAAAGTGCAATTATTTAAAGGTCTCCAAATAGCCCAGATCAGTGTCAAGTACTAATAGGATCCATTTATTTCAACCGCATGAATACTCGATGCTTCACATCCCTATAATTTCATCATTTTTCTTCCTGAAACGTACGAACGTCATTAAGGAAATAAGAACAAACTTCTTAAACTAATGTTTACTTTATTGATTGAACATTTCTAAGTGCATATTTGAATTCATTTAAAGAAATATACTTATAATTTTACTTAATATGAAAATAAATGTATTTATAAACAAATTAATGATTGTTGGTATTCATTAATTTAAATATTTATAATGTATAAACCACAAATATAAAACACAATAAAAATGCTGTTTACCAACAATACGAGCTCGTATAAACGCAACAAATAAATTATAACTCAACATAATCGTAAAAATCCTGGATTTTGTTAACATCTATTAATCAAAGTTTACGAGGTTGAAGGGGATTTATGATACTTGCACATAAAACCAAGAACAATATTTATTCTCTACTATAAAATTTATTTCACAGAGACCAGAGTTTCATTTTCTTTTATCGCCAATCTATTTAAAATGTTGCCCAGGCCCAGCAATTTAATTAAATTTACATAAAGATATTTCCTATAATCTAATTACTTAATTATTGTAAGAACTGATTATGTTATCGTTTTTATTAGGGCTGTTTCAAATTTAATAATAAAGATTTTTGTGTCTTTCTTTGATTCTTGGATATTTTTAGTTCAGACTGTAATTGTCAAATATATTTTTATTTCCGTCAAAACTTGATGTAATTCATGTAAATTTCTATGGTTTATTATGTAATGCGCTAGGAAGTGATTTATGTTTAGTTTTGTTTGACGGTGTTTTATCGATGCCGATATAAAAATAGAAACTGTAATTGTCGTTAAAGGATTTTGTGTTTATCCTACTCGAATGTAGTGGACATATTATAGTTTATTCAAAGGAGCAGGAATGCGAACTTCGCCCCTCTAATAATGTTAAAGTTCAACTCATTCAGCCTTTCCTCGTTCATTATTTTCAGTTGCGCGCTGGCTGGAGCGAAACTAGAAAATTGCCGGAATACAAGGGGTTGCGTGCATAATATGTCCATATTATTATTATTTGTTACCCTTTCAACTCAACAACGATATAACCTTGGTGTATAAATAACGTTGTTTCAATTAAACATGTACGTTCCATAACATTTTAATTAACGCCGTCCGCTCATTACGTAAATAATCCTATGTAAATATAATTATTTTATGAAATTGTTTCTATATTTCGTTGCAAGCGAAAAAATGTTAACTATAGGAATACAATTTATATTGCAGATATTAAAAGACTTCAGTGCATAATTATATAAAAGAAAAGATAATAATTAGTATTACATTTCGATAAAAACTGTCGTTTAAATCGAGGTCGCATGTACTTAAAATTCACTGCATTAACATTTTCAAATTCAAAATAAATTTTTCTACGTCTATATAGAGCATATTTTTTTATAAAAATAGTTAGATTTCTCAACTGAACTAATGTTATATAAATCACTCGTTTACGTAGTTAATCGCGAATGTTGTTCGAATATATTGAGATATAAATGGATTAAATAGCTTATTCAATTGAGTGTGTTTAAGATGTATTACTCTGTTCATTTGGCAAATTGGAGACTGCTAATTTACTATACGTGATTAATCTGAATATGCAATTACTCCATTATATGTATTGCCAAACAGATTCCAACTGCGTAACTCCATAAATTGCAACGCAAATAGGAATACAATTTACCCATTAAACAATTTAACATTAGCGTTAAATTGATTTAATGGATTTTAGAAGATGCAAAGAATACACAAAATTGGTTATTCTTCCATGTAAATATATTCTGATCGAACTGCAGATATTGTAATTATCGGATAGATAAGTTAATTAAACAGATACTAGTGTTTATGGATAGATAGCATTATTATAATTCAATAGGTGAGAGGAAACAGTTATTATCCTCTACTTTGTTATTAATTGTAATTGTTTAGTATGTTTGCTCTGTTATTTACATCATTCAAAATAAAAAGCAAATATAAATTAAATAAAATTATTGATAATTTTTGTTTATATGTAAATACGCGAATTGCATTTCAATATCCAAGATTTCGATTTACACTTTTATGTTTTTGAATGACTGAATTGTACTTATTTTAGGTGTTATATATGCTGTATATTCGCTTAGTTTTGTGATTCGACGATATAAATTTTCAACGCATTGAAAGCCGGCTTTAACTAAATATAGATGTCTTGTTTGCATGCATGTTTTGACTAGACAGGTGTCGCTTGCTATTATTGTAATGGCTGTTCGCCTACGGCCTTATATAGAACGCGCAAACAATACATTATTTTATCTCTGAAATTGTTTTGAGCCATAACTATTTTGGATCACGAATACATAAACACAAAACTTTTTGCATATTCTTTTAATCTGCATACATATTTTGTATTTAAGATGATATTGATACTTGCACGATGCAAATGTAGGTCATGTTACGTTGTTTACGTTCATAATATAATTGCATCGAGTGGTGGCGCATTTCGCAAATTACAATGCAATTGTAAATAAATTGATTCGAACTATTTACTATGGTATAATACGCTAGTGTTGATAAACAGAATAATTGAATTGTAAATCAGCGTCAATTTGATTCTCAGTTCTATTTATGAAACACATCAAATTTGTTCATCTATGATGTCTATTAATATTTAAAGAAATATGCATAAAAGCGTTTCTCCTCTCTTTTAAACGATATTCATAAATCATTTTTGAATAAATTTTGGTCTGGAGATACATTTATTTTAAAGTTATCTATTTATAATGCGATCGCTTTTGGATATTTTCC
This sequence comes from Nicrophorus investigator, assembly GCA_963457615.1. NCBI lineage: Eukaryota > Metazoa > Arthropoda > Insecta > Coleoptera > Silphidae > Nicrophorus > Nicrophorus investigator. The sequence continues at coordinate 28,155,782 of OY735142.1, forward strand.
AAATGCTTTGACACCAAGTGCACTCCAATGATGATTTGTGTTGTGGCTTTTTTACGCACTGCAATCTTGATGTTTACACTAATGATTCTATTCTTGGAGTGCACAGGTGTTGACTCGATCCCGCCGCCGCTGCAATCACATTAGTTATTCGTTAGTGAAATACATAGTCATCTTGTTTTTCTTTCCCAATGATGAATCTTAACGCATCAATCATTTCTAGTCTAGTTTTATAATAGTTAAGAAATCGTTGCGCGAAAATTACACTCACAAATTAATTCAGTAATTTATGAGAGTGTACCATTTTACGCTCCAGAAACTGTATTGATTTCAGCGAAGGCAGACTATTTCATCTGATATTTGTTTACATTTTGCATCGCATTTGTATTTTTGTTTTGCTTGATCCCTTTTATTTTCATGTTTGAATTATTATTCGCGCAGCATTTCGCCCCGAATTCGTGGGCGGCGCCTGCGTCGCGCCCTTTCCGCTTGGCCCTGCGTGTCGATAAGAGAAGAGCGTCGCGACGCGTCGACTCCAACTAGTGTTCGGCGTCGTGGCTCTTCTCGAGGAGTCGGTCACAAGGTCGCGACCGCGCACCAACGCTCCCTCCAAAAAAACATTAAAAAGAAAAACAATAAAGAGGAACTGATAGATAGTCGCCATCGGCGAAAGAGGTGATAAACTCGGGAGAAAAATGATGCTCACGTTAAACGTGGTAAGGAATGAGAACAGATTACCTTTTTCACCGTAGACTCATATAGTTACAATTCATTTCGCAATTACTCTTCGCCATGTCCTCCCGGATGCTGCATGGGCGAAATCATATTTTTCGCGTTTTCTCTTACATAGAACGCTCTAAACGTACTCACTTTATTTATTATTAAACGTAAACAATATATTAATAAACAAACTAGATAATTTCCGTAATAAGTTTCTATGAAATTTATCTAGCTGAATTTCATTATATACAAAAATGAAATGCCTTTATTAATTTGTTGGAGTAATGTGAAGGTTGCCCTTTTATTTTTGGATGATTGTTCTTAATATTTACAATCAATTGTTGAGGGAAATCATTTTTTCGTTTTTGTAGCAAATTGGAATTATGTTTGTTACATCTATAAAAAAAACATTTATTTCTTTTTTAAAAACAATAATATATTCTCAATATATAATATATAATCATAAACTATTCTGTATAAATATAAATGTAACAATACGTATAGGTATCTTGTTTTCCTTAGGTATAGTAGAAATGTGTATAAATTAGTCTAAGTACCAATGATAATAATGACCGTGTCGTGAGGGGTGGTGGGCTGTTTGTTATTTTATAATTTTTTGTTTTTTTTTTGCTTTCGTTTGTTTGCAAATCGGTGGTGCATCGCATCGGCCATCACGAGTAAGTCCCTAGTATGTACTCCGGTTTCCAGAGTTGGTTCGAAAAGAAATTGTTCACAATAGCAATATCCCTGTCATGGTCGGGGGTGGCGGTGACCGGTGCGATGGTCACCCCCTCAGGTACCACCAGTCCGAGCGGTATCATTGGGTCATCGACGACCCTCTTCTTCCCGCCTCTGCCGGAAGAGGTCTTGTTGGACGAACACTCTGCGGTTGCCATCAGATCGCACTGCGATGACAGCATGCCGACGTCCTGCGAGGAGCTCGTCTCCGTCTCCTCTAAATTCTCACTAGTTTGCGGCGAGGCTGCGGCCTTCATCGCAGCACCCCTGTGGTGGCCGTAACTGTTCAAGCCCATGCTGCTGATCAGCTTCTCGCGTTGCAATCGAACCCTCTTGGTGGTGATCACAAATGCGCTAACGAAGGCCTTCTGGCAAACGTCCACCGTCTTAACGCTGGGCAGCACCGGCACCAGATACTTGCAGGTGATGCGACGCGGAGACCTCCCGCTGACTGTCATTTCCGGCAAGTTCATACGCGCCCTCACATCCATATGCTTACGCAGGAACGCGTTCTGTTTGTCCGTGTCGCAGAGGCCGTAGAAGTGCGTGAAGAGGCGCTCCCTCAGCTCTACGGGTACTCGTTCGTCGCATTTCTGCGGACACGTGCACAGTTCATCTGGAAATCAAGAAAATTGAAAGTTAGAGGGCGAGCCAAATCAAGGTTTTCATGTCTGTGCGATTCGATGGACGCGAATTTCTACGTTTCAACCTACGTCACACCGCGGGGGTTGCGTAATCCCGGCGAACTTGGGGGCGGTCGGGGGATGCAATCCCTCTCGCTATGCCCTATACCATTGTTCGATCCGCATAAAAGCGCTCACCTACATTCCATCTCACGTTCCATATTTAGACCTCTCCCATCGTCCAAATTTTTATTTATCATCCTCACAGAACCCAACAAAACGAATTACACAGTAACAAAATATCTTTCATTCATCCAATATTTACAGATTCCAATCATATAAAAAGTTTACATAAACAATTAGAATTCAGAATTAACAATTATTTGACGGATAAAGTTAAAATTTACATTGCATCAATTACTTAAAAGTTATAATTAACAATATTAATAATCATATTTAGTAAATAATATGCCTTTTACATGCAACATTAATATTTTGCTAGCACCAATTACTTTTATCTTTTAAATATGCATACGTATACACTTGCACAATTTAATAGTGATTAGTAATCTAATGTGCTTGTGTCAAAAATGCCGTTTCTAGTTTACCATTTCGGAGATGACTTCATCAACATCTAAACAGGTTCTTTTCTAAGACGTTGGCGTGCACCGACCGACGACTTTCGTTAATTTGACGAAGGTTCACAAAGCGAAATAGAAACAAATCCGTTCAATTACGAGACAACTTTGTAGCGGTTTCTTTCATTTTTTACTCTTATTACGCATTCATTTAAACAATCCTATTCGACTACTTATAACAATTCTGCTGAGCTATGCAAATTCATAAATCGTGTGCAACGAGTAAATTCATGTTTCGCTTTTAATCGCGCACGAAATTCTTCTACTACGTGATTAGAATACTAATATATTGTTCGTAATACCTATTGAGTATTACACAATATAATTAGTACGATCCAACTAGAATCATATTATTTAACCTCTATCAATTATAATATTCTATTATTGTCCAAAATGTATATAATTAGCATTTAATTAAATTGGAATATATAATAATTAGATTATGTCGAATAATTTCCTGTTCTTTCCAAGAAAATAATGATGAAATAGTATTATCTACGAGTGAGTGAAAATCGTGGATTAAAAAAGTTACAAAAATTCGAAATGTTATGCAAGTTTGTTTTTGAAGTTCATTTTAATCAACAAAATGCAATTGAATCGAGTGTTGTTTTTTTTTTAGATTTTAAAACGCTCAGAGATTCTCCCATTATCAGATAAAAATCAAAACGAAATTTATCCAATATTGAATAATAATCTTGTTTTGATGTCGAAACAATAATTATAACAATTAAATAAATTTGTTTTTCGCTTCAATGGCAAATTAAAATGCAAGAATGTCGGAATTGATTAAAGTAATTTATTTGTTTCTTAATAGCAAAATAAAATAGTTTGATTTATTAATTAAAATAATTTTGAATAATTTTTACTTGTTTACATGAGTCCCAAAGAAAACATGCGAAAGTTTGTAGATAAGTGTTTCGATTAAGGCTCTTTCCGCTTTGCGGTTATTAAAAACCTGTTGGCGTTTTTCGAGTGAGAGAAAATGAAGCTATTTTGTAAACAAAATATTTAGTTTCTTAGCACCATTTTCGTAAAAGCCAACGAAGATTGTTAATAATCAATATTATAATTCTAAACATAAAAGTTGCGGACGGCAATATATATTATGGTTTTATGAATGGCTTAAGGTTGACGACTCGCCTAAACCCACTCGCTTATACAAATAATGTTTCTTTTATTAATTTTTATTTATGACAATTAACTTCCAGTAATTCGTACATGTCGTTTAATTAATTTGTAAAATGAACTTTAGCTTAGATGTTTACAATCGAGTTTAACTGTGTATTAAATCGATGTAAATGGATGAAAGGTATATACTTTTTGTCAACTGTGTAATTTTAGGTTACGCTAAGAAAAAATCGATTTAAAGGGTTAATTAGATATTGAATTGATGTCATAAAGGGGTTATTGACCATTTGGTTTATTTAAATATTCTTTGCTTTTTGAGGTAAATTTTGGTGTAAACTTTCACGAAGACTATTTCGGATTTGTTAATCGTTTTGAAGTTCTGCATACGAAGAGAGCGCGTATCGATCGGAAGATGGACTCCTAATATTTAATTTAAGGTCTTTAATGACTTGATCGATATGCGGTCGCGGCGACACGTCAAAAAAAGGAAAGGCTGCTTTCGCGTAATTTTGGACGGGCACTTCTAAGATTCGGATGATTAGGTAATTTTTAAGGTCTTGATCAATAGGCCAAGCAGCCAGGACTTTCTCTACCCGATCGGTTACGCGCTCGAATCCGCGTTTTTGGATGGTGGTGCCAAAACACCTTCAGCGAGGATCTTTTGTTTGTTTAGTCTAGGTGATCTTGGAAACAAACGATTGCAGCCCGGTTACTACGTGCGCTCTTTTCGTTTGGAAACAAACGGGGACTTTTTTTGCGGTCCGCGTTTTGGTCTTTTATTATTTTTCCGAAGGCCGCTGGTGTTGCACGATGTCGTGGACGGACGTTCCTTGAAACTGCGACCTACATACAAGTAAGGTCATCGCGGATCGGACTTTTTTTCCACTCTCGAACGTCGTTTTGCGTGTGTGTGCATACGTTCGGGGGGCCTTTTTAAATGGCACGTCCATCCTAAAAGGGGCCCCTCGCAATGACGAACGCCCTACCGCACGATTCCGTAAAAACTATATAGTACACGACCGCATTGGTATTCCCCGAATCGCATAAACAGAAAGCACGATAAATAACATGAGAATACTGACAAACAAAAACATGGAGATAAATAAATAATGGATGGGCGGCTGGGACCCGGAACTGCACGAAGCAATTGTTTTGAGGGAATCTCTTGGATATGGGCACCATCCTCGACGGGGTGTTATTATTGTTGTCAGGGACCTGTCAAAGCGGTGACGACAATGTAAACACACCACGTACATTGGATGAGCAGTAGGAAGACTGTACTTCTCTTCTCATGTTTTCAACAAGCTCTCAGGGATTTCTTATTGGATGATCGGGTAGGTTTTTGGTGGCGGGATACGAACCTGCGACCTTCTTCGCCGGTATGAGTTTTCCCGTCCTCGAGATATAAGCCAGGCCGGAGCTCCTCAGGTGCTTCTGGAGTTTCCTCTTGGAGCGCGGCGTGTTTTTCTCGATGCCTTGCAGAAGAGCAGCTGTCAACGTCGCCATACTTTTTAATACCGTGGCGCTAACATAATGGGCGTGAGGAACGATACAAACACTCGCTGCTCACACTCTCTCTCGCACACTCTCACAAGTATACGAGCACACACAGAGGCGCGCATGCATACACGTACACACTTATACCACGGTGGGGTAAAAAAACACTCACGGACGCACACATTCATAGGAGGTCGTGCGACGCACACCAACTCTGCGCCGCTGCTGTCGCTCCTGCCTAACCACCATTGCGCAATCCAATTACAATTGTAGGCATTGCACACTGCTGTTCTTTCAGTTGCATACGTTTTTTCCTGCGACCTCGCAAATTGATTTAAATCACTTGCTGTTCTTACTGCTTCATCATCTTCAAGTAGTCCCCTGAAGCGTTCTTAACTTGCATATCATCTCCCCCCCATTGTTCTCACAACAAATTGATTCAAATTTGTTAGAGCATAATGATTTGATCGATATACCTGTTCACATATACATTCAACATACAAACCTATCCATACTCGTTAATTTAACATGCTTGTAAGAACAGAAAGATTTGATCGATATCCTAATTGGAATTGATAAATAATTTATCCAATTACTATTTTAATACTATTAGTATCTTTTTAGTCAAATTGACAGCAGATACTTTTAAACTCATATTTCGATATTTTTCTTATGTCAAGTTGATTGGAAAATAAAGATTTCAACAATTATCTTCTATCTTACCTATTTATATATACTTACACTGTTGAACATTATACATCCTAGTTAATTCATAAAAGATATAAAGATCTACAATTCAATTGAGTTAATTTGATTAATTGATATTCAAATAATTTAACTTTACTTTCAATACTTTTCTTTAAAAAATATATAAATGTTGTGTATTTTTAAGAACCAAGTTATTAATTAATTATTGTCATATTATAATTAAAAAATTACATATTAATTATGATAAATACTGATTATTATAGATAATTAAACATATTTTAAATATGATTGCTTTATTAATAATTATTATATTATAATGTAAAATCGATATTTTATAAGTGGATGTAGCAGATATAAGCTTCTTTGAAATTAATTTGTAGGCATACGCCAGGAGCGTCTGATACAACTAACATTCTACAAGTAAACGTACATGCATGCTGCAAATAGAAGCTTGCGGTTTGAGGCCACAAGTGGCCATTGTATGCGAAACCCTAACAAATGTCTAACATACCGCATATAATGTCATTCAGTTTCAGTCTCGCATTATGGCAATTATAAAACGTATATAATATCAGAGTACAGAAGGGATTTGTAATTGTAACTAATTAATAAACCTAATTTGTGTATTAACATGCCTCAAAATCATTTTCATCATGCATTATTGTTTAAATGTAACAGAAATCATTTATATTTGTGTGTTCATTTATTTCTGGCCTTGGCTTGTGTTTCTTTTTTCACCTACGCTGAGGATTGATTTTTTTCTCCTCGCAAAATTAGTCGTTTACGTGGAGAGATCTCGGTAAAAAAAAAAACGGCGGACAGCAGCAATTTCAAAAGTACTTACACAGAAGGCAATTTAATTATATTTTATAATTTACTTTGAAGCAAACCCGTCGCATCCATGTATTTAATGTTTCAATTTAGTTTGCAACGAAAACAATTATATTTGCTAAATATAATATTGCATATACTCAAACGATAAGTGTGGATGACGCAATAAGCGAGTTTTGTATACGATCTGCCCTTGCCCTATGTTTTATTCAAAGAGAACATAAATTAGTGCGAAACGATAAATAAAACAAAACAAATTTGTTAATATCGTAACGCAATCTTTTATTAACGCCGCGCTGAATATATTAAGTGCATTATTACTTTTGCTCTGGCAATGGAGAAATAAAGAGCGACACGTAATTATATTACTTTTGCGAATCGAGCTCTTGAAGTTATATACATTTTCCTGTCATAATTTCCACTTTATACATGCAACTATTTAATAATTAGCAATTCTGCTCACTTTTTCTTGAATTCTGAGTGTTGTTCATCATGTTACTCAGCTTTGGATATGCGGATTATCGATTTCAAATGTTAATGATTCTCTTAGATTTGAAGAAGTTACAATTTTTTTTTACAGTTACAATCTGTAAATTTTGTTCGTTGAATAGGTCACGTTATGCAAAATTAACGAAAATGGTCTGGAGCGCAATCAGATTTAATTGCAGCGTCGTGCATAATAGAGAAAAGGCAAGGCGGCGGCCGTGTGTAGGAAGAACCACTTGTCTTTTGAAATTCAGAAATTTACGACCGACACACAGGAGATTTATGCATGCAACGTTGGTAATTAAGTAATTTCGAGTGACGGAAATAATTAGCAATGTAGGAATGGCAAAATGGGTTTTCTAAAAACGGCGAGAGAGCGAGAGAGAGAGAGAAGAGGGGTTGGAAACAGCAATCAAAATCATTATCAAATTACGAATTCCTGCTGCAATGCAAAAAATAATTCTCCTGGAGTTTAATTAATTGCGATCAAGTGGACTATTTGCATATCTTCCTACGTCGCAGGATGCAATTGTTTGTTGCACTCTGTGCGTTTTTTGTTTAGTTGCAAATTGTGTTATTGTCTTTGGTGATTTAGGTGCGGCATAAAACCTTCGGATGGGCTAGTTAATAATGAATCACCGATTTAATGGAGAACAAAGAGCAGTTAGTTGATCGCATTGCTGGTTTCCACCCTCACCCGCGCTCAAATGTCAGGGGTCAAGTGCAGCAGCGCCGTTGCCTAGTGCAGAATTTGATGCTATAAGGTCACTTCATATTTCGTCGACTGCGCTATTTTCAATTGTCCTTTAGTTATTGGAGGAGACCATTTTTTTTTATTTCTACTACAAATATTTTTAACTTTAACTAAATCTAAAAACATTCATTTATATTAACATTTCAAATTCTAGTTTTAAGGGTCTTAACTCCAACAATCCAGAATAGTTTGACTATTGAAGCACTTGTATTATATAATGTATATTATAAATAATAACAACGTAAATTCGAGTTGCTTGTTTCTTTAATTACTAATTAGCGTAATTTCACCCCCTCGAGTCTCATAAATTATATTCTGGGTGTTGGGTTCTATATTAGAATTCCCTTCAGCCCTTACTACACTAGGGCGGATTAAATGCAAAGTTATGTCAGCGGTTTAGTTAATAATTTATTATTTATGTTTTACTGTTATTAACAATATGCAATAATTATTGGTGTTCCTATTCTGATCTTTTTATATAATCATTTATATAAATGTTTACAATTTATAAATGAGTTAAAGTAAAGTAAATACTTGCCAATTAACGTGCAACGTAAATATTGATTGTATATACAATTTTATTAATGAAGAACACGATAAAAGTTATACTTGTAATATAAGTGTTGATAATAAATTAGTTTATTTCTGTTTTAGATCATATTGACAAATATCCTAAAATACTTGTACAACTTGTTATAAGTATTATTTAGTAGTACTTTATTAGGAAATAATGTCGTTTTATTTTAATCAAATAGTATAGAATGAAATTAGTGACGATGAGCAAATATTTTATTATTTTTCAATTAATTAGTGCAATTGATACGAATATTGTAAGTCTGACAAAACTATACATTGTTCTTATCTATCAATGAAACTAGGAATTGTGTAGGTCATAATATGATAGCGGAATGCAAACTTTTTATTTTATGAATGCGTGTGTGAGAAAGCCACAAGCAATGCTGCATAACTCATATTCCACAATACAAAGTTCCCACTGTGTGCGGAATGTGTGCAATATAAATTCAGTTTAAACTTGACTTTCTGGTCCTGGCTGTGTACTGCACGTTTTATTACGAGGGAGGGAAAGCATGCTTCTTGCATGCATACCTTTAAATAATGCAAAGGTTGCTTGAATTAACCTTTACATGTTCGAACGGAGTAATATTAATAATAATAATGATGATGATCACAGTCAGCAGGGAAAAAGTGTGCATTTTTTTGACGTTGCTTCTCATATTTTCTTTTGAAGTCCAAATGGAGGAAGGCAAATCGAGCGGAACGAAGGGATGATAAAACTCTGTCTCGCTACTTTTCTACTATTCTCTTTTTATTTCTTTCTTTCTTCGTTTCTGCTTTTTTTTCTCTTTTTTTACCTCTTTTGAGCGCATATATCTTTCGTTGTCTGGAAAACGGGGGTAATTGATTGTAATCATCGAAGCGGCTCTTTGAGAGCCCAGGGAAGTTCAAATGCCAGGGTCGTATTTAGCAGGTTTTATTTATAAAGTTTTAAAAAAGTTCTTCCATTTATTCAACATTTTCATATAAGAATAAAAATACTATTTTTACTATTATCACTAACATAAATATAACGATCTGTTATTTATATAAAAGAGTGAATTTTTAATATATATTTAATGGTAAAACACTTTTAGAATAATTAACTCATTATTAAACATAATATTAATTATATAACGTTCAATGTGTAAATTAGTAATTCATGTTTTACACATTACTAATTTTTTTTTAACACAAAAATAATAACTATAAACTTAATGAAATATAAAATTAATATTAATTGAAATGGATAACAATGATTTTCTAAAAGAAAGATAATATTTATTGTTTATATAGATAGTCAACACCCTGAAAATCGTTTCGCGTCTTGACACACTTTGAAATGTAGCTTGAGCATGTGAATTTAATGGATGCTGTTTGAGTCGGAAGGCAACGAACTGTGGTGGTGATCGATTTCAGAGTGAAAGATGTTTGACATGAACGTTTGCAATGATAGCGTTCACATAGGCAGAAAATCGTCTTTGTGTGTGCTGCTTGAGCATATATTCAATCATATTATAAATGGAATTGTTAAATAAAAAACGTAACTTTATAATATTTTACAATTTTTACCCTTATACAAAAAAAAATCAATATGTGTTATGAAAATTGTTATGAAAAGCTACCGATTTTATTAAAAAAAATAATTAAAAAAAGTATAAACTGCATTACATATAAATTACATTTACGTTTGTTATGACAGCTTAATTTTTTTTGTTACAGTTGTTAGAATAATAATGTTTGATTTGTTCTTTTAATTGTATCACTTATCATGTATGTGGTAAACATAATTATATAATTAGTTTCTATTTTTATTGATTCTATTTTAACTAGATAGCATTCCTTATATGCACATGTTAATGTTTTTTTTATCTTAACTAATTGAAATTAATTAATTTGTTTATTATTACAATTTTTGAAGAAAGTTTATTGAGTTTTGCAATATTGTGTTTTCTCTTCTCTTCATAATAATACTTATTGGAATACGCATGGTGAGGAGAAGAAATCTTTATGAAATATAATATTATATAACTGTCCTAAGTAAACAACAATTTGAGGAATTATTGTTGAAGTTGTATACTATATATGATGGCAGTTGCTGTGTGTTTTGGAATAGCCAAACAGGATTATGTGAGATTGGACGGTGGGCAGTGCCTAGAGCCGCCCCTGCCAATGAGGGGAGGCAGTAGTTTAAGGTTGGATGGTGTCGAAAAAAAAAAAAAGAGTGTTTAAAGGCGGGCAGTGTTGCAGACTAACTGGCACAAAGCCGCCCTCGCGGTTTTCGCAAACTGCGCCGTGCCTGGTATCACCGTCCCCAATCTCGACCCCACGGAAAACCACCCTTTTCGGCAGTTAATCTTCACCCATACCCACCGCATCCATTTTTTGCTCTTCGCAAGATGAAAAAGTATATATTGGTTTGATTGTTTTTGGTCATAAATGTATGCCCTACATTCAGCGAGCATCGTTGTATATCTTCGATCTATTTACCAAATTGTGAAAGAAAGAAGAAATTGTACATGAAATTTCAGTGAACGTCTCGATCGGTATTTACACATAACAAATATTTACTTTAATTGAGGCGATATTTTGGATTTGGGTGAAGAAAACTGTGCTCGAATATTATTCGCAGGATGCGTAGGTATGGGAGCGCCCGTTGCGCCACTGCCTGACGAGAAGGACCTGGGGTCTTGGAAGCGCGAGATCCGATTCGCAGTCGCAACCGAGCGCTCTTTGTGAGAGCGGTTCCCTCACGAGTCTATCAAGTATATATATATATATATTTCCAAGAGTCGAGGAGCTCGAAAGTATCGCGAAGTTGTGCAAGTGCGCCCCCCGAACGAGAGATCTCTTCTCCGTACCGCCCGCCGAGAGTACCACTTGGAATACAGCCATGCCTCAGGTATTGACTGCCAAAAGGGCCTAAAGCCTAATATACACACGGCCGCTCCGATTTGACCGTATTTGGTGTGTACTACAACTCGCCTATTAGGAAAACACTCCAAATGCAGTCCAATTGAATATGTATCGAATGATTGCCAACCGTCCCACATACGTAATATCTTCATTAATGCCTCTTTAATTAATTTCTTCTACGTTTACGTCCATTGCGTAACGCAATGCGCTCTGCATTTCATTTTCATTTTCTGCTCTCGCGCAACTTTAAATCTTAACAACAATAATACATATATTCTTATCCAACATGCTTAAATAAGTTTCAAATGCTCATTAAATAAGTTTTGTATCTAACATAGAAGTAAAATAAAATTCTTCAAAGATTGTTTTCATAGTTTGTTTAGGAGAACACACATTATTTATATTTATAGTTTTGTTGATCGCTTCTATACTATATAAGTGTTTATAATTTTATTTTTAATGATTTTGAATTTCTAGTTTATCTTTGGTTTTTGGATTTAGTATTTTTGGTTTGATAATGTTTAATTTTACTCTTTAATGCAGAACTTTATGATAATGTGATCGGTGAATTCAAATGCATTTTAATTATTCTAGTGCAGATTTTATAACTTCGAATAACTTTCCTTCGACGAAAACTTTTCGGAAGCAATATTTAACAAATTCGCTTTTAGGTGAAGGAACTTTTTAACGAAACTCGTTTGCAAGTTTCGCATCTCGTTGGAAGTTTATTTTTCATCAGTTTTGATTAAGAAATACACACTTTCCACTTAAAATTAGTTTATCTATAATGTTATGCAGTGATTCCTTTTAAACAAATCATCGTCAAGAAAAATTTCTATAAATTTGGCAGAAGGAACTAAGGAATTTAAAGTCTTATTTTTATAAGTTGATCCACATTATATTCAACGTAGACACATCCAAAACGACGATGACAATATTAGATATGTGTGTAATATTTTCCTAGTAAACTTTGCGGCTCGCGAACGAATCTCCTCTCTCTATTCATATACTTGGCTTAAATTAGGAAATTGAAGATCACTGTGTGACTCAGAATTTCACTTTTTCAAATTTCACAGAACGAAATTATTTTTATTGTAAATTTTTTCTGCGTATTGATGCGAGCATAATAATTTCTCGAAAACATATTTATTTTAAGAATTCAGACATCGGTTCATAGTTTTCTCTATCCTTTTTATTTACACTCTGTTTACTTATAACTAAATTTGGAATTACTTATTTCCTGTTTTTTATTATTCTAAAATCTATTTAAAATTATCAGTCATATTTTATTTTTACAATTTTCTACACTGAACTTAATTATTATTAAGAAAGTTAAAAAATTTGGAATTTATTAAATTGCAATTTTCGATGTTGTTGAATAGAGGTTTTCAATAGTGAACAAGAATTTAATTTTAAGGTTTTTCTTGATCTTTCATCCGTAGTGGAAAAGTTTGAGAGTTCTTCCAAGAAGATCATTTTTCATCAGCAGAGACATTCAGTTTCAGTCTGTTTGCAAAAGTAACGATCGCTTCTGCGTTCTGCTTTATAATTTCTTAATACCTTTTCTGGTTATTATTTAATTTTCTAGTGTTGCACTCAAAATAATAATAGTTTATACTATAAATTGTATGTTTGCGATCAAGTTTAATGAGTTTTCACGAAGAAAGGAAAATAATCTCCGGATTTGATTGGAATGAAAAATTGTATAGCCGTCAAGTGGATACTTGCGTTATCCGAATCCAATAGATTGCATGAAAGCGTGTTGCCAATTACAAATTTTCTTTTGGATTTATGCAAGCAAATAGAAATAGTATGTTAAATCCTTGGGCAAGGTCTGATTCGTATCAATTTGTTTATTATCAAGATTTTTTATGTAATAATACACAAGAAGTTTATTCTGCAATTATTCAAAAAACTACAGGTAAAACTTATTGCATGTCTTAAGAATAACAAAAATGATATGAGAACTAAACTAATGTTGATAGGTATTGTTCATAGCGATTACAATTAAGATTAGCTCTGCTTCTATTTTTATACCGTGCGACCAAAGTCGCGCTTAATATCAGCCCTTTATATATAATTTTTTTGTCGCGTCGCGAAAATCGCTGAAGCGATCACAAATAATTACCATAAAGAATGAACTCATTTACACATTTTAATTAAGAAGCGAAATTAGATAAGGAAATTGCAATTAGGCGTGCACACATTAAAATGGATGTAACATGAAAGCATGTCCGAAATTGTAATTTCCTTGTAAAGGGAATCCTCCGCCCCTAATAGGACAAACCAACGTTAATTAAACGGCAACATTATCCTGTTTAGATCAATTTAAATGGTAATTTATATAATCATTATTTTTTCTCGCGAATTCGAAATTTATATTCGAAATGCAGAAGATATAAATGTGGGTAAAATCGGTCAATTGAATTGATCCCAATTTGCAATTCAGTTGCCGGAGAGAAAGAGAGTTGCGGATCGATTGTGAACGAGGAAGATCGAAATTAATTATTGCTAATTAATTGATGACCGTCGCTCGCTTATTGCGATGAACGCGTTACGTAAAGCAGGACACATGTCGTGATTACATGCTTTACATAACAAAATAACAATAAAAGCGTATTTCCCTGCGAATTCTAGATTCTAATTTAATGTAAGTAGTTAACATGCGAAGAGCACTAATCAATTAACTGTTGTAAATGCGCACCATATGGTGCGTTCCGCAAGAACCGTGTCCTTGAAGATGTGTTAATTAACTTTTTTGTTCAATTAATTAATCACGTTCATTAATCATTTCTCTGGCAAACTTAATTCGGAGGGAACTGGACTTTAGGGATGGTCATTTAGTTTACCAGGATGATTTAAAATGTCACCTAATTATCTGTTTTTTGTTAGAAGCCATGCTTTTGTACTGATTTTATTTAAGTAATGCAGTCGGCAACCTTTTTGAAGCAAAGAGCCATTTTTATGATATTACCTAAAATCGCAATTTTCCATCGTTTTGAATAATTTATTAGTCTATAAAATGTTGTAATCATTAATCAATTTTCTTTACTTTATAGATAGTTATAATATTTAAATGATGGTGTATGTATAAATTTATAGATTTTCATAGTTATGATTATTATTTCGATTACCTAAAGTCGTTGTGTATTTCTATTTTTGTCCTGTTTATGTTGGCTTAAATATTTGATTCTATACAAAATGATGTTTTTGATACTTTCTATAATTTGGTAGATAATAATGTTATTTGTTCATATTAGAGTTGTCATCAATTCTTATCTGGCTAGATTTTCAATAAATCATTAATGAATATCGAAATTCAATTTTCTATATAGTTTTCACCTGAAATACATATTTACTTTTATGTATATTTTATTAGACTATATTTTTTAACTTTTGATAATATTTGTAATAATTGGTATTTTTTTTTTAAAGAACAAAATATTGTTATTTGATTAAGAATAAATACTTATCACGCATATGTAAATGATCTGAAATGGATTTGATGGGATGCGTTAATTGAATGTGAAGTGAAGAAAAGAACACAAACATTGATTTTCCATTAACGTTAAGTTGATGTAACATTTTTGGTAAAAAAAAAGAATTATAGAAGTATTGAACTCTTGTTAGTAAATAGCTTTAATATGGAAATTTGTGTATTGGACGTTTATATAATTATTTTCTGGACAAATGTGATAGAATCGAATCAGCATTAGAAATGGAAACGATTAAATAATCGTATTTAATAAAGCATAATAAGTAATTCATTTGCGTCAGGGGTTTTTTTCTTTAGCTTCGATTTTCCGACGAATTTGTTTTACATAAATAAAGCAATTGCGGAAACACAAAGTTTAATAATAACGGGTCGCCTACGGATCCCACGCGTTATGCAAAATGTTCCGTTCCGAAAATGGAAATACACGAAAACCCACATCGCTTTCGCGAATTAATCGCATGTTTAAAGAAGAAGAAAATAATAAAGTGAACAAAAATAAAAATACGTGGATGAAGAGAAAGAAAATAATGAACTGAAAATGCGAATGCAAAGCCAAATAGGCGGAATAATTACAGTAAATAAGAGATGGAAAAAATAACTTAATCGATAGTTTATTTTTATTGAAGGTGTTATGCAAATTGCAGTTTAAATTATTTTTTTTTACTTAAAAAAAATTATTGCAGATTTAATTAAAAGAAATTCTATTTTTACGTTTAATTTATACATTATTGTTGTAATAATAAGTTTTTAGGGAAGTTTTGACTTAATTGCAATAAACTATTATGAAATTTTAAAAAAATAGTTTTTTTTCTATCGCTATCTCGTGGGACAATAGTGTAAACTGTAATCCTTAAGGATTTATAATGTTGTTGCTTTAGTAAATAAAGGTTGAATAATTTAGTGGAAAATAAAATAAAAAGAAGTGAAATGTTGAAACGTAATTAGTAAATGAAGATAAGATTGCGGTCAGTGGAGGTTGATAAAAGGTTTTGCACGTAATAATGTTTTCGAAAGAGCTAAAGTGAATTGAAACAGAGAGAGAGAACAATCATCGATTTTCTGTCCTTATCCTAAAGGAAAATCGGACTAATTGTTAATGCTAACTTGCATCGTTCTTTCCGATACAAAGTGCTGATAATATATAAGCTAAGCACTCGATTTCGAGCAGCTGATTACGTCAGAGAACAATGCAAACCCCCTTGTTATTGTTATATCAAAAATATCGTATTACATTAATTTTCATGTCGCCCGAAGGACCTCGGAAAATTTCTACCCGCACGTAGATATTATTGTGCACGGTTGAAGCACGAAAATAATCTATTTTTCAAGAATGCCTGCGGGTCTAAATCTAAATTGGACTTTTCCACCGTACGCACATGCGAAACGAAAAAGTCTGCACACATCCAATCCCCAATTTCCCATGGCAAATATTTAATATCTCTATGAATATTTGTTGCTACAGGTCGAACCCTTTCCAACTTTGCCGTCGCTGCAAAACGTTTGCTTATGTTTTACTAAACGCGAGAATTTACTTACTAATTAATTAACCAATTCTGCATATCTCCAAGGAATTTATTATTGAATTTAAACTTGAGTTTGTTAATTACTTTGTAATTTTAACTTCCTAAATTCCTACATTTTTTCAAGACCTAATGAAAAAATGATGCTAAATTAATAATGATTGTTTAATAATCAGTTTGTAACAAAAAAAAAGATTAAGTTAATAATGAATTTAGGAAAACATCTTTAATAATTTAGTTTAATAATTGGTTAACTTTTTTTAAATGTCATAAGTCATTTGCGTAGTCAAATATCAATATGATGGAAAACAACTTGTCGAATTCTCATTTTGAATTTGGTGTCGATATTTGATGTTGCTTGGCATTTGCGTACAATAGCAATTTGTGTTCAAATTTCAGCCTGATTCGGATCAAAACGTCCATTTATAATTGGATAAATAATGGAACGCGTTGACGGGCGTGTTTCAATTATTTTCCATGCCGTTCCGTTTCCGTCAACGTCGCTATTTTTCGCTTCGGAAACGAAACTGCTGAGATTTTCTTTTGATGCGACACAACAACCATTCGCATTTCCACATTTCGATGCACAATATGAAAGAACAACGTAATGCATCATCACGTAAATGATTTACAAATTAAATAATAACAAACAACTCATGCATTTAATTCTATTTGAAAATTAATTTTTGATAATCTTCCTGTCAATTTTTGACGTCAAGAATTAACTGTCAAATTAATCACATAAATCTACTTAATTTTATACATATTCTTTGTATAAATAGAAATATAAAAATAATGTAAAAAAACGGAACGAATTAATAAGAACGTATTGGAGGACAGTTGTAATTCATATTAGACTTCAGGTGAACTTCATATTCTTTTTTATTGTGGGAAGAAATAGTGGTTTAAAAAACTCATTAATATTTACATTGTTTACAGATATTTAAGTGTTGTAAATAATCTCGGATCTAGGCAACAATAAAAAAATATATTGAATAATGAGAGAATGATGGACGTTTAGAAATGAATAATTAATGGTTAAACGTATAGAGTTTATAATTATATAAAATAATTATGCTTGGGAATGTAATTTTAATATGTAATTAATAAACAAGTAAAATCAAATTTGTTTTCGTGAATAACAAATGTAAACGAGATTTAATAATGAGATAATTATATAATCGTTATAATAAACGCAAACGATGTTATTGTGGAATGAATACTATATGGAATATTGATATTTCAAATAATGCATTAAATTGTATATTTATTTCTATGTTTCGAATAATAAAAAAAATGTATCAAATGAATATCGTTGTATGTCAAGGTAAACACAAATTGACAATTGACAATTTTGCATCCGTATATTTTATGCAAATATTTCAGTAATTTGTCAATTGAAAATCAAAATAAACTTAATTAAATAAAATAAATGAGTAATTGTTTTCAAATTGTGTGTGTACAGCAATTACCTTTAATTTAAGATATAATCCAGATGTATTATATATTTCGAGTGTTTCGGATGAGATATGGTTTGGAAGCGAATTTAATTGTAAATTTCAGCTGAAACTAATACAATTAAGTTTTGTAATTGAAAAGGCTCATTTAGCATCAAGTGCATTTGTTCTCTCTTAGTCGACTGATGAAGTTCGTATTTGAGATTTAATTAAATTGAATGACAGTCGTATGTGGTTCAGGTAGCTTTTGCATTGATTTTTGTGTCTACTTTATTTGTAGCTGAATAATTTATACGTATGAACACTAATATGTTAATACCATGATTATTGAACTGTTCACGATTTATAAAACATTTGTGAAATTTATTCCTTTTTGTGCTGAAAAAAAATATTACTGAAACTTTGTTATTTACTGTAAATTCGATATCAATACTTTATTAAATCTGATACGAAATAATATATTTTTCAGCTTTTTAGCTGTAATTCCTCCATATCAGCATTGCACGGATTTCCAAGAATATCTGCTCTGGAAATGTCAAAGTGATTTGTCGACAACATTTGTATTTATTTATTTATTTTATTTGTGAATATTTTTCTGCTGCGCGTACATCAGCAGCATCCGCTCACTGAAACGATATTAAATTCGTGCAAATCCCTCGCTGCTGCATATTATCGTTCAGCGCTGAAAATTTGCGAGATTTACGTCATATTTGTATAGTGGCTCACATAGTGTTGCAAATGAGCTTTCATTGTTTCGTCCTGTGGAAAGTCGGGCTTGATGAGACCATTCAGACTGAAAGCTTTTTGCGCAAATTGTATCAGAGTGCTTTCTGTATGATGAAATAGGTAAACTGATATTCATAACAAAACGTTTTCCTCTTTTCCCAAGTCGACATGTAAATTTTTATATGAAACGTTTTTTTTTTAAATTAAATTTCTTCATATAGGTTTTTTGAATGAAAGCATGCATTCATTCGAATATCATTTTTAAATATAAATGTGCAGATTTATGCATTTACTACTTTAATATTTGTATAATCATTGAATATTTTTGTACCACAAAAAAAAAATTATTTTACACGTGGTGACAATATTCAATATTCAAAATTTGATGTAACTCATAGGTTGAGAAACGCTGTTTCATTATCTTCGAATGAATCATTTCTTACATAAATATCATAAATATGTATAATTTCAGGAATATATATATATAGAACTGCGTATGTTCGTATTTACAAAATGTTCACTTATTTTTTTGAATCATAATACTCGCTCAAAATTATTTTTTTTTTTAGAAAATTTAGATTTTAAGTAATGTAATTTTGATGGAATTGAGATAAAGGATTTGCGCAAATTCGTTTGGACTATATTTCAATGTTTTGTTTTGCTGTTCGTGTCAGCCCCAGCACAAACCGACCACAATGGATATTCATCGTTTCATTATATTCTTTATATAAAATCCAAACGCATTCATGTTATTGTTGTTCTTTCTCCTTGTGTTTGTTGTTGTTATTGTTTATGTTACATTTGGATCGATGTAAACGTTCCAATTAGTATTTGCATTCGATTAATTCGCTCATAGACGAGACGGGTAGGTGGAGGCGCATTCGTTAACGAGCTTCGATTGAATTGAACTCGATTTCCAACTGTAGAATTATTATTGAATGTGCGATTCGAGTGGAGAAGTTCTCTTTCTTTCGGAATCTGCAAACGTAGTTTCATAAAAATAAACCGTTCGCGACAACCGCCGCCAACGACATTCCAAGCACGAAAATATTTTCCCGCAGACGAAAATAGACGACCGCCGCTCGCATTACACCAGATTACATTTATTAAAATATTTTTTTCGAATCTCTTTCTGTTGAAGGGTTGTGTTTTGCATGCGCGATGGACAGACGTTAACTAATTTCAACAATCCGTTTTGTATTCAACAAATTATGTTATATAAGATAGAGTTTTGTAAGTGGTTAAGCACTTAAATAATAATTGCCGCACTTTAAGTTTCTAAGATTAGCTATAAATAAAATTTTAAAATGAATCATTTACGCCGATTGAATAAACAAGCAATGAATCTGCGTTATTTTTCAAAATTACGTTGAAATTTAATAATTTTGTTGGTTCTAAAATTATTTTATTTTTCATTTCAAAACTTAAATTATTACTACAATTTATTTAATAGTGATTAAGCTTCAAATCCAAGATTGGTTAATGAAAATTTCTCAATAATGGAAGAAAAATGATACAAATAAAAATATTTCAATCATAAAGTAAAATCAAGCTAATTTAATAAATCTTCAGGTTATAAACCTTAAGTATAAAATTTAAAAAAAAAATTATATTGAAGTCACAATAAGAAGAATGATGTCAATATCAATTGAAGATAGATGACATGACACGGAAGATAGATTGAGTAATTGTAAAATAAATAACAAGAATTGACCCAGAAACGTGATTGATATTGGTTGCCAATATGAGATTGATTAAGATGTGAAGAAATCTGCACATGATTGATGAAAACCAAGTCGAAAGTGCAAAACGGTCGACGTAATGTAGGATACAACTATTTTCTGTGCGAACAAAATTATAAATCTATGAATAGATGCTTCGAAAGGTAAAAAAACTAGTAAACAAATCATAATGTTAAATGTTTATGTAATTTATTGTTTACGATAATATTAATCCAAATATTTAGACAAACCATCAAGATGCTCTTGATTGTTTATCTGCACATATAATGCTCACGATATGAAATTTAAGTGTATCTGTCACAAACATTCTCTTTGCACAACGTATCTGTTTTAAACTAGAATTCAGAATTGCTAAGAACCAGTTTTGATATACTTATTTCGCGTTGCTCCTATCTTTTTGCTAATTATCTCTATTTATGTTACGTTTTGTTATGATAAAAGTTTAAAGTCACAATTAACTGTGCGCAATTTAAAGCAGTTCCAAACAAACTAATTTTTAATTAAAATAAACAAATTCTATGTATATTTATCTTTATTTCATTTTTGATTGATTATTGTAATTATTCGTTCATAAGAATGATTCTTGAAATGCAATTTGTAGAACAGAACTTGCTCTGCGGATGAAAACGAAAACATCTACCATTCCGAAGGAAAGTTGCGCAACGTTCCTCTTCCTCCTCCCCTAGCGATACGTTATGCCACTCTATTTACAGCAGTGCCGCATGCACGCATTTCTTTTTTGTTTGTGCGTTTTATTAATAAAATGCGATAGCCCGGTTTTTGGCGTCGCCACAACAGGTGCGTCGCGACGACGACGTCGACGTGGTCACGCACTGCACGCACGCAACCGAACAGAAGTGGAACGGGCGTCGCGTACTATTTAAATTCTTATGTGGAAAATAGCAATTCCTTTGCCGTTTGTATGTTATGCGTGTGCACATAACGTGGAAAAAGTTTTCTCCTGGGGGCGCATTATGTGAACAGCAAAAAAAAAAAAGATGTTATGTAATAGAACGTAGCAGATCGAAAAAGGAATAATGTATTTATCTCATTTGCAGCGAAATCGTTTTAACAAAATTATTTACATAATATAATTCATATATGGTCGAGATGCATCAAATTTCAAATTACAGTGATCTCCAATCATTGCATAATTTGTTATATAATTATTAACGGACGAGAAATAATTACAGTTATTTCGTGAAGGTCGTCATTCTTGTATTGTTAACCAAAGAAGGATCAACAAAAATATTTAGAAAATTTTCTTAATTTTCTAAATAGTTTTAGTTTAATGGTATACTTTGTTTCATAATGTCCGAGATTGATATATTAATTAATTGT
Source organism: Nicrophorus investigator (assembly GCA_963457615.1). NCBI lineage: Eukaryota > Metazoa > Arthropoda > Insecta > Coleoptera > Silphidae > Nicrophorus > Nicrophorus investigator. The sequence goes on from OY735142.1 coordinate 28,177,655, forward strand.
GTAAAGTGCTTTTCTTCTAAGAGTTTTCTTATATTAGTTTTCAATAAGTTTCCATTGCTTTTTCCAAGCAAGTTCGGAGTTTCTAAACTTTCGTATCGATTAATTTTAACATCGAAACATTTTTTTTGTTTGCTCGAATAAAGGGGTGGATTTTTAATTCTATGAAGCTCTTTCTTCGGATTTTTTATTGATTATCAATATTGTATCATCAAAACCATTAGTTTATTTTTTAACTCTTGATGTTTTAAATGCGGAGCTATTAAGGACGAAGGATGCGGAAGATCCATGCATTTGTGCTCGGATGGTTTTATCCGGGTTCAACGTTGCGCGATGATGCATTATTGTCACGTCACGGAGTAAATCGTAAATCGCATTTTCTTGCAAACTTCTAGCGCAATATTTATGCGTTGATCGTGTCCCAGTTCGTTCTTTCTGTTTCCTGTCTACAACACCAACGCCAACGAATCCTTTAAATCCCGTTGATATATCATGATTTTCTGCTGCTCGTAAATCGCAATTCATTTCAAATAAACTAATTTAAGTGTTATTGCAGAAATGCGTTTGATTTTATGATATTTTCCAAGCAATATTTCAGCGTTTAATGACAATGAAAGTATGTTTAGTAAATCCTTACATCTTTAGCTATAAATTCGTTCATTTGTTAAAATTAGATATTGTAATGTGAAAACTTATTTCTTCCTCGATTCTGTATGTATTAAATTTCTTAATTTGTTTTTTTTTTATAGAATTCTTCACTATTTTCATTGAGATTGAAATATATACTATTAAATTTATTAATTAAATTGGAGTGGCTCCACAGTTTACGTCTCTCGCAATATAGCGTTTTATTAGAGACATTAAGCATCCTACACTCTTGCAGAACCGAGCGGATCCATTCAAAACGTACATCCAATTTATCTACTCTTAAACTACTTGGCTTTGACTATGAACGTAGTTTGCAAATTAATCGCATCAACATCGATACTGCGCTCACATTCAATCCAATTTTGGAGATATTAAATTCTGCCTACGACAAGCAATTACCTAAGTTAATACCTGACTTACCTGTATTATGCAAATAAATGCCTGTAATTATATAATTCCGACAACGTTCAGTTAATTATAATCTTATTAAATTAAATAATGTGTTGCCTTTTAAACATGTTTGTAGCATTATTTATAATTTGCGAAAAAAAATCTATTATGTAAATAATGAACCTACACGAAATTCAGTATTTGGTGTAGATCATATTAAGGTGGGAAGCTACGACTTTCTATTTTAGATGTTTTATTTATATTTTAGATATATTTTGAAGCTTTTTTTATATAAAATATTAACATCATTGATATAATTATATTTTTTCAAAAATTTTGAAACGTGTTTTAATAAGTAATGTAAATCTTATTTTGAGTTTGAGTTTCCTTATTGTTCTGCGGTGGAGACTTCCATTTGGTAATTCAACTGTGTGAATGTTACAAGAAAAGATAAACTCTGAAAATATTTTTTTAAACGTGTAGTATACGGTTTCTAGAAATCTATAAATACTATTGTTATTGTTTCAAGGAATGGGTAGATCTATGCATTCCTTTCTCCATCGGCGAATAGAACATGATTTTCAATAATAATCTTAGAGGAAGTAGCGTTGCGTCGCTTTCTCAATGGATACGGAGATATTATAAATATTGACAAAATGTGAGTTTGCTATTCGAATGGATTGCTAATGGTGTGGTTTATTTTTAGGAACAAGCGTTGGACGCGAAGAACCAGGCCGCTTCCCCGGAAGACACCGAAGACCTGTCTCCGCTTCCGACCCACGGACAGCAGCCCGTGCGGCGTCGCGGCGGCATTTCCGCGGAGCCGGTATCCGAGGAAGATGCCACCAGCTACGTTAAGAAGGTCGTACCGAAGGACTACAAGACCATGGCGGCTCTATCGAAGGCGATCGCCAAGAACGTGCTCTTCTCGCATCTGGACGAGAACGAACGCTCCGACATTTTCGACGCGATGTTCCCCATCAACTGTCTGCCCGGCGAATCCATCATTCAGCAGGGCGACGAAGGCGACAACTTTTACGTGATCGATCAAGGAGATGTCGAGGTACGCAATAATGCACTACGTTTGAGAATGTTATCGTCATCATTCTTCTTTCGTTTATCAGGTGTACGTGAACAATGAGCAGGTGACGACGATAGGCGATGGCGGCAGCTTCGGAGAGTTGGCCCTGATCTACGGTACCCCAAGGGCGGCCACGGTCCGCGCCAAGACCGACGTCAAGTTGTGGGGCATCGACAGGGACTCGTACCGGCGTATCCTGATGGGTTCCACCATCCGTAAGCGCAAGATGTACGAAGAGTTCCTATCGCGCGTCTCCATCCTGGAGTCGCTCGACAAGTGGGAAAGGTTGACGGTGGCCGACGCTCTCGAACCGGTCAGCTTCGAGGATAGGGAGACCATCGTCAGGCAGGGAGAGCCCGGAGACGACTTCTACATTATTGTCGAGGGGACGGCTCTGGTGATGCAAAATCGGGCGGAGGGTGAAGAACCCAGCGAGGTCGGAAAGCTCGGCCCGAGCGACTACTTCGGCGAAATTGCGCTCTTATTAGACAGACCCAGGGCCGCTACGGTCGTTGCAAATGGACCACTCAAATGCGTTAAACTCGATAGAGCCAGGTAATGCATCTTTTTCTTCTCGAATCTCATTCCAATTATTCTTAAGCCACATAAATGCAAACTTCTATATTCAGAACTAATAATCTCCAAACTTTGTAATATGGTAAATTTCATTACTAAGCAATTATATTCCATACAATTAAATATATAAACAATACTATGAAGATCACTGCTCTATAGTTTTTTTTTACATTCAATATCAATTCGTTTTTTGTCTTAAAACCACCGTCAAACATAAAATTTATGTAAAACTAAGATTTGTATGAACATATTTTTAATCTACAAAAACTATTGTTAGGTCTAATTTACTAAATGCTTACAAATAGTTTTGTTCCGCGATATTTTCCAAATATTTTTTTATAATAAAAATATGAACACTAACCTTGTGACAAAATTTGTTGAATAAAGATAGTTTTGGTAAAGTTGCTTTCAAATATTTCTACAAAGAAAATCATTTATTAAACTAGATAATATTTATTTATATTTCATTTATGCACATTGCTTCTTGTAATTAATCTAAAATTCGATTTAATTTTCAGATTCGAGAGGGTCCTAGGTTTGTGCGCGGACATCCTGAAAAGGAATATTACTCAATACAACAGCTTCGTTTCTCTTTCCGTTTAAATTAAACCATGGCAGGTGCTATCAACAATCAAAAACAACTATAACAACAGCAACAAACAGCAGCAGCAGCAACAAATATTATATACCTATATAGATTTATATATATATATATATAATCTGTGCCTCAAAAAAATAATGATGTTTCGATAAAAAAAAAACCGAACTGATTTCAGCCAAATTTTACGTCTTCACATTACTATTTATTTATTGTTTTGTTTATTTTATATATATATATGTATATTATAATACGCTATATTTTGTGTGCGAGTGAAGAGTCGTAGAAGAGTAATCTCGAAAGTATTTTTTACTACTTGTTTGTTTCTTTCTTTCTCATGTTTAATTTCTATGTTCGGCCCTTTGTTTTAGTGCGCGCATCTTGTTTATTTTACGTATGAAACGCATATAAATAAATAAATAAATAAATACGTGAAACAACAAGAAACCAGTTCCAATAACGAAGATGAGGAAGGAGGTGGTGCATACTTAATATTAGTTAGATGTAATGGATACAACAGTTATTGTTTTTTTTTTCTGCAGGGTAGAAATAATACTAAAAGAATGCAAAATATAAATATTGTACGGAGAAATGATATAAAAAAATAATTTAATAAACCTAAACCCGGTCTGTCGCTAAACAATTTGTAAAAAATATATATTATTATTAATTAATTAAAGAATTACCTAATTATGCGAGTTTGTGTCGAGTTTATTATTGATGTATATAATTAAATTATTTACGTTTCGTTGTTCAGTCTATACGGTTAATCTGTTTCTCACTTTCTTTGTTTAAATATTAAATATATCTATATTGATTTATACTGTTTATTTGTGATTTATAGAAACCCATATATTTATTATTATTATTATTATATAGAAATATATTTCAAACAAGCTATACATGATTAATAATAAAGTGCTAATTTCATTTTCTACACATAATAGTTTTAGGTGTGATACCTTTTCTTGATTCCTACAAAACTACTCTTAAAAAACATTTTATTGGCCTTACATTATTATATATAAAGTGAACTATAATTATTAAAACATGAAGCGTTATTATTTTGTGCGTTAACTACATAATAAGAATAAAAACAATGCAATTCAATTATGAAATAACAAGATTAACAAATTGCATCAAAACATGTAGTTTATATGTTATTAAATTGTTAGTAAAATAGTTTTTAAAACTTCTTAGTGTTACAAGTGCTTTTCTTCTAAATTGATTTTTTTAATTAAAAGTTCACAAAGTTTTTATTTTATCCAATTTCTTTAATCATTAATCAAATCAGTCCATGCAAATCCAACTTGCATAAACAATATTCGATCAATGGAGTTGCCATGGCAATAAACAATATTCACGTCAGATAAACATATTTATTGAAAATGAAAATACCTGTGGTTTATGTTTTGTGTACTAATTGCTTAAATAATTATTATATAAAGTTTGAAAATAATCACCTTAAAGTTTTTGTACAATTTGTAAGTATTCAATAATTAACTTATTTTCAATAAATATTTTTTTTTAGTAAAATTTACATTTAGTTAACTATTTATTTCTGTTCATTAACTATGCAGATATTGTAAACAATGTTTTTCTTTATATTTCTTAATTAAATTTCTAATTACCAACGAGGGCGGCAGTCTTGAGAAAGGTAAAAGAATTATTTCAAAATATTATACAAATCAGTTGGATCAATTGGATGGAAAAATTCATGAAAAAATAATGTTAATTATTTTCGCCTTCAAAACTTTTTTGTAATTTAAACTAAATTTCTTTAAAACTCTACTCTTCTTAGTCAATTTAAGTACAATTAGTTTTTGCCGCAAAAAGATTCTTGCATTTTCCAGATAAATTTCTGAATCTCTTTGTTAGTTTCGACACAATTATTAAAACTAAAACACAAATATTCCACTTCATGCTAAAAGTAAACAGCGTTACTCAACTCATGGGTATAAGTAATATTTAGTTAACTATTTATTTCTGTTCAATAACCATGCAGCTATTGTGAATAAAGTTTAACTTTAAATTTCTTAAGTAAATTTCTGATTACCTATTTGTAATTTCTACTAAAATTCTTTAAGAAGTAAGTTTCGTCCAAACTCTACTCTTCTTAGTCAAATTATCAAAATATAAGTCCAATTAGTTTTTGCTGCAAAAAGCTTTTTGCATTTTCCAGATAAATTTCTGAATCTTTTTGTTAGTTTCGAAACAATTATTAGTTGTTAAAACAAACTAAAACACAAGTATTCCACTTCTAAAGTGTATGTAATTCAAGTGCAAAATTATTGAACACAATTATTAGTTAGTACAATTATAAAGAAATATGTTCAGTTCACGCGGAAAATATGGTTGAAAAGCGCTATTGTATTGCGGTTTGATAAGCATCTACTTTCGTATATTATTTAGCATGTCAAACGTTATCTAAATCCAAATTTATTTATTTTTTTCGTTCAATTTACAAACTTCTTTACTTAAAAGTATTTATTCTAGAAATTTTATTTTGCTTTCACATTGTAGCAAATATGTCTTTTTCGCCATTAACTGCATAAGAAATATCGACTTATGGCCAAGGAGTGTCCACGTAACACGTTATTATGAACATATTTACTAATCTAATCAATATGAGTAATTTAGTGGGAATTTCGCCCATCCCTAATTCCAGGATGTTGGAATTTTTATGGTATAAAATAATTCATACATTTATTCTGCATTTCAGCTAATTATAAGATGATTATTTTTTGAGAAACAATTTTTTTTTCATAGAGAATGTTAAGCTAAGGATTTAATAAGATATTTTAAACCAATATTGTATTAATAAATAAATGTATTACCAATAATCATGAAAATGAAAAATTTAAACTACAATTTTCTATGTATTTTTTTTATTTAATTTATTATTTATTTGACCTGAAAACGCTGGAGCCGTCTCTTCATCTCATTAGAAGGCGATAGGCATTTTAGCATCGAATTCCTCCGAGTTCTGTGAGGGTGGAAATATTTCGTCCAAATTACATTCCGCGATTCGCGCACACAGGAATGCACCATTCAGATCAATTGGAAATGGAGAATTTTCATAATTTCACATTCCTCGAAATCTCCCATTATTATAAATAATAAATTAGGAGTCTTTACCTTTAATTTATTTACAATAAAATGATGAAAAAATGATTTTTAAGTTGTTTCAAAACACTAAAATAATATTTCCAAACAATAATCAACATCAACAAATCAATTTTCAAATTAAAATTTTTGGTAAATTAATCAGAATTCTTACTTCAAATAATTATTATGTTTATAATTAGAAGATATTATTATTTTGTAGATGGAAAACTCAAAAAAATGAACTTAATATTTAGTTTACAGATAATTAAATATGTATAAATTATATTAAGTTTTAATTTAAATCACGAGAATGTAAATAAATTTGGATCAAATGAATTTTCTGAGGAAAATTGCGGTAATGCAGTAAATGAAATCGGGTGGAGTATGGATATATAAGGGTAAATTGGAGCGCCTCGAGCTTAGTTTTCCACGAGCCGTCTTCGTGGAAGGACGATGCGAACTTCGTCGAAATGAAAGAACTATTAATCTTCTTTCTGATCGCTCCTTGCATGACCCACTGCTTCCAAGGTAATTTAAATTTTAAGAAGTAATGCTATGAAAAATAAAATAATTTTAAATTGTTTTGTTCTTAGTTTCAGGATACGATGAGGTCTATCGCATCGCTTTGGATCATAACAATTCCGTGACGTTGAATTGGGCTCTGGATTACACGAAGAAGATTGTGTGGTTCGAGGTGCATTTACCAAATGACTTTGGCTGGTTCGCTCTGGGCTTCTCCGACAGAGGAGATCCGTATCCTGGAGATTATTGCGTTCTATGGAAGGACTGGAAGGAAAAGTTTCATTTGGAAGTGAGCCTATTTAATTGTTAAATTATAAGTTTGATAAATATAAATTTTTATTATTATTATAGGACACCTGGGCAGAAGTGGACGGTGTGTTGAGATTGGACGCGCAGCAGGATTGCAGGAATTTTCACATTAAAGAGAACGAGCACGAAGTGATCAAGTTACTATTTTCACGCGATTTCGATACTTGCGATGAGCAAGATTACATTATTCAGGTTTGGTCATAAAACTACCGCTTAGAGTTTGGTATGCATTTAAAGATGTTTCCAGGATGGCACCGTTCACCTAATTTGGTCTAAGGGCACGGAGAATTTGCATCATGTGAAGGGGTTCAACATAAGCAGCACCGATTCCGGCATGACGAGGACGCAGCTGCTTAAGAACACCGCAATACCAAAGAAGCAATTCTCCAAGGATGTCAAGAAGCTTCCCATACTTGCAGATAAAGTCAACGTTCCTAATGACGAGACTACTTACTGGTGTCATGTGCACAAACTTCCAGATGAATTCAAAGACAAGCATCATATTTTGCAGGTAATCATAAACATCGAGAAACAATTTAGAATATCTAAATAATATTTGTTGAATTAAAACATTTCATTCCTAATTTTTAAATATGCAATAATTTTTATATTGATATTTTAGTTTAGCTTTTATCATTAGAATTGCATTTGTAAACATTACATTTCTAATGGATTTATGAAGCTGGAAATGTCTAAATTTTAGTATGAGCCTTCCATCGAGGATACTAGTCAAGGATTGGTGCACCATATGGAGGTGTTCCACTGCGTAGCGCCTCCAGATCAGGATATTCCTCAATATAAAGGTTCCTGTTTTGCTGTAGATAGACCAGAAAAGACGCATCTGTGCAAAAGGGTTCTCGCTGCATGGGCGATGGGCGCAAAGGCTTTCACATATCCCGATGTACGAATTTAATGAATATCTGACAATTATAAATACTACAAATATATATTATTTTAAAGGAAGCTGCTTTGCCGATTGGAGGTCCTACGTTCAATAAGTATATTATGCTCGAGGTTCATTACAACAATCCTCAAAGGCATAAGGGTAATTGGTACCAATTATGGAATAATATTGCATTTGTATACAAAAAATGTTATTTTTCTTCAGGAATTGTGGATAGTTCAGGGATTATATTCAGTATAACTTCAAAGCTGCGACAGATGGATGCTGGCGTTATTGAGCTTGGTCTTGAGTACACGGATAAAATGGCAATTCCACCAAAGTTGGATTCGTTCTCTTTAAGCGGATATTGCGTTAGCGAATGCACAGCAGTGGTAATTCACAATATTGGAAGATGTTAAAAGGAACATAATTATCATTTTTAACGTTATTCATGTTCGTTTGACCGATTGAAATCATCTTGTATGATATGCTTCTTAATCTCACTTAGTACTTACAAAAAATCGCAACCTCACAAGATGCAATCGATAAGTGCAAATATAAACATGTTTCGATGATACTGAATTTTTATTAAGTAATTATGCAAGAGCTAACTATGTATATTTGCAGAGTCTTCCACCTGAAGGTATTACCATTTTCGGTTCACAGCTGCATACCCATTTGACAGGTATAAGGGTTGTGACTAGGCACATCAGGGATGGCATCGAATTACCGGAAATTAACAGGGATGATCACTACAGCACGCATTTTCAGGAAATCAGAAGGCTGAAGAGGACCGTCAAAATTCTACCGGTTAGCCGAAATTATTTTTCAATCTGATTTAATATTAATGTATTGAATAATTTAGGGAGATGCTCTTATAACAACATGCGATTACGACACCAAAGAAAGGAATAACGTGACGTTGGGTGGATTTTCCATAAGCGATGAGATGTGTGTCAACTACATACACTATTTTCCTGCGATCAGTCTGGAGGTCTGCAAGAGCGCTATCAGCGATCAAGCACTGAAGACGTACTTTCAGTACATGAGAGAGTAAGGATAAAGAGATTTGAAATAAATTAGATATATTTCTTATTCAATTATAAACTTTCAGATGGGAAAATCAGGATACTGGAAAGACGACCATCTCCGACAATTACCAAGCCATTCAATGGAACAGGATGCGTGTGCAACTTCTTCAGGACGTGTACGGCGAGGCTCCGTTGAGCATGCAATGTAACATGTCTAGCGGAGACCGATTTCCCGGTTACTGGGAGAATACGCCTCTGACGCCTATACTAAGACCGCTACCACCGCCCGTCCGCCAATGCTTGCAGTAAAATGTAGAAATTCAATGAAATACAGTCAACAGTAGTTAACACAGCAAACGATTCTTTAATTCCAATCATCATCGACTGATCTCCCCGACCATCTCATTCTTCTGACCGTTCTTCGGCGGCGGATTCGTTGTTATTATGTTCACAACACTCTCGTATCCCCTATGCATCACATATTGAACGTCCAATACAGTCCTTCTCTTCAAGGTGTCCTGCACTTCCTTCTGCTCGAAGGCTAAAGCTATGGCCTCGTCCTTGCCCAACATTTCGATCTCTTTTCTTGGAAATTTCATCACTGCATTCTCACAGCCGTTCACCTAAACATAAAACAATAACGAGCTTAATAATTTATAAAATTCCACATATTTAAAATCCCATTATAACATTTCCAATGAATGATTTAAATACCTGAAAGACTAGATCCAAATTGTATTCGTAATCGATGTCGGGCCAGGTTTGCTTCAGGATATTAGCGTTCCAATCGATTTCATTGGATTGATTAAGTCTGTTGGGCGCGGAAAGGAATCCTGACCAAAGTTCGGATGCGAAATGCGGAGCGATCGGTGCAAGTAATATGATTTGGCAGGCCAGTGCCCTTTCGAACTGGTGTCCTCGGGCGAATACTGAAGGCGGCGCTCTCTAACGGAATGAACCAATCAAATTAGGGTAATCGCAAGATCGTAGCCATTTTCTATTATTACCCTGAGGCTATTGGTTAGTCCCTGCATCTTGGAAATGGCGACACTGATCTGCTGCGAGTCGCAATAATTGAACGTAGCTCCCTTTACATAGTAATTCCTGGAGTCAAACATGTAGTCTTCTTGTGCTCGAAATTCGTCTTCGGATGAGATTTCCGGCATCATCGTACGATGCTTGATGAAATCGCCCACCGTCAGCCATAACCGTCGTTGCCAACCCAAAATACCAGGAAATGCTAGAAACCAGGATAAATACAAGTATTAAAATTTAATTGGAAATTTAATTATAATTTCTATTTACTGTTACTATTCCAATTTCTATGAGATGTTGGTGCAACATCTGCGAGAATGAGCAGCCTCGTAGTATCCACTCCATACTCCTTGAACATATCCGAAGGATCGACTCCGTTATGTTTGCTTTTGCTCATCTTCTCCCACTGCATCGTAACAGCCTCACCTGTTTCCTTTTTAACTGCTTTATTCTTTTTAACATCTAAAATTACATAATTCATAAACCACATATTCACCTTTACCAATTAATAAACTCTCTTACTAATAATATTAACCATGGATTCGTGTAAATATTCCCCGGTTCCTTTCACTCTGAAACTCCGCCCCATCACCATCCCCTGAACCAATAACCGCTTGAACGGTTCCCTTTCCGGCAGTAAACCCAACGAATGCAGAAAATGACTTATAAACCGAGCGTAATACAAGTGCAAAACCGCTGAAAGAAATTACAAATTGTAGAGAATAGAAATTAACTAGTATTTTTTCACAAACCATGCTCTTTGCCGCCGATATACAAGTCAACAGGAAACATGGTCTTAGCCTTATCAATGTCAAACATATCCTTCTCGCAATTAGGATTCAAATATCTGAGAAAGTACCATGTGCTGTCCACGAACGTATCCATGGTATCACTTTCGCGTTTCGCTGCGCCTCCGCATTTAGGACACTCCGTCTTCAACCATTCTTCGTTTTGGGCTAGCAAAGATCCAGTTTTAGTTGTACTCGTCGATAAAGGTAATTTCACTGGTAACTGTTCCCTTGGTAACGGCTGAGGTCCACATTTATCGCAATGGATGATGGGAATGGGCGTGCCCCAATACCGCTGACGAGATATCAACCAATCGCGAAGCTTCGCGCTGCTCACAAAACCCTTACTCTTAGCCTTATCAATATTTGGTTCTCCATTTTTTTCATAGCTTAAATTGTAATTCTCCGCAATCTGTTTATCCACTGAATTCACCATCGGAATACCTAAGTAAGTGTCACAAGATTCTTGATAATCCAACGAATCTGTAGCCAAGATCAGAATCTCTTTCCCACTCAACGGATTAACGGCTTTTAAATCTAACAGTCTAGTCGCTTCGTCCAAATCGCTTCCTTCGCTCGCTCCAAATTGAGAATCTTTTCTCACTGCTATAAAAGCCGCATGTTCCATGTACTCCGGCTTGTCACTCCACATGCTCAAGAAATCGTCTTTCCTTCCCACCAATGGGAAATCAATGGAAACCCCATTGCACTCTCCAATCCAGTGCTTCTGCAGTTTAGTAATATCCCTCCAATCTTTCAAAGTAGGATCATCCAATCCATCCAATAAGCTTTTCGCGAATTTCCTGGTTTTTACAAACCATTGCCTCAAAGATTTCTTCTCCACCTTAGCACCAGACCTCCAAGATTTTCCATTCTCATCCACCTGCTCATCAGCCAGAACAGTCTGATCTATTGGATCCCAATTCACTTCAGCCTATTAAAACACATTTAAAATAACAATTCAAAAAATCAATATATAATAATATATAATACCTGTTTTTGATAAACCAATCCTGCATCATACAGTTTCAAAAACAACTCTTGCGTCCACTTATAATATTTTGGGTCACATGTGGCCAACTCCCTGTCCCACTCAAAACTCGTCCCTAATTGCTTCAACTGCTCTTTCATATATTTGATATTCTCATAAGTCCAATCACTGGCTGCAACATTTCGTTCAACTGCTGCATTCTCAGCAGGCAATCCGAAAGCATCCCAACCAATTGGATGTATCACCTAATAAATAAATACAAATTAATAATTGATTCATTTACCTTAAGCAAAAAAAGACAAGAACTAACATTTTTACCATTCATTTTCTGGAAGCGTGCCACCGAATCACTGATTGTGTACACCCTGACATGTCCCATGTGCAGGTGCCCAGAAGGGTACGGAAACATTGACAATACATAATACTTTTCCTTATTGCTCTTCTCATCATACTTTTCCACTGGCAACTTATTCCGCCAATGATTCTCTATTTTATGCTTTATTTCAGGTGTTAAATCTTCATTCTAAAAGCAAATTTTGCAACATCGACTTTCCAAAAAGATCATTACAAAACATACCCAAATATTCAAACCTGATATTGATCTGCAAATCAACGATTTGTTAAGTTTAAAATAATTAAAGGGTAGAGGTTTTAAATAAAACATTTTTATAGGTTAAGCAAGAAATTCATTGAAAATATTCTACATCAGATGGATTTGTGATGATAGATGACGCTCATATCGATAACACAATTTTAAACATAATTTGAATTTAAAGAATCCCAATTTTCATTCTCCAATTCTTAAAAAAGTTGATTAATTAAAATTAATGAGCTGCAATATTTAATTCAGCAAAAACGTAGTGATCTTGGAAGTGATGAATTATGAAAATTTAATTAAATTCATAATTAAAATTTTTATTAGTTAGAAAGATTTATTATCTTCCAATAGGATTCCATTATAAACTATAACATAGGGCAAATTGATTTGAATAAAAACGGAAAATTATGTAATATTCTTAAAAAATACTTTATAATTCGAAAATCATTAGTGAATATAAAAATAGTACTAAAGTTTAGAAACTATAATAAACTGTATAAATTGAATATAATAAGTAAGAAAATATCTACGCAGCTTTGAATAAATTCGAAAAAAAAGTAACGCGTCTCTGCAAGTCATAGAAATTTTTAAAAATTCAAATTTTTGCACAACAGAAATATCAAATTTATTAATTATCAGCGCACGTTGTGAGTTTCGAAAAGTATTAAATGTTTAGATTTAGTATTTGCAAATACTTGTGGATACTTTTGGTTCGTTTAAATGCTGATTTTAAGTAATTATCTGTGTTTAAATATAATTGTTATTTCCCGCCGTAGATTTAAACATTATTTTAATACAAGACTCGACCACGAAAGTCGCTCCCGTTGCGCTCACACTTGTGAGTTCACTTTCCTGAAGAAACATTGTCAGATGAAAACAAGTGCAGTCGTTTTTCTCTGTTTGTCCGTCACTGATCGTTTTGTTCATCGTCCGTAGATAGAAAGTATTCTCTGTGCGTTTGCTCGAATTATGTAGACGAGGCTGTCCTAGGTAGTGTGTAGCTATATTAGTCTTATATTTTATTAGCATGAAGTATATGAGCAGGTAAAAACTAAACAGGAGAATGTGTGTGATTTTTTTTGCGCCAAAACGTAGATGTATATTCAGTAGTACAAAAAAGCTTTAGTCACAAACAAGCAGTTAATTAAATTAGCCTTTTGCATGGAGCCTAATAATCCTATAAGACTTAGTTGACATCAATCAGTTGGTTAAGAAATGTTGAGAGTGTGTCGATGTTTCAGGAAAATACCCAGCAAGAGCTTGCTGGTCTTCATCTTGTACCTTCTGGCAATATTTACTTACAATGAGGTGTACCAATACCATTCGAAGAAGTGGAACCAGCTGGACTGCAAGCAGAAATGCAATAGGATTCTCCTTGTTGCTGACCCGCAACTCATCGGACTTCACAATGAGGTGTTTCATTTCTTGACTCCACTTGCTATCTGGGACAGTGATAGGTGATTGAAACTACATCATTATCATAAAAATACTAATTTTTAATAATATTACAAATACACATTTCACTAAGATTACATTTAATTTCAGGTACCTAAAAAAAACCTATGAGGATGCCTACAAATTCACTGAACCAGACATAGTGATCTTCTTGGGAGACCTTTTCGACGAGGGTTCTCAAGCGACCAATTCCGAGTACAAATATTACGCTGACAGACTTTTCAATGTGTTCAATATACCGTCCAATCCCACCAAAGTATTTGCTGCGTAACTTCCTTTTCTTCCGAGATTCATATTTGAAATATGATTTTCAGAACATTTACATTCCCGGTGACAATGATATTGGCGGCGAAGGTTACGAGATGGTCAGCGGTGAGAGTCTCATGAACTTCGAGGAGACATTTTTCCAGCAGGATGTGCTCAACGTGGGGAACAATACGTTTTACAAGATAAACAGATTGACCAAAACTTGGCCCAAGACTAAGCACGACAAGGAATTTTATAAGGTGGATAAAATTCGTATAGGATTGAGTCATGTACCGTTGATCTTTCAGCCGGGAGCTTTTGTGGAAAATGTACGAATATCGGCGCGTCCTCGACCTGCCTTAAACTCGATTCAAATTTCAGGTGCTCCGTAATCTTCAACCGCATCTGATTTTCGCGGCGCACGAACATAAATCCATGATCATATCCATGGATGGAATTTTGCAAACGGACAGACAAATTACACCAGTTTCGGAGGAGCAGAACGACGTGTATACCTACACTTTGGGCATTAGCGATATGTACGAGGTTGTCGTACCTACTTGCTCTTACCGCATGGGAACCAAACGTATTGGATATGGATTTGCGACTCTCGGTAAATAGATTTCAAAGCATTACACACAAAACAGTCTCATTACTTGAGCTACAATTTGATAAACGTATATATTTCTAAAGAGCTTATTGCCTAACATTTGGTTAACAATTTTTAAAACAAAATTAATTTCAACTTATACCAGCAAAATACCAAATTAATTCTACAAAAACATGCTTTTTATAAATCTCTTGAAACACTCGTTTCATACATTTGTAATACTAACTTATTACTGCTTTATAAATCACTTTAGCTTAATTAGAAAGTAAAATATCTTGAATTTCATGTAATTAGAAAGACATCGATTTTATTAATTTTCTCTTTTAATAATTGAAATAGATCCATAAAATATGATTTATTCGATACAAGTTAATCAAATCTATAGAATTCAAAACATCAATATTCTTACGTTTCGGTATGCGTAAAATCGATGTGTTTAGCCGTGAGTAATAATTGAATTAAATTGAGCAACGCGACGAACATTACGTAACCGCCGTCGATTGCAGAAGATTACGATCAATTTGCGAGCGGGAGAGAGAGTCAAATTGGAATTGATTGAGACTGCGTTTCAGAAAATGGAGAATTTAGCTACACCGTTCTCTGGTCCCCATCCAGATTCGATCAGCTCAAGAATTACATGTGGATGGGAGTGGTATCACTGATGTACTTCTTCTACAGATGCATTATGTGCATTTGCAGATCCTGCAAAAACGCCAAAAGCTCCTCCTCGCCCATCTACATCAAAGTCGAGACACGAGAGAATTGATGTTTCTTTTTAATATTATTTTGTTGTCTTCGTTCCATATAGAAAAATCCTTTTTTTTTTTAATAATCGAACGAAATTTTACGAGACGGGAGAGACGTTCGCCGGAGAATGGACGCCCTCCTCATGTTGCTACTCAAACATGAAGTCTCCATCATTTTTTTTAATATTGTGTGTGTTCTTTTTAATATTTACAATTTCTGAATACTCTTGCTACGATGCGGATTTGACTTCAATGGATCTGAAGATATGAATGTTTACATTTCGTATTGGCTTTTTTTAAAGAAAGCTTAAGTGTTTTTTGTGTGTCATTTCGTGTGTGTGCTTAAGCAACAGTGATTTGTCGTTACCAGATCTGAGATGATTTAGCGTCTTGCATAAGTGTTCTTTTAATGTCTTCGTGTGTTTTTTGTCTCATCGATGTATTTTCTTCTATTGTGTTTTTTGTCTAATCTCGATGTATTTTGTCATGTTTTTTAATTATTATAATCAATGTATTTTCTTCAAATTATGTTTTTCTTGCAGTGTGTTAATGAATCAATAAAGTCAGTGAACAAAAAATCGTCTTTATTCAAATTTTAATTCACACACAGAATAACTGCAATCATAATATGATGAGAAGCGAAACTTCAATTCGAAATGAACGTTGCCTAAAAACATCTTTCATCGTCACTACTGAACATATCGAGTAATCTTAATAAAGTCGTCACTTTCGTTACATCCATATTTCGTGTTGCCTCATTTTATATCACTATAATCTATATATATATTTATATACGCTTAAAATCTATACATTTACAATAGTTGATCAATAAAGTAAATTTAATCGAAAAAGAAAACGAACTAAATTTTGAATTCTATAAATAAATCACATAACGTAAAAAGAATAAGAGGAGTAGGAGTGGGAAGATAGGTGGTGGATAGGAGTTACTATTCAAGTAATCGTCATTACACGGAATCATCTGCAAGCGAAGTGAATCGATTAGATTGAATCGCAATTAAGCCTCGTTTCTATTTGAACTTACCGTGATACCACCATTTTGTTTTCTTTGGGTTCTTGTTGCACGTTTTCACATAGAACGCATTGTCGGGGGGCCTCTTCTACAACAGACAAAAACCATTTCCAAACATTAGTATCAAATCAAACAACAATATTTTTTATATATAAATATTTTCTATGAATTTAAAGCAGCAGTACCACCGAATCCAGCAATTTTGCATTGCCTTTGCTATTATAGTTTAAATAGACGAGGTATTTTATGTGAGTAAACAATAAATTACATCGTCGAATCAAAAATAACACTGTTTACAATAATGAAAGGCGAGTCCTAGGTTTATAGAAGATTAACAAAACGTACGCCCACGAAGTGAATGCATTCAATTCGGTGAATGCGGAGCTCTAAAATTAACGCGAATATAAAAGAGAAAGTTGTGAATCAACAATTCGCGTTTAACGATAATTCTGAACGCACACTATATCATCATTGCGTAATACGTAACAATTGCGTTGGCGTGATATGAAGTTTCAATTCTCAATTCAAGAAATTGATTCTTGCTTAATTTTCAGCATAAAATTCATTTCATCTAAACACAATTTTGCATTTTTAATCAACAATTGACTTTGCAATTGAAATGCTCTTGATCTAAAAACAAGCGGATTGATGCTAGAGAAAGGTACATTGGCGCAGATCGAAAACTTGTCATATTTCGTTCGGTTCAAAAATAAATACATTTCACCACAACGAACACATAAAATCATAACGAACAATAGTTCTACGATTATGCAGTATTTATCAACTGCAAAATGGATTAATTATTAACGACGATAATGCGAAAAACGTCCATGAAAATAATCTGAATTAAATAAAAATTAATAACTTTATTAATTCTCCATAAGTGTTTACCTTCAAAATAAACATTAACATTTTCTTAAAGT
Source organism: Nicrophorus investigator (assembly GCA_963457615.1). Taxonomy (NCBI): domain Eukaryota; kingdom Metazoa; phylum Arthropoda; class Insecta; order Coleoptera; family Silphidae; genus Nicrophorus; species Nicrophorus investigator. Next base: position 28,195,220 of record OY735142.1, read on the forward strand.
AAACAACACAACATTATCCGCGTTTCCAATAAAATGATAATGGAAAAGCTGACGTATTTCAATGAAAATGATTAAATATAAATTGATTGCATTCAGATCAAACATGAATAAATCATTAAAATAATATTACAAATGATCATTTCAATTATTTACCCCAGATATAAATCTACGCATATTTCTCAATAACGAGATTTTCTCAGTCTACACATTAAATGCAATTTATATTATAATAAGCACTAAACATCTACGCTGTGGCCTTCTTATTATTATAATCAGTTTTCATTCAATTCTAATATTGCACATGCATGTATTTACCACTTTTTCAACAAATAATCATTTTCCTTAAATTATTTTCTTTTTCAATAATTGGCAATTACATAAATGTTTATATTCAGTTTCCATTTTGTTTTTCATAGATAAATATTTAATTATTTGTAAATTTATCGCGCTGGGAAAACGCTGAAGTACATCAATTAATAGACAAGTAATTGATGATTTATATAGTCAAGTTACTTATCATATAACGAGTAATAAAACGGACATATATTTGTATAAACATTTACTAGATGTTTAAAATAGTCTTAAGTACAAGTCGACGCTTTCGCATTTCTTTCATTAAATTTATTTATTTCAGGCAACACTTGTTTGGCTTTCTGTGTAAGCTCTTCCGATCTATGCATACACATTGATTCGTTGAAATTGGAAAATAGAGATTATTTCTAAATATAAAAAGTTCATGTATTATTTGTACTTATTGATTACATATTTAACATCGTTATATAAGTAATTCGTTCAATATTCATAATACACGCAAAAAGTTTCAATTAAATATTGAATAACATAAGACAATATGGAATCTATGAGCAAACACGTCATTTAATTAGTGCATGTACGTCCTTCGCTCCAGTCAACCTTAAGATGACAATACCATCATTGTACGTGGCATAGACGGAGCCGGATGACAACGTTTTCGGAACGTTTCCTGCTCCACACCGGCAACAGTAATTCTATTAAAACAGTAAATCCTCCGCAATACACCTAATCTCTTCCGTTCCGTGCATAAACATATTCAATATTCATCCGATGTCTTTTTATTTCACCTTACTCGCGACCGCAACGTTTTACTTTCCGAAGGTTACTCTACTCCATCGATGCGCACTTCTCATTTTCATATTTATAAACATTAGCGAAACGCTCAATTAGTGCGTTAATGAACGTTTCGCAATAATTCTTATACCCTATCAGCAATTAAATAATCACCTTAAATGACCGCTTTCCATTGCGAATAGTTATTTTAAAAAATACATGCGACTTTCTATATCACCGCTAAATTAAGATCATTATTCCGTTTCAAAAAAAAAAGCACAAACATGATTCACTAGTAGACATGATAACGTTTAATGGTGTAGTAGGTTGCTAAATGGAATACGTAATGATTCCATTTTCAAAAAATTGCATTTTCAAGTCAACATTTCCATTATTTTCTTCAATCTCTGATTTTCAATAATAAGCTGTTCGCGTATCAATAATATCGGATTCTGTTTCTGCTTGATTTTACACAATTAATTTTCACACAAAATTATTAGAATAGATCGCATTTGCATCTTTACACTTGTAGGAAAGAATTAAAACATATCAACTATGGGACTGTCTTCTTGTATTTGTTCCGACTTGGCAAAGGGCAGCATTTAAAAATAAATCCAATCTAATTGGAATTTGAATGCACCGAAATATTTACTTCGCTTTCGTATCGTATTTTCTGGATGATTTCATTAATTTTCGTATAAAAAAAATAAAAATAAGTACTAATTTTAAAACTTTGAATAACGTCAAGGGATTTCCAGATTTCCAAATATATATATTTTTAAACTAAATTTTATCTAATCATTTGGAAAATTGGAATTTCCATATTATTGAGATTTACAGTCAATATCTCTTTAATACTGATTGGTGTGTATGATGATGATAAATGATTAATAAAAGAAATTAAAATATTACCTTCTCTTTACAGCTACTGAGCATAGATACAATGGAAAGACATACGGATTGCACAGAGAGTGCTGGAGACCAGTCATCCGTTAAAATTGACAGACAGATGTGTCCATTGCTATAGACGTGTGGATGCACTGGAATATTAGCGCCAATAAATGTTACCTGAAATAGATGTAAAAATTAGTAAATGAACAGAAAAAAAAGGAGATGATTGTGTTTACCTCAGGTGAGTCGAATGGGTATTTTCGAGAGAATTTGAATTGTAGCTGAAACTGTTCCCCCTCGTATAAAGTGCCAGACACACCCTCCATTTGTATGATCCATCTGAAATTAAAGTGTCTTTAATAAAGATTCTGAAATATTTGAGGTTGAGAATAAGTACTGCAGTATATTCTGCTCTGCAAGGTCTACATCCACTATTACTCCAGGTGGGGGCTCCTTCATGAGAGACATCAGCTCCTTCTGCAATCTCCTCTAAACACACAAAAAATAACACAAGTTAATAATTATGGTTATTTGGTGATGTTATTGAATGGAAGTAACTGTTTACGTTACAATTGTTGCAACAGATTTATTGACTTTTGGCGGAACAAGAGGTAGCCTTGCCAGAGCTGGCGAAGGCGTTTTACCGTCACGTTTTGCGTTGTTGCAGCGACTCCAATTTACGAAGGGATTGTTGTTTACGTTGAAAGCGGTTTGCAGTGACGAAAATCGTTAAGGTTAATATCTTGAGAGCTGCAAAAAGCTTTCAACTGGATGGAGGAAGGGTAGCAGAAGGATAATGGAAGAAACTGATGTTGACTTACCTCGGATGGTGAGAGTCCTGCCATTGGAGCCGGTCGACAAATAAATCAAAATAAAACAAAAACTGTCCGCTCCTCGAGCAGCTCACGGGTTCCCTTCTGTTCCTGCGGTTTCTTTATGTCTGTCTGTCTGTCTCTCATAAGGATAAATGTCAAAGTCTTACGCAGCACACGTATCGACGCGCGCAGCCATAATCATTACCAGCAGCGCGCATACCATGCTACGATGATAATGATGATGCGCCTAGAACTATCCGAAATTTAATTTCTCCGATCTTTCAAAACGTAAACACGAAACGTAACCGCACTTGAAATCAACCGAAAACCAGGAAACATATGGACGGGTCTGACATTTGCCCTGCAGGTTATCCTGCAATCTAACGCACATAAAATCGATTTAAATAAATTGCACGGAACGCTCTGCCGGTTGCCCACCTCATCTCACGCATGCGATGACATTTATTCCATCAGTGCTTCCCAACCTATCAAAACATCCTCTCTTTATGGTCCACTCCCTAGCGTGTGATATAATGTAGCTTTATTTTATTAATTTTACTATTACTATTAGCATGACTGTATAATTTTGCTAATTTCTGAAAATATTAATGATTTTTTAAAGTTTCTAAATGTTTAAATTTAAATCTGGTTTATGCAATGTCCAGCAGCAAATATTCTTCAATTATAAATATTAACATTCTACTAAAGCATTGATTCATAATGAAAAAATAAAATAAAGATTAAAATTTACAAAAACTTACTGAAGTGAAATATTGTTTCAATTAGCAAATCTAATAAATTACTAATAATAACTATTTGAAAATTCAATTATTCCAAGACAGATTTTTTTTGTTAAATACTTACGGCGCCTCCAGTTGGTGATTGTCGACCCTCTGAAAACATTATATAAGCGATAGTTAGATAAATATTGGGGAATCTACAAATATTTGCTTTCGTCGCTGATGAAATGTTATTCAAAGTATTTTTTTTAATATTTCTACATGTCAAAAACGAATTTGTTACGTGAGCAGACGTTAGTTTAACATCAAGATGATTTGTTCATCTGATAAACTCATATGGGGTCAAATAGCTTCATGAGGTAAAGTGCAATTTCAGTATTTTTAGCGAATTAGCAAACAAAAAAAAACGTGACGAAATATTTTTATTATTTCATGTTCATTATTCTATAAGTTACGATTAAATTTCGAACTTATCTAAGTATTATATTTATTATTTAATGAGTCGACTCCACTATAGAATTTCACTGATACTAATTTAATAAATACATAAAATAATATTGTATTTTATAATGTTAAATAAATAAAAGTAACACTATTTAAGTTTAAATAATAAAATATTTAGTGTGCTAATTTTATGCAATTTATAATTGAATCATTATTAAATAATACAGCATAATATTAGAAACATGTACCACTTTATTACATACACATAATAATAATAAAAACATATAATATAAAAGTTTGTTCCTAGAAGTCGTATTCTACAACAAATAAACGTTGCTATACTTCACTTTTCATAGTTTTCCAATAAATTTATTGTGACTCGGTTTGTGCATCGATGCAATGATTCCATTATAATTCACCACGTTGAATGTATCCGAATAGTCAATAAGGGAATTATCGCTCGTTGTCAATTTACCATCTAAACTCTCCAGGATGGCATCTCCCGCGCAAATATCCCATTTCTTTATCGCCGTGTTATGAACGTAAACATCCGCTTTACCGGCAACCATCTCAAGCACTTTAAAACCTAAACAAATACACTTCGTAACAAGATCAAATAAAACGCATATTATCATTTTTTTAACCTGATCCAGCTGCCTCAGTTATACTAATTCTCTTCAAGTTTTTCTTTAAATTCTCTTTTATCTTTCCGCTGTGCGACTTTGAAACAATGACTTTCAACTCAGTGTCATCCTCCTCCTGTATTTCGCCATCAGCTTCTTCATCAGCTGGAATCTATAAAACAAATAATATATAGTTCTCCAAATAATATAATACCTAGATGTTACCAAAATGGATTTAATGGAATTGGATTGGCCATTGCCCACCCATGACCAGAAACTCTCATTTGAAAAGGGCTTATAAATAATGCCCATGATGGGTCTTCCATTCACAGCCACACAAACCATGGTAGTCACATAGTGGTAAAGCTTTTCTAAAACATACAACAAAAGATATTTTTAAATGTTATTTTCATAAATTCCCTTGTATAAACCTGTATATTCCTTTGTGGCATCAAGTGGGTCAATCCAAACAGTTATGTCCTTCTCATAGACCAGAGAAGGTGGCAGTGATTTGAATTCATCCTCCTTTCCAAATGAGTAATCCAGCTGATTTTCATCCTTGCATTCAGCTTTGGCCTCCTCAGAAACAACAACCATGTTTGGGAAATGATGCTTGATGGTTGCTTTCATTGCACAATGTGATTGGAAATCTGCTGTGGTCACCACATCATTGAGGCCTTCTTTGGTCTTTCCCTTGCTTTGCACTGTGAGCTTATCTTTGACAGAGACCACCTCGATGCCTCCATTCTTAGCTGCTCTGACTGCAACACCTAACAGTTTCTTCAGGTCCACCTGAGGGGCATCCTTCAGAGAGTTATGGGTTGTTGCATTGCTCCTATTGGAAATCACATAAAACAGCAGCAGACACGATATGCCACAGATAATGAGAAATCCCGTTCTGTTCAGGTGTATTGCACCGCCCAAATTCATTGTGTTATTCAACTGTTTTCACCGATTCCTTTAATTATCATAGTCCACTTAGATCCGCAAACTAAACATCATTCGTAATTACTTTGACAAATGTCACTTAAAAAATAATAAACATGAAGTCGTTCCATTAAATCCGCACATAGAGAAAGTCCATTCAAATTAAGGAACTTTTTCTCAGATAGGAATTAATCAATAATTGAATTAAATTAAATCTTAATAAAGCCTTCGCTTATGTCATCTAATATATAAATTATGTAGTGAGAAATATTCCGAAGAAGACTGACGATGACGAGTTCGTGGCTAAGTTCATTGTTGTAAGTTTTTATTAAAAAGAAAATCTGAAGTTCATTGAGAGCCGGCCAGTTTTAAGATTTGTTTTCATTTTAATTTCTTTTTTTTAATTTGGAGCGTGATCAATTGCAAGTGAATAAGTATGTAGTGAACAGTTATGGTGCAGAAGTCAAAGGTTGAACAGGTGATTGAGCAAATTAACTCAACAAATGCCAAGTGGGTGGCATTGTTAATGGTCATTGGATTCGCCTGTTATCATGAATTATTGCATCTCAGATATGGTAAGAATGTCGCCTTCATTTGATTTGAGATTAATCTATAATTAACAACATAACATTGTTTCAAGGTTCAAACTCATGCCAATGGCTGCTCTCCAACGGAAGATACAAGGGTGACCAAGAGTGGCAGCCCTATGGCTGCATGTTACATCACTACAGTACAATGTAAATATTCATTGCATTTAAACAGTGCATAATCCATATGCCTTTTACAGAGATACAAGAAGATGTCTGCGATACATAGCTTTTTATGGGAAGGAATCTCAGTTCATATTCATAGGTGATTCTAGGATAAGAGATTTGTATGTTGGTTTTGTCACACACCTTCAGCAAGGGGGTGATGTCACATCGCCCCCAAATGAGGCAGAAACGAATCTCATTCATGTTGATAATAAGCTGAAAATCAGAGTTGAATTTATTTGGAGTCCAAATATATCAAAGAAGATGGTGATGGAGTTTAAAAAGTGGAAGTCTGCGGAGACGCCGCCATCAGTTGTGATAGCGGGATGTGGTCTTTGGGTTATAAAGACAGGTAACGCTTCTGAGGCCAACCTGCAGCAATACAGTGTGAATCTGACAAGGCTAGTGCAACCCATTGATTCTCTGCACAGGAGAGACACTAAAGTGCTATGGGCGTTGCAAGAGCCTGTGAACACCGATAAATTGAAGTCGGATTATCATGCAGTCACTAATGAACAAATAGATCTTTACAACAAAGCAGCCATTGAAATACTTTCGTATTCTTCGGCAGAACTTTGGTGGAGCGCTCGTCTAGTAGCGCAGGGGATGCTATCAGAGAGTATAGATGGTATACATCTAACGCCTAGGTCTTTACAGCACAATACTCAAATTTTACTTAACATGTATTGCAACGACAATATGAATTTTAACGATGGGACTTGCTGCAGCTCAGCAGAGACCTATACAATCCTACAGATTGTAACGTTTTCTATACTCGGAGTTTGGTAAGTTTCCAGAGATAAAATATAGAGTAAGAAATAACCATTAATTTGTTTCAGTGTACTGATATTTATAATAATGGTTTTACATCGATGGTACATGAAATGGAGAGGAAAGCCAGTGCAGGAATACATATTATTACCGAACGACGATAATAACGTGCTTCATACACCGATTCTCTCGATAGCACCTGGAGAAGATGTTCGCACTTTGTTCAAGTCGTTAACGATCGTAGCAGTGATCATGTCGTACTTCTTCATTTGCGATCGAACAAACTTTTTTATGAAAGAAAATAAATACTACTCTGAATTCAGTTTTTGGTTACCGATAGGCTACGTTTTCGTGCTCGGGCTGTTCTTCACCGAAGACAGCAAATTCACGAAGATACTGCACCGGCATCAGATGAACGAATGGAAGGGTTGGATGCAGCTCGTCATACTAGTCTATCATATGACCGGAGCCTCTCAGATCTTGCTGATCAATATGCACATCAAGATACTCATCTCCGCGTATCTTTTCTTACTCGGCTACGAGCAGTTCGTCTACATGTTTCAGCACGGCGATTTAACGCTGGTCGGGTTGTTCAAGATGCTCTTCCAATTGAATTTTATGACCGTAACGTTGTGCCTGTGCATGAACCGACCCTACCAGTTCTACTACTTCGTTCCGCTGCTTTCATTCTGGTATGTAATGTGCTATGCGGCGCTGGCTTTACCGCCGCTCATCACGGCCCAGAGCTCGGAAAACAATATTGCTCAGTACTTTTATTTAGTCATTAAGTTCGTGGCGTTGTTCAGTGTGATTACGATATTGTTTATGTCCGAGGTTTTCTTCGAGAAGGTGTTTGTGACGAGGCCTTGGAAGGCGCTATTCGTGACGACCGATGATGACATCCACGAATGGTGGTCCCGCTGGAAGCTGGATAGATATTCCAGTTTATACGGCATGTTGTTCGGGGCTATCCTCCTTCTGGCGCAGAGGTATAACCTCTTCGATGATAACAACCATAACAACTTGTTCTCCAGAGGAATCGCGCTGAGCGCCACCTTGGCCAGTCTTTTGGGTTTGTCCTGTTACATCCCCTTCACGTTGCTTTGCAAAACCGAGATGGACTGCAGCGAAATTCACTCGTACATCGTTTGCCTCCCTATACTCAGCTACGTCGTCCTAAGGAACATTTCGGGTGTCTTGAGGACTCGTTACTCCAGCTTCTTCGCCTGGTTCGGAAATATCTCGCTCGAACTTTTCATCAGTCAGTACCACATATGGCTAGCTGCAGATACGCACGGCGTTCTAGTGTTGATCCCAGGATATCCGGTCCTGAACGTCATCATAACATCGTTTATATTTGTGTGCGCTTCGCATGAAATCCATCGTCTCACCAAAGTTCTGCTTCCTTACGCCATTCCAGCCGATTTCAAATTGGCCCTGAGGAATCTCATTCTATTCATGGCCATTCTCGTGCCCATAGGCATCAATGACGGCATGTTTTAAACAGAAATCTTATTATCAAAATGAATTGGAGCCAAAAGAGTGTTTGTTCGTTTCTTCGTTCATTAATTTATTAAGTAAATAAATAAAAAGTGCTCCAATTTCTTTTAAATAATAATGTATTTAATACTTAATTTATAATAAAATATTATTTACATTAAATGTGTTTATTTCTTTCTTTAATCACAGCAGTCTGATAAATTCGATATGTATTTTAAATACTATTCAAAATGTAACATCAGGAACTGATATCATCCTGAGATTCCGACTTTTCCAAAGGCAAGTAATTCTTAACATAGGATGTGTACACATCATAACCCAGGGATATGGTACTATCATATAGAACTCTATACTTGGTGGGCAGGAAATAGAAATTGACGAATTGCGCCGGAGGCCAGATTATCCATTCTGCAACATACAACCTCCAAGCTTTCTGCTTGACTTCTTCAATGAAATTGTCCATGGATGATTGTTCCAGGATGGCCAGAGTTATGAAGAATGTTCCAATAACCAGAGGTGAGCAAACCAATTGATCTACAACCAGTTTTCCCATAACCATTCTCATTGAGGTGCCTGGCCACCTCCTATCCAAATACTTGTAGTATCCATGGCAGAGCATACCTATTGTTATACCAGAGATGGACATATTCAGCGTTCGTCTCTGGTCCCATCTGGGCAGCTCCTCCTTGAAGATTTCGTAGTTTTGTTCCAAAACATCGCCAACCCCAGAAAGACCCATGGAGATGGTCACGTTCGTGTACAGAAGGTACTTTGAACTGAATGCCACCTTCACATATTTACCGAAATTTGTGAATACACGTGTTGCCATTTTTCCATCTACCTTGCCTCGGGAAAAGCCGAAATTTTTAAATAAATTACAGGTTGAGACCTAATGTCATAACCACATGTCGATTACAAAATCAAAATCTTATAATCCTGAAGATAGCTACATATGAAACTCAGTTTTGCCAGATTATCCGAACATCCATCCTTGTCTAGGGGAGTGCTAACCGTCTCTAACTGGTCTCTCCTTTCATACAACACATATCCGAACATTTATTATATAAAAAAAAATATTACTTCATTATTAATGCAAAGACATGCAAAATCCAATATATATATGAAACTAAATGGGTAGCATAAATATAATTACTATAATAAAATTACTTTATTACTTAATTAAATATTAATAATTAATTATTTATAAAAATTTAAGTAAATTATTGCAATAAATGAAATTGTCTATGAGTGAAAAATTCTCAGCTCTGAATGATCTCATATCAAATAGTCATTATGTAAGAGAATAAATAATTACAAAAATTAATGTTCTGCTTAATAAAAATAAAGAAAAGTTTCTGTGAATGTATAAAAAAAACTATTATAAATGCTTAAAAAATATAACATAATTATGATTACAAATTTGTCAGGCTAATTATAATTTAATTAAAAAAATATTGTTGTATTTTTCTACTTAATTAATTTACGTAATCTTGAAATTGCTTTGTGCTAATGAGAATTTAAATTTTAAATTGCTTTAATCAGTGCTACCAAACAATGCACTATCGATTGCAAATAGTGATGTGAAGAGCGATTCTGGATTCTTATTCGTTGGTCAATCGAACGATTCGAACGCCATTGGTTTATTTGAAAAAAAAAACGTTGCGTCGAATGTGAGCGAGGGACGCCGACCATTCGACGGTTGGTATTTTGTATTTGGAATTTATGTGGAAGCGTGTGTGGAAGAGACAGTTTTTCGTTTAGCGGAGTCCTTTTCTTGTGTAATTATACAAAAGGGCCCGGATTATATTGATCAAAAGTGAGGAAACAATCATATCAGGATGACCGACATTCGGGTAAGAAAATTGCACTTACTTTTCCTTGCACGTAAGATTAGGTCGTCAACTCGGACTTGGTTCATTACTTCTACCGTTCTATTGGAGGGAGATCTCGTCTAGGTTATTGATGCGGTGTTTCTACGTTGTTTTTTTTTTATTCAACTCGCAAAATGCCGCTTGGAATGCAACTTGCGCTGATAAATAACCTCAAATTTTTAAATATTTACAAAAATGCAAAACAACGCTGCCAGTAACTATAGTATATTATAAACAAACTTAATCATTTCGCTGCAAGCGTTTGTTTGGTAATCCAAGTGACTTTGTGTTGCGTGAAATTGAAACAGTTTTCCAAGTGAGAGCTTCAAACAAGCATCCATTGTGATTGCAGATTGCAACATGTAATTGAACTGAGCATTTAGAAAAAAATACTGTTTGTATTTATATTAATAATATATTTTTTTTTAGTCAATGGTTTCAAAGATGGGCAAAGGTGCAGGGGATGGCCAAACAAATGGCCAAGCAATGACAAAGAAGGCCGGCTCCATTGAGAATACCTACCAGAAGAAATCTCAGTTAGAGCATATCTTGTTACGTCCTGATACATACATTGGATCTGTCGAACATGTTACAGAAAATATGTGGATGTACGATGCTGTAAAGCAGACAATGGTTCAGAAGGATGTTACTTATGTTCCAGGTATATTTCATTTATTGTTGAACCCAAATAGTTATTTATTTTATTTTTAATTCACAGGATTATACAAAATATTTGATGAAATTCTGGTCAATGCTGCTGACAACAAGCAAAGAGACAAAAATATGGACTGCATTAAAATAGATATTAAACCAGAAGAGAATTTAATTTCTGTTTGGAATAATGGACAGGGTATTCCAGTGGTCATGCACAAGGAGGAGAAAATGTATGTACCAACCATGATTTTTGGCCATCTGTTAACATCATCGAATTACAATGATGAAGAAGAGAAAGTCACAGGTGGTAGGAATGGTTATGGTGCAAAATTGTGCAATATCTTCAGTACCAAGTTCACAGTGGAGACATCCTCCTATGAGTATAGACAGAACTTCAAACAGACTTGGGGAAGCAACATGACTAAAGCTTCAGAACCCAAAGTGAAGGATTCAAGTGGTAATGACTTTACAAAGATCACTTTCTGTCCGGATCTTTCTAAGTTTAAAATGGAGAAGCTGGACGATGATATTGTTGGTCTTATGTCTCGCAGAGCTTTCGATGTAGCCGCTTCCACGAGAGGCGTTAAAGTCTTTTTAAACGGGACAAGAGTTCCAGTCAAGAATTTCAAAGATTACATTGATTTTTATATAAAGTCCAACGAAGAAACCATTGAGAACGGGACGACACCTAAAGTAGTCCACGAAATAGTCAATGATAGATGGGAGGTCGCTATGACTTTATCCACAAAGGGCTTTCAACAAGTATCATTTGTGAACAGTATTGCAACCACGAAAGGTGGTCGTCACGTCGATTACATCGCAGATGCCCTTTGCAAGCAAATCATGGAGGTGGTTAACAAGAAGAACAAGAACGGAGCCAAGATTAAGAATTTCCAAATCAAAAGCAATATGTGGATATTTATAAACTGTCTGATTGTCAATCCCACATTTGACTCGCAAACGAAAGAAAACATGACTTTACAAGCAAAAAGTTTTGGGTCCAAGTGTGCGTTGTCCGAGAAATTTGTTAATAATGTTATTAAAACGACGGGAATCATTGAAATGATTTTATCCTGGGCTCAGTTTAAAGCTCAATCTCAGCTGGCCAAAGCTTCAGGTAAAAAGCAATCGAAAATTAAAGGTGTCCCTAAATTGGAGGATGCCAACGAAGCTGGTACCAAGAACGCTATGAAATGTACGCTGATTTTAACTGAGGGAGATTCAGCCAAATCTTTGGCCGTTTCTGGACTTGGTGTTATAGGACGCGATTACTTTGGAGTTTTCCCGTTGCGTGGTAAACTTTTGAATGTACGCGAAGCAACGCATAAGCAAATTCTGGAGAATGCCGAAATCAATAATTTGATCAAAATTTGTGGCCTTCAATACAATAAGAAGTACAGAACTGAAGATGATATGAAAACATTAAGATATGGAAAGGTAATGGATGAATTCTTTAAATATTGAGTTTCTTTTTTAATTAATTTGATTATTCTTCCAGATTATGATAATGACTGATCAGGATCAGGACGGATCCCATATTAAAGGGCTCTTAATCAATTTTATACATTACAATTGGCCGGATCTATTAAAAATGAATTTCCTGGAGGAATTCATTACACCCATTGTTAAGGCCAAGAAACGCAATACAGAGCTTTCCTTTTATTCACTGCCCGAGTTTGAAGAATGGAAAAAGAATACCGATAATCATTCAACGTATGAAATCAAATACTACAAAGGTTTTTATTTTTTTTTATATTGTGTTTTAAGCTTATTTGCTGCAAAAAGTGTATGAATTTATTTGATCGATTCCTAACTTTATAGGTTTGGGTACTTCGACCTCTAAGGAGGCGAAGGAATATTTTTCGAACATGGACCGTCACAGAATCAGGTTTAAATACAACGGTCAACAAGACGATGATCATATCATATTGGCGTTCAGTAAGAAGCATATTGAGCATCGAAAGGAGTGGCTTACAAACTTCATGATAGAATCGAAGCGCAGAAAGGAATTGGGTATCGCCGAGAATTACTTGTACGCGAAGGATACAAAATGCATCACGTACACCGACTTCATAAATTTGGAACTGATTTTGTTTTCAAACATGGACAACGTTCGGTCTATTCCGTGCCTGGTCGACGGGTTAAAACCTGGCCAGAGGAAGGTTATTTTCACCTGCATCAAGCGTAACGATAAGAGGGAGGTCAAGGTAGCACAATTGGCGGGTTCCGTAGCCGAGCATTCGGCGTACCATCATGGTGAACAGTCTCTTTGTATGACTATCGTAAATTTGGCCCAAAACTATGTAGGCAGTAATAACATCAATCTGCTGGAACCGCGTGGTCAATTCGGAACTCGTCTTACTGGTGGCAAAGATTCTGCTAGCCCCAGGTATATTTTTACCAAGATGTCACCACTTACGCGTATGATTTTCCATCCCAACGATGATCCACTTCTCAAACACGAGTATGATGACAATCAGAAAATTGAGCCTACATGGTACATTCCTATTATTCCGATGATTTTGGTTAATGGCGCAGAAGGTATTGGTACAGGTTGGAGTACGAAGATACCCAACTACAATCCCAGAGAGATTGTAAGAAATATCAGATGTTTGTTGAACAACGAACCCGTGACACCTATGATTCCTTGGTACAAAAACTTCAGAGGGACTGTCGACGATTGCGGAGACAGCAGATACGTTACAAGCGGAGAAATCTCGATCGTCGATGACGAGAAATTGGAAATTACCGAGTTGCCAATATCCGTTTGGACTCAAACGTACAAAGAAAACGTCCTGGAACTATTATTGAATGGTAAGTGAACTTTTAACAAATTTAGATTTCAATTATTTATTAAATTATTATTTAGGTACTGACAAGATCCCAGCAACTATATCAGATTACAAGGAGTACAACACTGATACAACAGTAAAATTTGTTGTTAAAGTATCCAAAGCTGAATTTAATAAAGTCGAGAAAGAGGGATTCCACAAAGTGTTCAAGTTACAAAACACCCTCTCAATTTCGTCTATGTGTTTATTTGATGATTTAGGGTGTCTCAGAAAGTATGTATATGAAATACAAAAAAAAAAAGATGTTTTGTATTAATATATTTATTCTAGGTTTGAATCCGTAATGGATATATTAAGCGAATACTATCAGTTGCGTTTAAACCTGTACGTGAAACGTAAGGATTATCTAGAGGGAATGTTGGAGGCTGAAGCATCGAAGTTATCATTCCAAGCTCGCTTCATTTTGGAAAAGTGTAACGGCGATATAGTGGTTGAAAATAAGAAACGCAAAACGATTATAGAAGATTTGCTTAAAGTTGGGTACCTTCCGGACCCCGTTAAAGAATGGAAAGATCGTCAAGCAATTGATGAAGATGCACCCATACCTGAAGAAAATGAGGCCGTTGATGAGGAAGAAGCAGGTGATTCGGAAAAGAATTTCGGCAAGTTGACGGAAGTAAAGAAATTCGATTATTTGCTCGGTATGTCGATGTGGATGTTGACCGATGAAAAGAAGAATGATTTGCTGAAACAGCGTGATCAAAAACTGACTGAGCTGGCTACGCTGAAGAAGAAAACAAATGCGGATCTGTGGCGGGAAGATTTGGATGTTCTTATGGAAAAGCTGGACTCTATCGAGGAAAAAGAGAGGAAAGATGAGCTTGGAGAGGTGAAAGCAGCGGTGGTGAAAGGTTCCAAGAAGAAGGTCAACTTAAATGAAACGAAACCCACGGCGCACAGCGAACGCATCGTTCCGGTTATCAGTGAAGATATGAAGAAGAAAATTCAGTCCGCGGCTAAGGCTAACCAAAGGAAGATTAAGAAAGTTAAAAGCGAAGGTGGCACCGGCGAAGAAGAAGATGAATTTGATAACATGGTGAAGAGTACTAAGAGTATTAAGGAAAAAGTAGGTACACCCGAATCTGCCGAAACTAAAGCCAAACGAGGCAAAAAGAAAGCCGCTCCGTCCAAAGATGGTATGAAACAAACAACACTTAACTTCTCGAAAGTCAGTCCTAAAGGTATATATATATATATTTGAACTGAATTTGTTTTTTGTATTATGTAATGTATTCACTTGAATAATATTGAATATGTATGTTGCAGCTAACGGGAAAGGCAAAGGAAAGAAAAGGAACATCTCCGATGATAGCGCAAGCGGTTCCGATGAAGAATTTGTGGCAAACGTTTCATCTCCACCGAAAGATCGGTCAAGGCGAAACATCACACAGAAGAAGTACAATATCGATGATTCCGATGCAAGTAATCATGGCATCGATAATGATGACGATAATGATTTGGAGTTGCTCGACAACGATGCTGTTACCAAGGATAATAGCGTAAAGGAGGTTATGATTTTAAACAGCGACAGCGATGAGGAACCAACACCTCCACCGAAGAGTATGGACAACAGCGAGGTTCTGTTCGATGAGCTTATCGGAAAGAAGGCACCTGCCCCCAAGAGAAAACGAGCGGTCAAGGAAAAGTCGCAGGACGATGACGAAGATGATGCCTTGAAAAAGAGAGCCAGAAAGAAGGATGACAGCGATGACGATTTCGAAGTCGAAACGAAGAAAACCAAGCCGAAAGCGTCCGCCAAAAAGAAGAAGATAGTGAGCAGCGACTCTGAAGATGAGATTTCGAGTCCGCCCATAAAACCCGCAGGTCGGGGACGCGCCAAGAAAGCCGCGCAGTATGTCTTCGCAGGTGATTCCGATACAGATTGAGGTAAACGGCCTAGGTGAAAAATTATTTAAAGAATGAAAAGGAAGAGTGAGTAATATGAATCTGAAGAAGAATGTTCCCCCTCCCACACACACAAATTGTTTATTTTTTTATAAGGAACAAGAATTTATTTTAGAGAATTATTATATTTAACTTTGTTTAGTTTTTATAATTATAACCACTTTGTATTTTGATAATTTAATGAACTGACTGTGAATTTTCTTTCTTAATTAATATGAATATGTTTGTTGGAAGGACACTGTTGTATTATTACTGAATGGGAGAAACAAAACAAGGCAAACAAACGCTCCATACAGTTTTTGAAATATTTTGTAATTAATATATATTTATTTATGTGTCTGTAAGTAACTTTCAATTTATATTACAAGAAACTTGAGACATGTTGTATTTAATTTCCAATTACAAATTTGTCTTTCAATATTTAATGATAATTATATTTTGTGAGTTATATTTTAATAAACTTAATTTAAATTTTACTCATCCTTTACTTTCTTTACGCACCCACAACTTAAATATAATCATATAGATTTAAAAGTCTAGTAATAAAATAAATGATTTATTAAATGTGTCAAGCTTATATTATTATGTTTATTATTTACGGTACAAAAGTTAAGCATCGTTTGATACCTACATTATTTAGTCCGGTGATTCAGAGTATACTATTATAGAGCAGATTTTTTTTGGACTTTTTGGTCAAAAATTTAACACCTAATGGAGCAGAAATAAGCCTGTTTTATGTAATTTTAGAAGGGTATGATAAAAACAAGCATATAAACAATCCATTAGTTTAATTTATTGTAATATATTGAAGCCTGCATCCTTCAGTCAACAAAACGAATTGGCAGTTGCATTATTTATTAATATCGCAAATATCCATTACATGGTACTAAAAAATAACAAAAAAAAACTACTTGTAGTAAAATTTCTATTGGTTCCATCCACAACATCTTAAAAACGCATTTCAGCTCTTCCTGTCATATTATACTTTTGTGTATGTGTATATAAAATAACTCTTACTTCTTGACAAGGGAATCAAGGTACTCTGTGTAATCTTTACCAATCTTCAGCATGGCAACACCAGTGCCCACACCACATGCTGTGCACAGAGCAACATTCTGAGGGACAACACTCCTAAGTATAGCCCAAATTAAAATTGAACCCAATGAGAATGTCACAGCTCCAAAAGCACTGCAAAAAGAAAACAATTAAAATATTTGCATGATTTTAATGATAATAATATTACCTATAGAGGATTTTTTGCTGCTTTGATAATTTGCTCATATGCGGTCTGTTATACAAGTACAGGCCTGCACCTAGAAGAGTGTGAGCGAGAAGCACATTAGTGATGTCCTTCTTTGGGAACAATCTGCAACAGAAGACGAAAATAACGATGAGACGCTGTTTACATTTAAATTATATAATATGTGAGGTTATGCGCGAAATTAAATTATGCGTATATATAAATAATATTCGTGTTTTTCCTCGTAAACTTCATCAAATTTATACCTCAGGACGAGTGATGGGTTCATAACATTCACGGACAGTGCTGTGTAACTCAGGACACCTTGGATCGGAGCGTAGTAGAAGAGTATATTGTTGGTGTTCAAAGGTTTCAAACCCAACTTTCCGCACAGAGAAATCCTCGCGTCAGCAGCTGAAGCCATCTTTCTGTTATTTGATAATCTCCGTAAAGGGTGTCGATGCAATTGAATCACGAGAAAATTTATTAGAAATTTTCGCCAAAAACACTGGTAACAAAAATATCAAAATTCCGAACTGTGGTGACACGTGAAGTTGGTGAACTGTTTCTTAAGTTGGCAACGATTTCAACTCACCTGATTAATTAGATCTTTTTATTTATAACTTTTACTTGAAAACAAGTACATTCTAATATAATTCACATTATAGTAAATATTTTTATTAATTTTTAAATGATCGAAATAAGGCAACCAAATTAGCATCTTAAAAGGCAAACATTACATAATTCAAAACTCTTCAACTATAGTGTACACCAAGAACTAGTATAATTGACGTAAATCTAAGTTTCAGCATTAATTTTATTTAATTGAAGGTTGGTATTGTCCACGCCTAAAGCAGTGTTTCTTAATATTTTTGGCGAAAACAAGAGGAAATTAATCTTGGGAAAAGTACAAAAATATTTACATATATTTATCATAATTTACATCAAGTCATTTTAACAAAAAAATAATTATAATTAAGAGTTTCAGTATGTTACCTCTATGAAGCTGAACAAACATAAATACACGTTCATTGCAATCAAAACCAACACGTCTTTTAATTTGAACTTAATGTACGGACCTAACACGTACAACAGCAAATATTCAATAAACGTGGTAAACAGAACGAGCAGTACGAAATACAGCAAAACGCGCATTTTCGCAATCGCTAATGTAAATCCTGCAACAATTCTTCGTCCTGAAATAAAATAATTAATTCTTGTTACTAATATTATGATCTACTCACGAATTTTACAATTAGATGGCCTTTAGGAAAAAATATATCGATGTCTTGCTGCTCCTATTAATAATTGTTTTCTATGTGCAATAGTTTAGTTGCACATCTGATCAATACCGATGCACAACCAGTAAACTGTACTTCCGTAACACCATCTGCAATGCATCCTCTAAACAAACTTGTTGAGTATCGAAAATAGCGGATGACATAGATGGCATTTGGTCATGATTTTATAACGAAGACAATTTCTCCACTTTAAGCATCTGAAATTCTAGAGTTAAGAATCGCGGAGTGGAGAAGTTTCCGGCTTTAACTATTATCGAATCTCCAATCACTATAATGAATGATTCTCCTTATTCTTCATTGTATTATTGCTCACTTCTGTATAACCTTTATTTTAAAGACTGCGGATTTGTGTAAGAACTACAATAAATTTTGACAACTAATGCTTAAGTTTTAAGTAAAAAACAATGATCAAAATAGAGAAGAGATGAAGATGTTAACGTAATTCATCTTCAATCTTCGTTTTCTTTCTCTGTTTAGATATTTCTTAAAGTAAGTGAAAATGGAATAAGCAAATAAAATACATGATTATGTTTCATTAAGTGCGTATAATAAAAAGTAATATATTTTTTTTTTATTTCAAAATATATAAAAGTTGATAACTTAATAGTCCTCCATGAGCATACAGCTCAGAGTACTCAAAACCACATTGATGGTGAAGAAAATAATGAAATCTATCGGCTTGACATCCAAGTGAGTTCCGAAGAAGGTAACAAGAGTAAACTCAACGCATACACTGTAGACTATGCAGTAAATAAAGTAATGTAGATGTTGTAAAGTGACCATCTTGGCTCTTCTCTAAGATTTCTCTTAGAACCTAAAACTCAGATTAATTTGAATCGCGTTCGTAACTATTTAATTCATATACTCACAGTTTTGACGCGATGTGATTAATTCAGCAAATTTTTCCTTCAGCAAATTTATCACCGCTGTATGCAGTTTACGAATCAGATCAATAAGTGTTTGAAGTGAGGATGCGCTAAACTGCCCTTCCTCAACTCCACCTGCAGTGGATGCTGTGAATGACTTGTTGAGATACAAAAGCATTAAAAAGAGTAATGTTTCAGATGGCCGCAGCAGATGTCGTGATAACCAAAGCTGTATGATTTACATAATATGAATCATATAAATAATACAGAAAATGAATTTGAAAAAGGAGAGTTATAAATGTTTATGTATTTACTGAATTACAAAAATGTCAATAGTTGACATGTGTCAATTCATATATGCAAATTTTTTTTGGTGGATGCGTCAGGTAAAAATAAATACTTTTATTGAAATATCAAACAAAGAAACAGAAAAAATATGTGTTTTAGTAAACATTTATATTTAATTCATTTTAAAATTTTTAGTAAATGTAAATAACAGGAAAATTGATATGTTTATAAAATAACTGACTAAAAGGTGGACAAATCTGAATGACTTTTCTATTGACATATGTCAAAATATTGATATAATATTGTTTTTTAAAAATATTTTTATATTAACAACACAAAGAAATAATAAAATATTTTATTTATAAGTAAAAATGTATATCATGAAAATTGGTAAATTTATAAAATATCTGAATAAAAGTTGGACAAAACTTAGATTAAGATGCATTAAATTAGATATGTTATTGTATTCTTGTAATTCTGAATAACTTTTCTTTTGACATATGTCAAAATATTGACATAATATTTTTTTTTTAATATAAATTAAATATTATGAAAATTGGTATATTTATGAAATATCTGAATAAAAGGTAGCCAACATTTAGGTTAAGTTGAGTTTGATAATAAAAATCAATGCGGGTATATTTTTTTTTGTATTCATTAGACTTTTGAATGACTTTTCTGTTGACATACGTCAAAATATTATTATTTGTTGTCGATTTTTTTTGGTTGATACGCCGGGTTAATAAATACACAAATTTCTCATAAATAATTCATGATAGTTGTAAGTAATTTTTTTATAAATTATATAATAACGTGTTTAAATATACAACTTTCTATAAGAAAATATATTCTCTTTTTCATTCATACATGAAAAATGGATACATATATGGACACGTCCTTACCGCGTTTTCATCCATTAGTATGGTACAAATAAAACTTAAAATGATGTTTAAGGTGTGCAGCATCATCATATTCATTTTGGTTATTTCGACGTAATCAAGGAATAAATATATTAGCCAATATTGCATACAGCAGCTGTACCAAAAGCAGTAGTAAAAAAACCACTTATTGTGAAATATAAACATCTTAAAGATGAAGGCGGTTGCTACCTAAAATAATTATTTATTTGAGATGTGCTTTTCTAATTACGTCAATGTACTCACAAATCTAAAGCGTTTTTAATGCTAAAACTGCAACAACTACTTCTCGTTTAATTTGCAAAAGTGATCAATAAATTTTGGGACTGGCAGCAAGTGCATTTCTCCTAACACCACCTGTAGTGGATGCTGCGAAAACTTTTTGAACATACTATGAAAATTTTCAAACAAATAAGAACATCACGGATATTACTAGTGATTTGAGCGTACGCTAGATGGCGTGATTATTAATTATTAATTAAGTAATTATAAATGTTATGATATTTTATGAAATAAAATAAGAAATATATAGATGGAATTTCAATACACAAAATATTAATTTAATCAAAAAATAATGATAAAGTACATTTTATAAATTTCAAAATTTGTGAATTAATTTATAATATTCCAATTCTTCATTATTTCTAGTTTTTAATTTGCTGTTAATTTCATAGATTTTAAGAAAATTTTAAGATTTTGACAAGTTTTATGTTGAGAATAATTTAATTGTTATTCTCAATTTATGAAATAAATAAATGAAGAGATGAAATAATAGTAAAAATTTAAGATTTGACCTGGTGGATGCGCCGGGTTTTTATATAAATTAATGAAGATTGCCAAAAGTTTTTTATTTGTAAAATCAATTAACATTTTTCTAATATGAAAGGAAGTAATAAAAATATCTTTAGTATGTTTTAATAACGCCGTGTTGAATTTTATTTTGCTCAAAGTTCGTGAATTAATTTAGAATTTTCAATTATATTTGGACAATCGCTTGATTGTAAAATTACTTAAATGTACTTTAATTAACAATAATTGATGTAATTATTGTTAGTAGATTTTAATTTAAAGATAATTTCAATAGTTTAAATAAAAAAATCAGATTTTGAAATGGTGGATGCGCCGGGGTTTTATATGGAAATTGCCATAAACTTTATGTTGAAAATTTTAATTAAACATTAATTTAATTATAATATTATTATTAATAGAATTGGTCAATAAAAGATGTGTTTGCAGGTGGTAAAAAGTATATATATTTAGCCATCAGTAAAATCGAGTCATAAATTATAAATATTTTAGTTTTATTGTCTTTGCAGATAGAAGCTGTCAATCATGCTGGATATAACGTTAATGGCGAACAATATGATCAGATCTCTTAATTTCAGATTGACGATAGAACCGAAGTATGAGATCAACCAGTATTCAGTGGAACATGTGAACACCAGGCAGCAGACGAAGTAGCAGAAAGTCCAGCAATTACACATCTCTGCAGATTTTGCCAAACGCTCTTTTAGGTCTTAGAATATATAAAAGTACCTGAAACTAAAAGAATAATTTTAATATTGTAATTGACGATAATTGCAAAATCGACTCACAAAGTTTGTTTAAAAATATATTATATTTTTCACTTTAAAAACTTGTAAACTTCAGTCAATGCTAGTGACGAATAAATATTGTCCACTCTACTATTTTGATGGATAGTTCAGATGCAAATCTGATCAATAAACATATGTGTTTCACATATGTAACACCACCTGCAGTGGGAATTGCGAATATTATTATTTAACATCGAATAATTTGGAAATCTACGATAAATTACATAAATTTAGTTCTAATTTAATAGTATAGATGGCGTATTGAAATTTAGAATTGCGTAACTGAAGTACTGCATATTTGCAGGTTATGGATATGGATAATTAAGTTGATTAGGATTTAAGGAGGAAAAATAAGTATAATTAATTAATTTTTATTTATTGTGGTTTCATATTGCTTTTTTTTTGTTTAAATAATGTATATAATAAAAATTATAATTTATAGACATGACTATGCGGTTAAATTAGGATTAATTAATAATGTTATATTTCGATTCCGAAAGCTTTAGATAATATTTCAACGTAAATGGAAAACATTTGACTTTTGATGAAACAATCTAGACTTATGAGTGTATATATACTTATGATTTTGAGTAGAATTTGCATGTTGAGTATGGGGTATTGATCGAAGTCGGAATGTATGTAATATAGACCAAGAATACCGCCTGTATAGCAAATCCACAAAAACCAGATCTTTTCTAACTCGTTCGAGGCATGGTTGAAATCATTAAATTCTGTGGACATCTTATATAAAAACGGTTTTCCCAATATCTACAATAAAAAAATACATAGTCTAAGATGTTTGTTAGTAGGTTGAAGTTGAATTATCTTACAAATTGGTGATTCGTAGTTTCGTTGACTTTACTTGACCTCGATAAGCAATTTGCGCGTATGCTTAAATCAATAATCGTATAGAATCGTGCATCTGCAACACCACCTGTGGTGGATGCTGTGAATAAATTTGTTGCATCTTCGTTAAATGAGATTAATGATAATTTACTGTAGATGGCGTATTTAAAATATACAGTAAATATGCATAATTATGAAAACAATAAGTAACCAAAATGTAACAATAACAAATATTAATAAACAATATTTTACTAAACAGAACTTGGATATAAAATTATGTAACATTAACAAAAATAATTAAAGAGTTTTGAATTGTTATAACAAAATTTAATAAAAATACAAATTCAAGATTTTACAGTAAATTTTAATGACATCACAAATTAAGTTGGTCACTCTTGAAATAATATTAATAAAAGAATAACAAATTTGTTTGATTAATGCCAATGGAACAAAAGTAAAAACTGTTTTTACAGTCAAACTTTGATTTTACGTTATTTTTATAACGAAAATTTTAATAATTAATTGAATAAAATAGTAGAACAAGAAAATAACAATATTTTTTTAGATGGTTCAAAGGATTCGAAATTGTTGATGAAGAAGTTACAAAATTGGTGAAAGAAAAAAATAACAACTGACATTGAAAAAGTTTTACTATTTCATAGTGCAAATTATCATGATTTAGGAAGAAGTATTAGTATTGTACACAATTGTTAAAAGAAGGAGAAAAATGAACAAATAATCAATTTTAGACAGAAAATATGATTTCACTTTGTAAGTTGACTATTTATTTAATACTCTACTTTGAAAAGAAAATTAGGAAAAAGATTTTTATTATGGTCATATTCTTTAATTGAGATATGAAAATACTTTTTTAAATACATTTCTAGTAAGAAATAATGCACAAAAAACAATTTATTAATATATATATTTGGAAAAACACAACAAATTTACAAATAAATCATAACAAATATTTCGTCACTTCAATTTCTTACATAACGAATTTCAACAATGCACAAAAATAAATTGATAACAAAGAATATCAATAGATCTTTCAGCTTAATCTTCACGAACGGACCGAGAAGAGACATTGTGGATAAATCAGAAGAAATTTTATACAAGAGGAAGATGATTAAGCACAGGATTAGTTTTTTCATGTTTACGTCGTAGTCTCACAGAGTCGCAACAAGTATGTAGTGGATTCCAAGCAAAATCCTAAAACAGTTTCAGAAAATATATAATTTTCTAATTGAAAATAATTATTTTATTTACTTACAAGTTATTTTTTAATCGCACAATTTTCAGGTAGAAACTTTTATGAATGTTTCATTAAAATGTCTGCTGAATGCAACAGTGCAGTTGCAATCTGATCAATGAATCTGTAGTTCGGTAACACCATCTGCATTTCAATTTGCAAACAGCCTAAGAGGAAATCTTCAGTTTTTTGATATTTTAAATTATGTTTAGTATTAATTAAAAAGTATTATTATTGCGTAATAAGTATACATTTTCAAAAATATTTTATCTTATATGAAAAACGCATTATTTAAGTGTAAATAGTATATGAATATTTTTTGATTGCTATTAAAAATACATGAAAGGTTTATCAATTAATTATTTATATTTGTTTTTGTCGTTTTGTTG
The DNA here is from genome assembly GCA_963457615.1 of Nicrophorus investigator. Classification (NCBI taxonomy): domain Eukaryota; kingdom Metazoa; phylum Arthropoda; class Insecta; order Coleoptera; family Silphidae; genus Nicrophorus; species Nicrophorus investigator. The sequence continues at coordinate 28,219,745 of OY735142.1, forward strand.
TGAAAAGTTATTATATTCACTTTTACCCAACCATTCAGTTTAGTTATGTAATTTTAGCCTTGATTTTAATTCCATTTTCTGCGAATGTTTAAGTTCCCATTCAATAGTTTTAGTAAATAATTTTAATTGAAGAGATTTTATTATTCTAATAAATCATTTTTTTTTAATAGTTTTTAATAAATTATTACAAAAAAAATCTCACTTTGTGTGCAATTAATAAAATAAGAAATGTCTCATTTAACTTTTTAATTATTAATTAGTAAATAGACTTTTTATAAAAATATAATACATTATTCAAGAAACTTATTTATTTTTAGATAAATCTACATATTATTTTCATCATTATAATAATGATTGAAGATAACACATAGATTTCATAAAATTATAGAAAATTCTCTTTTTTTTATGCAATTATCAAAAAATAATAATATTTTAATATATTAACCTAATTATTAATTATTGCTTCACTATATTTCATGTAAATATTATAATTACTATTTTTAATTAATATTAAGTAATTTTATTGTCTTAGTTAAATTTGAAATTGTTACTTTCAAAATAAAAAAAATTCTCATTTACCTTTTTAATTAGTAAATGAACTTTGTATTTTCTTTATGAAAATAAAATAAATTTTTCAATTTAATTATTTTTTAGATAAATCTACGTTAAATTCTTGAAGAGTTCTTATAGTTTACAATTTTTAGATTACATAAAAATATACATCTTTTTATGCAATCATCAAAATTTAATAATATTTGTATTGAAATTTTCTTAGACTATTTATGCTTCATTATATTTAACGTGAATCTTATAATTAATATTTTTTTAATCATAAATATGTAATTTTATTAATTTTCTCAGTTCCATTAAAAAAAATAATTTTCTGATTTAATTCTTCAATTAGTACAAATAGATTTTATAAAAATATGAAAAGTCTCATTTCTTTATACAATCATTATATTTCAAGTTAATATTGTAATTACTAATTTTTTATTACTAAATTTGAGTAGTTTTCTGAGTTGCATCTAAAGATTTATTGAAAATAATAAATTTCTCAATTTATTATTTTATTTAGGTAAACGTATTAATTATTTTCATAACATTTCATAATTATATCCAATCATTTTCTTGTTTTTTTTTTATTGATTGGCAATTTTAGTTTACTAATAAATTTCATTAAAATATAATTAGCATTTGTATATTTAGTTATTATTTGGAATTTGCAAACAGGTTTAATTGAAATATATAAGATTCTCAAATAGTTTATGCAATTAGCAAAAAAAAATTGGGGCTTTATTCAATAATTTAACAAATTCATACAGCACATCAGATAAATATAAATATATACAATATATATATATATATATATAAATATATATACAATGCAAGTTAACGATTACTTAATTTAGACACATATTTTTGTTCTGTTTTATTTATTTATTTATTTTTTTATTATTATATGTATATTTATAATATAACTTATGGCAGTTCATGATTTATCGAAACAAGTTGCACCGCATTATTTTATTCTGCATTTGAATAATCATAAATAATCATCATCTTCATCATCATCATTTTTATAACAACATTAACTATTCTATGAAAAAACTAATTTAACACCCTGTACAATAAAAATACTCAATAGCAGTAAGAACGTGACACAAGTCAAGTAAGTAATTAATTAACAAGGTGAACAGATTATATTTATTTGTATAATTAATAAATAGCGTTTTATTCGAACCGATGCGAAAGATTGTATAATATATAAATCATTACAAACAATTATTAGAGATTTTCTTTTTATTACTAATTCTTAATTGACTGAATATTATTACTATGCTAGGTTTTTTTCTTTTCTTTACTAATGTTTAAGAGTTTAAGAGAGATCAATTTAGTACGGTTTCGTTAAAAAATCAGCTGACGTTGTACTTGCTTTACGTTATTATGGTCTTTTTTCTCGGTAAGCTTTTGCTTAAAAGTAAGTCTAGGTCGTACGGTGTACAATGAATTGAACGGAAGAGCTCTATCGTTCAGTCACTTAATTACTATTATATAATATTTTTGGTGTGTATGTGCATTTTATTATTTCCTTTTCGTAATCGGTAAGCCACTAAAAGTTGAAGCTCTCCTTCGGGCTTCTTCGGTCTGCGGAGAATTGAAATCGGTCTTGGACGGTCTTCCATCATCTTCATCGTCTTGAAGAATTTCCTCATCATCATCAGCGTATTTTTTTTATGTCCTAATCAAATGATTCTAAAAAAACATCGCGCGCATTAGTAAATTTGGCAGTGAGAAGATGTTGCTTAGTTCCTAAAGGGAGTTCGGCCATCTCGTCCACGGTTTTTCCCTCAAGCTACTTACCACACGCACATACACACCGGAATGTGAATACGAGTGAAGAGTGTGGTTGGAATGAATGGATGGAAGGATTCGGGGGAGAAGTCGAAGAGAATAGAATAAGTACATATACGGTTTGTATATTTTTTTTGTTGTTTTTTTTTTTGAAATAGGAATGTCGTATATTAATCAACATTTATAAAATATTTTAAATTGTAACAAACATGACTAGATTCGTACTGATTCACAAATAAATGACAATGAGCGGCGTCGGACTCGCAATAATAATAATAATAGTAATAATAATATTCGGTTGGTGCGGGGGGGAGGACGGCCAGCACTCGCGCGTTGTTTTTTATTGTTGTTGTTGTTGTTTTTCTCTCCTCATCATCGCGTGATCTTCTTCAACATCATCATCATCATCATCATCACATACACACAAACACACATACACACACACACACACATCATCCGTTGAACAGTGTCGCTTCTTCGTCTTCTGGGTCGATTGAATCGTTGATTTCTTGATATCTTTGATGGATTTTTTGCTGAGGACGTTGAGGTTTCTTCTCGTGGCCGCCGTCGCCGCCGACGAAAAAATCATCTTATTTATTTATTTATTCATTTATATCCAAAACATTTTCTTTAAAATTCGCGTATGACGGTTAGCAAATATTCTCCTTGTAATTATTTTTTACACTTACAACAATAAAAAAAAAACTTTGTTTCTTTATATTTATATGTATTAAAAAATCCTCATTAATTATTACATCTGCGTTTCCACACTTTCTCCACACATATATATATATTTTTTTTTTAGAATTTTTCTTTCAACTTTACTCAAACCATTCTCGATACCATTTACATAATATATTCAATATATATATAAAAAAAGTTAAATGTTAATTACTTTTGGTATTATTTCCTTTCTCGCGCATCAACATTTTCCCTCTCGCATACAATTATTATTTATTTATTTCATTCAACTCTTTCAAGCAAATTAAGGAAATCGTAACGCAAACATCCCGGAAATCAAACCAAAACCGATAATTCAAAATTCACTCGACGGTTGTTCTCCCCTTTTTATTTTCTTTTTGTTATTAATCCCATTTATTCAATATATATATATATATATATGTATAGAGGTCTTTTCAATTGCTCTTAAATTCAGTTTTTCAAACATCACTTTCAACCACCAAATCAATTCAACCTTTCTATAATTAAATTAAGCTTTCGATTAAATTACATTATTTGTCCGTTTTAAAGAATCTACACAGCTACATTGAAAGAGAGTTTACTTTACTGATTTAATCTTGTTTTAGATCTTTTAAACAAAGTGTACACTATAGTTGAAACTTGTTGAAAGTGATCGTTTTGAAAAACTGTGCAATGACGAAATTGTATGACGAGTTCGAACAGCGTTACCTGCTGCACCCGATGACGCAATTTCGAACGTTGTGAATAACAGATTTAACCGGGTACAACAGGAGGCGCGGTTCGAGCGTACGCTTTTAGTTGGGTTTTAACATTTGGGCTTTGCAGTTTTGAGGATTTCAGAAATATGTTGCTTCTTCGGATGTGTTTAATTTTTATTGAATCGAACGCGAAAACGCGAGAGCTGCCCCACGCAGATCGGGAAAATAAAGGAGACGCGACGGGTGGGCCCGATTCCTCCTGAGTTTTTGGACGGCAGGTTAAACCCAGGTTCTTGTTTGAAGGTCGTTCAATGGCAGTCACTCGTCGACGATGGTTCGCTCGTCATCATATTAGCGCATTAAACTAAATGTATAAAAATGTGGATAATATCGTGAACCGGGGTTTAAGCGCCGAACGTGGGGTGGGAAGGGGTTTGGGGGTTTTGTCGAGAAGGGAATCCGAGCCGAGCACCACGGAAAAGAAAAATTAGATAAATTATTATGCAATTTGATGCGGCGTACAAAAATTCTTCGAAATCCGGAATCTCCAGCTTGCTCGTTAATTAGTTACTAATTAATTATCGTTTTTGTTTGTTTGTTCTTTTATTTAAATATTTATTTATTTTTTTGCGGCCGATAAAATCCTTTTGCGGTGTTTGCTAATTTTTGCTCGATTATAAAATTTGTCTTTCTTTTGATTATTGATTATCTACACAGTAATTGATTAATTTTTAATAATTAGCGTTTTTTTTTCTCGAACTCCCGTTAATTTATATTTACTTTACGTGTTTTTTTTTTCTCTCGGCTTCACTGTCTTCTCATCTTGCAAACAACATGCTTTCTTTCTTTCTTTCTATTAACATTTCAATCTTTCATTCTTGCTATCATTGTCGTCCTCTAGTGCTGCTGGGTTGCTGCCGATCTTAGCATCACGATGAATCCTCCTCCACTTTTTATTCTCATTTCTTTGTTCAAATGATACATACACGTATACATTGATATATCGACACGCATAATTGTATAACAAACATATATATGTGTACGCGTATGTATTGCGAAGGGTCGCGGGGGGCTGGGGGGCGGCTGGAAGCGGGGCGGGGGGCGCGCGCCGCCCCGCACGCTCGGGTGGATATGTAACAAGGGCTAAAGCTAATCCAACCCTAAGTAATTAATAATGTATGTAGGTAGTTTAATATTATTTATTTATTTATTACTCCATTGTTTTTTTTTATGGTTTAATATACGTTTTTCGCGTGTTTTTTTTTTGGTTTAATTAAATTTTATATAATCTTGTTTAATTGGTATTTTTTTTTTTTGAAGCTTCACACAGCCCGAGATTATACAACAAGCACTTAAAACAGTGCCGACTAAATAGAGTTCGGGGTGAGCGCACTACAGGCGGCATATTTTTTTTTGGTTTAATTTAATTACCGATTTTTTTAAAATAGTTTTTTTTTGGTTTGTTTAAATATTATCCCATTTTACGAACAACGAAAAAAAATACAAATAGGGAGAGAGATAGAGAGAGAGAGAGAGAAAATAGGTAAATCATATTAGTCACGAAACCGATGTTCCTTGTTTTCCTCTCGTTACGATGTCATCGATATCATCATGTTTTATTTGCTTTGGTTTAATTAAATCTCATTTTCATCGGATTTTTTTTTTAAATTTAAATCTTCCGCGCTTTATTGTTGTTTATATGTTTTACTTTCAATTCACGAAGAAGGGGCAGGGGTCGTTTTTGTATTGTTTACATAGATTTTGCTTTCTCCTTGCATCGGTTATATTATATTTTTTATCCTGTTGCGCCTTCTCGTCCTTCTCCTCTTCCTCCGTCGCGTCCTCATCCTCTTCATCCTTTAGCTCATTCCTTATTGGGGGGGTGGGTGGTCGAGGGGCGGAGTTGGTAGAGATAGACGCACATCCTCTTCCCGTCGCGGCTTCGCATCCTCTTCACTTCACATAATCTTCATTAATTATTATTTCCTTTTTTTAAATCTCTTCTTCCTCCTCCTCTTCTGCTTCATCATTATTTTTTTTTTTTAAATTATTATGTATATTATTTATAATATTATGTATAATTTATTACTCTAAGAGTTTTGGTATTCTTTTTTTTTCCTTTCGTACTTTGTTTTTGTGATTTTTTTTTTGGTTTACTTTGTTTTAATAATTTATTTATTTATTTGGCAGGATATCTCACCCGAAACAAACCGCGATACAAAAGTACCAAATCGGTGGCGGAGGCAGTTCAGTGAGGGTCCGGAGCACTGCACGCACATACTGATGTGAGGACGGCTTGACGCGAAGCAGCCGTGGGCGCAGCGCATCCGTCACTGAAAAAAAAAGGAGAAACACAACGATTTAATATTTATTTCACTCTGAAAAACAAACAAAACCAGAATCTAATGATCCCACACTCATTAACGAGACTTTCTTTTAGCTCACTTAACTAAAGTTAATGAATATCAACAAAATTATAATAGATCTAAACAAGAAAATCATCATCCAACTACTTCATGTATTTTAAAATTTATATTTTATAATTATATATAAATTGGAGTAATCTTTTCCTGTTTTTGGCCTTAATTTTAATATAATTACACGAAGTTTTTCAGTATCTTTTCAGAAATAATACTATAATCTATAATTAGATTATATTAAAAAAAAATGTATAAATATTGTCGTATCCTTTAAAATGAAATTCTAATTCATTTTTGTTGATTAAATTATGAAGCAATTAAATTAATCGAAGATTATAATCTGGTACCAGACAAAAATTACTTGATTATATATTTAATGAAGTAAATGGTAATAAGTTAGTTGTGAAAATAATATGAAGCAAGAATAAAGTAATAGAAGTCTAGAGTTTGAGGTACACGAGTGCATGTAATCTTAAGAGCATAGTTTTAATTGCTTTCAGAATAATAAGTTATAAAGAGGCTCATAGCTTTCGTAGTTGTTGGAAGTACAACTCGAGAACCTTCGCACCTGAAACTTTGAATTAATTAAACAAAATTAGTTTCAGTCATTTTTTTTTGTATAAATATTAACGTTGAAATAGTTTAATCCCATTACTTCTCTGTACTCAATTCACCATAGAACACGTGTTAGTTAGTCCTGATGTAAATTGTGTGTGTAATTTAGATTTCGTACAGCTGCTGCATGGATTCAAATCAGGTCAGACTTTGTCGGATTTAATTAGAAGCCGTTGAGTAGTGATAACACTTTGCATACATCATGCACGATTCAAACCACCTACAGTTTCCTCTTATTAATTGCCTGTTAGGAGTTTGGGAATACCCATTTATTTATATTCGTTTTCATTTTGACAGATTTATAGGAAATGTATCTAATTTTGATTTTGGAGGTAGTAAGTAATATAATGATTATATGTCATTTATTAATAGATGCTATTAACACTAGAATAGAATTTCTAAAAGATACTAGGTAGTTGTTGCAGGAAAGTTAACACTAACGACCTTTTTTATATTAGAAATCTTCAATTATGTATTTACCTCGTAGTCAGACGTCAGTCTCAATGCTCATGGCGTTGATGTTGTTGTTGTGGCGCGGATTGCAGTTCTGCTTCCGAGCGAGCTGATCGCGCGTCACAAGAAGACCCTCCTCGAGTTCCACCAGATCCGATGAGGATTCGCTCAGAGAACTCTTCTTCATGTGCTGGCCAAGCGTCCCCGGGAGGTACGGACAGCTTGTGACATGATTGAAGTTCTGCGACTGCATCTCCTCCTGGTCTGTTTCACGATGGTAGAAATAGTTGAAATTTGAAACTATTACGGGCACTGGCAGTGCAATCGTCAGTACACCAGCTATGGCGCATAATGAACCAACAATCTTCCCCCAAACGCCCACCGGCCTAAATCGCACGAGAACAAACAGAGAAAAAAAAACATATACATTATATACCATCGTGTAGTGAACATCAAAAGAATCGAATAACAAAAAGACAAAAAAAACACAAACAAAATAAAACCAAGAAGAAAAAATAAAAGACAAATGAATACAAGAAAACGAAAAGGAGAGCACATGAGACCAAAACACAGATAGTTATTAATAGACGTATTATAGGCAACATCATTTCTAATTGCTTCTTGTTGTTTGTTAAAGTGTTTTAATTCGCATGCGCGCCATTAAATAAATCATCATCTCAAACATCAAACATGCATTTGATTAAATTAACGAGTATCTATTATCTAATAGATATTGGTTAAATCAAGAATTCAAAGCATAAGACTAAGCGAAGAGGCGGGGATGAAATAAATAAAATTAAGGGATTCCTTGTTTGCGAATATCACATTTTCTCTCAATTGAAAATGCCATATTTTTGACAAGAGTGTTGTAAAATTTTGGTGCAAATGTAGTAGTGGTATAGTAACATGCAAGCCAGACGGATTTAATTGAAATCCGTTAGAAAATTCTTTGTTCCCTTTGGTGTTGAGGAGACTCTAACTTTTACACCATTCAACCCTTGGTTCGCACTTTTTTACATTTTTTTTCAAATCTGATCTTTGAATGGAAGCAGCGACATCAAGCACACATATATAGAAATATTTGTATATATATATATACATATAGAGCGCAGTTACGACACTTAGAGATTGTAAATAAATAATTATAAAAGTAAACATAAAATACATCTTATATAGTAATAATAATAATAATAATTATAACTAGAGCTATTTAACAGAGATTTTGAGGAGGGGCGGTTCAGATTGGAACGGGTTATTTTTGGTTAAGAGATAGAGAAAGCATAGATGAAAGAAATAGAGATAGAGAGAGAGAAAGAGTTTTAGTCCATCCTAGAAAACGTTAAAACATGTGGATCCATGATTTAGTTACGTTTGATAAATTGATGCTGCGATAAATTTTGATCGTTCGTTAAATTGCAAACGCTCTCACGCACACATCACCTATATATGTGGTGTGGAAATTAAACAACTGCGAGTTAATGAAACAAACACAAAGAACAATGGTGGGTCAAAGAATTTTCTGGCGGTATTATGTTTAGAGATTCGTGAGCGGAATTAGTAGAATTGGTGAACGAGTTATTTGTAATAATGTCGGTCGCGGCGACCATCTGCTTTTTTTTTTATTATTATCATTATCATAATTACTGTTTAGGTAGTACTGAGTTAAGTTTAAAGTTAGTGTGTATCCAACTACGGTGGAGAGAGGCAACTAAATTTGAATTAGGTGTATACATCATACGTCATGTCGCCGTAGCCGACGGTCGTCATGGTGACCACTGCCCACCAGAACGCGTCTGGGATGGACTTGAAGAAGGAGTTCTCGGAGCCCGCCTCGGCGAAGTAGACGGCACTCGAGAACAGCACGACACCTGCAAGGAGGAGAAAGTGGGGTTCAGATTCGGACTCGGCTACTGTACCTCATGTCGCCGTAGCCGACGGTGGTCATCGTCACAACGGCCCACCAGAAAGCGTCCGGGATGGATTTGAAGAAGGACTGCTCGCTGCCTGCTTCCGCGAAGTATACGGTGCTGGAGAAGAGCACCACGCCTGCAACAGAGAGTAGAGAGCGACGGGGAGGACGCGCCCGGAAGGTTGACGGTGTTATCAGTGTCTGCAGACACTTTGATGGTACGAGGCGTTTACAAATGTACGTCTCGTACCATCATTTACCGTTTTGCACGACTGAAAATTCTGGAGAGAAAGTGGGCATAGAACAACCCAAGAAAAAGAAAGAAAGAGAGAGAAACAGGAAAAGATAGATAGATAGAAGTGATATGCTGCTAGGTATGCTTCTTCAGAACCGTTGCCTAAAAGTTATTCATGAATTGCTAACATGTATAACAACAAACGCAATGTAAATGTTCAACTAGAAAATACATTAGATTGCACTGAAGTAATAGTTTGTTATCTGTGCATAATTAATGCAAGGTCACATGTAAACATGTAAGCTTGTTGAAGTAATTGCAAAGTGAACAGTTGTTGAATATCTAGATTGTTTATTCTAGGCAGGAGAAGGGTTGATTTTTTGTTAGCAGCATATCACTAGCAACGGGGTAATGTTGTCTCACCGATAAAAAGGAAGAAGATGAGTAGACCGAGTTCACGCATACTGGCTTTCAGCGTTCTGCCGAGAATCTGAAGTCCTTTACTGTGTCGGCTGAGTTTGAAGATGCGGAAGACTCGCACGAGCCTGATCACCCTGAGGATTGCCAGCGACATGGCTTGGTTGGTGCTCTTGTCCTGCGGCGAGACGGGCGCTCTGAGTATGTGGGCCGTGTCCTCCTCCTCGGCGACAACGGTGGCCAGAGTGATGAAGTAGGGAATGATGGCGATGATGTCGATGATGTTCATGACGTCCCGGAAGAAGTTGAGCTTGTTTGGGCACGCCAGGAAGCGCACGGACAACTCGAACGTGAACCAGATGATACAAATAGTCTCGATGAGGAAGAACGGGTCCGTAATGTCCGGCACCTCGTCCTCCTCAATCTTGGTGCCGTTGGTCGTGGTGTTGAACACCTTGTAATGTTTGAACTCGGGCAGCGTCTCCAGACAGAAAATAACAATGGACAGAAGTATAACGAACACGGATATGATGGCGACCACGCGCGCCGCTTGCGATGACTCGGGATACTCGAAGAGCAGCCACACGTTGCGCTGGAACTCGTGCGACGGTAACGGCTTTTCCTCCTCCTTGATGAAGCCCTCGTCCTCTCGAAACTTGTTGATGGCCAACTCGCCGAGCTCGTAGAACTTGATCTCCTCGGAGAAGACGTCCAGCGGGACGTTGACGGGCCTTCGCAGACGCCCTCCGCTCTGGTAGTAGTAGAGGATGGCGTCAAAGGAAGGCCTGTTGCGGTCGAAGAAGTACTCATTGCGCAGCGGGTCGAAGTACCGGATCCGACGGGCCGGGTCACCCAGCAACGTGTCCGGGAACTGGTTCAGCGTACGAAGCTGGGTCTCGAACCGGAGGCCGCTCACATTTATCACGACCCTCTCACAGAAGTCGTGGTCGTGCGGGATAGGCTCGAAGTGGGCTACGCCAGTGAACTGGGAGTGGGGGGTGTGCCCGTCCTCTTCCTGGCTGCTGAGCTTGGGCAGCGACCTATAACAATACACATTCCTCATTACGTCTTCATCTCTTCTCACTCATTAGCCTTAAGCTAACATCTTTATTTCATAACATTCATATGCACCCTTTTTCATAGACTTCATCCATTCATATGTACAGATAATTAACCAATCTCTAATTCAAACTACATTCATATTTTTGGCAATATAAGGAAATCTTCATTCATCTTCACTCAACATATGGATTTTATACAGCAATTTTCATCATAGTTCCTTATATGAAATGATTCTAATAACAAGAAACAACGTACGAAAATGAAATTTTGTTGTTATTGATGTAATATAGAATATGGTAACCTATATACATTTAATAAATATTAATTAATAAATATTTATCCTCACTAACTTTTAAATTAATTTACGTTATTTTTAGCTAAATTTTTAAAAATAATTCTAGTCCAACATAAGAACAACAAGTATAGCTTATTTATAAAAACAATAAGCTATACTAATTATTATGTTATTTTTCTTTATCAAAAAGAAAGTAGGATAATTGAATATATTATAGATTAGTATTTGGAGCCTATAAGAATAAATACATAAGTAATATCTGTAAAGTAGTGAAATTTTATAAATATGATTATTTTGGTAAAAAGAAAAGAGAAGTGGTAGAAGATGATGAAAAAACAAACCGAATCCGAATAATGTCAACAACAATACCGGTCTGCTTGGGTTTCTGGTGATAAATCGTGCCAGCAAGGCTCGAGCACAAATTCGCAGCAATAAGTCTCTGTCATAGTGTTCAGAATGCCAAATATCAACTAAACCATGCGACCTCGGGCATTTTTACCGGCACATTTTTTAGCGCTTATCTTTCCATTTAAATACAGCCAACATTCTTTTTCCCCGCATCATACCAAAAGGACAAAAAAAATGTTAACAATTCGTTCAATTTTAATGTCACAGTACAATATGTGCATAACATTTGTTACATTCAAAACACTTTGGTCAATGTAGAAACTACAATGCAATCATATTTTTAAAAAATGTTACTATAATGTACTATATATTTTAAAATATATAATAAATATTTATAAGGATTGTAATGGAAGAAAGTATGTAGGTATTTTCTAATTAACTAATTTAGAGACATACTCCTTCTTACTGTTCCTTTTGGATAACTTTCTGACTATAGTCGGTGGTACATCGCCTCCAGATCCTGATACTTTAAACATGTGAACCCGAGAGCAAAGAGCATTTAGTTTCGAAATCACGGTCGGTCGGGTTCATGGCAAGTTGATCGCGGTTTGTGCCAATTAGGTTCGCACGAAACACGACATTTCCGGCCTCCTAATTGGTGTAATGAAACTACCGACCGGAGAAACGATGCGAGCGAGGATTTCGAACACTGATGATAGCTGATAGCAGGAGTAGTAATAGCCGATGGCGAGAATAAAAGCGTTCGGAAAGGGGCACTACCGATTTATAAATGGATTGTCTTTTTCTGTTTGTCCCCCATTTGTGTGTCGCCGGCTGAGTATCCTTGTCACGACGTCGACCTCTCCGCATGCTTAACACTTTTCTAAGACTTCCCAGCAATCCTTTTCACAACCACGTGCTCATAACAATAATATAATTTCATTAAGCATTTGAATTCGTCTGGCCAATGGAAAGTATACTGTTTATAGGCAAATCGTTGAATCTCGGAGAGTTGTATTGTAGTTTGTTGGGAATTCATCTGAAAGCCATGCGCGTTATTAAGCCGGCCGGCTTTTACGGCCGAATTAAACTTTATCATCGAGAAAGCTATTTTAGATAGGCGCTAGAGCGGGAGAGCTATCAGGAACGCAATTAGAAATTTGCGGCACTTTTGGATGTGTGCCAAAACATTGTTAGTTTTTTTTTCTCTTATGCGCCAGTGTCTCTAGGCCCGCGCGTGTTCCTGTACTATATAGTACGGTCTGTATGTACCAGCAGCATGTATCTGTGTATAATAGGCTACAGCTCTAAATCTGCTCCACCTCCACAACCTATGATATGCGTTCGTTCCATCAGCAACGATGACGTCGTCGGGCCGATGCGGTGAATGGCGGTATGACGTCAGCGTAGTTGGAACTGGGTCGTTTGACCCATTGACACATACAGAGGCAAGGAGGGTCCGCCCTCTCCCCCTCATGTACATAAGCCACACCAACGAACAGAAGATGGGATTCGCGAACGGCGGAGGATGGTGTGCGTCCGCGCGCACTCGATCGATGTGCTTCGAACATCCTCACCAAGAGAAGAACGAACGTCTTTGAAAGATGGATCGGTTCGCGCTTTCCTTTCTTGTTTTGTTCGCGGTAATGACTCGATGAATATTTCAGATTTTCGGTGGCCATCGTCAAAGGAAGGTGATGAACGAGATGCGAAAAATACGCCCGCGAGGGCCAGTTTCGAGCTGTTTGTATGGCGGAACCTATTGCGGGTAGATCAACTGAATGTGAATGAAATGGAAACCTTCCTTTCGTTTTTTAATACCGTCAACGTTTATTTTTGCAATCAATGCTGCTGAAAATCTTGAAGAAACCGTACATAAACATACTCAAGATTTATACTTCTTTCCATTCCGTTTACCCGCGTCCATCACAAACTTATAACGTTTTAATGTATTCTTTTTGTACAACATACTTATACAAGTCTTCTAATTAAACTAAATAAGAGCTATCATTATCTTTCTAGTTCACAGTATTTCATATAATTTTTAAAAATTTTAATTAACAAGTTTTTATTAAATATGAAACTATTAGACTTTAGGAACTCGTATATAGATGTAAGAAAAATCAAATGATCTAGGAAGCTAATATAAATTTAGTATGTTTAATTTGAAATCAGTGTATCAAAAACGAATGTCAATAGTCGATAAACTTATTTTTAGACTTTAGATGATCGTATAATTGAAACGAGATGAACTAATTTTTGCCTTGTATCAAGTTCAGTGGGAACTAAATTTACTTTCCGAATCTCGAACTATCTCATCAGCAATGTAATTAGCTTCAATAACAGTCATACTTAGATCTAGTAGAAATCTTATGTCGAATAAACACGTAAGCAGAGATACAGTTATTATTGACATATGTACATATCAATAAAATATTACTGGTTTATACATATAATGATGTAATGTTTTAACGTTTTAAAAATAATCTATGACCGTGCCTCAACTCCAAATGATAATAATAATAACATTGAAAGTTATTTCGCTCTCAGGCTCAAACGGGGAGAAGACAACATAAACATTTCCTATCGTCTCAATAATAATCCGTAAGTAAATCCTATCTACAAGCATTTTCTCTGGTGTAATTTTGTGTAGACAAAACATGATAATATTTTTATTTAATATATGATCTGTATGTTCACTATTTAATTTCAATATGTAAATATATCATAGTTACATAGATTAATTTTGTCTAATTAGTTTTTGCTCTTCTTTAGTATTATTTGTAAATGAAGACTGTGGAATTGCAAGTAAATAGTAGATTACTATTGTTAATTAAATTATATAAAATGTCAATGACCAATAGCTTTGAAAAAGTAGCGGTCATTAGTGTTATTACCTCTTCATTTGCTTAATATGTTTTTTCAGTGCTGAGCGGTGAATATGACATCAAGTCGTAATTAATTTTCCGATACGTAGAAAAAATATTTAAAGTTATGATAATTGTGTGATATTCATTATTTAATTATGTTAGTGTTTATTTAAGTTTGTAGAAAGGTTATTACATTCAGTTAGTAGAAATGATAAGCGCTCTGGGGAATTATAAATTGTATAGCAGACAAAGGTATTTTTTTGCAAATTGCCGGAAAATCGTTATTGTATAATTGGGGAAACAGTTGTTTGTTTTCATATATATATATATATATATATATATATATATAGATACATTGTGGAAGGGGGAGGTAGCGTGGATCTATTTAGTGGTGTAATAAATAATTCGATTCCACTATGGAGCGATTACAGTTTTATGGGGGGCGCGTCCGTCCGGCCCTTGTAAAATTCGCGTATCGCATCCCCTGCGGGCCCTGTGCTTGGGGGAGCCGGTGAGAGGCGAGGGGAGTATGAGAGGCGGCAGCGGCGGTGTTGGATAGGTACGAGAGGGGAGGAATGGTAGGCAGGCAGGAGGAGGCGGTTGCTGGGCAGATGACGATATTGAGCAGCACCCCCCGCGCGCGCCGCGACGCCGATCGATCCGAAGCCAAATTTATCGCAACGATGCCTCTTCCTCCGCCACTACGAAGGAATCCACAACACGAGTGTCCTCTCACCTATTTCCATCAATTACAATACAACAATCCTAACAATATTCTGCAGAACCCTTCGACGATGGTGCTCACTTCAGCACAACTTTTATAACGTTTCGCCGAGATCTTTCCAGTTTGAACTACTTTCCATTATATCCTCTATTCTCTTCATGCAAACGCGACAACAAATCCAGAACTACCACCTACCCAACTCATAACCCCCAAAAAGCAAAAAAATAAATAAAATAAGAAGTGATGGGTCTCAGATCAAATTTCTGAATCAACATTTTGCATTTCCATAATTTGCCTGGTTTGCTCGATAATTGGCTCAGTTTTAACGGCGCGACACCCACTGATTGATCTCCGCTTGCGCTTGCGTCGCGACGCTCTCGCACATGGCCTACTAGACTAATCGAAACAATGTTTCACGCTCGGTGCGAGAGAGCGCCTTTTTACTCCCGTTGTTGTTTTTTTTTCTCTCGCATTGTTTTCATTGGGGTCGGCGTTTTTGGTCTAGTTTGCTTTCAATCCAACTTTCGATTGTTTCGGTCGGTTTTTAGAAGCGCGCCCCCCGCAACCGCCCCACCACACAACCGTTTGCATATTTGACGGCGCCTGATTCGGGATTTGAGGAATCCCCGGCTCGGGATCGATTAAGAACGCCGTGATACGAATTAGAAATTTATAGGCTGCGAGTTATGAAGGGAATATCCGAAGATCGGAATTTACTACGCCAATCGCGCTGTAGTAAATTGTATATGCATTACGGACTTCCAACCCCCTAAATCTGTCATTTATTAACTAACACGGATTTCAACTTCACAAGAGATTAGTGCCTACAAATATATTTAATACAGCGACACGAACGGCCATTTCGGCTTTACAATTTTGCAATACATGGATTGGTGGTCATACATTGTAAATTTTAAATTAACTTCTTGTGCAACGACTAATAAATTATATATAACTTTAAGTATAAAGTAGCGTATAAAATCCGTAATTCTTGAACAGAATCAAATTTAACAATCGAGATACAAATAATTAATTTAGAGTTTCATTAACATTTTAATCTCAAATGTAGTTCAATTCATAATATTTTATGATATAATAAATATAAATAATAAATAAAAATAATAACAATATAATTTAGCATATTTTAATATCCATTTTGTATCATTCAGTTATAATTATAAAATACTGCTATTTACTACAATTGATTTACTATGAAACTTTTCTTAAAAGTATTTTTAGCAAACAGTTGAGATTTCCGTTGATGGAATTGTGAGTATCCTACTTTGAAAGAAAATAGGTCTGGTTACGTCAGTATGTTGTATGCGTTGTTGTGAACCCTGCCGATGATGGTTGCGGTGAGTGGTGAACTTTAGAGAACGAAGCTGTGTGTATGTTGCGTTGTGTTCTGTTTTCATTTCCAATAATTATAGACGACGTTCGAGTCGGGAAATGGAGGAAGCAGCAGAGTGAGTGTAGATGGGCTGAAAGTGCGGAAGTGCGAACGAGGCGATGCATTAATCAATAATGATTATTGTTTATCTTTCGAGCCTTGTATAAAATTAATCCACCTGGACTATTTTAAATATGATCTATAAATGTTCGCTGGATGTGTATATAAGCGGACTTTGAAGGACGTCTAGCCGACCATCCATTGTTCCAGCGCCACAGCAGACCATTCACACAATTCATGCAGTCTCTTTCGTTCTCATTCATTATCCGTTTGCGTTAAAGCCAGACCTGTTCACCAACTGCAAATTATTAATACTTTCTGCAATTCCAAAATACACCAACTACAGTCTTCCCTCCCTTAACGTACATAATATGTACTTAAATTTTCATACGATAATCCAATGGTAAATTTTTATTTCCATTTATTAATTTAAAAAAAACATTAATTTTAAGTCTCAATTATTTTTAATTTCAAATAAATTAATAATAAGTTATTGTAATTATAAAAATAATCAACATATTTTATTAAATATTGTCAATTTTAAATTATTTACAACTTTGTATTATTTATTAAAATTTTCTAAGAGATCATATTTGTAATATTCCTAGATGTAGATATAATCACAATTTAATAATCATAAAGTAACTATAAATAAATATTTTATTTATATATTTTTTTGAAATTGCTGATTTTATTTCTTATATTCTTCTTTAATGAAGATAAACTGAAATGGGAATTTTATCAGTAACTTTATTAAAGCTTTGTAAAGTATCTTATCTATTATTATAACTTTGTAAGCGGTCAAGATTGGAACAATCTTCGCTTTCCTATATGTGATGATAAACTGTCCTTAATCTGGAAATCAATTATTGGAATGTCCTTTGTTCTCATTTCTTTTCTTTTTATATAAAAGACGTGTTTACCAACTATTATTTCTTTCTCACTTCTCCCATTTTCCAATTAAAGTTTAATTGAAGCTTTGTAAAGCAGCCAATATATGATTCATTCAATTTGAGTGATAGGTCAAGATTAGAAAATAGGAGCTTCCTAATTGCATTTTTGAATATGCATAAACGAGTGGATTTCTGAAGTACTGAGTGGTAATACATATGCATGCGTCTTGGTAGAGACATCATTAAAAATACTCCTGGTACTTAACGCCTTGAGTACTGCAGAAACCTTAATTGCTTTTTAAATATAGACATTTATCCTGCATCATATTTGTTTATTTTCAATGTCGACATTTCGTATGTTACTTTCGAGTGCGCCACTTTTAGCTTATTTGTTAAAATCTTATAATTTAGTTGTGATTTATGCTTTTAGCATATCAACTTTTAGGAGAAATTGGCAAATAAATTGGTAATATTTTAAAATGAGACTTGTTTCAGGATGAGAACAGCGTAATGAAAACTACGTAAGGCTTTTGAAGTTCGAGCAATAAGCTCCCTGCTGCTTGAACTTTAACTGCATCTCAAATGAATGGCAAAGTTTGGTGTCAGTTTGTGATAGATTAGTGTATTTGGGTGATTGTAATTACTTCTCTCGTTTCCTGCAGCTCAAACTCTCTTTATACTATTACTCTCAAGTAATCATATCTTTATCACCAGTTAATTATTTCATTTAAGGCAATAAAATATATTTTGTAATATTAAAATATAAAATATAAATAAATAATATCATTTTATATAAATTTTAATATAATGTTGAAATTTCATATTGGAGGAACTAGCAATTATTGAAATGTATTTTGGGAACACTGCCCGGAAGCCATTTCCAAATGGTCCCCTAAGCCTTCGCGTCATCCCCGCATTGCGGGTCATCCCTGTGCGGTAACTACGTTACTGCATACGCCCTAGCACACTCGGGGGTCTAAATCTTTCAAATATAACACACGGGGAAAATAGAATAATCCTTGGAAAATTATACTGCAAACACAGTACATTACTAGCGCTCTGCTAGTTCATTAAAGCCAAAATTATAAATCTTAATTTAGTTCTAACATAATTAGTTTTTCAATCAAGTTAGTATCTTTATTTAGCTTTAAAACTTGATGGGAATATATAATAATTCATTTCGTTGTAGAACCTAACAACAAACCTCTATTTAGAGATGGTACGAAATGCTGTGAGAATAATTTCAAGTTTGTTGCTGGGATTAGATGTTTCTTGTTGTAAAGTATATAAACGATAACAAGATGAAACGACAATAAAGTCATGGTTCTGACACATTTGTAGGTACCGTTGTACATACTAAATTTATTTTGTAAGTCGGGTGGATGTAATAAGATAAATTTGGTCCACGTGCCCGTGCGAAATGCACGTGTTCCACGGGCCGGAGCTTGCGTCGAGGGCTTTGGTTGGTCGGAAGAGAGGAAGAGCTGCGGGGGCGGTGGACTCGCCCCCTCGGAGCTTTTTCGCCGGTGGAAAATCGATGAGACGCCGCCGCCGCCGCTGCCTCCTCCGACGGTTGCGTAACCGCGAGCTTTTCAGATGACCCCCGCGACCAATACGGGTGTGTACCTAATCCACATCCAAACTGCTACATATATAAATCCATCTGTACGTGCACGCTCAAACCTACTTCAATGTTTTCGAACGTCCTTAAAGCCCACGTTAAAAATAAACCCGACGGATTATATCGGACGCCAATATTTCTGATTGAAAACAAACAAATGACGTGCAATTCGTTCATTATTACAACAATAAAAAAAGGTCACTCTCTGCACGGTCTAATTACTAATTAATTGTGATCGTAATTATACTGTTGTCGAACGCTTCATTATACTGTTTTTCGTGTTCACCAAACAATGGCGCTTTGTTCACAATCCGCTGTCATTTGCTACCATTTGCAGACTTTTCAATAGTTTTTACAACCTCATTGATACAACACGACACAACAATATTAATCAGTATCACAAATACAAATTCTTTCAAACTTTCTTCATAAAACATAAAATCAATCTGATGAAAAATAAATTCTGTTCATTTTAATTTACAGAATTTTTCCACTTCAAATGTAAAAAAGAAGAAATCAAATAGAAAATCGAATTCTCTTTGTAATTTACCGTTCTTATATAATAATTATTTATTATTAAAAAACTTTGTAGATAATTTATAATACAACATAATAATGTTATTATTTTTTTGATAATTAGCAAAATTAAAATAGATTAAATAAACGTATTTGTATTTTTGTTTTCTTGAAGGTTATATCAAAAATGGTTGACCGTATGATTTAGAATCACGTGTCACAAAACATCAAATTACAAGTGGAAAATCAAAATGTGTAAACGACTTCGATGCGCCAGCCGTTGGCCATAATCCAAAGAATTTGTGCCAAAAATATTGTATTTCAATTTAAAAAAAAGCAAAAATCTTGTGCGAGTACCATAAAAGTTTAATGATTTATAAACGAAAAAGGTCTTAAGATCATGACTGATCTTAAGGTTTTAGTCAAAATCGCTTTCGGTGCGTCAACTGTTGGCCGTGGATTTATATAATTGCGCCAAAATTGTATTTGGAATTTTGATGAATATAGATGGAAACATAGAAATTATGAATGAGAATCAAAATAAATTTTCACTAAAATTATTCTTGGAACGTTATTTTAATTAATTCATAAAATATAATACTGAACTGGATAAGATAAAATATATTAAGAATATTACAAAAAAAAAAATAGATGGAAATATGTTTATATAATATCATCAGTTATTTTGAATATGCGTGGTCTTGGCTTTCAGAGTTCGAAATGTGGGTAAACGCAATGCAGATGCAACATTACTATATTCTGCACATTCAGAAAAGAGAATAAAATGCGTACACACTCGGCGATATTTGGCATGAATTCAGATCTAAGAAAAGCCTCATGTTTTCGAAAGCGAACGGTTTGTTATTGCATCGAACATTTTCCTTGTGGCCTCAACATCGATTTGCAAACGATTTCATTAATGAAATACCAAAATATAGCGAACAACTATTTACTCACACCTAAAATTAATCACCTTTCCTAAAAAAAAGCATCAATTTTAATCCAAATTAATTAATGAAAACTTATTACTTTCAATTAAGAATGATTTATTTTTTTCAAAGAGAAGTCGTTGTTATCTAATTTATATATATTATATGGGACACAATGTAAATATAAACACTGAATGTATTTTAAGAGTTTTATTCCAGTTCGGAATTCTGAAAATAGTACTGAAGATCAGCTGTTGGTTTTAAAGATAAATTTCGTGTCCATTTCACGTGATTTTATTTTTCGTGCGCCATCAACGCATACGCAAATGTAAATCATGCATCATTCCAATGCACATATTGTTTTATTGCATTTTCATCAATTTTCTGTATAAAACAGAAGGAGATGCACAACGAGTTCATTAAATTTAATTAATCTGTAAAGCGAATTATTTCCGTTTCCTGCCCTTGCATACATTTTTCTTGGCTCAATTCCATCCTGCATTCAAAAAAAATATACTAAATCTATGTTATATTTTTTAAATTATAATATTAGATTTAATAATAACACTTATAAATCCAAGGTAAATCAAATTATTATACATTGTTACATAATATTATTATATAATATCAATCTCTCTCATTACAAGACAATTTAATTAGAAATAAGTAATCAAAAGCAAGAAACAGGAAACCTATCGCTCTATATTTACCGATAATAGGTAAATAAAAATTGTGGGTTTTGTTATGTAAAACCGTGTAAATCAAAAACAAACTAAAAAAGTTAATAATAATTCAGTCATTTATTACAATGTAAAATGAAATTATTATATAACATAAAAATAATAGACAATTCATAAAATGATAAATATATATAAAATGAAGATAGGTTTTTCAGAATTATAAATCGAAACATGGAAAAATATTTTCAGTATGATTTTTAATTTATTGAAAAATTCATTACAGAAACTTTGTACTAAATTAACTGATTATTATGTACTCTCACAATTTAACTGAGATGTTTTATGTTAAATAGTAATAAAGTATATATTTGTGAAGATTATACGAATGCGAAAATTGTTTATATTCTTCTAAAAGTTGAAGACAACGAGACTATAAAACACTTAACTGGGTTAGCCGGAATACCTTGATCTAAATCGACCAGAGTTTCTATAAGACAATAAAAATATCGGAGTTGTGCGTTGATGCTTTATTTTATTTCTTTTGGCATCGGCCTGAAACTGTAATTTATATGCGAAGAAAGGTGCAGAGAAAAGATTATAAACAGCCGATTTATCGTCGTGCTTTATTTATTTACTATTCATTTAGTATTAATTATGAAATAAATACTTATTTCATTTTTGTAACAAAAGAAAAAAAAAATACTTGTAACTTAACTAATTTTTGATGCTGATATCATTTAGATTATCTGGAGTTTATGAGCTATAATTTAATGCAGTTTTTCTATGTATAATAATAATATAATGATTAATAAAGGTTTCTGAAATAATTTAAGCAGTAATTTTAGTTTTGAATAGTTGAAGTTTCAGATTGAGGAATCAATAAAGTGGTAGTTTGAAATTGGAAACTATTCAAACTTTGATAATAAAGGTATTGAGAATGTAATTAAGCGTATCAATGCAGGTTGCAGATAAGAAATAAAGTTGGATTTTGATAGAGACAAAGTATCGAGGGGTTCGAGCTGCAAAAGTTTGGCCGTTTATATTCCTGGTATTTACAAGGGGAGCAAGCGGAATTAACAATCGGGCGTCGGTTATTTATGGGTTTAGGAAAGACGTTAAGAAAAGAAGTGGAAATTTTTTCGCTCTCCATTTCACTTCAGGTTTGATGACTAGCCGTTTCCAAAAATACGCGAAGGATGCTATTGAAACGTTGTCACTTCGAGGAAAAAGAGTGCAAGTTTGTATAAACAAACACGTCGTTGAATGTGTTTACAAGTTGAGTGAAATTTTAAAGTTGCATTGGACCTAAGAAGGAGAGGAATCGATGATAAGGAAGGATCCAATCCGTCTTGCTTTCATCATGATGATCATCATCAAACTTGGGCTCCTTGTCGTTGCTCTTAAAATGTCCGCCTAGGTGAAGGAGCGTAGCGTGCGAAGTGTCGGAGAATCTCGTGTGTCTGAGGGGCTTACAAACATAACCTCTGGCATTTCGTCGCAGCACGCATCGATCCGCCTCCGCACACAGAACATGCGGATCCCGCATTCTGCCTCCTCCAATACATATATATATATATAAATATATATATGTATATATATATATATGTATGTGGCTATATATAGGTGGAGTAGCGAGGTGGTTGAAGAGAGAATGGAGAAGGCTTTGCCTCAACTTCGTTGTGCTGTGTCAAAGTAACAGCAGAAACGGCGGCAGTTGTAGTAGTAGGTAGCAGTAGTCTAGATACAAATGCTCTCGACTTTGCTCCACTCCTAAAACCGGGTGCCATTGTTATTTAGTGCCGCTGGGGAGGAGGAGGAAGAGGAGGTCGGAATCCATTCGAACTGCCGCCTCTCCAAAATGCACTAGTCAGAATCAATCGTATCTATCCCAATGGCTGCATGCGAAGAATCACGTTTTCAGATCTATTTAGTTCTGAAACATTTAGGCCTCGCGGGAAATCTATGCACAGATATACACAAAAAAAAAACTACAGATTTTTCACACGCCGATGGAACAAATATTGCGCACACACTTTGCTTCTTCAATCAATAAATATCTTGGATGGAAATATTGGCGAACGACCAAAAAACAACTTCAACCTATTATACATTGGCCCATTCCAAAAAAAAAATCTCAGAAATTCGCGTAGAAGAGGAAAACAAACAAAATATAAGCACGCAAAAAAAAACTGGAGAACCTCTTCGACCTCTGACACGTAAACACGATTTAAAATAAATGCAGATTTCGAAATATTTAATTAATCATTTCAAGCAAGAT
Source organism: Nicrophorus investigator (assembly GCA_963457615.1). NCBI lineage: Eukaryota > Metazoa > Arthropoda > Insecta > Coleoptera > Silphidae > Nicrophorus > Nicrophorus investigator. The sequence continues at coordinate 28,243,212 of OY735142.1, forward strand.
TGATGGAAATAGACAGAGAGCAAGGCTAAATTTCAATAACAATTTTGTCTTTTTCAATTTCTTTCACAACTTCAACTTTCGGTATTTTCATTATAATATTAATATTTTATACCCATGTAAAATGTAAATAACGTAATAATGGAAAAATATATTAATATTTTTGGAATACTTTTTATAGCCTATAATATAAATATTAAGAAAAATACGTTCTTCGTGTTATTGGCGAAAACATATTTATGACTTTAATTTAAACTTAAAAATCTATGATATATTTCGTGCTTGAAATAATATTAAGAAAGGTTGAATGATTTACTAATATATTGATAAATTAAAGAAGTTTTAAGATGATTTACATATTTAGTAATTGCAATAAACTTGCTTCGAAATTATCTACAAATTCAATAATTATACAAAAAATATAAATAACGTTTAAGAAAAATTATATTTTTTTTAACGTGAAATATTTACAATTTTAATTAAAACTTTCAAAACAATTTTTATAAATAATGTCGAAGATTTTATAAGAAATAATTGTATTTTTAAATAAAACTTTAGGAAGAGATAAAATTAGAGATAATCTGAAGACTTTCAGGCCAAATTTTACTTAAATCTAGATTTGCAGAAGAAATGATTAGAAATATGAAATTGTATTTTTAAATAATACTTTAGAAACAGATAAAATTAGAAATAATTTGAAGATGAGGTTCAGACTAAATTTCATTTTCATATAAATTAGCAGAAGAAATTATTAAAAATTTTTAAGTAAAATTTTAGAAACAGATACTTATAAATAATGTGATGATGACGCCAAATTTCACTTGAATATTTTTGGTTAATCATGACTGACACGCGATTGATTGCTATGATTGACGCTTTTCTTACACGTTTTTTTTTATACAAAAGCGAGATTTAAAACTAGACAATTTAAAAATAACCTGCATTACACTTTAACATTGCGTTTTAGTTCAAATTCCACAACTTGCAATTCACAAACTATAAATGGAATATTAATTATACTGACATGCAATTAAAAGTTGAAACAGTTGTTTTCCACCAAATTTCGATATGATTCGCTGAAAGTTCAAGCACGAACATATTAAAAACGGCAACATGAAGTAGGTTATTATATAATTAGTGCATGTTAGTGCATGTAATTACTGAAAAGTTTATTTTTAAAAATAACGATTTTAAGAAGTTAATTGGAAATACAGTGTAGTTTCCAGAATAAATTAAAAATAAAATTCCGGTTACTATGATAAAATAAAAATACTAGAATTTCAGAGAATGTTTCAGGATCCAAAAACAGCACGATGTCGGATGTTGCCAATGCCAGGAAAATAGAAATTCCAAATATTATTTAATTGGTATTTTTGGAGGTTTATGATTAATGATTCGTTTTATTAAGTTGAAAATCAAATGTAAATTGATTTGAAGTTAAATTGCAAGAGAATGAAGGAAACACGGATTAATCAGTGTTGTTTGATTAAAATTACATCTCATTTACTTACAGTTGTTCCTATTCTAATTGACTTGATGAAAATTTGCTGTTAATACCCTGCACATTCACCAAAGATGCAAATCACACTTTTTCAAGAAATATATCCTTGAAGTCCCATTTTCCGTGACTAAACTAAGATAGTTACTCACCTGAAACAAAGAGAAACGCAATAATCAATAAAAGAAGTAATAATAATAATGACGATGCGGACTAATCGTGGGAGCATTTGTAATTCTATGAGTGTGAAATGAAAAACTTAACGTGCTGTATACTTGTGTACGTTCCCCCCTCGTGCGTTACAATTTCGAATCCATCCATTAACCGAATTGTTTATGAAACCGAAATAAAGTTGGCCCGTTGTTCGCGATCATAAACATTCCAAAATGCATAAAATCGGATAATCGAAATCGCAATTTATAATGTATGTATGTGTGTTTTGTCTAAGTTGGAATCATAACAAATTCCAAAGTCTCGTGCATTGAGACACGTCGGTGGAAAAGTAATTGAAGGTGGAGCAGACTTGAAATTGGGGCGAGAGGAGATAGCGCGACGGAAAATAAATGTATGATATACGAAAAGTTTTATGAAATCTGGATTATAGTTAGCTACGTACCTAAAGTAAAGTTTAGATTTTGTTTGAATTATGTTCTATTTTTCATACAGGTACAAAAGATATATTGACTATGTAAAAATAGATTCTACTTAAAAAAAGTACTTCTATTTTTTTTTATATTGATTTTCATTTTATTATAAAATTTAAATATTACATGAAATTAAATCAAATGTTTGAAAATAATTAATATATAAGTAAAGTTCGGATTTCGTTTGAATTATATGATATTAAATGAAAATTGGTCAAATGATTAAATGATTAAATGGTCAAATGAAAAACTCAATGATTTATATACATGATTAATCCATGAAAAAGAAAAAAATATTTTTATCTAGTAGAAAGTTTCATGAAAATTAAAAAATAATTAATAAATAAGTAAAGTTCGGATTTTCTCTGAATTATGTTCTATTTTAATACAGGTACAAAAGATATATTGACTATATGAAAATAGATTCTACTTAAAGTACTTCTTTTTTTTATATTTATTTCCATTTTATTATAAATTTTAAATATTACATAATATTAAATCAAAATTGTTTAAATATGGAAATCTCAATGATTTATATATTATGTTTATTCCATGACAGACAAAAAAGTTTCATAAAACATTTTAAATGTTTGAAAATTCTATAATAATTTAAATATTAATGAACCCAATCTAAACATTACAAAGGAATTAATTTTTATGAATTGTAAATTAAATAAATTAATATTTGCAACAAAATAATGTATTTTCTATTTCATATTGTTGTTATATTTTCAAATAAATATCATTTTTTTTATTTAAATAAATTTATTTGAGACAATTGAGGCAAAAGATTATTGAATTAAATAATACCATAAATTTAATGGTATTTAATATAATTTAAATAAATATTTAATGAAATGATATTGTCAATATTACAAAAAATAGTAAATTATTTTGATTTTGTTTGAGTTATATATTCAGTATGACTTTTATATAGAGTTAGTAGATAAGTTTTCTTTGGATTCAATTTCATTGGTACTTTAATAAAATGCAATTCAATTAAGTAACTTGAAAACGTTTTTAATTTAATGAATGAAAATTTATACGTTTTGATAATATTGTACAAAATTGTTTTAAATAAATTTGTTTCTGTAATCCTAGATTAGTACTGTAAATATGATGGGTTATGTTAATCTTTTGAATCGATTATGTACATGCGAATTAAGTTATTAAGTTACGGAGTTCTTATGCAAGTTTTGTTTGAACTATCAATCTAATACACTTAGTTGATTCAAGTAACTTTAGTAAAGTAAATTTAGTAGATGCTAAAATAAAATGGTGCGGTTTTCCTGTACTGAAGACTTCCGCAATGCCGGTTGTTAATATGAATTTGAGTTGCTTATGCATGTGTATTGGATTGATCAAAGGGATGGGGCGTAATGGAGTGGTTTGTATGTGGAGGTGAGTACGCGAAATGTGTGTCTGGTTGCGTAACCGGGGGTTGGAAAATTCGGACAGTTCATTGATCCGTGCGTGCACGCCGCGTGCGTAAAGCTAGGATAGGGGGGCGGCAACGGTGGTGCAAAACCCGGGGGCGAGTAGACCCAACCCCATTTTCGGGGGTTGAGGAAAACGCAGCCGCCGTTTTCGATTCCACCGCAAAGATACTAACGTCGACACAAAAGCATCGATTCACGAGGAGGAAACAAAACAAAATCCCGATCGAAGCCAACACAAATACAACAGATTTTATACTTCTCGCTTTTTCATTGACTTTCTGATAGTTTGTGGATGATTCACTATTAAGAACTAAAGATTTAACGATTGAAATACCCTAGGTGGAGAATCGAACAATCCGACCTATCAAAACCGACAAGTATCTGAACATCTATGCCGTGAATCCCAAATATCCCGCCTCACAAGTCACGAGCATGTGTGATTGAAGTAGGTCAAGCATGCTTCGCCCTGCATCATAAGTTTTGATATGGAAGGGACTTTAAACTGAGAAATTTCTCGAAGGAATTAAGCAGTAAAGCTCTGGTGTTTATATCGAGCCGTCGCAACGAAGAGGCGGCAGCGGCGGTGGCAGAGGGCACATCCTTATGTAACTTGGCGGAAACGAGGCAGCAGAGCCGGCACCACCGCCCCCTTTCCGAAATTGCTAGCATTGCCGGTCGTTTTGGATATAAATTGCATCCTCCGCAAAACAAACGAGGAAGGGCACGAATAAGAAACAGCAACAAGGAAAAACAACGTAAGCAAACTTGGAAGACCAAGATGTGTATGTGTACTATATACATATACAGAAACTCGTTGCATAAAGCTGCATCTTGCTTTATGTTTACTTTATGATTACAGTCTATTCCATAGACTGTAATCACTGTAATTACTACGAGCAACTGTGCTGGCCTTCTGTTCTCTGTTCTATCATCTCTTTTTCTACCACTTCGTCTTCTGCTGCAAGCTCGAGAGTTAATAATGAAAGATTACGCAAGATTATAATTATTAAATTTATTATTAGCCTTGAAAAGCGACAACCACGCGGAAAATGTTGTTAAATTCGCACTTTACAGTTTCAGAAACAAGACTTTCTACCATTCAACGAATTCGAATTTTTTGGTTTAAAAAATATTATTTATTCAAAATATACTTTTAAATTATTGAAATTAATATTTTTTCAAAAAAATGAAAATGTTACGCTTAATAATATGTAATTTATAATTATTATACAGTTTTAAGCGAATACATTTTCTCTAGTTTGCTGCAATATATTTATATTCTGAAATTTATGTATATTTGTAAAATCAAGTTTTCAAAATATTTTCAGTGCAGCAGAAATTGTATTCTTTTTTTAATTATTGTTTATAGCATTTGATATAAAATTATAAAGTATTAAAAAAATATGTGTTGTTTGTTGCTAAAATGAAAATAATAGTTTAGAGATTTACATTATGTAATAATTAACTACAAATAATTTTATATAATTGTATTTAGATATAGTGTAATGATTTTTTTTATATTCGTGTTGTTAACAATACTTGCTGAAAGAAAGTAATGTTCCTTTGTTGAAAATAAAACGGAAAAGTCAAGATTGGACTCGAAAGTTCACATCCTCATGACATTTGTCATATATAAAAAGGAGACAAAGAAATCAAGATTGAGGATTGGGGCGTCCATTGACCTAGTTGTTAAGGTGGTACACTTGATGGGCTTAGCGATCCGAAGTAGATTCTTATCCGAAACATACGTGTCTGAAACATTTGTAGTATGGGTGATATTTTTTTTATTTACTTATATAAAGCAATATAATTTATTTGAACTATTGACTATTTTATAGAAAACATTTTCTATACTTGTTAAGGATACGTGCGATGTGTAGCAACTATAAAATTGGTATGCCGGTAGGTCGATGGGGTGCTGTAAAATAAATACGAATGTCTCCGATAAAGTAGAATTGGAAAAATGTAAAATTGACAATTGACATCGGGTGAAGGACCCCATGGGAGAATAGCAAAATTTGGCTGAAAATGCTGATACTGGGCGAACGCCTAATGCGCATGTTCTGAAACTTTGCAGAAAACCCCGCCGGGCGAAGAGTTCTTATTGCGCATGTCCCAACATTGTTCGAAAATTAAAGGGGTGATTGCCTTTACACAATAACTCTGAATATAATATCTATTTAATGATTTCGTACAGCACTAACCAAATGTTTGTTTTGATTAACATTATAGGTTTCAATGTATAATTATTGCAAAATTAAAAATATTTGTTAGGTAATTTGTATCAATTTAATAAAATCAAATGTATAATGTAATGTATGTAGTTTACAATTCATAGGATATAAAAAAACATTGAATAATTTTACATATTTTCAAGTATTATAAATTTTCATAAAAAACGTGTAATATATGTATTTTATTGAAAGAAAATACATAACAATTTGGAATGTATTCGTGCAAAACAATTTTTGAACCAAAAATAAAGTATTCATAATTTGAAATAATATTTCCCTATGTAAAAGCTTTTTACATGTTTACGAAACAATACATTTAGAACAGTAGACTTTACTACATTTATTAATTTAAGTACTAATATTTTCAATTATAATCAACACATTTCAAATTTACTTTTCAATTAAAAATTACAAATTTAATCAATTAGCAATAACAAATTCTTAAGCAATTAAATACAGTTAAGCAAAAACTGTATTATATAATTAATTAGTGTAATTTATATAGCCATGAACTGTATTTGATAAATTATAATATCGTTAGAATTTATTTTCATCGGTTTTAGTTTAATCATCGTAAATGTGTAGATTCTAAATATAGATTTCATTACATTAGTTTACATTAAAGACGTGGCGAAAATAAACTGTGTGTATATTTGTGTATTGGCGCATTAAAATTGACGGACGACGACATTGACAGATAATAATTTTATTAGTCGACGAGTCTTAGCTATATTTATTATCCCTGCATGAGATATTGCCGCAGGAAATAACGTTTCCTCATAAAACATAATTTATAATATAAAGAATGGCTCAGGAAATAACATCATCGCAGCTAATAAGTTTTCCAGTGAAAATTTTCCAAAATTAAATCATAAATCTCTTTCAATTTTTTTTTAAAATTTGTATATTTTTAATTGTTTATTCATATTCTACATCCAATACTTCTCTTTAAATATGAATTGTTTTTACATTAAAATTATAAATCATTTAATAACTGTAAAAATAAGTATTTGAAATAGAAATCTGAAAATAATTTCGATATAAAATAATTAATTATGATAAAATTGTTGTAAATTATTTTATTTATAAATTAAAATTCAATAAATTATTTGAAAATTAATTTTCTTTCTTTTAAATCAAAGGAAAATAAGTCTATATATAAAAAGTGTTCTAAATTAAAGAATTTCTAAATATAATAATAGACAAAATTTATTGTATGTCTACATAATTTTACTTAACTTTATAAATGTTAAATTTTGTAGAAAATTTGAGAATAAACGTCATTTGATTTTTACTATAATTAAAATAAAATTATTAATAACTTCAATATGTAAAACTGACGTTTATTCTAAAATGAGTAAATACAAAGATAATGTAATACTATAGTATTGGCTATAATTCTAATTATTCAATTAACTTAATAAATATAGAATTCCGTTTAAAGGCTTAAGATAATCTACTAATACTAGGGTCTAAGATAAGTAACTCACTAAGAATGTAAGGTATAATAGGTGAGATGATCTCATTGTATGATCTATAAACTATCGACAAGTACAAATATATGTTGAAACAAGTTTTAAATATAATCTGACTAAATTTTTTAATAAATAAAAACTCTCTCAAAGAAGCCTAGACAAGTCACCAAAATGTGTAGCCGACATACCTATTATATTGTCTTTGTAATCCATCAAACCATTTCCATCCTACTAAAAACCAATACAACATTAAAAACTTGACATTATACTCGGTATAAAGATAAGTCTATTACTAATAATCATGATCGTGGCTGAATTAATGTTTGGTTTCTTACTTGAGGACATCGTAAGTGAAACGTTTATTTTGCGAGAAATTTAAAGACCAGAGCGATGATTTTTGTTGTTGTTATTAAAATTATGTGTGCAACGTTTAGATTGGTTTACATTGATTGACAATGGCCTTAGTTAGTCGAATGGCAAGTGTAGAAAGGTTAAAACTCCACCATGCCAAGTGGCGTGAATCAGTGTAGATCGTACAATTATTTCTATTTTCGGACTTTGTTATTCTGAATCGTCAGATTTTATACGCGATATTAAGAGGATCATTTTTCTTCTATCTTATAAGCCACGCATAGAGAAATTATTTGTTTTTGTTGCTGATTTTTGTTTCATCTAGCCACGGATCAAAGGCTTTCAGGATTCATATATACGCAATACTTTGATCCTATACTTTTTTTGATTATATGTTTGTACGCTCTTTTTGCAACAGTCATAACATTTTTCAATGTTTAAAAATGATTTAATTAGCTTACATATTTCAAGTAATTATTCACAAATATTATCAATGAATTAAATATTAATAAAAATTAAATTCCTATAATTAATAAATAGTAAAAAATACTTATACTAAATATATTAGAGATAAGTGAGATTCAAGATTTAATGAATTGGTATTAACAAATTAAATAAAAATAAATTATTTTTTTACAAGAAAATATCTATATGATTTTAATCAGAGTTAATGATAGCTTAATTACCTTGTCTACATGAAACGAAGATAATTGATAACAAATTGTTAGTATGATCAGATAATAATGTCAGATACTGTATATTTAGTAATTAAGCATCAATTGTTCCATCAAACAAATTAAATTTGTTTATTTTCTGATTAACGATCAAATTTTCACATTGTATCAAGTATGAAAAGAAAGAATATGCTTATTTTTTTTAATAATAATTATTAACAATCCAAGAGATTTGATAATTTACAATATATATTTTCAAAAAATTTAATAGTCTTTTTACTTATATATTATATCATTTTAGAATGAAAAAGTTAGGGGCGTTATGTTACATTGTATTGGCGTTGGTCGAGGAGGATTAACGACAATAGGTTATAGTTAGTACATGTGCTTCAAATCGATAGTTCCTGTTGTGTTTCATTAAGTGCGCGCAATGGATTCTGTAATTGCCGATCACGTTGTGCTGTATGAACGTGGACGCTGTCCAACAATTCGTTTCGATGGATCGCAAAATGGGAGTGGTGTGTATGTTGCGTTTGTATGTGTGTTGGGGGTGAGGGTGGATTTTTTGAAAGATGCGCTGTTTGTTTATTCATGAAATCTTCGGGATTGAAGTGGATTTGGGCGGTGGATGCAAAGAGGTCGTCAATGTTATTAATCTTGATTTGTTGTTTGGTTAAGTTAGTGTTGATGATGTTTATTTATCTATTTGGTGATGGTTGTGTTTGGTACCTGGCGCCTTCGGGGGGCCGGGGGTCCTGCCTCGGCTTGAGGACAGGGGTCAGCCCCCATTTCTCCACTAATTCGAAGCGGGAAATGTTGGCAGATCACGAGAGGGGAGCCGCACCTCCCCCCTCGGGCCCCATGCTGGTCAACAGGGGCTCAACACACACTACAGACACCGCCGCGGACACACACAGACTGCGCCCGGTGAACCACCGACGTCGACCGGCGCTCAGAGTCGCGCGATTTCCCGTCGACGACGACGCTACCGACGCCGACTACCAACATTTCAAACCGACGCGTCGGGAACAGCCACACAGCATCCCGACGTACCAGCCGAGAGAGACCCGAGCCACGCGCGCGCCTTTCCACATCCACCGCTCCTACCACCACCTCAAACAACATCAACGCCGCTGCCTCCACCACCGCCTCCAACGGCAACAACAACGACCCGAAAGAAATAATAACCAAAATAGACTTAATCCAATTCTATTACATAGACAAATAATAAATTTGACCATCAACACACCTGCCGAAAGAATGTTAGGAGGTGGTCATTCTTTCGATTCATGCAAACCGATTTTGAAAATCGGCGGGGGCGGTCCTCGTGCTGATGGAAAGGTTGGCACGACTGCACTGCGCTATGTCTGTGTGATCGTGGATGTGTGTATGCGAGGTGGTACACGGAGAAGCGCGAGATCATTGATCAGGAGAGGAGAGTCGCTGCAGGAACGATCAATAGCGAAACCCCCGCACTGCTACAGCTGATCGCAGGCTGACAACCGCAGCAGCAACTGTATGTGAAGTGAAACACTTTTCAGAGGAGTGGACGGCTTTCGGCATTCGTAATCCATACCACCTTCTAACCTACCACTGCGACGACATCATTATCTACATTTTCTTTGGCCCTCAATAGCTCAATCAGCAATTACAATTAAAACGCTTTCCTATACAAAATGGATGTAAGTCCATAATTGACATTCTAACTACCTCCTAGCATCAACTTTCCAATCCAACCAAAAAATAAAAATTTAATATAACATCTTCAAAGTTGCCAATACAATTTGTTAATAAAATACAAATGCAGAAACATTAATAAAATATATATTTAACATCTTTTTATTGTTAAACTTCTGTAAGGTTGATGTTTTTTCTTGTTGTCTTGGAGTCAATGAAAAATTTTTATTGTTAAACTTCTGTAAGGTTGATGTATTTTTTTGTTGACTTGACATCCAATGCAAAATTTTTAGATGGTACAAGTTTTTCATAAAAATAGTGACTTAATGAAAAAAAGTTAAATCAATAAATACGCAATAAATTATAGTTTTTATTACATAAAAAGAACTGAAAAATGTATGCCCTAAACAATGATTTTATTATTTATAAATTTATATTCTTTAGTTGTATTTAATTTTTGGTGTAATTATCAAAATTTAAATATGTTTTATCTTATGGTTTAGGTCAAGTAAATATTGTTATTTATAAAGAGTAAAAAGTAGTTCAGTTTATTTTAATGACAGTGAAAATATCTATTTTTAAAATGTTGATAGTTTGTTACGAAAGGATTCCGAAATTGCTTTTTGCAAAGATATATAACATGTCCTTTATTCATTTTATGGATGCTTAGAGAATATAAAAGAAAATAAGGATTTCTTCGGAGTATGCACGGGGGATTCTGTATAGTCTTATAACTTTTATGCAAGGACTTTTATAATTTTCTCTACGGACTAGCATTTTATGCATACAAGAAACTCTAGTCTCATAGAATCATTTATTTCAAATATTGAAAATTCAGGATATTTTTACTTTATGCATATTTATTAAATTTCACAAAAGTTTTTTTCCAAAACTGAACTTTTATTCAGTTTAAAATATGAAATAAAAATTTAAAACCAAATATTTGATAATTCCTGAAAATGCATAATTTTAATATCCTGAAAAAATATTGGTATTCTTCAATGTATCATAATTTAAAAAATAGAAAGTATTTTGGAAATGTTGAATTGGAAATGAATTATGAAACATTGCGAAAATATAAAATGAGATTAACAACGTAAAGAACAAAAAAAATGTTTGTTGTTGTTTTTTTTTTGTGAACGACATAATGAGCAACATTTATTGTAGTGTGTTGTTAATAGCGACTGTATAATAAGAGGGTATTTACTTGCAGCGCAGCAGAGTTGAACGATTTTTGACTTGTCTTTAGAAATACTCCATCGCGGAGCTCCGAGGGGCAGAAGAAAAGAACTATTTCCCCGAGGAAAACTCGGCTCGTGTTTGTCGCTCGTGCTGCACGGGCTTTTGTTGCCGGAAGTTTCGTGCAATGAATTTTGCAATGTTCCCTTTGCAGTATTCCAAATTACTGCAAGAAATATCTTTGTTCGGCGACGACAATAGCATTGGTAATTAACAAATCGCACTATACTCTGCACTGTAATTTTTCTAGCATTGTCTCGAATCTAAACCATATTTTAACTTTACAAAACTTAATCTCAAATTATATAAGATTTTATATTTTCACTATAATATTGCTTAACATTAATAATAAAAAAATAATAAAAATTAAATATTATTCCATAGAATCTTATATATTTTCATCCATCCAATTGGTGTCCATAATAAACATTGCTTAACTTTGTTGAATTTTTAATTATTAAGCAAATATTGAAATTGAAAAAAATAATAAAAATTCAATAAATTAAAAATACGAATTCCTGGCGCATCAGGAATATTTTGAAATATTGTTTTAAAGAATATTATATATTTTCATTCATCCAATTGGTATCAATAATACACGTTGCTTAACTTTTTTTATTTGTAAAGCAAACATTGAAAATGCAATAAATTGAAAATACGAATTTAGTGAATGCGAGTTTAGTGAATTTTAAATATTATTTGAAAGAATCTTATATAATTTTATCCATCCAATTGGTATCCATAATACACGTTGCTTAACTTTGTTATATTTTAAATTGTTGATCAAATATTAAAAATGATACAAATAATAAAAATTCAATAAATAGAAAATACAAATTTGGTGAATGCGCCAGACAATTTTTTAAAAAATATTATTCTAAAGAATATTATATATTTTCACCCATCCAATTGGTATCCATAATACACGTTGTTTAATTTTGTTGAATTGTAAATTATTAAGCAAATGAAGAATGTAATAAAAAATGAAGAATATAATAAAAATTCAATAAATTTAAAATACGAATTTGGTGGATGCGCCAGGAAAATTATAAATTATACAGTATCTTATATATTTTTACCCATCAAATTGATATCCATAATACACGTTGCTTAACTTTGTTGAATTGTAAATTATTAAGTAAATATTTAAAATGAAAATAATAATATAAATTCATTAAATTAAAAATACGAATTTGGTGGATTCGCCAGGTATATTTTATACAAATATTATAGAAGATTATTTATTTTCTCCCATTCAATTAGTATCTACAAAATATGTTGCTTAACTTACATAATTTGTAAATTATCCAGGAAATATAGAAATAAAAACCATATGAATATGAATAAAAATTATAAAATAATTGCATATTTCCATCTATGATAAATGTTGCTTAACTTTAATTCATTTTCAAACTTTAAGTAAGATAGTGGAAATGAAAAACTGAAATATACAAATATGAGTAAATTAAACATTAATTAAATTATTAATAAAAATGTTAGTAAACTTATTAATAAAAAAAAATGAGATGAATACTAAAGAAAATATTATGAAATATTATCATATGATGATTTCCGAGGGGTGTAATAAAACACGAGAAAAGTCAAGTTAGTACATATTCTGTGCACGAACTACATACACTGAAATTGTATTCAGATATTTTACGAGAAACAACTTTTCAATTCATAAGTGGTATAAAATAGAATAATTCGTGGAAATGTAGAAGTTTCACTTTCAACGATTGATCCCATATTTTAATAGCGCTCCGTATGGGTGGAATGGCAACAAATATTAATGGGTCAATTAGGATCCGAACGGCACGGCGGTAGACGATTGCTTAACTAAATGCATTCCCAAAGAGGGTCGACTTTAAGTGCACGCCCGAGTACATTCATTCGCTTAGAGGCCGACCGATTGACAGTAATGCATTTTAAATATAGATAAAGCGGATATTGATTCAGTATCAACAAGTCAACAATGAATGAATGTTATTTATCTATTATTTTCCCGAATAATACGACTTCGATTCAGATTTCCGACAATGCAAACTACTTTGAAATGTCTGTGTATAATTCCATTACGATTTTTATCCACACAATGGACTCTGAGTTGAAGTTCTTTTCCAGATATTGAAAAACGAATAAATTTCTTTCTAAGAGCTTATTTAAATATCTTTTTATCTATTATTTAAAATAAAAAGAATCAAAATATAGATTTAAAAAATTATATTATAATTTGGTGGATGCGCCGAATAAAATAAATATATTTATAGCATTACATAAGTAAATAATAATTTATCTTTCCGATTGAAGATAATAAACAATTTAATTATTTACTAATTAAAGACAACAAAAATAATATATTCCAATAAATTATTAAATGAAACAAAAAATATATTTTTAAATCTATTTAAAATAATTGAAATAGGTAAAATTTAACCGCTTAATTTAAAATCCCGAGATAACTCGGGCTTTTAAGTTAAGTATAGACTTAAAAACCCGAGAATACTCGTGTTTCATAAGAATATCCTGTTTATAAATTTAAACACCAAATAAATTCATTAATTACAAATGTGGCCCTCCCTTGTAACGTTGAAAGGACACAAATGAAAATTTTGAGAAATGAGAATTTTATATATTGTAAAGTATTATAAAGAAACCAAGCTACCAAATGTATTGGTCTAAACATCCATTACTTGTAACTCCAATTTTTCGCTAGTTACTTAGCTATAAGAGATTTTTCAGATAATTCAATATATAATCCACAACCAAAGCTAAAGAAAATCTGGAGTATTTTAGAATTAAACAATAAATTAAATTTTTTTTTGGAGTGCAAACAGAGATATTATCATTGATGAGAGCATTATGTTATATAAAGGGAGATTAGGCTCGATTCAGTATCTGCTCTGTAGTGGTATAAAGTCCTACATGCTGTGTGATGCCAATTCTGGCTATGTATGGTCTATAATTATTTATACAATTTGATGATGAATACCCCAATCATCTCAAATAGTAATTACCCTAATAAAACCTCTTCTCAACAATGGATACTGTTGATAATTTCGTAAACACGAGTATACTCAGGATTTTAATATAACCTTCCTTGAATATTATGTAATTACCCTATAAATTAGTGAAATTACTGTTTGTAAATTCAATAAATAAATTTGGAAAAATATGGACAATCTTTTACAAAATAAGTTATTTAAAGCATCAAATATTTCTAATAATTGTTTGTTTCTTTATATTGTTGCAAAGTTTATATTCCCAATTTCACAGTTAGAAAATTTTGTCTAATCTATTAGAGTTAGAACTTCCATTACCGGTAAACATATAATCGGTTTTACCGGTCAATATGATTAACGAAATTACCGGTAATTTCGGTTATTCGTAATTTGACTAAAAATTAATTGAATGAAATCCACGACTTTTTATATTTTAATTATTTTTTTAATAAACAAATCTTATTTCATATTTGTTAATTATAATCTCTTTAAATTATTTTTTTCGTTTACTAAGAAATGAATTATGTGTTTTTACTTAAAATATTTACCGGTAAAATAAAATATCGGATGTCCTAATTACAGAATTATTTTATACATTTTATATCCATCTGCTTAATATTCACAACACACATTTTGTAAATGATCAAAAATCAACAAAATCGATATAAAAACTGTAAAAGTAAAATTGAATAAGTAGAATAGAAATGATGGTGTCATAAATGTACAACATAAACGTTAGTGGGTAGTGTATGTTAATGCAATAATTAACATTGTATGTTACCATCATAAAATAGAGGCGCCGTACAACGTTCTAGTTTTAATTAACTTAACAGAGTCAGTTAACGCACTGGAAATTTCATATAATCGGTAACAATTTGTGGTGATTGAATATTTTGCATAACTATCAACATTTTTCACAAATAATTCACAACTTAATAATTTATTGAAGTTTTAATATATTCAATCAAAATAATTTTAGTTAATTATATTTTGAGTGATATTTGAATCATATATTTTTTCTAATTTTTATGTTAATTAAGCTATTATTTTATTTTATTTTATTTTATTATAATTTTATAAATATGTATTAATTATTGATGTGTAATTATTATAATACATTTTATGGGAAGTATATTAAACCCAGAATGGTAAAATGTACGTCTGTATAAACGTTTACTGGGTATTCATCGTCTGATTAATGTAAGATAATTTGTATGCGCATTATGTAAGTTAATTGAAAGATGATTGTATATGTATAAATGATATAAGATTACTGAAGACTGCAAGAAATGTGAGATAGAAATAGAAGTAAACAAGGAAGAGTTAGTTCGCCTGTGGCTTAATATTATTGGATTTGAAACTACTCAGTGATTGTCTTTTCCCCAGTGCTAGAGGAAGATCTATTTACTAGCCGTAAGAACTTCGCAGTGAAAGTTGAAAGTTATTTAGTTCGATTATTGACAGAGCGAAGAAGTTAAAAAAGTAGGAAATGCGACGTTAATTCGGTTTCTGCTCGGCTTCTAACAGAGGAAGAAAAAGAGGATACCATCCCCTTACATTTCCGTTTCCCTTTTGCCGCCGCCGCCACAGCACCTCCCTGCTGCTTCCTTATTCAGCTCCTTATTCTTCGCATTCTTAATTTACGAGTTCTGAGGGAAATTGCCAACCGAACGATTTTCATACATATATACACCCCTCCGCAGAGCCATAGCCATACCCATACACGCATCTCTTGGGGGGATAACATCTGAGCCAATTACCTCCGGCGCCTAGTAATTGCGCCAAACCGCAAGATTTACGCCTTCTTCTTTTCCCATGCCGCGCCGCACGGCAATTTCCTCGTGCGGCTCCGGCGCCGCTGCACCTCGCCAGATAAAAACCGAAAGTCAAAATTACCATATCAAAACATAATTTCCTCCTCTCGTATACGCTAGGTATAGCCTCTTCAATCCACGCATGGATGACGATGGGGCACGTATGTTCATGCATTCTTTCAACTCAGAATAAAAACAAAAAAAAACTACAAGGACTTTTGTAAAAATAACGTTTACACACGCTTTGCATAATTTTTACTTACTTTAGTCTTGCTACACATACCAGGTTATCTGCATTTTCTCACTCGCGTATTAAGTAAATGCTGATGTTTATGTAACAACAAAATATTTTAGTATTTCATACAAACTCCTATAACAATTTTATCTATTTATGAAATAATAGTCATTTGCATTATAATCTATAGAAAATACAAAAGATTTCGCTGTTTTTTTTTTATAATAATTTAGTTTTATCTTAAAAAGTAAACTATCAATCAAACGAATTTAATAAATATGTATTTTTTATATTTAATTCAATGATTTTATTATATTTTATTTTATATTTACATAACTAAAAGTAACAAAAAAGCATTTTTGTATCTGTTTTTCAATTAAATTAAATTTATAATTTATTTTAAAGCATTAAAAATTCAATTTAAGAATTTATTATCTTCCTTCTCTGTGGCTGCATATTTTATACCTTCTGAGATGATAATTGTCATTATGTAAAGTTTTATTTTAATTTGCATCAGGTATAATTACATTTATTCTAAAATATATTTTTGCTACATTTTTTTAAATTTTCAATCTAAAATGAAGTGAATTTTATTATTTAAGTATATTAAATTAATTATATTTATTTTAAAGAAAATGTTACAATTTGAACATAAAATATGAATTTAAAATGTAAGAAAAGTATGAGTCATTGGAATTTAATAAAGCTTTTGAGATGGTATCGAATAAACATCGGCATTCACGACCTCTTGAATACGACTTATATAATAACAAGGAATCCATATTGCTCACTTTGCAGTCTCCTATTTCCTTGAGTCGAGTGAGTATTATATTCATTGAAAGATGGATCGTTTCGATTTCATGTTTACATATACAACATCCACATAAAATAATTAATTATATCATTTTATTAAAAAAAATATAAAAATTCAATTTAATTTTATAAAAAAAAACTTATTGCATAATTAATGAAATTTACGTACAAAACAATAATATTTTGTCCGGTAATTCATGAACGTGGGTGCTTATTATTGACAACAAACAATTTGGACGAGGCTGGACATCAAAGCCTATTTACATTGTCCGCATGTCAAATTAACAACAATATGAATATCGCATTTGATTTATGTTAAATTCAGTATTTCGAAACGTAAACACGTTATTATTCTCTATAATATTATCTAATTGTACAAAAATTACATCAAAATTATTCAATTTATTTTATTTAATTTTATAGGATTTCTTTTGAAAAAAAAAATAACATCGTTTATTGGCCATTATTCTGAAAAAAAAATGAATTTGAAAATAATTTTAACAACTGAAATTTCCATCTGAAAGCCCAAATTTGTCGTGTTTTCTTTAACAAAAAGTAAAGTTTTAGTGAAGCCACCGGCTCTATTATCGAGTCGGTTGACATTGTGCTCGTACTATTAACTATCCTCGAATGTATTGCCTCTCTAACTCCAAACTCAACACAAGCCTTTCGGCTATACCGGATTCTGCTCGATGCACGAGGAGATGTAAGGAGGAAGAGCAAGAGAGCACGCGTTTAAATTTTGCTTTAAAGGAAATAGAAAAGGGATAGAGAGAGAAGAAAAAGGAAACAGAAAAAGAGTCCCGTGGAAAAAGGACTACCGATCGATGTGGGCCGCTTTCGCAATCAGTTCCTTGAATTTCTCCACTGCTTGCTGCAGAATTCCAACATCGATTTTCCCAATTTCCTCCACTATTATTTGAGGACGAGCCGAGGGAAGACGTGCCGACCATACGATGCCTCCACTTTTTTCCACAGTTTACGTAACCAACGTCTTGTGAAAATGTTCCCAGTTTCGTCTTTACCTCATCTCACTCAAAAACTAAGCAGTTTGAAATTTATTTATTAATAAATCTAATTTTGTAACTTTTTTTAACAATCTGTTTTTATGAACTACAATTTTGATACGCGGAATTATAAATTTAAAAAAATAAAGAATAAATTTTAAATATAAAAACAACACTTCCAATAATTAAATTAATTGTACGTAGTACAACTTAATATTACTTTTTTTAATCTAATAAATTTATCAGCTTTAAATTAATTTAAAATAGATTTTTTTATACAATATTATTTTCTAAAAGAGAAATAATTTTGAAATTCTCTCACGTAATTATTCTTAATTAAATTGATTAGTTTAATATATGAAAATAATACACAGAGATTTTTCTACAAGATAGGATTTTTTTAAAAATAATTCAGACGTTTTGTGTTATAATA
Organism: Nicrophorus investigator; assembly: GCA_963457615.1. NCBI lineage: Eukaryota > Metazoa > Arthropoda > Insecta > Coleoptera > Silphidae > Nicrophorus > Nicrophorus investigator. Next base: position 28,261,744 of record OY735142.1, read on the forward strand.
ATTATTATAATAAATGAGTCAATGATTAATTTTATTGAAATTAAAGCAATCACGAATATATAAATAGTTTATTTTTATTTAGTAAAATATTTAAAAAAAGTTTTTTATAAATATTTGTTTTTAAATTATTTTTCAAGTAATGACAGATATCAAAGCGTAATTTGATGTGCATTTTTATACTATCTAACTTGAATTCAGAATAACTTGTGTGCAGAAAATATGTGAATGTTTTACAAAACTTATAATAATGTTTTTACTACGTAATTGTGTTTATAGCTGAAAATGTACACAACTTAAAGAAGCCTGAAATCCCATTTCCAGATTTTACCACTTTATTGTTTATTATTCTTTAATGGTTCACCAGTCGTAGGAGAAGAATCGATCTTGCGGTACAGAACTGAGTAGCTGCACGAGACATTTTCTCTCGGCTTTAGTGGCTTTTAATGGTTCTCACAATCAAACACGGGTTTTAAAGATGTTGGATCAAGATTCCATTATTTCTGCAGATAGAAAATTATTTCAGTCTGAAACACAATATCGTCACCACTTCGTAACATTGTCTTAACAAAATTCAACTTCATGATTTAAAAAAAAAATGTAATAACCTTCTAATATTTAAAACGTTAATTATTATTTTAAATTATGCAAATTAAAAATTACTCTAATTTATTGTAATTATATTGGAAAGTGTTACTTAATTTGAAACAGCGCCTAGGTTGGACTACTAAATTGCAGGTAAAACTAAATTTTGAATGAGATAGATCTAATATAAAATCTAATAAAAATCAGCAAATATTTGCATCATACTGCATTCAATTCATTTTGAAGTGAGTCTCTATTCGTTCCAATGCATTCCTGAAGAAGTATAAAAATGTGAGTTGGAGGACCCAGTTCTGCCGATAACCGTATGGACGTCAACGTCAGTCGAAGACAAAGCCTATAGACATCAACTGATTTGCAAGTCAACGTCGCCTGTCACTAAATTGGAAACGCCTTCGAGCATATTCACATTACCTAATCCTCCCAAATCTTAAATGATTTTGTATTGTATTCTATATATTTATTTCACATTGTTCACTTTACAGTAGTTTTAAATTACTTATAATCATGGTTTAGGTTTTAAAATTATGATTTCGAACAGCCGCTGGGAATTAATTATATTCTATAACCAACATTTCCTTGCTGGATGTACTTAGCCTATGTCTATCTGATATTTTTGTTTTGGTTACTTAAAAATATATAAAAAATATTAATGTGAATATATCATGACTTAATTCATTGATGCCAAATAAATTCGATGAAAAATACCACTTGTGCAAAAGAATTTAAAAATAAAATGTAGAAGTTTCATTCAATCAATGAATGCATGTATGAAACGTAGTAAAAACAAAAAAAAAGATGTTTCGAAAATTCCGTCTAGACAATAATATAAAATTCATACTTAAATAAAATATTTTTTTTTTTTATTTCATTCTCTTTAAAGTGTGAATGTACAAGTATTTTAGTTACTTTGGAAGTAACTACTTTAGAAATTGTTTTTTGCTTTGTATATAGATTTTTTAAAACATTTTCTGTTTTAGGTTTTCGAATAATTCGATTTTCGAACAGCTTTTAAGATCGAATTCAACAACCAAGATTCAATTTGATATAAATAACATTAAATATAATAATAAGTTTAATATATTTGTTGTAATAAATATATAATAATTTTATTGAAGTCTAAAAAATACAGCTAACCCCCAAATTACATTGAAGATAGATTCTTTAGAAAATTGTCTAAATCGTAATTATGGATTTTTATACTTAAATCGGGAAATAGGTGTATTTATGCAAATAATAGAGAAAATGTCTTTTTATTTTAGTTTTTTATTCTATTAGAAATAGTATTTAAAATAAATCTATTAGATTGTAAGTTAAAATATTGAAAAATAGAATTATATCACCTATATAAAAGATGTTTTTTTTGTATTATGCGGATATTATATAAATCAATAGGTGAAATCAAAGCAATATACGTGTCTACTTTTATAAATTCTGTAAATATGCATGAAATGCTATAAAATCCTCGGCCCGAAAACCTTAATTATTAATCTATATATGAAATAATAGCCACATGTACGGTATTTGCACCAGTTATTGATCCCTATGCCATCTATTGTCAGTTCCGGCAACAACGACATCAACAAAACACATCCATACAGAGTAGGTGGAAAAAAGTGTGTGAACCGAATGTGCACACCCTTTACCCGGCGTTTCCTTTGTTTTTATTTCTCTCCGTTCACCCTTTCGGTAGCGCCGCACGTGACGGCAGCGCCATCGACCGAGGGGCGATCGAAGCACTGAATTATTAAACGGATGTGCGTATATCTGAGCTCACCGTGCCCTAAATATTAATTCGAAAAAAAAAACAAGCGAAGAAGCATGGAAGATGAATCAATTCCGGAAGCTGCTAATACCGGAAACGTTCCACCCCCGAATTCGGTTGTTCATTGAATTTTCTTTCCCCCATTGATTCGAAAATCGTGTTTGATGTTAATGCGCATCTGCGAATGAAACATGTTTTATTCTTTCATAATCAATGACGAGCGTAGAACATTCTTAAACGATCAACAAATGCAGTAACAATAGCGCACAAGTAATTTGTTTACGCTTTGGTTGCTATGGATACGCAATTAACAAATCCTCTAATTGATCGCCGGATCCGGAAGTGTTTTTTTCAATGGGGATAATTGCGAACACCGTTTTGTTGCGCGGAATCCGTGTAACCGAATAACACGCATCAATTGGTTTTGGTAAATAAAATCGCTGTTTGTAAATAAGTATTATAAATATTTTTTAATGATCATTTTTAGTAATTAAATGTAATTTTGTTATAAATATGCAGACATCAATTTTCCCGCCTTAATTTGAATAAAACAAGATATTAAAATAGTAAATTATATTTTATATTGATGGTGTATCGAATGTTGATGTTCTTTTCCAATAAATGTTTTCCACTATATATATATCCCTAGTAAATCTAAACTAACCCGAATCGAAACCGAGGAGTGCAGCAAGCTAACTTCCTCTGGAAGTTCGGAACCGTGCGGTTACTAGTTACGTGGTTCTGGCCAATAAATAACAAACTTAAAACGAGGTGTTTCAGGATATTTAGTTTCACACACTCGCACACGTACCTAATTCCATTTCAATCCAATAGTTATCTAATTTAAAGTTTCTTCCGGGATAATCTAGGTTCGTTTCCATTTCCTTCTAATCACATTTCAATATATACTGGATAAAAACTATTTTATAATATTTTTATTCTATTTCAGTGAAATTTATAAAAAAATAATATTTTTTTAATTCACTTCTTTATCTTACATATATCGTCCTGTATTAAGATATTAAAGGATAATTAAGAAATTTTTCATAATTAAAGTTTATTCTTTCCGATATTATTTAAGCATTTACTTTGTAATCTACATGTAAATCTCATAATTTTTATTGTTTTTTTCTCCAAAATAGAACAAGTGAATCAAACAATTTATATATTAGTTATGTAGTTAATAAATTCATCAGTGATTCAATTAACAAAGTTTTCAAATTTATAACTAATTATTATTGAATATTATGCAAAAGTCGTTGAAGTTTAAGTAGGATTAATTATAATAAACATATTTTTAATGAATACTACTTAAACCTAAGAAACATATCAGTTTATCAATGTTTGTTATAATACTATATTTTTTTCATAAAGAACTTAAACTAATGGCAGTTTTTATTTTATTTTATGTATTTTGGTTCTAAAACTATTAAGTTTAACACATTATTTTTTTATTCTGTTTCTTTTTTCTATCTAACATTTATGATTGTTAGTATTCTGTGTTTTTCTTGAAGATAATTTGAAGATCTTAATACATTATTTTTAATAAAACTAATAAATAGTTATATAAGTTAGAATATGATATTAGGTAATGGGGTAGCGTTTTGTATATTTGTAATATGTAAATGGTGCTTTTTACGACAAAAAATATGTAGGTCGAGTCAATAAGGTCGTGTTCGATTGGTGCACTATTATTGTTGCAGTCAGTGTTACCTTCTCAATTGTTGCTCGGTAGGTTGTTGACGCGTTTGTCGATGACCGCGATCTTCGCCGATTCCATAGAGGCCGGCGCTGAGAGCCATGTGGACAGGGGGCGTCGCGACGCTCGGCCTCTTCGACTTTCATCCCAGAGAAGATCCGCGACCCATCGGCAAGACGAAGAACCGGTGTATCACCAAAGCCTCATTTCCATCAAATCAACAAGATGAACATCAACAACAACTACTACTAGAAGAAAGACACGAGCACCACCAACAACACACCAAATGCTCGAGGCGAATTTTCGGCCTGACACCATAACATCACACCCACACATCCACCCCCGCGCACAAAACTTGTCGGACGGCAAGGAAAACACTGTAATCCAACGGAACACCAATTTACCAAGGCCGACAATTGCTGCTACAATAATTTATGACAATTTCAGATGTAATTTTGTCGGTGGTGGTTAGATGGGGCTAAGGGTTTGGCTCGGGCCGCGGGATTATAACAATAAATACCGTCGAATCATCAGTTTACTTTAAACTGCTATTATTCCACGCAAAAACATGCTCGAACTGGGCCAACGCTCGGAATGACCTCCGAAATCCATGAAAACCGAAAGGACTTTAATCATCCCTTGATAATATGAGACCGTTACTATTTACTGTTCACGTAATTACTTTACTAAATAAGTCCCCCATTATACAACCTAATATCCTTTCAAATATTCTCGATTTTTAAAATTCAGTCTAATATTAATAAACTTAATATTTAAAAATGAAATGTAAATTACGACTTTCATCATATTTTACTAAAATAATACTAAAATTAGTTCACGTAATTACGTTACTAAATAAGTCCCAAATATACAACCTAATATCCTTTCAAATTTTGTCAATTTTTAAAAATCAATAATACTACACTTAGTTTTACTAAAATAATACGAAAAATATTGCAATTTTTATACCAAATTACATAAGTGCCTCAATAGCAGACTATACCAATTTTAGGTATTTCCATTTATCATTTAAACTTTGACTATAAATGTTCATTCAATTACTTTACTAAATAAATCCCTCAATAAATATTCTTTCAAATTATTGTAATTAATTACATAAGTGGACTAATAGCCAATTTTAAATATTTCCATTCATCATTAAAATTAAAATGTAATAGTTAATATTGTAAAAAATCTGTAAGCAAATTACATATAGTTTATATGTTTGATAAACTATTGGTATTTGTAGAGTCTATACACATCTTGTAATTGCTTGAAGATTTATTAAAATGTGATTTCTTTTAAAAGCGTTTTGCATGTATGTCTAAAATCGTAGTTATCTTGGACATAATAAATTTGTCTATATTATTTATAACTGTTACGCAAAGGGACGGTTTTAATCGAGGTATCGATTTGGTGTCCCCACCTTTGGGGAACCACGCACACCATTTTTGGGACACTAAACACACTCTTTATAAATATAACAGCAACCAACGTAAATAAAAAAAAAATATACAGGAAAGGACAAAGCTATAACAGGAAATACCTGGTTATTTCCCCCCGTCAAATTTCCACAAAGCCGACCGCATTAAGGATGAGTGGAATTCCAAATATGTTATTCCAATCTTCCAGTTTCATTTTTACTTTTGTCCACAAGCATCGGCATTTTCCTGCTTGAATGCAGAACTAAAATTAACTTGAAAAAAAAAAACACTAATATTTTGGTAACAAAATATTTCTTCATAAAAAATAAACATGTTATTTTTGTTGGAATTTTCTATATATATTATTAACTATACTTTACATAGTATATAATATAAATCATTAATTCAGAACTGTATAAATTAATTTATATAATATTATTTGAACGAACTGTATAAAACACATTAAAAGAAATCTGAAAACTTTCAAAACTTGTTATTTCCTCTAGCAAAACTACTAGTTTTTAATACTTATAATGTTACTTAAAATCATCCAATTTAATTATAAATTAGTAATAAATCTGCTAGAAAGCTACTTAAAAATATTCTAATTAACTTAATCTTAAATACATTACTGTTATATAACAAAAGTTAATTGTTTGGAAATTATATCAAAATCCATGATTTTTATATCAATATAAACATTTGTATATAAAATACAATACATCATGATTCATCTACATATTTCTTATAGTCAGTTTTTACACGCACCTATAAACTATTAATAAATATAAGAAGTTATAAACTACATGCATTTCAAATCAAGTCATAGAATACATTTGCATGTTATATAATATCTTTACAAAACACATATAAAAAAAAATGGAATTATATAATATAGAAAAAATATATCAAATGGTATTTGAGGTTGCTACAAGTAAAATGTCACAAAACTAAATTACGTGCCTTAATGTCATACAAAGCAGTAATGATCATAACATTGTATTCTATATAAATACTAAATGTATGTTATTTGAATAATACAGAAATGCCCTTTTGTTATATAATTTTATATAGATCAACACCACATTTTTATAAAAATATTACATTATAATTCAAGTATAAAGTTCAAATTAAATGTGGATCAATAAATATATTTTAGTAGAATTTTGTAGAAAACTTTAATACTTTTTTAATTATCAGAATTTTAAAATACACGTTGACTTTTAATTGTACTTAAATTCATTTATGTATTATTAATAAATAAATTTAAATAATTCGCTTAGAAATGCGAAAAAATAACTAAGTTTTAGTCATAAATGCATGATTAGTGGGTTAGAATAATTTCTGATTCACATACAAATAAAAATCAAGGAATTATGTCAGACATGCATATTTGATTAAATCAATACATTTTTCTGATAGATTCAATCTGTTTCCCTTTTTGTTAAAATATTTTAGTACATATAAAACAGAATAAATTATTTCAAAGTTCTGCGTGAATTAACATGTTATTCCTGGTAATAAGTAATTTGAAAATAAAACTTTAAAACCGTAGATGTATTTGAAATAATGAATAATTCCTTCAATAATGTATTAGATTAGCGGCGTGCTTAATCGAGTTTACTACAGGTAATAGTAGTTAGATAATAGTTTCATGTTGAGTTTTGTTGTATTTTCACATCGATCTTCCTATCGAATTCATAAAAAATATATTATTAAATGGCATGAAAATCAATATTTAATATTTCGTTTTATATTTATTTGTCTATGAAAGAAACACAGCTTTTTTTCTCAGAATTACTATTTAATAGTTCATTCACAAATTTTCTTCACATTTCAAAGTTATAGTAACAGCCAAAATTAATTCACTATTAAAAATTCATTAAATAATACAAAAAGGTGAAATCACAAAAGAAACACTGAATATCAATAACCGCGTAAGTCGAGGTATTACTTAACTTGTTTAAAATATTTTAAATGAAAGTTAAAAATATTTTTTTTATTTGGTAAATGTGTATATATTTTAAAATAAATTTATATTTAAAATAAAACTTTTAACTAAATTCAAAAAGCTATCAACAAAAAATAATTATATTGAAAAAAATCATAATATTGCTTGTATTACTTTTTTTTTAAATATTATTAATATAATCAATATTGAATAGAAATATATTTTCCTTATTATTTTATCGATTTATTATGAATGGAAACTGTGTATTACATAATGTTGTCTAAAATAAAATACAAATAAGTTTAAAAGAATGTCTGTTAATATTTCTTTAAAAATATTCTTATATAATTTTTAGTATTACTTTACTTGTTGCTATTCAAAAAATATTTTAAATTAGAGTTAAAGTATATTTTCATAATGGAAAAACAACTGTATATTACATAATGTTTTTCAAAAATAAAATACAAATAAGTTTGAAAGAATGTCTATTAATATTTCTTTAAAAATGTTCTTATATAAATATTTTTTTCTTTAAATGCTCTGTATAAATCGGAGTAGCGTAAGTCGAGGTATTACTTTACTTGTTTCTATTTAAGAAAAACATATTTTAAACTAAAGTTAATGTATATTTTCATAATGGAAAATTACATAATGTTGTCTAAAATAAAATACGAATAAGTTTGAAAGAATGCCTGTTAATATTTCTTTAAAAATGTTCTTTTTCTTTAAATGGAACGCTCTGTAAACGAGTGAAACTGTAATTTTAATACGTTATAATTAATAAAACATTCCAAGCTTTGTGCTTTTATTCCAACCATTTCCATCGTAATGAAAACGCAGAAAATCGATTGCGACTTGAATAAAAAAAAATAGAATGGAAGGAATAGTAAAAATAGCGTTACAAAATTCATAAAACATGGAGTTTTCTGTAGAAAATTTAGAGAAATTAATTATTAAATTTAAGTTTATGTAATCATAAAATATATAATGATTTTTAATTGAAAATAAAATTATAATATTACTATTTCTATGTGTTATGGACCTAATTACTTTCCGATAGGGGGTGGCGTGGACGTAGATAATCTATAAAAGTCTATAATTAGCTGACACTGAACCAAAAGAAGATTGGATATTGTTTGTTGTAAGGATTAGATAATTGTTGCAAGAAACTTTGGAAGCGCCAAACCCTTTCGGTGAATTATAATTATGATGATCACATTTTTAGTTATTTTATTTTTGTTCGTTAAATCACCTGCCCCAAATATCTTTAAACGACCACCAACAAAATTAAGTAATTTCGGGATGTTTTCGATATCACTTACACTTGTTAATGTTGTGGGGGTGTTAAGAGAGACGTTCGCACGCGGATTTTGAAAATGCCGCCGCGAACGAGAGGAGACTGGGAAAAAAACAACACCACACCGAGTTATGAGTTGACATACGTTTTATGACTGTGTCACAATGTAGATACATACATATACATAGAGCGTCGTCAGGCGTCCGACACATACGGAAAGGGGTGACGGAGTGACGCGATCTGTTCCGGAAATCGACGATTGCCGTACGAAGGGTTGAAAGCGAAAATAAGAGAGAGAGAGAGAAAGAAAGAAAAAAACAAACACATGCAGATATAATTTATAATGCAAATTGCAATTAGTTTTAGCCCCAAAAAGCGTGCGCAATTTTCGATTGTATGAAAACGGGAGATTCCTCCTCTGAAATGCTTTTTTTCAGGAACTTTCAGTGACAACAAAGCCGCGGTATACTTTGTTTAATATCGATTGCATTAATATTTATTTATTACTTGAGGAGAGAGTCATTGCTCCAAAGCCGCATACGCAGTTGGCCGCATTTGAAGCAAAGCACACAGACATGATGTAATATATGGCCTATTACAACAAATCAATTACATTAATTGCAATAATTGCAGCATTGACTAATTGATGAAGGGTGAATAATTTATATAATTAATAGAGGGAAGCAGGCCGAGCGGCTAACATCGGATTTGAGCGATCGACGATGGAGCCGATTTGCATATACTGCTTTTGCACCCCTCCCACATTTCCGAAGCTGTTTAAGAATTTAAACAATTGCTATTTCTATAAATACTGCTTGAATTATGCAGTGAATAACAATGGGTTTGCTGTAAAAATACACGTCCTATGTTTTATTCATGCTTCCACTATGCAGGCATTCACCATGCGCCATTGTAGCACCACGTTTTTTTTTTATCAGAATCACCCTGTATATTAGATCGAAATCTTGGAATGTTGCGGCACTTTTAAAATAGTTCTTAAAATTAATCATAATTAACCCTTTCGCACAATTATATTAATGATATTGGTTATAATTAGTCAACGATTTAAAATATGTATAATATTTATTAAATATTTAGGATCTTTCAGTATTAAATAAATAATATAATTTCAGCAATTCATGTAAATTAGTCGGGAATTCTCTTATATTTATATGTTATATTTCATTAAAATTTCATACTATTAACCCATTTATTTAGGGTTAGAAATAAAAAATGTAATAAAGTTTAAGTTGATTAATGAGCTTCATAATAAATTATTTGCAAGAGTTATTCATGACGGTTTGCCATCAAAATTAAAATTATCTTGGTATAAATGCAAATTAATCCTTTAAATTTTATTTACTAACGGCACATTATTTTTTTTCAGTTTCAAGGCAATTTATGAAAATTATTTCATGGAACTTTTCTAAAATAATATATTTTATTCACTTTTTCTTATTTAAACTTAATTTTGTATAAGTTTGTCACAAAATTGTGATAAAAAGGAAAATCTTCCAAAATTGTAATAACATTTTTTTTTTATTAAGATTAACTGAAATAAATGAAGATTATTTTTTAAAATTTTAAATAAAATTTAAGAGAATTATTTCATGGACATTTTTTAATATAAAAAATATATTATATTAAAAAATAACTGAATTCACTTTGTTTCCTTGTTTGTCTAAGTTTCAGACATTTCATAAATGATGATTAAAAGGATTGAAAATATATAAATAAGTATATAAATAATTTTCCATGAAAAAAAAAAACATTATATAAAAAATTAACATTTTGAAAGGTTCTATGAAACAAATACAACAAAATAAATTGATTTCAATGAATGCTGATGACTCAATTTCCATGTAGAAATGTCCATACATACACAAAACAGTTTCAATTAAATACGAAATTTGTGTCGATTCTGTGCTTTTCAATTGGCCTGTATAAATAATTGTTAATATTTATTGTTCCATTTGAAAGCGGCGTAGAGAAATACAGACAGAACAAAAATATACAATGTAATCAATCCGATGCCTCATGACTCATGGATACGAACAGCGGTTTTACTCGAAACACGAAAATGTATCATCACCATCATTTTTCTTTTACAAGAATCAATTTCACTTATTTCGTAGTAGCTTAAATTTTTTATTTTCTAAAAGAAATTGTTTGGTAATTTAAAAATCTATAATTTTATATCATTACTAATTTCAAATTATTAATACAGTTTAGTACTTAAAAGCCTAGGTTTTTATATAAAAAAATAAAATTACATAGTTTTACCTATCAAATTCCACGATTTCGATTTACAAGGTTTTCTGAGGAACCAATTTTCAGTGTAAATTGGGGAATAGGTGTACTTATATCTTTAAATAGTTGTTATTTTGACCGTTATTTATATATTTTTTAAGATATAATACTTTTATTTTAGGTTGAAATAAATAACAAAATTATACATATTTTTGTTTTATTTTTTTCGATTTATTCTAAAGCCGTGTATAAAAATATTTGATTTCGATTTACATGATTTTCTAAAGAAACAAGTAGTAATGTTATTTCATTTCGGAAGTTCTTCAAATGAACAGCTAAAACTTGCCACGTCACGATACTCATCTCATCGCTTTATTTACTCATTCGACAATCGATACAAATACTGCATGGAAATCGCGTGATCCGAAGAAGGTAGTTTAGCGGATGTGGGGCGGGGATTCCCCGTGCCCAAGATTTATTATTAGATTAATGATGGATGTGTTTATCTTAATTACAGACCGCAAAAATATAATAATAATAACAACAAAATAAAACGTAAGCACATCGCGAGTCCTTGGCATGAAATAAACGACTGTTTGCATTGGCCTGTTTTGATCCCAATTAGGTTGCGCTTTTTCACCAAACCCCGTTCAACTGTGAAATGGAAGGAAAAAAAAAAGTAAGGGGTTGGTGGATTCACGATAGCACATCAATCTTTCGGCGGCTTCCAATTTGCCGCCGTTCCGGTTTTTTTTTTTCAATATATATTTATTTTTCTATATATATTCACCATGTATCGAAACGGCATTTGCAACGGCAAACGTTCAGTTTTTAACGTGTCAATGTCGTGTGCACGTCAGACATTGGCATCGTCGTTTCCGTTACGTGACTTTGGTCTACTCACCCGAAATCTCGTGGTCAGAAAATAGTTCAATGTTAGCACCAGATGGAAATAGAAACTCGCTCGCACTTCACCATTAGACGACGCTCATTTGAGACGATGGATGAGAACAAAGAGATGGTGGAGAAAGAAACAAAAAGAATCTGCACGCTGGACGTGTCTTTGACTTACCTAGAACAAAAATACAAATATTAGTCATTTATACATTTGATTAACATATTAATATAACAAATAATTACTAATTTCTTTTAAATCCAAAAATCTAATTAAAAGGATTAAGATTATAGAGGTTAATATTCTAATCGTATTTCATACAAATACATTAACTTAAAAAGTTACAAATAATTCAGAAAATTTAAAGAAATATTCTAATTACATTTATTATTATAACACATGTAAAAAATACATTTTTATATTTTTTTTGGCGATAATCCTAGTTTACTAATATTTCTCATTTTATTTATTACTTAAATAATTTTTGTTTGTATGAACATTTATTTATTATAAATGTATAATCTATATACGAAGGAAATACATATTATAATAGTTAATATTGAATATAAAAATGTGATTTTTCATTATTTTATTGTATAATAAAATCGATAATTTGTAACAGAAAAACTTTATTTAATTGTCTTATAATATAAGTTTATTTAATTTTTTTTATATTTGATTGTTAATAAATTGTTAAAATAATGAATAAAAAAGTTATAGTTTTTAATAAATGTAATTATATAATAAAAATTATTTTTATAAAATCTATTGTGTGTATAGTTCCAAAGATATATTAAAAGTTGAGCGATATCGATTGTGATTTTAGGAAGAGCATCATTAATCACAATGCCTTAGCTTCTATTTATATAAATTACATCTGTCAAAACAAATTATGTGCAGAGTGTATCCTTGACCTACTGCTAGGAAATTAGTTCTGAAGGTTACGAACGTTTTCAGATATATATAAATAGCTCGTTAAATCTTAAAGAAATACATTTTATTACATTTTCTTTAGTATAAAATAGAAATGTGTTAAATGTTAAAACATAATAAAATATATTTGAAAATATATTTCAATTAAAAATACGAAATAATTATAGTAATATTTAACAAAAAATAAATAAAATAAAATAAAAAGTAACTAAAAATATACAAAAATACGTAAATCTCCGAAATATTTTGGGAATTAATCAATAATATGAAAATTGGAAACATATTAATCAACATTTAAAATTGATGTAAATCATATTATTTGATTTCATTTTATTTATCCTTTTTTAAGAGATTTTCTTAATTGGTACTTTTTAGAAGGATATTTTTAGAATTGATCAAATATCAATTTTATATCATAATATTTGATATTCTTTTATACTCTTTATTTGTCATTTTTATAAATATTTTTTTGAATACTGTTTATGATGTAACACATTTTAAAATTTATATAATAAATAACAAATATTCCTATATAGAAAATGCACGTATATTGTATGAAATTTTTCCACAACTCTTCATTTTTACGATTTCGAAACAGCAATTATTCATTTTATAATTTATGTGTATATTAGTAATGAATATAAATATAAATAAAACATAAAACATTCATTCGAGTGTAAAATCTTAAAAACTAAGAATTATAATGATATTTTTGGAATTGTTATTTAATAATTGTAAAATTTGTTTAAAACTCTTAATTTATCCTCTTTATGAGATTTTTTTATGTACTGCTTTTTAGTTTTTTTTTTTAATGTAAATATTAGATAATCATATGTAACAAATTTTAATTAAAACTGTTACAACAATAAATTATAACAGATTACTCCGATATAAAAAATGCACAAATATTGTATAAAATGTTTCCACAAATCTTCATTATTACGATTTTGAAACAGCAATTATTCGGATGTACTAAAATTTAAGAGATGGAAAAATTTATAAAAGTAAATTTTAATTAAAAATGTCACAATAATAAATAAATTCATATAATTAATAACAGATTACTCTGATAAAGAAAATGCACGTATATTTTATGAAATGTATCCACAAATCTTCAATATTACGATTTTGAGACAGTATTTATTGGTTTTATAATTTATGTGTATATTAGTAAGGGATGTAGTAAAATTGAAAAGTTGGAAAAATTAATAAAAGTCAAGTCGAGTGTAAAATCTTAATAAATAAGAATTACGAAGTGTGGTGAGAAATGAAAAAAAAAGGAAGGGGAATAATGAAAGAGGAACAGGTTTTAATTTATGGAAATAAATGGTAGATGAGAGATAGAAAGAATAGCATAAACGTGAAATAGGGTGTTGCAAGAAGAGATGGCAAATGCGCCAGTGAAATGGAACACCTCGTTTATTAGCGTACATCATGAATATGTTTTTTATTATTTGTTATCAAAGTGAAATGGAGGAAGTGGTGGATGAGGAAAAGGAAGTGGAGAGGGATGGGATGGCACCAAGGCAAAGGGCATATTATTCATTTTGTTGGATTAATTGCCGTCGGAAACGTCCGTTCCATGTTTCGCGTGCAAACATTAAAATTCTGGCCTCCAGCCATCTTCGGCGATGACCTCGAGAGGTCTTCAAGATAAGATCGTGCGGAACGGTTTCAGCAATGAGGAATACACGCACATGCCATATACATATTGCTAAGAGACTCACCCGCCGGCCCCCACTAATATCATCTGCATTGCTCATCAGTGATATGTCACGACGGCGGAGGCGTCCACACCAGGTCCACATCACTTCCGGTCAGGCCGGAACTGCGGACGGCCATTGCCAACCGCAGCCGAGACGTGCACATTCCAAACAGATCATCATCATCATCATCCGTAAGGCCACTTGACGTCCGCACACATTTCCATACTCACTATTTCATTACCAACGTTTAATGGAAACCCACCACCCTCAATTGATGACTATTACCACCACAGTCCACCATTCACATGGATCATGTATGTGTGTATCCGTTACCACAGACCGTTGTTCATCAGTTGCCAATCAATATCTTTGCAAAACCACTTTTCCTCCTCCTCGCTTTTATATTTTTCTCGTTCTCTCCTCACGCCTATTTTCAATTTTAATTTAATCAATCAACATTAATCCAATTAAAAAAGAACATCCTGCAAACGGGGCGAAAACTCAAGATGGTAAGGAAAAAAATTAATTAAAAATCTAATTAATGAACTTCCTTTTTGTCTTTTTCTGCTATATTTTTTTTACGTCGGTATGTAAAAAAAAAATATAGCAAGAAGAATAATCAATATTAAAAATATATAATATTGATTGCAAGATACAAAATTAGCTGAATTGAATTATTATCTAACACAATTTGGTTACTTGTTATACAATCAGTATATTACAGAAACATAATAATCTCGATATGCAGATCAAATAATCTTTTACCAATGTAAAAAAAAACAATTTTATTAATTTAATTTCTAATTATTTATAATTAGATGCAATAGAAAATACTAAAATGTAGTTGTATTTCATA
The DNA here is from genome assembly GCA_963457615.1 of Nicrophorus investigator. Lineage (NCBI taxonomy): Eukaryota > Metazoa > Arthropoda > Insecta > Coleoptera > Silphidae > Nicrophorus > Nicrophorus investigator. The sequence continues at coordinate 28,277,120 of OY735142.1, forward strand.
ATAGTTGCACCAATATTTATAGAAAAATTACTTCTATTAGTTATTAAATTTTATGTTACAGTTAAAAGTTATATTATAAAATTTATTTAAATTGAAACAAGATATGAAATTAACCGAATTTAATTATATAATGTACACAGTATAGTTAAAATTAATTATTGTCGCCTGTTGTACCAATAATTCCAGAAAAATAATTTTAAATTTAAGTTTTTAAATTTTGTGTTACAGTTGAAAATTCTATTTAGTTTAATGAATTGAAATAATATATAACCAATTAAATTTATGTAATCTTATGATATTGTAAAGTTAATTAACTTAATTTGTTATTAAATACGTTTAAATGTCACGAGTAGTGCTAAAATGAAGGCGATTGAAACGCACCATTCAGGTGTGTGTTTATTCCTCGCATTTGCTTATATAGTTAGCTAAATTGTATTTAGTTTCATGCAGCGAATGCAAAATGTAATCTATTTCCATATTCAATGTATCAAAGGTTAACTTCATAGTTAAAAGATATTCAATTTCCTAGCGCATACAACAAATTTAAAATATCACATTGCTAAAAATAATTAACTTAATATTACGATTTTGAATACTCAGAAATCAATTTATTTTATAGAAATATTTACTATAGTTTTCATTTCATAAACGTCAATATTTAATAGAAAAGGATGTAAATAATTTATATTTTATGTAATATTAACACGCTATAAGAATTTCAGTTAATTTATAATATTTCTGTAACTATAAAAAAATATTATTTTTACCTTTGAAATTCTTAAAAAATACAGAATATTTGATATTTAAATTTGAAATTTAATTGTTGCGCACTTATCTAAATCAAATTAATTCTATATAAGAAATATAAAAGTGAGTGTATCAACAAATATTATCTAAGTTCGTGACTCTAAATGCTCATAAACATTCGTGTTCATTGCAATTGTATGCTTTTGAAGTTTACATGCTCAAAACAAGAATTATTTGTATAAAAATTAATCAAGATTTTTTTAATGTTATTTGTTTTCATTTTTTTAATAATGATAGTTTTCAATATTATTACTATTAACAATACGAAATTTAATTGTTACTAATTACAACATTGAAAATTTGGTTTAAAATTAATAAATAATATAAAAATATAAAGTTTAGAAAGTTGTTAAAAAATAAATTAAGATATTTTATTAATGTTATTTGTTTTTACATTTTGAATAATGACATGTTTTAATATTATTATTAATAATGCAAAATTTAATTGCTAATAATTACAAAATTCAAAATAAGGTTTAAAATTAATACAAATAAATAATATAAAGTTTAGATAGTTGTTAAAAAAATAAATCAATTTTTTTTAATGTTATTTGTTTTTACATTTTGAATAATGACAGATTTTAATATTATTATTAATATTAATAATACAAAATTTAATTGTTAATAATTGTAAAATTGAAAATTTGGTTTAAAATTAATAAAAAAAAGTAATATAAAAATGGAAAGTTGGTTTAAATGGAAATTGTTTAGAAAATTTTCAACTTAATTATAGAAATAAATAATTATATAATAAAAATATTTATTTGATTGCAATATATAATATTAGAGTTGAGTTGTCAGAATGTTGAGTAGAAGCGATGGCTATAACTAATACGAATATTATTGGCAGACGTGATTTAATTAAATACGAATACTGAATTGCACAATTGTGTCCGGTTCGATTCGAATGTCATCAATTTTGACGATTATTTTCCGTATGGAATTTTCGATGCGATAAAAGAGGGATGGTGGAAGGGCTTGATTAATTTCTAATTAAACCGCAGGTGGCGGTGGGACGATGGATGGAGTACTCCAGGGTTCTATGATTGATAGAGACTAGACCGAATCAACGGGTGACAAAGGAGGCGGTCGTTCATTAAATTTGTAATGGAAGAGATTCGTGGTCGGAGGCGGCCGCGTTAAGCGACGAACCGCACCACTTCAAACATCTATAATCAGTGTTGATTACACAATACGGATCAGTCCTGTCCCGATTTGCATGCGCGTATCACACAATACCGATTCCTGAATCCTGAAATTAATTGCATTGCAATACTATTAAAACTGATGACTATTGCGATTTACTAAATCTTCGTTATGGCAGTTTATTCAAATGAATTTTCATAAAATGTCATATAACTATGAGAAATAACAATAGTTTTGAAAATGCATAAATGTACGCTTTATTATGGAAAAGGTTAATGGTAACTAAAGAAAGAAAATGTATTTTTGGATTTGCATAACGGTATTGGTAACTCAATATGTTTTTTGATAAAATCGATTAGTAGGTAAAATTAGCCGTGAAAATCGGCAAATTAATGTAATTAAAAAATCCTGAAACCGCAATTTCACGGGTCATAATCTGTGTATATTTATGTGTTCGATATTTTAAGCATTTAACGATTTCGCGAGAGAGGTTTTCGGATCCCGTGAGGTGAAGGAGAACATTTGACCCCATCGAGGTCGATACGACTTGACCCCGACATTTAGAATAAAGAGGCCTTCGAGTGCCGTTCCTGTTTCCAAATAAGGTTTACCTTTTTTGTCCCGTCACTGCACTTATTTGCTACTTTAGGGACTTTAAATAAAATACCTTTACTTATTTTTGTTTACTAGAATTTATAAAATAAACCAAACCTATGATTAACAGTAACGTAATAATATTACATAACTTAGAAAACTGTGTAATTCGAAATCGAAAATAATCTAAAATTTGCATAATTCAGTCATTTATTTAAAAATAAAAAAAAAAGTCAATTCAAATATATTTACTACTCAAGATAGGTTCTCATTTTTTTTTATTAGAAATCTTGGATTTTCATACGTAAAATTGTGATTTCAATTTTAATCGTGTAAATAAAGTCAAAGGATATGTGTAAATTAATTAACGTGGAATTATATCCCTTACATAATAATACATAGTTTATGTTAGGTAACGTATCTCGTTGATAGTGCATGGATGACTAATGGGAATACTTATAAGCAAATGGACGACTGTAGGACATAGAATTGAATTATCACATAATCTTGGATTAAAATATCTTCAATATTTATAGCTCTAAAACCATAGCCAGGAAAAATAGAAAATATCTAAGTAATATAGATAATTCGAATAAAAGAACAGTGAAACTGCATAGAAAATAAAATAAATATATTAATTTAGTATATGAGATTTTTCATTAGAAGTTTAATATTTTTATATTTAATATTGATTAATAAAGACTTATAAATTATATAATAAAACAGATATATGTAAATGAAATTAATTTATCAATTTACTAATGCAATTCACTGAGTTTCATCCGTACAATTTTATTGTATTTATATCATTGTTTCTGATAATCTAATTTCATGTTTTAAATATTTCGAATGTATTGTCCATCCGAAATATTTTGCTGATTGCGAATTTTAATCAATGTATAAATTATATTATATAATTGGTTAATTACGGACGTCGTTTTGTGTTTTGTTACATTGTCCGTGACGTTTGCCAATTGTAAATAATCAATCGCAGCATATTCCAATTCGCTTACGCAACACTCGTTCTCTGTTCATTGATATTCACTATAATTTTTCAACGCGAAAATTCCTAATAGCATTCATACATTAAATTCGTTACATTTGAAATGGTGGATGCGCCGGGCATCACACATAAATGGTTTTACTATTTCATAGTTTACAAAATGTCCAGTAACTAAATATTTCAGTTAATATCAACTATAATATTAATTTATTATTCTATGTACATATTGTATAATAGTTAAAAAAATATATACATTCGTTTAAATAATGTAATATTCAATACAAAATTATTTATAAAATAAAATTATATAATAACTTTCAATAAAAATAATAATAATTAATTATTGCAACAGATACACAACAACTAAAAACATATTAATAATAATAAATGTATTAAATATAATTATTATTTAATATAACTGTTATAAAAGGCTATTTGCCAAAAGTATTTCTGCCCTTTTTTAATTAATATGTAAATTATTTAAAATAATATTAAATTTCTACAGTTAAATATTTTTCTGTAAAATATATGTAAGAAAATGTACCCTTATTGGATGAAAGTTATACGCAGTAGGCAGCCAACATTGCACCATTCTTCTTCGATCAAAAAATGTAAGTTATAACCTATAGTTTGAAAAAGGTAAATTGTCAATAATCATTTTAATATAACCAATTTTATTTTTAAATTAAATAATTAAACCCTTTTTCCAAATTTAAAAACATAAAGAATAATTACATTATGCATTTTGATGTTAAAATATTAAAGATTTGAGGTTCTACAACTGCAACTTTTTGATGTGAACAATTGACATGTGTAATAGACATATATTATTACATATGTGTTCATTGACTTGTTTCAGGGAGGATGTACGCAATTTGACGTTTAACATCTGGGTATAAATTTGACAGCTAATGTAGGATGCATGTAGGTGGTACAAGACATGAATGGGACAGAACCATTGATGAATATGCCCATTGAATTTCGCGTGAACATGCATACATGTAATTGCTCTTTTTTTTGAGCATCACGATACCGATAATTTGTTAATTCCGTTCGGGGTGGATGGGAAGGGTTGAAAAACAAATGAATTAATCGAGTAATTGCATGATCAATCAGGGGGTGCACACGGTGAACGTGTGCCGGCCCACAAAGTTTGATTAATGGTGGCTCGGATCCGATAACTCAAAATGTCGCGACGGACGGATGGACGGACCTGGGGCCCAGTTTCGAATGCTACTACAACGTGCTGGGTCATTTGTACAAATGTCCATCCAGATGGTACAGAGCCGGCGGGAAAGGAGCGCACGCCGATGGGCGGCGGCGGCGGCAGCGGTGGATCCTAGACCCGTGCGCCCCCCAAACTCGATCGATGCGCAATTCGGCGCAGCGGAATTGCAATTCATTCCACCAGACGTGATGGCCCCCTCCTGGTGGCGGCCTTCGCTTTTGCCAACATTAAGCACGCGACCCACATTTCAAGTCCAACTTTTCAACCTGCCGCCCCCTCTTCCTTCATACATCCGATGCATTCGAACACGTATTGTTGGTTCTTTCAGAGAAAATAAATCGCCTGTTTGTGCAGCATCGAGTGCTGCGGCCGACCGCCGCCGCCGACGCCACCTCCGTCGTTGTCGTCGTTGTCGTCAACATCCTCCTCCACTGCTCCTTCTATCGACTCAATACGAGAGAGAAGGGCGCGCCATCTGACGCCGGAGGCGGTGATCACCGTTTCTTCGCCGGGTCTTGGGGGCGGCGCTTGAATTAACTGCAAAGACGCGCGGGGGCCGATTGCTTATGCCATTCCGATGCGGACCGGGTACCCCGATTGATTTACTATTGCTACGCCAAAAACAAAGCTGAATTATTCATAAACGACGCGAAATGCTAATGCAGAAAAGACAACTACACGATTTATTCTGACAGACTTTCGGCATATTTAATTAAATACACTTGGAATCACTTTGACCATAAACTTCACTGCCACTCGCAGCTCCAACTCCGATCATCAATTAGACTCATCATCTATGCAGTAGCGAAACGACCGCATTGCAAGTGTTTGTTGGCAAAGGCCTCAGAAGAACGGAAACTAAACTAAGTTTTGAACATCAAGTTCGATACTCAGTTCTGATTACGATCTTTTGTATGCATCCAATTGTGAAATGTATACTATCCTTTATATCAAAGCCACTGCACAACTTACATAACTTTTAAAAACAAATACTCATATCAATAATAAATTATTAAAACCAGATTATCAAGATGTTTATGAATATTAATAATTAATTTATTGCATAATAACTAAATTGTCAATATGCATCACACAAAAATTGTACAGCTATCTAGTGGTTAGATATATGCATGATATAATAATAATGCAGCACACAATTGTTTAAAATTTTGAAAATAGTTTATAAGAAAATGCAATATTTTGTTGTTAATTTAAAAATATCAAATAAAAATAATGGATACTTTTTATTACATAATATTCATTTCTATTTTGTTAATTTTATTAAATATGAATATTTAAGCATGAACATTTATAATATAAACATTTGTTATTACAACGGTGCAGAAAATACAAGTCAGAACGTCAAGAAATATAATAAAATAAACGGAACGTGTCATCACCCTAGATAAGATGTATTTATTACATAAGTCAGTGGAATTCTTCAATAATTTTTAACATAAAAATAAATTAAGTTAAACTAATTTTAATTTTATGTAAAATTTTTACAAAATAATTTCAAATTTAATAATTTAGTGATAATTTTGATTCTTACACTTTCTAATATAATTCTTTAATATAAATATAATAATTTTCATACTGACATATTATTAAAAAAATAGTAAATCGTTGAATTTAAGAGTAATAATTGATCTTCAAAATTCTAAGTATTTTTGGTGCCACAAAACCGAAGAAGCAATACTATATACTAGCCAAAAAAGCTAGGTTTAGGGAGAGTTTAAGTATTAAGTATTTTGTTAACGAAAGAAGACTTGAATTATTAAAAGTCATATAAAAACTAAACGATTCTAAATTATTATGCGCAACCAAAATAGAATTAAAGATTAACAAAATTAAATTTTGAACTACATTAAAATTAAATTCATTGCTAGTTGTAATTATTCCTCTTACGTACAAGTAGTTATCAGTTGTTGAATTTTGCATGCCAATAAGCAATTATGCAAACCATAAACTGTGACAGCTGCAAACATTATGCAGTCACTGAATTGAAGTCCAGTTGTTTGTTACAGCGCAGATGCTTACATAAGCAATTAAACACTGACAATGTCTGGATATTAGTTGCTATTTTAATAAATTCAAAGATAAATAAATTTATATAATTTTATATAACTATTATTTCAAAATTATAATTAGAAATAGTTATATATAATTAATATTATTGAATTTATAATTTATTTGTCAACAGTCGAAAACATTCTGCGCTTGTATCTCCAGCATGTTATTACATTCTTATTCCATCCACAACCCTAGGATTGAAAATATTCTCCTGTATGTTACAGTGAACATATGTATTTTCTATATTGTTTTAAAAATTACTAAAGTAGCGTCACAGTAACTTGTAAATTAAATGTCAGATTTGCATAAAATTTTGACAGGCGTCATCTGAAGGTTGGTACTTCCTAAAAATCATATGGATTTGTCGATAGATGCGTCATCTATATGTCATCCTACGAACTTATTGAGTGAGGTGTTATTACTTTAAATCTTAAAGTTTCAGCATTTGAAAAAAAAACTGAAATAAATACATAATGATTGAGATTTACCGATGTTATTACACAACGCATTAATTCCGATCAAATAATTGTAATTCAAACATTAGTCGGATTCCATTAGCGGTGAGTTGCGTAGTGGTGCTCGTGATTCCTATCAATAATATCCTTCAAATGACATCGATCGATCAATCATTTCCAAGCCGCAAATAGCATTGCGATCATAGCAAAAATTGTCATTTAATTTAAAAATAATTTAATTTGCAGTATGCAAACAATAATTATATCATCAACTATATTTCGGTGAAGGCTGCAAAAACGATCTTCAAAATTACATTTATTATTGCTTTAAAGTTGCGATTGTGAACATGATCGATAACCTATTCTCTGCCACTGTAGCAACGCACATCCTGGAATACACAGATTAACATTTGGGCTCCCTCTTTGTTCTCGGGGCGTAGCAAAGATAAATCTAACGGCATTGTTGGATGAACATACTTATATTTCCCTACATCTATAATCAAGCGACGAGCCCGAAGGCACAATCCACCAGTATACAACATAAATTTCATCCCCTTTACGGTGGATTCTGTTAAGACAATGTTGAAGGCAACAGAAATATACACCACACATTTAATAGCAATATATTGATGAATCGACTTATCATGCATTTCTATTATATAATATTACGAATTAATTACGAAATCATTTTTTTTTATATTAATTAACATTTTTGCATTTTAATAATAATTATTAGAAGTAAAATTTGTTAAAATGTATTATAAATTAATTTACAAATTCAAGAAATATTTATCAATTTTTCTATTGTTATTTAATTTTATGATTGCAACTTCGGAATACAATTTTAAGATATAAATATAATAATAATTTATTATCTAGATAATAGAATATATTATTATATATTTTTTACTCAATATGAAGTTATTGCAATATTGGTGGATGTGCCAATTATCAATAATCCTTTGTATCTTTTTTATTATAATTTTATAAATAAGTTTAAATTGGATGAAAACTTGTAAGCAATTCATTAAAATCTATTTAATAATACGATGGTAGAATTGAATGCGGAATTACATTCCTTGAATTTTCCTGAGAATTCAACTGTAAATGAGTATTGGTCCGAAAGCTGTTATCCTTTTTCTCTGTTTCTCCAGTACCGTGAAGTGGAAGGAATGTAATATGTTGGAGGCCGAAATGGGGGTGAAAAAGGGAACGCCGAATTTCGAACGGAAATAAATGCGTTTTAAGCGGATTACAGCTCGGACAAGAGGCAGTTTCCACTGGATTTCAGGGAAATGGAAGAAGGAGGAACCCTATTTATCGGTGTTCCACCAAGAAACTGCGCAAAACCTTCCTATTCAGCTGCAACAAGCAAATCTAATAAACCATTTTTCCTTCTATTCAACATTCTAAAAAAAAGTAATTTATGCTGTGATTATTATATTGAGAATCTTTTATATCAATAAAGAAACATTATTTATTATTATTATAAATTATTGTATAATTTTGCAGAAAATCTTGTATTTTTTTCATAAAATTTGTTGTAATTTTTTAAATCATAATATTATTCTATTTACTTCATAAATATTTAATTAATAATATTTAGATTAGATTATTATATAGTTTTGAAGAAAATCTTGTATTGTTTCATAAAATTTGTTGTAAATTTTTAAATCATTATATTATTCAACAATTTCTATTTATTTAATAAATATTTAATTAACAATATTTATATTTGAATAAATTTTGTCTTAACTGTAGAATTTGAACGTATTTATGAAAGTCGAAGAAAAAAAAAATGTAGTGTTAAAATTAATTGATTATGTAATATTATTTATTATTTGAAATATAGACTTGTGTAAAATATGCAGTAAGAAAAAGCAATGAATTAAATTTATTCATGGAATTTTAAATTTGACCGAATAGGAGAAATTCGCCGAATTTTATTTCCTTGCTCTGTAGAATAATGGTCGTTGTTAGATGATCGATTCGTGGGGCATGTGGAGGAAAGAAAGGACCGCTGAAGACATCCAAAAGTGGGTACGGTGTTAATGGCTCGGAAAGGAAGCATTAAAATTGGAACCGGTGCGCGCGGATTTTAACATTTATTGGATTTTCAAGAGGAGGGTTCGTCTCAACCCCGTGTTCCGCCTTTCTCTCTTTATTTAGTTTTTTTTTTCAAATAGAAAGAGAAGAAAGAGAGGGACGAGGAGGCGAAAGTGGAAAAGTTATTTTATTTTATTGCCACCGCAACGGCTGCGGCCCCATTTTTCTCCCAGCAAAATTAAGGACTTCACCCACCTCTCCCAAGTTTTCCTTCTCTAACAATCATTTTTCTCTTTTGGGCTATCAATATTTTGAGATGAATGAGCAGATTGCTAAACGTCTTGAGTTAGAGAGAAAGGACACATACGAAAAACCGTTTAAAATTCCCGTTCTCACACACACACTTCCCGTTACGTAACTTCGAAACTCGACCAAAACTGAAACTCCTTCCGTCTTCTCCCAAAAACTTTTCCAACAATTTTCTCTTTCAACTCCCAAACTTAATGATTAACTATTCTAATAAATTTCTTAAATTAAAAAAAGACCAGCTTAACAGCATTAAATTCTCTCTCAAGAAAATAATTTTATTTCACAATTAAAATGGTGCAAACTCTAAACAATATAGTTTATACACCAATTCTAACGAGAAGACGTAAATTGATAATTAATTATAGCTTTTAATATTTATTAATTAATTAATGAGATTTCATTTAGAATAATTATGTAAAAATCATAAATTTTATAAATCTTGAAATAAAGATTCTCGTATTTATTAATAAAATTTTATTTATGGAAATTAAGAAAATTAACAGTAAATTGTTATTACAAAAAAAAAGATAATAATTACACTAATTTAGAAAAAAATTGTGGTTAAAAAATATAAGCAATCTTTATGTAATATTTAGTTACCTTATGAATATGATTTAAGTAGTTTGTATTTTGCATTTATTTTTTTTCAGTTTTATAAAAAGTAAAGGACTAATTCAAATAAAATTATGAAATAAATAGTTGAGATAAAGCAAAACTCCAATAAATAGAACTATAATAATATTGCTTGAGCTTAGATATAAACTTCTATTTTTGCATTGTTGAGTGTAGATAAGTGGAATGTATGCAAATCTCGACGGAGAAATGGAATTTAGGGATTGCATATTATATAAATTGAGCATTCGAGGATTCTACTATTAAAGCGTGTAACGTAATCTGTTGGGTCGAATGGAGAAAATAAAGGGAAATCTCGAATTACGAACGGAAATAAATGTAGTTTAAGCTGATTACCGATAGGATAAAGCGAGAACTCGTCTCCTTGGTTCTGCATAAAATATGCAGAAATGCATAAGGAATATTAAATACATGCAAGGGATTCTATATTTTTATCCTGTAAGTAAAGTCGCAACTTTTGCACGCAAACAGATGCTTAAATCTTCCGAGAAGGTTTTCTATCGAGATTCTGAAATACGTTGATGCTGCTGCAACTGGAAGTTCTAAAAGCTCTTTATACTTCAAACACATTTATTTCGTTTCGCATAAGTACAGCTTTCTATGTCAATAGCTATTAGATTATTTTATTTTTATGTATTAAATTCATGTGTAAATTCAACTTTTAAATTTTATAATATTTTAAAATAATTTTGTTATGTTCACGAAAGTGTTCGTCCACTAAATTTACCGTAAATTAATTGAAAAATTCAACATTTACAAAAATAATTTGAAAATCAAACATTTGAAATTTAGCGTAAATAATTTGAAAAATCCTAAATTTAAAATTTACCTAAATAATTTCCAATATTTGGATTTTACTGTAAGTAAATTGAAAATCCAATAATTGAAATTTACCGTATATAATTAGAAAAATGCAATATTTAAAATTTACCATATATTATTAGAAAAATTCATGATTTGAAATTTACCGTAAATAATTTGAATATTCTAAATTTGACCATTACTTTCGGGTCAGGTATTTTTTTTATAATTATTGCCTTTCAATTTTATGAAAATGTCAAAATGTAGAATTATGTATTAATTCTGTTTAATCCAATAAATGTAATTATTATAAAAATGTATCACTAAAAAATAAATTACATACTGATCATTGAATTAACAAAGCTTTGATAAAAGATAAGTAATAAATCTGTGAATATAAAGTTCTTGATTAAATATTTATTTGAAGTTTAAACATTTGAAAATGTTTATGTTTTTGTGATGTGTGAAATATGGAGCTGACAAGGATAAAAGAATCTTAAGAAGAAACATGTAGACACGTAAAGTATGAGGAGCGCTGCAAACAATGTTCTATTATAACTTTCTTACAAATTACGTACATTATTAATATCGAAAAGTCGAGTTGTTTTGCGGGCAGAGTGAAAAATAGATGCTAAAACAAACCGAAAGGGAGAATGTCATTAGTTATTTCCTCTTTCTCAGAAACGCTAAAATAAACAGAATTGTATATAATAATATAGAAAAACACAATCTCTTTCTTTCCTTGAACGCATTTAAAGGCTGATTTATACGGTGCGAACGGGATTGATTATTTTTCCTTCGGAAAAATAAAAGCTGAGGTAATTAGGTGCAAAAGCCCTCGAGTTCTCGCACAAAAGGCAAAGATAATAAATTTGTTTGACTATTATTAGCATCGCCCCCAGCTGTGTAACCAATAGGGTAGGGCGCAAACTGAGTAAAATTTTCTTCTAAAAGAAATACAACGATACACACACACCTCTAGATGCTAAGATTTGGCACACGCCAAACAGCAGCTGGGGGCGCGTCGTAATCTCGTGTGTTCCACGCACGATCTTCTTTACTACGGTGTTGCGACAATATTTTTTTGGACCCCCCATTTTATTTCGAGTGTTCGCCGTTGCGGAAAAGCCGATCTCTGACCCCGTTCCGCAATGCGACTTTAATTTTCGGGAGATCAAAAACGCCGCCCTCTTATCACTTCGATTGGGTCCACCTCTCTTCGAGCTGAGAATCCCAATGGAATTATTTTCACTAGATCTATATTTATAGACAAAAAAAAACTACTTTGAAGTTGTCCTCAATCACCGCTTAAATCCTCTTGAGTTCTCTGCTTTAAAGCGGAGAGATTATTAAGGAGATACCTTTGAGTTATGAAGATGACAAAATTCAATTTCCTTCAATGCTGAATGTTGCATTTATTGAATATTGATGGGATTCCGTCGGTGCTTCGTATATTAAGTGAAAACAGTCTATTTATAACGAACACAAACCATTTAAGATTTTAAAATAACTTTGCTTTATAAAAACCTTTTCCATACAAAATCTATCCTTTTTTTAAATTATAAAATCAAATTTTATATGGTTTACCGTATAAATAGTCAATAAATTTGACCGTTTTGTTCATGGAGAGAGGAATTTCAAATTTACTTATTACATAACGAACATTTACTATATACAACTATTGGAACTTAACCAAAAGTTCCTACATTATGTATACAAATATAACAAAATCGATACAAAAACTTTATTTTTATGAGGATAATCCTATAACTTTCTTTTAAACCTTCAACAACATTCAATAAAAATACATCGGTCAATAGCCGTTTGTACTTGAAATAAACTTCAATGGAAATACTGATGTCAATAGTCTTTTGAACTTTTATATCATTTAATAACTGGACTCTCTGAATCCTTAAGACTATAAACTTCAATTTCTTGTCTAGTTATTCAATAAATCTGTTTTTTTTATATAATAATTAAATAATTTTCTTTTAAACCTTAAACTTCAATGGAAATTCTGCAGTCAATAGTCGTGTAATTGTATATCATTTAATAACTGGACTCTCTGAAACCTTAAGACTATAATCTTCAATTTTTTGTCGAGTTATTCAATAAATTTGTTTTTTTTTCATAATATTAATTTATGTATTGTAATTGTATAATTATTGTGAAAATATTATTTCTGTAAGAAAATAAAAAGTTGTAGTTAATATAATTTAAATAATGTATCATTAAAATAAATGCGTACATAATTAAAATGAATGTAAGTTTCGATTACATTTCGGAGATAGCATGAGGCAATTTACTGGAAATATAAAACGACTTTTATAAAAGTTTGTTTGCAAATTAGAAAACTTTTCTGTAACTTTTCAATACAAAAATTTTGCAAGTCATCCACAAAAAAAAAACAATAACAACAAAGAAACGGGTCGTTAGTGTGTAGTGGAATTGATAAATCAATGCTACGACATAAATGGATGTTAATGCAACTTAATGTAATTATTAGATATTAGTTGTTGATGGAAACCTAATATCTATTTCTAGTTATACAACGTCGAACTTAATGAGAATCGCAAGAGATTATGCTTCGACGAAACTGAAATTAGTAAAATAATTTGCATGTAGTACGGCATCCTCAGGAATACGGTACAGCTTAAACCTAGGTTGCTTTAATATTGCGGGAGCGGAATCTGCACGGAATACTATTACAACTATTTGCCTTCAAACCGCGCACCATCTTGACATTGCGTCAAACGTATTGAACTTACTATACTGCAGCTCAAGTTGCAGACAAACTTTCCCACTTATTAATTTAAACTTTGCATTTCAAACTGCAAAATGCTTTCATCTTACATTTGTTATTCTTTCTAAGTACTTAAATAAAATTATTTTTTTACTATCTATTTACAAACATAAATGTATTATTGTTATATAACATTTGAAATATATTTTTTTGTAACATTATATAAGCATGTTGCACTAATTATAAAAAAAAATAAATAATACTAATTTTAAATATTGTATAATATAATGATATTATAATAAAAACTTATTTTCATTAATGTATACATAATTGATGTAACTATTATAATAATTATATAACTATTTAAACAAATATAACATGTTTTAAGTTAAATTTAAATAATCAAATCATAATAAAATACTATAGTATAATTGAGTTTTATTAATCAAATTACTCTGAACTCATTTTTGAAATTCTTTTGAGTAAGTAATAATTCCAAAAAGTTTATAAATTCATGAAAAAAATGCAAAAAATTGCTTATATTTTTTTTCTGCAATAAATAACTTATACTTATTATCAATATAGTTGATAAAAGTGGAATTATTTACAAAAAATATTTTCCTTTTTACTTTTTTACATGAATACTCACGTAATTAGAGATGAGAGAAGTAAAATTGCATAGTTAGTAATTGCGATACTTTTTTTTCTACGTAATTGATTTACTTAAGCTTTGAATACATTTAACTGGAAGCATTTAAAATGAAGCTAATGGAGGCTATTATTGTTCTGAATCGCGCCGTTTCAGGAGATTTTCCAAGTTTCGCGTCAATTAAACAATAATTGTTACTAACGAGGTAGCAACCATTTTCTAATTGCTGAATCATTAGGACCTTGATAACTAAATTACACCGATTGACGCCAATAAATAGACGCAATTCGGACTTCGCTAATAATTAAAGTAAATAAATAAATAAAATACTCAGTTTATAGCTAAATTGTAAATTGATTGATTTACAGAAATTTTAAATGTTACAAGTAAAAATGTAATGAATTAAGGAAATAAATAATACTTATTTCAAAAATAATAATCTGAACTAATTGAAAAGAAGAAATAAATAAGCAAACAAAAATTATTACAAATTTTGAAGTAAAAAGTAAATAATATATAAAAATAAATAATATACTGAATAATGTTTAGTTATAGTAGGTAATAATAATGTAGAAGTCTTTGGAAGTGAAGACGCAATAAGAATTAAAACTTTAATTAGAGAAACTGCAATTTGCTACAGCGTTAATGATATTAATTTCCAGGCTACAAACGGTTTCGGATTTAAATGACAAAACTTCGGTCTTTATTTATTGGAAGGGCTGTTTTCCAACACTGCGATATCTTCCTGGTATGAGGAGATTCATAAACACCATTTGCTTTCGAGATTATTAATAGTTTTTGAAATAAACGCTATAAATTATGAGTCCTATAATTAGATGCAAAAGTAAACTGTTTGAGGGATTATCCATTGCAATGCATTATTTCAACGTTTTTCGAGAGTTTCGCAAAAGAACGAAGAGAAAGGCTTTTAATCCTCAACGTTTTAAGTAAATCTCGCATGTTTTTAAGTGCCTCACCAGTTCGAGTGGAAGTGGAATGGAAAACGGACTCTTAATTACGGTGGCTCCTCTTTCCGTCAGTTTTACTTTCAAGTTAAGAACTGGATCGTCCTGAATTGCAATTAGTTGCAGTTATTTGTCTAAGGCACCACTCGCTCTCTTTATGTGTCGGTTACGTAATATTACCATAACGCTTGACGTGGCGTTCCTTCTTATTCTTGGGTCCGCTTTTTGGGGAGGTTTTGCATTAGCAACGTAGGCGAATTAGCTGTGGAAATTTTGGAGTTGATCCCTAATTAATTGCAGTGGGGTGGAAAGGATTCAATTATGTGCTGATATACGGATGTGATTAATTTAAGAACTATTCATTAAGTGTGTACTTCTTGAGATACCGAACCAAGAGTCCATTTATAATTCGCAATGAAAGTGCACTTTCTCTTTTACCTAAATTGGTCTAATTACATCAGAAGGAATTAAGTTTTTTTTCGTTTAAACCAAAAAATTTAATCCAGCAAATGTGAAATAATTAATTCGTTCTCCAATTTCCATGCCAATAAAATGTGTTTCATGAACGCCAAATTTCATAAACAACAAAGGAAAGTAATGAAAGATATATTTAGAATTCAGACGTTTACGATGATTAAGCATGAACTAATAAAAATCAATACTATTGAAATCACTAAAATAATTTATATAATATTAGTAAATTAAAGCTTCAATAAAATTTTATATAATATTTAACAGTAATTTTAAAGTATTTACTACATTATATTTTACTTTAAAAAATTCTAAATAATCTCTCAGAACTACAAAACTATTTCAATTATCACATTTAAAATTACCCATATTTACCGGTAAAAGCTATTATTTTAACCGGTATTTTTTTTAACAGATTTTTTTATGATTTAATATATTGAATTTTTTACACTAATAAAGCAAAATTTATTCTTTAAATTTTTTGTACTTATTGTTACTGTAGAAAATAATTACTCGTATTTCTTATGAAAATTTATTTATTTTAAATTAAATTATTATTTTTTTTTTATATAAATTTCATAGTATAATAATACAAAACTAAAAAATACTTGTTCAGTATTTGTTAGAAGTTTTCTGTTCTTGCTGATCTTTGAATTCAATATAATTTATTAAAAATTGTATTTTTTATAATATTTTTAATAATTATGTAATGTTCGATACTAATATTACTAATATTGATTCACACATGAAATATTTCAATATTAATCTTCGATTTTAGTAAATAAAAAAATGCATTTATTTACAAATTAAATTAGAAAACTGAATAGAAATAAAACAAAAATTTAGTAAAATTTCTTTCAAATAAATAATATAAATATTCACAGTTCATATTTTAAATTTCTCTTGCGTTTTAATAAATAAAGATATAAATAAAATAAAAGAATATTTCATAATAAAATGTGAATTCCTGAAATTCGTTATTGTGATATTTCTTTTTATATCTACTGCTAATATTAAGGCATGTCTGAGTTTAGTTGATACCGAAACTCGTTAAGAATAGCGGATCGGGGAAGCCGAAGGAATGAATTGCTCAAAAATGTGGAACTTTGCCACATCGGATCGACTTTGTAATCGTATCGAATTCCAAATGAGAAATAGGTCAACTGCATTTCTCGACACAATTGTCCTCTTCGTAAATTAAACTTAACATTCATTAACAGGAAACAAGACTACGACTACTTGATTATATAATTAATTATCCTTGTTTTCTGCAATAATTGCTTTATCCTATTCATTTGATTCATTTAATTAATTATTTTTATAAAAATATAAAAAAACGTTATTATAATTTATTAATAAACTGTTGCGTAATTGAGCAAGATTTTAGGTGAGTGTCAGATTTGATCTTAGAACTTCTTTTACAAATTCTTCTTTAAGTGATTTAAATATAACTCATTATATAAAGATGATTTATTTTAGTTTTCTTCTTTCGAAAACTTTACGAAACTTGAGTCTAGATATTTCAGGTGTAGATGAACTCTAATGAACTTTAAAAGAAATGCTCTATTTCTTAAGTGAATTAAATAGTTTTTGATGATCAAGATTTGTAACAAAAATAATCCAAATAATTTAATTACAATTAATTAAATTATATTTTATTGGTAATTATTTTAAACTAGTGAATATAAATTTATAATTGTGAACTCAACAATTTGATTGAAAAGACAAAATTAATTAAATTTATCGAATAAACATTATTGTTTATAATACAATATGAATATTCGCAACTTCTCGCTGTAATTAAATTTAACGTTGTATCCATCTGCACGTGTGAACACAATAATAATTTCTGTGGCCACAAAACCAATTCGTTTTATTATTACGATCCAACTATTACAGCCTTCCATTTGTTATGAGTTTTAACTAACAATTGTGTACTTAAAGATCATTAATGTAAAGTTATTAAATAATCAATAAAATCACTGAAGTAATAAATATAAAAATTTCCACAAATTAAAAACGCATGTTTTTAACACTGTCATTAAATTTAATGTTATAACAAAAATTATTGATTTTAAATCATTAATTATTTATCAAAGATAAATAAAATTATTATGCGTTTTATAGAAAAATTGCATAAATGTTTAACTTATATAATAAGGAGAGTTTTTAGAATAAAATTAAATTAAAAGTGTAAATCTATTCATTTTTTCAGAAATTTTATAAATTTAGAGATTAATATCAACTTTGTTTCTGTTCTATACTAATTTATATTGTTAATAATTGATTGTATAACAAGTAATGACTGTATTATCTATGTATATTGATGAATAATTAGTGGTATAATTCAACTAATCTAAATTAAATATTCTAAGTATAAACTTTAACGAATAATAAAACAAGGCTTATCGAGAATCAACTAGAGAGCAAAGAGTAAGTAAAGCAAGCAAAAATTATGATAATTAAACAAAACCGACCGAAAAAATTAATTAAACGAAGGTGTATATAGATTTTTTTTTTGTTTATTCTCTCTTGTAAATTAAACAACCCTCCGGCTTGAAACTCTATACTGTTTCGGTACTGAAGCAATGTTTGAACATATAGCAGAAAAAACAATAATAAGAGCACAGGAAATCAAGGGTTGAGCAAATAGCAGTTACTCTGCGGACAACATGAAAGAATATTAAATCACAAAGAAAAATGCAAACGCAACAAACCGAACTGCGGGTAAATTGTTTGTGAATGCGTGCGCGGCCGCGCAGATCGCCGTTGCAGCATCATATGATGTAACGCGAGAGCCGGCAGCATCAACAAACAATTTACTCTTTGTTATCACTGATTTTCAAAATAATGCACCTAAACTAATGTAAGAAGAACGGAAAAAATATGCTAAGATTAACTATTAAGTAAGAAAATATACAGGTTTGGTAATGTTATCTACCCAGTTTTGGCACTATCACAGATAATCAACAAGTAAGATAACGTGTGGCTAGGGGGCGTTGCGACGGTGAGTTTGTAACTTGGATGAGTGCACAATTAATTAAATATTTGGACTTTCATTAACTTGTGTTTTTTTATTCGCTTTTTACTGGATAGTAACAAACAGGTATTATTTGTTGGTTTCCCATTCGTTTAGTACGTGGTTTATTGTATTACTGTTATTATCATCTTTTAGTTTCGTGCGTGTGTTATAATATTTGTGTATTCTTTCGGTTGTTGTTCAGCTGGTATTTGGTTGGTTTTTCCGGCGGTTGAAGCCTGAAGAGCAGAGAGAATCGGCGCGGTTTGGGTTCGGAAAGCCGTGCGGCCCGAGCGCGCGTATCAGTGCGAACTGAACACTGGGTGGCTGAAAGAGAGGAGCGCTGAAAGCTGAAAGAGCGAGCGGCCCGCCGCCGCCACCGACGACGCCGCCGCCCCCGCCATCGCCGCCGCGACGACCTAAACCGACGTCGACGTCGGCGTCGTCGCTGCTACCGATGCGCTGCCCCTCGCACACACCGCTTACATACATACGTACACGTACGCATACACACGCGTCCGGACGCTCGGCGCCGCCACTAAACGGCGCTTCATCATCGCGCGTCGCCAACGTAAACCCACCCCGACGAAAATTTAATAATTTCCCCTATTTTCATTTCACCACCGTATCGAAAACAACGGACGATCTTTGCACATCTTGAAAAAAATTGCTCGAAACAGGTGATTTCAGTACGTGTAAAGTTTCGCTAACTTCCAGTTGCTTATATAAGCCAGTGTTCAGTTAACGTACAAAAATTTTGGTACGCTAAGTGAATAAACGTTAATCGTATAACTGTTATAGCTTATAAAAATAATGGATTTATGTACATTACAATCAATATCTATTAATTCTTTAAAATGTTGAATAAAATAACGGTTTTTTCTTTCAAATATAATAACGGAAAATACTCATAAAAACTAATGTTCAATATTAAATTAAATATAGGCTATATCTTAAAACAAATTTCTAATAACTGTTGTTAAGTAATCTTAATTAATAAGCAGTTAAAGCTGATTTTCCTGTTTATTTGCAGCTGTTCACTTTCTATATAATTAATAAGAAAATCAAATATTCTTTTTCCAATAAAGAGCAGTAAGTTTTTAAAAATATTACAAAAAAACCAGATATAATAATTTTCTTGAACTTAACATTTATATTTTTTGAAAAATTTCAATTGAAAATTAATATTTACGTAAAAATAAAGTTTTTAATTACGATTCGTTATGTTTTTATATTTGAATAAATTATAATTTATTTTGTTAATTTCCTAATGTAAAATAATAAAATAAAATATTTGTAAGACAGGAAAGAGTGAAGTAGAGAGAAAGAAAATCAAGTAGCGACAATTCTCGTAAACAGGATGCGTAAACAAAGTTTCGCGAACTTCCGGTCATTCAAGTTGAAGGATGCAGATGGCAGGTTATGTAAATGCGAACGTTATTGCGGAAACATGTCACAAATTAATTATGAATGAACTTCAAACACCCTTGCATCACATGTGAATATAACATTTTCTGTTACATTTTAATGAAAAATAATTATATAAACAATAGTATAATATAATTATTTATAATTATAATTATTTCAGCCACATTTCAACTATTTATAAAAAGTGTGAAATAAATTATTTTCAGTTTAATTGTCACTAACCAATAATAAAATTGTTATATAAGTCATAATAATTGATTAATTATTAAATCCTCATTTCAAAAAGTGTGAAATAAATTTTGATTTTTTTTTCAGTTTCATTGCCACTAACCAATAATAAAATTGTTATATAAGTCATAATAATAATATAATTATTACAGCCACATTTCAATTATTTATAAAAAAGTATGACATAAATTATATTTTTTTCAGTTTTATTGCACTAATTATAATATTGTTAAATAAGTCATAATAATAAATGCTCATTTCAAAAATTTTGAAATAAATTCTGATTTTTTTTTTCAGCTTCAATGCTACTAATCAATAATCTATAATAATATTGTTACATAATTCATATTGAATTTATAAATAAAACATTAAAATAATTGAAAAGTCATTGAACAAACATGAAAGAAAACACATTAAAGAAAATTTAAAAACAACACACGAGTTAATTGACAGACTTAGACTTGATGGTTTCCAAACGGTGTGTGTCAGAATAGTTTGCTTTGATGAGGTACCATATTTTTTAAACTAATTGACATAGAATTATGTAAACGTTTTATTTATTTCAACAAGATATTTCTGTATGCAAAAAATCGAAATATTGGGATAATTTACTTTAAATCATTTTTATACGTAACTTGTCAAACGACAATAATAAAAAAATATTAATTAAGAAATAAATAAAATATTTTAATGAATGAATAATAAAATTCTGTATAATTTTTGAAATAATAAAAAATCGATTTAATTCAGAAACAATAACTCATAACAATGATATGAATGTCTGTGATTCCGTAAATCATCGAGATTCTGGCAAAAGCAACAAGAGTATCCGAAATCAAATTGTCGATGATGTATGATAGTTTTTGCCCTGATTTAATTAGGCGTGTAAGCTGCTGCCTTACGCCGCTCAGAATAACGTGATTTGTCTCCTTTCGGCAGACATATATGACTGGGAAATTGATTGATGAAGCCTTGCTCAGACCTACATCCTCCGCGATTACACATACCGAAGCACCTCCAGATTGCAGATTCCTCAGGCAAAGACGATCCCATTAATTATTACCGACTAATTAATTTAACATATCGATAGCTCAAAATGTCCATTAGATTTATCCAATCTCGAATTGCTACATTTATTTGTTTTGTGTTGTAAAAACACATTTCATTAATTTAAGTAATAATAAAGTGTATATTTCATACAAAAATGTAATAAAAATATAAAATATTTAGAAGCGTTTTGGAGAAAACGCAATTAAAGAATTTGTGATTTGTTGTTAGTGGTTTAACCGTATTTAATGAAACATTTTTGGCTTTGGAAGCTCTCTCGTTTCTGTTTATGGTTTACAACTGGATGTGTGCGGATGGGAAAGGCTAGGATAATAAAATAAAACACGAAACAAACGTTTGTAAGTTGGGGAAAATATAATCCATTTTGGGTTTGGTATAATGTTTCGTGCCCCTGTGGGGTTAACCGGGGGCGGCGTGAATTATGGGGGGTCCAGGGGGTTAATTTCAAACCTAAAAGCGGGGTGTTGCCGGGAGACTGGTACCAGCAGGAGTAGTAGTAGCACACGCACTAATGGCACCCCGATGCCTGAGGAGGTCCTCGCAAGGAATTCACACTATTCTCAAATTATCCTGACGAGTGACTATTATATACATACATATATAGCCACTGCTGGCAAATTGTTTCCTCAAGAAATTTTAAATTCTTCCTTTTTTCAAATACCTTCAGGCAACGCCTGTCAAAATTTCATGGCAATCTGACGTTTAGTTTACAAGTTACAGTGGTTTTAGTGACGCTACTTTTGTAATTTTGAAAGTGAAATTGCGGTTAAAGTTTTAAAAAATGATTTAATTACGTAATATATTTTCAAATATTTAGTAAAATATCAGTCTGGAGAAATTTGACACTATATTATATCACTAATAACTAACTGCACTTTAGACGGTTGAAGAGGTTATAACTAGTTTGAGAGGAAATGTTTTAAGTTATTGGATAAAAGCCACTCGACTCAACGACTAAAACACTTCAAACCACTCGATTTACACTGATATACAATATGACGTAACATATTTCAATGTAACATGTAGAGGAGGGTACTAAATATAATTCATTGTCATTCGCGAAATAATTTACTGAACGTTCAGAATGGAACATACTGTAAATAAATATTGGACGACAATCAAACAAATCATGTTTGTAGCAAAAGTTAAAAATTCAATATTTAAAAGTGTATGAAAAAAAATATTTATTTTATATTGGATGAAATCGATATTGAGTTATTTTTGAACAAAAACATTTCGTTTTGTTTTCTCCTCAGTGTCCGCACTTAAGCCTATGTATTATATTTATAAATGTGCCAATTTCTCTTTATCCCACATTACACAATGAAAAAATAAAATGGTACACACAACGATAACACGCATAGTCTGGGAATAAATGAGGCGGCGGCAAATAATATGTTACATAACGGAATCCAATACTGTCGGATGAAAGCCTCCCACCAAGTGTGTTTATGGTATGGCCTGACGTATATTTCTGTTATTATAAATTTCTGTTGGCAAAAGGAGATTGAAGCGAAAAGTGGGATTTGAAAAAAAAAAAGAAAGAAAATAGTGAAAAGAACACAAAAAGTTGCGACGAAAGGAATGAAAAAATGTGTAGTTATTTCGCAGTAAATAGAGACTGTGTGGATTGAAAGGATTCGCATTCGTTGATTCACTTTGTCTGAAGTCGAGTAATGAAAGAGCGTTTATCCGTGTTACTGTTGATCCATTCTAATCATATATTTTTCTTACTAAACATTTGTACAAAGATATCCTTAACTGATGAAAGAGTATCAATACAACAAAGTGGTACTAACCTCATGTTAGTAAAATGAAACAAAGTCTAAAATATATCAATAAATGGTGAAAATACAATTATTTTGTTTATTGAAAAACGTATTTAAATTTTAAATAATCAAAAAATAAATTATAAATTAACACATGGCTAATTAGGAAGTAACAACTTTAGACGACGTCTGTCAAAATTTCATGGAAATGTGACCTTTAGTTCACAAGTTACAGCTATTTTAGTGACGCTACTTTTGTAATTTTTAAAACATGGAAAAATCTATACGAATTTACTGAATGAGGTGAAATTTCGGTTAAAGTTTTAAAAATTGATGAAAGAGTATCAATACAATAAAGTGGTACTAACCGCATGTTAGTAAAATTAAGCAAAGTCTAAAATATTTGATAATATTACTTAAGATATATAAAAAATTAAATAATATTATATATTTTGTGTAAAATATTTTGTGTAAAATATTTTTTTTTATATTCAAATGAATAAAATGACATAAATTATATAATTTTCCAAAAGTGGTTAAAAGATGCAATAAAAAAATATATAGAAAGAGTGGATTACTAAATTTTCGCGTTAATTCGATGCTATACGGTGCCAAACGGGGAGCGGTGTATCAGAGCCAAGTTCGCTGTTTTATTGTGGAAATTTGTTTCTGAAATTGGAGCGAAACGCCGATAAACCAAACGCTGCTCAGCTCCCCTGGTGCCTTGTTTTAGCTGAAGGGGTTGGGTTTGGGTGACGGCCGATCCCCTTTTCTGCCCCCTGCGGTCCCGTAAGT
Source organism: Nicrophorus investigator (assembly GCA_963457615.1). Taxonomy (NCBI): domain Eukaryota; kingdom Metazoa; phylum Arthropoda; class Insecta; order Coleoptera; family Silphidae; genus Nicrophorus; species Nicrophorus investigator. Next base: position 28,301,350 of record OY735142.1, read on the forward strand.
TTTCAGCTCGCGTTGCACCCAACTTTCCTGCAAAACTTAAAACTCACACGTCGTTTGTACGTTATACCACCAAAGTCACAAACAACTTTGTGTCCCCACTTTAAGGCCAATAAATCTATATGCATCCATCTTTTTCATTTTTCACTTCCAGATAAAAAAAATGGTATTATAAAGAAAGTTCCAATCTTGGATTTCTCATTTTATTTCATACCAGATTTTCACTATATTTGCAGAATTTATGATTTATATTTGACTGCACTATCTGTAACCTTTTTTAAATGCAGTTTAGCTATAAATCTATATTTTTTATCTTTAAAATAATACAACTATTAACAAAATTATTAAAGCAATATATCATGTTTCTTTAACTTACATAACTATTCATGATGTATGCGTAAAATATAATTTGATGAGTTGCCACCATACGTTTAAATATAGAACTATTAGTCTCAATTTCCCGATCATTTCCTGGCACATTTACTAAAAGAATCATTAATCAAAAGCGATACATTTATCATCCCAAAATAATTATTAAGATAACCTTTTTACTTTGATTAAAGCAAAAACTATTCACGTAAACTATAGTTAAGTTACTTTTCTAATAAATCACATTTACTTATCGATCAGTTTTTAACAGTTTACGCATCTATAAGATTGATAAAAATAAATATTTCATACTTATTTGTCTTTAATTAATGTAGATGAGTATGTAATGAGTTTGTTCAATTATAACAAGAATTTAAGAGGAAAATCTTATATAATTAAATAAAAATTAAAAATAAACAACATTTGCAAACAAAACGTCATTGTAATTAGACTATTTTTTTAGTTATATAAAGGAATAATTTTAGAATTAGTAGTAGTGATTAGTTACATTTCTTTAATTATCTTTTCTTTTGTAATATAATTTATTATTTTATAACTAAATGGAAATGTGAGGGCAGTTTTAAAAGTTTTGAAAGCAAAACAAAACAAGAATTAGCTACTGACATAATTTTGTGTCGCTTTTAAAATGTTGCATATACTTATAAATATTTGCATAAGATATTATATAATGTCAAGTTTTATAAATCTTATCTTTAGATCGTTTAAGCTTATATTTATAAATCTGTAAGTATTTTATAGCATTTGTAGTGGAGAAACAAAGTTTAAGAATGACATTCAATGCAGAAGTAAATCAATGGTAATTTTATGGAAACACCTCTGGTGATTTTAAACTTGTGAAGTTGTTCCTGCAGGCGTCTGGCACCGAGCTGAACCGAAAGTTCCATTTTCCTTGTTCGTCCTTTTGTAGGTCGACGCGTGTTTCTCTTCGGGGGTTGGAGGGGTTAAAAGAAGTTCATGCCAGATGGTTCGCGATACCGAGGATCCGCGAGGCAGCCCCGCGCGTTGCCTTCAGGATAAGCGTTCCCCCTTTTCGATTTCACAGCGCGGAGTTGAAAAAAAAAATTGGATCGTCCAAGGTGGCATCCATTCTCATAGACACCCCCCTTCATGCATTCACACACAAAGAGCAAGAGAGAAAGAGATGGAGGTAGGCGGAAGAGTAGGTGATTTATGGGAAAGAGGGTAAAAAATGGGAGAAAATTATAAATTGTCTTGGCGCATTAAGATAACAGTCGTCGATGTTCCACATATACTTCCATTTTCCAAATGAAAAATATGGAAAGAATGTGATTTAAGTGGTATTAATCATCGCTAACGATGCTTCTCTACCATTTCAGTGCACAATTTGCACACGTTTTTGATTCGGTTTTTCCGCAGAACGAGCGATCTTGATGTATATCAAGTGGTATCTCCTTTTTATTAACTACCAGTCAAAATGAAATGCTAAAATGGATCTTTTCCTTTGCTATTATTTCGTTTCTGGACTCATCTTTCCGCCACTCTTCTTCTTTTCCTCTACTCGCGACCTCTCTATTTATTATTATCATAGTGGTATGTTGCTGCTTTTTCCCTTCTTTTTTCCACTCTCACCCCATCTCCATCTTTCTCTATTGCTCTGTTCTCATGTATCGTCTGTCGCGTCTCCGCTGTTCTATAGGGTGGAAAATATGTGGCATCGCTATGGAAGCCGTCCATGGAGGGAAGTCCGGGACGGAGGCGCCGTTTCCCGGCCGCTCTTTCTGGCACCTCGCCAAATGATGTTTTTCCATCGGCCGAATGGCGGATCGGAAAACAATCCATGCCATAGTCGCCCTTCCAATCGCATCAGGCCAACCCCTCTGCCCTCGAAACACACACTCAACACCAGATCGGAACTGGAGAAAAAAAAAACTACAATACACCAGCCAACCGGGATTACTCTGATTGTAATTAAAGTAATGACTTCCGAAGTTTCTGGTTTTCATTACAGTTCCGTATATACTTTAATCAATTTAATTTCGGCGTTTCAAACGGACGTCGCAATTCCACCTCTTAACAAATTAAACTACTTAATTCCTTAATAATTGTATCTTTGCCTCCTCCAACTATATCCATAGTCAATTACTAGCTTAAGTTAAATTACAATACCTTATGTTCTATTCTATAAAGTAAAGCAGGAATTGTCTCACATAAACTTATGAACCTTTTTCAATATTCACAGAAATCAAGTAATAATAATAAAAAAAAAGTAAAAACTTTGTAATTATTAGAATTTTAAGTGATAATTTAGAATATTGAAATTAGATTTCATATTTGCAAATTTGTAATTAAAATTGAAATTATTTAGTGATGTAATTTGTAATAATAATAATAATATTAATAAATAAGTAAAATTATAATATAAATATTTTTTTTAATTGCAATTTGAAATTGTTAGATTTTAATTAAATATAAATCTTATAAATGTTACATTAGAAGTACACTTTCTTGTTAGTCTTGGATTAAACTAAGTTTGTGCTGTAAACTTCCGGCGTGGTCAAATAACCGTTGTCTTATGCCAAACTAGAATCCATAACACCGTTTCAAAGTAATTGCTTGAATTGTGCATATGCAGCATCATCAATCTCCTCTGTTTAATGCAAGGATTATGCTTTTGGGTTAATTGGAAGATTAAATTTAAACTTCTTATTTCTAAATTAATTAAATAAAGTATGAAACACAATAAATGTAAGTATGTAACATAATTGCAATGCAGCCTCAAATTATTGTTAAACTATTTATATCAAATTATATAAATGTTTCATTAATATAAAATCCAAATTAATAAAACGCCACCAAAAGCTGAGATTCACCAAGAAAATATTATGCTGTTAGTTTGGTGGGATTATATAGGAATTCTGTACTTTAAACTTTTACCAAGAAGCCAAATGATTAATTCAAACGTTGCAATGCAGTTCAAGAAAAGCGGTCAAAATTGTAAAATCGTAAGGGTGTTATTTTCCAGCTTGATAATGGAATGCCCCACATATTTTTGGTCACTTGCCAAAAAATATTGGAACTAGGTTGGGATGTGGTGTCACCATATAGCCCTGATCTTGCGCCTTCAGATTTCCATTTCTTTCGTTCCATGCAGAACTCTTTTAATGACGCTGATGATGTAAAATCACATTAAATTCAGGCAAAAATCAGAAGTTTTATGTAAATGGAATTATGACACTGCCTGAAAAATGGCAAAAAGTCATTGACAAAAACGGACAATACCTAATTGAATAAAGTTATATTTTTAAGCAAAAATTTTGAATTTTCCTTCTTATTTAACAAAATTATATATTACCAAATATTTTAATATTAAACAAAAATATGTTAAACTCATTATGATAGAATTTAAGATAATATTATTGGAACTAATAAAATTGCTATATGTTTTCTAAAATAGGGCAAATACTTCCGTGCCAAAAAAGAAACAGCTTTGCGTTGTCTCTACGATAAATCACTGTCACAATAAAGCTTATGGTTGGCTTGATAAAAATTAGGCTCGCAAGTAGCCTCTTGGCTTGGTAGTTTCATCGAATTGATTCCATCCCAAGATCCCACTCCAAAGGATTTATTATATATCTTGTTATCTTGGGCGAAGGCCTTGAAGTAAATACAACCTTAATAGTCTCTAATGTTCTTCTAAGAAAAGATTTAATACACTAATAGGATTATTTATCGCTTTAGTTCTTTCTTTTAACAACTCTTTTATTTGATTACAGATTTTTTTGTTACATATTACCAAGAATCGATAAACTCATACATCAACTACAAACAAGGTTTAATCGCTAAATCAGTCAAAACCAGACAGGATTGTTATAATGAGAAAAAGTTCGTGTGGAAATTGTTTCAGGTAAAGGTAATTTCCTTTCCATTCCAATTATAATTCGCGGTAACTAAGTTTCCTAGCCTCGATCCAACTTGAACAGCGTTCAAGAAATAAAAAAAAAACTATATTCTGATTTAATATTTTTTAGCCTAATGAGGTTCAACTTTTAGCTCGCATTGGCACTCATCAAAGGACCTTATCCGAGAGAGGTGTTAATTTATTTAATGTGAATTGAGCGAAAGCAAAGAAGTCAGCGAACCCAGCTAACTAAATCACTTGAGGCCTGCATTGAATTAGCATCCAAGTTTTTCAAAGGTCCCGGGTTTCTCTCGGAAAACTTCGCGAAACTTGATAATTATCTAACTCGAGTAATTGAATCCTAACAATTACTCTACAGAATTCCAAAGCAACCTCGGCAATATACAATTACATAAATTATTGTTTAGGCGCAGTACGATTTTAATGAAAATATTAGTTTTTTCTAACTAATTTATATAAGAATGTCAGAATTTATCAGCTATTTGATAGCGTGCATAGTGGGAATCAGTAAAAATAAATTAAAATTCAATAGAATTTTCAGTTTGTTTTTACAATATTGTGCTGTATTTTGATTAAAAAGCGAACATCTGTATAAATTTCCATTACAATTTATTTTTTCTGCATTGTGTACAGTGTATTGAATTTCTCGATGTAATGGTAATGGTAGGTACAATAAATGGAAATAATTGGAATCGGCCCATCCGCAATATTTGCCCATTAAACCGGGCAATTGAAAAACGAAAAGAGATATGAACTATGCAACTTTGTGCTAGATAAAAACCAGATTGGCAAACATCGAGCCAATATTGAATCCAATTCGTTCCCACCCCCGCCCTTGTTGCCATTCCTTTTTCCTTATCTCTTTTATTTCTATCCTTCTATTACGTAATCCCTGCATATTACGGAGATTAAAAAGCGAGCGCGCCTGGCGTTGCGTCGAGGGTTGGCGTTCTCTGCTCCCCCATGGTGGAAACGACAGTGGGGTGGCATTAATAAGGGACTACAAAGATTCCTTAAGTGGCGATTAGGGAGATCGCAGGTTATTGCGATACACTGAGGCAGGCGGACACAGGAGAAAGGAAAAGGAAGCGACGACGGCGTCGGGACGTCGGGTGGTGGTTCAACGGAACTTAATTGGTGCGAAACTGCAATATTCTATCTCTCTCTTTCTTGTCCTACACACATACCGAAATAAAAATGGGGGATGGTTGCCCCGGAGCCCCAAAAACGGGGGACCGCACCGAAATATTCGGAGATTGCAACAGGACGCGCGCCGCTAATCGATTTCGTCCTGCCGCCGGTTACATAATCGAGCAGTGCCGTATCTAGGATCTGTGGAACTCAGATTTAGTCATTGCTTTCTTTTCTTTTGACCATAAGCTTTTAAAACCAGATTTATAAAATATTATTAAAAAAATAATTTATATCTGACTACTTATATAATTATTTGATATAAATACTTAAGTAAGCAGGTTTCAGAAAAATGTAATTTAACAAAGTAGCATCTCTTTTAGTTGACTACGTGTACAAGTATAATAATAAACTATCCAATAATTTTCATGAATACTTATTACAATTATATAATATACTGTTTTCTTTTTAGTGTAGTATTCTCATATTTATAAAAAAATAAATATATGTTAAAAATTGTTGAAGATTTACAAAATTTCTTGTGATTTTAATTTTATATAAATTTGAATGATATAAATATAATATTTAAGGTTTGGTTAAAATTATATTTTCAATATAATATTATTTTAATTGGATTTCCTCTATGTTTTGTATACATATATCTTGTCTTATATAATTTTATAAAATAATAGAGAGTATGTTTATGTAATGGATGTAATTGGTTTTATATATTACATTTTGATTATACAGTTCTGTTGGAGGTTTATTTTGCTGATATACTAGAAAAACAGTTCATGTTTTTAATATTATGTAATTTTAAATGAAACCCTTTGGGTATATTCATAGACGGTTCAGTGAACAAGCATTGTATTTAAATGAAATACAATTAACATTTTAAAGGTTAATTAAGGGAATGCACGTTGGAAAACCGGCTGCACGGGAATAGGAAAAATAAACGAGTGCGTAATTGATTACGTTGATGCACTCCGTTACGTAAAGCTATGAGCGCTCTGTAGCGCCATCTCTGGGTAAGAGAGCGAACACCCTAGTTGGTTTGAGGGCGCCACCCTCGAATCAATCGCAAAGGGATATAAGAATAGGAAAAGTACTTACGCTCGCTAAACGGCTATGAACAAAGTAAACCAGGACACTTACCTAGAACAAACAAGAAAAAAGAAAGCATGCATTAATTATTGTTGAAGTTGCATTTGTATGTGTATATTTAGAAAAAAAAAAAAACAATGGGGAGTTTAATAAATTTTAAAGGGCCGTTGAGAATTGAATAAACGAGCGGGAACAGACCCTCGGGGATGATTGTTGCAATCGATAGTTCAATGAATAAATAAATAAGGGAAGCTTGCCGCCACCGTCGCGACGCTCGAGATGCGCCGCGACGCCGGGGCTTTTCCGCATTGCAGCATCACGTGAACCGGAGGGAGGCTGTTTCAATGATCTCTCGCCTGTGGTGGTATACACCCCTTTCGGCCGTCAGCCGTCAGCAATTCCTCCTCTCTCTCTTAACCGTTGAAAACCAAGGGGCGGCGGCGGCGGCTGCGTTTATTGCTACTAATTATACTTAGTGTACGTAGCCGGCAGCCGCACCCCCGAAGATACCAGCACGCACTCGCATTTACGCTAATTAACGTTCGAATATACATACGACAACAAAAAATATGAAGCATGTACATACATATTACAAAACACACAAAGTCTACTCTATTTAAATTTAATTTAAAACCTTGTTTCTATAAAAATACTAGTCTAATTAAATATTTTCATTCATTATTGCAACATTATTGCATAATATTAATTCAAAATATTTACATGTTTTTGTCCTTCAAACAAATTTAAAAGTTTTTAGCACAAAGAAAATATTATTATAAATTATTATTGATTTTATGTTTTAATTTTTTTTAGTATTATATCAGGTCTATTAATTATAAAAAGTAGTCGTAGTAAAACTAATCGACTTATATAAAGTAAAGCTCCAAATAGTTCAAGCATATTTAGTATGCTCTAATTAGTCTCTAGGTGAACTAGTTTATAGTACACAATCCTTTCTAATAATCTCTAATAATATAAGCCCTTTATGGATCCTACACTTATTTTCAAAGATGGATATAAATTGAAAAAATATAGACAATACAAATATACAAAAACGAGACAATTTTTGTAATGGCATAGGAAAATATAAAAATTTAATGTTCGAAAAATAGATAAATTATTTTGAATGCGAATGTCAAAAAATTTATAAAATATTCACGAAGTTTGTTTTAAAATAATTCAATTTAAAATATTGCAGAAATATAAATATTAAAGATTTTTCATCAACATCCAGATTATTCAAATTTAACAATTTGAGACTTATGTAAGTATAATATTTGTTAATAATACGTAATTATAAATATGTAAAATGCAAACAGTTGAACTTGGTGTAGGTATTAAAGCATCTGAAAAATGTCTTTGTAATGACAATATAAATGCGCTGAAATGAAACGAGAAAGATAAGTTAAATAAGAATAAATTAAATAATGAGCGTTTCAAGTGGGCTTGACTTTATGAAAAATTTCTTTAGGTATAGCGAAAACAACATTTTTGTTGTTGATATTTTAAAGTCCATGTTTACCCGTTTCTTTCATCTTGTTTCGCATTATAATACACGGGTGTATTTCGCGATCCGTTTCGCTGGAAAATGCGCGTGGCAAAAGAGAGAGGAAATATGTGCGAGAAAGAGGGCTGTTTTGGCGGCCGAACAAAAAGGGGAGGAATACTGCAACGCTCTGACGTCAATGGTGAATGCGAGGGGTGAGGTCTTTAGGGCCGTTGGGTCCGGGGGGGTCATTTTCCGTACCCCCGGAGCCGCCGTTCCGTTGCTTGTGCCTGCCGATTTCTAAGGACAAAAATATAATAAATAGGGGATGAAGCACATTTCGCTTTGCGTTGCACTTGATTTAATTATTCCGCGCTGTGGCTTCCACCTAATTATCAACTTCAAGTTTCTAGTAAAAAAATATATATATTCGCGATAGAAAAGTATTAAAAGAGCACGTCGCAAATTCTATTGTGATCATTTTAATGAGCGCCAGGTTTTTTAATTTTTTTCTTTTAATTCCTTTCATAAGTTTTCCTTTTTCTTTATATTTTAAAATTGTAGTGATATCAATTATGATTAAAATAATCGTAAGTTTAATCTAGATTTAAATATCATAGTAATATGAGTACAGTTTTATATAATTTTAATTAATTGAATTGTTGCGTCAACAAATGATATTGCTTAAATACTGTTAATATAAGGTTTATAATTATATAATTCATTTATTTGATGATAAAGCCTTCAATAAAATATTTAGAGTTATCTGAAAGATACTACACCCAAGGGTCTAACTAAGTTAAGATGCCATGGGAACCCTTCAGAAACCCTCCGTTAAGAACAGATTCACTTAATGCCTTGGATTTATGTACTAAAATAGGTTGAAAGATTTTTGAAAAACTTTAAAAATATTATGTTTATATTTCATTATTTGAATCAGTTTTTTTTATTGTTAAGCAAAGAAAGTATAAAATTGAACTATTTTGCAATAAAGAGATACATTATTATGAAATGAAATCGCTAAGAAAGTAGAAGGAGAATAAACGTTGCAGAAATGTATTTGAATGTAATTTAATTCTTACGACCGGGGTCAAATAATTAAGAAACTCGCAATGGTAGGAAACAGTCTTAATTATATTTCCATGCCAAGGCTAGAAGAACCTAAAAGCAAAACGAATATTATTTAGGTTACGGATGAATTCGTTTAACCTAATTGAACATTACGTAACAAAATTGATGATTATTTTCATTATGCAATATAAAATGAAATTGAAGCATTAAATCATAAATATAAATCATCAACCTGTATTTGTAAAATTTGTACCAAATATAAAATAATTAATTGTTATTTAGACTTAACCTAAATTATCATTTATTTGTACATAACCATTTGGTGGATGCGTCAGGTATGTAAAAAAAATATAATAATAATTCTAGAATTTTGTGGTGCAATTAATTGATTTATATAAATATTTATAATTATAAATTAGTTGAAAATTATAGCTATATAAAATATAAATTAGGACAAATTATTTTAAATGGAGGAAGCGCCGGGTATCAAAAAAAAAAATAGTATAAAAAATCTATTGGTAGTATTATAATATTGCAGATGAAGTGAGTACTGCAGATAAAATAAGTTTGCGAAAAGAAAATAGTATGAAAAACATAATTTCCCATAGGGAAACTGGAGCAATTTGAGTAGCAGCAAGCGTCGCCAGCTGGCGGCGTCTGTCCGCATTTCAGCACGACGCTTCAGTTCTGGGAGTCGCCGTACAGATGGAGCTACCTTTTGATAACTTCAAGGACATAAATACAACCTGTTGCTTGTCAACATTTCCACGCGGATTCCAAGATGAAATGAAAAGTGAAAAGCTTCGTCGCCCCAATTACACGGTGTTTTCTCGCGATAACCATCGATTTACTCGTGCCATTAGCAGCTTTCGCTTTCTGAAGTTCACTATCTTCCGTTAGAAAATCATTTGGAGTTCGTCGCTATTCATCATTAATTATTTTGTTTTTCATTTTAATGTACTCGTGCTTTTTTGGCAGGCGCGTCGCGACGCCCGCAATTCGCATAGGCGGCAACGGTTGTTCCTCATTGATCCGGGAAAACGCATACGTATATGTGTATAAACTCGAATACCGCAAGCCGGGAAACGTCAACGTCAAATTTTGGACATCCCCTCTAACAATTACCAACTGATATAAATCTCGACTAAAGAAGAGTCAAGCCTAGGCGCGTCCAAGAACATAACATTTATTGAATGTACTATTAATTTTTACTATAGAAAAAAAAAGAAAAACTACTGTTTAATTAATACAACTTATTAATAAAATAATTTAAATATATTAGGTCAAGATTAGTCATATTCAAGGATCAAGAACAAAATGTTTAATAAATTATCACTAGAAAACGAATGAAGAACTACTGCTAAATGTCAAAACATTACTAATTAACAGATCAAGAAAAACTTATATATCAAAATCCAAATATTTAATAAATATTCCCCTTTAATTATTACTATAAAACGAATGAAAATTTATTAGTTTTATTTAATTGGATATTTATTAAATCACATTACGTTATCGAAATCATATGAGTTATAGTATTTTTATATAACTATTAATAGAATTCTCATCAATATATAAATATCAATAATCTAGTCTGACGTAAAACTGAATAAAACTTTTAAACCATCAAAGTGAAGTTGACAGGACTAATATTAAATAATAGAACGAAGACAGGTTTATTATACTTTAAAGTAATAAATGATTACTATACGAATTCCCTCAAGTCCATTTATCTTTTATACATTTGTCGATGGTTTAAAGATTATTGATGAAACTTCTCGAAACTTTGATATAATCTCTATTGCAATTACCAAGAGCACTCTGATTTATATAAATAGTCTTATTATTGATTCAAATTGTATATGCATGTTGAATCTTAGTATTGTTGCGAAACTATATTTAGAATGTCAGATTACATCATACTCGGAGCGGGTCAAAGGACATTAGGTCAATTGCATGACAAAGTCTCATAGTAATTATTATATGTATATGATTCGGAATAGATTCTAAATTGGTCATAAAAACATTATATGGAGAATATCAATAAAAAATAATAAATTATTATTTTTCAATGCATTTACTTTTTGTAATTAAATAAATATTTTTTTAAAATATAAAACTGTAATGTTTGTATAAAAAAAATGTTTTATTATAAAATATGACTAACTAATTAAAATTATATAATTATTTATGGTAAATAACTTTCAAAAGTTTATTAAAAAATTGCAAAATTATGGAAAGGATAATGTAAAAAATTACATCATATTTTTCGACGGCAGTATAAATAATGGAAATGACGTAACAGAATAAATATTGAAAACATCCGTAAGACCGGATTAAGTAGAACAAAAGTGAATGCGAAAATTATGCTGTTTGCACTTGTGATTTACGAGGTTGGAAATGTAGTATATATACTTTATTTGGAAAGTGCAGTGAATTTGTTCGCTTGCCAGAGGATTGGATCTCCCCCCAAATCTTGCGAAACTGCGAACTAGGCTAAGATTAACTTTACTGCATGATTTATTATTCGACAGTAAAATGTATTTTTCTTCCATCTCTGCAAACAATAGCAAAATATCCTTAGAAATAGAACATTTTGATTTGTGTTATTTTTCACAATCTAATTTACTTTTTAAATTTCAATTTATATATTTTGTGTTAAAAACACATATAAATTAAATTTATAGGAAAAGTACTAGATTTTAAATAAAATATAAGTAAGAACGAAATTATTTAACAAATAATGTTTGCTACGTAATTTTCTACTAATGTCAGATGTTGTTCAATTTTCCTAGCAAATAACACTTGTTAGAAATAAAGTATAAGAAAGTTACATAAGAGACGTTTTATTAGAAAAGTCAAGGAAAAAATAAATAAAAATTATTTTATTTCTCACAATAAAAATTCTCAATATTATAGAATATAATTTCAATTTTTGTTTTCATTTAAATTTTTTTTTTCTTAAAAAAATGGAATTATTTTATTGAATCAAAAGTTGGTGTCATAAAGTATACAAATGTAATCAGATAATTAATTAAGATTTAGTTAATATAATCGATGTATTTATGTGCGAATTTCAAAAACTCGTTAACAGCTAACCGCGCAATTTACAATCATCATTGTATTTAATCGGGAAATCGCATATAATCCGATTTAATTATTTTTCAGTCAATGGTTTGCAAACAGCGTTAAATTCTAGTTTAATGCCTAAATGCAATTTAAAATTGATAAATAGAATAGTACAGAAAACGTATTATAAATCTATCAAGTACATTAAATGAATTTTAATTGCATTTTTTTTTATATTGTAGCTTTAAACCAAATTTAACGTATCTGTTTTTTATTTCATATTTTGTTGTTTCTATTGAAGCAATTGTTTCAATAAATTATTATTAATTATTTTATATTTAATATTGATTGTAAAGTGCTAAATTGTAGACTTATAATTAGAGAGTAATTGACTTTACAACTTTCAATTATATAAGTTATAACTCCATTGGGAATACGTGAATAAATGTTGACTTCACTCACTTTTGTACTACGGCATCATACAAATTGAATACAGCTTGTTAGACTCAATGGAGTCATTAGGAAATTGCGCTATGCTAAGGAGCAATACATATAAATGTGCTTGAAAGTTAATAAATTGACTGAAAATTAACACATCTTTAAAATTATATAATTAATATAAATTTATAATATGTGATTTTTCGATTTAATAAAAAGTTGTATTAATATTAAATGTGGATAAGTAATTAGATTTTCTATAAAACATATGTCGAAAAATTTTAGAAAACAAATGAAAATAATAAAATTATAAATTCTGTTATTATTTTATGAAGTATGGTAATTTTATTTTCATTTAATTATTAATATAAGATTAGGATTTTCAATAATCTATTAATTAATAAAAAATAAATTTAATTATTTAGTGAATAAATTATTATATTTTCAAATAATAAATCTTGATCTGCCACGGATAGCCCATAAATTGAATCTCTATGAAAGTGCAGACATTCGGAATGGCGCAAAGCTGTAGTTTGAATCTTTGCCAAAAATCTTCGGAAATCGGTCAAAAAGCGAGAGAAATGTTCGTTCTTTGTCTATTTTCGGTAAATAAATGGGGAAAATGCCAAAAAATGTGTGGTCATGGGGGTGTTTTTTTTTGTGGAGGGCGGTGGTTTTAATTATTATATAGATTTTGTTGTTGGTGTGTATTACCTGTACCTGGCAAGGGCAAATTCCCCAAAATACTCCGTCATAGCAAACATGGCGGCGGCCTTTGGTCGGGGTCATATCGTCTTCAGTTATACTCATCGGAAGCAGACGCGCGACCTCCTGGACCCGGAGGTGGTTAAAGCGACGTCGGGCGTCGCCCGCGTCGACGTCCGTCCATCCTTCCGTCTGCTCGCACAACACCACTCGTGTATTATACTCCCAAATATTCACAAAGGCAAGACCATCTCAACAATAACAACAACAACAACAGCCAAAACACCACCAAACAACAGATCCGAATCACAGGTAACAACAAACTTCTTTCCTTTTCGCAGAGTAATCACTTAATCAATTATGGAAGGCATACGATTTGCGGACTGTAATAAATTCCAAGGATTGCGTCCCTCGTGTTGCAGTATAATTTTCCAAAAGTGGACTTAATTGATTAATTATCTAGGAAAGTGGCCCTCTTCGGCGGAAAAGGGTCTGCGTGGAAGTCATCTTCATCCTACCGATGGCTCCCTTTTATTCCGTCATCACGCGCGGGCAATTAAATTATCCTTTAGATCTTCAGCGTCCATTACGCTGGAGTAGCCTTGCGTTTAAACATCTCGGAGCCAACTTATCAATCAATCAATCTATCGCTAAATGTCTCTATTATTTAAGTATAAACTCTTAAATTGTTAGCTTTAAAAGGCTTTCTGGAAACGAACAAATAAAACCAAAACAAATGTACTTTAGTACTCTAGCACTAAGAAACAACTAAGGAAACAGATTGAATGGATTTAGTATATAATATGATCTATATAAAGTATCAGCTAAATACTAGAACGATTCCTAGGTAATGGCATGGTGTCATAAACTAAATTTAACAAACTATCCTGTCGAAACAGCTATGGACTCTTTCTCAAAGCATTCATCAACGAATTAAAAGAGAGTAAAATAAAGAAATCCACTTACAAAGAAGAGAATGCGATAATATGTGTATTGTGTTGTAAAGAATGTATCGAAACCAGGTAATGTTGTTATTGTTTGGCGTGTGCACAAGGGGGTGTGTTTTTTTTTGTTAGAAGAGAAGCGAGAAATAGATATAGATTTTGAGATGGATGCTACTCCTATATAGTAAAATAAGACGTCGGAACGCGTTTCTTTATGTTCTTTTATAGTTGTTTTATGATGATTATTACCGGTGTATCAAGGTGTATGTAAAAATCGGGAGGGTGTTGTGGACGGGCGACGCGCGGATCGCGACTGGGCCGGGGGTTCGAGGCCCGGAGAGGAAAGGGCCTAGCCTCGCGCATCCGCATTCTCGACCCAGACTCCACGACGCCAACGGCCCGGCTGCATCCCCGACTTCGCATCATCACCATCATCATCATCCTATCCCTATATACATACAAACACCAACGCATTTCTGTTTGGTCCTCCACACCCCCAAGATACAAATATATTTATAGAATTCTCTTTCCCTTTTTTATGACCACCGTTCCTCCAAATCTACTCCAAGAAGGAATTAATGCGACAATAAAAGATGATAGGCAAACGAACATCAACTAAAAGATGCATTAAACAAGGATATCCCAATTAAAATTTTATTGCCATCCATAAAAGCTTCAATTCAATTTCATTAATCTCACAATGAATCAATTCCACCACCTTCCATCAGTTATATTTTATTTTAGTCAACAAATTCTTCATCAATATTATATAACAATATTTTACTTATAGTAAACATCATTTAATTTAATTGAATTATGGGCGGAAAGACATATATAATATATTTTACTTTGTTATTTTATTTTGGTTTTTCTTTGTATTTCTTTATTCCATTTTGTATGTATTATCTGGCCAATAAATGTAGTTATTAATTAAATTGAAATATTTTTCATTAATATAGTTGAGTATTTGTTAAATTCTACAGTAAAAATTACGAATAGCAACGTTTTTTGTCAGATTCTATATATTATTTTATAGTGTGTAAACTGAAAATAAACATTTACGTCTTTTATAGTTTGAGCATTTTATGTAAACTACACACCAATAAAATGCTCATAATGGTACTTTATAATTCATAAAATTGCATTCTAAAAGCTTTCATTAAACTAACGTAATATTTTTATATGAATTTACTTTGTGTAAAGAATAATGAATCAACTAAGAAATTTTACCCGGCGCATGCACTTTTATAAATATCTGTAACAAACTTTTTAAATTTGCAAAGCATTTGGATAATCTATTTTACTTATTTTAATAAACTGATATTAAAAAAAAGATTTTATTCTGATTATGTATACTATTTACATAATAAAATTAGGAGATTACCGGTAAATACTTAATTAACACTGAAATTTGAGACACAAGTTGTAAAGAATGAAATGAATGAACAATGCAAATTTAACAAAATTTGTTACATAAGATAAGATTATTATTAATTATTATCTCTTTAAATTAATTTTGTTTTATTAATTAACAAATAATGTATTAAAATTCAATATATTATTATTTTACACAAAATAACCGGTTTTTATTAAAAATATTTACCGTTTATCTGTAAATTCCTTAATTATAATACAGACATTTTAATTTTAAACTTAAATTTGATTTGTAGTTAAATTTAAAATTATTTTTGTATAAATTGTAATAAAATAACTAAGTTTTAGAAATGCTTCAAAAAAGTAAAACATTCTAAACAAGATTATAAAACTAATTCAACTATGGTATAGAACAGTAATTGCATTCTGATTCTACTACAAAGCAGGTTACAGATGCACTGCAAATACATGTATATATATTCTCTGTTTGACAGGCTTCCAGGCAAATTGATATTGATATCCTTTAGTCGCATGCATTTGCATTTGTGCTCTTGTTAGTCCCGGAAACCATCTCTACTAACGCAGAATTGAATTACACCGCACATAACTGTACAATTCAAATACTGCAAGATTCATTAAAAAAAACACGCTTTGTAATTTAATTTGTTCTCCATTCAATTTTATTACACAATTCCGCGACTGTTCATGACATTTGATGGAATTTAAAACAATTTGTAAATAATTATAATTTACGGTAAAAAAAATAAAACATTTCCATTATTTAGTTTAATTATAACTAAGAATCTAAAATCAAGAATAAAATGCATGTTTTACTAAATTAAATCATTTTTAAGTGCTGAAATTTAACCCTTTTTTCTTGAATAAATTTCACCTGTATCATTATGAGTAAAACCCCACGAAACGTACACCATTATCGCTTTAATGATCATTATTATTATGATTAGTCTCATTAAGAAAGTTCCCTCAAAATATTGTCTAGGTATTAAAATATAATGACGTATCCTTCAGGATACAACAACCTTGACGTATAACTACTTTACAAAAAAAATGATTTTTTTAAAATTTTGTTTTTTGTAAAATTCAATAAATGTTATAAGTGAATTTATATTTTTGTCCAAAAAATAATAGTATTATGTAATCGAAATATTAAATTGTGAATTAGAACACTGGAGGAAATAAAACGTGTTTTTAATAAATATTATTTTAGTTGTTATGGTTTGAAATTCAATTGTGGATTAGAAGAATGAAGGAAGGAGAGCGGAAAATAAGAAGATTAAAGAAAAATAAATAAAAAGTGCTAATCACAGATTAAATTGTGTTTGACGCCCGAGAATGAATTATGCATTCGGAGGAAGTTTCCCAGTTAATTTCCACGGAATATTAATTTACCGGATTTCGTTTGCTCAAACCCGACCGAACTGGATGAACGTTTACAAATGCAATCAAAATAGTTTAATGCAATACTGAAGGACGCGAGAAACCACACAACATATATGCTTATATCGAATTTGAGATCAATATTAGTACTTTAATATTTGTGCATTGTATATAAATTGTATAAACAAATATTTCAATTAGTTTATGCTTTAACAATGCCAGAAATAATATTGAGAATAAAACTTAAGTAACAAAAAAAAGTATACTTAATTTGAATTTTGTGTAGAAGTGAAACAGTAAAAATTGATCTTAGTAACAACTTACATAATACACAGTAACAAGTTGAGAACAGAAAATAAAAATTGTAACAAATATGAGATTATTTCAATAATACGGATTAATCTCTTACACAGAAAAAAATAATAATATATCATTTCCCATAAAATTGGAATTATAAAACGTTAGATTTAAATTAAATTAAGATTAGACGAATTAATTTCAATTTAAAAAAATATACGAATGTTTGCATTAATTATATATGTCGGAGCGTCAGGATTAGATTCCGATTTAGGCGTGTGGAGAAGTCATTGTTACAAATTTAGGACTAGAGATCCAAGCCCAGCGACCCTTCTGGCAACTCTCTGATCATTCTTCTCTCAATATCTCTATCTGAATGTCTCTATGCCGGTCCTTCTGCTGCCTTGTTTCCCTCACACTCATTCCAGAGGAATCCCCTACCTTCTAGAAGATTCCCGAATGTGTGCGTGTCCTCGACACGTGTACTTAATAAACAAATAATGAAGACAATAGTGTTCTTTCTATCCTCGTCCTATTGTCTTGAGCTGGGACCCAATTGGGTCGCAATTATTATAAAAGAACAGCAAATAAGCAAATATCTGGTGTTTGGACAGATCTAAATATTCACGTGATCCTGATGGAATATCAACATGACCCAGCGCGAAGACAATGATGTTTGACAACGATGGTATTGTCTCGCGCTGAGGTCCGCAAATAATTTGAAAGTAATTATAATATTTGGTTTCAATAGTATTGTCTCTTTGTGTACCAACACATAAGATGTTTGATCAGGTGTGTACGCGTGCTCCGACATATATATCATTTTTATTTGGCGGTTGTGTCAGAATTGAAACACAAATAAAATTCAGGAAATAAAAAAAAATAAAAAGCGTTTTGTTTTGTAATTGAAAGGGAGGGAAGAATTTATTGTTTATGGATTCAAGTAGTACTTTGAGTCGACAATGTTAGCCAGAACAGCGGAGGGGTGTGAGATTTTATATTTGGGTATTTTGGAGAGAAGCCTTTGAAGAAGATTTCAAAGGTAGGATATGTGGGGTGCGAGTCGGCCTTGCAGTTTGCTGAGGAAGGAGACAAGATTGTATAGGGTGGAGGAGGGGTGCCTGTATTGGAGGATTTTTTTGAGCTGATGGGAAAGGGCAATGGTGTACAGTGTGATTGGATATGTGAGAATTGGACGGATGAAGATTTGTAGGGATGGATAAGAGTTTTGGAGGATCATCCTACTATTTTGGATCGGACCCATGATAAGAGGTTGATATGTCGGTTGGCTTATTTGAGTTAAGGTCTGTGTTAGTTCAATACTGAGTTAAGAGACAGTTTTGGTTTCTGGGATAGTTGCTGTATGTAAGAGTATGGGGAATATAGATGTTTCAGTTTCCTTGTGAATGTTTATGCAATTTTTGTAAATATTGTCATTATTTAATTAAATAACAAAATTTTATATTTAATTATCAATAAATAAACTTAATTTATATAAAATTAAAAATGATTACCATTTTCAGTTTTCAATTTCACTAATTTTCACACAATAAAATCTTCAAAGAAAAAAGTTCAACACATAAAACGCGATTTGTTATAAACTATTATTTTTCATAAATATAAACAATAATTGTTTTAAACCTTAGATACATCCAAAGCCTACTGATAATTATTTGACGTTTATAAACACATGATCGATTTGACATTTGACAATGACATTAACCTATATTTTTGAATTAATGCCAAATGCGAAATATCAAAAGTTACCAATTATAAAAATATCAAAATAATATTTTGCAGTTCAAGAAATTATTTGTAATAAAAGTAACCAAAAATTATACCAACCATAAAATATGAAAAATTTATATTTATTTATAAAATACCAGAATGGTATTATAAATGTTACTAAATCAGATTCGAAGGTTGTCAGATCACCAATTTAAATAAAAATAATCACAATTTAGTAGCAGAATCGTAATCATAATAAAAAAATAATATACTTGAGCTATTTTTTTTGAGACTTTAATCTATTAAGCTGTTGTTAAATCTTTCTTCGGTTCAGCATAATGGTGAAAAGAAAAGAGTCTTTATATTGCTATTAGGTGGAGACTAATGGGAGTTTCAAAAAAGTTATTTGCAATCTTGCAGGTTTCTGAAATCTCTTACATCAGACGTTGGTGCTCAACAACTTTAACAAGGATACAAACATGACATAAATCTGCTTATAACAAGCTTGCAAAGTTTTAATATAATATTTTTGAGTTTTTATATGTAATATTTTATATTTATTGCAATAAAAATGTTGCTTAAAACTGATTAAAGTATATTATTTTTGATAAGTTACTTCATAGTTGAAGTTATATTTTGTTCAAGTAAAATATAAAATAGTTTAAATCTCCATGACAACCTTAAATTGTATTATACTTACATTTATAAAATTACTTGTAACTTGACGAGTAGTTTCAATTAATAATTGAAAATATTATTAGTGTGTGAGCATAATATGCGTTCCTTTTATATAGGTATTAAGGTATAATAATAATAGAAGACTTATCTAGATACGAAGAAGTAAAAAAACGCATGTTGGGCAATTATGTAGCTGAAAGCAATTTTCCGGAGCGCCGAAGTTGTTTCAAGTAAGTACTTTGTGGATTCCGGCGGATTGAACAATAAGAAGTGGTAGACGCAGCAGTCGTCGGTACTATAAAGGGTCTCTCAGGATGATAGGTATCGTCATCATCGTCATGTAATTGTGAATCTAATCGCGATCATCAATGGCCCTTTTGCGCGTGCAGATCCGTGTGATCCGATCACCACGTGCAAGCAACATAAGGGGCCATCGCTCCGCTGAGCAATTGATCATAGCCGGTAAAACTGAAAGCAAGTGTCCTGTAACTTTTTCCAATAACTAATTACGTCGCTTTAATCCGTCGTCAGAAGACAACGGATTCTTTCTCGCACCTCCGCATCGTCTGTTACCACTTAATTTATTGAAGATGAAGAAAGTATCATAATCTCTTCACAATTAAGCGCGTCGTCGTCATTAAAATTAATTCCCCGTCCTTGCTTCAATTTGAATATACGCTCTGATCTCGGTGCACTGCACTCCGCTCATCTCTTATTCAAAAGGCCTTTTTTTAACGATCCCTCGCTTTTATCTCTGCCAGCTCGCTCCATCGTCCATCGCAAAACGGGAATAAATTAAAATTGCATTTCCTTTCACAAATGCATTTCCATTGCCCTAAAGCCTATCCGTTTTACTAAAGCTAAATACATTTCCGCGTAAACGAAAATTTTCAGATTTAATGATGTACACCAGACTAATATCCTCTTCGTGACATTTATCCATCTCTAACAGTCAGACAATGAATAAAAAAACTTTGAAGTGTATTTCCTCCATATGTACGAAAACTCACCATCCAAGTACATTGCTTAACTTTTTTATAATAAAATATTCAAATAGTTTTCACAGTTCAAAATATAATCCAAAATATTAACACATTCCTTCAATTTTATTTACAATCTTTTAATTAATTCTTTTACTTTTCCAATTCCAAAATTAATTAATGTTATCCTATTTATATTAAGGATTTTACTTTCAGAAATTTTGAAGTTATTTAATATTTATTTATTAATAATTTTAATTCTCTTATAAGAATTTCCACGTCGCTTGAGTTTGAAACTATAACTTTTTACATCATAAATTTATAATCATTTTCATCCATATAAAATGTATCGCTGTATTCATTATTAACAATCACCATTTAAATAATGTACCCAACCGGCATTGCTTAACTTTTTTATAATAAAATATCCAAATAGATCTCACAGTTCCAAATTTCTTAGATATAATCCAACATATTTGA
Organism: Nicrophorus investigator; assembly: GCA_963457615.1. Taxonomy (NCBI): domain Eukaryota; kingdom Metazoa; phylum Arthropoda; class Insecta; order Coleoptera; family Silphidae; genus Nicrophorus; species Nicrophorus investigator. The sequence continues at coordinate 28,322,500 of OY735142.1, forward strand.
AATTTATACACATTTTATTTATAATCACAAATTTTGACGTTATTTAATATTTATATATTAATAATTTTCTTTATTAGAATTTCCATGTCTCTTGAGTTTGAAACTATAACTTTTTACATCATAAATTTATAACCATTTTCATCCATATAAAATGTATCGCTGTATTCATTATTAACAATCACCATTCAAATACTATAGCCAACCGGCGTTGCTTAACTTTCTATTGATTATCTGTCAAACATGAAATGCAGGACGGATGCCACCCGACATTTCTGAACGGTTTAATTACATAATGAATACACGAATTTAACATTACAATCGCCGCTCCCTTTTTAGTTACTGCAACACCTTTATTGACATTTATGTTAAGGTATAGAGGATAATGTGCAAATTTACCGGAAAATTTATAAATTTGCTTCATTGATTAAATATTCTACAAATTAAGAACTTTTAATTTTTAATTATTTCATAAAACTAAACGATTAATATGCAGAACATGAACAATTCAATAATATTTTTAATTGAACTGTTTTTCGTTTACTTTCATAATTACAAATATTCGGATATTTTTAAATAATGAAGTTGTTTCATTTCATGATGCCGAAATTCCGCATTTTACGGTTATCGAGAAACGAACGGAATGAATCAAAGCGGAGAATAGCTTTTACCCATCGGGACTTTGGAGCTCTCAGGAATTCCCATCGGCAAATGATATCATGGCCCAGTGGAAATTCCCCATCAACTTATTATAACTTTCACGTCATTCCGTCCATCCGAATCGTACACTTTTTTTTATTCCGCTTCTACAGAACCATAAAAATTACAGACATTCAGATTACCAAAAAAAAAATGCGAAAATTATTTATATATATTTGATTGAGTTTGAAAAATATTTTTTTAACAATTATACAAAAACATAATAGTATAAAATTAAAAAAAAAACACTTGACTATTTGAAATCTATATTTTATTATTGCAAATAAATGTTAAAAATAATAAATTAAGTTTTTCTGATCTATTTCTATTATCGAATAATGTATACATTGCTCGGCAAATGTATATTGTTATATTCAATACACATTTTCCTCTGAAAATAAGAAAAAAGTAATTTGTAGTCACTTTGAACGTGTAAATCCAGGCGTAAATGTAAATATTTTTTTTAAATTTTAATGTTGAAAACATGAAAATTCTTATTAAAAATAAATGTTTAATCACTATTTTTCTCTTTATTATTTTTATAGGTAAGTTATTTATTTATATCCCCCATTAATTTCACATTCTCCAAAGTGAAGTTTATCCTGATAATATAGATACAGTTTATATTTTATTATCTACAATTTTACTTCAGTTGTAAGCAAATCTATACATTCACCGGGCAATGTGCAATTAAATATCTACATTACATAATCATAAATTTATCTAAAGAGTAAATAAAATTAGGATATCCTAATGTAAAAGAACGTTTTTCTTTCATCTCAGTGTTTGCACCTTGATTGAGCAATTTTTATGTATTGCCGTAAAAAATATGATCGACATATGTGAGATGAGATTTATGAAAGTGCCTTCACTTACATCGGTGTTTTCTTCAGCACCGAAAGGTTTTCCGTAGAAAGTAAACATTCTTATATGTATTTTTCTAGATTTTTTGAGTTTATAAATTTGTTTATTCTGTGTTTCTAACATTCAATATCTTTATGCATTTTATTACTATTGAATAAATAATTTAATTTTTTTTTTAACTTAATTTTTCTAATGAAACACAGATTTTATATTATTAGTATTTTCATCCAGAAAACATTATAAAAACCTTTAGTTTCTTAATATCAAATTATTTTGATTACATTATTCGTAGATAACTATTAAATATTTAATCTAGCAGAGACATTTGCATATATTTATATTGGAAAAAAAATCTTTTTATAGAAATGGAGTTTCAGTTTCGAAATTACATGTTAGGAACGAGAGATTACGTTATAGTTTCCAATCCAAATTGGTTTCGACATGTAACAACTAAGCGAATTTCATACGGTAACTAAATTAGAGCTACCCACGTCACGCGTATGTGAAAAGCGAACGCGGAATTAGATGGAGGCGCCGCTTATTTATGAAACGATCGCAATTCTCTGTCCATAAATTACCTTCGGTCATAGGGAACCAGAAGGAAACCTTGAAACGTGTACAAGAAGAATAAGGTAACTGCGGCGGCGGCGGCGGCGGCGGCGGCGGCGGTCACAATCGATTCGCGTCCGTGAAACCGAGATTTGCCCCCCGATAACGAAGCAGCACGCAAATACCGACCTTTTTTTTAGGCCTTTTCACCGCAAAATAGAAACAAGAATATACAGAAAATTCGCAAATTACCGAAGATGGAAATTTATTCTGCATTACTAATTTGTTTGACAAACAAAAAATATAATTGTAAGCGAATATTTAAAAATTGTAGTTTGAAGTATTTTAGTAAAAGTGAAAAAAATTTTGCAAACGCTGATCTACAGAGTAATTTCCAGGAAACGAAATTGCTTATTAACTTTTTTTAAATAAGAAACGTGTCTCCGGTAGGGATGAAATGAATTTAAGACGTTCGACGTCTTTAAATGTTAAATTGCAGTATAACTAGTGCATGAGGTTGTTGGCAGCAGTCGCAAATTGCATCGGATGCAATAGGACCCTTAAGAACTCATCCTTTTCGCATTCTTATTTCGCTAACAACCATCCCTCGAATCATTACTCAAAGGCCGTGGAAAAAATTCATTGCAATAAATCCCTGTAATTCGAAATGAAATTTTCAGCTCCTTAATGAAACCCACCCTCATTCTCATTTCGGAAAGTGGAGCGTATTTAAATTTTAATTATGTTTACCCTTGCATCCGCACTTCCTTCCGCTTTTTTTTTTTGCACCGTCCTCATCTTTGTTTTTTTTGTTCAACCGTCAAATTCAGTTATATAATTTGGTTTTTGTATCAGGGCACGTTTCGAGGACCGTTCCAATTTCAACTTTGGCAACCCTTTCGACAATTTTTAATATCGGTTTGAACTGAAACAGGTCAAGTGTGTCACATTTTTTTGTTTTGCTTCATTTGTTTGTTTGTTTGGGAGGATGTGCAAGTGATCGTCTATATTTGCACGTGATGCGACGTGCCTTGGAATAATTGATCGACGAGTTGCATTACATAATTGGAGAGAGGTTTACCGCTTGCACGAATTTCGCACTAGGTCAAGTTCGAATGTTTCGATAATTTGCAAATACGATTTCCGAGTGTTTCTTCTACAACCCATCATCATCATCAGCGCACTCAAACCTAGTTCAACACTAGCACTCAATCGCTTCACTAAATATAAACAAATCTGTTGAAATTATAAATTAGTTCAACTTAATTTCATCTTAAATTAAGACATTTTTACTTGGGTTAACGTTATCTCTGATAACGAAGTTTCCATGTAACGAATCAAAATAAGGGATAAAATTATACTACAAAAATATTACATTTCCAAATGATGGTTTTTCAGCCTTGAGATTTTTCGGTGTTAGATTTAGGAAGACGGAAGCTTTTAATTTTCTTTCTGTAATTTTAATGTTCATCTTAAGTAATAAAAGACTTAGTTTAGAAGATGTATATGTAATGTATATTTTAATATAAATATAACAGGATTTGTATTTATCTCAAGATAAAAGATTAGATGTGAGAAGTACTAAAATTGCATCTGCTGGTTGGCAAGTTTCGGAAGTGTTTGTTGAAATTGGAAGCTACACTTGGATGCTCGGAGTTGTCTAAGGAAATTGGTACATTCTCAACGTAAAACGCAATCTTAGTTTAGTACATTTGGAGCGGATTTGAAAGGAACATTCGCAAACAAGAAATTTCAATTTGTTTCAAACAATATGCAATAATGTCTTATGAAAATATTACATAATCAAAATTGATCTTATTTTGAAACAATCAAATAAATAATTTAAATTTAAAAAGAAACATATTTTTATTAATATTTATAAACAAAATATTTAGATTTCTGACTTATATAGTAAAAGAGAACTTTAACTATAATATAAGAAAAATACGCGGCGTTATTATATCGCCGTTATCGTAATCATTAAGTTTTGATATCAACATTATTTTCCACTTATAATATGCTAAACTGTTGAATAATGTTTCATTGCGGATAATGACGGACCATTTAGAAGAAATGGTAAACTGGACTCTTGAGTATGTTAAATGATCAATAATAAGGGTTGAAAGTACGTATACTATATAATTATTCTTTCATTTGTTCAATGTACAAAAATACACCTTCAAAATGAATAAACATGATAACTTTAATTATCCGTTTCAACTGAAAAAGATTTGGCGGATATATCCGCCGCATTTCCAAAATGTATTTAATAAAAGAATCCATTTTTAGATTATTTTTTTAATCATTTCATTTATTAATATCTTACTAATTCTTTTGTATTTTTGATTTTGTTTAGTTATTTTTATTGAAAATCTTTTAATATAAAATTTTCTTTGTTGAAAATCTAAGGAGAATTTTAATTTCTATTTGTCGTTTTATTTTATGGATGGACTTGCTAACAAATTAGAATAACTGAGATGAATAAAAATATTAATGGTTTTAGGACTATAAATTCTTGTAACTATATGAGGTGGACAGTAATTGCTCTCACCTGAGACCGGAACTAGTAAATGAAAACGAATGGCATCCGGTTTGTTAGCAAATTTGCAAGAAAACAGGATACAGTTTTGCAAATCCATGAAAGTGTTTCCAGATCAGCAATTAAAGTACTCGTGCGGGCATTATTTAGCAAAGCATTCCCTGGACTTGAAAGTCGAGCGCCCTTCACGCGTCGTCATTAATTAAAATTCGCCGAGTAAACCAATCCCCGGGGCGAAGGAAATGAAAACGGTAAGCGGCAAGCGGAAAATCGAAGTCTTCCTTCTATTTTCTTCCTTCGTCTTCTTCTTCTTCTTCTTCTTCTTGGCATCTCGTCTTTCTCGTTTTTCACTCGGCTCAGCAGTTCTGGTTTCGTGTTACGGCAAGATAATTATCAATTTATTATCGGAATGCAGGCGGACGCGAAAATTTATTCGCCCGAGGAGTTGAATCGGCGTGAAGGATTGATAGGTATAGGATGCGACTGATCGATCCGTGTGCATGGTTATGTAATCCTCGGGGCCAGGAATAAATTTTTCAACGAATTTTCGGCGAGCGTTGATTTCCTGTCAGCGGCTGGACGATCGCATTAAATATTCACCGAACGTCCCGTGTTCTCGATTTACATGGCACTCCGCCACCGCCGCAGCCGCCGCCTCCAAATGCCACCACCACCACCATCATCATCATTGAAAGGACAATCCGGATGTGATGGACATGTATGGATGGATATCACTCTCTGCCATCCGTAATGCGGAGGTATAATTTTTGTCTCAGCAAAAACGCAACTATTACCACTAACATTTTACAACAACATAGTTTAATCCAACATTACTTACAAATTTTTCTATCCAATTATATATTATTCTGAACCAATTATTTTACCTTTCTCAAGATAATTTATCAACAAAATTCCTATCACAAAGATTTTTATTCAACATTTTTAAAACTTTTAACATTTTCCAAAATTTTATATACGCAAAAAAAAATTGTAAAACTTTTTTGAAAGTACAGTACAAATATTAAAAGTGTACAGCTTGAATATTTCATTTCCCAAAAGTTTAAAAGTCTAATTTTAGCAGATTTAAAAAATGTATTCGCCTAAAATTTTTATTCTTAAATGTTTTATGTTTTTTTCTTGTTTCGTCGTTATTACAATAATTTGAATATTTTATAGACAATTTTTATTAATTTCAGCTTTTTATTATAGAATATATCTTTAAAATAGTGAAAATATGCTATTAAAAGATCATTTAAGAGTTAGAAACATCAATATTTCTGAGTAAAATTCTTTAATTTCGAAAGTCAAATAATAGTCTTTACAATACAAATATTTATTCAGTTTTTGGAATTAAGAGCAAAACTTTCAAAGTTAAATAAATTTAATTAGAACCAATTATTTCTGGTTTGCCCGAGAAACTTTTTGAATTACAAATATTATTCTAAAATTAATTTTTATTATATATATATTTTATTTGCAACTTTTTTTTAAAACTAATCTCATAAAGAAACAAATAAGAGTACATTATAAAAGTAACTAAAACATTATAAGAAAAACATTTTTTGTAGAAATAATTAATAAAAATGGAAGAAATTTTTACAAACTGTAAAGTAAACTTTTTTTTTAAGTTTTTACTATTTTGTTACTATTTTCAAATATAGAACAAACTATATAGAACGTTCTTGAAAAATAATTAAAAATAAATCGGATCTTAAATAATATAGTAATTATAACAACTTTAAATGCAAACATTACATAAAATATTAACAATAATCATAAAATATTGACAAAAATTTAAATTACAAAGAGTAAATTCGAATATTTAGGCATAAAATTTGACCACAAAATGAAATAATATAGAAAAAAAATGTAATGAATTTTGGTTAAAAAGAAAAATTCAAAAGTTAATGAGTTAATTCATTTTCCTTTTTCAGGATAATCTATTAACAAAATTACTTTTTCATCCCAAAAAAAATATACCATACATTTTTAGTTATTTAAAATTAGTGAAGGATTTATCTATTTTTTTTAAAGAAAAAGTAAAATTTGGATACAATTCGATAATGTTGTATACGGTTTAATTGTGTTTATATTTCAATGAAATAATTTAGATTTAGTAAATTGTAATAAATATTTCAAAACACACTCCCTCTAGAAACTACATTTCAGGAAGAATTTGAAAAACAAGACAAATAAGCATTATGTATGTTTTAATCATAAAAGATTTTCATGAACACTAGTTAAGAACTCGCTTTGGCTACCACTGAAATATTGTCTATTAATTAATAGGACCTGAATGCACATACATTTCACAGAAACAATAAATTGAATAACCTTTTCAAATAATTAACGTTCCATGAATACACGCTGAACAATGTACCGAAAATATCTTCGACCCATTGGTCACCCACCCTCCGCTCTTGCTGGATTAAGCAAATCGCATTTGCTGCGTTAGTTGCTGCACATCGGTGCTCGATGTAATATGCATGGAACGTGTTCCCATATTTATTTTAACGGTCGAATTATTCTATTATTAGAAGAACAGCAAAGGATACATACAGAAAATATGATGGAAACGCGGCTCCGACACGGCGTACACGAACATTCCATTATTCGAGTTTTCGCAACTGCAGAATTATGCAAACGCACGATTTAATATATGAGTTGTGCATTAGAGATACTTATTAAATTATAAAGCGTAAAACTCATTAAACTATTTAATACATACAGAATTTCTCAATGCTTATATCCATACATCATCACTGTTAATAACACTTCACTCAGTAAGTTAATAGGATGACATATAGATGGCGCCTGATTACTTATAGTAAGTACCAACCTTCAGACGACACCTGTCAAAATTTCATGGTAATCTGACGTTTAGTTCACAAGTTACAGTTACTTTTGAATTTTTATAAATAATGAAAAAATATGAATTTCAGAAAACCATTTTTTCATCAAAAATCAATGTTTTATCAACAAATTTATGAAATTCAAATTTATAAAAATAATAGAAAATTAATAAATATCAACGAAAAATGAGTTAACCATTTGCTTATATTTTTTTCTATAAAACATTACGTTTTATCAACAAATTTATCAAATTCAGATTTAAATAAATAATAGAAATTTAGTAAAAAAATGACTTTAACTGTTTGCAATTTACTGCAGAAGTTGGAATAGCTTGGAGTTAAATAGAGACGCATTATCCTCCTCCAAGGGTAGGTCGTTCAAAACTGTGGAATAACTTTAAGCAAAGCCACAATTGTTGCTTTGAACTTGGATCGTTTCATTACAGAACACTTTCCATTTCACTGAAACGAGTAATAAAATTCTTCAGGAAAACCTGGAGTCAATAAGTAAAGATTTTAAAAGTTAAATTTTTATTCGAAAAAAAAAATACTGTTCATTTCGCTTCAATAATTTATTTCGTGATACGCATACTATTAATATGTAAATCTATATACTAAATGTGTTGAATTTAGTAACTTTTCAACCAAATTTATATTTGATTTGAAGTTGCATTATGCAAGCGTTTGAAGCGAAATTCCTTGTCCTGAAAGACAGACCCGATGGGAAATCGCTCATTCCTATTTAGTTTACAAACATCATATAATATTTATACGCAAATAGAGTGCTTTCTATTGCGTAATAGCTCCAATATTAATTAAATTAAATAATATGTAATTGTTATAAAAATACAAACATTTTTATTTTACAATTTAAAAAAAAAACTATTGTCTCTCAAATAGTTTTTCACGTCAATCATCAATTAAACTAGAATAAATATGAATTATTGTGTAAATATTATTTTAATTCAAATGATATAATTTTCTGCATTGAGAAGAATAAAATATGCGGATTTTAATTGCATTTGCTGTAGAGGTGACAGTATAATTTTGTAATGTTCGCGTGGATCGACGATCCGATTTGCTAATGTAATATGCAAAAAGCGGATCCGTGCATTTTGAAATATCCTGAGTAAAGATTCGTGTACGTCGCGGAATCGTTGATGCAGAAATAAATACGTGATTTCCATCGCTGCTTCATCCATATTTTATTTATCATACGCTGCCCAATATCTGCATCAACGTTCGTTCTGCTCCTATAAATACACAAATACACTACTGATTTTTCATTCCGAAAATCCTATTTGAAATACATCCGTGCTATTCCCCAATATTTGCGTTTATTTTGATAGTGATATAAGTCTATTATTTTTTAGGATAATCGAGTTTATGTATATTACACGTAAAACATGTTATTGATCTTGATTTATTAACATCGTTGGAATTAAAGATTTTTCACTTTTCATAACAAATAAATACGTATTTCTTTGTGATGTAAATCATTATCATTATTGTACAGTGAAATTTGTACTTAACTGGATAAAATGTGAACATTTTATTTCAATAATAAAATGTTGTTTTTTCAGAAATATCATACAGGATCAACTGCAGAATTTAAAGTAATAAATTGAAAACATTAATATTATTTTGATTTATATTTTTTATATAAAATAATGTTGTAACATGTAATTTTGCTTCGCAAAAAATGAATGAAATATTTAAATTTTTTTAAATATTTCTTAGTTTTTTTCAGCAATTAAATATGATTTAAAACACAGTAATTAATAATTTTGAGACTGATGCAAGTCCATTCGTAATCACAGATTTTTTTCGTAAAGAAATTTCGATATATTTTATTTACCACAAAAGTTTGAATATTTGTCACAACAATAAATATAAAGTGAAACTACTAGTGATTATTAATATTTTTGAGTAGATTAAAACGCGAATCTATAAATTTCTCAATATTTAAGAAAATGTAAACCAAAGATTTGGAAATGGTGTTTGAATGGCGTTAAAATGTTTGTTTTTTGGTAATTTAAAAAAAAATTGATTCAGATTCATATAAAATGTAAGTTCAATTTGTATGTAAGTTTATTGATGTTTAAAAATCGAAGTTATTTAAAAATCTATATACTAAATATGTTGAATCTAGTAATTTTTCAGAAATTATTCACACAAAATATTTCATAACACCTGTATGGAATCAACTGCAGAATTAAAATTAATAAATTTAAAACATGAATATTACTTTTATTTTATATATAAAATAATGTTGTGTTATATGTAATTTTGCTTCGCATAAAATAATTAAGATATTAAAATTTTTGAAAATATTTCATAAAATTTTGAATAAGATTTAAATCACAGTAACTAAAAATTGATTCAAGCAATTTTGATATATTTTATGAAAACTAAAACTGAAAATGATCCTACTATAAAATTTATTTTAATACAGATATGCAACGCATAGTCCAGGTAATATTTCGACAAAATCCCGGACTGTTTGAAACAGAAATAAGGAAAGTTAAAACCGCACAAAAATAAAAAATAAATGTGTGTATAATAAATAAATAATTTGTGTACATCTAATAATAATAGACAAGATTTATTTACATACAAATTAGCTAAGGTCTTTTCGACTTGTGTACTATTTTTTTTGAAGTTATATTGAATTAACGTCTAATCACTAATTTAAAAATATAGTAAATTTATTTCTGTTACAAAACATCTTTAAAACATAAAAAATTGGAATGAGTGAATGAATAGGTTACAAAGTGGTGACGTCAGCTACTACGAAATTCAGTTCCGTTCGCGAGTTTGGAATGCACGGAAGGAAATGTAGGGAAAAAAAAAATAAGGACACGTATTGGCATTCGTTTTTTGTGATGTATTCTATATAGTTGCAATTCAAGTCACGAAGAAAATGGGGAAAACGAAATGGAAAACACAATGTAATATGTTTTTTTTTTATTATTTGCAATATTTCCGTTGAAAAAAATAAATATTTATGTACAAAAAAGTAAACAAGTAAACAATTAAAGAACCTTTTAAGTTATAAAGTTTATATATAAATAATATGGAAATAATAACTATTTAAATTATAAGAAACGAAATATTATTATCATAGCTTATGTAGTTTGCAACTGTCTCATTTTACTATATTAAATTTAAATTTAGTTTTTTAAAAGGTACAATTATTTCAAATTCTATATTAGCGTATTTTAATCTATAGGTCGTGAAATGACAGCTGTCACCATGTGTCAAAGCTACAGGAAGTTGTCAAAAACTATTAGCAATTGGGTCGCAGTGCAAACACATATGTTTACTAAAATCATAAATTTATTTAATTTTATCAAAAATTATTATTTTCATTAAAATTTCTAAACTTAAATTTAGCTTTTTAAAAGGTACAATTATTTCAAATTCTATATCGGCGTGTTTTAACCTATAGGTCGCAAAATGACAGCTGTCACCATGTGTCAAAGTATGAGGCAGTTGTGAAAAATTGTTAGCAATTGCAGTGCAAAGACATATCTTGAGTGACGTGGCAAAAAGTTTGGACAAATGCTGTTCTTTAATATTATTAAGTAATAGAGTTTAGTATTTTGATAAAATAAAAATGAATATTTTTTAAATATATTTTTGAATATATATATGAGTGATGTTATTATCTCTATATTTTTACCAACTCTACATCTAAATCTAACCTACCTGTCAAGAGCATAAGGAAATATTGGCTGCAATAGAGAAAAGTAAAAGACGCAGAGAGCAAAAAATGTAAGTGTTTTTTGAGCTTGGCGAGAGCGCGCGTGAGTTTCCGAAACGGATGGGGATGTGTTGCAGGGGTGGCGACAGTATGCCATAACTTTTTATTAGTTCATTCGGGGCTACTCTGCAAATGGGGTGGGCGACGTAAATTCGCCAATTTCCGTTTGCGAGTAGACATGCGCGACGAAATTGAATTTCTGGTCGCAACTCAAACCGGAAACGGACGGCAGCGTTTCCGCAACATATTCATACATCAAGATGCATCGCGCATAAGCCAACCGCATCAGCGCAAAGATCAAAGTGGAGGAAATAATACAAAAATAAAAATTAAAAACTCTCTCTTCTCTCAACGAGACGAAGCGCGCACATTACACACACTAACGCAGTTATTACACCATGTGTAATCGCTATTTCCGAAAGCTCTGTCCATCCAACAATAAATAATTTCAGCAGCAAAGTTTATTGAATGCTCTTATTTCGTTTATTCCGTTTTCGTTTCGTTATGCAATGGGAATTGATGAACACCGATCCAACTGAATGGGCAGGTTTTCAATCAAACCGGATTTCGCGTTTAATTGGGTCACGATTTGCAGTTCAGTTTTAGTTTTCGCATTCAAAACGTCCTGAAAACAACCCACTTCCCGTCGTATCGCCGCCGCACAGCGAACCTGCTACAACGTTGATAATGCAAATAACGCAACAAATTCGGATTTATTTCATCGATGGATTAGCGCAAAAGTGCTTAATTTCGCGTTGTAAAATCCATTAAAAAATTCAATTCAAAAATGAATAGTAATAGTTTTACACAAAAGATAAAGAATCACTCAACACACAACATAATTATAACGTTTTACTAAAAAATAGCAAATAACAAATCATTTTTTTAATTTTACTTTTACAAAATGCATACTGATTCATATAGAAATAACTTTATGCTTTAAATTAAACTTAATTTTTCGCTCAATTATGTAAAACTGATTTTTTTTTTAAATTTCTAAACTTATAAAAGATGAAATATAATACGATTAACGAATAAACTGCACGAAATTACTTCGTTAAATGAAACTTTGTTCTAAGAGGTAAAATAAAAATGTAACCTTTGTCCAAAAAAAAAAAATTTTAACTGGAACTATATGAGTCTAAAATATTTTTTTCTCTTTCAATTCACTAATCTTTCTAAATAAAGATTAAAATTATCATTGAAATTTTACATCTTTTGTCTGTAAAAAGTTCTGAAAGTTCGTATTCATTTTCAAAAACTTATTTTTTTTCTTTTTCACTTCTGCATTCAATAAATTTCTAACATCATCTTTATAGTATTTATTCCCTTTTGATATTAACAGAAAAAAACTTAAATCACTTAAATTTAGCTCAGATTTAAATTTTTCAATAAATTTTAATTTTTTTTTTTTTAATTTTTGAACATTATTAATTATTAAAGTTGAGAGTCAACATTTTATTTTAGTTAAAAAATATTATTTTTAAGATTTTATAAAATAAGACAATTGTCTTTGTATAAATTTAAATATATTAGATTTCAATCTTCTTAAATTTATAACAAACTGTGGATGAATTAAACTTGAAATAGTTTTTTTTTAGAAGCAGCATCTGCAAAAAGATTCCCCGGAGTCGCGTCTTTATTGATTCGGGTTTAAAACTCATAGGGAAATCCGCAATCTGAAGATACGAAAGTAAGCACCGTTAATATGGCAAGAAAAGTCCCACTTTATATTCGGTACGTGATAGCCGTCTACCATCGGCCATTCATGCACCCTTCCTGTTTCGTTTCGCTTTCATCAATAACAATTCTCAATTTTCCCCCAATTTCATCCCCAAAACAGCAAAAAAAAAAGAAAGGAAAATCCTACTTCATCTCAGTTTTTCCTACTTTACTATGCATGATTTCTTTAGAGAAAATTCTAAAGAATTTTAATAAATTATGAACTACTAGTATATTTTATACTATATTTAAAAAATAAAAGTAATATTTACATTTGACTCTCTCTGCTGTTTAATCTACTGAAATTTAGTTTATTTGATTCATTTAGAAAGTATTATTATAATCTAATTTTCACTAAAATAAAATTCAAACGTTTCCAATGATTTAAAACTTTGTGGACGAGCGGCGAATATATCCGCCCTCTCTTTGCATAGCCTCTGTGGAGGTGCAGACGTCGAATCTTAGTTCTTAGCAAAGGTTATGAAAAAATAAACGTAACTAAATCTTAATCAAAATTTTCGAAACCTATAGATTGATCCAACTTCTGTTCATAGTTCGATTGCCGAAGTAGTTTGTAAATTATAAATGTAATAATTCAAATCCAATTCTGCGTAGTCTTTAAATTTCAAATCAATACATAATAAGAAATCAAAAACTGAGAAAGAACAAACATATTTTTTTTTAAATAAAATTTTTATTAAAAGGATTTTTGATTGACTTTGTGTACTGCGCTGCGGATAATAGCTTGCAATTAAAGAGTTTATCTTAGAAATGAGCGTATTGATTTAATTAGAGAATAAAACGTGGAACGAGACAAGTTTGCTTTTCTGAAACTGGAATAATGCACGGAACCTTTTAAGATTATTATCGGCAGCGTTGTGTATATTTGCATTACAATCAAATCAATATGGAATACACATATGTACGTTTATAGAAAAGCCTTTCGTTCCATCGATACGCCCTCTTTTTATATACAAGAACGAAACCTCTAAGTCTTCCAAAATAACAAATATACACAAAAAGTTTCTATTGGAAATTTTATATCATTTCATTTTCTACTTTGGAACGGATTTCCCATAGTTTGTATTTTTTCCCCATTGAATATTTATACGTAACACTCTCATAAATATGTATTGCTGTTTATGAATCGTATTTAAATGGGATGTTTAAATTATGATGGAAACTGACGCTTCTCTCTCTCTAGTTTTAATTGCGAAAACCCGGATATAACTGTTATTTATTTCACAATTCTGCAAAACGAAATATTCATTATTTATTCAACAAAAACCACTTCAATAATTTTTATAACAAACACAACAACATATTTAATTTTAATGTTTTTAAAGTAAATTATTCAATTTAGTATTATTTTTATAATTATATAATTATCATTTTTTGTAATTTAATAGCAAGTAATTCCAGTTTATTTAGTTTCTCGATTAGTCCGGATTCAAAAATTAACATTTAATTAAGAAAATTAAATTCTAAAAAACTAGAACAAAATTATTTATTTATGTAACTTTATTATATTGATTTAGTACCTCGATTAGTCCGGTTTCAAATAGTTGAATGTAAACTAACATGTAATTGAGAAAAGTAAAAATTAATTCTAAAAAATTGTACACAAAATTATTTCTCGTTTATTTTTTCATTTTTACTGATAAGTCTATATTTGTGCATATTAATTATATTTTGTTTAGTTCCTCAATTAGTCCGGTTTTAAACAGTTCAAAAGAATCTAACATTTAATTGTAAAAAATAAAAATAAATTAAAAAAAAAAATTGTACGCAAAATTATTTCTCGTCTTTTTTTAATTATTTTTACTGAAAAATCTCTATTTGTGCATATTAATTTTATTTTATTTAGTTCCTCGATTAGTCGGGTTTTAAATAGTTCAAAAGAAACTAACATGTAATTGAGAAAAATAAAAATAAATTTAAAAAAATTTGTATACAAAATTATTTCTCTTTCTTTTTTCTGATTTATTTTCTCGATTAGTCCGGTTTAAAAACCTAACCGACTATATATTCAAGTCAATTACGAAAATACAAATAAACTTTAATAAAATCAATAATTATTAAGCAATTACAAATTAATAATTTTTATTTTCGAGAAGTTTGGTAAATTGCCAAATTGAAAGAATAAATAATGTAT
Organism: Nicrophorus investigator; assembly: GCA_963457615.1. NCBI lineage: Eukaryota > Metazoa > Arthropoda > Insecta > Coleoptera > Silphidae > Nicrophorus > Nicrophorus investigator. The sequence goes on from OY735142.1 coordinate 28,337,643, forward strand.
TAGAAACGTGAACTTTAGTTTGCCAAAAAGTTTCACGTATTGAAACTCAATAAATTGATCGATTGAAATGCAGTTCAAGCGTGACTTGAAAAGTAAAGTTGAAGGAAGTTCAACTAGAATTTTATTTAAATAAAAAGTTACCATTAATTTAAAGTTAAATTTTATTTTCATAAAATCAATTGTAATTAGTTAAAAATATAAACTTACAAATAATTATCAATTCATAATTATTTTAAATAGTCTGAAATGATTATAATAATTTTTTTTGAAAACGTAGCGGATTTTATGAAGTTGCAGTAAACTAATTTGAGTGGAAACTGAATTATTCACAAATCAATTACAAACTTATGCAAACAAGAAATTACGCATGCAAATAGTTGACCGTAGGCCAACAAAATAAATACAGAATTTATGCATATCGAGGAAACTAATAATAAGTAATTATCTTGAACTTTACGTTGAATATATTATACCTCCCATTTACATAATATAAACCTTTGTTTGTATTGTTTAATTAATTCGGAAAATTTAATTGTAAATCAAATAACTTATACGTGTAATACTTGTACTTTCACAAGTATTATTAGTAAATACTGTATACTCAACTGTATAACTAATTTAGATAATTGAAATATAAGAATTTCATTAAATTTACATTATTATTCGTAATAAAAATTATATATAAAATATATCTCTTGAAATGTTGTAATGTACTGCAACAAACGAAACATTCAATAATTACGAATTGTATGCGTACAAATCAGAAAACTACTTGCATTTTTACAAGTAAATATAGTGATATATATATATTGAAGTTGGTATATCTGTTTCAACGCTTTATCAAACAATAAATTTGACAGGTGTCAAATAATGTGAAAGGAACAATAATGTTTCAAGTATACGCAAATTTTTAGTAGATCAGAAATAGAAATGATGTAATTAATGTATAGTATGCATACTAACCAGAAAAATACTTGTACTTTTGCATGTAACAACAAGGAACTAAATATATATTTAAGTTGGTATATCTGTTTCAACACATTATCAAACAATAAATTTGACAGGTGTCAAATAGTGTGAAAAGCACAATAATGTTTCATGTTTCAATTATACGACATTTTTTAGTAGATTACTAATATAAATGTTGAAACTAATGTATAATACGCGTACTAACCAGAAAAGTACTTGCATTTTTACAAGTAACAACAAGGAACTAAATATATATTTAAGTTGATATATCTGTTTCAACACTTTATCAAACAATAAATTTGACAGGTGTCAAATAGTGTGAAAAGCACAATAATGTTTCATGTTTCAATTATATGCAAATATTGAGTGGATCACAAATATAAATGATGTAACTAATGTATAATATGCATACTAACCAGAAAAATACTTGTACTTTTGCATGTAACAACAAGGAACTAAATATATATTGAAGTTGGTACATCTGTTTCTGACTCCATGTCTCAAACAGTAAATTTGACAATAAATGTGTTTGACAGAACATGTTTCATTATCACGTAAATTTTGAGTAAATCTCTAATGTAAATGATGTAACTAGCTCATAGTATTCGTATAAAGCAGAAATCTACTTGCACTTTCGCAAGTAACAAAAAGGAGCCATAAATATATTGGCACATATTGCAGTTACATCTGTTTTAATATTGTGATCTTCATGATCTATAAATTTGACAGGTGTCAAACACTGCGTTTCATGAAATTTATAAAATTATTCATGATTCCAATAATATTTAAAATAAATTTGGGCCAACAATTTGAAAATGTAGTAATGTTTCGCATCGAATCGAATCAAATCAAATAATTGCATCATAACATCTTCTATAAGACTTCAATATATTTGAAGTGAGGTTCAAGAAGGTCTTCGAAACTGGAGTGGTGACCCAATCGAAAACAGCAGGTTACATTTACTATGAAACGAGGTTATTTTTCCCTTCAATTTAGGCCTAATAACGAAAAGTGACTGCATCGATCGACGCAGGATATTTCTGTACTTCCTTTCTTGTGTCGCAGTCTCACCACTCAAGGACCAAAACGTTATTTTAACATTGTATTAACTATATTTGTATAAAATATTATGTTCACAATATTTTACATTTTTATTTATAAGAATGAAAAAATAAATAATATTTTATACAAATTTCAATCTGAAATAAAAATCGTAATTTCCTGCACGTCAAATCTCATTTCCTTTTCGATTTTGAAGCACATGCATGGTGAAATGTTATTTTCTTTTTCAAATTTAGAAAATTTATTTTCAAATTGATTTGTTTTCTAACACTAAAATCAAAATAAAAATTTTCTTAAATAACGTTGGTTTTCGTTGATTAATTGAGACGTGAATGTCAAACAATAAAAAGTTCACTTTCTTTCACACTTATCAGTGTAATAGATGAGGTTGTAATGTTTCCCATATGTTTCAATATCCGGGGGAGCAGAAATAAGTTGGTAGCAGCATGCCGGACTGACACCTCAACATTCCGGTATTTTCCACGAAGAGAAGACCGGAAACCCTGATTTGCAGTAAATGGATGACCTATTGTTCAATCAATAGCGCCTTCATTGTCGATTGTTGGTGCAAACCCAAGAGAATGGAATTTTTGATTAATGAATACAGTTCGAACCACACAACTGAATTAATTACACAATACAATTAACCTTATTACCAGAGATTGATTTCTATTTTTATAACAACTTTCCATATATTGAATTGATATTCCAGATAGTTTAATACATTATGATTTTTTTTTTGGTGCAAAAAAATATAATCCTATTTAATTAATTTATTATTACTTGTTATAATTTTTTAATTGTTTTTTGTTGCTTTATTTAGAACATGAATTATAGAGTTAGTAATAATAACGTTAATTAAAAATAATTAATTTTCTTGATTTAAAAAAAAAAAAATCACAAGACATGATTTTATTAAAAATATTATATAATTTTTTTTGATACAAAAAAATATAATTTTATATTATTTACATTGATTCAATTAATTTATTATTTCTTGATATATTTTTTTATTTAGTACGCGATTTATAGAGTTAGTTTTAACGACGTTAATTAAAAATAATATTTTTTTTGATTTAAAAAAAATTCTTCGCATGGGATGATTTTATTAAAAATATGAGTACGTCATATCACTTATTGGCAGCTCCAAATTAATATCAATTTATTATATAATTTTTTTTGGTACAGAAAAAAATAATTTTTTATTAATTTATTTATTATTTCTTGTTATATTTTTTGCGGCTGTATTTACAACGTGAATAATAAAGATATTTTTAATTAAAAGAATTAATTTTCTTGATGTAAAAAAAAAATATTTTCTTCGCAAGGAATGATTTTATTAAAAATCTGAGTGAATTGAATCAATTTATTATTTGTTCATATATTTTTCTTATTTGGTTTTTGTTGCTTTATTTACAACTTGAATTATAGAGTTAGTTTTAATGACGTTCTGAAGTTTGAATAAGGAAACTTTTGTGATAATAGGATGGTCAATTAATTCGAAAGGCCCTTCAGGATTCAATTAAAACCCTCGTAGAACGTTCAAAACCGCATCTTCCCATTCTCAATTATAGCAGCTCAATACATGGAACTGATCCCATATCCATGTTACAGCGTTCCACTCCCATTCAAAGTGCTTTAACAATGTAATGTCGTAATTGGCATAAAAGTATATAAAAATTTGTAGAATACAGAATATTTTCAATACATCAACGATTTGACTTTAAAAATTCGTAATTAAGAGGCACATATTATTTTAAACAGTTATTTTATTAAATATTAATTAAGAAATTGAAATATTAATCTTTAAAACTTAAAAAAAAGTATTATTAGAAAACTTTTTTGAAAATTTTAGATATATGTGAAAATTAAAAGATAAGTTAATTATATTAATATTGTTATATAATTTTGTATATAAGGTTTGCAGTAGAATGGAAATTGATAAAATATATAAAAAAAATTACATTATTACTATGTAATTTGAATCTTATTAAATCATTATGAAACAGTAGATATATCGAAAGATATAAATCTCTTTAATTTAAAACTTTTTGCATAAATTTTGGAATGTTTTCGAGAAATGCGAGCATTAGAGAATACCATTTAAAGTATTGATAAAATCCTGTTTAACTTAAAATATTAATATTTAATTATTTGGAAAGTTTTCAAACTAAATAGAAAATCCTAAAATCTCTATTATTAATTAACATTATGTTTAGTAGTTCATATCAAAAGTATGCATTATTAAGTATTCATAAAAAATATAAAAAGTTTCATAGTTTTCAAGATATTCAGTTAAACTTGAAATCTTAATATTTTACATTCTTAGAGAGTGTTTGAAGAGTTCGAAGTGAATTGAAAAATTCTAAAATCTAGATTATTAATTAACATTATGTACAGTAATTATATCAAAAATACGCAGAAGGAAACCACTTTTTAAGTATTGATAATATATTTTAAAAGTTTCATAGTTTTCAAACTACTCTGTTAAACTTTATTTCTTCAAAATTCACTTTTTAAGAAAGTTTTCAAAGAATTCTAAATGAATAAAAAAATTCCAAAATCTCGATTATTAATTAACATTATGTTAAATAGTTATATCAAATATACACATAAACTTTTTAAGTATTGATAAAATATATAAAAAATTACAAAGTTTTCTGTTAAACTTTAAATCTTATTATATTAATATCACTTTAATAAAAATTCGAAGAATTGAAAACTCCCAAAATAGGTTTATCTACGATTACCTATATTTATTTAGTTTTAAATCAAGAAAAGCGAGAAAACTATTAGAAAAATCAACAATTTTCGATTATTAGTTAATATTACATAATAACACGTATATTAAAAGATGTGCAATGAAAACCCCATCTTTTCAACTCATAAAATATATAATAACTTTTAAAATTTTCTAAGTGTTCCAAATTTTGGTTTTCAATTAACATTATATAATAAAAATTATATTAAAAGTTGTGCAGTAAAAACCTAATAAATTTTAAATTAAGAAAAGCGAGAAAACTTTTAGAAAAATCATCTAATTTCAATTATTAATTATTATTACATAATAATAGTTATATTAAAAGATGTGCAATAAAAAACCTATCTTATTTACTGATAAAATATATAATAAGTTTTTAATTTTTCAAGGTAATCGATGTTAACCAAGAAAAGCAAAAAAAAACTATTCGAAAAGTCGCCAAATTTTGAGTATTAATTATTATTACATAATAATAGTTATATTAAAGGATTTGCAATTAAAACCCCTAAATAATAATGTAATAAGTTTTTAAATTTTTGAGGTGATCATCGTTAATTCATTTTAAACCAAGAAAACGAGGAAACTATTTGAAAAATTCAAATTTTAAATGAACATTACGTAACAAAAGTTCTATTAAGTAGTACAAAAATCCTCATCTTATATACTAATAAAATATTTGCTATTTTTTTTTCTAAGTAATCGTAGTTAATCAGAAATCTATTTTGAAAATCGCCAAATTTTGCTATTTAGATGCATTATAATTGATATGAAATGATGAAATAAGTATGTCCTAATAAATTAACTCAAATATGTATTTGAATATCATTGCAGGACATATTTTTGTAACAGCCATAATTTTAGTTATAATTTTATAATTATCATAATTGCTTATTAAAAATTTAAATGAAAAGTAACAACAGAGAATTAATAATTTGATGGAGTTTCTGTAATATTTTTTGTTTAAATATTGCGAAACATAAATAACAAGCATGTTGCAATGACCTGCTTCTTCATTCCATTTCCTGATGGATCCGCCGTCCGTGAATCCCGGCAAATATTGACGTTGCACGTTGGACAAATATCATTTCGAATTGCTGCACACGACATTGTTTGAAGTTAATATATTGTGGGATCTATAGGATATTTACCATCCCAAATCCACTATTGAAACAAACTTTAATCACATTACATCCAATTTATTTAATTACAAATATAAAGCAGTTCATCAACTACGAATAATTACTTTTTGGAAATAATTGCATAATTGTATCGAATGTTGAATAATCATTATATTTTTTAATTAGAGATTTTTCTGTTTATTTTTATTATTAAAAATGTAAATTATTTCAGGGAAAGTTTGTGTTTTTAATTTATTTTATTATAATGTTATTGTTGCATAACATATTCTCATCCTTTTTATTACCTAAAATTTAGTGTTGTAAAATTTTAATTTGAATAAAAATAATTATATAAAACTGAATTTCTTTCAATAAAACGAGAACTTAAAACTTCTCAGCAACGTAAAACCAGTCTGCGTATAATCTTCTACTCGAAACAATAATAACAACAACAAAAAATGGAATATGAATCCTAGATACGTTTCGGAAAAGCGATTACAGTACTTAAATGCAGTATTTTAATTAGGGCATAAAATTCGGCGACGGTGGAGGAATTTCGCGGAAAATTTATTGCATCTCGCCTCAAGTTTACGGCGCGACATTTTTATTCAATATAAAAATATCCATTTTATCGCTGAAAACTGGTTCAAAATTCTTTCAATATTTTTATTATTCCACTTTTAGAACTGAAATTCGCATTTCATCCGACAATAAATTATATTTTTTTTAAATTTGAAAATAATTCAAATTTTTTAACATTCGATTTTCATTAGTGATTCATAAACAATTTTGCTTCATTGGAAAAAAGATAATTAATTATTTTATAAATATTGACTTCCTCTTTAATTAAAAAAATTGTATTTTGTTATAATAAAAGTAATAATTATTAACATTTCTTCTATTTTTAGCAAATAATATACTTAAATTTAAATAATTTACAACATTTTATGTTTTTTTAATATTTATTTAATTTTTATAATTTTGCATTAATTTACTAATAAAATTATTAAAAATTGTTAAAAATATAATTAATAATTCTACATATTTTTGATAAATAAATAAAAGTAGTTTGAAATTTTTATCACAATTTGTTAAATATATAAAAACTATTTTTATTATTTTTCTCTGATAAATTAATTATTTGAATGAATTATAAATGGAGTTATCTAAGTAATCTACATACACTAACTTTTGTAATAGACTTGGTGAAATAATTAACCTAAATTTATCGCATCCAGCGTACAAGTTTGTAGAGGAAATTATCCTACGAATTATTTGCAAAACTGCGGAAAGCTTAAAATAATTTATCGTTCCCAGACGCGGTCCAATTTTAAGGTTTAATGAAGAAAGCGGATTGCAATTTCGGCTCCAAAAACAGGTTTACCGTCTCTTCTATTAGTGGACGTGCAGATGCAACGAGTCGCGCATAACAACTGGTAAAACGTGATTTTATTATATAAGTATACAACAAATAAAAAATCAAAATATTTAGCAAAATTATATTAGGTCAGTTTTTGTTATGTTTTCTGTTCTTTATAAATACAAATATTTTTAATTAATAATATAAAAAAATATATTTTTTAATAATTTTGTAAATTTAAAAATAAAGTTAAATAAAGTTTTTCCACATAATTAATAATTTAAATAATATCTATTAATATTAATTTTATTAAAAATTTAAAGAATAAAATTGTAAATTTAAAATTACTTTTAATTGGTGGATGCGCCAGGTAAAATAATTTTTCAAAATTAGTGAGAAGCAACATTTAAGCATTTAGTTAATTTATTATGTAAATATCTAATATTTATTAAATATTTATTGTAATAATAATGTAATAAATATTAAATTAATTAGTTTCGTGTTAAAATTAATTTTTAAAATTTATTTGTATTTATTTATATCAAATAAATTATGTTATTGAATTTTTGTATTTTTCAATCTTTCAGTTAGTTCTAAGCTGATAGTTTCGTAAATATTACTGTGTTTTATTTAATTCTGAAATTAATAATAATTTATAATTTTAAAAATCTATAGATTAAATATTCCAATATTTCTACATCCTAATTTTATAAAAAGAGAGAAAAAAAAGATTATTTTGAAAATGGCTTAAAATCATATTTTTTTAAATTATTTCTAGTTTTTTTAGAATTGTTATTAATTGTTTTTTTGTGTCAAACAATAAGAATTTCAAATTTTTTTATGCAATAAATTTTCTTAAATCAAAATCTTAATTTTATTATTATTGTGTTAGTTTATAATTTGTGGATGCGCCGGGTTAAATGTATTAAATTTGAACGAAAATGTTAATTATTGTCATTATAACATTCAAATTTAAGAAATAAATAATTATAATAAGTATTGTCATGATAATTAATAATAATCATGAAAAAAAAAACAAATATTTAATTTTAATTTTTTTTAATTTGCTCTAATAGATGTATTTTTTCGATTTGAATTATTATTTTTAATTATTTAAATAAATAATATCGTAAAATGGAACCTACCTGCACCTAATAATATTATTTTTATTGTGAAATAATTATAATTTAAAGTTGTGAAATTGAAAAATATTTTGCGAATGAATTCACTTTTACAACACTAATCATACAATTTTTCCATATCTGCGTTCACAAAAAGGACAATGCACATATTCCTCTTTGAAATGCATAATGCGAGTATCCTTTCTTGTTGCACTCCATCATCTGCACAAAGCACATCACTCCATGCTGCTTGCAACGTTTTCCTTTGTGCGACAACTTCTCACATCTTATTTGACATGCATCTTTTAACTTTTCTTTTCTCATTATTCTTTCTTTTCGTTACGCTAGGAAGAAGCAACCAATCCGAAATGGTAAAAAAAAACGAAAATAAAAAGAAGCTTACAGGTAAAGCGGTCCATCCAACATTATAAGCTCATCCCACAACAAAACGAAACGAAATTAGAGGAAGAAATAAATTGCTGTTTTTTTTTCTTGATAAAATATATATATATTTGGTTATTTATAAGCAAGACAAAGAAGCGTACATCAAACTGTGTGTATGTGTATTTGTATGAAACTAATACAAGGTGTTGGTGATTTTGGGACACCTTGTATGAGTTTGGGAGACAATCAAAGCGCTGTTTTCACATTCGGGGACCTTTATTTTTTTTTTCGGTCTTAAGGGGTGGGTTACAAATTACAATGGACAGAGCTCACATCGACAACATTCAGCAACTTGTTTATTTTTGTTGGTTATTATTTGTAAGTCTTTTTTTTAAGGGTAGGAGTAAAGCGGCGTGCTTCGTTGCATTTTGCGTTTCTTTTTTTTTTGGTCACAATGCGTGTGTGTATATTTATTGGTAGATTCGGTGGTTGGTGTGATAATTTAGTTAGTGTGTGTACCTGCGTCGCTGTCTGCGATGCCTACGCGGTTGATAGAGACTTTGGGCCTCGGCCTCGAGGGTGGAGGAGCGCGCTCTAGGCATGTCGGCCGGGCCTCCCATCGGCCCGAGCGCCGGCCGCACACTGCCACCAACTGTAGGCGCCACCAAGAAGACAGACAGAGTCGCCCTCCATCCGAACAACCGCACCCCAACAACGGCAGAGCCTTCCTACGGACGGAACCACCGCCGCCGCCGCTGCCGCCACCGTAGAACCCCCACCATTGCAGCCGCCGGCGACACCCCCCAGGACTTCCATCCATCCGCCACCCCCCGCCCCCGCTCTACGTCCCCACCGGCCGTCGAGAAGAACACGACCAACACGTGCTCGGAAACCTTAAGGAATCTGAACCTTCCCTCCCCTTCGTCTTTCCATCATCTAGTCCATCCTCTGATCTACCAACCCCCAGCACGTTCGCTGCGCGCTGCAACCAGCGGCCATAAGATATCTCGCAGATCAACACCTTTCATCCTGGTAACATCTTGAACATTTCCACATATACCATTTAAACACCCACTTGCAATACCACTTTATATCCTCCAAGTTCATTAAAAAAAATATATTTCACACAATATTATTAATTTCATTAAATCCTCTCTGATTAATTATTAAAATAATTTGAATTTTTAAATATTCTATTTAATAACTTTTATATAAAAAAATATATTTTACATGTAATTGCATCATTTATAAATAGTCCATTAAATTTCAAACTATCAGAATAATTATTTTAATGCGATTAAGAATGAATGGAATTTACATCTTGAACATATTTTTATATAATTCTTTATAATAAGGGGACCGAAAAAAAAATCATTATTTTTTATTCTGGAATTTTGAGCAGTCTACGTTGAGATTTGTTCTCTTTTGGTGTTCATTAACTTTATTTTTTTGGACATGAATGAAATTTTCCATTAACTTCTGAAATGTCGATTCCCGTTGATGACGAAAATTTTTCGAATTTTAACTGCGGTTTCAAAAAATTAAATCTGGCGATTTTTCTACGATTCTTTAATAAGCGGACCGAAAAAAAAATTCTTTATTTTTTTATACTAGAATTTTGACCAGTCTACATTTTTAGTGTTCATTAATTTTATTTTTTGACGAAATTTTTTGAAAGGTACTAAAGCCATAGTTTTAATAGTAAATTAATTTCAATTGCGGTTTCAAAAATTTTAATCTGGCGATTTTTCTATAATTCTTTATAATAAGCGGACCGAAAAGAAATTCTTTATTATTTTCTACTAGAATTTTGAACAGTCTATGATGGAACGTTGAGATTTATTCCCTTTTAATATTTATTAACTTAATTTTTTTGGACATGCATGCATGTTGACGAGTAATTTTTCGAACAGAATATGAATGCCACAGTTTTAACAGTAAATAAATGTCAACGGTGGTTTCAAAATTTTTAATCTGGCAACAGAAAGCTGCAAGATTCCGTAAAAATCTGAACACTATCGCATTTAGATGAAGACATTTTGAAGTTAATGATTGACAAAATATCAGTAAAGTTCAATTTTGCCTGGTCAATTCAAGAATATTTTAAAGTCACTGGCAAAATATATTAGAATAGGAATTTGGACACCGCATGAATTATCAGCCTGACAACAATTTTAAATTATTTGCAAAAAAATTAATGATTTTTACACCGTATTGCAACGAGTGCTAAGAAATGGATTTTCTGCTTTAAGAAGCAATAATATTTATGGTAAAAGTTATTAATTCATAACCAGTACATTTTTTTAAAAGAAGTTTTGAAAAATTGGTCATTTAATGGTAAATTGCCTTAAGAGAAGAAATATATTTTATTTTGAATTAATATTTCAAAATTTATATGAAATAATAAAACATTTTTTTTTAAGATCCACGTTTATTTATAATATTTTTTATTTAAATATTTTGCTTATTTATTTTCGTACTATTAGAAATTAACTAAATTTACAAGTATATTCGAGCACTTTCGAACACTTTGTCTTATAAACATATTTACTTGTTCTTTGATTTTCTTAATTGTTATACTTGAGTACAAAATTAGTTTCTTTAAATGGTACTTGTTGAACATCAAGTAAATGGAAAACTGTTTGTTTTAATTGCATTAAAACAAGTATTTGCTTAAATTCTCAATTATCTTTACTTGCCAAGTTTCAAGTAATTTATCATACATACCTAATAAACTATACATTCAGTGTTTTTAGTATACTTTTTATTATAAAGAGATTATTTACTTGTTCTTTGATTTCCTCACTTTTCTTTATTGGTTTCAGCGTTATTGCTTTACTTGACTACAAAATTAAATGGTACTTGTTGAACCTTAAGTGAATGGAAAATAATTTAGTTTAATTGCATTAATATAAGTTTATTAACTAAATTTTCAATTACATATACTTGCCACGTTTCAAGTCGCTTGACTAGAAAATTAGTTTCTTTAAATGGTACTTGTTGAACATCAAGTAAATGGAAAATGGTTTGATTTAATTGCATTGGAAGTACCTAATTTCTCAATTATATGGCAAGTTTATCATACATATTTAGGAAAGTATACTTTGTATTATAAACAGATTTATATTAGCAATTTATTTTTTATTATCAGATTTTAAAAGTAAATAGTTTAAATATTCTCTAATTTTTAATTTATTGATTTTCAGTATAAAATAGCAACAATATGCTCATAGTTCCATAAAAACCTTCATTATTATTTTTGTTAATATTTTTTCGTATTACATTTATTTTTCTCCTGTATAGTAAAATCTATATTTGTTAAAACTGCAAGGTCCCTCAGTCACGCATATTATGTAAAAGTGTATGTTTTTGTTCCAATTTCATAACACATTTTTTCTTTATTCACGCAAATTAAATGAGACACACCTTACTTTTCCTCTCAAAACTGCTTGAATATAAAAGATTTAAATATTTACAATCCGTGAATTTTATATTAGATTCTGCAAGTAGAAAAGATGAAAAAGTCTAAAAAAAAAATATTAAATTCTACAACCAAATTTTATAAAAATATTTAATATAAATCTATTTCAATGATTTAGACTATTTTTAATAAATTGATTGGAATTTTATCAAATCAAATTATTATTACATAATATTGTTAAACCTTAATTCTGAACTCATGAATTTTAACACACCTTTCTGGTAAAGGGCGTGATTCTATTATGAATTTGTCCTAAATATTTTATTAACATGCGTTACATTTTTGCGCATAAACTTGGATAAAAAAACTTACTAAATACACAAAAAGCAGAGGCTTATAAATATTTTAGTTTAATTTCGCAAAACTTTCACGTACAAATTCAGCTGAGACAAAGTAGTTTATGTGACTTCAACAAACAGCATTAATTATTTAAAAGAAATAAAATTTACTTCCTATTTACAAAAAAAATACTTGGTAAAAATCATCTTTTAAAACCTTGCGAAAGTCTTTAATTATTAAAGATGTTCGCGAGACGACTTGTGAATGAGCTTTTTTTTATTTGGAAAACGTATTCGCACAGGAAATCAAATATTAGACCTGCTCTCCCCTTTTCCAGTTTTTCTTTATGGGATTTCCGTTGAAAAGTTAAATTGAAGTTAAATCGTTAATAATTATGAGATAAATGTTTCAGGATTTATTTAAATTCTAATTTTATTGCTATAAATTTATATTTCATAATTTTTATTGATATTTTAGAATTTTATTAATGTTCTAAAACAATTCCACTCAAATAATAACTGAAAATCAACATATTATTGCAGCTTTCATGAATATTAGACAACTTCATAATTATTAGATAATTTTAATATGAATTTCTTACAAAAATAATGCTGGATTATAATTATTTCAACAATTTCAATCAAAAATCAATCTATAATTGCGACTTTCCTGAAAATTATAATGAAGTTGTTATTAGAAAACTTCAATTAATTTTATATGAATTTCTTAAAGAAATAATGCTAGTATATTATTGTGAAATACTTCAATAATTTCAATAAAAAATCAATCTATAAATGTAAATTACAATGAAGTTATTAATAGTAAACTTCAATATGAATTTCTTAGATAAATAATTCTGGTATATTATTGTGTAATAGTTCAAAAATTTCAATAAAAAATCAATGTATAATTGTAACTTTCCTAAATAATATAATGAAGTTATTATTAGAAAACTTCAAATAATTCAATATTAATTTCTTAGAGAAATAATGCTGCTTTATTATTGTAAAATACTTCAATAATTTCAATCAAAAATCAATCTATAATTGCGCGACTTTCCTGAAAATTATAATGAAGTTTTAATTGCAAAACTTCAATTATTCCAATATTAATTTCTTAGAGAAATAATGCTGAATTATTTCATACAATACTTCAACAATTTCAATCAAAAATCAATCTAAAATTGCGACATTATAATGATATAAACTGAAATTCCTTGAAAATTACTGAAATTTGGGAATTTTTGTAAAAACACAACATAAATATAAATTTTAGATTTTTGTTAATTTATTGCATTATCAGATTCAGACCAGCGTCATAATAATAAACATTACACTCTGAAAAGTTTTCGGTTTTTTTTAAATAACTTAAAAGTTAAGTAACTTTTATAATGTTTATTTTTACATGAGAAAGGCTCCACCGTTATGCAATTTATTATGTTAAAAAATAATTCAATAAAATATTGTACAAATTCAATCTACATAACTTATTTTTTTAATTGAATTTCAAATATAAATTACTAAATAAAATTAAAATATGTTTAAATTTACAAATAAAAATCTAAAAATACGATTTTCTACGTTAATCCTTTTTTCTTTACTTTTCTTTAATAATTGGTTTGGGTTGTTCGGAATTAATTTCGTATTTCACTAGTACTAACAAGAAATATTTGAAATAATCTTATCGATTTTTATTTTATAAAAAGTTTTTTTCTAATTACTTTGATTTGATTGAAAACAGAAAATATAAGCATTTATATTAATTAAAAAGAAATCTTAACTAAACTTCTATTAGGACTATAGCCTATAAAGATGAAACAAATGTTACTGAGTTTCGTTTTCTTATATCCCATTTTCATAAAACAAGAAGTTCTGGCTAAGTTTTGCAGGGATATAGTTAGAAGAAAATCAAGGGGAAAAAAGTGGACAAGGAAAACTTTGGTCGCTGAGTGTAAAATCGATGTAGCGTGGGTGGGTCGGGTCGGTCGGTGGTTGGGACGTGCTCCGCTCTTGATTTACTGGTGAGCCAAAGATATTTCGCGGAAGACGAATGCGGGGAATATGACTACGTCCCACGGGGAATGCTTATTTAAAAACTTACCAGCCCATAATCAACTCATATAAAATACAAAGAACAAACTTCTCTCGTGCATTCTCTTACGAAAATTTCTCAAAGTAGAAATTTCATAAAGAAAACTGTTCTGTTCAGATCCTATTTCAGTATTATCTTTATATAAATAAATATTTCATAGAGAAATGTTAATAAAATATGAAACAATTTTTATTTGAAAAATTACAAAAGTAGCGTCACTAAAATCACTGTAACTTTTTAACTAAATGTCAAATTATCATGCAATTTTGACAGGCGTCATCTGAAAGTAGGTACTTTCTAAAAATCATATGGATTTATCTATAGAAGCGCCATCTATATATCATCCTTCGAACTTATTGAGTGAGGTGTTAAAATCAGAAAAATTTCATAAAATAAAATAAAAATAATTTTTTCAACATATTAATTATCCATTTGTCAAAAAAATCTAAATTTGTAATATTATAAAATATAATAAATTTTATAATACTTTTCTAATTCTAAATTGGTAAGTTATTTTTTTTTGTTATTCTCAATTTCGTAGGATTTTGTAGATTCATTCACTTCTTTCGACTAATCTTGGAATACGAAAGGCGCTCATACCGGATGATGTTTGAAAGATTGACAGGATTTCCGAGTTTTGTAAGGGATTTCAAAAGAAGACCTCTTGGCTACTTACACAAATCTCCAAGCTGGATTTTATCATGTAAAGTATATATAGACAAGCAACAGATTATCTATGGTTTACACATTCTTATTTATAAAACAGATCTAAAGAACTAAAATTATTTCAATTTCATTAATTTTTATAGAAAATTAATAATTTCCAATTAATATTACTTTTCAGTTATATGATGTTGATTATTTATTATAAATATAATAATACTAAAATATTTAGTTAATAGCACTTATTAAATTATTAGAGTTACCAACTAACTATAAAAAAAGTGGCGCAAAATTTAAATTTAAAACATTCATATTGAAACACGTTTAAATATTTATTGCAATAGTTACATAAAACAATTAAATTAATTTAGGTAAATATGTTTAAATAGAAAATTGAATTAATCTATGTTTTAAAATTATGTAAATTGTTACATGAAAATCAATAAGAAACTTGGTTTGACTTGATGAAAATCAATATTTTATAATCGTAGTGATGCATACATTTATGAAAAGTGCAATAGATTTTTGTGGATTTTGCTATTAATATTTTTATGTAATTTTATTAATCTACGTTCAATTAATTGTGAATTATGGAGTGCGTATTTAATCTGAAAGTTGCATGTGAATAAGAGTGGAAAGAGTGTGAGTTAGGAAGTGAATCGATATTTACCACGGTTCCATTAAAATTGCACATTTCCGTACAATTCGGCCGAACAGACGTAGGGTACTTGCTTTCGTAAACGGCTTTACATACATAGAAGACCAACTGCCTCTGTAGAGTTTACAAGTACACTACAAATATGGAATGGCTTGCACATATTTTTAGAGCTTTACATTCGATTCGGGTTTGGTTCCCGTCGCACGATCAAATGTAAAACGTCACGTGAACCCTACCAATCGCAACGCACCCCTGAGGTCAGGTATTATGTGCTAACGTCTCTTTAGAAGAAAAAGTAAAAAAATAACACACAAGAAAATACGCTAGGCTTTTGAACTAAGTTAATAAATAAATATACATAAAAAAAATCAATGTTCTTTATGTTTTACTTTACACAATGGTGGGAGGTTTCTAACTATACAAGATTCTTTTGTGTTTATGTACAATGTAAGATTTTCTTAAGGAATCTACTTTGAAGAAATTTAATTTTAGTACATTAACAATAAAAATTTTAAAATAAAGGTAATAATAATTTTAATATATAAATAAAATTTAAAATACATGAAATTATTTATAAAAATTGAACACCTGCACTTGCAGCTGCGTTTAAACAATCCTTATTTGGGCACGAAAATAGTGCGTTTCGCAGAAAACAATAAAAATTAGGCGATTGTGCGGGTGAATCATCTGCAGCTGCAAATCACAGCAAGGTTTCGGCAATCCGCGGATTTGTTCGTTGTTAACAATTCTATTGGTTCTTTCGCTCGGGTCGTCACGTAGACTATTGGCTGCGTATCTCTTATCTTTTAAAATAATAATACAACAATTTTGATACTTAAAAATGTTTTTCGATTTCGATTCGAATATATTGATTTAACTTTAAATTATTTTTTATATACAATTTCTTAAATAATAAACCTATTTTTAAATATAAAAATTGAAGCTATAACAATTATCTAATTTTTTAAGATTAATTGGATAAACCATGGAGATTGTAGCTTTAATTGTAAATTACTTTTTGAATGATATTTGCAAAATATTCTATAATCAGAGGGGAAATAATACAATTATCTTATTTAAATGAAGATTCTGTTATAATATGAATGTATTAATTTGAACAAATTTATTTTAATAAAAATTTTGTACTTTTTCGATAATTTTTAATTATAAATGAAAATATTAAAACGATAGAAAAGTAATAAAAATTGAGAGATTACCGAAAAATCAATTTATATATTAATTTAGTTAATTTTTATTTAAATCAATTCCAACATAAAATTTATGCGATAAAAAAGTAATAAAAATGAGATTATTTATAAAAATTGAACACCTGTACTTGCAGCTGCGTTTAAACAATCCTTATTTGGGCACGAAAATAGTGCGTTTCGCAGAAAGCAATAAAAATTAGGCAATTGTGCGGGTGAATCATCTGCAGCTGCGATTGAAAAATATTTTATTAAACTTATTATTTTTCAATTTTTCAAAAATAATAATTTGTATTTCTTTTTATATAAATATTATTACATTTTTTTAAAATAAATTATTAACTTTTCATTATGGTTACTTGCATTGATTAATGTAAATGTGTATTTTTAAAAACTTAATGTAATTCAATATTTCTGTAAATGGCAAATCGCATTTTATATATTAAAATTATTTAACTTGGTAGAATTACAAAATTGCCAAGTGAATTATAGAAGTACTCGTTCGTTGAAATAAAAATAAGCTATTTAAACGCTTATCGAAACTTAGCAAGTAATTAAATTAAATAAAATAGTAAATATTGTAATTAATAATTCATTAATAAAAATTATAAATCATTTCGTGTATTTACTGATTATTTAATTTATATTGTACTGTTTCGCTGAATTTTAATTACAAACGAAAATAATAAAACGATAGAAAAGTAATAAAAATTGAGAGATTACCGAAAAATCAATTTATATATTAATTTAGTTAATTTTTATTTGAAGCAATTCCAACATAAAATGTATGCGATAAAAAAGTAATAAAAATGAGATTATTTATAAAAATTGAACACCTGCACTTGCAGCTGCGTTTAAACAATCCTTATTTGGGCACGAAAATAGTGCGTTTCGCAGAAAACAATAAAAATTAGGCGATTTTGCGGGTGAATCATCTGCAGTTGCGATTGAAAAATATTTTATTAAACTTATTATTTTTCAATTTCTCAAAAATAATAATTTGTATTTCTTTTTATATAAATATTATTACATTTTTTAAAATAAATTATTAACTTTTCATTATGGTTACTTGCATTGATTAATGTAAATGTGTATTTTTAAAAACTTAATGTAATTCAATATTTCTTTAAATGACAAATCGTATTTTATATATTAAAATTATTTAACTTGGTAGAATTACAAAATTGAGTAGTTTCGAAAAGCATTATTTGCCAAGTGACTTATAGAAGTACTCGTTCGTTGAAATAAACATAAGCTATTTAAACGCTTATCGAAACTTAGCAAGTAATTAAATTAAATAAAATAGTAAATATTGTAATTAATAATTCATTAATAAAAATTATAAATGATTTCGTATATTTACGGATTATTTAATTTATATTGTACTGTTTCGCTGAATTTTAATTACAAATGAAAATAATTAAACTATAGAAAAATAATAAAAATTGAGAGATTACCGAAAAATCAATTTATATATTAATTTAGTTAATTTTTATTTAAAGCAATTCCAACATAAAATGTATGCGATAAAAAAGTAATAAAAATGAGATTATTTATAAAAATTGAACACCTGCACTTGCAGCTGCGTTTAAACAATCCTTATTTGGGCACGAAAATAGTGCGTTTCGCAGAAAACAATAAAAATTAGGCAATTGTGCGGGTGAATCATCTGCAGCTGCGATTGAAAAATATTTTATTAAAACTTATTATTTTTCAATAAATTATATATTTAAGTTTAAATTTTTTTACTTTAAGTTTTTCAGTTTTCTTCATTTTTATGTATAAATTAAATTTCATTTTAATTTTTTTTTTTCAAAAATAGAACTAGATTTAATATAATTTTTTAATTTTTAAGAACTTTCCTACTGGAAATGCATATACAAAGAAAATTATAGAACTTTCGTATTATTTTTTTTTATATTATCAATTGAAAATATTTAAAAGCTTATTGAAGTTTTTTCATTCAATTTTCATATCAAAATTATGTGAAAAATGTCTTTTTTATAAAAAAAATGTATTAATGTTATCTTTAAAAAAAATAGAAAAACTAGAAGATTAAGATGTACGTGTTAAGTAAAATTTTATTATTATAATTGAAATAATGATTACAAAGTTAATATCTAATTATTTTCAATGCAATATGAATCAACACATTATTTGACTGTAGATTCTTCTAGTACATAAATTTGGGTCCGTATTAACCGTAAAACCAGAGTCCATTTATGGTGATTACGTGGGATTAAACGTGAATCGTTTAATTTATGAACAAAAAAGAAATTAAATCGTTTCCAATTAAACGGGCGAATGCATTGTTCACGTTCAAAAATAGGATCTGGCATATGAATTTTCGCGATTAATCGATGCGAAAATTACGATTTCCACCTCCACGTTCAACGGATGTGATTAATGGACGGTAGCCGATTTTCGTTCGTTCAATGCTAACAAGTTCCTCCAAGGTCCTTTCTCGAGCCACGATTGATCGCGGCGAGGAAGTTGCGCTTTTTATTAGGCCATTTTCGTTGCGGAAGGACTGTGCGTGCATGGAACGCGTGCTGATTTTTTTCCCCGATACCAAACAGAACTACCACAATCCGAATCCTTCGTGGTAGCAGCGGCAGAACAAACAGTTTCGCTAAGATTTTCCGAGTCCGACGTCGAGGCGCCCCTTCCATGCCACCACCAAGGACGATTTAAAAGGACGATACCGGAGGGAACGAGGCCGTCGCCACAACCGCCCCAACCGTCTCTGTTTAGAAGAGGTGCGGTTGTGTTGTGTTGCGCCCTTGCACAATCATTAATGTTGCACGTATTAATGCGATGCATATCGGATCGACATTGGTTAATTGAAGATAACGTGAGGCTGTTTACAAGGATACGCGGAACGGGACGGGACGGAACGGGACGGGACGGTTGCACTGCAATTAATTCGAAACTGGTTCAAAGCCGAACGGGTTTCACCTAGATTCCGAAGCTATATGCTATTTGCATGTTACATGCATTTTTATTTTCAATGGAAATAGACAAACCGCGACCTTTCCCTGATTACCAGTTGCACGGTCACGTACATCATGTATTTTTCATTGCTTATTCAATCGTTTCCGATACGGTGAAATTTAATTACGTTTCATGCACTTTCCACTAACGAATAACAGATGCTATAATCAATTTATTTTCACATAATACAAACAAATTTAATTCCATAATATTTACATTAATTAATTAAGCTGGAATCATTCTTCGAACATTCGTAATAATCAAATAAATATAAATATTAGATTACCTTTATAACTTAAATTCTTACAATTATGTCAACTAATTATTCTTTCATACAAAAAATATCTTTATTTACAAATTGCACCATTTTCATGAGTACAAATAAAACCACAATAAATTGTTACTCTAGATACTTGTAACAAGTTATTAAAGTTACACATTAAAACTGTTAGTAAATAATTCAAGTTTATTAACAATATATTTACGAAACTTGTCAAATGTGTTTTTTCAATTTATTTTTTTATTCAATAAAAATTATAATATTTCTAATGAAAATTATTGTTCATCGCACTTTTTTTTATACCAAATTGATTTAATTCTTTCAAATAATTTATAAATACAATTATTGTTCGTTCGTTTTATAAATTAATATAATAAATATTACAAAAAATCTTTTTCAGCTCAGTTCTGAAATTGCACTATCAAATCTATTTTTTTCTTGCGTGAATATCGTATTTCTTAAGTTATTTAATAAATTAATTTACAAATAATATTATTAAAAAGTATTTTTTTAAATAAAAATTGTGATATTTATACAAAATGTTTTAAAGAGCATTACCAAATCATTTTTTGTGTGAGAATATCTTATTTTATTCAAAAACTTTTATTCTCATTTTATTCAATGTTATTCAAAAACTTTAATTTGTTTTAAACGTATTTGTACATGAGATTTTTTAGTTCGTTCATTTTCAAAAAAAAATATGATCCTTCTAATGAAAATTACTTTTTATATCGAAATGATTTAATTATTTTAAATAATTTCAAAATACACAATTGTCTCATAAAATTATATAATCAAAATTAAAACATCATTTTCAACCCAGTTCTGAAAGTACACAACCAATTCTATTTTTGGGAGAATATTGTTTTTTTTTAACAAATTTTTCTGTATTTTTTTGTGAGAATATCTTATTTTCATGTTATTTTTTACTACTTCTCAAAATTTATTTGCATTCCACAATATTCAATAAATTAATTTACAATGTTTTTCAAAAGTTTTAAAATATTTGTTTATTTTTTCAAAAAATATGATTTTTCTAATAAAATCACTTTTTAATTTAATTTAAAAATATTATTACTATTTTTTTTTTCCAGTTTTTAAAGTGTACTACCAAATCTATTTTTTTTATAAGAATATTGTATTTGTTAAGTTATTTTTTAATATTTTCAATGTTTATTTGTACCGCAATATAATTTCTATAAGCTTTTTCTTAGTTTTTTTTTTAATACAAATTATGATATTTCTAATTTTAATTAAACTTTTTATACCGAAATTTTTGAATTTTTCAAATAATTTCAAAATACACTTATTATTCATCTGTCTCAGAAATTATATATTTTCAAAAGTAAAAACATTTATTTCTCTATTAATTTTTTTTTTTTTTGAGAATATATTTCTAAAATTATTTTTTTGGAACTTTACAATTTTTACTTCTATCTATATTTTATTTTTTTCTCAAGAATAAATATGATTTTTCCAATTCCACGCGTTTTACACCAAAATATTATTTTTTTTTTCAAATAAATTTAAAATACTTAAATTAGTCGTGTGTGTCCATGAAGTACACTACATTTGTATTATTTTGCTAAACATCAAAGTGAACTAGCTCTGCTATGCTGTTAGGATAAACATGGAGAGCTCTAGAGCTAAATCCTCTATGTCGACTTCGTAACTGACATTATGCAAACATTTACAACTACAGTGGCTGACCTTAGTTCGTGCATCTTACAAAATGCTGACGACGTGCCGAATAATGTGTAAATCTACATAATTCTAGTATCGATTTTCAATATAAATGAATATAAGTTGATATACTCTGAAATTTGATTACAATAAGATAAATTAAGTGTTACCTCACATAGTGCGGGTAATTTGTTTGAAACCGAACTAGTCGAGGACACATAAAAAGCAATAATTTTTATATAATGACTATAATAAATTTGGATTAATTTAAGATATGGATCAAATTAATTAAAATTATACAATTATGTAAAATCTAATTTAAAAATTAATGGCAAAAAATGTATAATAAAATTCAAAATAAATTAAATTCACTACTTACGATTATTCTGTGTTGAATTTTAACTATTTGAATGAGGACACTTACCTAAAACAGAAAATAAATTAATTATTTTTTTTCTATTACATTTTTAACTAATTACAATCTAATATTTAAATATTATTAAAACTTATTACATAAAATTATTTAATTTCATTCTTGAAATTCAATTTGTAAAAAAATCTATATTTCTCAATAATTAAACAACTGGAGAAAAAAAAATAAAATGCTAAAAGGAAAAGAGTTTCTAGTTTTTATCTAAAAATTTTCATAAAAATAATTAAATATTATTTTTATTTAAAATATGCTTATAAATAAGTGAAATGGTTTAACTTTTTATTTAATTTTGAAATAAAAATCGTAAAATGAGTTTAAAATTAAATTAAATTAAATTTTATTGGTGAAAAGGGCGTAAGTGATAATAAATATAATTTATAGTTCAAGTGTATTATCAGACAAAATCTACATTTCTCAATAATTAAAGAACAAGAGAAAATATATATCCAAAAAAAATGCATAGAAATTAATTACATTTTATTTTTATTTAATTTTCAAATAAAAATAAACACTTTTCAAATGAATTGAAATTGAAGGGTATTATTTTTATTTTGGTATAAAGTACGTAATAATTTATGTAATAAATTGAACTCAATTTTCGATATAATTAATCGAATATTTAATTAATTGTAAATAAATATTGAAAAACATCGTTTCATATATACTTCACAATAATTGTAAACATGCCAGGTTATTTAAATTGCTGCACGGATATTAATTAATTTTATTTAATTTAATTACATCCCATCAAACGGAGTGAATGCAATTGACGTTTTTTTTTTAAAAAAATAATAGATAAATAATTAAAAACCGCGTTCGCCCGGCCTCGAACAAAATTTGGCTCTATATTGGAATAAATGTATACTAAGTGTACTATATTTATAAATGTCATTGATATAGGAATTCCATGAATAAATTCTTTGTGCCGTGTGCCAAATGATGATGTGCATGTGGATGGGCGAAATTTGGAAAGAAAATATTGTCAAAAATAAATCGCGTTCGCAATGCAATTTATTAAACGAAAGGAAAATACCGTATGCAAATATTTATGTACGGCTGGTAATTGCATTTTCCGTCTTTTATCTCTGCCTGTCTGCGTTTCGCTACATTCTTGTTCCGTGCAGATGACACGCAATGCGACGTATCGTATTATTATCATTTGGTTTGTTTGTTGGTCGGAAAATCTGATTTTCCTACCGGATTTGGGACATCTCCCCGGGCTACGTGACTTTGCGAATAAATCGAGCTTTAATTGGTCGTGAATGATTAAGCAAACACAAAAAAAAATACTGAATGAAAAACATACGTAACAAACACTCAACACATTGCGACAGACTAATGGAATTACTGATTATGAGTTTTTCATCCCTTTGTGCTCAAACAAATGGAGAATTTCTGTACCATTTTTTTATTTTCAATCGTAATATTGAAATTCTTTTTGTGCGTATTTTTATCTTAATTATTACATCGGTTCATATATTACAATAATTGAGTTAATAAAATTGTAAAAGTAATATTAATTTATATATTTTTAGTTGAAAATAAATAATTAGAAAATATGACATTACAAATATTGTAATTGTAAAATTTGTTACCATGATTATCAAAAATTTAGTCGTAATTACTTGACAAGTATTTGTACAAATTATCTGTTATCAGTTATCTGTTAACGCGTTATTCGTGCTGATGTTAACAAGATATCACTACATGATTTGCGAATACTTGACAAGTACTTATATTATATCCAATTTGTAAATAACGCGATGAGTGTGGTGTAGGTGTTATCAGAATGTGTTCCCAAGATTAACAAAGTTTGATTTGTAAATACTTGACAAGTACTTGTATAAACACACTATTTGTACAAGACACTTGTAATTGACAAAGCAATTTGAGGTGCATGCAGAATGTGTTACCAATATGATCATAGCATAATTCGCTAATACTTGACAAGTACTTTTATAAACCTACAAAACATTATTCCAAGATATATATCAAATAACGCATTGCGGATGCTGAAGGTGTTTCCATTATGATCATAATTCGCTAATACTTGACAAGTACTTTTTCATTATTCCAAGTCATCTGTCAAATAACTCGTTATACGTACTGAAGGTGTTACTAAGTTATCATAGGTTGATTCGCGATTACTTTACAAGTACTTGGATAAATGCACTACACGTACATAACACTTATAAAGTAAATGCAATTATTTGAAGTAACTTAAAACTAACGCGTAGTGCATGCTTATTGTTTTACCAGAATATATTTCCAAGATTAACAGAGTTAGATTCACAAATACTTGTATAAACGCACTATTTGCACAAGATACTTGTGTTGTGCATGCAGAATGTATTACCAATATGATCATAGCATAATTTGCTAATACTTGACAAGTACTTTTTCATTATTCCAAGTCATCTGTCAAACAAGATTATCATAGGTTAATTCAAAAATATTTTACAAATACTTGAATAAACGCATTACATGTACATAACATTTTTCCATTATGATCATAGCATAATTCGTTATTACTTGGCAAGTATCAACGTATAAGATGCTTGTACTATGAATTTTTTTTTTTCGTTTATATCTCCCGTTAATTGCATATTGCAGTTGCGATTTCCGTTTTAATAAAGCAAGGACATCAATCCGGTCGGTATGTGCGGTCCGAAACGAAATTTCCATTTCGGCGAGTGGAACTGTTTGATTATGCAGAACCGTTTCGCATTCGCGAATCTGACGCAATTAGCCCAGTATTTGCGGTTTATTGAATCATCTCGGTCCGTGCGTTTGACGTAGATCGCGTGCGAAACACGAATTTGCATGCGATTTTACGAACCGATAACTGATGATAATTATGATAGCAACCGAAAAATTTCTGCTCGGATAGAAACAGAGTTGGAAGAGATTCAGTGGTTCAGAGAATTCAAACCCGATTACCTCTGTTTCCTGTCTTTAATAGAATTCAAATTGAAGAATTCTTTGTTTCGTGAAAATCGTATTATTTTATGTTACAAGCAGATATAAAAATATGTCAACAATATTGAAATGAATGAATGAACAAATAATTAATGCAATATCGCATCTGGCAACGAAAGGAAATTACTTAAGGCTCGGAATTTTGTAATGGGAAATAGATCAATCAGGTGATCAGCAGATTTATGGGACACGATATCTCTTTGCAGGTTAAATTGATGGATATCGATTTGTAATAAAAGAAAAACTGTATTAAAATGATTAAATGCGTAATACCCTTTGACAAACCATTATTTCTGAGAATGAACCATTGCCAATAGATTTATTTTTAGGTATAATGGATTTTGTTAATGTTCCCATTATATTACAAAACCTGTTATTAAAAATAGAACAAAGCTACAAAATTCACTCTCCTTTTTTTTATGAAGATATTTATAATTGCAATATTACATAAATTTCATAAAAAGTAATACCCTAAAATTACGAGTAATATGTAAATCTGACAAAAAACACGTAAGTCGATGTTAATCTTAAAGTCAAGATTTTTTTCAATTTAAAATTACATAAATTTATAATAATATCACAATTATAGATCAAAAATCAGAAATATTATATATGATTAAATAATCAAACACAAATTACAAAATATTTTTTGATATTCCTCTTCAATATTAAAAACATAATTATTCATTATTTATTCTTCCATAATTAATAATTATAAAAACAAATTTTGTTACTTGTACAAATCTCAAGATGAAGTAAAAGGTTTCAAGAGAAACATATTTGCTTTCAGATGATTTATACGACATAAATTGAAAATTACTAATTGTACAATAAATTATTAAGAAATAGAAGCCTTTTGTTAGCATTCATTATTTAATATACTGGGTGGTCCAATTAAGGCAACACAACTAAATATCTACTTACTGCTTATTTTAATATATCTTATGAATTAAACTAGACATTTTCCAAACTACATTTGTTGAAATTTTCTTATATTTATAAAACGAATAATAAATAATAACAATGGTCAACATATTTCTTAATTTTGCAACTAATTAAATAGTAATATTTATGTTGCAATTCATTCATTTTTCTTAATAATTTCAAGGAGTTTTCCAGCAGTTAAGTCTTCATTTTCTTTACCTTTGTTTTCTAATTTTTTTACTAAAAAAAAACATCCTCCTCTGTATACCATAAATTTTTAACATCCTCCTTTTCCACCGCATGATTGAAATATTAATATTTTTAATATAAAATTTGGCTTGAAATTAGAGGATTTATTAAACCAAAATGAAAGTAATTTATTTGCTTTTACTTGAATGAATACAACTTATTCTATCAATTCATTAGCACATCAATATGTAATTAGTATGATATTAAACTTTGTAATAATTATCTGCTAATACATAGTTAGATAACATTTTGATTACATAACTTGAACATAGACGACAAATGAAATTTATAGCTGAAATAAACTTTATAATAATTTAATGCCTATTTTAAATACTTTTTAGACATTTGCTACAGTGAGCGTCAACTAAATTATAAAAATTAGCTATTTTGGTAAGGAAAATCAACTAGTTGGAATATGACTATGTAAAATAATATATTTGATTTATGTAACATTTGGTTTTCATTTAAAGCTTTGAGTTTATTTTTAGTAAGTGCTTATTTCAATTAAAGTTTTATTTTTTTGTTGCAGTGATGAAATGGGGAGACCACGAAGGTGTAAATTGTGGATTTCAATTTTCCGGCGGTAAATTAAACGGTGGAAGGTAATTAAGTGGTAATTGAGGATCGGTGCGGTGAGTAAGTCAAGTACGTCAGAAATAGAAGGATTCCGTTGGATAATTTGATTGACATCGTTTGTAGGGAGAAGGTAAGTGAGTGAGTGAGTGGTTGTAGCAGAGTAGTGGATGTCACGTCGGCCGCGCGAAAAGCGACACCTATTTATAGAGGGAGACCCCCCTAATCGACGTCGCGACGCCCGGCGCCGAAAAAATAAAATAAAAGTTCGAGCGATTAATCTGCTCTCTCGCTCGCTCGCTCTGTCGCTCGCTCTGCTTCGCACGGTCGTATGGAAGAGGTGGAGGATAAACTCAGATCCACTTGGAAAAGTATTTACCTTTCCTACCTTCTGGAGCTATTCGGAGGGGGAGTCCGTCTGGTTGTGCTCGATGACTGGTGACTCAGATAGGCCATGGCCTGGCATTCTGACCATAAACACCACACACATTCGTGCACTCACACACACTGTGGTATAAACCACCACCGCTACTCTTCAGCAGTCAGGATGATGATGACAACCCTCTACGCTCTTCACATAACACCACTTAATCCGAGCGGAAAGCTTATTATGTTCGTGGGGCTTTAACGGAAGTTTGCGGATGGATCCGGTCCGGTCTGATGGATCCACTTTGGCCTCGACGGAGACGACGTCCACGCAATACCCGTCGCTGGACACTTGTGCGAAAATAAACCCGGCGACGCATGTAAACAAAAACCGAAATATTGAAACGCATCCCAACCTGGGCTATTTAAAAACGCCGCCGGCCCTCTGGTCTGGTCACGCGATCGACCATACACCTAATTCCAATCATTGTTCGCATGCCTATCTACACGAACTATTTTCAGACTGTCGCCCGACTGTCAACTTTACGTTCACATCAAACTTTACACTCGATACGACCATCTCAAGACCTATACAACCAACATTTCAAACCTAATTAGTTAATCTAGTCAAAATTTATAAACTCAAGTATTCGAAAACGTAATTTCTCTAAAAGCGTACAATAAATCACTAATTATTTCCGTTACAACAAATTGGTTGCAATAGTCCAAATAATCATCAAATTATATAAACTAAGAGGTTTAAAAATAAAATACTAAAAATTAAATTCAAATATAAAGAAATAATCTTTTAATAAAAATTGGAAAATATTACAATCTTACAATATAGAGAAAACACATTTCAGTTGATTTAATTTGGTTAAAGTAGTCAAAATCTTTAATTATAAAATTTACCACTAAGATATTTAAAATTCTCTTATAGAATCATATAACATAATTTTTCGCAAAACGTACAAATATATTACAAAAAATCAAGAATTCTTCTAATACATCAAATTGGTTCCTATAGTCCAAATCATCATAAAATTATATAAACTAAGAGGTTTAAAAATAAAATACTAAAAATTAAATTGAAATATAAAGAAATAATCTTTTAATAAAAATTGGAAAATATTACAATCTTACATTATAGAGAAAACACATTTTAGTTTACCACTAAGATATTTGAAATCCTCTTATAAAATCATATAACGTAATTTTTATGAAAGCGTACAAATATTATACAATAAATCACTAATTTCTTCTGTTATATCAAATTGTTATATAACAGAAGAAATTAGTGAAAATTCATATGCCAGATCCTATTTTTGAACGTGAACAATGCATTCTCCCGTTTAATTGGAAACGATTTAATTTCTTTTTTGTTCATAAATTAAAACGATTCACGTTTAATCCCACGTAATCACCATAAATGGACTCTGGTTTTACTTTTAATACGGACCCAAATTTATGTACTAGAAGAATCTACAGTCAAATAATGTGTTGATTCATATTGCATTGAAAATAATTAGATATTAACTTTGTAATCATTATTTCAATTATATTTAATAAATAATAATTAAAGTTATGTCTGCAATTATTATAATAATAAAATTTTACTTAACACGTACATCTTAATCTTCTAGTTTTTCTATTTTTTTTTAAGATAACATTAATACATTTTTTTTATAAAAAAGACATTTTTCACATAATTTTGGTATGAAAATTGAATATTTTCAATTGGTAATATAAAAAAAAATAATACGAAAGTTCTATAATTTTCTTTGTAAATGCATTTCTAGTAGAAAAGATTTTAAAAATTATATTAAATCTAGTTCCATTTTTGAAAAAAAAAATTAAAATGAATTTTAATTTATACATAAAAATGAAGAAAACTGAAAAACTTAAAGTAAAAAAATTTAAACTTAAATATATAATTTATTGAAAAATAATAAGTTTTAATAAAATATTTTTCAATCGCAGCTGCAGATGATTCACCCGCACAATCGCCTAATTTTTATTGTTTTCTGCGAAACGCACTATTTTCGTGCCCAAATAAGGATTGTTTAAACGCAGCTGCAACTGCAGGTGTTCAATTTTTATAAATAATCTCATTTTTATTACTTTTTTATCGCATAAATTTTATGTTGGAATTGCTTCAAATAAAAATTAATTAAATTAATATATAAATTGATTTTTCGGTAATCTCTCAATTGTTATTACTTTTCTATCGTTTTATTATTTTCATTTGTAATTAAAATTCAGCGAAACAGTACAATATAAATTAAATAATCCGTAAATATACGAAATCATTTATAATTTTTATTAATGAATTATTATTTACAATATTTACTATTTTATTTAATTTAATTACTTGCTAAGTTTCGATATGCGTTTAAATAACTTATGTTTATTTCAACGAACGAGTACTTCTATAAGTCACTTGGCAATTTTGTAATTCTACCAAGTTAAATAATTTTAATATATAAAATGCGATTTGCCATTTACAGAAATATTGAATTACATTAAGTTTTTAAAAATACACATTTACATTAATCAATGCAAGTAACCATAATGAAAAGTTAATAATTTATTTTAAAAAAATGTAATAATATTTATATAAAAAGAAATACAAATTATTATTTTTGAGAAATTGAAAAATAATAAGTTTTAATAAAATATTTTTCAATCGCAGCTGCAGATGATTCACCCGCACAATCGCCTAATTTTTATTGCTTTCTGCGAAACGCACTATTTTCGTGCCCAAATAAGGATTGTTTAAACGCAGCTGCAAGTGCAGGTGTTCAATTTTTATAAATAATCTCATTTTTATTACTTTTTTATCGCATACATTTTATATTCAATTTGTTGCAAATAAAATAATCCGTAAATACACGAAATGATTTATAATTTCTATTAAGTAATTATTAATTACAATATTTACTATTTTTTTAATTGATTGTTTATTACTTGGCAAGTCTCGATATGCTTTTAAATAACTTATGTTTATTTCAACGAACGAGTACTTCTATAATTTACTTGGCAAATAACGCTTATAGAAGTTACTCAATTTGTAATTGTAATTTATTAAAAAAATGTAATAATATTTTTATAATAAGAAATAAAATTTAGTTTTTTTGAGAAATTGAAAAATAATAAGTTTTAATAAAATAATTTTGGTGATTAGCGTTCGGCAATCGCTGCAGCTGCAGATGATTCACCCGCAAAATCGCCTAATTTTTATTGTTTTCTGCGAAACGCACTATTTTCGTGCCCAAATAAGGATTGTTTAAACGCAGCTGCAAGTGCAGGTGTTCAATTTTTATAAATAATCTCATTTTTATTACATTTTTATCGCATACATTTTATGTTAGAATTGCTTTAAATAAAAATTAACTAAATTAATATATAAATTGATTTTTCGGTAATCTCTCAATTTTTATTATTTTTCTATCGTTTTATTATTTTCATTTGTAATTAAAATCTATCAAAATAGTACAATATTATAAAATCTATTCTAATTGAAATAAAATTGTTTAAATGAATACAAAGTTTAGTTTTTGATAAATATTTTATTATATTTTAATAAATTTTCCTATTTGAAATGTAAATCAAATATATTGTTTCTCTCATAAATCTTGACATAATAAATAATTTTAAATGTACTATTTACAATTATTTATATTATCGAACTTAAAGTAAATTAAATATTAAAAAAAAAAAATATAAATAAATCAATGCAAGTAACGAAACGTAATGAAAAGTTAATAATTTATTTTAAAAAATGTAATAATATTTATATGTTTACTAATGATAAATAATACAAAAATAGTTTAACATTTTTAAAAATGGAAAATGTTAAAATCTTACATTGCAGAGCAAATAATTTGTAAATATATGTAACTGTAAAATATAGAATTTGAGTTGTTCGTAATAAGCATGTTGTGCCTAGAGCGTAGCAAAACCTTTTATAGTCACAATTATAAAACACTACACAAAATTCTCTCTCTTTTCTCCTGACAATTAATCCAAGTAATGCAACCGTTATTGTTCGTAACGCGTCCATTGTTGCAGTCGAGAACAAAGAGGAACATTGTTATCCCAACTAGCTGCAAAGTGTGCCCGACGGATGATTCCACCACATTTTTTTGTATCTCTAGCATAAGCGCGGTTTTTAATAGCTCCACGTTCCGCAATCAAATTCATTAAAATAATTGTTCACAACGCACGAGTTACGTGCAATTAGTCAATATTATAATTACAACCCGCACTAATTGCTCCAATACCGACTATTTATAGATGCCAATTATTAATTGCATTCAATTATATTCATGCAAATTGATTGCAAACATTAATTAATTCAAAATATTACTTTGTAATTAACTTTATTTTTGCTTTTAGTTAACATTTTTAGTTAACCTTTCCAATTT
Source organism: Nicrophorus investigator (assembly GCA_963457615.1). Lineage (NCBI taxonomy): Eukaryota > Metazoa > Arthropoda > Insecta > Coleoptera > Silphidae > Nicrophorus > Nicrophorus investigator. The sequence continues at coordinate 28,369,703 of OY735142.1, forward strand.
AATTTAATTACTTAATTCTTATAATAATTTAATTACATCATACTCTATCATCTGAAAATTTAAAAAAAAATGTGTAAATTTATACAAATTTTAAATTTATTTATGTCATTAATATTTTACCAAAATTTGTAATTCCAAAATAATAAAGTTATAATTAATTTAAACTAATTATTTGTTAATATGAACACTTTATAAATTATTTGCGGTGACGTAAACCTAAAATTGAATGAAATCTGAACAATCGAATTTGGAACGAATCCATGAAATGAAACTACTAGCACAATTTTTTTTCAGTGAATCGTCAGAATTGCGCTCACATCGGATTATTGCTGAATGACTTTCAATCATAAATCTAATTACATCTGCAACGAGTGTGTCCGTGATTGATGAAAATTGATAATAGCATTACATTCGGCGGCAAGATAATAGTTTTAAATCCAAATTGAATGAAAAAAAAACGCGGAATTAATTCGGAAGTAGATTTTCATAAATTCAACAGAAATCAATTAATTTATTTCACTCATTGGTCTTTCTGTAAAATACGTGTATTATATATTTGAAAAAATGTCAATTTATAAACTAAATGAATTTAAAATTGCCGCCAAATGCAGCAAAACCTCGCATAGTACGGTTTAAAATTAGACTCATACAAAAACGGTAAATAATAATAGGCAATAGGCAATAATTAAGTTTCTTTACTATTTTTTTTAATAATTTATTTGTGTTTTGAAATTTTTAAATTCGGACTAACACAAAATCCTCTTCGATTCAATAAAACAACCAAAAGTTTGCATGCGTTTTGTGAAAAACTTGGATTCTCCACAATTCTTTAGAAAAACCTTGAACCTTTTCGCACCGTCCTATCGCGATTCAAAGAATATAAGTTGAAGGAGGGAAAAGAGCATTAAAAAAGGAGTAAACATTTCAGAGTTTACGATTATCGCGCTGTTAATTGCTGCGACAAAAGGAACATAAAAATGAATAAAGAAATCACCGTAATTTATGCAAAATTCATTTTATTTTCATTATTTCAGTACAACAACGTTAATTATCGTGCATGAATTATTTACAGAAGAATTTTTTTTTAGTAAATTTTGTAAATATTTTATATAAATTACTATTAAACTTTATTAATTTAATTACGTTTAATTATCATCACAAAAATATTTACAAAATGTATTTAACAAATAAATAATTATTTGCAATTTCGTTTCTTGTACTTTTGTGAGGTAGAAAACAAATCCGACAAAAAACGAAAGTGTTAAATGTAATTACTTAAATACAAAAGTGAAGTAACTTTCCTTTTAGATTCTCAGAAGTTAAAAGCTTTTCATCGATTTTTTCTTATGAATCCAAAATCAATTTATAATTATTTAATAAATACTTTTTAATGCTAATAATATTAATCCTAAATTAATATAAGAAATCCAAAATTTTTATATGAAATTCAATCTTAATTACTGTATTTTTTCATGTAAAATGAATGATTTATTTTTTTTTAAATATTTTTAGTGACTTTACATAATATATAATCACGTAATATAGTATTCAATTATATGGAAACCTACTGAATGTTCTAAATTATGATATAATGAATAGATTAAATAAAGATTTCACGCTAAAAATACTATTAAGTTAAGCAAAGTCAACGAATTTCCGACGTTTTTTTTTTTGGAAATAATTACATTTTTTATGATTAATTATGTAATGCGATTTTATCTTTCAACCTTCTGAAAAAAAAACTTAATAATATATTAAAAGTATTTTTTTAAATATTTTAATTAAAATTATTTTGTATAAAATAGATATTTAAAAAAATACTACAAACTTATTAATTATTAAATATTTTTTAAATAACTAATTTACTATTTTTTGACTAAAAGATACAAATAATATATTAGTTTAAATAAATTAAGTAATATTTTTAAAATATACTTAAATTTTGAAAAATAACTTTTTTTTTTCTTTAAAACTAAATAATTAACATTGCAATAATTATTGTGTAATGATCTTATGTAGATTGGATTGAATAAGGCTGAGGGCGAGTATTGACGTTTACGAATTGCACGCATTGCACAACTTATATTATAGATTGGCACTGCGAACGAAGTGGCGAAGTGCTGAACTATGGTTAGTTCAATACCGGTGGCGTCGCGACGCCGAGCGTCGGAATCTGCAGATGGCGTCAGCGAAGCTTCAGCTTTCTGAAGTGCGAGGGCGCCGCGACGCCCTCCGGCGATAAATGAAAATCAATCTTGGGGTAATGTGATTTTCATTCGAAAATAAACGAAATGGAAATGGCCGGAAATGCAATTTCGAACAGATTGATTTATTATTTATCGCCTCTATGTTGGTAAACAGTAAACAATAAAGCTATCGCATGTGCAGCAAACAATAAAATTTTAATAGTTTATTTTGCTATAATCATAAATTATTTTGTATTTGTAAATTCAACAGTTTTAATTCTGGAAAAATAATTGAAAAAAAACCTAATTTTTAACTAACCTGTAGAAATTAAGATATTAGCAAATAATATGATTTTACTAGGTTTCAAGTAAATTTTAATTGTCAGAAACTTCAACTGGAAATATTAAAAAAAAAATGTTCAATAAATTTTACTTTACGGAAAAATAGTAGAAGAAAAACCTATATTTTACCTAACCAGTAGAAATTAAAATATGATTTTACTTTATAAAATGAATAATAAATAATTTATGTTTCAAGTAAATTTTAATTGTCAAAAACGTGAACTGAAAATATGAAAACTGAAATATTAAAGCAGCTTAATTTACTTAAAGCGTTAACCCAAATTTTTCTACCATTCTTTATTAAAAAAAAATATATAGAAAAATTAAACATTTACACAAAATTAATTAAAAGTAAACTGCATTTAGTTAGTTTTTCTTTCTCTGCAGTATATTTATTTTGCGTTCGAAAACAATGGTTCCATCCAACAATGAGAACGAGAAATGTAGCGGAGCGTTCGGTCAGGTGGGAGCAAATAAATAAACATTTACAGTATGCAAAAGTCGGACGCCGGAAAATCTGACTGACCCGAAATTTATTCACAAACATGATCCAATTTCGCGCTCCAATCCACATGCATGTTACATTTATTCCAGTTATTGAATCAATCCACGGAATATGGAATGCGCAAAAACACACACCTAATTCATTGATGCATTCATAATCGTTAACGCAAACACTATAAAATAGTAACAGTAACAAATTTATAATTGACTTAATTAATAATTATCAACATGAAAACACATATAATAGTTACGTTGTAATTACTAGTTTTTATCAAATATCTGCTAAAGTTTTAGATCAACCTATGAATCGCAACCTAATATGACATTTTTGACGAGTCGCGAAATGACAGCTGTCACCTAGCGTCAAAGTGAGGAACTGGTGAATAAAATTTATCTGTATCAATTTGACAGTTGACAATTGACATGTAGAATGGAGTCACCATCCAAGTACTTAAATTGCTTAACTTTTTTAAATATAAGTAATTATGTTGATCTGAGGAAGAAAATCTATGCAATAAATAGTACTTTCTTAAAATTTGTTATGAAATTATGTGCAGAATTTTCTATAAATATTATTAAAATATTAATAACAAAGTATTAATTATTTATAAAATTATATAACAATAAATAGAAAAGCTATATAAAATATAATTAAATTTTACCATCCGCAATTATTCGCGTATTTTAACGTCAATAAAATAATATACTGTGGTAATTAATAAACGATTATCTGAACATCTGGTACTAAAATTTTCATTTAATTATATACTATTTTATAGCGCAACGATAATTTTTCATTGTATACATTTTATATGCACGTAAACTATTTTGTAATCAAAAAGGTAAATAAATCCGATCAATTAATGGACATTCAATTTGAATGCAGTATCATTTGATTTCCCATTAAATCTGCAAACTAAAAAAATTGTTTGTACAGGATTATTTATTTTCTAGTTTATTTAGTGATAATTCCAGTGTAAATCAATTAAATACAAAAATATTTACAGAAATATCTCAAAAATTAACTTAATTAAAAAAAATATTTGTCCCATTTTTTTTTAATTAAAATTTAGTAAATTTTTCGAATTTCCTGTATTATTTATTTACGATTTATTTTGTACAGTTTATTTAGTAATAATTCCAAGGTAAATCATTGAAATACAAATAAAAATTTGATTGAACAGAAATATCTAAAAAATTAACTTAATTAAAAAAAAATTTTTGTCCTATTTTTTTTTTTAAATTAAAATTTATTTAATTTTTAGAATTTCCTTTATTATTTATTTGCGATTTATTTTGCGCAGTTTATTTAGTGATAATTCCAGTGTAAAACAATTAAATACAAATAAAAATTTGATTGTACAGAAATATCTCAAAAATTAACTTAATTAAAAATAATTTTTGGTCCCATTTTTTTTTTAATTAAAATTTAGTTAATTTTTAGAATATCCTGTATTATTTATTTCAGTTTGATTAAATAACATATTTTCATGAATCACTGTGTTTAAGAGAGTTTTAACAATATTTTAAATTATAATTGGTTAAAACTGAAAATTTCTTATATTACTACCATTAGTTGAAGTATTTATTTAATGATAAAAGTAATAATTTAAAGTTGTTCTTTTGTAATGGTAAAACTTGTTGTGTAACGGTTGCATGATACGCAGTAATTAAATAAATTACATCAATAAAAGGTTGCAATGCGCGATTGAAAGTCCACAGGAAATTTAAAAAAGTTTTTATTACATAATAATATAAATTTCTATTAAACTCTATTCATTATGAAATAATTAAAAATTATGTATTTTAAATTAGTATTTTTATATGAAATAAATCAATCTTGTTTCATGATAAATTTCCAAATAAATTGAATGGAAAAAAAGTGATGAGCAAACTACGGCCTATGGGCCAAATGTGGCCCTTTTATAAGTTCTAATCGGCCCATTTCACATTTGCACAAAAATTTTCAATTTCAATGTTTAAAAAAGTCTTTTCGAGGCGTATTCCACAAGGGCCAAATGTGGCCCTCCTATAGGTTATATTCCATTTTTGTGCACATTAGTATTAAATAATTTCCAAAATATTTAAATATTTTATGTTGAATTATATTAATCAAGAGAATAATTGCAAGTGATTGTAGATTTATTATATCTACAAAGGATTGAAATTACAATGAATAAAATTCGAACGTAAAAAGCTTCAGCTTCCGTACGGCGGGCGTTTGATGCAATCAAAATTCATGTTCGAACATTTGCACAGGGCGGAGGAAGGTGAAGGATTCTAATGAATAATTCTAACGCGGCAGTAAAAATCAATGTCTGGCGATTAATTAATTAGGGCGCCCGAAAAACGTTTCCTGCTAATTATCCCTTCGCTCTAAATGATCCTGCAAACGTCTATCTATCTCCTCGATCTATCCTCGAGGGGAGCCGGGCACGCTGTCGGCATTACCATTATTACCGTACCAGCCTCTTCCTCCTCGACTAACCTAGGGGCGGAGGACTAGGTTATTCGAAAGAGTCAGACGACCATTTATTACCATTGCAACGCCAACGCTCCTCGCGCGCAACGATTATATAATGCGCAGAGCGCAACAATAAACGACGGTGAACGAAGGGGACGTCCTCTCAAAAGTTCAGGCAGGTCAATGAAGCGGAAACAATTATTATTTCCTGCGGGTTTCATCATCCGCATCGCGTTTTATTTTTATTTTTGCGCATCGTAACCTTCACCTCTCTCGAACCCTTTTACTCCTGTTTTCGGAATGAACGAGTTCATTACTGCCACCGACTTTTCCCCAATTACCAAACGCTGCGCCACTTAAATTCTATCGTTTATTGTTATCCGCCAGATAAGGAATTTGCGCATGCACGTACTTTTTTATTAAATGTCGTTCCACACTTAACTTTATTGTGTTTCTTCTGCAGTCGAGACTTCTAAAGTGGAAAAAGCTTTTATGGACGACACGGAGGCGGTAAAGAATGCCCTTCCGGACACCGAATGCATCGGAGAATACAGCATTATGTAATAATGCAAAAAAATAAAACTCTCCCATGAATATACAGTGCATTTTCATAAGGAATTAGGTAATCTGTTATTTTCTTTTATATTTTTAAATAATTAAATATTAACATTTTCCCCAAGATTTTCTGCATTACAATTTACAATGGAATTAATTTTGTAAAAAAGAAATTTACAATTTCTCCAAGAAAAAATTATCTAAAAATTATTCACTGTTCAATTTGATTGATCAACGATTTTTGACTAAAAGAAAAATAAAGTTTACGACTAGAATTAATCATTGAAGATTATTTTGTTCGTTATTTCGAGTTACATGGATTTGTTCTCTACTTTTGTCCATCCTACACTATACCACTCAATACTATTACAATTGCCTTCCGCAATCTCGAGCATCATTGTATCTGCTACAGTCTCAACAAATAATCCTCCATCTATTATTGTACACCAAATTGCTTCTAAAAACATTAATACCATCCCTGTTTTCTCTCCCAATCATTTCTTCTACTCCACTCCCTCATTATTTTCAGTACTAAAAGATGAACACAAAAATAATCACCAATTACTAGTACATAAACTAAATCATCAATATTTTACTAATTAATACATTGGTAATCTATTTATATAATGAGCAATTATCATTGTTAATAAATAGTATACATTTAGTATACAATCATAAATATTAGTATGTTAAGTATTCATCCTGTACTTATTTATTTGCAATGTTACAAGTACTTGTCAAGTACCTAGTATTGCAATTTTTGACTTTAACAAATAAAGTTATTAGTAAATAGTATACATTTCGGCATTTAGTATACAGGCATAAATATTAGTAGTCCATAAAAAAAACTATGCTTCGCATGTAAAGTATTCATCCTGCACTAATTTACTTGTAATGTTACAAGTACTTGTCGAGTACCGCGTATTGAAATTTTTGACTTTGATTGCGATCGGGTTCAACAAATAAGTTAATAAAGGCCAATAATGAATGTTGATGAAGTAAACTAATTAACTTTAATGAAGTAAATTTGAGTTGTTCCGGTGAATGGATCGGCTTTAATTATTCTCTATGCACGCTCTCTCCCTAACTCACTACATTATGCGAAGCTCCACGTGTACTCGGAAACAGCTAAAAACTGTTATTACATCGCTAATTAGAATAATTCGTAATAACATCGCCGGCGCACCGGAACGTAACGCGATGGGATTAATTAGAATATCTCGAAGGGCATTCAAACTTCTGCAATCCACTTCCAAAGAGTTGTCCTCGCATTTGATTTTTTTTTTTTACAAAAATAATACGTATAATAGGGATTTTCTTGTTTGTTGTTGGCGTGCAGCGCTGAACCGACGCCCCCCAGTCGGCGGCAACTTCCGCGGCGGCGGCGGCGGCGTCTAATTTATCGTCTCGCTACGAAACATTTTCGACCTTTAAACTTTTCAGCGTTTCATCACCGAATTCAGATATTTTTGGATCGTATCGATTCCATTTCGGGAATATATAACCTACAGACAATTTCCTGAATAAACTTTGTTACGTAAATATACGTTATATTTACATTTTCTTTTCTTCTCTTAATTCGACGCGAGCAAAAGGAAACAAGACATCGAGCACAGACGGAATTCCGAGGGTTCACTTTCCTTTCAAACGTTTTTATGTCACTAAATCATTTTATACTGCTTTCTACTTCATACTTCCATCGCCACAAAATTTATAACACTCCTTATTTATAGTTAGTCTCTTCCTGTCCAGTAAATAGATTTTACGTTCTCCTACAACGTACACTATTTATCTTATATGTTCTTTTTTATTTCTTGATTTATCTTTATTGATCAAACATTTCTATCAGAACAAACAGTAAATTAATTAATATTTAACAATATTTTATTTATAAATAAAATATATTTCAGTTATAAATTTAACTGAAATTTCAGATTAATTCATTAATTAAAACTACATAAATTATTATTTTTTTGTATAATTGCAATCAATTATTTTCTACGGAAATGATTCTATAAGACTTTTACAATGGTAAAATTTTTACACATTCAGAAAACTTGGTAATTTTTAAATAATCCATATTTTTAAATAATCTTATGTAATAAAAAAAATCACTCACTAGTTGAAAATATATTTTTCTTTAATTTTAATTAAACTAAATAAATCCAATAAATGGAAAAATCATCTTTCTTTACAAAATATTAATTTTCTCCTAATTTTATCTTTATTTCAGTTCGTATAGTAAAAATTAAGAACTAAATGCATGAATTTAAAATTGCTGTAAAATCTAAGAAAATGTGAGATTGCCACATATATTAGTCACTATTTGGGCAAGGGAATAAATCATGAAGAGATGTTTCCTCTTGCTCAATCTGCATTGCGTATTCTGTTTGTGTCCTGCATTGTACTCTACGCAGATGATTATTCACTTTGCACCGTAGTATTAAAAATTCAGCAACTCTAATCCGGCTTCTACAAAGCCTTTTATACACGATATTATATCGTATGGAACGATTCAAAAAATATATGAAAATTTATCCAATTTCTGTTTATGTATCAAAACTTTGTCCTATAAAAATATTACCCCATCAAACATTTCGTTCGGTAATGTTTATTTTCAATATGATACGAGGATGTTAGAATTAAAAAAAAATATATAAAAGTTAAAAAAACACACAGGATGTCCACCAACGAACTGGATAAACTGTGCCAACTGTTGCAGTTGGGATGCGTGAAATTCCATCATTGCTTTGACAATATGCTGTATGTTCTGCTAGGGGTGAGTTTGCTGCAGAGCCACAGTTTATATCTTCTTCAACAAAAATGTTCGTCCGCATTGCGCAACCCATCTACCCCAGAAGCATTTTACTTCCGTTTCCGGCGCCGCCGCCGCTTCAAACCTCCTGCGCCGCCTCGCAGAAACGTGCACTTCTTGCCGCGTCTTCCAGCTTCGATCATATTTTATATTTTATACGGAAAGCCCGTGAAATCTTCATTACATATTTATATTGCTGCCGTAGTACGAACCGGATACAATAAAATCTTGTTTCCTTCTTCTTCATCTCTCTCTCTCTCTCTTTAACAGTTCAGAGCAACTAGATAGAACAGAATTTCTTATTTTCAGCAACTTTACAAATGAATCATTTATTTCCGTCTGCAGAGAACAGACGAAATATAGCGAACGTGAAAACGTGAAGACGATAGATATAAAGAAGTTATTTAAATAAAGTATTTCTGAGAAGTTTAAAACAAAAACCTTTAAATATTTTGAAAAAAAAAACGAGTTACACGACTATAAAAATAATGATGTAATCCTATGTAGGAACAATAACAAAATACGTTATTGTTGAAAGATCTTTGCGCGGAGATTTTAATACGATCCGATGCGAAATTGGGTCGTTTTCCTGCATAGTGCGGAAATTTCCGTCTTGCTTTACGTAACGGCGCGACTATTATTTCAGCGCGCGCGGCATGCATTTCTGTTATCAACGGGAAGCTATGAATGAACGCCCTGAAAATCCAACTCTCTCTCTTCATCCTCCTTCCAGAAATGCGATTCCTCGCAAACTTTGCTCACATTTCATATTTTCCGCACAGAAGAAGCTCCAACTTTTATTAACTTTTTCTTTCCTCATTGCAATCCTCATTCGTCCTCACAGTTTCTTCATCCACCCCTTTTTTCTCAGTTTAAATTACGTTTTAGTAATTCATGCAATACATGTAAAGTCATATTATAATTAATATAAGATTGTATGCTTGAGTCTTATAAGAAATCGTCATTAAAAAATGTGACTCTATTAGTTATCAAAATTTTAGGATATATTAGTTTACATTAATTAAAATTTATATATCATTAGTTTTATTGAAGTTTTATAAATAAATACTAAGAATTACAAAACTGTTGAAACCACATCATCTAAATTTTCTTGAATTTCTAAGGCAATTAACTATTAATATAGAGATGATAATGTATTAACACTCGACTGATTTTCAAATTTAATTCGTTAATTTAGGACGATCTGCGAGTTGGAAATTACTTGAATACATTTAACCGATTGACCAAATTATGAACTTTCCGACGCAAATGCTGCAGCCGACTTGCTGCCAAACCAAACCTAGTTATTACCATCAAATATTTAAATTAAATCGCAACTGCAATTACAGTTTACGATTTACAACTGAATTAAATATATTGTAAATTGGAAAACTCATATTTTGACCCAACAATACACAAAAAAAAAAATAATAAATTTGACCAAAGACTATGAAACTTAATCTTGCTGTATATTTATACAAATTTAATTAAATCCAGAATATTGCAAGTTACAATAACTTAATTTAATACATTTTCAAAAAAGCTACACATTTTTCGTACAATAAATGCAGTAAAATGTTGAAATGTTGAAATATTAATAAATATTTAGTTTTCTTGTAAACTGTTAGAAATGTTTTTGTTTTTAATACTTACTTTAAATATGTAATTTATTTTCAAAGAAGTGCAATATTTTAAATATGTAAATATTATCTTAACATTTTACAGTAATTTTAGCAATTTATATACATTTTTAATCTGTTATGCAAACTTAATAAAATAGAAAATTAAAAAGACTCATCATCAATAAAGAATTATCGACTTAAGTCTAGCAAAAAGTTAAAAAATGAAAAAAGAAGACAAAATTTCCTACATATAAAAATATTACAGAGATAATTAGTGATTAAACATTTATTTTCGATATGTATTTCACGATATTCACGCCAGTGCCTTAAATTCTTCAAGTTTAGATTGGTTGTATATTAAAAATACTTTTAAACAATTTGCATTTTTGGCTGAATTCACACATTCACCAATGAGTTACGTTCAAAGTATTTTTCTATAATTTCCAAAAGAAGAATGTATATTAAATGTACATTTTCCAACTAGGGTGATAATAATATAAAATTTCCGGAAAATGTATAAATTATTAGGATAAACGACTCCAAAATATTGAAAAATAAAGAAACTCACCACAAAACTAGGCGGTATAGATTATACATAAATTTATGATAAGTACAAATCTTCTCGTGTGAAACAAGATACATATAATAATTGATTTATGTAATATTCATGAATAACTTTAGTTTATCATAAATTTAGTGAAGGAATAGAAATAATTTATATAGGAAATTAGAAATAATTCATTACATTTACTTTTTGATGTTACATAAACTACAACAACTTTAACGGAAATTGCAGTATTATTACCAAAGTTTTGTAGTCGTATCCTTGGTAATTTCTTAGAAGTATATTCTGAATTCGTAAATGATCGTGAAATGTACAGGCAATAAAAGTAACAAAACGAAATATATACAAAAAAAAAACTACAACCCTTATACGAAATTTTCTTGTAGATTTTTTTTTAAAGGATTTAAACCACACACATTATATAATATAATATATACATATTGCATAATCTAATCCGTGATCTGAATCATTTTTATTATGAGTCATTTCATTTATCATACACAAACTTATAATAATAATTTAGTCAATGAAATCGTTTTTCAAATATTGAGATTCAATTTCTGTTATTTTTTTTTTTATTTCTGTTAGTTTTTGAATTATTTCTTTATTATTTTTATTTTGTACTGAATTTGAGGAATTGAAATTACTGCACGTTGTTCCCATTTGCTTACAACAAATCATATTTAATGCATTGTTCCCGTTTCCTCTTTCGCTGTATATACTGTGTGTATTATGTAGATCCGGCAGTGGGGTTGGTTTCCAGATGGGCGGTAGAGCCGGTGGGTGGTTTTATTGAATTATACACATTTGGCACGCGATTTAATTGTGCTTCGGTAACGCGCGTTACGTTCATTTTTATTATTATTTCCAACCCCCTTCACTACAGGTTATACACTTTTTTCTCTCTCTCTCTCTTTCTATTACAACATTTTCTTTTTATCTTTCGCGTATGCCTTCTTTCTCTACTTCGTTCGAGATATTTCGTAATTTACTAGAAAATCGCGTCATTTATAATTAACCAGTTGCAATCATTAATCTTATTTACCAGAAAACACACACAATACGTATCCTTCTACTATTAAGTATTAGGTATGAACTGTATGGTTTTATGACTGAAAAAAGGAAGGAAATAAAGAGGAATGGAACAAAAATACACGTATTATGAACAAATCGAGTTGACATTTAATAACGAGTATCGCATGATTCATAATTTAATGACTAGCAATAATAACAATACTGTCGACAAAAATTTAATGATTAAAAAATAATTTTTTATCTAATTTACAAATCTTATTAAATAATGCAGAAATTAATTTTATCTATGAAAGCAATTTGAAAAACTTTGAAAGCGAAAGTGAAAAAATAGATCTTTTTTTTACAATTTTTCCATCAAAAAATATTTTTATGTAAAAAAAAATCAGTGCAGAAAATTATCAAATCTCTTTTTGACCAGAATATAGGCGGAATTGACATATTTCTAGTATTATAAATTTATAATTAAAAATTAGACGATGTAGATAATAATTAGATTACAAATAAATAAAATATAATATTAGATAATTTATTTATTGACTAGACAAAACTCGTCACCTTGTATCTCATTTAATAACTGTAATCAATTATAATTATGATCAATTTTTGTAAACAGTTAATACATTATTAATATTGAATATTTGATTACTGAAACTGTATTAAAGTTATAGTAATCTATACTTTTTTCAGTTTATTGAAATATTTTTTTGAAAGAAAAAATAAATAAATAATTTTATATATAAAAAAAATTATTATCTAATAGATATTAATTATCGAATATATTGTATTAGCTTGATATAATTAACTATTGCATATTAATTGATTTAAATGAAAAATATACATATTGATAACGATAATTGGAGAATTGCAGAGGAAAACCATAGATAATAATTATGCAGTTTGCGTAGCGTGAATTATTAATTAATGTTTATGGCTTTATTTGTGATTTGTATTATCAGCTTATTGGAATTAATTCCACTGAAAATTTACAATCAATTTTAATTTCAGATCAAATATTTTTTTGATTAACTTTTAAAATTCAAAAATTAAGTCTACACAAAGAAAATATCCTGACACAATTGTGAACTGATTATTGAATTGTAAATATATGAAGATTTGAAGACTTGGATTATCTTTATCATAATTTTTGGAGCATTGGACGTATTTATATATAAAAATGTATTTATAAAATTCGTATATAGTAATATTAAATTGTCCCATAAATTGGATCTGTCGTTTCAAGTATGGTGCATTTTATCGTCCTGAAAATTGGATATATTATTTCCCAGTTTATAAAGGAGAATGGGTGATCGATATCGATATCTGTAACACGTATTAAGTAACTTTTGTTAGCAGTGAAACATAGAGTATCAAGATAGATTTTTCAGACTTTCGCTAACGACTTGGGTCGATGAGTGTTTTGCCGCTATCTGCACGTGAATTGCGCGTTCAAAATTGATTGCAAAGGCAATTTAGCATTGCTCATTTGGCGAGAATTGTATGGGCGAAACCCGCCCCGCGCACAATCGCTGTCACGCCTTTGACGACTTCCAAGCTTGTTGATGTCCGCACAATAAACAGTTGGCAGAGCGTCGCGACGCCTCACCACCTAGCACAGACACACTCGCTCGCCTTCGCGTTGATTAATGAAGGTTGCGCAATTAGGGAGCGCGCCGCGACGCCTGAAACCGCCGGCGCCGCTTATCCTCATCAATCCGAGGAGAACTATGTGCGAGGATGTTCCACACAAGAGTCATCCTCATCATCCTCATGCTTCTTCTCGCGTCCTTCCACCGATACTAATTTACAATCAGGTAGAAAGGATGACAGGGACACATCCAGCGTAGCGACTTTTCCCGGACGTTTATTAACGTCAGGAACACGCGGACTTGATTAAAATTTGTAACCATTCATCTTTCCCGGGAATTAATTAGAATAATTGTCCGAACAACGCTTCTCTCCTCTCCTCTTCGCTTTATCACCTCTTCAAAACCTATTTTTTTTTTGTATTCATTCGTGCTATTTGGAACGCTCACGCCACGAAAATCCGTTCCTCCGCATTTTCCGAGCGACTAGAAAAATATTATGTAAAGAGAAGTCCGTTACGAAATGCTCCACTTACATCGCTGAGCCATTGTTGAATTTAAATGTGCCGGAATAGAATTGAAATTTCTTATTCATATGCTCGCCAGGATGGAAGCGATGATAAAAATGTATGATGCCCTTCTACCCCTCAAATATTATTATTCCCGCCGCATTATGTGTAGGCAGCTACGTTTTGTAACTAAAGCCGACCGCCCTTTTCATCTCCTTCGTTTCTTCCAAGATTATTCTCCAAAGACTATTATCGATTTCTTACTCAGAAATATCTTAGCTTTATTTTTCACTTAAAAATAAAACACTAGACAAAAAATAAATATAGGATTTAAGAATCAATCAACGTTATACTAACACCTCACTCAATAAGTTCGTAGGATAATATATAGATGGCGCCTCTATTAAAAAATCCATATGATTATTAGTAAGTACCAACCTTCAGATGACACCTGCCAAAATTTCATAGCAATCTGTCGTTTAGTTCACAAGTTACACAACTTTCGTTATTTTCAAAACAATGGAAAAATCTGAATTTGATAAATTTGTTGATAAAACATTGCTTTTTGATGTGAAAAAATACCGTTCAAGCAAAGCAATGGCTTAATAAATGTTCACAAATGGTAGAGAAGTGGTTTTCTTAAATTCAGTACTAGAAAAGTTGCGTCTCTAAAACCACTGTATCTTGTGAAATAAACGTCAGATTGAATCATTTGGTTTTGTCGATAGAGGCGCCATCTAACATATATGTCATCAAACAAACTTATTGAGTAAGGTGTTAGTATAAACTTTGATTGATTCGAGCATTATCGACTGATAGTTTTAAATTATTCAGAATTAGAAGTCAATCAGGAAAGAAAATATTTATATCCGACATATTTTTCTGTAATTGTCCAACTAAAAAAAAAAAAACAACTATCATTTTATAATATTAAGAAGAACTTGCCTTATAATTGATATAAAGTAATTAAATCGTATCTCCAGAATGCAATGTTTCAGGTATAATTTGAAGATAAATAGAATGCCATAGGAAAGTGTTATAAAACCTCTGATTTAATTCTTTTACAATATAGACATTCCTAAAACTTAAATATTCACTGATGTTGCAGCAATATTCGCTTCAGATGAGAATCCGATTGTAGCATCTGAATATATGCAGAAAAAAATAGATAAATTACAGAAATGGCTTTAAAATAATTTTGATAAAAAAAATTATTAATACAGTAAAAAATATTAAATTATATTTATTTATTGTATTTATACACTTGCATCAATTATGTCATATTTATATCTTACATATGAAATAAAAGCATCATTTCAAGGTCAACCCGAAGAAGAAAAAAATAATCGATAAATTCTTCGTTGATCTATAATCAATTTTCCTGTTTTTTTCACGTTAAAGAAATTCTGAACCCACTATTTAGTCATTGTACTATTTTTACAAGTTTTATATGTAATTCACTGACTTACGCAATTGACCTACGCAAACGCTCATTGTGTTTAAAGAAGAACTATTTTCGATGTATTTGTTGGTTCGAATTACCCGTTTCTCATGTTTGCTCCACATTTCTATTTTCCTTTATTTTAAGCGTTTCGTAAATTTATATTTCTGTACTAGAATATACTTAAAACCAATATAAATTCTAATTATACTTGATAAATTCGCTGAAATTGCGTTACAAAATGAATTTTTATTGATAACTTCAATGCTGAAACTATCAATATATTTCTTACATCAGAACCAAATAGAGCATGGAAAATTGATATTGAATTTTCATACATGAATTGGTTTAAAACTCAATATTTTACTATATAGAATACCGAAACTACAACATTTACTAAAATTACTAATTATTTTCTACTAAATAATTATTATACATTTTATAACTGTAATAATGCTAATATTTCACAATAAATAGTAGAAAAGTTTCAATACATTTAAAATTAATTATTAAACACTCATTATACTAAATATTATTAAATTTGAATAAAATTTA
The DNA here is from genome assembly GCA_963457615.1 of Nicrophorus investigator. Classification (NCBI taxonomy): domain Eukaryota; kingdom Metazoa; phylum Arthropoda; class Insecta; order Coleoptera; family Silphidae; genus Nicrophorus; species Nicrophorus investigator. The sequence continues at coordinate 28,385,879 of OY735142.1, forward strand.
ATTTTCTATATGTACATAAATGCATATATTATCGTAGCAGCTATAAACACATAACGCCCATATCGATTGCGTTTTGTGATGAAATATCAGTAAATAATTTACATAATTAGTTTCAAATTTCATGTTAACAGTAATGAAGTGTGTAATGGGTTTGCATGTGTTTTCTCGGGTATGATTATTGTATACCATAATGCCAACTAATATTCCTTCCTTTAAACTTATAATTAAAATTGACGCAATCGATCCTAATTTTCCAAAAAAAAAAAATATAAATTAAAAGTTAAGTCAAATAAATTTTATTTTTATATTTCAACATTTCAACTTATTATTTGTCTTTAGAATTAAAGTAAATTAGACATAGATAGAAAATTATAATTGATTTATAAAATTCAAGTTAAAGTAATGAAAATTTCTAATTTATTGTATAGAGAGTTTTATACATTAACATTAAATTTATAATTGTCAAAATTTGAATTATTTCTACAAAAAATATGTAATTTACACATAAATTAAAATTATATTTTTTCATTTTAATGTTAAATTTATAATTTCCAACTTTATTTATTTATCTTTAAAAATAAAGAAACTAAAACTTATGTAACATTATTATTTTTTTTTTAATAAATTACAAGCTTAAATAATTAAATTATGAACATAATTAAAAATCAATATATTTCTCTCAATTAATATCTATAATTTTATTTTTGGACCAAAATTTTAAATTTACTAATTTCTAATAAAATTTTCTTTAAAAGAAAATGCTAAAAATCTACTTTAAATATTTCATATTTTAAACTTTAAATTATGAGACTTATCGCACCTCAATATTAAATATGAAAGTTGCCAGATTCTGATTAACTTTAATATTCATAGATCCGCAGGGAGACGAATTGTATTCTTTAATTCAACAGTTTTTTTTTATGAGTGGTGAAACGAGTCATTGGAGAATACAGTTCAGATCCTTAAATATTATATAATTCATGGATTTCAACAAAATTGTAGTTTCTTTGCGATACGGTAATTATGCATTATTAAACCTATTCCCAGCATAAATTAGTGCATCATCCAATTAACACTCCGCGTGGTGTCGCAGTAGCGACGATCCCTCTGATCTCTCCATATTGGAGGGTCGCCGCACAAAGGGTTAAGCTATTAACTGCAGCGCGCCAACATTAATTAGTGCGTATATTTCCAGCTAGAAAATTCGGATAATTTTCTGAAACGTTTCGTCTGAAACTCCAAATTAAGTTAAATACATCTAAACTTACTTTAATTTGAACTATTATTAGATTTAATTCTATATTACAATAAATTTAATCAATACAAAAAACTTAAATTTCAATCTATCAAAAAGTGGAATTTCAATAAATAAAAAATAAAATTAATAAATTCATTATTCTTACATTCATTTATGATTTGATTATGAAAATAAAACTGTTTTCTCTAACATTTCTGATGAAAAACTATTAACGAACTAATTTAGTGGAATTCGTATTTTTTTTTTAAATCATTATATACAAAAGTTTCATGAAGTAAATCCAAAAATATCAAATATTTAAATTAAGTTAATACGTATAATTTACTTTAATTTAAACTACAATAAATATTATTAAATCAATTTATATTACAATAATTAATAAAAAATTAGTCGACAAAACTTGTAATTTTCAATCTTCCAAAAAGTGGACTTTCAGTTAGTGAAAAATCTTGATAATATTTAACTGAAGTATTGTTTTCACATTATAAAAAAAAATCAAAATAAAATTAATAAATTCATCATTCTTACACTTATTTTATAAATAATCTGTAAAAAATATTTTTAAAAAAACTTGACTCGATTATGAAAATAAATATGTTTTTTCTAAAATTTCTGATGAAAAACTATTAATTAAATAATTTAGTGGAATTTGTAAATATTTTAAAAATCATTATTTTTCAATATATTCAAAAGTTTTAGTTCCTAACTGGAATAATGTTTTCAGCAAATTCAAAATAAAATTAAAAAATTCATTATTCTTACACTTATTTTATAAATATTCTGTAATAAATATTTAAAAAAAGATTGATTTTATTATTTAAAATAAATCTGTTTTCTCTAACATTTCTGATGCTATTTTTTTTCATTATTTTTCATTGTATTCAAAAGTTTCATGAAGTAAATGAAAATGAAAGAATATTTACTTAACCAAATACAGTAAAACCTTGTTTAAAATTCCTAGAAGAAACTCTAAATAAGGTCACTAATACTTCACAAAAAAATTATACTTATATAATTTTTTTAAACTTAAAACATTACAAAAAATACAATAAATATTCATAATCTAAGAATAGAGTTGATATAAAATTGCTTCTATTAAAATAAAAATAATAAAGTGTTTTCATGTATGATCAAAAACCTGTTCGTGTTTCTTTGACGTTAAATATAATTTGTCTGGATTGTCTTTGTTTCAGTAATCGCGGTTAACGCATTGTAATTAAAAAAATGGTTGAAATACGATAGAAAAAAAATAATAATAACGTGAATTTATTAAAACTTTTATTCAACGTCATTTCTTTATATTCCCAATAAATTATATAATAATACATGTTAAGTAATTAACGAAATAAAAATGTTATCATTTATATAATTTATTGGCATTTTCAAGTTTAATTTTTGTATTATACGTAAATGCATAGTGATAAATAAAATATCAATAATTCACTTTGAAAAATAAATAATCTGAAATGATACAAGAATTGCGAAATAAAACATGGTCATTGACAGACATTTATGTGTTGTGTCACGCATAGCGCGGATGCAGCGTAATAAATAAACGTTTTTTTTTTCTATAAATCTATATACAATAACTAACAGAAATATTTTAGTTCTTACATAAGCATTCATCTAGATAAAAAATTGCATAAAAACTAAAAGTAGAAATTTGTCTAAAAATTGTAATTTATTATTTTAATTACTGATAAAATCAAGTTCAATTAGACAACATACGGGAAATCACTGGCCCGCGGGCCGGATTTGGCTCTATATTTGATTGATCCGGCCCTGATGCATCTCAGTGATTAGTGGTGTTGACGAACTAATATATTTAAATTTTTGAGTTTTCTTTACTACAAATTACATTATGAATAAATGAAAGAACTATAAGTAATGACCATAACATAACAGTTCGCTGGACATAACATAACTTTTCTATTTTAATTAAATTAATTATTACTTACATAACCATTTGACTGCAGCATAACTATAATAACTTCTTGGAATGAAGTCTTTAGATTTATTACTGATATCAAAATATATGATATTCGATTTATATTTTATATCGTTTATGACATGTGTCACATCCTCGGCAACGCCATTAAAACTGAATGCAGTTGTTATTTATCATAGCAACGAAAACAACTTAGTGACAGGAGTAACCAACATTGAAATAATTAAAATTAACGATACACACTCAGTAAAAAAAAAATATATTTTATAATATTTTTTTAAAACTTATACTTACATAAACTAAAAGTATAATTATAATTAATAAATAATATTTTAAACATTTATTATATTCTTTCAAAATATTTGTAACAGTTGATAGTATTTCAAAAACTAATCTGCCTTTTTTTTTAAATTATTTCTCAAGGCCAACTTATCTAAATATAAATATTACGTCTTATTTGGTTATAGCATAAACATTAATTATAATTAATGACGTACAACGTCACATTTATGACAGATTATTGACATGTAAAACAAAAGCTAAATCAATTATAATTAATATTGTATATTGAGTTTGTTATTGATCACAACAAGAAGTTAAAACACAAAATAATGTGAATAAACATGAAATGATATTAATTCTATTTAGTATCTTGGCATATTCTTTATAAAAATTATGAATAAACATTGAAAAATGAGCAAGTATCACATGTCAAAAACATAATATTGATCAGATAGTTATGAAATGAAAGTAATATTTCTAATTTATACTGACAGGTGTCACATTGTCAATGATATTAAATTATCATTAAGAGTGATTTCATATGTTACAGTTACTTTTAAAAGATCATTGTTTGATTTTTTCTTTAAATATTATTTTTAACATCTGTATAAGACCAATTACAGCTCTAATATAAACATAAAAAATTTGAAATAAACGTTTTGATTCTATCGAGATTAGAATCGTCTTATCCTCTTTTGATACACAATTTATTAGAATTCAAGAACACATATTATTAAATTTCCATATGATGCTTAAAAAGAGTAAGAGATCTGATGACCTATTGACATATGTCATATTCTCATTGACATGATAATGAAAGTATTAAGTTGTTATTAATCACAGCTACAACGTTAATAATTTCCATTCATTTTTTATAAACAAATTGAATTGTTGAAATTTTTTATCAATCAAAATAAAATATACTTAACGACGGTATTGGCACATAATTGAAAGTGAATTCAACAATAATGAGAGGTTTTCTGAAAAAATAAAGCAAATTTTAATGAATGTCACACTCTTAATGAGGAAACCATTGGTTTTGCGATGCTTGCAAATAGCATTAATATAACACACATTCATTAAGTCTCCGATCTGACCATTTATGGCAATACTGTTGACAGACCTATATGATTTCTGGATAGTACCAACCTTCAAACGATACGTGTCAAAATTTCATGATATTCTGACAATTAGTTTACAGGTTGCAGTGCTTTTAGTGATCCTAGTTTTGTATCTTTCAAAACAAAGCATAAAAAATAATTTCGTTATTGAGTCTCTGTACCAAAAAAATCAACTATTATTGTCTGGTATGGGGAATTTAAGCACGGTCGTACAAACACCAATGATGCTGCTCTGTCACCCAAAATCAGCAGTTGTTCTGGAAAACATAAAAAAGTCCATAAAATAGTTTTGAAAGATCGTAAAGTGAAGTTGCGTGAGATAACTGACACCTTAAAGATATCAAAAGGTAATGTGTTTACAATTTTACAAGAAAATTTGAGTTGCTTTCGAAGTGTTCACATCGGACCAAAAACGACAAAGCGTTGATGATTCAGAGCGCTGTTTGGAGCTGTTCAAGCGAAATAAAAATATTTCTTGCATTGGTATGTGACAATGGATGATACATGGATCCAATACTATAATTCTGATTGAAAAAGATACCCCAGGGAAATAAATTTGACTCAAATGAAGAAATTAGGCCTATTTTGAGAGCAAAGATAAATCTTTCTACAAAAAAAAGGTATTGAAAAGTTAAAGGAGCGTTTGAATTAATGTATCACTCTTCAAGGAAAGTATGTCAATTAATAGGGACTAGATCTGGTACTAACTTGATATTACATAAACATCTTATTTTCTAGTACATATTTAGTATAGTAGAATTACAATATTGAGGAAAGGGAGGACATTATGATTCCCTAATTAATATGTATCTAGTACATATTTGTAGATACTATCGAATTATCTGGAATGTGCTTTCATGTCTGTAAAGTAAATATTATCATGCGATTAGTCATTTCCTACTGATTAGTTTGATATGTTTAGAGAGTGGAAAAGTACTAAGTCGTTAAGACACTCATCTCTTTACATAAATATAACGGATGAGGGACAATAATATAAACAAAAATGGTTATACATAAAAATAGTGAATATTCGCGAAATCTACACGCTTCTATTAGGAATGTCAATATTGTGACGAAGCGGAGCAAAAAAAGCAAAAATGTTGGAAACTCACTTTGCATCAATTTAGTCTCTGTTTGTCAATTTCGACAATTAATATATACAGAGAGGCCACGTTAATTACGTGTGTGTGTGTGTGTGTGTGTTTGTACGTTTTGTGTATGCGGCAACGTGATTTTTATTTATAGAGGCGACGAGGTGGTGCATGGTAGTACTCACCCTCGCACGCGGACCCCGACCCTCATCGATTTTCCCTTTTCACGTCCGTGTTTTGTACATAACCGCGAGGGGATGAAGAGGAGAAGGAAGGAGGAGGAAGGACGGAAGAGGAGAGAAAAAAATAATATTGCTCACCGGGGAGAAAGGGTTTGGATGGCGTGATTTTCACAGAACATAAAAATATTTTTAATATATACATTCAATTATTTAAAAACAACTCTTTCTTTCTCTTTCTGGGTTCGAATGTGTGTTCAATTGCATACATAATGCAAATAAATAAATACACTTTCGAAATTAAGTGGTAATAATAGCTATGCAAAATAGCCGCGAACGTTCTATAAACAACTTCGAACTTGAATAATTATCCTTTTTTTAACCGCAAACTTCAGGAAGCACACAATCTAATAATAACTTATTTCGTATTCACCCTTCCACTAATAATATAATAACTTAATACCATTTACAATTACATAATCTGATTATGAATTAGGTTTCACGAATTCTACGTTCAATTCCAGATCAAATTTTACGAATTTTTCATAAAAAATAACAAAATTACATAAGTATTATTATACATTATTGTCATTTAGAATGTAGAAAAAAATACAAAATACAAAAATTATTTATTTTTATTCAATTTAGTCTAACGTTTTTCTAAGAATTCTATAAGATTTTTATAATTATTTCAAACAAGCATTACAAAATAACTATCGACAGCATCAATTGCATCTTGATTTCATGAAAAAAACGATTTTCTGAAAGATTTCAGGAAAACTCGTTCTTATGCTATTTCGCGCATTGAATTTAGCAAAGTATATAAAAATAATCATGATCTTATATAATATACAAATTAAATACCACATTCTACAGAATGCCTAGGTATTCTATAAAAAATTGCTGACGTGTACACAATATTTTATTGCCTTTTTAGATGAATTTTTTAATCTGATTTCAACAAAAATTTTGCATACGGGTTATATATATATTTTTAATTTCATTCAACTTTGTGGCCTAATTCGAGCACGTTTAGTAAAAAACTTGCTTAAATGTATTTCATTAGCGTAAATTTCTCTCGGCTCGATAGTAATTTAAGTTTCTGCAAACTTTCGCCTAACTACATTTTATTTATATGTCGGTACGAATAACATTTCTCTCTTTATTTCTCACTTGAACTTAATTTGCAGAACTTATTTAACTCGCAACACTGATCACATATATTTTATAATATTAAAATTATAAATAACAAACAATAAATTCAAAATACTAAATATTCGAATTTACTCTTCGTATTTTTTTTGTAATTGTAATTTTAAGATTTAGTAGTTAACAAAATTTATTACTTTATTTTGTTTACATTTAAATTTATATTAAAATTTTATATTTTTATAATATTTTATGTAATTTTTGCAATTAAATTTGTTATAATTACTATAATATTTCAGAACTTATCTATTTTTAATTATTTTTCAGGAACGAATATTGCTGTATATTTGAAATTAGTAACAAATAATTACAAAAAATAAATTAAAATTCAAATAAATATTTAAATTATTGTACATTAAAAATTATATTGAAAGTTCTAAACAGTTGTAATTTATAAAAGTGAAACGTTTTATATTTTCTTCCTCGGACATTTTCTCCTTTTTGCGTTTATATTAAGTACTCTGTCTTGAGTGCACGTCGAGGAGTTCTTTTAGTAAATGAAGACGACAAGTTTTTTGAAGGGCGAATGTGGAGAAAAGGGCCGTCGGCGATTAATTAAACGACAAACAAAGAAACGATTAGGATCACAAAAGGGTCTGAGAGACTCAACTTCATCAGAACTTTTGGTTTCGTGCAATTAATGCTGTTTTATGATAATAATAATTATTATTATATATAAAGGGAGAGGCTTTGTTGCGGTGCGCTCGAAAATGCCGTTCCTGCAGCACCGGCATCCATCCCCATTGTCAACCTGCAAAACTCAGGAATTCTTTGAAGTTTTCAACTACCTAAGTCCCATATTATATAATATAATAAATTCATAACACATCAACAATTTTACATGAATACTATAAAATACGCAAATACTCGACATGTTACTTGACAAGTATAATTTATTATGACAACTGAATCTGCAATTGATTTTTATAGTATCGGTACTTTCTTAAAAAAAATATAAAATTGTAAAGAATTTCTACAAACTAAATATAATTAAAACATATTTTTTCTTAAAAAATATTATACAAAATCTATAAATTTTAGAAAATAAAATTATGAACGCAAAATTTTCATACAAATTATGCTATTTCACATAATTAACATATTTTTTTTTTGTAAATCATAAACTTAACCTTAATGCCTACGCGAAAACAAAACATTTAAACAAAAGGGCAAAAATGAGAAACAGCCTTCCCACTTTCCTTCTTTCTTATTATTTCCTTTGCCCTGTTTTCTTCACCCTTTGCGCCTTTCTTTTTGTTAAATAATGATGGGCTCCTTTTTCCAGCACCCACCCTCTTTAATATTCAGCGCCACGCGAGCAGAAGAAAAAAGTCAACAATGAGGTAATTACGCAACAAAGGAATTAAAAAGGGGCGAGGGATTCATTTATTTTCATTTTCCGTCCTTTTTTTTTCCTTTCCCTCTTTCGTGTATAATAAACCCGGATTATTCAAAAACTGCAGCTCGAGCGTTGCAAACTGATTTAACACCGTAAAAGATATTCATTTTATTTGAATCACATAAAAGCTTCTGTTTTAATTATTTTTTTTAATATTTAAGATTTAGATGAATCAATTTAATACAAAAAGTCCTTGTCTATAATATTGCATAAAGAAAAGGCGGATATATCCGCCGCATTTAGTGGCCAAAAATTTCTAAAAAAAAAATATGCATCAAGTTATCTTATTAATTCAATTCTAATTAATATATAAAATTTTTCGTAAATAATTACAAAATAAAGCAATTTTAAAATGGAAAAATTAATAAAGTTTATTCGTACTTGTAAAACTTTATGTAATTAAATTTCTCAATGGTATTGATTGAAAGTGTGGATATAAAAATGTGTAGGGCGGAAACTTTTTGAGTAAGATGAAGTTTCAATTTTTTTTTTCGCCGACAGGAAATAAATTTATAGGAAGTTTTGGCAGAGTTTCAAATGTTTCCAGAGCGTTCATATCCCAACATCGGAAACGTATTTTTCTTTTGTTTCTATTGCATTTATTTTTTATCTTCACTTCAAATCGTTTATTATTTATACGAAACCGTGATTTATCGGCGATTAAATCCGCCCCACTGTACTGTACTGTACTGTACCCTAATTGACCCTACGAAGGGAGAGAATACGGGTGTCCCATTAGAACATTAAAAAGGATTCCCGGATTGTTTCCACCCTTTGTCCCAATTTTAATGGGACACATTAAATTTGAGTGCCCGGCGCATCCGCCAATTGATATCAAATAATTAATTTACACGCCGCGCCGCTCGCTCAATTAGTTTTTTTTTGTGAAATCCATAGATTTTCACAATTATTTTAAACTTCTAATATATAAAATTATTACTATTTTAATAAATATTAAAAAAAATAATATTTCCAAATTAAAAATCAAAATATATTTAAATTTCTTCGATTTTGCAACAATTTTAAACGTCTATATATAAAATTGCATCAAACCCAAGCTTATTCACAAATTAAATAAAACTTTCAAAATAAAAAACAAAATGTGTTAAAAAATATTTTTACATTAATTACAGATTTAATAAAATATCAAAAAAAAAATACAAATGGTTTGAATACAATTTTCTTCAATTTTGCAATAATTTCAAATATATGAATTTTATTTAATGATTCATCTTGTAGAATATAAATCAATTATAAGACTTTAAAAATGAGAACATCAAATATTTGAAATTATTTCCAAGATTTGTAGTAAATTAAAATAAAAATTGACCAATATATACATTTAGCTTAAATTTTGCAACAATTTTATGTTTCAAATATTTGAGTTTACTAAAAATGTATCAATCTTCCCATCAATTTTTCAATAATTTAGAATTATATTTCGTAAAAGTTATTCATAATCTAACAGATATATTTATTAAAAAAACAATTTTAAACTTTCATTAAACTTTCAATATTCGTAAATATATATAAAAAAGCATTTATTAAAAGAAAATTAATAATTGATAATTCACAAAGGTAATAAAATTTAATCAAACTAAAAATAATTGTTATTTAATTTTCTTAATTGAATTTAAATTATCAATGATGAAACATATATTTTGAAAGAAATTTGAAACTTTAAATATATTTTTAAGAATTATAATAAAGCATAAATATTTATTGTAAATACTTTAATTTTCAATAATATGTTTAGATAATTGGCAAAATAAAAATGGATAATTTTTCATGAATTTTTAAGCTTCAAATTTATTAAAATCTGCTTCAATTTTGTAATTTTGAAAATGTAATTTATGAAAAAAAATATATTTGTCGTCTTCAAAAGGGTAACAAAACGTACTGAAAAAATCTGAATTAAACTAAAAATAATTGTTATTTATTATACTGAAAATTCTTTGCATTTCAGCAAAATTTAAATATTTTTGATTCAAATATTAATTAATTAAATAAATATTAAATGTATTGTTTCAAAAATTAAAGATAAAAACCAATTAATTAAAACTTCAATGAAAAACTAAAACAATGCGATCACATTTCCTGGAAAAAAAAAAACAAAAAGCTAAAAACAATTGTTAAATAAATAGTAGAATTCGTTCAGTGTACAAAGTATATATATCTATATATAGTTTTAATTTGGTAAAACCGAAATTCGATTTCGTAATAATATAACGAGATTGAAACTAAAAACGCGTCGCTGATTTATTTAGTGGTGGAAATGCGTTGTTTGCAGACGTTACACCTGTTGCTCCTAATTTTTCTGATCGTATTTTGCAAATTTATGGAAAATTACGTGTAGTTTGTTCCATCCGTATTTATGGATGCAACGAGATTGCTTCTTGTTCGGAGTGCTCCGAAATTGGTGTCAGTGGACTCGCATCAAAATTAATGTTTCCTGAGACCCGAAGTGTTCGTTGTTGTTTTTGCTCTATTTATTATATAATACACGAAACGAGGCCACTGCCTTAACTAATAAATTGATCGCCGTTAAGAACAACAACAATTAACTTCTTTAAAGATGGAACAAATTATATAATTTTTTTTCTTTCAAATAAATTTCAATGTTTACAATGCAGCAGCTTCATTATTTTTAATTATACTACTCTCTCATCATAAGACTACAAAAGTTCATGAATATATATGGAAAACGTATTATTCAAACGTATAAAAATTGCAGTATTTTAGCGAATATTTCAATAATTCCAATACGATTCTTTCACACTTTGATATTGTTGGATTTTTATAATTAATTTACGTATTCCAAATTTCATAATCTCTTATATCACTTTAATTTGCATTAAAATATTAATAACATAAACAAAAAGTAAAATTTCTATATTTATAATGTTTATTTTAAATTATTTTATTAATTTATATTTATTTTCTATCCATTTTATATTAATTCTTATTAGAAAAGCAGTTTTAGATTGAAAAAATTCAGTTTTTGAACAAACTTTTCAAAAAATGTTTGTACATTTACATTAATTCCATTTTAATAAATTTTGTGTATTTTATTGAAGAAATAACTGAAATATTTTTTATTAATTTTATTATGTATTTATTTATTATGGACCGAATTTTTGCATATAATTTTATTTTCTCTCCTTAAAAATCTTACATAATTTTAAATGCAACTACAAATGTTAATTTGCATCTTTAAAATGATGATCAATCAGTGGAGATGAAGATCTAATTTTTATTGCGTTAGAAGAATTCCGTGTCGGAGATTCCATTTCGGAGATGTAACAAGATTAAATTTCTTTTTTGGTATATTGAAATCTTCTGGTAAAGGAAGAAACGACGAAGAACAAAGGGAAGGACCGGAGAGAAAGAGAGTAGTGCCCGGGGGATTTTAATTAAATTTTAAAAACGCTGTCCCTTAAATTTTAACTGTTTCCCTGTTTTCCATCCATTTTTTCTTCTCTTTTCGCGCAGTTGTTGTCAAGGACGTAAAAACGCGCTGTTTACGTTCCACGGAATTGATTTATGTTGAGGCAGGAATAATTCGAGGGAATTGTTGCAATAAATTCAAGTGATGGAAGGGGAGGATTTTGCGAGTGAGTACAATATAATGTTAGGCTGGATTGTATCAATCTTGTGCAGGGGAATGGAACATACGGCGCCTAGGCATAATTCATAGTGCACTGTAGGCTACGGCCTTCCGTTCCCATCCGAACGAACCCTCGCATCCCAACTTTAGGGCCAATTTCGTGCCCTTTTCTCCGAGAAATCCGACTTGTAACTTTCTCTCTGAGATTCAATTTGATCAAAATAACTCGCACATAATTCATTCACAACTTCGATCGTTACAACATAAAACTGCATACATTTTAGTTAGTTTAGTGTAAGATAATTCTCAATAGTATTGAAAACAATCCATGATTACAACGATCGAGCTATAAAACCTGCTCATAAAAGTAGCTAGTTTAGTGGAAAATAATAGTACATGTGTGTATAACGTACACTTTATCTTCTTGGTTCCACCAAATGGTGCTATAAAATGACCCATCAAAATAGTTAATTTAGAGTCAATACCATTCTAGAAAAGATTACATAAAACGTAATTGAATTAACTGCATTACAGCAAATATTATTTATTGATTGTCTTGATTTATAAACTAAAACTTATTTAGTACAAAATTTTTAATAAAACAATTAATTAGTTGAATAAATATTCATTCTGATTACTGTAAAAATGTAATTTTAAATTATGAAAAAATAAACATCAATTCAAGAGATTATTAATATATTAAGTCTAAAAATAATGTTATGTAATATTCTTTATAAAAATTAATACTTTACACACAAGTTAATAATTGTTTTCTTTAATTTTCTCTTACAATATAAATAACTCAATTTTAAAATATTGTAATTAACTGCAAGTCTACATGTAATTTAAGAATTTCTGAATGAAATGAAGTTTATATGAAATTTTATCTTAAATTAAATGAAGACATTTATAATAATAAATTTTTGTTCTAAATAGACAAATTTATAGTTAGAATATTAAAAAAAATATCGAAAACAATATAAATTTTTAAATAAAAAATTTATAATTATATTTTAAAGCATATTTAATATTCATTACATTTTACGTAAAGAAAATAAGAATTTTCCAGATTGAGATTCTTAAAAAAAATGTTGAAATTTGTTAGAGAAAATAATAAAATTGTTTTATAAATCTGCAAAAAAAACAGTTCAGAATTCATCACTTAATCAATTAAGAAAACATGCATTCTTAATGTGCTTATACAATGATGACAAAACGTGGATCCATTAACTAAATTAACAAACGATAGAATTCAATTTAACATTTTTCCCATGATGCTTTAGAAGAAATAACACGCATTTGTCTAATACAGCTAAAAAATAAAATATTATCGAAATAGTTTCATTTTTATTAATTATTATATAATAAGACCAGAAATACTTGTGGTAAATGGCTCTTAGTAACAGTTTTCTTTATATAAATATGATTCATTAAGAGATTGTTCCAAAAAATATTGTTATTTAAATTATTTAAAAACTGATGAATGCAAATGCTTGAAAAAAATATATAATTTTAATATTTTCTTTAATTTTCTGTCGATGTGAAACAATTTTTTTTTTATAAAGAAGATTTAATTTTTTTCTTTAATTTTTTGTATAAATTGTTATGCAAATTATTATATGTCAACTATTTACAATTAATAAAGTAAAATAACGTTATGATTGTAGTTATGTAGTTATTTTAATTTTTAACTTTTTTTCGGTGACAGAAATAAATTTGTCTAATAGAGCTGAAAAAAGAAAACATTACAGAAATATATTTGAAAAGCATGATTGTTAATCCCACAAATACAAGTGGCCAATAGGCGTTTGAAATAATTGTCTTTATATAAATATGTTTCATTATAAATAATTATTGATAATTAAAATATTTAAAAGCAAAAAATAGAAAAATATTAAATTAAAATTATTTTTTTCTTTTAAATTTTGTTGTTAATTTCAAAACAATTCTTACAAGTTATTATTACTAATAATTAGATTTCTCTACGTTTTATACAACTACTGTTTCTATTTTTCGATTTATTACATATTCAAAAAAATATAATGTTTTTTTTTCCTAAATAAGTTTTGACTGTAAAAAAGGCATTGTTTTATAACGAAAGTATATGTTTAATAAACAACAGAGAATAATTTCAATATTCCATCCTTGTCAATTTAAATATATTTGTTCTGAAACGTTATTCTCTCCCATGTCGTATTCCTTCTATAAATTATTCTGCACATCGCATCGATAATTCATGGCTGCGTCTTCCGTATTCATCCGCACGCAATTCCCTTTGTTGATCTTTTACACTTGCTTTCAAAAGAATATTTTAAAGAAAAATAATCAATATTTCTACTACTAGGAATATAATTTACTATAAACAAGAATTAAAGAAAAAATATTAATGATTAGAAAAATATACCATAATTACTACTATTTTTTTTTAAATGACAGTTGTTTGACGTAAGATGACAGCTGTCATTTATTCAATTATTAGTAAAAGGTTAAGAAACGTACAACAATTATTTTCAAAAAGGAAATGATAATTAAAAATTAAAATAAATAATTCTGTATTGTTGTTTAAAAAATATTATTTCTTGATAACAGATGACATTTGTTAAATGGCTTAAGGAGGGTAAAATAAAAACTTTAGTGGAACGATTTCCATCAACCTTTCCATTGAACTTTAAATGGTAATTCGCCTTATTTCGTTCTACTCAAGTATTCATGGATAATAAATAGATGGAAGACTTTTATGTTGTTTTTTTTTACCAAAACTGAAAAGCTAATTTGCACTTGCATTGTTGTGCATTGTGATGCATTTATAAAAAAAAACAGCGTTAAACGTATTTCGGTTTCGCAGAATTTCCAAATAGCAAACGCCTCATTAATCACCGCACTGATTGACGTTTGACGTGTTTCCATGGCAACACAAAAAAATGAAAAATATTATTATTACCAAATATGATTCATTTGAATGCAATCAATTCCAATGTAGTTTGGCGATGGTGATCGAGTTTCCCAACGTAAATATTGACAGTTTTATTCATACATTACTCTTAATTAATGTTTGTTAATACGTATAATAAATTTAAATATTTGTTTACTATTATGGATTTATTTTTTAACATTTTTCGTATTAATATAAAGAAAAAAATAAATGAAAAATAATTTCAATAAAAAAACTAACTTAAAATATATGAAAATAAGCCATTTACTAAATTGTTCGTTTATTACGAATACTGTAACCAAGGTTACACAACATATGTTACTGTCAATGTCAAAATTTTAAATATTGCATTTTAGAGTATCAATTTTTATAAAATCGTTTATAATCTACAAATTAATATGTAATACGGTTAGATAATATAAACATATGTTTGGTTAGGTTAAATGTGATCAGCACTAATTAGGATGGGATATATTCAGAAGAGTTACACAATATTGAATTGTAACCAGGGTTACATAATATATGTTACTATCAGTGTTTGTTTATTATGAATACTGTAACCAAGGTTACACTATATATGTTACTGTCAATGTCAAAATTTTAAAGATTGCATTGTAAAGTATCAATTCTTATAAAATAATTCTTTATAAACTAAAATATAATACAAATCTGATCAGCACAAATTAGAATGGAATAAATTTCGATAAGTTACACAATATTGATTTGTTTCAAAACTATGTTTTGTAATAAAATAATATATTAATTACGTAGGTTTTAGTGAAGTTATAATAATTTAAAATAATGTACATTCTTTATAATTAATGAGTAGTGATCTAACATCATCAAACAAAATCAGATAAACTAGCATAAGCTATATTGACAGATGAGTTACACAATTATTATTGGTAACTAAGGTTACATGACATCCATCAATATTGAAAATTTTGAAATTATATAATAGTTAGGTTAGTTTAGGTTATATAGAAAATCTCATTTTTTTTAGAAAAATAAATATATTTAATTCTCAGAAAAATTTCTAAAAATAACAAATTAAACAAACATTGTATGTAAACATTTATATAAATAATTAGATTTATTTCAATTAAAATTGTGTTGAAATAATTATAAATAACAATGAATTGAACTACTTAAATAAAGCTGATTAACGTGAAAATAGTTTAGTTTAAAATGTAATTTATTTGCTCAATGCAATGACATGCATTTAACAAGCTGCAAAACGAATGTTTATGCACTAGTTGTCACTTAATTAAATTAAAATGCGCAATCCATTAGCACAGCTGAAATCATTAAATTTAATCAGCGACGATCCGGCATTTTAAACAAAATTCCATCCATTAAACATGAACGCGGCGCGCATTCATCACGGGATTTTTATTGGCGTGTTGATGTTTGGATTATTACTAAAACAATTCTCGATGTTTCAGCCGGCGTCAATTTCGAAATTGTCCCGCTCAAAGGAAGCATCGGCCTTTTGTTACGAAAAGGACCATTATCGTAAATTTGGTATGGAAAGGGTTTTTCGGAGGAAAGAAGATAATTCTATGCTCTCTAATGAAATTTTCTCACAATATGGTTGAGTGTAGAAGTTGGATGAAAAGGGATGAGATTCCTTTAGCAACTTTTCGTTTTCCGTCCTCGAGTTTTAACAATCAAAATTGTTACAATTTTACGGATGGAAATGATTAGTTTAATTTAACTTTAAACATCATGTTAGGAAGTTCTTCAGCTGACACGTTTCACGAATAAATATGAAACGTGCAAAGTTTGAAAATAAATGAATTTAGTGGACTAAGATTTTGATTTATAAATTAATTAATTAAACTCAATTAAATTTAAGAAAATTATATTTTTGTTCTTTCAAAAATCATTAAATATAAAAAAAAATATTATAAACAAGGATTAAATAAATCAATTTTATGATGAATGTTTTGATTGATCGAAAAAAAAAATTGTTTTGTTCCATAATTTGTAAAACTTTTTACTTTTACTTAAAGAGTTTTAGCATTTTTTATTAATATAATTTAACTTATAAATAATATTTTATAATAATACAAAAAAATAACATTTATCAGATTTAATTAATTTTAATGTAAAAATATCTTAAGAGTAAGAAAATTTATAGATAACTAATATGAACTCATATTCATAATAGATTCAACGCTGTAAAGTTTTCCATTGACGATATGAAATTTAATGATTTATTTTCTTCTGAAACTTTGGAAGAGGGTTCTGAAAAGTGATTGGAATATAATGCCGAGAATGTGTTGAAAACATTCAGTTTTCTAAAATCGTTTTTTACGACGTGTTTGAGAAGAAATCTATTGAAAATATAAATTTATTACATAATTATTTTTTCTAAAAATATCAATTTCCTATCGTATAAAGTATCATATTTTTATAACTTTCATCACATACGAAAATCAATTATTATCGTAATAAATTTGATTTAAAAATATGATTTTTCAGTAAACAATTTTTTGTGTTAATTATAATTTTTGTATAAAAAATTACTTAAAATTCTGCATTGATTCTTTCAATAATAATAATCGATGTTTCATAATAAATAACAGATTTTAGTTAAATTCTATTCATAATTATTCTACGAATTGAAAATACAAGAAATTTTAAATGAAAACTGAACGAAGTGTGTATGATCGATCTGTGCAATTAAAATGAAACGCCTGAAAAGGCATGGATGTTAAATTGGAAACGTTAACCGGGCGTAAAAGAGGTTCCAAACGTGTGGACGCACATCCCCTATTTACTCAACTCATTGCATTAAGAGGAAACCTTTATTTTTATTAATAATTTTTTTTATCAAGATTTTTCTCTCACATTTTCCACGCAATTCGCATTCCAATCTGCGTACTTTCTTTTGAAATTCGGAAGAAGAAAAACATGTTTATGCACGTAGAATTTTGTTATCTCGCAATTTTGAATGTAATATCTTTTAAATCCAAGATCCCTATTACCAAAATCCATTTTTTTTAAGAATGTTTTCAAAGATTAAATATAATAAGGAAACTGATAACTTATGTAAATAAATTTATCTTTGCAACATAATGAAACTCATTTTTGGAAAATGAATATAACAGTGACAAAATATTAATTTACTGAACTTATATAAGAGTTGTAAATTAAAGTTTACTCTAAAGATAAATAAAACTATATATACAAAAGGGCTTTTGACCTCAGTCTTTCCACCACGTTAATTTAAGGATTGCTAAAACCTATTAAGCTTAAGATTGTTTTATTCTAAGTACAAATAAACTTTCACAAAATGTTCCAATTAAGAGTATCTTCTGCGCAATTTAATCAATGACATAATTTAGTTAAGTTCTTAATAGAAATACAATTTTAAACAATTTTAAACTGAATTATCAAAATTGTTAAATGAACTGTCAAATTAATTGTCAAATCAATTGTCAAATGACTTGTCAAATTGATTGTCAAATGACTTGTCAAATTGATTGTCAACTAAATTATCAAGTATTATCAAATTAATTGTCAAATCAATTATCAAATTAAATGTAAAATAAGTTGTAAAATTGATTGTCAAATGAATTATCAAATTAATTGTCAAATTGATTTAATTGACAAACAATTTAGTTGTCAAATAAAATGTCAAATTGATTGTCAAATAAATTAGATTATCAAAAAAAAGTGTCAAATTAATTAATAAACAAATGAACTAAAAAATAAACAGACAAATGAATTATGAATTTAATTGTCAAATCAATTGTCAAAAAATATTTTTTTAGTATTCAAAATGAAATTGATTTATGATGTAATTTAGTTTAGTGAATCTCTGTAGTGCAATTGTAATGAAACTGTTTATTTGCGAAAATGAGAATATGAATGAAGTTATTTATTTAGACAATGGACTAATGTGATTGTTTTATTTCCGGAAAATCGTCGTTATATTCAACCGACTGCAAATGCGTGCGTAATCCCAGTTTAATTAAAGTAAAATTCTCTGAAAATTGCGATTTCGAGCATCGAATAAAGCGAGTTTACTTAGGGCCTCCCCACACTTATATAACCGGTTTCCTCTAATTAATTCCTTTTCCAAACTAATATTATACTTTGAAAGCCACTTGAGTCAACATCGCTCGAGTAATTTTAAAAAACTAATAATTACAATCGGATCATCATAAACCGCTTACTTTCGGTTCCCAATAAGTTTTTCTTTACACCACTTGTAATCAAAATAATTATTATTGGTTATATTTCATAGGGAATTTTAAAATCTTCAGTTTATTTTTTGTTGTTGTTTAAATTGAGGAGTTTCAGGATTAAATTAGATTGGAAGGAATGAAGAAGGCCTGATGCAAAAATAACGAGATTAGTTGGTTCGGATAAGGTCCCGTATTTATCGGAATGGAAATAAGCTTGTCATAAGCAGCAAGCAAGTAGATAAGGCTTCGGCAACATGGAATAAGGTTGTGCGGAGAAAGCCGCGGGGCCATTGCGGATAACCTCATTAATTCCAAATCGCCTGGAAGAGATTGCCGAGCCAATCCAATCCCATACTCCCCATTCTTGAAGATCCATCCAGCATCGCAAACCGCAAAGTATAATCAATTAAAAGTCGAAATCCGCTTCATTAATTCTTTTACTTCACGACTGCACGAATTGAAATACATATTAATTAGATTGTAAAGTGAGTTCAAATGAAAAAACTAATGGTAATTTTAAAACTTTTAATACGTTTTTAAATCAATTTAAATTAGTAAATTAATAAAATGAGAAACCGGTAAAGAATTAACCGGTTAATAACCAAATATAAATTTAATAATAAATACCGGTAATATTTGGTACTGTTTTTTATAATTGATAAAACATAGAAAAACACATAAAAAATACAAAATAAAAGTTTTCTCCTTTCAATTAAAAAGATTTATTCTAAATAACAATTATTGAAAATCACTTTCATATAATCATTTATCACGTCAAACGTAATTTACAGAAATATTCACATCAAATTCACGCAAAAACACAATTTTGTATACAAAATGCATTATAAAATAACACATTTATTATCTTTCATAATCATATAAATTACAAAATAATATTTTAGTTTAATATTAGTTATAAAATAAATGTCAAATCAATTGTCAAATTGATTGTCAAACGACAAATCAAATATTATCAAATTAATTGTTTAAAAAATGACAAATTGATTGTCAAATGAAATGTCAAACTGATTGTATAATGAATTATCAAATTAATTGTCAAAAGAAATGACAACTTGATTGTCTGAATCATCTATTGAATTGTCAAACTGATTGTCAAATGAAATATCAAATTGATTATCAAATATTATCAATTAAATTGTTAAAAGAATTGTCAAATAAATTATCAAATTAATTGTAACATCAAATGAAATGTCAAATTAATTGTTGAATGAATTGATTGTTTGTCAAATTAGATAAAAAACAGGAGCAGAATAAATTATGAAATATTCAAATGATGATTACTGTTTTATAAGAAATAATTAAATTAGTAATTAAAAATTAAATTATGTTTAAGTATGTTACAGATGGTGGCAATTAGAGCCACAAAATGCAAATGCACTTAAAATTATCATCCAGAAAAATTTGCATATACATTTTTATTTATAAACTATTCCACAGAAATAAAAGATGTTTATTTTTAATTCCATTTTAATTATCAAATAATATAAATATAAAAATAATAATAAAATTATTTTTTTAATAGTAACAAATATTTAATAAAACTAATTTAATTAATAGAAACATACCTGAAATAAGTAAACATTCTTTATTATTCTCTTTTATTACAATTTTTGTATACAAAAAAATTATATAAAAAAAAATATTTCAATCTATAAGTGTTTTATTTTTTTCAGCAATTATTGTTTAGGGCTGAAAAACTGAAATTTTATCGATTTATTTGTTCAAATTTAATATTAATTTCTCAAAACCAACAAGCAAGGTTTTAATAATATTATAAGTTTAATTATTTTATAATCTATTTACAAAATTTATTTTTCATTCCAAAAAAACTGATGCCAAAACATTTCCTGCTGATGAAACAGTTTTTGCCATTTGGTTCCAACTTATTTCAAGTGTGGTGTGTAATTCAAGTTTCAACCATAGTTATGAACAAAATTAGTTTTATTCTTGCTCAAACGAACCAAATACGCTTGAGAAATTCATCATACAAAAAAAGGTTTTTCTTCTTAAATTCTGCATGCAAAATATGGAAAACTGGTTTTGTTGAAAAGCCAGCTATTTCACGCACTTTCACTCGTCAATCGTCTATTACTAATAATTATATTTGTCGCTTAAAGTATTTCAAATTTATTAATAAAATATTAGTTAAAAAAAATCCGGAAAAGTCAATTTTTGGGAGAATGAATTCTACGATAAAATAACCAAATTACGATATTAAATTAATTGTACGGCTTAAAAATACGGATGAGTATCATCTTAACTTTACGTAAAAGATTAAATTCGTTATTTAGAGTGGTTAAATTGAAAAGAAAAAATAGAATCTAATTATGGAATTATATCATGAAAACATTAACCATTTTGTACACTACTTTCAATTACACTTTGTAGGCATTCATAGAAACATTCAGTGAATGTAATATATATTCATTATTTCATTCGCCTGTAGCAAGTGAAATGTGAGCTCGCATATTACGTAATAACTATTAGTTTTTTTTATTATTATTGGTGCTGCTGCTGCTATTGCAGTTATTGGGAGATGGACGATTGAAAAGGCCAGAATTCGGGCCCTCGGGGGCTTCGTCGAAATAAAATACCATTCCGTGGGAAAAGGACATGTTAAATAAACATTTTTACTACATTTATGCACCCCTTTTCCTACCTATGCGAGCCAAACCGGAGGCAAAACGGAATTCGTATAGATTATCATACAAATGAAACGCGCCAACGTAAACACACCTACACAACGTAATATACACATATACAAATACACATAAATACGCACACACTCAATAACATGGAAAATAGCGCAATTTATATTTCGAAGCGAAGAAATGGAAAACACATTACTGTTACGCAACTTCTTCAGGTTTCCGTTTAGAAAAATTATGGAACGGCAAAATATTTAGCTACGAAATTTATGTTTTCTTGAAATGTAATCGTATTCTTTACGTGTGTGCAAGGATAATTGAAAATCAATATCATTATTGGGAAAAAAAAGGGTGGAGGAATACAATAGGACCAAGCCCTTCGACTCATCTTTGCTCGCTCCAATCATGTGTTTACTATTATTTCCTTTCATCAACAACAACAAAAATTGGTTCTCATTATAAAACTAATTAAAACTTATCCAATTTTCTCTACCTTATTAGTTATAAATCGTTCGATTTACAAACTCAAGCCGTTATATAAATAGACTCACCAAATCAATACGAATTTTTCTCTTTTTCTTATAATATTTCCTTAATTATGTTCAGTAAATTAAGTTAACAATATAAAATATTAAAGTTTACAACTTTAATAATTTTTTGTACAATTTTGAAGTATAAACTGTTTTGTTATTAGAAAATTATAAGTATCTAAGAAATTAGAAATTAGAAGTTATCTTAATCAGTAGATTTTGAAAATACTGATGAATTTCATATAAAAATTTTCTTGAATGTAGAAGATGATGGTTTTTCAGTTGAAAAAATAATGTTACTTAAATGAAAACGTTTATTTTTAAAACATTATGAAACTTCTCCAATTTCCTGTAAATTATTCACTACAAATTATTCGATTTACAAACTTATATAAATAGACTCACCAAATTAGATTTTGAAAATATTGATGAGTAGGATATTAAAATTGCCTTGAATATAGAAGACAATAGGTAGAAAAAAATAATTGTTAACAGCTAAAGATTTAAAAAGTTACTTAATTTTTTTTGAGAAAATTATCTTGATTTAAGAAGAAATATTATTGTGTTAAAAGTAATTCTTAATTGAAAGAGAAAATAAGCACAATCAATTTTAGGTAAATTGACTGTAGTTTAATCAATCTTTTCTTTATTCCGAAAAAAAAATCGTATTTTCTTTACGAATTTTAGTTATAATATTTTTACATCAGAAAACGAAGTTTCTGGAAATTTCATTTTACAAAGTCTTTTATTTATCTAATTTTCGTAATGATTTTAGTATTATAAATATTTTACTTTAGTTTTCTTTACAAATTTTAGTCATAGAAAAAGAAGTTTCGCGTAACGAATTCGTTAATTGAGGTATGACTGTAGTATTGTATAATTAATTAAATAATACTATAAAGTTAGATAATTGTTATAAAACTAAATTAAATAATATTATTAGTTAACGTATTTATATTTTACTTTAGTTTTTTCAAAGCTTTTCATAATAGAATGTAGATTATATTTATCCTAAAAACTGAAATATTTCCATTAAAAGAAAATCAATTATGTTATTGTGTTTTGGACTAAAAATCAAGTAGCTAGACTTTCAATATTTCCATACTTAAGTAAAAGTAAAACCTAGATTTGAATGCAAATAGAAAGAAAATTTTGAAAATTATTATTCCTACATAAAAATACTATTAATTCATCTTGATTTACAGGATTTCATTTATTTTAAATTACAACGAAATTCAGCAAAAATAAAGTGGAAAAAACAACAACAAAAATATGTGCATTTCCTATAGGATCGATTCGAAACTACCGGAAGAAAGGCCCAAACCGAGCAATATTTTTTAAATCGGAATTAAAACCGCAGCTGAAAAATAAAATTTATAAAAAACATGAACTGAGCTCTGCATACTTTTGCGGTGCTTGAATATAACCGAAACCATTTCCATATCCTGTGCACTTCCACAAATGAAAACTGGATTGTATTTTTTAGTTTAAAAACCCGTTTAATTATTCCGGCAAATATATTCACACACAAACAAAAACTAAAAAATTAAATAAATAAAAACGCATTAACCCAATTGCATTAGTTGTTTGAAATTTAAAAAATATTTAAAAAGTTTTTTTAGGTTTATTCATTAAAGGCAGAGATCCAAAAACCATAAAGAATAATTAAATTCGCAGAAAATGGAAAATCCATATGCAAATAAATGGGCATTGGGAGAAACGTGTTTCGTGGGTGTGTGCGGATAAGGGTCGTCGTATCGAATTATTAACCCGACGTTGTATTTTTTTTGCGTGTGTGAAGCGAAGCCGTTGGCTTCCATCCAGAAGTATCGCGAAATGGGAACGGATATTTATTACTTTTGGCACGTTTGACGTTGATTATAATAAACGACTTTCATTTTTCCGGTGGTAATATTGAAAACAGATTGCGTCAATCATCCGCAAGTGGATGATTTGTGCACGTTAAAACCAAAAAAAAAAAAAGGGGGAGAGAGAGAGTGTAATTTCACCTGAGGCCTTCCTGAAAGCAGTGCACACATCTCTTTCAATCTCCAACTAATAACGGTAATACACACATACACACCTAGACGCAAGCCGTGCAGCAAATATTTACCCTGTTCACCCTTAATCTCCGCTACTTACGAACCCTCGAGTGCGAATACACGCTCTACACATAGATATAACACGGTCACTTTCCACGGTTAAACCTTTTGTACCGTGTACATATTCCAATTAACACTAACTCAATTCCATCACACTTTATTACGCTATTTAAAATCGCGATCTTATCTTAATAGTATTGCATAGCAAACACACACTCATTTCAAACCTTATCCGAACATCGTCAAACACTTAAATCTCTGCAAATTATTACTTCAATTCCCTTTTCCATATTGTTAACATCATTATAAATATCAAACGTCTTTTCATTGACTTGTTTACTCGTGAATAAGTAAACATTTATATCATGCAGAAATTTACAATAAAGATCTTTTTTAGATCAGCGGTTTCCAAAACTGAAAGGTCCTCCAAAATGAATGAAATCACTTCATGAAAAGATATTTGATTACTAATTAACACTAAATCAATTTGATCATACTTTATTACTCTATTTACAGTTATTATTAGTATTGCATTTTCAAACCTAATCCAAACATCGACGAACGCTTAAATCTCTATATATTAATACTCCAATCATCAATTCCGTTTTGTAACTTATTAACATAATTATAAATATTATTTTTTTTTTATTGATTTGCTTACTCGCAAATAAATAAATGTTATACGAGATTGATGTTTATATCATGCAGAAGTTTGCAATAAAAATCTTTAAATTAGCAATTTCCAAAACTGAAAGGTAGAAAATTGAAAGTGGAATCATTCATAAAAATATATTTGGTTTACAATAAAAACTAACATAATTTCAATCATGCTTTATTACGATATTGAAAGTAGTGATTTTATCTTAATATTAGTGCAAACACACTACACACCCTTATTTCAAACATTATCAAAACATTGACGAATACTTAAATCTCTAAATATTATTACTTCAATTACCAATTCCGTTTTGCATCTTGTTAACATAATTATAAATATCAAACGTCTTTTCATTGACTTGTTTACTCGTGAATAAGTAAACATTATACGTAATTGATATTAATATCATGCAGAAATTTGCAATAAAGACCTTTATATCATCGGTTTGGAAAACTGAAAGGTCCTCCAAATGAGTGGAATCACTTCTTGAAAAGCAATTTAAAGTCGCGATCTTAACATATTACTATTGTATTGCAAACACACAACAAACACTGGTTTCAAACAATATCCAAACATCGTCGAACACTTAAATCTCTTTATATTATTATTCAAATTACGAATTCCTTTTTGCATCTTGTTAACATCTTTATAAATGTTTAAAATTTTTCATTTATAAATGCAAAAGTTTACAATAAGGATATTTAGATCAGTGTTTTCCAAACTGACAGGCGCTCCAAATGAGTGGAATCACTTTATGAAAAGATTAACACTAACTTAATTCGTTCATACTTAATACACTGTTTAAAGTCACGATCTTATCTTAATAGTATTATATATTTTAATTTTATTTTTGTTATATTGAGTATTTTTTTTGTAATTTATTGCTGCAATAAATATTATTATTGCAATTAGGATTATATTGCAAACATATTACTCTCGTTTCAAACTATTGACGAACACTTAAATCTTTACATATTATTTCTCTAATTACCAATTCCCTTTTGCATGTTGTTAGCATTATTATAAAAGTCTTTTCTTTGACTTATTTACTCGTGAATTACTAAACATTTTATCATGTAGAAGTTTACAATAAGGATCTTTAGATCAGCGGTTTTCAAACTAAGTAGAATCACTTCATGAAAAGATTTTTAGTTTCATAAGTTTAAATTTAACGACTCCAGAGGCATTTGCCGTTAGTCCAAGTACGTCTTAAACTTACTGCAATATTCAAGAGGAAACATTGATGTTAAATACTGAACTTAATAAAATTAAGACCGCAACAACAAATCACTTTTTCTGCATACGGAGATACGTTGGATGTTAGGAGGGAAAGTGTTAACAAAATTTGTTGAAATCCGTGAAGAAATCGGAATGTTTTTGAGCTATAAAAACGAAGTAGAGAAAACGTTTTGTGACGTGAAGTTTGTTCTGAAGTTTACGTATTCGAGGATTCACAAAAAAAACTTATTTTATGGGTAAACAAGATTGAAATCTTGAAATTATTTTAATGCGGATTTAGATTAATGAATTACAAGATAATTGTGGAAAGTTTTATTATTGATATATGGAATTTTCTATGAAAACATATTTTTTCTTAAGTAATTTGATTTGGGCGAAACATTCTTGACTTAAGGATAAGGTGATGTAATAAATCAAATTGTGCAGACGAATTTTTCGGATTCGCCCAGAAGGGATCTGGATATGCGGAACGCTGATTCTATTTTCTAATCAGAGCTGCAAAAAGGGAATAAATAAGTTAGAAGTATCTGGGCCAGATTTATTTTTGGTGGAAGCGCCGGGCATCTGGGCCACTGCATATTATCGATAATTCGCGTCAGCAGCGGCGACGCAAGTTGAGGCATGGTTTCCAATTTATGACTTTTCTTTGAGAACCGTACAATCCCCTAGATCCACCATATACCCTCTACCCCGAAGTACAACCTCCGCAGTTCCGTGCAGCAAAGTGTCGACGGAATACGGATATGAATAATTGCGATGCGATTTGCATGTTTTCGGTTGCGCCTCGCTCTTCGTTCCTTCTTCCTTGTTGTGCGCCGTGTCGGATCCCAAAATAGATATCCAATAAAATGGATACAATTCAAGCCGCCCTCATTTTACAACTACATCTCGCCGCCGCCGCCGCCGCAACTCCTACTTTGCATCCTTCCGCACAATCGCGCTATTCTCTTCGACTTCAGCCTCTGATTAACAACCTGCACATTGCTGCATTAATTAAACCACATTTTAGCTCCTTCCTTTCGACGGAATTAGATTCGTTTACGATTCGTCCATTAATTACGCGCCGTCGCGCCGCTCATCATCGCAAATAAATTGCGTTCATTAGCTTCTATAATTAAGCTATAATTTCGGGTTATTAAGTAAGAATTGTACCTCCGGCACAAATTTCATTCATCAGTCGGATACATTGCCAATTTCGAATGTAAACTCGGCGCTTTACATGTGCTAAAACTCAACGACTATTTGCATAATTTCTGTTTGTGATTAATGATCGTTTAATTATTAATTCATAAACAAAAGGGGGCACCCCCTTTCTTGCCTACATAAACTTCGTTATACTTTCATTAACTGGCATCTACAATTCTTCATACCAATCAAATATTATAATTATAATACTTAATTATAAAATCACATCAAATCTCTGAATTAATAAATTAAATTTCCTTTTTTATAATAATCTTGAAATAGTAAATTTTATACAGTATGCAAAATTCATTTTAAATCATTGCAATTTGAAATGTTATGAAGTCCTACTACTGCAGTATTTCTATAATTTGGCTCGTCAAATTGGAAGTCCTTGAAACTACGTCCTATCTTTTCTCTTAATCATTTATTTGGGTTCTTTATAACTAAATTAATTTATATTTTGGTAGAGAAAAATCTAAATTATTTATTGCACAATAAGATATTAAAATTTGCAATATTATTAATTAAATTAACAAAAAAAATCAGTAAATAAAATAACAGAACTTTAATCTATTTTACTTAATAAAACGATATATTACGTTTATTATAATCTTAATGTTTGAGAAAAAAAGAAAATATTAATTATAGAATTAACTTTATGAATGAAATTGTAATTCCAAGTCAAAAAAAACTTAGGTTGATAGACCTTTGCTCCAATTAATGTAATAAATAATAGTTTAAAATGTATATTTCACAAAAATATTCGACACAAACCAAATATGTGGTAATTATAAATATATTAAGAAATACTTTACTTTCATTGGAAAGATAGAAAAAAAAATTGAATCTAATCCAGAGGTTTTCAAACTTTTAACCATCGTGTTTTTTTTTATAAACCTAATCTATGGCGATTTCAGAAACCCATAACTACCTAAAAATAGATATTTGAACAAAAAAAAATATCCTTTTTCTATCTATTTCTTTAAATTTATTTCTTTATTGCTTCAAATTTATTTTAATGTCAACTAAACTAAATAACATTCCGATAAACAGCATATGTTGATGAAGGTTTTAAGATCGAAAATGAACACGTTTTCCACTGATTTTATTTTTATTAATAAAATATTAGAAATAGACATTTCAACAACAAAAAATACCTTTTTTCCTTCTATTACTTTAAATTTATTTCTTCTATTTAAAATGTATTTGAACGTCACCTAAACTAAATAACATAATGACAAACAGCACACGTTCATGTTGAAGGAGGTTTTAGGATCAAAAAGACTCTTCTATAAAAAAAATAATTATTTATTTAAAAAAATAACACGTTTTCTCTTTATTCTTTTCATTTCTTATATGTTCTAAATGTTTTTTTTATTCTTTTGATTTGTTACAAAATTTTTCGTCTATTTTTTGAATATGTATAATAATGATATAAGTTTTCCCTTTATTCTATTGATTTGTTACAAAGTCTATTTATATAAATTTTCTTTTCATTCTTTTGATTTCTTACAAGATATTTTGTCTATTTTTTGAATATGTATTATTTTATGTATACTTTAGTTTTTAATATAATGATATAAGTTTTCCCTTTATTCTTTTGAGTTGTTACAAGCTTTTTCATCTATTTTTTGATTTTTATTCTTTTGATTTCTTACAAGATTTTTCGTCTATTTTTTGAATATGTATTATTTTATGTATACTTTAGTTTTTAATATAATGATATAAGTTTTCCCTTTATTCTATTGATTTGTTACAAAATTTTTCGTCTATTTATATAAATTTTCTTTTTATTCTTTTGATTTCTTACAAGATTTTTCGTCTATTTTTTGAATATGTATTATTTTATGTAAACTTTAGTTTTTAATATAATGATATAAATTTTCTTTATATTCTTTTGATTTCTTACAAAATTTTTCGTCTATTTTTTGAATATGTATGTTTTATTCCTAAGGTAATAGAAATGCTTATGTTTCAATGGTTTTAATTTTCCAATAGAATATTTTTAGGTAATATTATTTTAATTTCCAACACGAAATCGAACTAAAACTAATATTTATGAAAGAAATGAAATAATCTTATTTTGGGTATCGATCAATCCGTTATCACCATAAGCGCAATTCTAGCATCGATGATTTATTTGCAGTACGTTGGAAATGGCAACTGCATAAAAGGGAATACGTAAGTAACACACATCGAAACACACCAAACAAGAGGATGTGTTTGCTGCAGAAACGCAAACACATCCATGCATAATAAAACTGGAAGCCGTTTATTTACACTCTACTAAGCAATCGATGTTTTGTTGTTGCACAAAAACGTTATTGTTATTGGTTTTGAGTTATCTCCCATAAATAACTAAACGTAAATTATTTATGCAACCAGAAACAGTTAGTTATAATTTTAGTATTCCCCACTTGCATAATTCTAAAATTAATTATTATTAATTTAATTATTATTTCATCTTAATCTTAATTTGTTCATAAAATATTTTTGTTACAACTACAACTAAAAATATAATCATATAACAATAATAGAAATTTAAAAAAATCCTATATAATTAATAAAAAAATTATAAAAATTTCAAATTTTATAACAATCAATGAAAATATATCAAAACTATAAAAACTACATTAAAAGTCCTATAATTGAAATGATTGATGATGAACTAAGCTTATTTGAGAAATAAACATAGAAAGTTTATTTTTAAGATTACATTTATATAAAAAATAACAACGTGACTTCAAGTTAATCACGCAGTTAATCTAATCACGATTTGTGTTTTAAAGCGAAGGTATTACTCGAGTCAAGAGAATTTACTCCCAAAGGAAAAATAAAATTGCTTGTAAAATCGTCTAAAGCTAATATTGAAACAGTTACAAAAATACATTCCGGTTTTTCATGAAAATTATGCTTATTATTGTTAAAAATAAATTTAAATAATTAAATTAATAATTATCATTCATAAATTAATATTTCTGATTATTACAAAATATATTGATTTCAATAATTAATTATTAATGCTTTAAAAAATATTTAATTAATTATTATTATTATTTAACTAATGTAAATTGTATATTTTAGAAGCAAAATATTAAATATGTGATTTATTTTCATTTTATTTACATAATTTTCACCAAAACATATATTTAGTATTTATTTATTCAACAGTTCTGCAAAAAAAAAAAATTTGTATTTAAATGAATAAAAATTATAAACTATTTTATATAACTTCTATGAAATCAATTAACAAAATTATAATTTTAAAATTGAATTCAAGAGCAGCATACAATTATTCATAAAATTTTGAAAGTAGTGAAAGTCCATTTGTGTTCACAAAATTACAATTTTTATTCTAGAACTGCATTCAAGACGAGGAATACCAAAACATAAAATTATCCCATCGTTACAAAATTTCTATTTACAAAACCTCGGTTAAATATAAAAATATAAAAGATTTGTTGCTTTTTATTCTACCATTGCATAATAATTATTTTAAAAACCTTTTTGTTACAAATTAAAAAAATGTATAAAATAATGTTTTTTTTTATGTAATTATGCTTTGTAACATAAATCAAATAGTTTTTTGGAAAAAAAACCTTATATTCTAAGCAATTGAATATGATTTAAGTTATATTATCCAAAAAATTGCAATTTTTATTCAAGCAATTCCGATATATTTTTGTAAGTTTTTAAGTATTTTTCACCACAAAAAAATAATTTTTAATGAATATTATTGAGTCGATTAAAACGCAAACCCTTAAATATCTCAATATTTATTTATTTTTTTTCTTTTTCATAGAAAAGATTCCTAAAAAAAATTCCTTTATTATAATTGACTGAATTTTATTTATTTTTAATCTTAATTTTATTTATAATCTGTTACTAAAAAAATATTTAATAGATTTCTTGGCTATAAATTACATTGAATTCTAAGCAGTTAAGTGGTATAAGTTAATTTGTGTTCACAAAGTTACAATTTTCATTAAAGCAATTTCTATATATTTTTTCTAACTCAAAAGTTTAAATATTTGTCACCATGAAAAATATGAAGTGATTACTACTATTTCTGAGTCAATTAAAACGCAAACCTTTAAATAGCACAATATTTTTTTTCTATAGATAAATAATAAATTTAAAGTAAATTTTCCCAAAAAAAATCTTTTTTATAATTGTCTAAATTTTATTAATAATATATTAAGAATAAATATTAGAATTAATTTGTTGGCGATAAATTTTGTACCTTGATGGGAAACTTAGTAGTATTAGTTAATGTATTGTCTATTATTTCCAGTTTCGGTTATGAATCTATTAGGAAGAGAATGGATTGAAGTAATCTAATAAAATGAATATAAAAACTAGTACTGAAGATATGATTATTATATAATAAAGTGGATATGGTAATGGAATTCGACTCAATTAAAACCCGCATTGATAACGTGTAGGGAATTTAATATTTGAAAGTGGAACACGCCGAAAAGATAAACATCGACTTTGCGCAAAGTTGGTGTAACAATGGGGAGAAGATGCTCGAGGTTCTTTAAGTTAATAAAAGCGAGGGTGATTATTAAAGTGGCATGGATGGAAGGCATCCCGCAGAGTGGCTTCGGCTGCCAGCTCAGATAAGAAAATAAATCTCGTCCCTCTTCCATCCACCTACCAAAATTCATAATAATAAACATACACGACAAACCGAAACCAGACAGGAACGATCCAAGCGTACACACTCATCCCTCTGCATCTTCAATACTGAAATATTCCAATTTTAATACCATTAAAAAAATCACACTTCTCCTTAATTCTTTTCACTAGTTTTTTTTTCTTCGCAAAGCTTCGCCATCGCCGTGACATTGTTTGGAAGATAAATGGATTGACCTACAAGTTGTGGCCATAAATGTCCGAGTAATTGGAAATTTTACTACCAGCCCATGAAATAATACCGAAATTTTATCACACCGACACACATAAAAACTCGTTCGTGAGAAAGAAAAATGACGCCTGGCGAATCCATAAAAAACGATTTACAATTCTGTCGCTTCTGTCTTTTATAATTCTAAAAACCACCTAAGCATTTTTTTGGATCTTCATTTCAGAAGTTTTCGCAACATAAATTCCATTAGAGAAATGCATTAATTGTTTCTCGCTTAAAAAAAAAAACATAATAGAAATTATTCGGGCTTGCACTTTGGAAATTGCAAAGTAATATCTTACAGCTGTTTGGGTCGATAGTTCTTTCTTGCAATAACATTATTTCACGAAACGTCCTGTAAATTACGTCGAGCAAAAACAAACCTCATGTTCTATTTATATAACACATTGTGAACGTCAGACCTCTGAGAAGTATTACACGCTTTATTTCCGAACATTTCCAATTAAAATTAATATTTTTTTTTATTAATTAGTAAACTAATAATTGTACATAATGTATTTTAATATAGCAAATATATTTAGTAATACCTGTGTGAAGAAGCTTCAGAATAACAAATTTTCCAATTTAAGAAATTGTAAGAGAAAAGCCAAGAAATTCGATGAAGTTAATTTAAGAAATTTATTGAATAAAAAAGATGTTGGTTTTATAGTGGAAGATTTAGAAAGCTAAGAAAATGAAGACAAAATTTATGTCAAAAAAAATATAAAAACCAAAGATTTAAAAATAATTTAAAATGATCCTGATTTAGGAAAAAAATATTTTTAAGGGTAAAAGTAAGCGTAAAACTTTAGATTTTACAAAGTATTTTTTCTCTCTATGTATTTTGTAGTTTGTGCCGATTTTCGCTTTGTGCTTAGTACATATTTTAAAAGATGATATTTTAAGCGTATTATATTCTATTTTATTCTTTTTCAAAATTACTAAAATCATATTGAAAAATGTAGACAAATTAAATATAACTCTATTAATATTAAAATACAGATATTTGCAGATAACTTATGTTGTTCATATAATTTACTACCAAAAAAATGAAATAATTGTAAAATTTTCTTTTAAAATAATTTATTTATTTATTTATTTTAATCGAAACGCATTCTAACGTTTGAGCTACGCAGCTGCAGCTTCGTGGCAATTCGCGAAGTTTCGTGTTTTTGTACTTTTATTAGAAAATTTGTAAACAATCGTTAAATTTTTATTACTGAATCGCATTATTTTTGTGCCCAAATAAGGATTGTTTACTCGTGTGCAGCTGCAGGTGTTCAATCGTGACGCAGTTTAATAATCTCTTAAATTTTATTATTTCCTTATCGAAAATTTTATGTTTAAACGAAAAATTTACTAAACATAAATAATCCGTTTTTACGAATAATTAAATATTTCTACTAAGTCCTACTAATAATTATAATCTTTGAATCTATGCTACAGGATTTACATAAGTTTTACTTAACAAACCAAACAATTTATAATGCTACTAAAATATTTACAGAATTTTTATCGCCATCATTTTTTGTTAATGTTTTGAGCCATTTTTATGCGGTAAGAAAAAAATATTTAGTAATGTGCAACCAATAGTAATTGCAGCTTGTTTCACAAAAGTATAATTATGTAAGAGAGATGAAAAGTTTCTTGAACATTATATCAATTTTCGGCTATTAATATGCGGAATAGTCGATATGATCTTAATCCAATACTTCTCATAATTTTCGAGTTCAAAACTTCTCAGATCTCAATAATTTACAAAATACATTATTTTCGATTATAATCGTTGTAATTTTTTCCATAAAGTTGAATCCCCAAATTAAACTGAAGTATCTTTAATTCATTAAGTTCCCTGAAAATGCGTAATTATTTTACTACCTTTTCATCGTCCAAAAATCTTGACTTACTAAAGTCTGCACTAAAGCAATACTAATAAAAATTCTATTTTCGAAAAAGTTGCTTTAACTGAAACAACTATGAAAAAGTGATTTGCTAATATTAAAAGTGATGATTTAAGCTGTTACAGTCTGCTAATAATAATGATGAAATTGAGACGTAGAATGTCTCGCAATACACAAGACGTAAATTAGTAAAAATACCTTTACAGTTTTTTTTTACAAAAATCTTACAAATTTTTACTCACCACAAATTGACACAAGACCTACAGATTGGAAAATGCTGCACTAATGCAATACTAATCAAAATTCTGTTTTTCTGCGTAGAAAAGGGTTTAGCTATGTGAAAGTAATTTAAAAATAAAGGTGGATAAAAATGTGCTAATAATAATGATGAAATTAAGAACTACTCAAGGCGTAAATTAGTAGAGATATTAAAAATTCCACCACAGTATTTTGACGAAAATCTTACAAATTCTAGTGGAATAAAATGAGTAAGACATAATTAAAAAATATATATATTTTACATTTAATCAAAAAAATCTTTCTTTTTGAATTAATGTATTTCCATTTTGGATATAGTATTTGTTTACGAAGTTTCTTTTAACGAAGTATAACGTTAATCTATTGCTAAAAATATCATGCAATAAATCTGTATTGACGAAAAGAAACCTATTTAATAAAAAAAAATTGTAATTTCTGTGGCGGAAAGATTCAGCGAATGAAATTAATGTACATGAATGCGTACGTGGCGGATCAGAGTCGAAACCGCGCAATAAATCAGATTTGCTTTGCAAAACGTGCACTAATAGATATGCACGACCCGACTGCCGCCGCGAACCACTGCATAACTGCATTCATAAATTCCCAGTTTCGAACTTTACATTTACTTTTTTTTTTTTCGTAACAAAAAAAAATAATAATATTTCGTATATATTTATTTATTATATTGTTACGGCGTGCATTATTAGCGTGCAGCGAAACCTGCACATTTGAATTATTTAAATATTTATGTATGCCGGGAATTCATGTTTGCAAGGCGCAGCTTTACTAATAACAGTGCGTTCATTTTCCTGAAAATATACACATTTTTTTTTTAATAAAAAAAATACAAAGTTGCTAGGTGTTGCATCAAGATCTTATTCACAAACTTACTTACGTAACCTGTATTTACTTATTCTCAAGTTTTAATCAAACATTATGCTTAATTTTTATTGTTTAAATCATTTTTTTTCTAAATTTCACAAATATTTTTGAAAACTTGATTAATTTAGTCTAAAAGAAATGTATATATTATTAAATTTAATTTATGCTTATATAATTGAATTAGCAGTCATAAATAATATTGTTATAGGTTTAATACATAGTCAATAATGAATTGTTTCACATAAATCTAGTGGAGATTATAATACGAATTCCCTATAGGATACCTCAATTATTTCCACTTACAAAGTAGTTTATGATACGTTACTGTACACAGCTGCAGCTGTTCCTTTGATTGAACCTTCCTTTAATGGGATTAGAGCACGTGCAGTGGGAATAATAACAGTTATTTTGAACAACAACATAATTTGTCACGTTTTTAATATTAATAGTTGTTCACTTTGACAACATAAGATGACAGCTGTCATTTATCAACACTATTTATATAGTATTTTTGACATAAGGTGACAGCTGTCATTTCGCGATGCATACAACAGTTTACGCATTCCATAGCTTATAGCAGTGTTTCTCAAATTTTAAGTCGCGTGACCCAACATATTTATTTGCAGTTGAACTCAATTTCTAAGTGTATTTCAACAAGTCTTCGGTTTGACACAAGGTGACAGCTGTCATTTCGTGACACGTTCAAAATTTTCAGCGACCCATAAGTTTAAAAATACTATTATAGTATTAAATAATTCATGCAAATTTATAAATTTATATCTAAATTCTTCGTCGGTTTGTAAATACAATTTACTAAATTTTTATGTCAATAGACAAAAGGAATTTTTTCTTAATTATTTTCAGCTGTCATTTCTCAACACTATATACATCTCAATGGCTAAGCGTATTTTTATCAGTGTCCCGCTTTGACACATGATGCATTCTACATTTTACGCATTCCATAGCATATAGCAGTGTTTCTCAACTTTTATGTCGCGTGACCCAACATATTTGTTTGCATTTGCTCAATTGCTAAGTGTGTTTCACCAATTCGTCGGTTTGACAACATAAAGTGACAGCTGTCATTTCGTGACACATTCAAAATTTTCAGTGTCCCATAAGTTGTGAAATTCATGCAAATTTATTTACTAGTTTTAGTATTAATAAGCAGAAGCAATTTCATCCTTAAGTTTCATTATTTTCGATTTTTGTTCTATAAATACATTTTATAATTTCGTTTCAAAGTGTCATAAAACACATTGCTATTGCGTTTACATTTTCTGTTCAGATTATGTAAATTTTTAATTATTTTAAGGAAATTGTATATTTGTGATGCTTAGAATAAACTTAATATATTTAATTAATTTATTTCTAATTATATTTCATCTGCAATATAAAAAATATCTATAATTGCACAACATAATATACAATAAATTCTTAATCATTTTAAGATCAATACACTTACAAGAAAATTGTAAGAAATGTAAGACTGTAAGAATATAAACATTTCTAATTATAAAGTGAACTAGAAATAATTCAGTTAAATCTTAAACTTTATTCACGTTCAAAAAAAAAGTATAATTGATTTAAGTTTTAATATTGATTTTTCTTAGTATTATAAAAAGATTTTTAATATTTTTTTAAAAACTGAAAGCTAAGAAAGTAGATTTTCAATGTAAACGTATAGCATATCTAATTATAAAGTGAAATAGAAATAATTAAGTTAAATATTACATTTTATTCATTTTCAAAAAAATATATAAAAAAAGACTTTTTTTAAGATATTTTAAATGTATATGTAAATTTAATTTAATTAAATATTAAATTTTATCCACGTTAAAAAAATACATTAAAAAATAAATAAATATTGATTCTTGTATTATGAAATTTTGTATAGATATTTATTCAATATATTTAATCTCAATAAATATCTATTTTCTTTAATTATTATGTGAAAAGGATAAGGGTAAGTTTCATTTTTAAATTCTAAGTGTTATAAAGTGCTTGAAATGTAAGATTAATTGGTACTTCTTGAGATCAACATTGTAATAAGAAAAGGTTATTTATTAAAGAAAGTAATGTTAGTGGATGAGCGATGGACGTGGATTTGCTATGCAAACGTACGGCATTCCTAATTATAAAAGGCTTAGACATAATGTGGTTGGATACTAAACAGGATGATAAAATTTAATTAACTACATAAAACACAGAGAATGGAAAATAGGGTGGAGAACCAAGCAGTCTCTCCTCTCCCATACTCTATATTTTCATCTCTCGGTTTATGCGTTTCGTAAATAACATCTAATTAATTGCAGACTAGTTAACAGCAACATGGATTTCCTAGTTGTTGTTGTTGTATAGACCTACGGCATATTGTGGATGTTGCGTAACGAGTCGATGCTGCTGAGGTAATTCAGCTCAGCGTTGGTTAAAAGTAAGGCGATGTGTGTGTGTGTGCAGTTTGCGGGAGGATGAAGGATGGATGTAGGCGACAGCGGTAGAGTAGCGGTTCCATTCCTGCGGTCGCCCAATTGTTGAAAGCTGCGAGGGAGATGGCGACAATGCGAAGCCGAGTGGAGTGACACGAGACAAAACACGCGAAATGATACAAACGACGGACAAACAAAAGGACCTCCGGGCTTCCAGTTTTACAAAAGTTGGCGAACCGACGCGAAAGGGATATATATATATTCATTCATAAATGTCGGATCGATTTCCACTGTGTGCGGGGTGCAGATGATGACACGAAAGGAAACTCGACAGAGAGAGCCTGAAAATTGGAGCTACCTTTTTCCTTCATTATTATTATTAGTATTAGTTTTATTAAGGAGCGCCCCTGAAGGAAGGATGGAAGGAAGGAAGAAGAGTGCTGCTGCAGGACAACGGAAATCATCCGACCAATTTGAACGAAGTCTTAGGAATCCGATGGCGCTTAATCCCTCCGTCAGTTCGCTTCCTCTGGCTCCGCCATTTCCGTTCCCCAAATCCCCCAGAACTTCATCCCCGGAATAATACAAAAGCGATGGGACTCCCTAGTTCTGCGTCAATTAATGTCCTCGAAGCATGAAACTATAATTCAAGTACGTACACGAAAATTACGGAAACCGCATATGATGTGATGCGCAGAATACTTACTTCCCAACATGCAATTTACAGATGTTTATAATGATCCTAAAAATCTGCAATTATTCATGTTAGAATTATGTTAACAAAAAGAATCATTTAGTAAACATTTTTATTTCTGCAGTACTTAAATAATTGCTTTGCAAAATTGTTTTTTTACTAAATTAAATCCAAAAATCATTTGCATAATTTATTCATTTATTTCAACGTAAAGTTCATAAAATAATTCTAAAAATTTGCAATAATTCATGAAAATATTGTTATAATTAAGTAGTACTTAAATAATTTCTTTGCAAAAATGCAACCTAAAGAAACATATAATGATTTGCATAATTCGATCATTTATTTCAATGTAAAGTTTATAAAATAATTTAAAAATTAATTTTTTTGCAAAGATTCTAAAAATTTGCAATGAAAATATTAACAATAAAATGATCGTTCTGTAGTATTAAAATAAATGCTTTCCAAAAATATTTTTACTAAATTAAATCTATAAAAAAATTTAATTCAACGTAAAGTTCATAAAATAATTTAAAAATTGATTTTTATAATGATTCTGAAAATTCTAAGAAATTTTAATTTCTGTAATAAGTAAAGAATTGCTTTGAAAAAAAATTTTTTTACTAAATTAAATCTAAAATAATTATAATGATTTGCATAATTCAATCATTTATAAAGTTGTAAGTACATTCATCCCCTGATTTACACTGATGATAACTTCCTCAGATCATCATGTAAATTGAAATCATACGTAACAAGAAAAAATAATCATCGAGAAATATATATATTTATATTTTATTTTATTACTTTACAAAAATAATTATAAAACAAATTTATGACTATTTTCTATTTAAGACAGCTAAAAAGATAATACTATAATTTATTGTAAAATTAGCATAATTGAAATAATAATACATTAATTTTATTATGAAACTTTTAATTATTTAAAAAAAATCTATAAACTAATATAAATAAAATATTTAATTTTATATAATTTACGTTTCATTGTGTATTTACATATATGTTAGGTCAATCTCACATAGTAAGATCATATGCACATTTCCCAGTAAATGTAAAGATTTTCTCAAAAATAAAGTAAAATTATATTTAAAAAAATAAAACAATCCTGAAAATGTGCAAATAATGTGCACAAATAAATATGTATATACTTATTATAATAAAGAAAAGATTTAATTTCAATACATAATATCGTATTCAGTTTATTTTATGATTAAATTTTGATTATTTATTATATTTACACGAATTATTATTATATTTCAGGAGAAGCAAAAAAAAAGTATAAAACATTTTTAAATTACCGCATCGTAACCTCTTTTTTTCTATCTAATCTTATAATCTTGCTCGAAACGGTGAATTGTTGGGATGGCGATTCTAAAAAGGTCACTTATTTAAAGACGTAACCTTGAACTACATTCGACCACTATATAGTAATAATTTATTATATATTTCCTATTATTTATATTTAATTAAGAATAATTATGCAATTTAAAGATACTTACATAAATAAACTTTCAGAAATAATATTAAAATGTAAAAAAATTAAAGTAAATTAAATTATCTGATACATAAGTTACATTCATAATATTTTGCTTGTAGATTACACCAAAAATAGATAATTTATGATTTTTTTACAATGTTTCAATATAATAATTTATAAAAATATTATGAAATGAATAATTATAAAATAATTGAAAGATAAAAGTGTAACATGAATGTGAAAAAGCTGTATTAATAAATTGAATTGACTAAAGGTGAGCAATGTTCGGCATTCGCTGGGTCTCCTTTCTAAATTGCTTATCGATCTCGGGTCCTTCCATCGTGTAGTGTTAAGACTTCTCTCTCTCTCTCTCTCTCTCTTCAGCAATATAGTCAATTCCACCACACTATTAAAGGTGATACTCTCGAGTATTTCTAATCGAACTATGTTAACTTTTAATGGTTACATTTTTTACTAAAACAACTATTTATCTTATGAGTAGTTGCTTGTAAGACTAATTTCGGTGACCGTAATCAATCAATCAGCCTCTGACAGTGGCTGTCATCCTTAACTACTCCTATCAAAGGCAAACAATAAAAATTTAAAAACCAAAGTATTGTGCATGATTGAATAAGATTACGTGTGGAGAAGGGTTTTTGGGGATTCGGCAGAAGGAGGAATTAATTGCGGGAAGTTGCAGCACGTCTGCGTGCGGGGTGCCGCCGCTGCGGCCGTCGTCGTCGAGAATCGATATATGAAGGGTGTTTTTGGGGTAAATTGCGGAAAGTCTTCAGCACAGCTGCAACGGTAAGAATCGCTGCTGCTCCCCGTTTCTCGCTCGCGAAATACGTAATAAAAAAAAAAGAAGAAGGACGAGAAGAAGAAATAGGAGAAGCATAAAAAAACTCGAACGAAGGAACGAGTAGTCTGAGGGGGATGGAAATAAAACTGCCACGAGAAATAAATAACTTGACAAGTTTCGTGTCTGCGAGCAAACGGCGAAAAAATTGGAGCAGTTAAGGGATGGAGCGAGAGGTTGGCCAGACGTATGCTATTCTATGTACGACACACCTCCAACCCCTGACCCTACCGCGTTACACATACAATCGCGGATGCTTTTATTTGCCTTTCTGAGAGGAGAGAAGTTCGCGAATAGAAATTGCCGGATTATAAAGTTCTACGCAGAAATCGTAGGTCTCGTAAGTCCTCTCCGAAGAAAACGGATTGCTTAATTTAATCTCGACTCGAAATTTGTTTTTAACTGCGCGAAAGTAATTAGAAACAAGGCTGTGAGAGTGAGAGAGAGACTTTGGAAATGCGGGATTCCTTATATGTTTACCGCCCGAGGTGCACGTGC
Organism: Nicrophorus investigator; assembly: GCA_963457615.1. Taxonomy (NCBI): domain Eukaryota; kingdom Metazoa; phylum Arthropoda; class Insecta; order Coleoptera; family Silphidae; genus Nicrophorus; species Nicrophorus investigator. The sequence goes on from OY735142.1 coordinate 28,427,415, forward strand.
CCATTTTTCATGGTTTTATCGGACACCCCAGGGATTTGTCCGTGCAGAGATTACAGGGAAGAGTGGTTTGGCAAATTGTCAATGTTTTATTTATGAAAGGAAAAACACTTCAGCCTTTTTTTATATCATTTACACATCAACTTTCAGCATCATCTTTATAGTAATTTTTACCCTAATTTATCCTATCCTATTTAAATATTATATAATTTTGCACAATTTTACATATCAAAATCTAATTTCTAATAATAATAATATTTATTGGCCAGATATACAAAACAAAATTGTTATAATAATAATTAGGAAAAATAAAAAGAAAACACAAAATAACTGACCAAAGGGCTATCGACCGTAGTCTTTCCGCCCGTGAATATTACAAACAAAATATCATATATATACAACCAAAATAACTAACATAATTAATTCAAAATACATTCTTAGAACGAAAAATAAAAAAAGAACAGCAGCCAGTTGGATACAAAAGAAAGGATCTTATAAGGATAGAAGGAATTCGAAAAGGGTTTGTACAGGATATTTAAATTTGGGGAGGATAGTCGAGTGTCTAGGGATGCAGAATTTTGAGAGAGAAGACAGATTTGATTTTTTAGAAACTAATCTAAGGGATAGGGATTGATATCTGTCGAGGAGTGGAACAATTTGGGTTTTTATGTAGAGAAGATCATTTGGAGGGTTGTGGAGTGGGTTGTTTGGATGTCGGATTTTGAGTTGCTTGGAATGGGAATTGAGGTTCAGTTTGGGATCGAGAAGGATTCCTAGGTATTTGACAAGAGGCGATGGATTTATAGGAAGATTTTCTAATGTGACATGAGGAGACGATGGAGATATGCGATGGAAAGGAGCAAGGAGTTTTGTTTTGGATGGGTTTATTTTTAGGCGCCATTTCTTGAACCATATCACGGTGGAGGACAGGAGGGTTTGGAGGTTATTTATGGAGGATTGAAGAGAGGAAGCGTGTGAAACCAGAGTGGTGTCATCGGCATATTGGAGAACATATAGGTTGAGATTGAAAATATTGGGATCGGGACTATATATGTCATAACAAAACAGATTATACAACAGAGGAGAAGGAGGAGTGTTATTGGACGGTAGCCGGATGGTAAAGAAGGATCACAATCACTTTTGGGAATGCAGACAATTACACCAGACTTCCACTCACATGGCACAAACTGATGGACGAGAGATTCGATTAGAATAAATTTAAATTACTAAATTATTTTAGATGAATTTTTTGAATTAGAAAACCTATTTGACAATAATATATTTTAGTCTTTAGTCAATAAAATCATTTATTTTGTTAAGATTTATTACATATAATAATTATAGCACTACAAATTGCTTAAATTTAAACTATTTCTTGAACGATATTTGCAAAATATTCTGTGATCAGGAAGAAATAACACATTTATCTAATTAAAATAGCAATAAAAATTAGGAGATTTTGCGGGTGAATCATCTGTAGCTGTGATTGAAAAATATTTTATTAAAACTTATTATTTTTCAATTTTTCAAAAATAATAATTTGTATTTCTTTTTATATAAATATTATTACATTTTTTTAAAATAAATTATTAACTTTTCATTATGGTTACTTGCATTGATTAATGTAAATGTGTATTTTTAAAAATTTAATGTAATTCAATATTTCTTTAAATGAGAAATCGCATTTTATATATTAAAATTATTTAACTTGGTAGAATTACAAAATTGAGTAGTTTCGAAAAGCATTATTTGCCAAGTGACTTATAGAAGTACTCGTTCGTTGAAATAAAAATAAGCTATTTAACTTAGTAAATATTGTAAATAATAATTCATTAATAAAAATTATAAATGATTTCGTATATTTACGGATTATTTAATTTATATTGTACTGTTTCGCTAAATTTTAATTAAAATGAAAATAATAAAACGATAGAAAAGTAATAAAAATTGAGAGATTACCGAAAAATCAATTTATATATTAATTTAGTTAATTTTTATTTGAAGCAATTCTAACATAAAATGTATGCGATAAAAAAGTAATAAAAATGAGATTATTTATAAAAATTGAACACCTGCACTTGCAGCTGCATTTAAACAATCCTTATTTGGGCACGAAAATAGTGCGCGTTTCGCACATACGATAAGAATTGTAATAAATATTAAACAAATATTTGAAATGCATGAAAAGTGTATTTTACGCGTTTCGATTCGAATAAATTCAAATTACTAAATTATTTTAGAACAATTTTTTGGATTAGAAAACCTATTTGACAATAATATATTTTAGTCTTTAGTCAATAAAATCATTTATTTATTACATAAAATAATTTCTAATTTCTATTTACACGATTATTTGAGGAACTTATCTTCAATGTATATCTTCGTCATTTTATGAAATAACTATTATTTTTATGTTTTTGTCAAGGAATAATTTTACTTTAAAATAAATTTATTAAATAATTGTTACTGAATTTTTTTTTTATCCACAATTAAAATTAGATTGTCAATGTTTTATTTATAAAAGGAAAAACACTTCAACCTTTTTTTATATCATTTACACTTTAACTTTCAGCATCATCTTTGTAGTAATTTTTATTCAAATTTATCTTATTCTATTTCATTATTATATAATTTTGTCAAAAATCCACAATTTCTATTTTTTATTTCAGGGATTAGTGCACTTATAACATTATATCTTCGTCAGTTTTTCTCAAATAATAATTTTACGATAAAATAAAATAATTAAATTATTTTAACGTAAAATTTTTACTTGAAAAATTATGCAAATTTTGGTGTGTGTTCGATTTTACACAGTTCCGAAATATCATAAACAAACCAATATTTCTGAATATTTATTTTTTTTTTGTCAAATAATAATTTTCTCCACAATTAAAATTAGATTTAGAGTAAGATATTTGATTTATATTTAATATTGTCTTTACTATAAAGTATTTGTTATGATTTTTACAATCATTATAAATTAATCCCAATTACAGAATTCAAAATAATTAATATTAAAAAAGTTACTTATAACAAAAACTAATATAAGTTACTTGTAACTGATTATAGATAAGTAACTTCAAGTGAAGATGGATTAATAGACTGATTCTTCAACACAATGTAAAACAATTTAAATTATAATAGTAGAAAGTTTGGCACGCATGAAGTCATCTATTATAAAGAGCCACACTATTATTTCAGTCTGAATAGCTAAGTAAAGTCACTTACTTAGTTAATTTAAGAAGATTCATGAAAAAAAGTTATGAAATATTAAAAAAAAAACAGATTTAAATTGTTGATGAGAGCCGCATTTAACTCAATGAAGAGCCGCAGTTGCCGACCCCTTTACAAACAATTTGCCGAGTTACGCAATTTGTGTAATTTAATGTGTGTTAATTATTTAAAAGGAAAGGAATAGAATGAAATTAAAAAAAAAAATAGGCGAGACATAGAAATACTATTTTTATTACTCTTCTTTATCTATTTTATTTGGAATAAATTATTTTTTATTATCGTTTGGATTCGTGATGGAATTTTCTACACATCTTTTTTTTTTATTTTTACTACGATTCATTCATGATTTGTGCGTATTTCCGAGAAATTGAGCCGAGACAGACTAAAGTATGTAGTTTTTTTTTAATCCTTATCGCTTATTTCGAATAAATTATTTTTTATTATCGTTTGGATTCGTGATGGAATTTTCTACACATCTTTTTTTATATTTTTACTACGATTCATTCATTATTTGTGCGTATTTCCGAGAAATTGAGCCGAGACAGACTAAAGTATGTAGTTTTTTTTAATCCTTATCGCTTATTTCGAATAAATTATTTTTTATTATCGTCTAGACCGAATCTTTTTTATAAATTTTACTACATTTCATTAATCTCATTCATTTATAGTAAAATATAGTATTTTTATCAAATTTAAATTAAATCAATCAAATTTACATATATGTTAACTAATTAATTCTCTAAATTAATTTTATTAATACTATTAAAATTAATTAATTAAGCAATCGTATTAAAAAAAAATTAATGAAAATGAATAAATCTTCCAACAATATAATTTCAAAAACCATTAATTTACATAAAATCATAAAATAATAGGTGAAAAATCAAAAAATTATGTTTGAAAAATCTTGAATTAATATTAAAAAAATATGAATTACTCTTCAAAATTTGTAATTATTTTCAATATTATATAAATTTAACGCAAATTAAAGTTACTAAACATTTACGCATTTGATAAAGAAAACGATTATAAGAAATATGTAGCAGCAGCGATGATTAAATAAATCCTTATTAGGGCACAAAAAATAGTGTGATTTCTATTTCATATAGTCGTAATAAAAATGAGTGGAAAACATTAATCGTCAGCCACAAATCCTTATATGGATATGAAAACTCGACTTGTCTACGTTGCAATAAATCAAAGCGGTTCTAAAACGTTTAAACAATCCTTATTGTAAAATGTGACTCATCATCATCGCAACAAATATTTTCGCGAATTTTCGCGAATCCTCACGACGAAGCAGCTGCAGCTGCGAGCGCTGAACCAAACCTTATATGGTTTTAAAAAACGCGTAAGTCATCAGTATCTTCGAACACGTGCTCGAATTAGAAAATACGCATTAAATTTATGTAGATTCAAAATATTTGCATGTGAAAAATAGTTATGAAAACTCTAATCTTTATATGATAATACAGTATTATTTATTTATTTAAAAACTAAGAAAAATGTAACAATTTTTATTTAGATGAAATATCTACTCATTTGGAAATGAGGTAAAATACATGACGTTTCACCCTAATTACACGAACTTCCCTAATTCATAATTCACATGCTGTATACAATTTGTTCCTTTCCGGCTTTAATCTTAGCTAGACTTAAGCATTTCCGAATCGCTTCTTCGCCGCGGATTTATGAATAAAGCATCTCGTCGCAACGAAAACTTTGAAATGAAAAACAAGGTGGAAAATGTAAATGAATAAATGCAACATTTTTATAGAAAAGAATCATAAAATTTATGATTTTTATTAATTAGCTTACATTATTATCATTACAAAATTGTATTGTCTTCATATGAAATCAGATCAATTAACGTAGCGTGCATTTAACATGTCTAACTTATGTAAGCTCATGTAACAATGCAATTAGTTGAGGCGTATATAATATAATTGGTGTCGGCAAGTTTATTGACACGTCTACAAAGCATTCAATTCATTGATTATTCCACGTGTAATTCGTATCAATTAGTAGTAATAATTCTACAATTATAAATGAAAATAGTACACTCATTTTCACCAATGTTAAATACAACAATATAGAAAATTATGATATCAGAGTTTTAATTAAATTTCAACGCGAGATTAATTGATTAAAATTTTGCCTATTAATCTCGTAACTTTAGTATCCATAGTTACTACACAATTAAGAACATAGTATATCTCAAAATGTATGAAATTAAGGCTTAACTTTGACAAAACTAAATAATATTAAAGAAATAATAACAATATTTATATATTTTATTAAGTTTAAAAAATCAGAATAATTTTATTCACAATTTTCTTAAATAAATATTTATTATCCATTAACTTTGTACTAAAATCATATAATTTTCTAAATATTATAACTAAATTTTCTCTCTTAACCCGAAAGTAAGCTTTTTGGCGCAGATGGCAGAACTTGACCATTAAATCTGGTAATTCAAGTCTATTTTTTTCTTAATTTTTTTGGGCATTTCCTGAAATTTATTTCAATTTTTTTGCAAATAAAATGGAAGTCTTAAAACATAAATCGGTGTAAAGTCTTTATTTTTTACCCGAAACATTTATATTTTCAAGATTATATTTGATTATTTTATAATAATTATAATTTTTTTTAATTTTATGTGGAAAGTTGCCGTTTTTGCAACAAAAACTAAACTGATAGTTTATAATTAAATAAATTTATTTTAATTATTAGAATTACAAGAATTTAATTTATGTTCCAATATAAATAATGTATTAATAATAAATCTAACTATTATGTTACGTTTTTCCATTTAGCTTTTGAAAAACTAAAGAATATAAATTAATGTTATTTTTTCATAAATAATTATTGGATTCAGTTAAACTTAAAGGAAATTATATAAATGAAAATAAATAAATCTTAATATTTCAAAACTTTTCAAACACATATAAAATTACTAATTTCAAACAAGAACATTTTTTTGTGAAAAAACTTTTATTCATGTTTAAATCATAATAATTATATGACACCATCGAAGAATTAAACTCTCTCTGTATTAAAAATAAACCTAACTTTAATATTACTCAGCTTAACTAACGTTTTTCCATTTTGCTTTTGAAAAAAACTAAAGAATGTAAATTAATGTTATTTTTTCATATAAAATTATTGGATTCAGTTAATTATATTAAACTTATATAAATTTTTATAAATGGAAATGAATAAATCTTGAATGCAGTCGCAATATTTCAAAACTTTTCAAATATATATAAAATTACTAATATACATTTTCAACCAAGAACATTTTTTTTGTGAAAAAAACTTTTATTCACCTAACTTTAATGTTACTAAGCTTAGTTGACGTCTTTCCATTTTGCTTTAGAAAAACTAAAGAATATAAATTAATATTAAATATATTAAACTTAAAGCAAATTGTTTACATAGAAAAATGGACTCAAATTTTGGGTGCGTCTTATAGTCCAAAAATTATGGCACGCCACTGAAAGTATGACGTAAGTTATTTTGAGACAAACGGGGGGAATCCCCGATTTACTTACACTCTTTGTCTATGATCGTCGATAGCTAGTATTAGGTTTGGCCTGTAATCGTGTACGATTCATTTGAATGACTTTTATAAATCTATAATTTTTTTTGTCTAAAATTAGATAAAATGAGCGTAAAACAAAAAGAACTTTCATATAACGTGAGGTATAAAGTAAATGTGATCAATTATGCAAAAAATAATTATAAAATATGTTTTTCTAAAAATCATCTTATAAATTTGATGTGCGTCTTATAGTAATTTTGAATGCAGTAATTTTGTAAGATCAGAATTACGGCGGTCCGAAATTAAATTAAATTAAATAAGTAATGAACGAATATTGAGAAGAGTACAAATTTAACGGGATAACGAAATTAAATTTAAGAGATCGTAAATCATTTGCGAAAACGAGGGGAGGAATGATGTTCCTGAGCGATTCGACCCAGCTGCTTTCATTCTAATTTATATCGCCGTGCCTCTTATTCTATCCTCTCGTGTTACAACATTTTTTTTATCGCTTGTATTTCCTTTAGTCCTGAAACCGTTTCCACGAGCTTGGGGGTTATAAATAAGCGTAACAATATGCGCGATGCGGACGCGAAACGCGAATTAATCACGTCGCGAAAGGCAACATTAAAAAGCGCGCGCCCAAACGAGGAAACGCCACCGCCCCCAACCAAAAACCAATCCTACCCCACTCTCCCGACGGCCGCGTCAAAGGAAATCGTTGTCGGAGGATGCGGCAATAAATACCGCAACAACGAAAAACCCATCGATTGTTCCGGCTAATTTATGCCGCACCCACTCGCGCGACTATCTTTGGGGGTTGATTTTGCTGCAGATGTATATGGTTCGACCGTGTGTGCGTCCCCTTTAAGATTTCGATCCGTGAATAATTAAAGCTAATTTATTCCACATATGCATAACAACAGTTCCTCCTCCTTCTCCTCCTCTGCGCTTAATAATGCACCTGGAGCAAAACGGCAGCCGCCGACAACTTCGGGAATTGCTAATTACTTGAACGGATTTATCGGATATTGTGAAAAGGAGGGTTCTCGCAGTCTCCGCAAAACCAATGTTAGCACATTATCCATTACATTTACCCTTCTAAATTTAGAAACCAAACCGCCCTCACATTCAAACACTCAAACAAACAAACCTATCTTCCAGAGTTTACGTTACCAGGTCACTTTTTATACAACTCCCCAATCTGGAAATACTATCGCTTCAGTCATTTTACACAATCAATCACTTACTACCAATATGTTACATAACAACTTAACATTTATCATTAATGCCCGCAGCGCACGTACAAACGACCCAGACATTACAGCTTTCATAAACACAATTAACCCTAAGTTTCTCTAAACAACACATAATTCTCACAAAATAAATCTTTTTATATCTCACATTATGTCTAAATATGAAGTACTTCTTTTATATAATCCCTTGTTATACAAAATCCACGGCTGTAACACAATGTAATATTAATTTAAATTCTAATAAAATGCATTTAAATCTCAAATATCAAATATCAAAAATTATAATTAATAAAGATCTTTTTTCAATAATTTCCATCCAATTTATCCAACAGACTTTTATAATAGTTAATTATTTAGATAATCTATTAAAAAATATGTTTTGCTTCCCAAAAAGCTCTTCAAACTCATAAAAAAATACTAAAATATATTTTTAATTTTTGAGAAATCATTTTTAAATCAAATTTAACACAATCAATTCACTTACTATCAATATGTTACATAATAACTTCTCATTAATAAAGATTTTTTATATATATGAAGAAATTTTGAATTATTTTTAAACCGAAAAATAAAACTAGATCTTTTTTCACGAATTTTTCCATTCAATTGATCCAACAGATTTGTATAGAATTTTTTGAGTTAATTATTTTAACTTTCTGAAGATAATTTATTAACAAAATTCCTTTTACAACTCAAAAAAACTTCTCAAATTTATAATAAATTACTAAAATATATTTTCAATCAAGAATATTTTTCTTTAATAAAAACTCTTACACTTCTTAAACCAAATTTAACACAATCAATTCATTTGCTACAAATGTTACATAATTGAATAATCGATGAACAAAATCAGTTTTATTCTTTATAAAAAGATCCAAAAATACTTAAGCAACACATAAAGCTTTTTCATCTTAAATTCAATATGATTTTTTTTTTTTTAAATGCTTACGGCTATTTCACGCATTATCACTCGTTGCTTTCAAAACTTTACAAACTGCCTTCATACATATAAGGAACGGAAAGTACAAATAGATTTGTAGTGCATTACAAAATTCGAGGACTCAAAAATAAAAACTTCTTTCATGGGAAAAAAAAGTATGACAGTTCTGAAATATTTGAAACATTTTTATTAATACTTTATAGAAGAAATTAAAAACTGTCTGAATTGTTGGAAGCTTTGAAACTGTATTTTAAACGTAGCAAATTGACATAATTCTAGATGTCTGTTCAAGAAACTTTTCTAATTCTTTCTACTCGAGTTTTAAAGGTATTATTATTTTCTGTTTCAAATTCATGAATAGAAATGCATAAGCTTAAGAATTTAGAATCAGAACAAATATTTTAACATCAATAATTATTGATTTAATAAATATTATTTAACTTTTTCTTCTTAATTATTTGTTTCTGTTTTTATTTTATCCAAACAGAAAAGGTAAAAATTTAAAAATATAGATATATTGGAAAAGGCTTCAATAAATTAAAAAAAAAACATATATCTAGTTCCGCAACCGAAATGTAAATCCTCGAAATCCTTTATTTAGTTTTCAATACGCTCCATGAATTTTCATGACACCGTTTAAACATTCCAACTAAAAAAAAAATATTTTTTTTCCATTTATTTCTCGTTTCTTTTTATTCTGTTTTGTAACATATAAATTTTGCGTGCACCGCACATTCGGTCGATAATCCGACGTGCATGTAACTGACACTTTAGATACAAACTTTATGCGAATTTAATCTGGTCCCGAAAAACGTTGCAAACCATTTCATGCAGTTCACCTATCCACTTCACTACACTTCCAACCAACATGCATAAAAAATAGCGAACTTTGCCCTATAACCGGATTACATTTTCAGGCTAAAATGTAAGGCACTACAGAGTCGAATAACTTCACAAGATTAAATCTGAAACATTTACAGTTAGAAATTTGATTACAAAAAAAAACCGCAATTAAATAATTTATAAACTTATAATTCTTTAAAAAACTAAATTAATATAGTTTTTGCAGTGAGAATTCATTTTTCAAAAATTAAATTAATCCACCGAGAAAGTGTATCCATTTCATCGATCATTAGCGAATAGTTTATAAATAAAATTATTATTACATAATAAAATTTTACTTTGCTAATAATAATTAAAGTTGTTACATGATAAACACGCTTTAACTATTTGCACTAAATTATAGCCCAGAGACAAGCTTGACTGAAAAATTGCGTTAAATTTGAACTTGATTAATAGTATGTGTGGTAACGTTAATGTTTGCATAATATAACGTTTATCTTAATTACTTTGCATTTACGAGCGTATCAGGTTATAAACTTACAGCAATATTTAATAACCACAATATTTTACGCATTTTACAAACTATGTATGTTTAATTATTATTTAGAAATAAATTAAATACAAAATTCTACTGTTTGAATTATTTGTATTATTTTGATGAATTTTTAGTTATCTTAAAACAATAATTATTTCCTTATAAAACATGGTTTAATTCAAAGCAATAATACAATATTGTTAAAGTTGAGAATTTTTAACAGGATGCGATTTTTATGTGGTTATATGTAAGGAAATTCTTGAAAAGGAAAACGTTGCTGTAAATGCAGAATGCATGGTTGATAATGCAGGATCTGAAAGCTTCTGTTGTCGAGACAAAAATGTAAAAACTGCCGCCGTTTGCGAATTATTAATAAACTTGTACGCCGTCCGCATCTGAATTTCCATTTATCAAAGTTTCCGCGCATTTTCCATTTCAGCAGAAACGCACGGCGCAATTAAATTGTAATGTATTTAATGTTTAAACGCGGAATTATTAATAATATTTTCTTGTCTTCAAGAGAGCACTAATATTTTATTTATTCTAAGCATAAATGATAAAGTTACTTTTTACGTTTGAGGAATTATTAATAAATTTATAAAAGGCGCATCCACATTTTTATTTTTTTTACAGAATTAGGGCTGAATCATTATTTTATTTGTAAATAATGCTATTTTGTCATTTTTTTTTCAATTTATTCATAAAATTGTAACCCGTGAAAATTATTAAATAATTCAATTGAAGAACCACACAATAGTGTAGACTAATAAGTTTTATTAAATTAAACATTGAATAATTTATTAATTTTTTTTATTTTCAAGAAATCTATTATATTTTAGTTATTGAAACACTAAGTAATAATTTTTTTTTACATTTGCATGATTATTACTAAATTTATACCCGGCGCATCCACATTTTTATTTTACATAGTTTTCGGACCAAATATTATTTTATTTGTAACAAACGTAAATAATTCTATTTTATGTCATTTTTTTTCAATTTATTCATAAAGTTCTTATTTTCATAAAATCTATTATATTTTAGTTATTGAAAGATTAAGTAATAATTTTGTTATCCATTTGCATGATTATTACTAAATTTATACCCGGCGCATCCACCTTTTTTATTTTTCATAGTTTTCGGACCAAAACATTATTTTATTTGTAACAAACGTAAATAATCCTATTTTATGTCATTTTTTTTTTCAAATTATTCATAAAATTATAACGGGTGTATCCACGAAAATTATTAAATAATTTCAATTTAATAAGCGCTCAACACTGAAGACTATTAAGTTTTATTAAAATAAATTTGGAATAATTCATACAATTTTCTTATTTTCATGAAATCACTAATATTTTATTTATAAATAAAATAAATAATAATTTTTTTATCCATTTTCAGAATTGTTAATAATTGTATACCCGGCGCATCCACATTTTTATTTTTCACAGTTTCTGGGCAGACAATATTTAAACTGTAACAAACGTAAATAATTTATAATATTATATAATTTAATATATTATTATTAGAAATTATGCTTTTTAACTAATTATTAATATTTTTTTTTCGCATATCAAATATTTATCAAAATATTTGAATATACACGCAGTATTTTTGCATGAATTATTTTATAATATTCTATCTAATTTACATTAAACCTTATTTTATTTATTTTAAGCATAAATGAAGCAGTTCTTCTCTAATTTGAGAATTATTAATAAACTTAAACCCGGCGCTTCCACTTTCACATTTATAATAGTATTTATCTAAGTTTTATTTTGTTCGACTCTTTTCATAATTATATCAATTTTAATGTAATTTAAAAAATAACGCATTAAAATTTACATATTAACTAAAACTTAAGTCTAATAACAGTAATTTCTTAAAATTTAATATAAATTTGATTTAGATATTAAAAATTAGTTTTCAGGATATGAAATTAATATTATTAATAAGATAATATCTACATTTTCTCTAAAATTACTTGTAGAATTTAATTATAAATTTGAAAACTAAAAGTCCACTGTATATAATAATAATCCACTATATTTAAATTCAATAAAGTATCAAAATTTATATTTTCCAGTTGAAACGAATTATAATAATATAACTTAGTTTACGTTTATAAATTCTTCAATTAACTTGATCTGAACATCACTATAATATCTTAAGATTTTGAAATCTTATTGCAAATAAAGACAATTAATTAATTCTTTTGTAAAAGTTAAAACTTTGTATTGCAACAATTTTGATTGGAATTAATAGTAATATGAAAGGATATTGTTGTATCCGGAAAACAACACATACAAAACTAATTGGTGTTCGATTTCTGGAATATTCCAGTTCGCAATTAATCAACGAAACTCACACATATATTGTTGAACGCAATCTCGAATTACGTAAACGCATTAGCAGATTCAATCCCGCATTAAATGCAGATATATCAGCAGCAGTGCATTACTTTTACTCCGCTTTCCTTCCCTCATTGTCCTCCGTTCCAAAGCTCAGACCATATTTCTCCGACTTACCAGGCTATACATCATCCAACCTTTCCTTCTAACCGTATCCACCCTTAACCTAAATAATAGTCGGAAACTTCGGATAACCACCGTAATTATCCAATTTTCCATGTCGAGAGAAAAAAAGGAAGATAAAATCGATGCGGACAAAATATATTCTTTCCGTATTTCTGCTTTCAGCATATAAAAAAAAGGGAATAAATCTTGGGAGTGGAAGGACGCCGTTAAACCCGTAGAAAAGTACGTTTAATAATGCACTGGTGTATTCGATGCACAGAGTATGTTTAGGTTTCAAAGTGTTCATACATTACGTATGAGATTACAGCTGAGGTTTGAATTTCAATAGGTTCACGTGTCAAGGGAAGATTCGCGCTGTATCATTTATCTGGATACGATCAAATCTCGCGTCCTGCGAATATAATCCATAAGCAGTCCAAAAGGTCATTAATTAAAGCTCGCTGTTACCCATTAACGCAAAGCGACAACGGATGCAATTTACGTGTATGCAGAAGAGAGAAAAAAAAAACGTACATTTCATTAGTGAGTTTTAGGTATTTATAGTTTTTAATCCTTCGCGCTGCTGAACTCTCATTTATTCCCCTTACATTCAATTTTAATTAAAATTCAAAAAAAAATGTTTGTCATTCTTTGACATTGGGTATACGGGTATAATGGTATGCATTTTCCCTTTGTGCGCCTTTTCAATTTAATTATTATTCTTTTTTTCACTCACTGATTTAAATTGAATTAGTTTCGGGCATAATTTTAATTACGGAATGGTGTTTAATACCACGATGTAATTTCGTTGCGAAGAGTCATCTCTCTGCTTGTCTATTATTATTATGTAAAACTTCATCAAAAACCGTAATATTTTTAGTTGTTTAAAAATTCAATATAAATGTATAACAAAATGCTTAACTAAAAAAATATGCAATACATTAAAAAAAATGAATTTTTCAGAACTAAAGTTAATCAATATTTAGCGTAAGTTAATTAGCAAATAACCTTACTTAATCTAATATATCTTAACCTAAAATAACTAAATTTAATTTTAACATTTTATTGTTTTTAATGGTTAGATAATCGACTGTAACCTAACCTAAAATTACAGTAATTACTAATTTAGTCCTATATATTTATTTGGTACAAATTTAAGTTAAATATTTTATATCAAACGTATTTCTTCACAATTAGTGCTAATAAATTCATTCAATTAAATTTAATCTTATCTAACCTAACATTACTTAGGTAATTGAACCTAACCTAAAAATACAATATATGGTTTTAATATTAATTAACAACCTTAAATTGAGTAGAACCAGTTCCGAACTTTCTTACTTATCAATAATTAAATTTAAATAATTAATTTATCTAACCTAATATATCTTATATAATTAAACCTAACCTAAAATAACATTAATTAAATTGAGTAGAACTGGTTCTGAACTTTTTTTATTTATCAATTATTAAATGTAATTAATCACCTTATCTAACCTAAAATATCTTATATAATTGAACCTAACCTAAAATAACAGTAATTAGTTTTAATATATTGTACTTTTTATGTTAACTTAATTAACAACATTAAATTGAGTAGAACTGGTTCTGAAGTTTTTTTATTTATCAATTATTAAATGTAATTAATCACCTTATCTAACCTAACATATCTTATATAATTGAACCTAACCTAAAATTGCAGTAATTAGTTTTAATAATTTATACTTTTTAGGTTAAGTTAATTAACAACCTTACTTAACTCAACATATTTTAAATAATTTAATGTAACCTAACCTAAAATTATAGTAATTACTACTTTAATCCCATATATTTTTTACTAGCTTTGGTACTTTAAATTAAATATTTAATATCAAACGTATTGAGTAAAACTAGTTTATATTTTTTTTTACTAACCAATAGTTAATTATCTTGTCTAACCTAACCTATCATATCTTACATTATATAACCTAACCTATAATAACAGTCATTTACTTTTTAATAATTAATATAAATATCTAACAACCTTACTTAACTTAACATATCTTAAATAATCTAATGTAACCTAACATAAAATTACAGTATTTACTAATATTAAACGTATTTCTTCTCAATTAATGCAATTATCTCAATTATTAGTTGTAATTGAGTTGTGCATTTTTTTGACTTATCAATGGTTAAATTAATTACCTTATCCAACTTAGCATATCTTACATAATGTAACCTAACCTAAAATTACAGTAATTAATAATTCAGTAGGAATTTAATACTTTTAATAAAAATGATAAACTTTCAACTAAAATTTTTAGACATTAAAAAAAAAATATTTACTTACTTATTTTGTTAGAATATTACTATTGTAATAAATAATGTAAAGATGATGAAAGAGTGTAGACTGAGTAAAAATTAATAGATTGTATGATAAATAAATCTATAAATTTATCAATATTTAATATCTATTTTTTTAATTAACATTGAAGTTCGCGTTTCGCACAAAATTGAGATTTTAATATAAAAATGCAATAATTTTGATTAATCGTGGTGAGTGAAATTAAATTTTCGCCACGTCGAGAACGAGAGAGAGACGATGTAACAGTTTTTGATTCAATTTCCCATTAATTTAACGATCATCGGCGGTAAGGAGACTCGAGGGTCCGTGGAGGGTGGAGGCTAAAGAATCATCAATCACCCATCTTCAATGGAGGAAGGGTGCACCCTGCCTTTTTTCTGCTTTTCTTCCCTTTTTTTCCTCTCTCTTTTTCGTGCTCGATGGTCGATTCATTTAGGCCCTGATCCACACGAAAGCCGCACAAAGTGGCGCAAAGGGCATACCCATATATATATGTATATGTATACACCTACAGATGTATGAAGGTCGATGGAGGCGGCAGAAGAGGAAGAGGCGGCTCCAAAGCGGCCGTAAATTCGGTGCCGCTGCGAAGCCGATCTACATACATCTCCGGGTTCGCTGCAATTCCTGGCGCGATTTACCGTCTCTGCTGCTGCTACCGCCGTCCCCAACCCAAAAGTCCGAGACTCTCCCAGCGAATCGATTTCAAAGGAAAATCCGGTATATTAAAAAAAAATCCCATCCACCACCCCCACGTTTATATATATTTTCCTCGACAATTGGACGATCCGACGCTGGAATTTTACGAACGTAATCCTATCCCAACCGTGAAACTTATAACAGCTTAAGTGAAATTGCAGCCTCATCTTATATATGTGTGACCGGAGGAAATTGCTCCAAACAACAACTCTTTGGCGAAATTTCAGAATATCCTTCTTTATCACTTTATTTACGCAGTTAACAACTGTTATTATGAAGATTATAGCACTAATCTATTACATTGTAACTTGCATAACTTCCAAATAATCATCTACATTTCACTGTATTTCCAAAAAAATTTGCAGATTAGAAACTAGAACAAAAATTCAAAAGTCACATAATTATTGCATTAATAGAATGAAATTATATTATCAAAATAGGTTCCTCAGAAAACCGTGTAAATCGAAATCATGAATTTTGTAAATCGAACATAAATTAAAATTTGCATATAATTACGTCCACTGAAAAACTGAAACTGAAATCTTTAATTTTGTATAAATCGGGAGATGAGTGTAAACATATTTCATCATTATTTACCAACTATTTCTTAACATTTACTTTTGAAAAATTAACAATTTAACTAAATCTATGTTATGTAACTTAATAAATTTATTAAGAAATAAAATTTAATGTATTCAATAAGTACTATTATTTAATTATTAATAAAATGAGATATTACATAAATGTCGTCAATTTTATAAGAAAAATATAATTTATACTAATAAAACTAATTTTATAAATAGAAACACAAATTTACTAAAACGAATCTAATTTGATTTCTAGCTTAATTATTTTATAATTATATTAAAAAGATTAATGAGAAGTCTTAAATAATAAAATTAATAAATATTTGTTGACATTTCTAGCTTTAAAAAAATATTTAGATGTATTAAGTATTTTTTCATCTTCACAAATAAATAATCAAAATTACACTATTCTATTTCGTTTCACCCTTTCACTTCACTTTCCCTTCATTCGCGGTATTATATTTCAAACTCATTCCAAATTCATTATTCATTTTATTACCCTCGTTGTAACAACTCCCACACGCATAGCTGCACATATTCCACGTTTATTCTAACACCCACTTCACGTCCACATCCAAACCAATGAACTTTTCATCTATTTCCATTCATCCACAGTTCAACTCAAGCTTTAATATAAATTTTGATTAAGTTACAAAATCTGTATATTCGAATTAAAAATAATGTAAATAATTCATAAAAAGCAACCATACATAAAAAAAACAGTTAAGATTTGCATATTTTTAATAATTTTTTACTAGAAATAAAATTAACTAATTTGTATTAATAAGACTATTATAATTGCTACAAATTGATTTTGAATCAATTCAAACAAGTGTTATAATCTCCTTAGTGTCGCCTACAAAAGAGTGAAGCGCGATGAGATGAGCAATTAAGAATTGAAAAGGCCATTAAGAGGGAGACGGTTACATGAAAACCGGAACTCGGAGCAGCACTGCAATTTCTGTTATTGAAAAGCTAATTCAGTTGACCGAACGCTTTTGATTACAATTCATTACAAAATTTTAATTTAAAATGCTGTTTTAATCTCTTTTCTCATGAAATAATCCACCTGATATTAACGTAATCCTTATTAAAATGATAGTAAACACATTTTAAGCGTAAAATTTATTAAATCCTAGATAATATTTGAGTTTTATGTAGTGAAATTTTCGTTATAAAATCTTTTTTTTACCAAAAAGTGGAGTATAAAGAACGTCTGCTATATGAAGAAATTATAGTTTTTTCGATTATTTAAATAGTTTGATGATTTTAATGATTTTTATTTGTATATGTAAATTATATTAATATTTGAATTCAATAAAGTTGTATTAACAATTTCATAACAACGATTACTGTAAAACTTTCTTTAGTATTATTGTAGACAAATTCAACACTATTTTTCAATATTATAAGATATTTGCGCTCTTTTCTGCTGCGATCAATATAATCTAATATTGTTTGTTTAACGAGGAGTTGTATTTCATCTCGATCTTAAATGCATGCTCCATTCCCATTACGATATCAAATTTCGCCTATTCGTCTACCAACGACCGCCGCACTTTCATTATTTCCGGCAGGGCTTTGCAGAAACCTCCTCCTCTTCATTCTCGATTCTGCCGTCAGCCGGTTAAGACTGAGTCAATTCCCTTGAGCGTAAGATGTTCTTTTAACACTTTTAAAGGCAAAGATGTTCAACTCGTTTAGAAAAGAAAACCTTTTCTTTGATTTAGAACTTTACAGAATTGCAAGAAGCACCTTTTCATTAAACAAAAAAAAACATTTTCTATTTTGTATAAAAATTGTAATAATTATCTCAAAACATGAATGTGAAGTATGAAATAAATAAAATATACACGTTTTAATTTTTTTTAAATATAGACAGATTCAATATATTACTTTCGCTGTATAAAAAAAATGTACACGTTACAATTATATTGAAGTGGTAACAATATATACCTAAATTAAACAAAATTCAATTACCGTATTGGAAATACCGAAAATAAAAGCAACGAATAGTTTGTGCATTGCAACGAGAATCGATTTTAATTTCTATATGCAAACGACAATTGCTTTGACTATACAAAACCCATTTAAAATACAGTATTTTGAAAGGATAACGTTCATATATATTCTTGTTAACTATAACATGTAGTTCATTCTTTAAGTATTAATAAGAATCACTTTTAATTTGGATATATTTATATTTTTCATAAAATGCTATAAATTAGCGTTTCTCAACCTGAGGGTCACTTAAAAATTTTAATGGGTTGCAAAATGACAGCTGTCACCTCGTGTTAAAACGAAATGACAGCTGTCACCTTGTTTTAAAGCGAAATTACAGCTGTCACCATAGCAATAGAGTCGCAGTACAAACAACAAACATATATGTTGGATCGTGCGGCAAAAAAAATACTTATCACTTTTTTTTAGAAACTGAATATTTTTGTAATTAATCGCTTTAAATATTGCAAATTAATAAACTGAAAACATAATTGTGATAAGATTATTAACAATCAGTTTTCGCATAATTGATGAAGAAAATTCGATTTTTGCTATTGCAAAATAAGGTAAAACTAAATATTTGTTTGTAGTTTTTTTTATATATTTATAAAATTAATATTTAATATTTAAAGTTTTTTATGTAATGCATTTGAACGAGTTTGATAATCCCTGCCGCATAATATATTTAACTTTGAGCTGTCAGGAAAGAATGGGATTCGAAAAATGTAAATTTTTGATGATTTAATAATCTTGATGCATATTGCAATTATGAGGTAATTGATCTCGGGAGACGATTGATTCGGACAAGATTCCTGGGGGAAGTGCACGCTCCGAAGCAAATTAAAATTTCAATCGACGCAGCGTCCCTCCCGATTGGATCCCAAATTGCTGCACGCTCGATAATTAGACTTTAGCGAATTCAATTAAAATGTTCGCAGATCTGCATCGAATTAGCGGAATCGCCAATTTTCCTTCTCGATAATCCAACAAAAAAGAACTACGCGAAATGAACCGTTAACCCTGAGTTCCCTTTTTTGTTATGCGTGTATTTTCCATCCATCAGTTATCATCGAAAACGGAAATTTAAGATAATTACGTATGCCAGGTGCTGCAAATGCAAACACGAAATTGCCAATAATTCCGCCCGAACGGCGAGCAATAAAAATGGGGAGGATGATGATGATGGTGGTGCTGATGGCCACCGGGGAGGCCGATGTTTATTCCATACTTTTCGCTTTTTGGCAACATCTCGATGAAGCCCATTTCCTGTGGCCGGACCCAAGCAATATCGCGATAGGAAAAAGAACAAAAGGAAAGGAGGAGAAGGATGGTCCAAATGGATTGGGAGTTGTTTACGGCGCAACGTCGATTGCCAAATTTGACAGTAAACGGGATTTATTGTCTGCATTTTTTTTTTATTTTCTCGATGCATCCGCCGATGATTTATTCTTATGTGACAATCGAACCGAATCTGCTGCTGCTGCTGCTGCACCATACACAAACTCAATTTATTTTAAATCAAATGATCTTATAAATCATTTGTATTTGGCTCATCCAGTATTTACATAAATTATACTTGTATGCTGCACAGCTGTAGATAAACCAAAACCGAAGTTTTAACATTCAGTTATTGGCTTATTTCATTCTCTCCGCGTTTGTTTTATTAAAATCAATACACATGGTACAAGAAATGAAATATTAAATACAGAATTTCAATTACAGTAAATTCCTATAATTCATCACTTAATTAAATTACAATAGGTTTTGTTAGTTTCAAACATGCAACAAAAATTAAATAATAATTATAATTAACACAAATATTGAACAATTTCATCTTTTTCCATTAAATATTGTTTGATATTACAATCTATAGAAATTTATGTTATTTTTCACATTTAAGAGCGTTCTTATCTTTGTTAATTAGTGTATTTTTTCTAAAGATTGAAATATTTAATCTACTCAAAAATATTATTTTTTTTTGTGGTAATAAATATTTAAACTATTGAAGTAAATAAAATATATCGAAAATTCTTGAAGAAAAATTAACACAAATGGGATTTAATAATCCTATTTAATTGCTAAGAATAATTGGATTTTTCGAAAAAAAAAATTCTTTTCAAAAATTTCAATAATTTTTATTAAAATAATATAATAATTACAATTAACACAAATATAACATTATATTAAGTTTTAAACTCTGCTGTTGATTACAAAGAGATTTTATAAAATAACTTGTGTAATTTATTACTGAAAAAAAAAACAATTATTTGTATCATGTTTTAAATTTTTCATTGAAATAAAATATTAAATACTTAAATATGTTTTTCCTTTGCTGCACAATTCAACAACTAGATACTAATATTTGTCGTGTAATTTATTTAAAACTTTTATCCAATCACAAGTTATAGAATGCACTAATAGTAAATATTCATATTATTTCGTGTAAAATTATATAATTACTTTAATATTATCATTAATTAACAATTATTTTATAGTTCTATTCTTGACTATCCTTAAATCGTGGAAAGAAAATTAGTTTTGTAAAGCGTACAGTTCTTTTTTTTAATTTAATCTATTAAAAAGTTTTATTCAAATCAGCTACAAAAAAAAGTAAATCTTATTTATAACTAAATTGACATTTTCTTTACACTGCAGTAGACTTTTTTACCAATTAAGGAAAATTATTGATCAAATTTTGTAATTATCGTCAGCTAAAACGCATGTAGTCGTCTATCAATCAAGTGGTAATTTACTATGACGTTTATGCAATATCTTGCACGTTATTATTATCAAAAACATGCGCTTGATGAGTGAAGAGTCTACATTTTTTTGAATATTCATTATTAAAATAAAACTTTCTCATCTATCAAATATATAATTTCAAATAATATTATATTTAAATTATTTATCATAAGTAATATAACAGACTCAATATGTTTGTAATATAACGTATCGACAAATACATATAATTTTTAGGAAATACCAACCTTTAGACGACGCCTGTCAAAATTTCATGGCAATCTGACGTTTAGTACACAAGTTGCATTGGTTTTACTTTTGTAATTTTCAAAACAATTGAAAAATCTTAATACTTCCTAAAAATCATATAGATGTGTCGATGGAGGCGTCATCTATATGTCATCCTACAAACTTATTGAGTTAATTAGATACTTGCAAAAGTTTTGGTATTAATCTGTAAAATTTAGCATTTATGAAGAATCGAAGTATTATTAAAATTGTTTATTGATATATTTAAAAATTACCAATTAGAAATAATAAATTACTTTAAAATTTATTGATGTTGTAGACAGTTAATGTATGACTCTTTTAATTATTATTTACTTTTACTAATAAATGTATATATTTAGTTTTTCTGTAAAATATGGATGTTTACTGTGAATTTAAACAACGTTTGTATTCCCTCTTCAATATATTAAGACAAACACTTTAACAAGATGTTTGTCTGTTACTGTAAAAGCGAGCAAGTGAAAACAAAACTGGAGTCCAAAACAGCGCCGGACGGGTTTCAGTTTAAGGAAGGAACCGGACCATTTTTCATGCCTGGATCGTCGACCCGTCAGCAAATAAAGGAATTTCCTGAAGTATGAACGAGCGAGCGCACATGGGGCATATCCATTTACGCCCTCACCAAAAGCGACAGAACTTCCCTATAAAGTAAACTATCCGAAGGACCCGAATGGAATTCCCACACACAAAGGACAACAATGGACACGTTACCGAACCGAAGTTATGATGTCGATTTCTGCAGTTTCCACCGTCGAATTCGATTCACTCGCAAGCAATTAAAAACGAGAAGAAAACGAGAAGATCGTGCATTGAAAGTTGTTGGTAGGAAGGACAGACAGACAGACAAGTTAGATGGAGCGTTTTAAAATCTAAACGCACACGAAATGATGAATGGGCCTCGAAGAAATGGAAAGATTGATGATGACGTTTTTGTTTGGCGCAGTGTATGAAATCCGTTCCATTGTCGGAAACAATGTAAGCTTTCGCAAATTGCTTTCGAACAACTGGCAACTAAACGAATATCATTAAATTCGCTACGCGTTAACTTTCCTTTCCGTCGCTGCACACGATCCCAGGAAAGTTCTTTATAATCGTATTACATAAGGAGCGACGTGCGCGTTTCTATTTACCCGAAACAGCAAATCCATTTTGCCTTTTACGCATGTTACTGATTAACATAACATAAATGGATTTCAACATTCGCATTGAAAATAATTTAATAATTTATAACTCAACAATACAAGTATCTTAACGCACATATTTAGATTTATATATCGTCTATTAATTCAAATAATTAAGTTTGCACCAGTACTTGAGAAACAAAATGAGCTTGCTTAACTTTCCAAGTACTTCTCTTAATATAAGTATATCGTGTTATGTAATAACAATAATTATTCAAATAATACAATAATCTTCAGAAACAAAAATTACTTAGGGTGTAGATAATGGATTTGACAAGTATTTACTTATATTCCCGATATTTTAGTATTTTTATTCATAATTTAAAAAAAATATCAGTTCATATTTTCGGAACAAAGATTATTTTAATTGATCCGAGACAACGTTTATTTAAATCATTCAATAAGTAACAAAATTTTACCATTTTCACATTAAAAATCAAACATATATACAAATGAGTAAGTCTACTTAATGTCAAGTCTACATAATATTATGTTCATAAAATAAAAGCAAAAGTGTAAATTATATTAAATAATAAGATAATCCTCAAAAACATAAATTACTTAGAACTTAGAAAGTGGTCTTGACAATTATTTAGTTATATTCCTGATATTTTAGTATCTTCATTCATAATTAAAAAAAAAAATATATATATCAGTTCATATTTTCGTAACAAAGATTCTTTCAATTGATGTTTCACATTCTCGAAACGTGTAAAGATTATTTTAATTGATTCTTGATATTTTTGAAACGTAATCATTCAAAAAGTAACAAAAAATTTACAATTTTCACTTTAAAAATCAAACGAATATAAAAATGATTAAGTCAACTTAATACCAAATCTACATAACATTATTATATGTTCATAATATAAAAGCAAAAATGTAAATTATATCAAATCATAAGATAATCTTCAGAAACATAAATTACTTTGAGCGTACTTAGTGGACTTGACAAGATTTAGTTATATCCCAGATATTTTAGTATTCTGACATATTTTTTTTAAACATATCTATTCATATTTTCATAGTAAAGATTATTATATTTTAATTGATCTTTGACTTTATTAAATCATTAAAAAAATAACAAAACTTTACCAATTTTTCTTGAAAAAAACAAACGTTTATATACTAACGAGTTAGTCAGTTTAATGCCAAGTCCAAGTTCATAAATTAAAAGCAGTATTATCAAGATTTTAAAACGATATAAAAAAAATAACATTTATATGAATTCTAAATTTTGTTGAAGCAAAATTTTTCTAAAATCTTTCACTAATAGATATATTTGTCAAATTTGATGTAAATCAACCGTTTCCTCATATTTATGGAATCAAAATTAAGAAAATAGTTTTTTTTTTTTGCTTTGGCCTTTAAATATAATAATGTTATTTTTTTGTTATCAATTTATATTTTATTGAGAATAAAAAAAGTAAATCTTATTTATAAACGTTTAAAACTGCTAAGTCAAGTGAGAATTAATTAAAAAATTTAATAAATTGTTTATAGAAATGTTTTGATTATTTATTATGATTTGAAGACACAAAGTATAAAAAATAGTAGTATTTTTAAGAATTATTATCAATAAAAGATGTAAGTTTATCGATTATTGTTATAATAAATACGTTTGTCGGAAATGATTTAGTAAAATAATGGTTTTATCGTCTGTCGAGGAATTCAGTTACGCACAAAAATGTAATACCCTTCAGAATGATTTCGTTCTCGCAGCTTAGAGACGCGCGCGGCAAGTCTTCGGGGATATCAGAGGAGAAAATGGAAAGAAACCCGTCGTATTTCAATGCGTCTGTCCCCGAAGATGGTGTAGTATTTCAAGCATTGCCAACCCTTAAATATATTTGATCCCGAGGGATCGGAGAACTGCTCCCAGGTAAATACATAAAGAAAAAAAGGGAGTTTATAAAAATGCATAAGTTCGATGAAGATAATCTTCGTAACTGAAATTATGATAACTAATATTTACGCTATGAATAGAACGCAAACAGGATTAGAATCCTTATTTACCATCGAGATTTACGGAATGCGTGCATACAGAATTGAATAATCAGCTTTAGGTTGGTGCGGCGCGGAGATAGATTTGATTCCTGAAATTACATATTAATGGTGACACATGCATGGGAATGCAAATACATGTGGACCGGGTCTGCGGGAGGCAAAGTTTACACCGAAATATTGATTTCGCATCATATCTGGATTAGTTTCCAGATCCGTTTAATGCATTCAGTCGACGGAGCGCGGAGACACTAATATCATCCCGATTCTTAATGGAATTTCGGGAAAACTGCGATCGATTCTACACGGCTTTCCCGGATACCCCAACTCGCTCGCTCCGCTTCTTCCTCCTCATCGCTCTCCATTTTAAATTGTTTTTCTTCGCTCGACTATTTCGTTCGCTGCATTTCTTTGTCATCCATTGGAAACGATAGTTAAGGAATAACAACAATAGCAGCAGCAGCAGCAGCAATAACAACATGTAATTTGAAGTCTGAAGCTCGAATTCCATAGTCCGATGCGAATATCGATTGACTCGCACTGCGAGAACAGTGAAGTGCAGAGAGACATAAGAGTCCTCCTCCGCCTCTGCAGATACTGCGATTCCGCGCGAATAAATCCTGCTGAATGCGTTATATAATTAAGCAGCCTGCATTTGATTGCGTTTGCGGTTCCTGCATCGGAGACGCAAACCACTTGCGGACGAATTCGTTTAATTGGATTTGCGTATTTCTAAACTAACAACACCGTAAACAACAGTAGCAATTTATAAAGAAAAACGAAGAACAATTTAGCATTTTTCTTTCTCTCCTCCATCCCAAATTATCAAACACGCGGAAGAGAAAATTTGCGTAACGAGCTTACAAAAATGATTTAAAACCACAGGAATTAGTGAGAAAACTTGAAAATTTACTGGTAATTATACACGACTTTTTGAGAGCAAAATTAACAATAATTTATATATAGAAAACTCTAATTTTTTTATTTAATGCAATCATTTCAGTTATTTTATTTTAAAGAAAAATATTGATATCAATACATATTTTTGTAACATCATTAAAAAAGTAACAATACTTTACAATTTTTAGTTTCTAAAATAAACATATACAAAAATGAGTAAATCAGCTTAATATCAAGTCTATAAAATATTAACAAATGTTCGTAAATTAAAAACAAAAGTATAAATTTTAAACATTCTAAAACGATTTAAAAAAAAAATTCATATGAACTCAAAACTCTTGAAAAAGCAATTTTTATTTCTAAAATATTTCGATCATTCATTAAAAAAGGTGTAAAATACAAAATTCTCATTTTTTTTATTTAACAATTTAATATTTTTTTATTATAAACAAAAATATTTATATGATAATTAACAAGAATATCCTGAAAAGTCTATTCCTGATCTTTTCGTAACAAGGATTATTTAATTATTAAAAAAGTAACTAAACTTTAACATTTTTACTTTCAAAAATGAACATATATAAAAATGAGTAAGTCAGCTTAATGCCAAATCTATATAATATTATTGTATGTTCATAAAATCTAAGCAAAAGTATAAATTATAAATATTTTGAAACAAAGCATATTTTTTTTTCTAAAATTTTTCGTTTATTCATTAAAAAGAATTACAAAATTCTCCTTTTTTTATTTAATTTTATATAAACAATAGTATTCATATTATATTTAAAAGAATATTCTGAAAAGTCTATTCCTGATCTTTTAGTATATTCATTCATAATTAAAAACGTTTTATATCAATTAATATTTTACTAACAAACATTACTTAATTAAAAATTATTAATATATCTATTTTTAAATGATTAAAATACATATTTCAGAAAATCTCATATTTTTGTATTATTGTTTTGTGTAATTCGAGAAGAAATAATGAAACATCGAGTATGAATGGTAGCTGTGAAGCAGCATGGAAAAAAATAAATCTTGTTTCAATGGCAATAATGAGCATTCTGTTCGGCCTGTTGCATCTACCTTGTTGGCAAGGAAGTGGATTTTGTGAACAGGTAAAAATAGTACTTCTAAAAAGATTTTAGGTCAACGTGAAATGCCCTTTCTAATAGTTTTTTTTTTGTATACAAAACGTTTTATCTTAACTTTCATTAAACTTAAAACAATGATAAATTCCTAATAAAATCTGAAATCTCACATAACAAAATATTCATTTCAGTTTTCAGTAAGAAAATCATAAATCAACAATTGGAAATTTTAAAAATAATTTAAAAAAAATTATATATATTTTATTTTCTTCAAGTATAATTTACTTTGTTTATCAATTTTCAGCCCTTCCATTATGCGAAGTGTTGCAGTTGAATGAAATTTTGTAAAATGTATGACAAAAAATTATAAACATGTAAATAAAATGAGACTTAGATTTTTGGAATTTCTAATAATATATAATTACTAAATCTTCAATTAAGATAATCTCTAGATTATTTAAAGTAATTTAAAATAATCTTGAATTGTTTAAAAATATGAAAATAAATAAGAATAATTCAGTTAGATTTATTGAGATGTTGAAAATTCGATTTGCATAAGCGCGCGGAATTAGATTTCAGGTTTGGTTAGAATTTACAGAGGATTAGTTTCAGCGCCGGGCAACGAATTAAAGTTAGATTAGGGTTCGATTAAAGTTAAATTACATCGGAATGCAATCGAGCCTTCATTCGATTTAACTCCGCGATCGGGGTTTAAAAACACGTGCAAAATACAGCGAAACATTCTGTAAATACGAATTGTTAATGAACAACCAAGATTCGATTCACACACGTTTTTTGATTCATTCAAAAATAATTCCATGAATCCCAATTATTTTGCAATTTACTACTATTTAAAACACAAGTTAATTCTTTGCTTAATACATATTCAAAATATTATAAATAATATAAACTCCATTAAAAACAAAATAAGGAAAAATGTCTTTGGAACCAACGAAGACTTGAAAATCGATTTCGCTCGGAAGATAAAAGTTCCCTTTTAAATTAAATGTTTTCTTTTTTTTCTATTTTCCTCCAATGGAAATGCCGGAAAGCCATGAAGAAAGAAATACGGGAGGCGAACCTTTCGCAATTGAATTTGCCGCTCCTTTATTGGTTTATCCAGCGATGTGTAGTTAAAATTAAATCCAAACTAGAATTAAGACATGCTTGTATAAAATCAATTTATCGCAGCCATTCTTCAACCTTATTTTTTTTCCTTTCTTAAACTTCAGTTGATACAATCAACCGCATTGTTTCTAAATTCCTTTCAACTGAAGATAATTAATCCATTCATTCAATGTTGTCAAAAACTTCAATTTTATGGTAGCGCCATCTAGATGCATTACAGAATCATTCACTGTTGATACACTAAATCGCATTATTTTTAAATTCCTTTCAACTGAAAATTATTAATGTTGTCGAATGATGCTCAAAAACTTGATGCATTACAGAATGATAAATACGCATTTTCTTAAACTTCAACTTCATTCCCTGTTGATACACTAAATCGCAATGTTTCTAAATTATTTACAACTGAAGATAATTAATCGTTTCATTCAATGTTGTCGATTGATCCTCAAAAAATTCAATTTTTATGATGGCGCCATCTAGAAGCGTTACATAATGACAAATACGAATAAAATGCAATTGATGGCAATACAAAACAGAATTTTTATTGTGGTTTTTACTTTGTTTGATCCGCGTGCCAACAAAATACCGCGACGTGCCAATTGTGGCACGCGTTCCATGTGCAACATTTTACACAAATTCCTTTAACACAGATACTTTCATTAATACAATTTTATCTAAAACATAATAAAAAATAGTGAAGTTTATTTAAAATCTATCAACTAAATCGAATCAACAATTTTTATATTTTAGATGTAAACTCAATTTTCAGTAAAATAAAACTCAAATCTATGTAGAAATTTGTACTTCTTTGGAAAATCTATAAAAAAAACTTGATATTAATTGATATTTAATTAATTATATAAAATTAGCAAATCAACGAATATTTATTAATTTTGTCCAGTCTTGAAAGAATTGTAAAATATTTGTGTATTCTAAAGCGATAATTAAGTAGCAATTAATTAATTAGATTATAATAAAAACTAATTTAAGTAACAGAAATAAAATTGTTGTTGAAGTTGAACATTTGTGAGCAGTAAAAGCTTGGTGAAAATATAAAGTCAATGTAGGTAGGGTAGAAGATGAAACAGGTTTTACTGTAATGAGAGAAAATAAAGCACATTGAGTCACATTATGTCAGTGAAAGAGTGCAATGTAAGCTAAGGACTAAGACTAAGTAGTGCGAGGTGGAACTAACCGAACTTCGTCACGCATTCCAGCACTTTTAATGAAATTACGAGACCAAATCTAAATGTTATTTATTTACACAACATTAACAGTCATACGCTATCGACTTTTCTTAATCTAATTATTATTACTTTAATTAATTGAAACTCGTATTAATTATTACAATTGTATGCTTTAATTTATGTTTAAATTAATTGTTAATTAATTAAAACACAAATTATCATCATATAGCTCTTTGTTCGCAAGAACGTACTCGATGTTCACACTAACGTACACTATAGACATCATTTGTTTTTTCCTTTTGTTAAGTTTTTTTTAATAACGTTATTTTAATATTTAAATTTTATTTCATGCAGACCATAATGTTATTTATTTAAAAAAAACATGAAATATTTTAAAAATTAAATGTGAATTATGTATGTGCCTGCATAATTTATACTAGATTTGTTTGATTCGAAGCGAGCAGGGTTAAATTTTACGCGTTTTTTTTGGACTCGAAGGTTACTGAAAACTTGAACTTAATCTGATATCAGCGTCAAGGGTCAGGGCTGAAGAGTGACGTGATAATAAAATACAAGAAAGTCCTTCGAACATTTTTTTTCTTGCATTTAGAATAAAGAAAAAAGGTGAGGTAAATCTTATCTTTCAAACGAATTATCTTCTTTCCAGTAATGATTAATCGAAATTAATTTCATTTCGCATAGGATTTATTGGAGTGCAGTTTCAGCCTCAAGGGTTAGAGTTAGGTAAGTGATGTTATAATATAATACAAGATAAATCTTATCTTAAATCTTATCAAACGAATTATTTTCTTTCCAGAAATGATTAGTCAAAATTTATTTTATGTGAAAATTGTGTCCATTTTTTTTGATCATCCGCGATGGATTTGTTAGCGTGCAGTTTCAGCCTCAATACAACAAAGTCCTTGAGACATTATTTTATATATTGAGAAAAAATGAAAGAGTGAGATAAGTCTTATCTTTCAAATGAATTGTGTCCTGAGAATTGATTAGTCGAAATTCAATTTATGTGAAAATTGTGTCCATTTCTGTTGATCATCCGCGTGCAGTTTATCTGAGGCCGCAGTGATTTTTCGCTGACACAAATGACGGATAGAAGACGTCGTGAAACCCATCAAGTGGAAATTTATCTATCTATAAGAGCGCAGGGGAAAATCCAACCCGCATCGGCATCCGCACATGCTCGACATTGACACTTACTTAAAGAGGGATGAAGAACAGCAAGGGTGAAAAACGCACACACACATACACGCATACATAAATTACACACACATATATATGTTGCAGCAAATCACGTCATTGAAATGTGTGTGTGTGTATGTGTTGAAAAAGAAAAGGGGCGAAACGGAACCGAACCGACACCCTTTTCGAGGCGGGCATAATTAAACGAAACCGCGGGGCGTAATGGATTCAATTGACCGTAAATTTCAGCCCTCCGATTAAAACGCGAATATTTATCGGCCCCCTAGGTACGTATGCCACCAACCGCCTCTCTCCACCGAATGTACGTGATTGCGTATCCGCTGCTGCCTCCGCGGATTCCAGAAAATTATGCAAAACTTTCGAGCGATTAATTAAAAAATATTCAAATTTTCATAACCGCCCAGTTTCACTACAATAAACGGAAGTTGTTCCATGTTTTTTTTTTTCATCATCTTTGCAATGGATAAACTGTAATTACAACAACACAACATACATATCAACTTCCTTTTATTCAGTAAGAAAAAATGTAGTAATTTTCATAAATCATTGCATATTATGTAATAACCATAATAGAAATTTAAATTGTTTTGATAACATAAGTTAAAAGTCTCAAAAACGATAACAGATCTAAATTTAGAGTTTGTGAGTCAAATTGAAGATGTTTCAAATAAAAAATAAAATAATTTAGTAGAAATATTGAAACATAATTCAAAAACGAAAGATTTTTAAGTTTCATCTACAATTTAGTCCTTAAATCCTTAATTTTAACATATATGTTACGTTTCCTGGAATTATCATTAGTTCAGAACCGATATTTGGAGTTTACAAAATCTGCGAAGGATTCTCTCTAGAATGAAATATAATTGCTGAACGTCGGTATTCTGAAGATTGTTCAGTCTGTACTGAGATCCTCACAAGATTATTAATTGAAGCTGCTCGTCGCGACATCAAATTTCGTTTAGTTTGGATGCTATAACACTACAATATACTCATATTGACAACAAATAAGATAATCTATATTTATTGTCATTTATTAAAGTTTTCACACAGAAAAATAAACATAATATCAACCTTGAAAATAAACTTGGATGAAATAAGAGAAAAAAGCATTTAAACCCCTACAGCTTATCTACAAATATTTGCTTGATCAACAAGAAATAATATTTCTTTCATAAATGTAAAACCGCCCTTTTCGGTAACTTTGCTAAAACGTTTTATAACACTTACACTTTTTTCTAATAATAATTGTATTTATTGAAACATATAACAACTAAAAATATATTCATGCAACAACAT
This sequence comes from Nicrophorus investigator, assembly GCA_963457615.1. Classification (NCBI taxonomy): domain Eukaryota; kingdom Metazoa; phylum Arthropoda; class Insecta; order Coleoptera; family Silphidae; genus Nicrophorus; species Nicrophorus investigator. The sequence continues at coordinate 28,458,958 of OY735142.1, forward strand.
ATTTATTTTTACCCTATTTTTTTCTATTTTATTTATTTTAAAGTATATAAATTGTTATTCTTGTTAGATAATCCTAATTTTATAAAATTATGTAAAAATAGTTTAGACTAAACTGAAACTTTTGTAATTCTACTAGAGATAAAGACATTTCAAGTATAATTTATGTTAGTACATAAAGATCAAAGACGAGCATTAAAATACTAGTTATTTATGGATTCGTTTATATTTTAAGTAATTAATACAGATAAAATGTTATTATTTAGTAGATATAAAATTGCATAATGAAAAATAAACTTATGGTAACAATCAATGGAAAATATTTCGATTCTACAGAACTGTGTAAGGCTGTATTTTATTCTTTAAGCTCTGGCACTCTTCCAGACTATAAGCAACTATAAACCTATTAATAAACAAAGGATTACAAGCATGACGTGTCTAAACTTTGTGGTCGTTATCGTATTAGCATCTTTGTTACATTAACAATTAGTTTCTTTCTCAATTTCAGTTGCAAATAAAAATTATTATTAATTATCTTAACAACTAAAATTACATAATCTTAATGTCCCAAATTACTATTTTATAATATTATTAAATTATTTATAAATTTTATTTGAAAAATTAATAACAAAATTCTGTGTTTAAATATCTTAAAATATGTAATTTTATATTTACTGATTTAACTGTTTGAATAACTCAAGAGCTTTTTCCAATTTCAGCAAAAATAATCAATGAAAATGCATTGGTAAACAAAGTAATAAATTAATGTTTATTTTAATCATTAATAATCATTCAATAATCATTGAAAATTACATATTAATTTATTGAAAACATAAGTCATCAATGAATATCATAAAATATGCAATTTTACAACTGATGTAATTGTTTGAATATAACTCAAAAATGTTTTCCAATTTCAGCAAAAATAAACGATGAAAACATTGTTAAATAAATATTAATATTCAATAATTTTGAATTGGTAAACAAAATAATAATTAATGTTTAATTTATAAACTAATTTGCATAAATTATCAATAATTGTAATTTAATAATCATTGAAAATTACGTATTAATTTATTGAAAACGTAATTCATAAATGAATTATTACATAAATTTAATATTAAATTAAATAAAGCTCGACGCATACCAAAATTACAAATAATTTTGCTCAAATTATTCTCCAAAAAATATAATTTTAAATAAATGTTAAAATATAAAACTGTTAGCTGTAATTATATACTTATTATACTTTATAGCATAATCCGCAGATTAAAGTTGTGCAAACTACCTTTAAGTTGCGATTAACACCACTTGCATTGAATATTAACAACAATGTAATAAATTCAATTTTAAAGTAGTTTGTAACTAAATTTACTCATATTTATATCATAATTACACAAAATTACACAAAATAAGTACTATTACAAACATCCTTTCAATTATTATATAATAAATTCAATTTAAAGAAATTTTTCTGTACGATTTTGTAACTAAATACATTTTCAAATAATTACATAAATTCTATAGAAAATATTGAATTACACTAAATAAGTACTAGTACAAATATCCTTTCAATTATTATATAATAAATTAATTATTAAAAAAAAAATTCTGTACGATTTTGTAACTAAAAATGGTAAAAATCCATTTTCAAATAATTACAAAAAGCATTAAATTACACTAAATAAATTCTAGTAAAAATATCCTCTAAATTATTATATAATGAATTCAACATTAAGAAGTTTTACTATACGATTTTGTAACTAAATCTATTTGCAAATATTTACGTAACTTGTATAAAAAAAAATATTCAATTACACTAAATGAATACTAGTATAGATATCCTCAAATTTCAGACTATAAAGTATGAATAACAAACAACTGTTTAGGAAAGCCTCATTCGCCTTTCCTCGATCCAATCTGTATTCGCTCAAAGCGTGCCAGAATTAAACACCACAGTATATTGAGTATTATAAGACGTCTCAATCTGAAGCTATAAAGTTTTCAGCACTAAATATACTTTCATCATCCACGATTCTTCATCTTCCACTCCTGTATATACTTTCATTTTTTGTTGCGGTTTTATACAAGAGCAGAATATAAAACAAAATTGAGCAGAGGTGAGTATTAATATTTCCAAGGCCCTCGTGACGCATAATATTTATTATACATGTGTTTTTGTTTTTTTTTTTTTCGTTATGAACGTAGATGGAGCTCGCGTCTATGTGCATATAATAAATTTTTTGGACGGATTTAAAAATGAGAGATTTTTTCTCGTGTTTATATTTAATATGCGCGATTTAAATTTAGGCCCACTTCTTTCGGACTGGCCAACGTAAATATAGACACTTGGACGAGTCAAAACATTAGACTTTATATAAAATTAAATATTGTACGCCAGAATTGAGTGTTGATGGAAACGTTCGTCGGATTTACAATTTTTCTGTCTGAAAGTTAAGAATTAATTATGTAATTTCTTACTGACAACAAAGAAAATCAATTTAAATTAAAATTTGTAAAAATTCTGTTTGTTTTTTGAACAAAAAAAAATAATCAGGGATTCAATATGTTACCTAAACGAATCTATCTTCTAACTATATATTATTAAGCACGAATATATGAAAAGGAGCTTAGCTTTTGCATTTCATGTAAAAAAATAAGTTTGAAATTCAAAATATAAAACCTTTCATTCGACTGAAAGGACTTCAAAAGATTGATCTTTTTTGCAGAAAAATCAATTTTTTAATATAGAAAACTTTTATCAAAATAGCGAATTCATATTTAAATTATATTGTATTTACGTAATATTCAAATTCAGTCGTATTAAAGTTTTATAAAAAAAAACATATTCATATTTAAATTATTTATTAATGTTTAATGAAATATTAAAAAAAACTTAAGCAATAATATTTGAAGATTTCCAAACTGTATTATATTGAAGAATAAATATCATTTAAAATTAACGAAAAACTTAGAAAAAATCATGTTTTTGTATCATTTTGTTCAATTTCCTGATATATTCGATTATGCGACGCAGATGAAAGTCGCGTTGCAGCATATTATTCGATTTTAGCAAACTAAGTAAAGAAAATCCGATAACATTGTTACCGAAGGATAAGTGCATCCTCGAGGAACAGCAGATTATCCGATGATTATCTAAACGCATTGCGGTGTTGGAGCGAAGAAAATATTGTATGTTTTATGCAATTTTTACTGCAAACCACGTACAAAAAAAAATCTAAATAAAGTAATCATAATTGAGCTACTTTTTATTTACAAGTTAATCCCAGATTTAAATGGCTTCAATACTTTTATATAGATTAAATATTTGCTGATGACTAGTTTTGTGCAGTCTAATACGATTATTTCTTTCAAAACTTTAAATTATTGATTGGTTATTACTTAATCATTTTTATTTAAATTTATTGACCAAAATTAATTATTTTCATTAATTTATTTCATAAAAAAATCAAATCAACATTAATAAAAATAAATTTAAAAGAAAAATTCTTTAAGAAATTGAAAAACTGAATTCAAAATTGAAAATCTACTTGTTCATGACTTAAAACTATAAATAGTTGAACATATATTATATAATATATTATTTTACCAAAATTAATCATTTTCATTGAATTATTTCATAGAAAAATTAAAATCAACATTAATTTTTAATAAAAAATTTGCAAAAGAAAAATTCTTCAAAAAATTGAAAAACTTAATTCAAAATATACTTGTAAATATACATAAAACTATATAATAGTTATATATTATATAACATATTATTTTTTTATGCATAAATAACTAAAATTATTTTTACCACTATAAAAGTTTATTTTATGAAAGTATATTTATAATAGATATTTATTATTAAAAAGAATATGAGCTTTTATACATAAACGAGCACGTGTACATCAACTTTAATACTTTAAAAATGCACACATTTCATCGAGACTATTAAGATTTTTACGTAATATTTACGCGATTCGGCTTCAATAAAGTTCGAACGAAATTGTAATTCTGTTTTCAACGACTATATTAAAATTTACGAACATCCAAACAAATTCGTTTAAACATACATTTTCTAAAATACACTACATTTTTAATAGCAAAGTTTTTTTTAATTATTTATTAAAATTTAAATAATTATGTAAAAATTGATTGATTTATTAATCACATTGAGATAAAAACATTAATGTAAACTATGTAAAATCTAAACTGTAATGATTTTAAAACGAAAATCATCCATACATTTTTTTTAAATAACTTTACTTAATTATATTATAATTACTTTCCACTAACCGTAATTACTTTGAAACTTGCAACAATTACTTAGATTAAGTTCCTTGTTCTCGTTATGGTTCGAAAACGGGAAGAATAATGAAAAAGGGGGAACAAAATAATTCGGAAAAGAAGAAAAAGGTGAAATGGAAATTTCGTGTCTGAATTTTTAAACAATTATTATTCTCTTAATGTGTATACGCTTCGTTTCGTTTCCCTTCTTGTTTTTTTTTTCTTTAACCTCCTCGAAGGGCTCGAAGTAAATCATGAAACCATAAAACCTATGACCAGTTAGCATTCGCCAAGGAAAAATGTTGCGTGCCGACCAATCGGATCGCACAATCAACTGACTCCATCCGCTATTTTGCACAATAAATATTAATAAAAAAAAAGAAAAAAAAAATGAGGGAAATATATTTTCATACACGTGGTGGTACGATTATCGGAAACATTGCTTCGCTTTTAATACCTCCAATCAAGAAAACGAGAAAATAATATGTTTAGTTTTTTCAACATAGTTTTTAATTCCTTGCAAAATATTCCTTTTATAATAAAAATAAAAACACAGTTTTATTCATATTTTTGAATAAATTTACTGAATTACACTAAATAACTTTAATACTTGATTTTTTTTTTCAATAATTCCAAAAATTATCTAGATTTAATAACATTAATTACCAATTAAAAAAAATAATATAAATCAAAAATATAAATTAATCAATTTTATAATATTCCATCATTTTTAACTAATTTTTCATTCTCTTACTTTCTTTAATTAAATAATTCCAATAATATTGATTTCATTATTTCACAATTTCATTAATCATATACCTAAATGTTATTTATTCATATTGTATCATTGAAATAAAAAAATATTTCTATTGATTTTTGTATTAATTTATAAGTAAATAAATGTTAAACATTAAATTTACCTTTTTTAAAAATATTTGTATATTAAATTTAATTTTTATATTTTAAAAGAAGTTTTCATAATTTAAAAAATATTTTTTTAAATCAATTAATAATAAATAATTTATGTAATTAAAATTTTACTTCACTTTAAAAAAAAGAAATATTTTTTGCTCATGTAATTATTACCATTTTTTTTTCCTGATTATATTAACATAATTCAATGATATATCTTATACAACAATTTATTTCACAAATTATATCTGATTCTAAATAGTTATATAATAAGTTACATAATATATTTATCGTGTTTTTTTTAAGGGCTTTCAAGAGTTCAATAACGTATCTAGTAAGATTTTACTTTTCACAAAAAAAATCACGTTTTTTAGGGCAGTAATTTGCGAGTGTTAAATAACTTACAATTTACAGTTTATAAAGAATTGATTATCAAGAGTTAATTTTAACTTGTGATAGTAAATAATGTTGTTGTTTTTTTATTTTGGTGGACTTACTGGCTGAGGTTCTTGTCGGTGGAGCCTGGAATGTCGTGGTGCCTCCTCTCCTTGTGGACGATGCCCATGAGCTTCATCCAGGCGTTGTTCTTCCCCCCGTGCCCCCCCATCCCGCTCTGCCACATCGTCATGGCTGAAGAGCATCACCTTAAGACCCAGACCGAAAGAGAAAACGGACGGGACCGGTTCAGGGTCCCCTTTATCAATTTACTACTTCTTCCTTTTTCTTTTTGTTACTTTTTCACTCCCCCCTCGTCCAACAAAATCCCCCACGTCAGAAAGGCATTCTCGCGATCACTAGGCACACTCTCCACGAACACTTTGGAATTACTTAACTGTTTTGACTCTATTAAATAAACGTTTTTTTTTATGTTGTTGTTGCTTATTTGTTAAATTCAATTAACTTTTGCGATCGATTACATGTAACAGTATAAAAAAGTTAAAGCATTTTTTTTTATCCGAAATTCTCGCGACGCTTTTATTAATAACACTACTCGGTATAATTATTTATAGAAATTGGTATTATTTAGTAATAATAGGCTTTTGTTATTATTTTAAATTATTATTTTGTTGTTTTTATTATTTATTATATTATAAGGTAAAATTGCGCTGTTTATTTTCTTTTTCATTTACTAAGGCTAGTAAAATCTTTTCGCTCCTCTCGTTTTAGTACTCTAAAAAATTGTAAATTCTAAATGGCCTTTGTTCTTACTTTAGTAATTATTTGTTTATTTTATTTATTTATTATATATTATATAAAATGGAAGATTGGTAAATTAGCAAAATCTAACTACGTTTATTTATTTATTTATATTATTATTTTTTGAGCAAAAATGGGAAATGACTTTTATTTACTTTACGGTTATTAATTATTATTATTAGTTTATTTCACTATTATTTTTAGTGGTTTCGATAAAATTGACTATAATTCTATTAATAAATTGCGGACTTTTTTGTTTTATTTGTTTACTGTTGTTGTTTTCTTTCGTCTTCGGAATATGGAGTGGAATTCGTGTGATTAATGCGGTGTTTTTTTGGTGTCGGTTTGTGATTCTGGCTGCGTTTATAAATTTTTATTACAATTATTGTTATTGTTATTATTATTGTTATTACTAATTTATATATTGGTTTCGGTGGTGTTGCTTCTCGAGTTTTAGTTATTGTTTCGTGGTGTGGAGTAGTTGATGAGTAGTAGTAGTTAGTATCACTTGGAGCCACAGATCCATTTTGGTGTGTCGAAGCACTCGCCGAGGATGATGTAGCCGGGCCGTGGTGGAGTCATCGTCCAACAGGTTGGATAGCGTTGGCGCGCGTAGCACTGAGTGGGGCACTGAGCGGGGCCGGAGGGCCGCCGGTTTTGCGGGGGCGGCGGTGCGCAAACTCGGCCACACTGCGGATCACCTGGACGGGGGTCCCGCGACTCACTCGGCTCCGGGTCCGACCCGGTCGACGGAGATCCAACGCACTGCAGGGCGCATCCACCAACCGCCACCGGCCGATTATCTGCAATACCAGCTTTCGGGTCGGCTGGCCCTTCCTTCCGTCCGTCCGTCCTTGCTCACCTCCTTCTCTTACTTTTTCCTCCTGCTTTCCTCTGGACGCGACGGGGAAGACGCGACGCCGACGACACGCGCTATGCGGCTTCTGCTGCCGCCTCCATAGTCACATCCATCGCCATCCCCAATAAGGGTACGCGCCCTGCCGCAGCGCTCTGACGCACGAGACACACGGATGCGCGATGCTTCATTAACAACAATTACCCATAATTATATCAATCACATGGACACCCCACATTCTACCTTTTTTCACCACAACACATCAAACGCACCACATTATTTCACACTCCTATGCACATTTACTTTACCTTCATCCTACTTGGCAATAACAAAACTATATTTTAAAACAATTTTATAAATTCTACTTACTCAAATAAATAATCCTGGATTGTCCAAAGCTGTCCAAAACAACAATTCACAATTCCAAACAATAATTAGTCTTTAAAACAATAACTATCCAAGACTAAAAAACATTGATCGACTTAAGCTCTTGAAAAATTGAAAGATAATTTAATTAAATAATGCTAGCAAATTTTATTGAACATAGAATGTTTAAATTTTACTTTTTTCTCATTTAATTTTTATGCAATTATTACCATTTTTTTCATTCCTATTAAATGTTATATTCTCAATAAAAATAAAAATTAAATTATTGATTCCTTTCACATGTATTCAATTACTTCAAAACTTTTGTCCACTTCATACAGTTTAAGCATTACATTTATTGGTAACTTTTTTATAATAAAATTAAAACTTTTGATTCCTTTATAAAATATGTTTTCCTAGTTTTTGATTCATATTTTTAAATCCATCGACAATTAAAAAATTTCCTCAAAACAATTTAAAATATAGAAATAAGTAAATTTAAAATAGATATTTTAATAACGGTTTTAATCCTAATCATAAATGATTTATAATAATTTTAATATTTTTGGTAAATTAATGTAAATCACAAAATAGTTAACACACAAATATGTAGAATTTTACCAAACAATGTATAAATTTAAAATATCCAATATTGTTTAATCAATTTAAATGTAAAATTTTATAAAGACAAATAATAATGCTAATAAATTTTATTAAATTTTATTAAATTTTATTAAATTTTATTAAATTTTATTAATAAAATATGTAACTATTCTCAATAAAAATTAAATTATTGATTCCTTCCAAATATATACAATTTCTTCAAGACTTTAAAACTTTTGTTCACTTTATACAGTTTAAGCATTGCAACTGACGGTGACTTTTTATAATAAAACTAAAAAGAAACTTTTGATTCATATTTTAAAAATCCATCGACAATCGAAGAAACTTCCTCAAAACAATTTAAAATATAGAAATAAGTTGATACATGTTATAATGACAATTTTGTAATTTGATACTTGACCAAATATACAAAATAATTCATGATCCTAAATCATTTATGTTAATGCTGGTATTTTTGATAAATTAATAAAAAATCACAAAATAACACACAAAGTGCTCAGTATTTTTAATTAAGTAAAATAAAAATTATTTGTCAAACAATTTATAAATTATTTTTAAATTTAACAAATTTTAACTTACTATCCACTTTTAGTATTTAGTTAGTTAGTTAGTTTAGTATTTTTTTTAGTGAACTAATTATTTTGTATAAAATTAATTATTTTAATATTAATCAATATTTAAATTTTCAAATTAAATTTATTTTGGGCATATATTGCTTATATAATTTTATATTTGTTGCAATAAATATTGGATTTAAAACTAAATTTTCGTCTGTTATAAGAGTAATACAGAAATAAAATTGAATTAAATACTTACCAGATCGTGTGATGCACACTTTTGCACTATATTCGTTGACTTTTATTGTAAATACAATTTATAGTCGTACGTTTTTAAGTGATTTACAGTAGCAAACTCGGACCACGAGGAACGTCAATAAACGAAATAAACGTCAGCAATTTATCGGGAACGTCATGCATTATTCCATTAAAATAATTGCGTGCAGGGTCGAGGATCTGGCTGGAATTGCAAAGAAAATCATTATCAAAATTTATGAAATATTCATTGAAAATCGGGCTCGTAATATTGGAAATCCGCGGTGGATGCGCCGGGCTAAGCCCCACTGATTGACGCTCGAATTTTCACACACAGTCATAATTTTATTTGTCGTCGGGATTAGCTGTGATTGCGGCACGGAACAATCGTTAATGGATTTATAATCAACCGGAAATCCGGATTAAGTTAAACATCGTGAGGTGAAGATTATAATAAAGAGATAAAACCAATAAAATGGATTAAAAGTATTACATTTGATTCGATTGTATGCATTAGCTGCAATGCTAAGTATTGGCAGGGTCTTATCTGATTGCGTAACTACAAGACTGCTCATGGGATGAGCACGTTTACAAGCTCTGCCCACGGCCAACATTTCCCAAGCACGTCTCTCTTTATTTACAAAAACACAATATGGTCAGATAATACTCCAATTTGTGTATAGAAATAGTTACATTACAAAAAATAATATTTACATACCAATTATATTTTCTTCTGGATCCTCAATGCGTGACAGTTTTATCATCTGCAGTTTGTTATAACAAAATCTGACACTTGCACGCAATAAGTTGTCATGTGCACCAACTTAAATAAATTTATGTTACCATATAAAGTTATTACCGTCAGGGGAATTGTTTTCCACGATGACATTTATATTATATAATGCAGCATTCAAATAAAATTATTCTAAACATGTTTGATTCATGACAAACAATTGTATGCAGTGGATAAAATATAAAGTACAAAAGGTGAAGGAAAAATTAAGTATTTTAAAATTTCAGTTGGTAACTATTCTCTTTTGGTAAAGAACTAGAGTACAATTTAAGTAACGCGGCGATGCCGGATGGAATCTATTGGAAAAGGTCGAAACTTTGCTATTTAAACATTCAAGTCTCAGTTCAGGGTTTGTCCCTTTTTCTGAGGTGTATCTGATTTTGGGTCAAAACACAATTTTCCAATTATTTTCAGGTATAGTGGTAAATTATGCAATATGGGATGACTAACAGAATCCGCGTATTTTTCAAACTTTTATAAATGACGTTTTTCAATTTTGACGTTTGACAGCTTATAAAAATTATGATAGATGAATCTACTTTTGTTTCGTGCAATTTTTGCTTTCTTAATAAATAAGTCTGGAAGATGAATTCGAGTTATCATTTTTGAAGATACATAATGCATCTTGGTAACTTCGCTGTTTGGTGGAAAGGAGTCTCCGGGAAATCCCCGGAAATGAGTTCAGGACACCCTCGTCCTTCGTCCACGCCAATTCCATGAAACAAGAAATATTGTAGCAATGAAGAAAAAACATAACAAACAAACGGGACAAGCTTAAAAGAAGGACGATGATGCGCAGAGCGAAGGCAGTAGTAAATCGGATAATTTATTACCGCCGCAGATTTTGCCTCTCGAAAAAACAAATATTCTTGTAATCCCGACGATAGTTTACCCGTCGTTTATAGATTACGACCTATTCAATGGCCCCTATCTTCTATGGCGACGTTGTTTATGCAACTTCGGATTTACAGTTGGCAACGAGCCATCAGAATTTCACCTACTTTCCTCGCGGGAACTGAACCTGCACCACTCATTGTTGGATGCCACTAGGATTGAAGTATAATCCCAAACACGACAACAACAACTCATACTCTTGACTTCTATTTTTTCTTAATATCTACGTCCTCTTTCAAATTTTCAACATTATTTTACTAAATGTGTATTTTACATATCTATATTAGAAAATATATACTTTTCTTGGTAAAATTGTAATTTTTATAAATAAAATCAATGATGCTTTAAAATCAATATATACAAATAATTTAAACTTTAAGAATAATATGAATAACAAATTTCATTTTTATGCATATGGTGCAAAAACTATATTCTTATAAGAATTATTTATGAAGAATGAAAATTTTGCCGAACAAATTTCCTGAATATATTCGGTAGATTTAACATCGACTTTACAGTTTATCATACGCTGGAAATGTTGCCAAGGCCCACATTTAAGATGATTAATTCATTCCAATTCCGCCCGTATTTATTTGTCAGCCATTTTTAGGTCAACGATTCCAAAACTCCAGTTTATTCTTCGTCGAATCTTTAATACCTTGCCAAAGTTCGTGCACTTGGAAAATTAGAATTATTTTTCATTTTGGAATTCAATATTTTTTATAAATTCTCAATAACAAAAAAATAATGAACAATTTATTTTAAATCAAATAATTGTAATAATTTACTTCATAAAACTTCATGTTAAATAAGTAAATTATCCATATTTTTTAATTAATAATTATTACAAATATTAAATTTTATATCAATTACATTGCGGGATATATTTTTAAAATAAATGATAAAAACGAAAATTTAATTAAATTTATTTATAATAAATGTTAATGAAAGAAAATGCTTATTTTATATTTAATAAATTAATGAATGAGTGTTTCATTATATATTAAATCTTGGAGTAGGTTTTAGGCTGTGGATCGATCAGAGGCAAAATTTGTTATGAAACGCAACCAAACAAGCATTTTGCCTTGATGCTATTAGTTTGAATTTGGTTAAAGATTTAAACAAAATTAATATTTTATAAAATGTTTTGATCGTTTTGCTATAATAATAATGTTTGTTGTATAAATTGAAATATTATATTCCCATTTGAAGTAGAAAAGTTAATAATTTATTTAATATGTAAATATGTATTGATTAACTTATTTTATTGGATTAAATTTGGTTTATTTAATTATTAAATTATTATTTTATTTCTAAGTAGTATTGTTGAAGTTTTGTGTTATTAATGGTCATTGGGAGATGGCGTATTAATCGGTTGGTTGTAGAAACTTTGAAATAGGTTATGGTTTAGGTTGTAAAGTTTATTGGTAACTTTAGGTTTGTTTTATTGAGAGTTTAAATGGATTATTGTAAATGTTGTTGGATCGAATGCGGTTTCCAACGTGGAAGGAAGTTCGTGGTGCCACCTGTGGATGAATCGCTGGATCGTGGTGGGTAGTTCTTGCTGTCATTGTTTGGTGTCGCCTCTGTGACAGGATTAGGGCCATTTTGGTTTCGGGAGTTTGCGCAGTCGGTGGTGTCTCATAATCCGGGAACTGTCATTGTGCAAAAGCTAAAAATTTACTCTTTTTTTGCCGCACATTGTAAGGAAAAAAACCGCAACGCCAGGCGCCTATAGTGAACGTTGTCTCATCGCACGTTGCCCATTTCATTGCCGTATAAAATTTGCGTGTCATTTTGGTCGGACCTTTTGCGGGAAGCGAGGCAAACAACTGCGAATCGCACCGGGGCCCGACGACCGGAAGAAGTCTTCCATCGAGTGAGAATCGACGGAATACCATAATAATAATAATAAAACAACAGCGAGAGGAAGAAGGAAAGAAAAAAGAAGAAGAATAAGTAAAAAACGGCAGCAGCAGCAGCAGCTCAGCTTCTGTTCCCCTACGACGAAGCCGAATCCGTCGTCTCCTCCACCCGTCGTGTGTTATTAGTGTGTGATTCGCATCGAGAAAGTGGAGTCGTCTCCAAGCAAACCCACCGAAATGGCTAGTAAAAACGAGCAAGTGTTGATCATCGAGCCCGAGTCGGAGCTCAAATTCATAGGTGAGTCTCCTCCAATTTAATCCAATAATCTGCTGTTGGTCTCTTATCAATTCGCTACCATCGTCCATCCCGAGGACCCATCCAAGGACGGGAGTGGGGCTTAACCTTAAAACGATATTATTGAACGTATTATTAGCTATGAGGCTGATTCATCGCAACCCCGACGATTCCCAATTGATGATGTTCCGACCACTTGACGTTTTGGCTGCAATCGTTAGCATTGCCAACTTGGCTTATCAAACGTACACGAAATTTCCTGAAGCCTACCAAAAGCAGATGCTGCCCCCCGGTTTCCTCAGCCGCAAAAATATGCATTGTCATTACTGTCACTTCGTGGGCAGAACCACCCTCGATCGTTCGTTAGTTCCACATTGATCATAATCTCTATATGTTTCTTTTAACCCTTAAGCTGACCTATATATTATTACAAAGCCATCTTGTTTCGACCCTCAACCTCCAATAATATCAAATTATTGAAAGCCCTTTTCTCAAAATTACCATTGCATGTGCCCCTCTGGAAGCAATTTTCTCAAATGTTCCTTCCTAAATGTCAATTTTAGTTCATTGTCCTTGCTGACCCACTTACTATTTGCTTAGTAATGGTGTAAATTTTATAAAATCATTATTCAATTATCCTCCACTGAAATTTCCTACATCGCATTTTTACGTGTCATTCTATTGATTCCAATTGCATTTACTTATTATTATTATTAGAACGCAATTTAGAAACAAACATATGTTCTTTAATACAAAGTGCATTATAAACACCGAATATTCTAGCAAATGCAATAAACTATTCCAAAGAAGACGTTGAATGTTATGCAAACATGTTTACGCAATATATTTATTTACTATTTTATCCAGAATTATACAGTCACGCTAATTTCTTTTATAGCTTATAAATATTGTTTTTTTAGATTATATATTTTTGATATTGTATAAGCTACAACTCACAATATGACATTAACTTTTAAATATTAATATTCTACCGTTTCCAGTAAATCATCTTTGAAAGTGTACCATTCATAATAAATTCCAAGAGCTACATTAATTGAATAAGACGAAAAACGATTTACAAATAACATATTTGTATGTATACATTATTTTATTTTTAATTATAACCAGTAATTTTTTAATCATATAATTAATAAACATGTTATTTCTTAATAAAAAGTATGAATCAGGGAGTAATTAATTAATTAAATTCATGTAAAAACATTGAAATAAGCTTTGATCTGATTATTAATAAAATTCTCGAAATTCGATTGAGTCCGTTCTGCTGCTTCAATTCAATTGTTGCGAAATCTTATCTGAACGATATCGTCATGATTGATATGATGTTAAAGGGTTCGAAGATTAAAGCATTAATAATAATCAAACGCAATGTGAATCGGTTATTTCAGTTTATTGCTGCGCCTATATATAAATATTGATTTAAATTGATAGCAATGCATCATAATCTTGGAATTAAAATAAAATTAGATTTAAAAATATAAATAAAAAGAAGAAATTATCTTCTATAAACACAACAGAGTTTAGGTAAACAAATGATCGTTGAAAACTGCTAATCGATCGATAATCCATGTTTGATTTTTATTCCAATATGTTTTAAAAGTAAACTTGTTTATTATTGGTTTGTGAAATCTTTAAAAAGTGCACTTATTTCTATTTTAAATAAATATTTGTATAATCTAGAAGATCATATATCTTTCTAGATAATTCTGTAAGATGAATCTTGTTTGTTTCTTCCTATTTACTTAATAAAATAGTTTTGCTCATAATTCTGCAATTGAAACTATTAACTAAATGTAATGTTCCTAATTGTATTTTTTTAATGTTCACTTAATGACACATTTCCAAAATAATTTAATTTAATGGAATAGCATATAATAAATATAATAGACAAGTTTTTTTTTATAAATTTATTTTCTATAAAGGTATGCTATTATAAATATAAATTAAACTTTTAACATTATAATATAATTAAATAATTATTATTTTCATAAAATGTAGTAATGATATTTTTCTAATTGATACAATTAATTCATAAAATAATAAAAATATTAATATTATATAACAACTTTTTGTATTTGTTGTATATACTTATAATTAACTTTCTTTTTATATCAGTTATATTCAAATATGTAAAACTTGAATTTGATTGCTACTATGATATTACGTCATCTTCATAATTATAGCAAATATTCAATCTGACATCATAACAGGTCTCTCACTTTCGATGTTACACTATTTATAAGTTTTTTTTTATATTTGCCTCATTAGAAGCGATAAACATTATTACGAATGCTGTAATTTCTCGAAATCCAGAAATTTACAAAATAATTTATTTATATCAACACTTCTAAACGGTTTTCCATAATCATTATGTTTATAGAAATTATCAATAATTTTAATAACTTGCATCACAATTTTTTAGCAACTATATTTAAATTTTTAAAAAAAAAAAACAAATATACAATTTTCAATACAAATAACAAAATATTTTAAATTATAGTTCAAATAAAGATACTCTTTCTTAATTACATAACTTCATATGGTTTTCCTAAATATTTGAAACATAAACTCATTTATTTGTTATTCACTACATTCTTAATATTTCTGTGAAAAATGAAAATAAATTTACTACTTTAAAATTTATAATTTTTCATTAAATTTAATTAATTAAATTAACAAAGTTTAATTATTGTTTTATTTTTCATTACTTAAAGTAAATGCAATTATTAATCTCTGGCTGTTGTTGTCTTTAAATAAATTTCCAGAATATTTTTTTAATTATTTTAAGTTATCCACTTTTGTATTACCTTTCTCATTGCAGCAAACGATTGTTAATTGTTACTTGAACCTCGGACATTAGATGTTTGATCAAATTGAACGTGTATATAAGTATTATTCTAAAGAAACATTTCCCACATTAACTAGAAAACTTGATTTCTTACTTTATTAAATAGCATTTTTTATATTTTGCGTATTTAACAATAATACTTTTAAAACATGATTTCCATTATAGCTTGTGACAATTCACGCGAAATAAATAGGAAGAAAATTCTCAAATTTTAAGATCACGAAAATTGTGAGTGTTATCAGAATTGTTACTTACACTATTTTTTTTTCTGAAATCAGACCATTTCTGTATGACTACTTTCCTCTCACGTAGCCTCAAACAGTATATTAGTAATTATTCACGGTTTTAATAAAATTTTAATTTATATTCGAAAGGAATCTTATTAACTTTATAATGATTATATTTTAATTATTATTTCCATACTCTATTAAGTAAGTTTCTATCGTTATTTCTATTCCTCATTTTTAGTCACTGAGTTGAATGAGCTGCAAGTATTTAAATGATGAAAATATTAGACTTTGATATTTTCATTTTTCAAATTAATTTAGGATAATAATTAATGTAATGTAAAATTTTATAATTCGCGTTCATATTTTCAAAGTAAACATAGTAATATTTGCTGTTATAGAACACTGAAATAAAAATGTCATGATTGCGCACCAGTAATTGGGACCATTAAATGCTAAAAATAATCTATGATTGGTGGAAAAGAACAATAGAATTAAGCTGTAAAATCTTATCTAAATGATAAATGAAATAAATATTCATGTAATATGCTTTGATAATGAGAATATATATAAATATATCCTTATATCTTTCAAATAACAATATTGAGAATTTAATACATATAGAAAATATGTTCAAAGTCGACTCCGTCTTCAATTCGATGGAATTTTAATGTAAATATTTTCGTTCCGATGAGGTCATAACGTCAATATTTCACCCAAAGAAAAAATGGGCCCGGTTTAGATCTGACATAACACCCTATTCGTGACTTCCTTTCCTCGCTCGGGGGTATTTATTAGGTTAGTGCAGATGAATATGTCGAGGGATGGACGTGAGTCATATTCGGTTCACGTTCCGCAATCGCGTGACTCCCCCCTTCTGAGATGCATGTATTCATAATGAAGTCGGACAGTGGAGCATTCTTAATATACCGGCGTGTAAAATGTGTAACAATTACATCCACCATTCCCATCCATCAATTATTTACGCAGGATGAATGGTCTCCTTTACAATTTATTTATACCATCGAGAAGGGATTCGCACTGGTTTCCTTCCTTCGCGACCGCCCCATACAATGGTCGATGGTATTATTGACTTTCGTGCGTGTTACATAACGACACCGCCGCGGTCCTAGGCAGTGGCTTAGGATCAGAATTGCAAGTTGCGCGTGTATTTATAAATGAAAACTATTTATAAAGTCTGCTTTACACGATCGAAGCCGCCACCGTCTTCTCGCCTCTATCTCTCTCACTCCCTCTCGATGCATATTTCTGATAAGAGCCTTCCTATAACGGCGACGCGACAGTAAACGGGGTTACCGTCAATTGGCTTATGTAGATTCACACCAAGGTCGACGCTTTAATAAGAAATGTTTATTTCCTTGTCATCATCCTTAATGTTAGATGCACGCTTGTATTTCGCACTTCGTCATCTTTCTCGAAATAAACGTATATATGTCCGAAAGTATCAATCTTATCCAAAGTCTCTATTTTGAACCAATAATGGCTATTAGGCACGTGCGTAATATTATTATAAACTTAAAATTGTTCTTTTTATTACTTCGTTTCTTGAAAAATACAATTTAATGTAATTTCTATTTAAAATACATTTTATCTGTTTTTCTATAATTTTAAAGTTTGATAAAAAAAATTGTATATATTAAATTTTTTGTATTTTAAAAATTGTGACAAATAACGTAATTACAACAAAAATAAGTATTGTTTAGGCTGCCGACGAACATTAAAGAATTTGGCGCGTTTCGTCTTCTCTTATAATATATAGCTTGAAACCTCATTAGGAAACATTACCACTATCCACATATTATATTTATAGAACATTACATATGAAAAACTTTATTTTCTTAAATTATTGAAATATTGTATTTATTTTAAATGATATGTTTGTTTCAGGACCATTCACTACTTCGAACACAATTAAAATGACGCTTACGAACCCATCCAAAAAGACGGTCGTATTCAAAATAAAAACTACGGCGCCCAAGAAGTATTGCGTCAGGCCGAATTCTGGTCTTCTGCTACCAAGCGCGAGCGTCGAATTGGGGAGTAAGTCTCAAGAATTGAATATTGTTATTATTCCTAATTTCCGTGTTCGCAATTAACCAATTTCTTCTATGTATCCAGTCTGTTTGCAGCCATTCTATTATGATCCCGCCGAGAAGAACAAGCACAAGTTCATGGTGCAGAGCATGTTCGTGCCTGATGGCCAAGTCAACTTGGAGCAGGTATGGAAGGATTGCACACCGGAACAGCTGATGGACTCCAAGCTGAGGTGCGTCTTCGAGCTTCCGGAACCGGCAAACGCAACCGAAGAGAGCGAGACTCGTTTCAACACGTTCACCCCAACTAAGGTTCCAGCACACGCAGCTCCAAATGAACCTGTCGTCACACAGAATGAAGAAGGCGAATTGCAGGAAGCCGAACTTGAAGTAATAACATTTACGTTTTTAATCAATATAAAATATTTAGATCTCTTGATAATTTTAATAGCCATTTAGGAAGCGAATACTTATTAAACATTACAAAAAATCACTTGGATTATGAAATATCTTCATTTTAGATTCAAGTACTGAAGAACTAAGTTTTTTTATTCTGTTTTAGATCCAGAGGTTGGAGAATCACTCTCTGAAATTGGTGACCGAAAATCTGCGACTGAAAGAGATGCTGCTGAAATGCACGTGCAACAACGCGCCAGACGCGAAAAAGGCCTCATCCAAGTATGCTCCGCCTGCCATGGAGGAGACCGAGATCCCGGTGATGCGTTTCATTTTTAGTATACTCATAGTTATCTTTGGAATCGTGATCGGCAAATACGTGCTCTGAACCCTTTCCGAAAGCCACAATCCACAGCAAAGCAGCAAAGAAAACACACAATATCCACTACTGAAAAATTTACCATGACAGCCTGCAGCATAACGGAAAATATTATTAAACTAGTAAAACGAGAATATTACAAAAAAAAAAGGTATAATATTACAAAAAAATATATATAAATAAATAAAACAGGAATTTCAAACGCAAAATCTGTATATTAAATAACATTTGAGTATAAATAAACAAGAAGTATATTGTATGTAAAAATAATATAATAATATTTTAAAGAAAATATTAATAACGGAATTCACTTAACTGAAGAAGAAGAAAAACTATATGTTCATGTGCTATTTGTGTGTTAATTTCTTCTTCACTTTATTCTTAACTTCAATTGTTTTTCCTTGTTTCTTCTAATATTTTTCGGATATTCGCTTGTTTTTGCCGTACTCTTAGATAATCAAGGATCGAGCGAAAGTCCGTATTTATTTGAAAATATCATCTAACTCAAAAAAAAAACGGTAATGAAACGAGAGAATTAGTTTCTTTTCTTTTAAGTGTGTTTATGTAATAATGCATTGAATTAGTTATGGAAAAAAAAAGTGTATATTTTATTTTTTTTTTAAATGTTTTTCTTTGTATTCTTTGCCGTAGCTCTGTATTCTTATTTTCGTTGTTCTTTTAATTATCTATAATCATTATTATTATTTTTCTCATTCAAAGGATGTGCATTTTTCTTCTTTTTTTTTTCATTTTATAAATTTTAAAGTTTATGGTGGATTTAAATGAATAATAAACAATACAGAAAATTCAACAAAAAAAAAACGTATATATATATAATAATAATATAATAAATGATACTGTTTAAGTAGGAAGACGCACTCGCCAAGGTTAAATTAGTTTTACTATGACGAATATTTTTTTTTTATTGAACCTGAAAATATATAGATTTAACAAAGTATAATTATTGTGTTTTCTGTGTCGGTTTGTTTGTATGATTGCTTTATTTTTAAATCTGTTGATTTAGGTTTTAGTTTCGTTTTCATGTAAAGTTTAAGGTAAGATTAGCTGATGATAATCTGAGCCGTAAACGCGGAGAGACAGAGGGAGGAGATTCTTGTCCTCCGCTTTATGGTCGGCCGCTCTTGAGAATAATTGGTCGTGCGAAAATTGGGGTGATAGAGAATAATGCAAAGAGGAGAGAATTTTTTGACTAGGAATTCTGCGTTGTTTATGTAAATAAAGAGAAAAATTAAGAGCGACTTAAAATGAAAGATCACGATCGTTGCAGATTTGTATTTGAAATAAATGAAGAAGATAAAATGAATGTTTATTTGCTCGTTGTCTGTGTGCGTGTATGTAATAACTTTGGTTTGTTCCTCTATTATTATTATTATTTCTTTTTAATTAATTTTTTTTTTTAATAAAGTGCATTTTTCTTTTACTATTTAATACTTATATGAATGATTAAAATTCAAACAGAACTTGGCTTGGTGCGATTGTTTATATGTATATTATTATTATTATTTAACACTTAATATGTTATATGCTGTTTAGGTACTAAGTGTAATTTAATTGAATAAACTACATACATATATAACACGCAAATGACTCTTATTCCATTAAACGCAATATGTATATGTAATCAATAGCACCAAAATCCATAAAACCCAAGAAACTTGTTCACACTTTTCCACATTGATTTAATGATTTACTTCTAAATTATCAACAAAAAAAAGTAGTGATCAAAATTAATTTAGTTTATGAAAAAAGTTAGTCAAAAACCTAATTAATATTTTCCACATTGTATTTCAGATCAATCGAAATTATCATTTTTAATATTATATATTTGCTTTTCAGCTTTCAAAGTGTTTTCTTTGATTATTAGAACATCTTTAACCAAAATAATCATTTTCACTCTATTGTAGTTTAATTCTATTTGTCTAAAAGCAAATATATATGTTTTTTAGACAGATTTTTAATTTTGAAATATAGAGAAAGTTTTTATGTTTTTCAGTTTTCTTTAATTTTTAGAACATCTTTAACCAAAATAATCATTTTAATTCTATTGTCTATTTGTCTAAAAGCAAATATATATTTTTTTTTATTCAAGAAACTATCTGTTTTTCAACTTTCATACAGTTTTCTTTGATTATTAGAACATCTTCAACTCAAATAATCATTTTAGTTCTATTTGTCTAAAATATTGAGAAACTTTATATGTTTTTCATACAGTGATTCAAATATGTAACTGTAAATATGAAGTTTTAATGTAATTGATCGCACTGCGTATAAAATGGCTCGGATCGATGCAACAAGCTACAAAACGCCGGAAATTATGGAGACGTATACGTAGAAACATGTATAAAAAAAGTTTATTCCGTGAAATCATCAAATATTAAGCTATAATTTATAACATCTTTTATATAATTTCAGTAATAATATTAAATCGAACAAATTAAATTAAAAAATATACTAAAACGTTACATTAAATAAAACAGAGTACAGTCTTATAATTAACAAAATATTGTTAATAGTCTTTAAAAAAATTAATATGTTAACAAACATGAACTGAATAAGTTGTATCTTTATAAAGAAAGCAAAATTAATTCTTCGAAAAATTTGAGAATTATTATTATTAGGTATTATATTCGTTGGAGAAGATATTCATTAAACTGAAATCAATTAAAATCATCCTCTTGTCCTAAATTTTAGAGAATTGTGTATAAATTTATAAAAAAATTTAATTATTTACTTAGTATAGGAAATATAATCGATATAAATAGAAAGAAATTTCCAGTATTTCTTTAAAAAAATATATTTAAATTGAAGATTATTTTTGTAAGTAAATAGGCTTTATCATTATTATATATTTGTTTTATATTTTGATGTTTTGTATTGATAATTTGATTATATTTAGATTATAACAGTCTAAGATATTAATTTGTGAGTTAAAAACAGTGTACGATGTGGTTGCATATATGTAATAGTATTGTATCTATAAATATATTGACAATTATATTTTGTTTGTTGTTTTGTGGTGACAGCTGTTTCTGTGGATGGTGGCAGTACTGATTGTTAAAAACACCGCAGAAGCTGTCAAAGTTGGACGAAATCTGCGGCGAAGGAATAGAAGGTTTTGTGGAGAGGAAGGAAATTTTTGGTTGGTGCCGTTCGTGTTTGTGCAAGTTACAAGGAAGAATATTCTAGATCATCATGGGAGACGGAAACGAAGATGAAAAGCAGCCGCTCCTCATGGACAAAAAGGCCAAACAGAACGGGGACACCGATAGTACGTGTGAACTTGATACATCTTTGTCTCTAACAACTGTGACTCATCCACTGCTTCATCCCGTCCATTATCAACAATGAAGGAATAATGTTTACATGTATTTTTGAATATCCTTTCAACAGCCAACCAGACCACGACTGTCTCACCAATTGGTCCAGATGAACTGCCACCGGCCTTCTATCAGGGACCTGGAAAGCCGATGGTCACATGCAGAGTGTGCCAGGCCATGATAGATATATCCGGCAAGAGAGATCAGCATGTTGTTAAATGCTGCAGTTGCTATGAAGCTACTGTAAGTTGTAATTAAAAAAACAATAATAATATTCTTGATTAATTCCAATTTCAGCCAATCAGAAATGCTCCACCTGGAAAGAAATATGTTAGGTGTCCATGCAATTGCCTATTGATTTGCAAGAGCTCGTCTCAGAGGATTGCTTGTCCCAGGCCTAATTGCAAGAGGATCATCAATTTGGCCCCATCACCTGTTACACCTCCAGTTCCATCTATGCCTGGCATGTGCAGGGTGACCTGTGGACATTGTCATGACACTTTCTTGGTAATTATACAGATTTCAATATTATTTGAATTTATCATTTTCTTTGGTTTTACTTTACAGTTTAATACATTAAATAACGCGTTAGCTAGATGTCCGCACTGCCGAAAGGTGTCGAGCGTGGGTCCGGATTACTCGAAGGGACGCGGTAATGTTTTTATAACTTTGAGCTTAATATTCTTGGCCATCGGCGTCGGAGTGACGGCCGGGACGTACATGTACGCCCGCAATCACAGCGGAATCTATGTTGCGTACGTCGGTGCTTTCATAATTGCCATACTTCTTTTCTTGCGAAGTATCTACTATTACACTATGAAAGTGAGCGCTATAGATGGACCAATGTAAGTGGTGCAGTGCAGACGAGTACAGGGCAAAGATATATTGTGTTAAAAAACTAGGTGTAGCTTGTAGAATTTTATATTTACTACCTAAATGTAAGGATAAAAAAAAAACAATATGCGGAAAGCCTTCATATATATTCACTAGGTGATTTTTTTTTTATCAATTAATTAGTTTATTATTATTATTATTATTACATATAAGCTTTACAACTTCCTTTCCCCATTTACAACTCTATTATTTTTTAATTTGCACATATCTATATATTTTTTTATCGAATTCGCTTTTAAATAAATTATTATTACTATTATTTTCTAGTGATTGTATAGCAAAGAAATATATGTTTATCGATTGAGAACTTATCTTGTTATTTTTCTTTCATATAATTTCGCCGTAACTAAAATTCTACAAGCGACCACCGACGGCTGTGTGCACTCTATGCTAATACCTGGTTTAATGTTGGACGCGTCTCCCGAAGTGCACGAATCTATCAAATTATTAATATTTTTTTGTTGCTATTACGATTTACTATACTATCTTCATCATTAGAAAATACTATATATACAAGCGAGGTGATTGACTCGGATACGGAATTCGTTCAAAACCAGAAGAATGGTATATTTTTATTATCTGCATCTGAAAATGAATGATTATGGACAAAGTACAGTATGTGATAAAACATTGGCATGGAGGAGAGAAGCAACTTGAAATGTGAAATGTAACCATCTAATCGAACAGACTCGTACAATATTCTAAAAGAATAAACTAACTAATAATTGGCAATTAGGCAACTGAAAGTGCAGCATTCTAATTAACTCGAATCAAGTGCAGTGATTTTAATATACTCGATAAAATTACTAACACTTTGTTTCACATGTACAAACTATAAATGTGCTTTAATTAAACAAAATAGTAGTGTCTCAATACTATTATTTAAATTTGATTTAAAGCGTTGATTTTCATTGCCGAACCTATATAGAAATGACTAAAAGTATTAAAAATTGCGAATCTTATTGACCCACAAAAAAAAATGTACGAGCTTTGCAGATTGTTCACCTCGTGATTATTAATATTATTCGTTTTCTTATGATATATTAATCTTTAGTTATAACATGAAATTTGTATGCCACATTCCGTAAATGGAAATTTCTTTTTTTTTTTTTGATTGACTGATTTTTAATTATCATTAATTGTGTTGTTTCTGTTTCATTATTTTTTTTTTGTTTTGATCTTAAGTTTGGAACCACTTTTGTGATTTGTATATACGAATAAATAAACCAAAAAAAAATTAAATAAAATGTAACAAATTTGTATGGACAGATTCTATATGTATAATACGTGGGGAAGTTTGGTATTGTATATTCAAACTTTTTTTTTTTTTGTAATATTACTCTGTATAAGTATGTATGATCAAAGTGATTGATGAAATATATTGTACAATATTTTTCGTGACTTCATTTCATTTTGACTCATTTATGGTAAAAAATAATGGTACATACAGTGGGTGTTCAATTAACAAACAGTTCAGAAACACAATGAGTATATAGTAAATACTGTCGATGATAGTTGATCAATATATTTGGAAAAAGTTAATACATTTCCATAGGAATTTGCCAATTCCAATGGATATTTTAATAACTTTACGTCAGAACCAGGTAAGCTTCTTTAATCCTCACTTATTTCATGTCTACTAATTTAATTTCTACTATCTAAAATATAATCATATGTAAAAATTCGATAATTTAATTTAAGATTTCCGTTAAAATTGATCATTTTGTTTTATTAAATTTCCATTACATTAATAATTAATACTCCTATAGCAGCGTTTCTCAACCTGTTTGCCGCGCAACATTTTTGTTGCTAACAATTTTTCACCAATTCCCGCTTTGACAGATAGTGACAGCTGTCATTTTGTGACTCTTGAACCTTGACGTGACCGATAGTGCTTGTAATGCGGACTCATTAACTGTTAAATACTCCTATAACAGCGTTTTTCAAACTTTCTGCCGCGCAACATATTTGTTGCTAACCATTTTTTCACTAATTCCCACTTTGACAGTTGTAATTTTGTAACTCATTGAACCTTGACGCGACCCATAGGCTTACAAATGCTGTCCTTGTAATGTTGACTCATTATCTGTTAATTACGAAAAAATGTAATAATATTTATATTTTTAATTAAAAATTTATTGGATTATTGAAATCGCAAATAATTATTTACAAATTATTAATCGTTTTTCAGATTATTATACGCGGATATTAATGACATAATTTTATAAATAATTTTATAACTAAAATCCGAAGAATTGCTTGTTATTGATTTCCTCAAGATTTGTCCTGCAGCAATATACATTTGTTATTAGAATTATTTATGAGCGTTTCCGCAGACTCATTACTCTGCATTAGAGTCTAGCTTTTAAATTATTTGGAGGAAAATTAGTCTGCATCACTTAAATTATCCACAAGCTGAAACTTCGGAGGGATGAAAATTACGATTTTAATGAAGAAACACCTAATTCTCTTTTCGCTTGCTGTATATAAAAAAATGTATGAATTAACTGAAAAAACTTAATATTTATTTTGTAAACTGAAATTTAATTTTGTATGAATTATACCTATTTTTTTAATATAATCATGAATTTGAAAAATATATAAAAATACTTTTTTTGCGCACAATCCAACACGTTTATAAAGATTGTAAAATGTGCTAGTTTCAATTCGAATTCTTTAATTCTCTATGAGTTACATATTGCTTTAGTGAAAATGAATTATTTTAGTATCATCATCTTCAGTAAAATAACAATTGAACTTAAGTTGTAACTAAGATACGGAGTTTGTTATTGATCATTTGTTGTGTCATCGATTGTCATCATCGTCATCATAATGTCGACATCAAAATTGTTAGTGATGCAAGAGCAGTTCGTGCTGTTCTCGAAGTTCGGAGATCCCAGGTCCGATGGAAGGACGATCACGCTGACCCAGAGCGACAAGTGGCTGAAACAAGCCCTGGTGCTGGACGGCAAGAAGGTTACCCTCACCGATACAGGAGTCTGCTTCAACAAGTTCAAGTATTTAAACACATTTTGTAAATTCTAGCAATGTCGATGACGACATCAAGATCTCTAATTTCAGATCTCGGACCATAAACTATCAGGACTTCTTGAGGTACATCGACGATTTGGCGAAAGAGAAGGGTATGGACACGGACGAGCTGAAGAACATGCTGCTGACGTGCGGTCCTCCGGGTACGAGCAAGATCACATCGGGCGCAGTGGCAGGATCGAAGACGGAAGAACACAAGACCTAGAGGAAGGAATCTCGGCAAGGATGGATCTCTTTTCTAGGTCAACAAATAGCCTATAGCTGGAAATAGGAACGCGATAAAGTGCGCGGAGGCGCGCAGGACCGACGTTTTTCGTTCGCTCAACGTTCGTTCGTACATGTTCACGCGATTTAGTGGAATCCGCGACGCGAATTAGTTAACTTTATCCTTACTCAAACCTACAAAAATACATACACAACATACAAGGTAAGATATTTACTTACTAATCTTTGCATTTTGCGATAACCAACAATTATATTTAACCAGATAAGAACACTCAAATTTCCCCAAAAAAAAACAAGCAAATAATTAATTTTCATTAATAATAACATTTACAAAATAAATTTATTTAAAGATCACAACATAAATTTACTTATTTTTGCACAAAATATAAGTTTTGTTACTTAAAGTTAACGTTACAATGAACTGAAAGAAAACGGAACGAAACAAACTAATTATTTAAAATTATGTAAATATTCTGTTTTTTTTTGCTTTGCTTGCTTCACGTTTATTTATTTTTTCTGCTTCCGTAATATCCGCATCAGAAGGATGACTCATCCCGGATGAAAATAGGAAGGAAATGAATTTGAAATTACTTAGGGTAGGGCCTAACTCGAGGGGTTGGACGACGAAGTTATTAGGCGCGAAACATTAAAATCCGGTCAGTCGAGATATGAAACACGCATAAATGAATGATAACAAAATATACATAATAAATAACAAGAACAAAAACAGCATGACATCATCGATAATATAAAAATACAAAAGTATACATCGTTAATCAACGTTTAGATAAAGTGTGCATATTCCAAATGTCAATGTTGCGGACGCATTTATTTTTTTAATATACAATTCGTGTTACAATTTCCTTATAGAAATGCACTAGTTTTTTTTTAAATTCAATTTTGAATCACTTATATCTGCATTTGGTAAAGACTGGCGTATAATAACTACAGAATTATAAATGAATTTAATTTATTTTTCTTTTCATATCTGTTTTTGGGACTGTCATTTATTAAGGACGGAATTCTAAATGATTTTTTTTCGTTTCCAATTTGAATAATTCAATGTAGTTTCCTTTTCAATTTGAATTATTTATTTCCGTATTTAAAATTATCGTTTAATAATTATGAAATTCAATTTTTTTTTGTACTTTTTCATATTTTTCAATACAGAATTAAATTGATATTTATTTTAGAAGTTTAATATGTAGAGATTTTGTTAATAATTTATTATATTTTTATTATTATATTCCAAATTGCATGAATTTAAAAAAATCATTTCGATGTGAAATATTACATTATTTATTGAGAATTCTCTAGCAATATTCATAATTTTATAAGTTTATTTAATGTATTTTTCTGTTAATTTTGAATTATTACATTTTTTCCTCATCGTCGTTTAATAAGAATGGAATGAATCCTTTTATGAAGGTTCTTTGAAAATTAATTCGTGAAGATATTTTGTTAATTAAGAATTGAAGTTTCAGAATAGAAAAACAACATATTTTCACGATTTATATAATATTAAGTAACGAAAAGAAATGCTCTAAATATATCATTACTAAAATGTCGAAACTTTAAAATTTTGTAGAAATTAGAAAAGAGAAAATTTTATATACTTAACATTTCTCTTTCCTAATTATTTTTAATTATTCAATTGAAGAAAACGGAAGTCGAATTAAAGTAATTGAATGTAATTAAAAATTTAATGTAAATATTATGTCTTCACATTTTTAATATTGTGTTGTATTAATTAAGATTATTTATATATACATGGATTATTTAATGCTCATGAAACTGTGTCAAATATTATCTGATATTTCTGTTCGATGAGTCCCAGTCTCTATAAACTCACATAAAACACTCAAATTTAATGTTAGGTATTATGTCATGGGATGAAAATAAACGCGCGATGATGAACTATCTCTCTTTCATTCTTTCTTTCTCTTTGGCATCATGCATGAGATCTTCTTGACTCTTTTCTACTTTTTTTTTTGTTTGCTGTTCATTCTATGTATTTTCTCGTCTCCCCTCTGTATAACTTCTTTTTTTTTCTCTCTTCACGCACATGCAAACATTTTTGTTTAATGTGCCAGAAGCTTGCATGCGCATGTTAATCGATCGTCCGTCCCCGTTTCAAACGATTACAATGGACAACTACAATGAAATTTTGCAAATTTGTACAAACTTACGGAATTACATCACAGCACGAATAATTTGGAGAATCGATAGGTTATTTATTGTGCGCTGTTTACTAGGTCGATGGAATAATTAATGTTTACAAACTTTTTGATTTAAAACTGTTAATTTTCTTATTATACCCAACGGCTATAATCGTTTTATTACACAATCTGCAATTTAAGATTACGAAATTTTTGTTCTTGAAACTGTTGTTGAGTGTTAATAGCGAAAATTCAAAGTTTTAAATTAATAATAAATCTTAATATAAAAAGTTTCTTAGTTTTCTCAAAAAATAAATAGATTTTACCTGTAATTAATTGTGTTAAAATTTTGCAAAGTTCAAAGAAAATTATATGTAAACAATTAATCTAATAGCGTTATATAATTAAGTGTGTGCTAAATTCTAGTTTTAATAATCAGAAGAAAGAGAAAATCTTATTAAATTATTTTTTATGTGAAAATTGTATATTTTATTGCATGCTTTGTGGTGATAAAAGCTGCATAATAAATGGGAGAGCTTTTAGGAATGTGGCTTTGATGGATTAAATGGACGAAATGAAAGAAATAATCTCATAGTAATTCGCTTGAGTGATTAGGAGAAAATCGGATTAAAGTCTTTGAAGTCTTTCATATTCGTTAAGTAACAATGAAATTTTTGTTAGTTATCACTTAATTATATTTAGCTAAAAATAACCATGACCTAACTTTACCATATTTTGTAATTCGCTTTATTTATTTACTTTTATCATTTTCAAATTCATAATAATCAAGTACATAGTTTGTGTTAATTGAATCTTAAATATAATATATTTTTTTTAAATATTTGGGTCATCTTTACTTTCAGTACTTTCTAATAGATTTATTACATTTTTCTTAATTTCCTTTGCCTTTTCCATTAGGAAAAGAGCATTCAATTCAAATTTATAATATATGTTTAACAGATAATTTTTCTTAAGAATTTTTCTTAACAGTTGTCTAATTTTGAATTAAATGTATTTAAGTTGATTATTCTTTATTATTGTTAAAGTTAAAATATGATTTAATAATATAAGTACTTATAAGAAAGTTTTTGTAGCTTTGATGCAAGGTGACAGCTGTCATTAAATATTTAACATCATCTCTGGTATCAATGATACTTTAACTTTCGTAATAGAACGTATAAAGTTTTTGAAGCTTTGATGCAAGGTGACAGCTGTCATTAAATATTTAATATCATCTCTGGTCTTAATGATACTTTAACTTTCGTAATAGAACGTATAAAATATTTTAAGCTTTGATTCAAGGTGACAGCTGTCATTAAATATTTAATATCATCTCTGATCTTAATGATACTTTAACTTTCGTAATAGAACGTATAAAGTTTTTGTAGCTTTGATGCAAGGTGACAGCTGTCATTAAATATTTAATATCATCTCTGGTATGAATAATACGTTAACTTTCGTAATAGAACAGATCAATATTATTTTGAAACTATGAATTTAATAATATATTAAGTATAAATAGATCTAAGTTATTTGTATCTGATTTTAACAGAAGATTAATCCTAATATAAAATATGATTTAATAATGTAAGTACTTATAAGAAAGTTTGAAATATTTTAATTAATCTAAAAAAGTATCATGAATTATTATGAAGATAAATATGAAGAAATATTAAATGTGTGTTACAAAACTACTGGAATCATCATCGTTTGTTCATCGATCGTTCAAATAGATTACACAGATGAGGACAACGGAAAGCGAAGCAGTTTATCGCAATCGTCCGACAGTCGGTCTCCTCCTTAGACAATTACAATGGGGATTCTCTGCAACATCTCTCACTATTTTTAGAGAAATCAATAAAACCCGAGCATTTTTATCTCTATCCCCCTGCATGTAATAAATAACGCACTTCAGTATTTCGCATTATTTTATTTTTCATCGCTTGAGATTTTCCAAAGTATTTTCGAAGCTCTACTAAACTGAACTCTTGTTATAAATAAGCTTCGGCGTTTCCGTAAATATTTACTATCATTCTAATACAAAAACATATTTTTAGATCAGTTCAAATATATTTTATGTTTAGATTACAATTCGGATAACGTACATCTTGATGATCGTTACTTTTGGGAGCTAATACAAGTTTAAATTACTTAAAAAATCGAATATTTGTGTATATTTTATAAAACGGTAATTTGTGAACCAATAAAAGTTAAACATTACATTATTATTGTTATCGTCGACCGCAGCCGTTGTTTATCTATTGATACCAGATTTATCTTTCCATTAGCTACATACATAATTATAGATAAAGTTATGTTATTTATATAACGTCGTTGCTTAATTAATAAAACTTTTTTTTTTCTCTTAATTTAATTATATTAAAATGTACGATGTAAAATATAAAATCATTTCTAAATATAACAAACTAATAATTATATAATTTTCAATTATTTAAATATTTAGAAAAAGCTATAATTTGCATACGCGTTTAATTTCCTCACTTTTAAACAATTTATGTTTTAACATTTCTATTTTTAATTTTCATTATTGTAATGAAATGATGACTAACTTTAGAAGTAAAAAAAAGTAAATAATTTCAAATTTGTATTATGTAAAAATTTAAAAAAATTAAATTCCTTTATGGAATATATACGTTGTCTTTAAGGAATGTTAATGTCATTAACATTTCTATTTATAATCTTTATACGTAGAAAAATAAATAAATTTAATAATTATAACAAATTTCGAGGTTCTTCATAGGTTTAGATCAATAAATTTGTATCAATTCTTATTTTTTTTTCTCGATATTTATATAACTTCATTTGGCAATTTTTCAACTGTTTTCTTATCTGTTTTTCAACTAACTTTGAATAATTTATGATTAACCTTTTTTTTCAGGTTTTTGAAATAACAGTAATTTTAACTGAATGTATTGAAACTCCAATATTATCTCAATATTACAGTAATTAAAAGAAATTATTGCCCCATTTCTTAGTTCTTATCGATTTCCACAATAAAACTCCTCGTCTTAATTATATCAATTTCCTAAGTAGTATCAATCAGTGTTCTTCAACTTTTTTCCGTGCGACCCAATTGTTTATAATATGAAGTTTTTGAACTTTTGACGCAAGGCTGTCATTAAAAATGTAACGTCATCTCTTGTAACAATGATACTTTAACTTTCGTAATAGAATATATAACGTTTTTGACGCAAGGTGACAGCTGTCATTAAAAATTGAACATCATCTCTGTTATCAATGATACTTTGTCTTGCGTAATAGAACATAGACATTTTTTAAAGCTTTGATCAATCAAAGATACTTTCGTAATACAACATATAAGACGCAAGGTGACAGCTGTCATTAAAAAATTAACATCATCTCGGGTATCAATGCTACTTTAACTTTTGTAATAGAATATTATAATAATTATTATATATTATTAATTACGAATGTAATAATATATCAAGTATAAATAGCAATTGATCAATTTCTTAATTCGATGATGTCAATGAATGGGCTTTCTCTATGAGATCATTGATTGAAAACTTAATGAGTTTTATGTGCGAGCAATATTAATGTCGACAACGATGGTGTTGTTGATGATGATAATAATAATATAACGAATTCGAATTTATATTTTTAAGGTCAAGCTTGTTACCACCTATCGCAAGAGCAACAATCATCGCTATTAATAGGAAGTGGCGTTTTAATTCCATACTGAATAACAATTTTACATAAGATAGAAAAACGATGTTTCGTATGGAGAGAATAAAAAGTTTCATTTCTGCAAGTTTAAAAATAACCTTCCCAATATTCATCGAGTATCATTTCTATTTCGAGAATTATGTATTCGCTATTGGTGCTCGGTGATAAGAATACATATTTCTTCATTTTATTTATATTTATTTTTTTCTTGTTTGAAATCAATGATGATTTTTATATTTCGTAACAATTTTCGGAGAGAAATTGCTTCGTGAAATTCCAATCTCGTTGATACTGATTGAATTTGTTCGTTCCAGAATCATGGAAGCGGAAAATTCAACGATGACTTTCGAGGAGGCCTTCAAGGCGTTCTCCAAATTCGGCGACATCAAATCCGACGGAAAGAGCATCTCGCTTTCGCAGAGCGATAAATGGATGAAGCAAGCCAAAGTCATCGACGGCAAGACCATCACCACCACCGACACCGGCATCTACTTCAAGAAGCTCAAGTCCCTGAAGGTTTCCCTTCCCGATTACATGAAATTCCTCGAGGATTTGGCCAAGGCGAAGAAGCAGACCGTCGAAGACATGAAAACGAAGATGACTTCGTGCGGGGCTCCAGGTTTCAGCGGAACCGGCGTAAGTTAAACAATTAGTAACTCTTCTTAAGTACATGTTAAATATTCTTCAGGTGGCCAAAGGTAACAGCACCGTGAACAGGTTGACCGACACCTCAAAGTACACCGGAACTCACAAGCAGCGCTTCGACGATTCCGGAAAGGGCAAAGGCATCGCCGGAAGAGTGGAACAGGTCGATGGTTCCGGTTACGTTTCCGGCTACCAGAACAAAGACAGCTTCGGCAAAGCCTAAACGATTTACGCGGATTTAGTGCACAAACCGAATTTAGTTAAGTGCGGATGAGAGTTTGAGAACGTGGATGTTTTCAAAATTTATATATTTTTAGGAGGAATTGTTTAAGAGAGAAAATATGTATACAACGTTTGGGGATGCAGCAGCTTTTTAACATTGTTTTTAAATCGAAAGCTTTGTCAATTTTTCAGTAGATTCAGTAATCAAGTACGAATTATTCTGAAACATAAATTGTTTCAAAATTAAAATAAAATCGCTTTTAAAAATTATATAAATAAGTAAAGCCATTTATTTCCTTTAATAAAAATTAAGCACGTTTAAATTATGAATAGTTTGTCTGTACCGAGGATTAATTCATGATCCTCATTTCACGTAGATTTATTTATTACCATTTTTTGTAATTTTTAAAAATCAATAAATATACTATTATTTTGTTTACTTACATCTTACTTTACTTTATTCGAAAAAAAAATTCCTTTCCTAAATTTGATACATGCATGTTATTTACACATATCATAATTTTGATCCCAATTATATAAAATACAATATTAGTTTTTACAATTTTATTTACAATCTATCACAAAAGTAAATTTGTTGACGATTTTCCGCTGGTTTATTGTAGATTTCCTTGGTAAATTCTGTCTACTACTACTACTATTTCTAAACGTATTGTTACAAGCAATTAATGTTTATATGAAAGTAGTAAAATACATAAAAAATAAGTGGAACAAATAATAAATAAAGATAAGAATACAAACGAAACCAATGATGATGAAATAATAATAACAATTTTCTAGTAAGAAATTTATTCAAATCATTCATTGTTACAAAATTACAGCAAAATTAAAATAAATACGCTAAAAATTAATTAAAATGGAAGAATTAAATACAAAAATATAATAATTTGCTTTCTATTAGAATTTAAGTTCGTTTTATATTTAGAGTTGCGACGAATAATTTTTTGAATCATTCAAATCGCGCCCAAAACTAGCTCACTAGGAGACTATTAAATGCAGGAGGTATAACGTTTCTCCACATAAAATTTCCTTCATAAGAGTATTAACTTCTTAAACTCATGATCTCCTGGTAATAAAGATTTCGAAAATCCCATTTAACACCATGTATTTGCAAATCCAAATTCGTTGTTAAACCAAAACATTTCAAATTTCAAGGTTATCCTATATATATATATATATTTATTTATATTAGTTAGAGTAATTAATTAAAATTGTATCAAGTTTAGAAAGAAATAAATAAAAACAAAATCTCTATTAATAAATTATCAAAGAACGAACTCACTAATTTTGTTTATATTTATTAAATATTAATAATAATAAATATAATATTATGTAATAAATAATTAATATGTTTACTTGTATAAATAGCAATGATTATCAGTTTGAAATGGTAAATAAATAAACGAGTTACAATAATAATAATACAATTATATAATAAAACTTTAACAAAATATTAATATTTTGCTGCCATCTACCACTTAACCATGTGAAGTATAATTTAAGTTGTTGAACATGCGTGTAAATCATTTCCTTTTCCTGTCTCC
Source organism: Nicrophorus investigator (assembly GCA_963457615.1). Lineage (NCBI taxonomy): Eukaryota > Metazoa > Arthropoda > Insecta > Coleoptera > Silphidae > Nicrophorus > Nicrophorus investigator. The sequence continues at coordinate 28,493,585 of OY735142.1, forward strand.
ATTTTTCCAATACGTTTTTCTTTCACTCTTGTGCTATGGCGACGAATGGTTGAGAATAATATTCTCTTAAAAGTTAAGAAGGAATTAAGGTATGTAGCGATTACTAAACCTAATTTAATTTCAATATTTTATAAGACACTTTATGTGTCTGTACTTAAGTAATTTTTATTATTTATTAAGAATATTTTAAAGACCAACCACGTGGTTTCTTTTAAATTTGTTTTGTATGATGATCAATCATGACGGTCTTCTGATACATACCTGATGAGAAACCCTTTCTCTAAACCCAATTACAATATCTGATAAAACTATTATAATCAGTAGTTTTTTTTTAATATCCTAAGTTTCTTTGTGTACTAATGTATCATTTTTCAGATGGTAGATGAGCTGGGAAAGTTGGTTTCGTTTCAATGCGATAACTGATGTAAGTATAGCTCAATTGCTTTCTTTATTTAAGTTGTAAATTTGTTAATTACAATGATGATCAATCATGACGGTCTTCTGACACATATGTGATGAAAACCATTCATTCTAAACCCAATTTCTTGTCTGATTTTGCTACAGACAAATTTTTTTTTTTTGGAAATTTAAAAACATTATTTTTATATTCTTCATTGTTTGTTACAGGTTACATTTCCTGTTATGATGGCAGTTTGAAAAGTATAATCTGTCGGGTTGCTAAGATGGAAAAACATGAATATCGTTCTGTGATCAAATTCTTTGTTTTGGAAGGTTTATCGGCAACAGAAATTCGCACCAAGATGGTAAATGTCTTGAAGCAATCTGCTCCATCATTTCCAACTGTGCACAGGTGGACTTTGGAATTTAAACGTGGTCGTACAAGCGTTGAAGATGACCCACGTAGTGGGCGTCCAAAAACTGCGACATCGTCAAAAAACATTCAAAAAGTCCATGATATGGTATTAGATGATCGACGAGTAAAAGTGCGAGAAATAGCTGATGCCATAGGCATTTCAACAGAACGAGTTTTTCATATATTGCATGCAGAATTGAAGATGAAAAAGCTTTGTACGAAATGGGTGCCGCATTTGCTAACAATTGATAACAAACGCATGCGGATGCGAATTTGTCAAGCATCTTTAGAATGTTTTAACAAAAATAAAACTGATTTTGTTGATCGATTTATAACAATGGATGAAACTTGGATTCACTACTACATACCAGAGATTAATGAAGCTGGTTCAAGTGCGCCAAAGAAGTCAAAAACTGTTCCGTTAGAAGGAAAGATTATGGCATCAGTTTTTTGGGATGCAAAGGGAATTTTGTTAATAGATTATCTTAAGAAAGGTAAAAAAGTTAACTCTGAATATTATACAAGTCTGTTGGATCAATTGGATGGAAAAATTCGTGAAAAAAGACCTGGTTTACAGAAAATAATCTATCACCAAGACAATGCACCAGCTCACAAGAGCGTTTTGACCATGGCTAAAATCAACGAATTGAAATATGAATTGCTTGAACATCCATCATATTCGCCAGACTTAGCTCCATCAGACTACCATCTATTCCCAAACCTGAAGAATTTTCTTTCTGGAAAGCATTTTTCGTCCAATGAAGAAGCAATTGATGCTGTAGACAGTTATTTTGCAAGTCTTGATACAAATAGTTATAAACATGGTATAGAAATGTTAGAGAAACGTTGGACTAAATGTATTGAGTTACAAGGCGATTATATTAAATAATTTTTGAATCACAAAATTCATTTTTTCCCTTTTGCTTTCAAAACTGCTCCAGTTCAGGATGATGTTACTTTTAAAGATCTGTAAGTATAATTAAATAATGTATTTTCATAAAATATTATATAGTTTAATTTAAATTTAATAACAAATATTTGCATTTAATATGATTATATCATATACAAGACGAGTGTTCTATGAAGACAACTTTGTATAAGGCAGACTATGATAATAACTATTAATATTTAAAGCCAAATTTCGTGAATTATATAAACTAATGAACGTTTTTATCAGTTTTTCAGCGGACAGCCAATTGACGTTATTTCTTATCTTTACTGATTAGACTATGACTTAAATGTAAGTTTATTATTGAAAATGAAACCCCCCCATTATTACATCTCAATATGATTATATCATATACAATACGAGTTTTCAATGACGACAACTTTGTATAAGGCAGACTATGACAAATTTATCTCAAATCCTTTCAATATTTATTTTTTTTATGAATGGAAAGTAATTAGAATTTATTATTTGCAGAATACCGCGTTACCATTGACTTGACAGATTGATTTATTTAAGTAAGTGTTAACTGATTGATCGACTTAATTATTATAGTTTCTATATGATTATATCATATACAATACGAGTTTTCAATGACGACAACTTTGTATAAGGCAGACTATGACTTTTAACTTGAAAATCTGAAAGTTGTTTGCAAGATGTACGTTTTGCTAAATTATTGCTTTGTTTTTCAGGATTTCCGGGATCACCAGATTGGTCTGTGGATGGTCTATTGTTAAAATAGACAACTCCATACTGATGAGCTCCATAAGAGCGAAACCAATCTATTTTATTTCTTGGAATAAAATTTGTAAAAAATCATTTATTTTTTAGGTAACATGAATAGTTTTGTGAATGTTTATGATAAAAATGTTAACTATTTCAATAGAAAATAAAAACACTATACAAAAATCAAAATTAATTCTCATCTCTTCCAAATTCCATATTCATTCCTTCATAATCGATAGGTTCATCTTTTATGCAAATTTCTCCTTTCGCATCTTCCGACAGATTCCGTTTTTTACCTTCGATGCTCAAGAATGCTTGCCATGCTGTATTCATTACTTCCGAATACGGCTGTTGCATATCTGTAACTATATTTTTTGTATAATCATCAGATGTAGACTTCGGCACTGCAGATTGCGACGTATGAGTTTCGTTGATACGCACTGAATGTCTGTTGAGGTTGCCTTGACGTCCTTCGAAGAAAATATCGTTTATTGCCTTCTTAGCGAACATCTGCTGATCCGGTTCCAATCTTTTGAACTCCAACGCCCAACTTTTCCCCAAAATATTCGCTTCCTCGTCATATTCCCCCCCTTCCAAATTATTTCTTTCGGTTGTGGATATTTCTGCAGCAACTGTGTTTTGAGCTCCATCAGCCTTTAATTGCGTATCCAAAGGACGAATCACCTGAAAATAAATCGAAATTTATTTATAGAATTGAATGTAAAAAATATAGTTTAAAAACTGAAACTCATATACATAACAAACAGATATAATATAGATGTAAATGTAAACTACATGCAGGAGTTCAACTCATAAGAAAAGATGTTATTGTTTGTAAAGATTGTCCCATTCCATAAAATGATTACATACTGTTTTTCTGGGGATCAATTTCATCAGAGTATTATTACCACCCGACTCTGGTTGTGTCACATTGGGCCATTGATTCACTAAAAATCTCTCTGTTTCAATTTGCTTATAATTCAAAATGCTTCTGAAGTGAGACATCAGACTATCATTGAATAGGTTTATGAGACTGTTTGCTACTTCTTTGTCAGGGTGATATCTTTCCACAAAACTTTGCACTTCACTCCACTTATCACACATTTTGTATATCAAGAAATTGGGAACATCCTCCTCTGTATCTGAAGATGTTTCCTCCACCACCATTTTCAGCTGCTCCCTCTGAAGCTGTTCCAAATCTTCAGTGCTAAGATCTTTCCTGTAATCCTTCACATCATCAAATTTAAAGTCTCTGCTTTTGCCTACAGATGCAACATCATCGACAGGTTCAGCCTTGATGTCCTGAATGTTTCCATCTTCCACAATGTCAGGCCACAGTCTCTTCCAAGCATAATCACTAAAATCTTGCACATAACTCTGAGCAACTTCCTTGTTAGTCTTTCTAGATATGCCACTTCTCCTCTTAAATTTCTGGAACCAGCCTTTGCTAGCTTTAAAGACATCTGCATCAGCATTTGCAACAGGGTTTTTCTTTAATAGATCATCGCGTAATTGCCTCGCCTTCTCGCAAATCATACCCTCGGAAACTCTATCGCCAGCTAACTGCTTCTCATTTATCCAAATAAGCAATAATTTTTCCACTTGTTCAAGCATCTTAGGTCTCTGTTTTGTAAGTACTTTCACCCCTTTCGCAACATCGGCTTCTTTAATTGCCACTTTATTCTTTAATATTGTGCAGATCGTCGATTTCGGCATACCGAACTGCAAAGCCAGATCCGAAACACGAATGCCTCTCTCGTGTTCGGATATTATTATTTTCTTCACCTCAATCGTGGTTCTAACAGTTTTCCTTTTAACTTTGCTATTATCACTTCCTATTTTCACTTCCATCGTTGTATTATTATTTATTACAAGGAAAACACAAAATAAACTGGAAATTCAGAACTAATACGATACAACTCCGTCACACGTCGTACATTTCAGGTATCTGATTACCAAGTTCGGGAACCGAAATTCTGTTCGGGAACCGACGCCTCGAACGGAATTCAAATATAATTGATCCAACTGACATTCACATATAAATTCAGATGATCGTAAATAATCATGTATTTTTAAATATATTAAATTAACTCACCGACTGTTCAGCTATAGTATTGTTCGAATCACATTCAATATATTTTTGATCAGAATTTTCTCTATCTTTGAGGAAATCCAAGTATTTGAAATACCAATGTTTCGGTTTCAATTTTTCCCGCGCACCTGTATTTTGGTGCTGCTTCTGCAGCTTCACCTCCATACTGTAATACCTTAGAATGAGACATATTTTCTTTTTAACCAAATCTTTGTTCGCATTGGGAATTTTTTCTTTCAGCTTCTTCACCAGCGTATTGTATGCATTCTCCTTTAAAGGACCTGACCTGTACTTGTAGCTCTTCACCATCCATAGCTCCGGAAAGCGTCGGTAAAGTTCAATAAATTCCATCCAAAAGTTCTTCTCATTTATTGGAAAGACGAACGTTTCAAACAAATTTGTTTTTCGCTGTTTTCTCATTGTTACTACGTTTTGGTTTATAATTAGATGCGGACACTCGTAGAGACCAATGCTTAATGTTATGGAATTTCGATGATTAGCACTGTGGTGGCGCAATCATCGAATTTTCAGTTCAAAAACAGCTGTGAGCGAGGCGCCAAATAATTTTTATTTTGAATAATTTAAGCAATTTACTATTTATTATGCAAGAGCTGTATTTGTAACAACACTTAAATTGTGATTAATCATTATAAGTATACAATTATAGGACGCGCCAGTTGAAAATGGAAATTGGAAAGTGCGCTATCTTGCGTTAATTGGTTGAGTTAATGGAATGTCACCACTTGCTATATATGCAATATTTGGTACATCAACAAAACATAACCTCTACATTTTATTTGGAGCTGTTTATAATTAAGCTTGTTTTTAGTTTATAAGTGAATAAATATATGGAATAATGGAGTGCGTGCTTGCAAATGTTGAGAACATCAGGTTTGACATAGAAGTAGCGTTGGATGAGCAATATGGGGCTCTACCATTGCCTTTTCCTGGGATGGATAGTAAGTGTTTTTTTTTTAAATATATTTGATATAAATGTTTAAAGTTTGATTTATATAACTTGAATCATTTGCAGAATCTATTGCCGCTGTTTGTCAATTTTATGCCTCTCCATTGGGGTGCCAGAAAGGCCAGCATTGCCCGTTCCGCCATGTCAGAGGTGATAGGACCATTGTGTGCAAACATTGGTTACGTGGCTTATGCAAGAAGGGAGATCAATGCGAATTTTTACACGAATATGATATGACTAAGATGCCCGAGTGCTACTTCTACTCTCGTTTCAATGCATGCCACAATAAGGAATGTCCATTCCTCCACATTGATCCGGAGAGCAAAATCAAAGACTGTCCTTGGTACGATAGGGGATTCTGCAGACATGGACCTCACTGCAGGCACAGACACGTCAGGAGAGTGTTGTGCACAAATTATATCGCCGGATTTTGTCCGGACGGATCTGAATGCAAATTTATGCATCCGAGATTTGAATTGCCAGCACCGCCCGATCAGAATCTCAAGGATATGAAGAAACCCCCAGTCATTATTTGCCACTTTTGCGGCGAACACGGACACAAGGCTATTCACTGCGGGAAAATGGGTGTCGATTCCAACAACATCCCATTGGAGAACAACCATATGCACAACAAGAACGGCCATCAGCTGGACGGACAGAATCCGCAGCTCTTCCAGAGGGTCATGCCGAAGAAGCTGGAGGACGTGACTTGCTACAAGTGCGGCAACAAAGGTCATTACGCGAACAGGTGTCCAAAGGGTCATCTTGCTTTCCTCTCGCAGGCCAAGGCGCTGCAGGACCATCAGGACAATTGAATTTCTATTATACAAGCATTTAAGACGCTATAGATAGTGGAGGTGTATAATAAATTATTTTTTATTTAGTCTTTATCATATATATATATATATACTTTTTTGTTCATTTATTTGATTTTTTTCTTTCCTGCATTTACATTCATTGTACATTACATTTATGGTTATTCACGAAAAATAATTCGGTTATACAATTCACCTTTTATTTATATATATATTATATATAAATGCACAATTTCTTTTAAAAAAATATCTCACAAGCTACTTGGTAGAGTTCACATCTTTCAGACAGACTAGAGTTACAGTTTTTGCGATAAATCATTTAAAATATTAACAATAGAAATAAAATCATGAACATAAGCTACACAATTATCACAGTCGTACACAAATGTTAAATACTAAATTATTAAAATTAATTTAAAATAATTTCCTGAATGAAGTCTATAAAATAGTGATTTCAAAATCGGAAAATAGCGTAGTTTGGAAGCGGAACGGAAGTATAATTATTATGTTTTCGCATTTTATAATGACAAATTTATGATTTCATAACAAAATTTACGTAATTAAGATAATATTGATTGTATTAATTAATTTATGAATAAATATATTTTTTTCTATATTCTGAAATATAACATCGATAATTATTTTTAAACAACTATTATACGAATTCAAAGATATTAGGTACATTAGATTGTCAATGATGTAAGCTTTGAAAAATCAGTAATTTTCTTTTCCAACAAGAAAAAAAAACATTAAACTCATCACATAAACGTAACGGTAACGATTCAATCCTTGGATCTAACGAGATTAAGGACATATCATCAATTCCTGAAATGTCGGGAGATATAATTCCTGCATTTTAGTGCGCGTCTCGGTAGATCGTTTAATTTGGAGGATAGTTTCAATGTAATAGCTGCATTCAACCTGAAAGTGGATTGTACGGACAACTCCCATTACAACAGCAAAAATCGTACTTCCGTTTCTTAAAGACCAATAAACGCTCTGTAAATAGCAATAACAGTTTACAATAACAATTACAATAAAGTTTACTTTAATTGTATTCTGAAAAAAGTTTCGATTAAAGTATAAGATAAAAATTGCGTTTCCACTTAGAATGAGAATCATAAATTTGTCATTTTGTTACGAATACTTCGGAAGTTATCGATGTAGATTGAGTATCTTCGATTTAGTTGAGAATTAGTACCAGTTGAAACGAGACCCAGTGAACTCTACTTACAAAGTAAAATTAGCATTTTGTTTTTGGTAAGTAATACAATAAGTCAACGGCACAGTTAATAGTAATAACATAGACTTTCTTTATAATAATAAATATGCAACGCATCTTGAAGTAGTCAAGTTTCTCTCGAAAGTTGTTGCAAAGTGTGTCCGAACAGTAGACGCGCTTGAGCATAGGATTATTGCTGCATTAATGTAATTATTATTTGGACTTCAAGTTGCTTCTGATGAGGAGGAAGTGTTTAAAACTACCTCGAGCTTCGTTCAATGGGACATCCAACTTTCGAGATATCCGTCTTCGCTGATTAATAATATGTTTCATCACATGAACAGATTGTCTCTAGCTATAATATAAAGTTATGGGATATGTGACACAAACATTATTATTATTATTATTTTCATCAAATTTATATACCTTACATTCATGGTTACAATTTTTAAAATTATTTTCTGCTTAAACATGAACATTTTAGAAACCCGAAGGAGAAATATAGTGAAGTAAGAACATTTATATCAAGTACATCCAATGCTTTTCTCTATCGTTTCTTCCACTATTCACGATTTACTTTTTATTCTTATTAAAGTTACTATAGAGATTGTCGCGTTTTCAATGTTAGGCCATTGATTAAGTTTATTTTATTTTAAATTTCTTTAGAACAAGCTAGGAAATGTTAAGATTTATCCGTTATCCATTCCACGTCTACAAATAGGTATATATATATTATTATTAATATAATTATTAATCATCTTCAAAATATACTGTGTATATATATATATAGTCTGCACTATTAATTCTTGTATCAAAAATTGTATGTATCTCACTTGATCGACTCGCAAAAATATGTCATGAGTAAAAAATTAAAAGCAAAACGAGCTTCCAAAAGACCTCAAACTATATTTCTTAAATTCATTTAATTTTTTTGTTGAGAGGGAGGAAGGAATTCAGTCTCATCGCGTTTTCATCAATTCATTATTTTCCGTCCTTAATGTTTTCACCTTCTTTACTGAATCCTATTAAATAATATGAACAAATAATATAAGTTGATTTGCAAGTTTAGTTTCATGTAGGGTTTGGTTGGACAAGTACGTACATATTGCTGGCAAATTTGTTAAAAACAGTTTGGATTTAATGATTATCATTAAGAATACTTAGTTAGATTCAAGTATACATACAAAGCACACCAAATACACTTAAGAGTTCCAATGATGACATGAGAGTTTGATTGGAGAAGAAGTTTTGAGTTTTGTTCGCTTGAAGAGTGCAGTAGTATGAAAATATCTTATATCAATAGCTTGTTTAGTTCACAACAATTTGAGATTACATTATACATATATATATATTCTTTTAAATTATTATTACATTTACATTGGTGTATATCGCGTCTTGTCTTTTTAATTCTTGACACATTCAACACATCAAATACATTTAGTTTGTTATAATTTTTGTTGTTGTTGTTGCTGTTGTCGTACCAAACGAACATTTAAGATAAATAATGATTATTGGTATGATCATCATTTCATCAAAGTAATTATGGCCCAGAAATTGTTTCATCGTCCGGGATTGTTTTCGCCCAAACGGAAAAGCGCTTTGGTCCATACTCCTTATATATTTTTTCTTTTGGTATTTTTTTTGAAAATATAATATTTATATTTATATATATTTATATCTCTTAAACCTTTTTCAACTACGCGAATCACATAAAAGTTTGTTATAAATATCATCGCTATGCTACTATAATTTGATGATTTTCTTCAGTGGTGTAAATAAAATCTTTTTGTTTTGTCTTTTGCTCTTTGCTTGCTTCTACTTGTTTATACCTCCAAGAATACGAACGTTGCGCGAAGGGAAGAGCTTACGGGGAGTCGTTGGAATCTGATCCAAGGGAGTGGATGGGGAAGAGCGGATACCAGCCGTTGGTGACGGTGGTGAGAGTGATCAGATCCAAAGAGATCTCGGCGCCACCGATTCCTTGGTTGTGCTCGAAACCACCCTGCCTCTCCCACAGCATGATGACCAGACTCCTGCCGAGCACGTCGCTCGCCTGATACCTGAGGGTCTGCCGGAACTGCGGCTCGCAATTATGCCTTACCACTCTGGTTTTCTTCTTCTGCAGCCATCGATCGCCGATGCGAAGATAACACTTGACGTACGTGTCCGGGGGGATCTCCCGGGGCGCTATGTGTCTGGCGCAGACTACTTCCACCTCGAGTTGACCTTTGGACATGAAGAGGCCCAACTTCAACTCCACCGGTCTCGTGCTGGACAACCGGAAACCGCGCGGTTTTATCTGACCCGGCCCTAGGTGCGGCGGCGACGTGCGCTCCGGACTCGACGGTGGAGACTCCTTCGTTTCCGGCACTTCCTTCACGCTGTCCTTCCTCGTCGACGAAATGCTGGACGCTCCTACAAAACAAAGCATGTTAACGTTGAATCGCTACACTCGCATCATCATTAAAACATCTTTCCTCTATCCAATTCTCTCTACAACTATTACGTAAATGATCTAGCATGGTCTCGCTTGATTCACATTTAAATAAATGTTTATATCTAAATATTGAACCGCATGAATACTACATTCTCTAAAACTACCATCTATTCGAAAAAAAAAAAACACGTGAGTCTATTTCTTCGTAAATTATTTTTTTACCAATTAATTTTAACTAGGGATGCAACGAATTTCAGTTCTTCTCTATAAAAATCACAACAATCCCTGAACAATGATGAAATGCTACATTGAACAATAGTTTGAAACTAATAAACATTTGTTAGCATCAAATAAACTAATACTACAACTATATTAGTCTGACAAACTCGGAATCTGATTAATAATAACTTGAGAACAGTTATCTTCATAATTTCTATATTATAAGTGAAAAGTAGCTATTGCATCCCTAATTTCAATTTGATCTAGAAATTTAGTGGTTCAACAAAAAAATTACGTCCCTCCAAATGAAAATGTCATCGACATTTCTAAGCCGAGGAAAAATAAATAATTAAAGAAGTCGAAATATGTATGATTACATAAATTTGTAATTTTTTTTTAATGAAGAAACTATGGAGTTTGCTAATGCTGGCTGCTCGGTTTATTGCGAAACAGTTCATTTACATGTAAATGAAGTGCAGGTCAACAAAGAAGAGAAGCGCGCACACTGAGAGTGGTTGTAAAGGAAAGTCTCTTTGACGTGTTTGAGTGAGCAAACGAGAAACGGTGTTTGGGAGTGTGAGTGGATGAGGATGCGGTAGGTGCATATCCGAGATGTATGTTGTATGCATAGTCAATGCATGGCGAAGTTTTAAAATTAGTTCAGACATCTATGTAACAATAATAATAATAATAATAATTAGGCAACATTAGGCGACAGCACGTGCTCACAAGTTGGAAATCTTACCGGACGATTTATAGATCCGCTAGAGGTGAAAAAAGAGTGTGAGAAGAGAAAGGGTATATCATTAGAAAAAGAGTGATACACATACAAACAGAGAACAAACAAACAGAGAAACACAGACGACGACAACGATCATAATAATTATAACGAAAAGAGTAAATTAGAGAACATAGGGGCGTCTGTAGCGGAATTCGCCTCGAGACAAGGACAAGTGTTACTTACTTCTTTGCCTCTTGTCGCCGGTTAAGCTCATCGTTCTTCCGAGCTCGCCTTTGACGGCTTTCAGGCTCTTCAGGATCTCGTCCGGATCCCTGAGCATCCTTGTGCAACTGCTCCTGCGTCTGTCGCGGCTGTAGGAGCTAGGCGGCGGAACGGCCGGCACTTCCTGCTCTTGCTCCTGTGCGGACTGGAACGATGACCTTCTGGAACCGGGCAAAGAACGCGAAAAGTCCTTTCCCAGTTGGTAGACCTCGACCTCGAGCTGCTCGGATTGCGAGGATCCTCTGCGCGAACCCCAGGCGTGATCGGGATGAAGGAGACTGGCGCATTCGCCGATGGAATCGACGTCGTCGGACACGCTTCTCTGGACACCGAATTCGCCTCTTCTTCCGACAACCGCGATCGATCCCCTCGGGGACGTGTGCGGTGAACGACCCCGTAGCTGCCTGGGATCCTCCAGTCGGCACCAGACCGCACGATCATCCAGAAAAGCCTTCTGAAGCTCCACCGAGCATTCGCCCAGAAAGGCGTGCTCGTTGTGAGGGATCAGATCCCATAGCGTGACGTCGAGGATGCGTTCCATCAGCTCGTCGCCCGGAACCCCCGGGAACGAGAGGTTCGCATTCCAAATTGGATTCTGGCTTGCAGGCGCCACCTCTGTCTGCACACAATGCAATTCCGTTCTGAAAACATACACATTATATAATATTATCTAGTACATAAGACTTAGACAAAGACCAATGTATTTCCATTAAATTCGAAATACCAAATTGCGAAAACGAAATAGATTTATTAGTTTGGGTATGATTTATAGGAAATTGTAGTATATTTAGATTTACCTCGTTTAAAAATTAGTACTTTCCCTAGTTCCGGGCTTATGTTCAAAATATAGTTTTTAAAAGATTGACTCACGTTAATGGCATGAGGCAGATTCTGGCGTAGGCCTCAGGAAGACACCCGAATCCCAGCGTCTCATCTCTTGCAGCCAAATCATCCGCAGCGAGAACCGCGACAACCAGTTCCCTCCTCTCATCGTGGTACCACACCTGCAGCTGCACTCTCCCCGAAACCATCCTCTCGCGCGCAATCTGCTCCTGTTCAATTTCGAAATTAATTAAAACCACAAATGCCTTTTCGTTCAGACTAATCAAACAAACAAACAAACAAACAGTTAATATCAATTCAGGAAGCAACGAAAACATGCTAGGATATATGAATCGAGGCACACTTAACACAGAGTCTAAAAAAAAAAGCTCCTATTCAGCAAAATAAGTTCATGTACGTTTTATATTCGTTCAATACAGAGACATACATAGCGACAGAAAATATATGTGTGACCAAGTTTGAAAAAGGAAATTAAAAACAAGAGGCAAGAGAAAATTATGGATAATAGATCGAAATTATAGATACGTTTTGTATATTTGTATTTTTTTTTTCAATAAATAGAGATAAATAAATAGACAGAGAAATAAAAGGAAACGAAACGAATGAAAGATGAAATAATAATAATAAATAAAACAGTAAAAGTAAGAATCGTGCCAGTTGGGACAGAGCGGGATTCGCGTACCTAGAGAGTTTATTCCCGCGTAGTCCGCAGCTAGAGAGAAAAAGTAATAAAAAAAAAGTAGGGAAGTGTAGGGCTGCTCAAAGACCATGTATGTTAGTTTCTGTTAGATTATTATTATTATTATTAATATATTAATATTATAAGTATATTTTTTTTTGTTCTTTAATTGGGCACTAGTTACATAGACGGCACCTAGATATACATATGTACGTAAGTGGACTAATCTGTCCCAGCTGACACCAGAAAACGACGATACAACAGACGCATCGCATCGACTTCACCATTGGCAAAGCGCATCAATGGTGATTTCGATTTTACGTCCCTAATTTTCAATACACAATGAAACACAACTAAAGATAAATAAGGAAACACACGGAACCAAGAACCAAAAATAAAAAAACCAAAGAAACAAACCATAAAACTATAAATATTATTAGTATATTTTTTTTTTGGATTATCCTCGAACAGTTTTAGCGTACGTATTTTCTTTCGATATTGTCTCCCACCAAAGCCGCAAAAGTCATCCTGAAGACAAAACTTAGGACGACAGTTTCACCCGAAGCAAATTTTTTTTTCATTCATATATAATCTTCAATCTCGATTAGTTGATGATTACATAAATGAATTACACTGATTGTCCTAAACATATATAGAATATTGGACAACTTACAACTTCTTTCATATCAAAAAATGCAAATTAGCAAAATCATAAGCAGCAAACACCCTGTATATTAATATTTTTTATATTTTCATTTTTAATCCACTAACATTAGCCTGGACAACTAGTTTCCTTTATTAAGTTTTTTTTTTTAATATTATTTGTTTATATGTATAAGTATATAGCTACAACAATTTAATATCTACAATATCTTATCCCAAAGGACATATTTACAAACACTATTTGCGAAAATTATAATACAACTACTTCATAACATAAACATTGAACAAAAACACACAAGGGTTTCATCCATATATATTTTTTTCATTTTCTATGCTTCATAGTATTTCCCTCTTATGTACAACTGCAACTCCCGACTGCAACTGAGAGGCGAAACGAAACAATCTTAACGATCGGCACTAAATTTAAAGCTTTAAAGAAATTCAGGAAGGGCGAGAGATTGCCGTGTTTTTTAAATTTTGCTTTTTCCAATTCAACGTAAAATCAAGTTTAACTGTATCACAGAAATTTAGATCGACACGTAAGCCAAGCGATTATCTCATTTTAAAGTAGTCACGTTTCAGTTCGTGACAACTAAGTAATACTAAACAGGAGAAAGATAGATAGAGGGAATCGTTCCTTTCATATTCAACTGGTTTGCATTCAATCGACTAATTTCTTAATCTATTCATCTACAGAGTAGAAAATTTGTTATACAATTATACTTTTAGTATTATCATTTTACTAACATCTAATCTTAGTTATGAAATTAATTACAACAAACACCAAAATCCATTACTATTTTTATCTACTATATTAAAATAAAATTATTTTAGTTTTTTTTTTAAATTGATTGTGTATTATATAAAGCTCGCGTTTTACTTTTTACTAATTTTTTGTATGATTTTGATTGAAATGTAAACCATTTTCGTATGATATGTTGAACTCGTTTAAATGATGCCCGGTGATCGTAGCAGGTGAATCCTTAAAATTTTTGGTTATAAAAAATCTAGCAAAGCGTACATTATTTAGTCATATACATATATAGATATTTAAATATTATTATCATCAATATCAATGGTAATAATTCAGTCAGCGCTCAAGAAGTATGCATTGCTTCAAAAATTCCCATTCAGATTTTCAGTTCAGAAGGAAAGAGGAAATGAGGAACGAAACGTTAGGATACATTCCCGAGTCTCGTTCCTCTCAAATTTTAATTTTGTCTTTTGGAGATATTTTTGTTGCTGTTGTTGTAGTAATAGAAAAATATATTTACAGTTAACTACGTGAAGTGTTTTAGAAATAGATTTTCAGATAAGATTTATATATTGATGTGGCGTATTGTGTCTGGGTCGCGTTGCTCTCTCGCTTTGATTGTACGTAATAAGTAAAGAACTATAATAGTTGCATACAGAACGAGATTAGCTAGTTAGTTATTTATACCGGTGTCTTTGGGAGTTTCCTTCTAGTCGGCGACGACGGCGCCTTGTCCGTTTCCGGTTCTGCAAGAGGATAAATGATGATAAAATTTGCAAAATTTTTGGTCCGCTTATCCACTTACCGACGTGCAAAGCCGTGATGGCCGCGTCCGATGGCTTCCGGTTAATGCTCGGTGGAGGAAGCGGATCGTCGAGAAGGTCGCACATCCTAAGATCTGTTGCATGCTCCACCATGAGTTCGACCATGTCTCCGGTTCTATCCATTATCGAGCAGACTTCCTCGAAGGAACGGTCTATCAAGGAGACGCCACCCCATTCGAGGACTTTATCCCCTTGCTGCAGACCGCCCTTCTCTGCCGGACCGCCGGGAACGGTCCAAACTATGTAAGCGAAGAGGCGACCATCGGGCGCGGTTTTCCCACCTACAACCCGCATCCCGAATCCTCGGGCTGGAACAAACAAAACGGAAATAAACTCCCACGCGCGCCTCGAGATTAAAGGAGCGAGAAGTAATTACGCTTCCACTAATAAGATAATAATCTATTGATGAGAGAAACTTTCGCCCCTCCGCACAAAAGAACCAAAGTTAAAAGGGAAGATTCTGACACTAAATGGATGCCGAAGCGTGTTCAATGTGTTCAATTCCCCAACCCCGAAGAAAATATTATTATGTCAGACAGAAAAACAAACATTTATTAATAGACATCTGTTACTGGCCTCATCAAACAATAATTAATTATAAATCTAAAAATAGATCATTTTTAATTGATAAATCCAAAAACAATTGCAATGCTGTCAATAACGTAACGTAATTTCTGCAAAATTTTATCTTAATAAAAAAATAAGTACTTAGTTGATATTATTACTAAATTAAGTAAGTTTCTAAAAAAAAATTGTAAAATATGTGTGAAGCAAAAAGTCACCTGAATCAGTTCAAATCAAGATAAACGTGCAGGATTATTTCTCCTCATTTTCATCTCAGACGCAATATAAATTGGGGTTTAAGTTTTGCAGAGTATTAGAGTGAAGAAGTGAGTTTTCGCTTTTGTGAAAAATGACGGGAGGAAAGAGGAGTACGGCTAATTTTTCATTTCGAGAGTGTGAGGAGACGTTTCGTTTGCATGGTTTATGGGTTCTAATAATATGCTAGATGGAGGGATGGAAATTGTTATGGATCGTCCGATGTTAGTTTAATTTAAGTGCCCGGGGGTCCGGGAAATAAGCTTAAAAACTTTCGGCGATTCATCATCGTCCTCCGTGAAATTTCCACCATCGTTGTGGACCGAAAGCCAATTATTAAAAGATCGAGTGTCGACGTCGGAAAAGTTTCGTTCGGCTGAGATTAGAATAATAGATGTTTTGTTTGCCTTTCAGGTATTACCACATTAAAAAAATTGATTGTATTGATTATCTGATATAACATTCACTTATTTAATATAATTCAAAATAATAATTTCTATTTCAAGTTTTAGTCTTTCCACCCTTATTATGATTCATAAATTAATTACGTTAATTATACAAAATTCGATGGCAGTTTGAAAAGTTTTGAAAACTAAATCCGGTATTTTTCACATTTTATTTCCTTTCAATTCATATAATATTCCCAATTAATTCTGATGCCGCAACAATGAGTTGCTTTAAAAACTTTTCAAATTATCATCACATTTTGTATATAAGTCAAATTTCAATTAGAAATGTTCTCAAGTTTATCTCTCCATTACATGTTTCTCTACATTTATCATTTTATACTATTTCCTCCTCGCATTCTAATCTCAACCCAACAGTATAGTTACGTGGTCTCCACATATTTGCATACATTATACCAGTTTCATTTGTATACACATATACTCACTAATCTCCATATTTTCAACACTTTATGTAACCTCAACAACTTACAGAATCTTCTATATCACTTATAAAAATTAATTTCATACCTGTTAAATTTAATATTGTGAATCAGAATTAATATATATTTTCATTATTTATAAAATTGACTCAAGTTAAAATATTGCAAATATTTAATATTAAAATCGAATCAAGATTTTCAGAACTATATTTTACTAATGTGTTATTTTGTCTCAATTTTACAATAAAAAAAATAATTTAATTAATTGATTATTTTGTATGAAAGGTATTATTTTATGGCTTTTCAACGTTTTATATTTATGCATATTATTCTTGTGCATCAATAGAGTGGATTGAGCAATTGTAGATGAACGTGCTGACTGTGCGATAAAGTGTTAGTATTGATGGAGAGAGTGTGCTCAATGCGACAAAGCAACATTCGCGTTTGATGGATTATCCTTGTGTGATTGGATTCGCCCGATGCGAACCAGGTGTAATTAGGTGAGCGGCGATGATGTAATTACATCAAGATGAATTCGGAGCGGCGCGGATTTCCGGGAGTTTATTTGGAGACGGACATGATTAATCGTTCATTTAAGTATGAGGTGAGGTGAGTGCCGTTTAGCGGCCGAAGATGTTCGTGTGGAATGGGTTGAGGGGTTTTGCGGAGGTTTTGAGGCCGGCGAAGTTGCGGGGGCGGCAGCGGTAGCGGCGACGACGGCGGCGATGGAAAATATAAATGGGATCGACCGGATGGATCGTTGCGGCCTATCGATCCGGAATACATGTAGAACCATACCATCTCATCCCATCTCATCAAAGCAGAGCAGAGACGTGAACACCCTTCGCCGCCGCCGTCCTCACCAGTCGAAGCCACCACCGCCAATCCTCCTCCCTCGGCAGACGGCTAATTTATGAATGTGCTGGATTGACCTGTTGCGAACGAAACGCGAGACCTGTTGAGTTCGCTAATTTACCACCGATAGACGTCGGCGATTATGTACACACGTATTAAAGATAATGCGAAACCGACATGTAATTCGTTACACTTAATCTTTATCAAAGCCGAAATACGGCCCAGACGACACCAGACCCTCATACAACCCAACACCATCAACGATCTCTTCTCACTCAGCATAATTCAAACTTTCATCTGACAGACTATACCCAGATTTACATTACATATCAAATTCACAAAATTTATTTTAAAATTATACTTAAGTAAAATAATTCTTGGAATTCGTGTATTAACACCAAAAGAAATTTTATGAAAAAATGTAATTGTTAAAAAAGAAAATATCAAAGAAAAGTTATAATAATTAACATAACTTTTAAAAGAAAAATTGTTCATTATTTTTTTTCATCATAAACGTATTATGTAAATTTCATAAACGTCTCAATATTAATTAAATTGATTTATGGAGCAACTTTTTTCCAGTCTCGATTCAGAGGCAAAAAGAATTTTATTTAAAGGACATTAATATAGCTGACAAGGATTCAATATGACAAAGCTAAAGCCAGACAGAGATCCGTACAGTTCATTTTGTCTCTATTTTATATTTCCTATAAATCACTCGCGAGTTTGTAAACGTCCACTTTTTATACAACTTGGCACGATTTTTCAGGAAAAGTTTAAAAGCTTCTACATTTACATAAAAATAGTTTCTTTAAATATTTATCTGTAAAGAAAATATAAATTTATATTCTTCTAATAAAATTAAATAAGTGATTCAAATTAAGTAATCATTTTTATAATTACAAAATATGTATTTTTTTAAAGAAAAAAGTTTTTTATACCCGGCGCATCCACCAACTCTTGTATCAAATATAAATTAATAACTTTTTGTTTTAATTACCCAACAGATTTAAAAAAGGAATTCTCATGATTGCTTTCAAAATAATTTCAAAAAAGGAAAATAAAAATTTAAAAAATATTAAAAAAAAATAGCTGGGATAAAATTTTTGAAATTAATTTTTGAACTAGATTTTAAAACAAAATTATTTTAAACTTATTTTATTTCTCGAACAATATTCTGTACAATATTTTATAGAAATCTGCATATGATATGATCTTTTAAAATTTTTACCACCAGTTATTATTTCAAAATAAATGTACACAATGAAAATACAAAAATAACAAACCCTAACAAATGTTATGGGAACATGGATTTCGATAATTTTGAAAATTATCTTTTGAACCAGCGCTTAAAACTAAATTATTTTAAAATTATATTATTACTAGAAACCTGTAGAGTCGTTTATAAGATATTTTTTTTTTAGAAAAATATTAACATGATAGCCGGGCGCATCCACCAGTTATTTTTTCAAATATAAATTAATATTTTCAGATCTACTCGATGAATTAAAAAAAAAAGAGAATTTTCATGTAAAGTATAATTAATTTCTAAATAAATTTGCCTAATTAAAATAAAAAAATAACAAACCGTATGGATTTCAATATTTTTGAAAATTATTTTTTGAACCAGTATTCAAAAATAAATTATTATAAAGCTATTTTATTACTTGAATTGTTCTAAGTAATCGTGAAAAATTTCATAAAAATCTGTTGTGTCGTTTATAATATATAATTTTTTTAAATAATTTTTTTATCTTTATACCCGGCGCATCCACCAGTTATTACTTCAAATTTAAATTATTAATTTGTGAACGACTGAATGAAATTAAAACAAGAAAGATTATTATTATTATAAAGTTAAAATTGAATACAATTTATTATGAATGATATTTTTTTAACTACAAGTATGTGAGGTAACAAAGTCAAATAAATCACTGGCCAGATTAGACATTGCAGAACAATATTGCGAATTGGTATTATCGTTGTTATCTATCAATCCTATCTCAATTGCGACGGCAACATCAAATGCTAACCTGATTGTATTATCTCCCTTCGATGTTCTTCACTCGAGTATCATCGCAGTTTCGTGTAATTTCCAAAATCGATACTAATTATCATATCATGTTCACAATCGAATACATATACATTTTACGCTTGATTTGCCAGATTATAACGTGCATGTATAATCAAAGAGATTATCTTAATTTCACGTTATTCTATATTAAATTAATTCGTTTGATTAACATTGTTGACGATAAGCTCAAATTTTATGACATAATAAAGAGAAAATAAAATAATAATACTTCATTAAATTCATTGGAAATTATTAAGCTTTTCATAATCGGATTAAAAGCTTCCATGTGTCTATGAAATTTGAACCATGCTCAAACAACCGTGAAGACTATATAATTAAAAAAATTTTCTTTTAATTAAAAAATGGTCTATATTATTTATTATTATATAATTTTTTTTTGATGCAGTAACAAGTCATGACTATATAAGTGATTTGCTGAAATTCAAATTTTACCATTGTTTTGAAAATTACAAAAACAGCGTCACTAAAACCAATGTAACTTGTTAACTAAATGTCAGATTATCATGAAATTTTGACAGATGTCATCTGAAGGTTGGTACTTCCTAAAAATCATTAAGCGCCATCTATATGTCATTCTAAGAATTTATTGAGTGAGGTGGTTATATTTAAGTGCAAATCAGAAATTTATTTACTGTTGATCTTGGAGGTCTAAAAAAAAATAATGCAAATGTAATTTACGTATGATTTTGTTCTGTAACGACTTGCAAATGAGTTTTATTTTATCGGAGGTAAAAAGGCGTGGAAGGACGTCGTCCCATTGATCTCCAATGAAGTGAAAATAATAAGACTTCACGAACGAAACGAAACGAAACGTTGCCTCCTCATTATTTCCGAAGTATAACAAGAACGGGCGTCTTTCTCCCATTGTAATTTCCATATTGTGCAAATCAATTCGATCCATCCAAGTGCCGTTGCCGATGGAAAATAGTTTTACAGCAAAACGAATCTAATTGGGGCAACACTTTCTTCGGCATTAATCAAATTGTCCGTACGTGACTTTGTTGCCTTGAACAAAAATACACTGAGATAAAGTGCTAAATAGATTTATTATCCTCTCAGGTGGGTTTGATTGATGGTTGTCGGTGAAATTGTATGTATTATTTCCTACTCAGTTCGTTCACTTTTTCCCGGTTTTATTTACCCGTTGTATATGTGACTCGGAAGAGATTTTTCGGGAGACCCAAGTTTATGTTTACTCGAAGAGCAACCGACAACCGCCCCGGAAGTATTTGCTTCCGCAAAGCCCTTGCGCACATATTTAAATTTCCAAAAAAAAAAGAGAGAAATAATAAACCGACTCGTGGCTTTTCCAACCCACACATTTCCGCATTTATACACATCCGGAGAAGGAAGCAAAATATTTGCTTTCCATTTATTTCTTTTAATTCTTTCATATTATGCAACAAAGATAATTGCGAAGTTTCTTTAAATCATCTGCATTCAATTTCTCATTCTTGTTGCTGGTTGGTGGTGGTGAGGCACCTTTGAACAATTGAATTTCTTCGTCTCCGAGGAGATTCTTTGAGCCTGGGCTGACACGAGGTCATTATTGATTCAGCAGGAGGAAGAGTAGGGCCGAACCCTCCGAACACGCCTCTCCCGTTAAACGCCAGACACCAGACCCGAAGTTCTCGAGCACAGTTTTCTTTTTGTTCTCGTCTTTTGGTATCGTAACTGGAATTTAGCACCACAGGACTTCGCGAAAGTTTATATCACCTCGTGTATGCCTCTAATTCTAAATCCGAAAGTTAATTGTTGAATCTTCATATATTTAAAAATTTTCTGATAATTTCAAGAATCCCATAACATTTTTCATCAAATTTTAACAATATTTTTTTTAAACAAGAATTTTGATTAAGAAACATAAATAAATTGTAATAAAAGAAAACTCTATTAATCTTATTTTGGTCCTAGAAAAGCAAATGACATTTGAAAAACTAGTAATACCTAAAAGTATATAGGGCGAATATATATGTTATATAATATGTATGTTATATATAAAAACGTTAAAATCTAACAAATAATATAAGTATATCAAAGACTAAATGGTTTTTAAAATCACATTACTCGACCAAAAAAATAATATTCTAAATTTAATTATTTTTGAGGCATTGTTACTTTGTGCTCGACAGTATGCAAATTATGAATAAATTTGCGTCTTTGAGAGGGCGAGAAGATTAAAACGAATTGATATTAAAATAAGGTATGCGTGTGCGCCCCTTCGCCCAAAAGAAAGCCTTTCAACAACGCTTTTAAGTAGACTTTTAGCATTAAAGACCGACAAGATCGAGTATTTCGATGAACGTAAACTCGAGCAAAACGTTAACATTAATGCTTTATAATTCATTGATATTGCAAATTCTCTAAGATATTTTGAAAAGAAAATATTGTGTTTTTAAGTTGATCATTTTGTGTAAAATTGTTATCTTTCTGATTGAACTTGAATGCAGTATTTGTTGCAATTTAACAATTTGTTATGTCACATAAATCATGAATCCGATTAAGTAGAACTCGTCGCATTGGCAAAGCAGCATCAGCATGTAATATCACCGCATTCCATAAGCCATATCTAATTACAGTTAGTGACTACAAATCCTAACCTGTGAGCTATTATGTACCGAATACTAAGAGGATTCCTACCTGATTAGTTGCATCAACATCGATAGAATCGTAGATAAAACTTATTTAAACAATTTTTAAATTATTATATAAGCAAGTAATTAATATATTTTTTCATAAATATTTTAAGGATTTTGAATTTCTTTTAACTGATATATGTTGCATAATTTTATTATGTAACATTTATTAAAATAATATTATGAATTAAGTTAAATAAACAGTTTGCAAACAATATGA
Source organism: Nicrophorus investigator (assembly GCA_963457615.1). Classification (NCBI taxonomy): domain Eukaryota; kingdom Metazoa; phylum Arthropoda; class Insecta; order Coleoptera; family Silphidae; genus Nicrophorus; species Nicrophorus investigator. The sequence goes on from OY735142.1 coordinate 28,516,103, forward strand.
AACCACAAATTAAAATTATTTTTGTAAACATGTGCATTAAAACCATCGTTGCGAGTTGGAGAGTTTCTGTTAGCGCTTTGTCAACCGAAGGTTTCGTAATAAAGGCTGTTATAAAATACTTGCGATAAGTCATTAATTTATTATAAAATTATTTTTAAACACAGCAAATATTATATAACATTCTGATTTGTTCAATGATATTTTTCTTTGTAATAATAGCTTATTAATTTTAATAAGAAAAATCTGTAAGGGATGTTTTTTTTTAATTAGATAAAAGTTTATCTCAAACGATTTTACTTACTAATGAAGGTTTCATTTAATATTTACTATTTTTTGTACAAAGTTGTATTATTTTTTTGTAATTTGTTTAATGCAGTTGGGGCGCCGCTTTTATAGATTAAATATTCGTTAATTGTATCTTTGTTGCAGTAAAAAGTAACGAGGTCGCGGTAATAGCGCCCGGGGTTAATTAGTAGCAGACAGTTCTTGCCGCGGTCATTGGTTCTGACAGTTGAAATTAGTTTAATACCAGTAATAAAGTAGTTGAATTTGCGGTCGTGGTTCTCGCTGAAACGAGGATAGGATAGGTGGGAGGAGGATGGCTGTCTGTGTATAATATATATAATTTGCGATGTGCAATCGACGTGTCCAAGGGTGAGCAAGCATTTGCCGATGAGCATTCTCGCGATCCGTCGAATTCCATCCATGGATGGCGGCTTTATGAAGATCCGCGTCTCATCCACCTCCTCATAACTCCCCAAACACCTCCCATGCTCCACTTACAGGATTCCATATTCATGGATGTATGCATACACCCAACCTCTCCTCTTCTTCATCTCTCGCCATTACGGCCATCAGAAACGTTCGTTCCCTTCTCTACACCAATTACCGCATCTTTCATTCGCCTCGCATTTCCAATTCCCTCGTAGCAAGTGTCTACTTAACTAAAATGCATTTGGACACAGCACCTACCACCAACATCACACTCAACTATCGTTTAACAGGAGTTTCCAACCTTTTATTAATATTTCAACCCACATAAAATAAAATATGTATTTAATTCATCTCTAAAACTTGATTTGTGACGATATACGAGGGCAGTTTTAAATATAATTATTATTGGTATTAAATGATCAAGAAATGAAAGTGCGTGAAATACCTGATGCTATATGAAATTCAACACAATAACTTTTCCATATTTTGATATAGAATTCAAGAAAAAGGTTTGAGCAAAATAGGTGCTGCAATTGCTTATAGCTATTGATAAAACTTAGATTCACCATTATGAAACAATAATTGAAATAATGGTTAGAAGGCAAAGAATATTCCATCAACAGGAAAGGTTATGGCATCAGTTTTTTTGGAATGTTAATTTTTTTACACGAAAAAAAAAAATATTTTTTTCATAACTTTTCATGGAATCATCTTACTGTATAATGAAAAATTCGTTTGATTTATATGTTATAATTATATAATAATTATTTTAATGTAACATATTTATTCATAACCTTTAATATAATTTAATTAGTTTGCAAATTAGTCTTATTAGTTGCAAAAAACAGTCACTAATAATCTGATTTTAGATTAAATGTATCAGATAAAATATTATTTAAAAAAAATGCAATTTTGCAATTCCAAAATTTAGTAAACTAATTTTTGATTCCTTATTGTCTATTAGTTCAATCAATTCTTGTTGCAACGAAAAATGGTTTTATATAATCCAAAACTGGAAATCTAAATTTTCTAAATCTTTGTAACGAATAATGATATTTTTTTATAATTGCTTCAAGAGATCCATTTTTAAATTGCAGACAGTTTCATTAAATTTTCAAAATATAAACAAACCATTTCTCATTTATTCTTGTATTATTATTAAATTTTGTTGCCATAAATTTAACAATTTCCAAAAGAATTAAAAATTTCAATGAAACTCTGGACAACTTACGAACTAGCATATTATATGAAAGACTAAAATTTTTATATAGATATTACACATGTTTTCCATAATCCACAACAATATAATATTTATACTTATTAAAATTGTTATTATAATTAATAACGGATAGTTTTTTTAAAAACTATTTATATAAATATAATTGTTTTTATATTTTGACCTTAAGATTTGTGTATATTTGAGAGTTATTTGCTATTAAGATTGTAATTTGAAATTTTTTATGAATTACTTCAACTATTTGGTAACATGTAGATGATCTATGTAGTTAACATTAAATAAATTGAAACGTCCCTTGTGACCACAGCAATAAATTAATTTAGACAAATGGAACTCATCATACGAAGGTTCTTCTCATTTTTTTGATGGACTCAGAGTGTAGGTGGTGGTGTGTGCATAAAAGAGATAGACCGAGAGGGGTTTTGGGTTAGAATTGAGAGTGGAATTACTCACTTCGGTGAGCTTTGTCCGTTGGGTCTCGCCTTAGAATGACCCTCTTTTGGGCCGCAGTGGAAGGCCCTGAATCCACGTCGTGTATTACGATGCGGATGGCCTCGGCGTCGACGGATGCCTGTCGTCGAGGTGCAGCCTCCAAATCCTCCAGGGCCGGAGTCGGCCTAGGTGCAACCATTGTACGCATACCACCTATATCTGGCCTGAAAAACAATAGCAACAAAAGTTTAAAAAGTTAATTTTTTAACTAGTTTCACATGATTTACAGTACAAACTTTCATATGAAAATACCTCATTTTTAGGATTCACTTCCTGACTTTTGCAAAAATGTGATTTTAGCAGTAAAATATTTACATTATTATTTAATAGTAATAAGTTTTGAATATTTACTTCTTAAATAAATTATGTTACTGATTACCAATTACTTTTCTTCAATTTTGAGTTAAATTTATGTGAAAAGTCGTGAAATAAATCGTATTAAAGATGTCCCAAATATTTTATTTTATGACTTGCAAAAGTGTGATTTTAGAAGTAAAATATTTACATTATTGTTTAATAGTAATAATTTTTGATTATGTAACTTTTTAAATAAATTACATTACTTTTCTTCAATTCCTCAATTTTGAGTAAAATTTTTGTGAAAAGTCGTGTCGATGTCCCAAATATTTTTTATTATAAAAGAATCATAAATATTAATATTTTTATTAAAATGACAAATTATTAAATTAGTATTTAGCATAACTATTACATAAAAGTAATTTTATTACAAGTTGTGTTTTTCAATTTAGTAATGTAATTGATTTATGTTTTTTTTTTGTATAAACTATCATAGCTTTTTGCTAAAGTAATGAAAACCGTTGATGTGAAATTGTAATAAATCTAATTACGTTCGAGCAGCAACAACAAACTGAACTTTTATATATAAAAAAAGGGTAAATTGTTTATGCATTTTTTCTCTGCGCAAATCCGTCGAGGATAAAATCAACAAACTAAAACTAGCAGAATAAAAGGACGATAAATCGAGCTTCTATCTATATTATTGTTGGCGCCGATTTAAAATACAAGAAATAAAAGGATAAAATAAACGTAAAGGTTAATGGGAAAGCGAACCCTTGGTAAATGAACCGCATTATCCTTTGGATTTCCTTCTATTCACGACGCGTTAATGAACACGATTCAATTAAATAAACACGTAAATAATTGGATGGAATTTTTGAATTGATTTACAATTTAATTGGAATACAAACAATAAATAATGTAATTTAAAAACAACATTATTTTGAAATTCTAAATTTAATGAATTGTTAGTGTGTTTTACGTATGTTTGATCATACGAACATTTACGTAATTTATAAATATTCATACTAACGTACATATATCCGTATGAACGTACACATATCTATATGAATATTCAGTGATATTAGTTTTAATAGTACAATAAGCGAGAGCAAAATTGATTTATGCCAAGTTTTCTTTTGTAAATATATGTACAAATAAATATGTAAAAATAATGTACAAAAATCCGTACACGTATCTACACAAATTTACAATTAAATAAGACTTAATTGAGACCACATCTTGTTTTCACTATACGTTTTTTTGTAGGCGATGAAAATTTCTTGAATAATGTATTGGGGTGGATGTGCTCAGCATATCAGAGGAAGGTGGAATAGGAAGAAAGTAATGTACAAATATTCATACTAACGTACATATATTTGCACGAACGTACAATGAAGCTAGTTAAATAAAACTGAGAGCACATCCTGTTTTCAGCACACGTTAGACATGTTTTTATCACTGATGAAGATTTGTTTTGAGTTTTCTTTAGTAAATATTCTGCATTGTATACAATGTTGAATTATATACTGGGGTTGATGTGCATAGAGTAGCGGAGGAGGGCGGAGGAGGAACAGGAAAAATCGAATGGGATTTGGAAACTGCGCCGCACACGTCACATGCACTTTGACACTTCCGCCCATGATAGCGTTTGGTCTGACAATGGAAATATGAAAGCTTTATACATAAAAATCCGTTTAACGTTCGCACGCCACCCGGAAAAGCCGCTTTGTGTAAAAATCCGAAACGGGATTTCGCAACGCACAAAAATGCGATATCACTAATATCGCACCCCATAAAATATGCAATATAGCCGTACACATTTTAATAATAGTACAAATTTCAAACTTATAGTCAATATATTTTTTAATCAATATAATTGGTCACATTTCTGATTCTGAAATTTGAATATACTAAAAAAAAATGATGATATTTTCATTCAATAATTAGACAATTAATTACTCATATAATTAATGCATTAGTACATAAAATCTTTAATTTTAATCTAGAAATTAAATTTATTTTAAATAATGATTTATTATATAAATTTGATATGCAAATTTTATTAATATAAATATTTTAATATTTCCTGCATAAAATAAATAAATATTAAATTGTTAAAAATTAGAAATACAATATATTCGTTATTAAATAGAGTTGGTTTATACGAAGTATAAATTCCGTATATATGTTTTCATTGAAAGTCTATGCGAAATGGAAATTTCATTAAGGATTCGAGGAATATGTAGAGAGTTTAGGTAACAATGCACGTTCGTTTCAAATGAAAATAGAAAGGAACTGGAAGATATAAAAAATGAAAATGAAGAGAACATTCTGAAGCGGAAAGGAGGAAATGTGTGCGTATGTTTTGTTGTATAAACGTTCTTTAACATTTTCTCAATCTGAATGGCTATAGGAATACAATGGTGTTGCTTTTTCGCTGTTGCCGTCAGATCTATGCTGGGCCGATGGATGAAGTGGGTGTGGGTGGTGTTAGAGCTGGAGGACTCAGTTCTGTAGTTTAGGTTTCGCTTGGATGGTGAAGGGAATAAAAGGAGTGGAAGGTTTAGGGGGCGAGGGACGCGATTCGAGGCAGATTTCCCAATTTCCTGCTCCGATTCCCGTTCTTGCATGCACACACATACACCTGATGCTATCTGCGTGTGCACCTAGCACAATCCAGGCATCATAAAATCAATAAACACCCCTCCGCAGACGCGAACGAAAATTTTGCAACGTGTTGCCGGATCCCCAGGACTCCGATTCCACCTACATAGTATACAAATACATAACATCCATATACATATATAAAAAAATATATATTTTTCTACCCTTCACGTTCCTTCATTTATACTACTTTATATATTTTATAACGACCCTTAAAAACCTGCATTTATCACAACCACAACAAAAATTCGAATATAAATTAATGCATACTTCTTCTATTAAAAATAATCTATTTTTCTATTTCAAAATTAAAAAAAAAAAAATAGCCACAAAATCCTCAATTATTCCAGTTTCAATTAGTCCGCAAACTATTTCAGAAGCAAAGTACTTAAATGCGTATCAAGTTAATTAAATATGGTTCTAACACTCAAGTAAAAAAAATAAAGTTGATAATATTTTTATAATTAATTACATAAAAAATAATTAATTATTATTTCATTATTACGTTTATTTTTATGAATTGTTAAATTATTTATCTATACAAATATTTCAGATAAATTATATTCAATTAAAATAAATGTAAAACTAATAAAACGAGATTAATTAATTGCAATATTTTGTAGTCATATTATATAGAACTGAATTTAATAAATCAACACTATAGACAAATTGGAAAACAGCAGTTAACAAAAATAAATATTAACTAGTATTTATTAAGGTAAAAACCTAACCAAAAAACTAATATTCAAAGAAACGTAATTAATTATAACAATGGAAACTTCATGTTTTATTATCGAAAAAAAAAAATCATTAATAATTTACTTTGTAGACACAGTTGAAGACAGTATTAAATAGTTCAAATAATAACGATTTGAAAATTAATAATTAATTAATATTTAACTTTACAATAGCGTTTCTTAACCTTTTTGCAGCGCATTTGATTGTAATTGTACTAAATCCAATTATTTATAATATACAATTTTGACACTTAAAGTGACAGCTGTCATTTTGCAATCCTTTAACAATCTACAGGTTAAAACTAAATGAAAAACTTTAATAAATTTCAGTTAAGTCCATGACTTAATAAATATTAAAATATTTCTGGTTTCTCAATGACATTTAATCATTATGTAAGAATAATATATTCCTACATCCTCAATAAATGCATTTAAAAACGTGCCATTAAAAAAAAACCCTGCATATTTCCTTGCCACAACACGAATATTCATTGCAGGACTTTTATTGGTGTTTAAACGTGGCCATTACGAGCACGTAATTAATACCACCCTTAGTATTGATATTCTGGTTGCTGCTGGCGCTGCATCAGCTTCCGCAGTTTGGTATTATGCATGCGAGATTAATAATTTTCAAATTCCATTATGCTGGGGCATTAATTACTGACTGTATATTATGTAATAATTGAGAGTTCTCTTTTTTCTCCGGCGTCGCTGCTGTAACCGCCGCTTCGCTGGATTGCATCATGGGCGATAAAAATGTATACTGTTTATGCACGTGCTAATATTTATACGATGTTATTATGGGAATATTACCAGTAATCAGAGACGTGAAAAAAATGTCTAGTTTATTAACTGAATATTGTTTCTTTTGACCTGATTCCACTTGATATAACTATAATACTATAACCGAAGCTTATTACATAAATTATTTGTAAATTATAAAATTTCGTTTTTTTTTACAAAACTTATATATGATTTATTTATGACAAAATTGTGAAGTTTTTTCTATATTTTAATGCCAAAAATATTAACTTTTTAAAAATTTATTTACTTTTCATTACAAAAAATAATAAAGTCTATATTACTAATTTAAATTCATCTTTTCTTTAATCATTTCGATATATTTCGATTTATTTCAGTATTTCTCAAAGTTCATTAATAATTTCATGAATAAAATATCTATGAATTTAAAACTTCTGTAACTTCAAGTTCAATTGATTCATGCAGAGAGATCTAATCTAAATTACTACAAAACACGCTAAGCGCTTATTCAATTATCAGAATTAGCATTTTTGAAACACAAATCGACTGAAAAAAAGCAAATTCTACTGAATTTAATTTATACATAGATTATAATATATTTAACTTATTAATCCAATTATTCAATTACAAAAAATATAAAAAACGAAAGTTTACAAATATTTGTAGAAGAAAATAAGTAAACTAGCTCAAAAAGGTTCATGTTATCGAATTTAGTTCATTAAAAATTCGTGAAATTAATTTATTTAAATAAAACTTTGTAGAAATACAAATATAAATAATAGAAAATAATAATGTAAAATTTTATGATATGGAATTATTGATTTTAAATAAAATATTAAAAGTTTTAATTAAATGTAACTTTTAAATTAATGATATTTTTCTTGCAACGGAAATTCTCAGCGCAGAATCCCAGTGAGATTAATTAAACACGTTCACCCGGTGCACAACAGTTGTAGAATAATTATATTCTTGTAATTGCAATATTTTGAAATTAATTAAAAGTCATTTGAAAATGTGCGCAAAAGTTGGTGATTATTTAAATGCAGACATAAATTGAGATGTAAAATATTTAATAATACCATATCAATGAAGTAAATGTAAATTTGCAATTTGGTTCTCTGCAAATTCCATTCTGATGGTTTCCGAGCGCAACAAATCGGACCATTAGAGAAATCCGTCCAGTATTTACCCGGAAAGCTTCGTATTAGAGTAATTTTGTTAGGAGGGGGGCCGCGTAAAATTGCTACAGGGAAATGTAAGTAAATAAGGTTGAATTGGAAAATGTAATTTGTATAAAAAGGACTCGAGCAGTTTTTTTTTCTCTTTCCTCTTCTCCTTCGTCTGTGCGTCGTCTCGTTCGTCTTCCTCGTTCTCTCCGTGGGGGCACTTATGTTCTGTTTGCTTATATAAGTTATAAACTTGATGCCAGGTGATTTATATCAATTTAATCCAGGGGCGGCGGCAGAAACGCGTCTGACGTCAAAACCGCCTCCGTGAAAACCCCGGACGACGTGTGCTGTTAAGGAAATATATCTGTGCCAACGCACGGATTACAACCAAAGGAAACCATTCCAATTTGATCTTTATACATATATACACATATGCTACCGTTGAAGTTTGCAACGTCGATATTCTATCTAAGGAAAATTTTCTTTTTACCGGTAAATATTTTAAGTAAAAACCGGTAATTTTTAAACTTAATAATACACTTGATAGAGTGATAATAGACTTGATAGAGTTAATAAAAAAAAATATTTTTAAAATTTTCGTACATTAACAAATTTTCGTTCAGTTTCGAGTACATCACGTTTTCATATTTAATTGCTGAATGAAAGACGCTAATGTTTTGGTAACTATAGATTTCATCTAAAATAAATTATTATCATTCACACAAAAATTGTACAAAATTTGTACGTTTTCAAAAATATATAAAATTAATTCATATTTTAATCATCGACTTAAAGTAATGTTTTTTTTACATAACAAATAATATCGGAATTAAGTATTGTAACTGTACTTAAAGATTTTACTCTCAATTTTATTGGAAGAAATCTTATTATGTTCATTTAATTTCACGTTTTAAAAATGAAATATTAATATTTTTTTTTTAATTACCAAAATTACAGGTATTGTTCATCAAAATTTAGCAATAATTTCGATTAACACAATAATTTTAAATGAGTTTTTCCCAATTATAAAAAAAACAGTTTTTGAGGCTATACTAAAAATATTAAAAGTAATTAATTGTTTGAATAAAATCATGAACACTTTTTCACAAAATCGTCTCTAGATTTTTAGATTTAGATTTTTTCCAATTTCTGACAATTTCATGTACAAAACAAGGAATACAATTAAGCAATATATAAATAAACTTTATTTGGTTTTTAAAATCATATTTTTCAGAAAAAAAAAATTATAATTATTTTTTTTATTAGTCATTTTTTGATTGATTATTTTTAATTCATAAAATTAAAGTCTATGCTTTAGAAGCAACGGTACATCAGTTTCTAAAACATTAAATTTATATAATAATTTTAAATGAGTTTTTTCCAATTATAAAAAAATACGTTTTTGAGTCTATACTAAAAATATAACAAGTAATTAATTATTTTAATAAAACCATGAACATTTTTACACAAAATCGTCTCTGGCATAAGACGTAGTAAGTTATTTTGTGTACAAAACAAGACGTTATTTGATTTTTAAAATCAAATTTTTATATGAAGGTAAGAAAATAAATAAAATAATTTTGTAAATAATATTCTATAGATTTTTCAGTTTAAAATTTAGTTGGTCAATTATATTTTTAATAAAATTAATTAATTAATTGAAAAGTTTGAAAATAAGTTGAAATTATTATTTAAAATGATTATATAAAATATAACTTTTTATATATTTTTTTATAAGAACAGTAACTTTATGGACAAAATACTTATTCCGCTCAGAACTGCCAATTAATCTAATACATCTTCCGTCTTTCTACTTCATATTTGTTGTTTTCTTATTTTTTTCCCGCATAGTTATCCTCACTCCAGGAGTCCTGGCACGATTATAAATATCTGATATCCGGTCCGTGCAAAACTTTCGAAACGAGCTGAACTTTTTAACAAGTTATAAATAAAATAACTCGAGCTCTTCGGGCTTATACACAGCATATATCATATTCGATTGCAATTCACGTTTGATACACAATAACATTGTTCGAATATGCAAAATATATCTATTTTCATTTGTTAAATTTGTTTAATTATTTCACACTTTTTTTTTATTTATATTATTGAAACTAATATTTTTAGTCCATTGAATTTGAATGATTTTATTTATTGAAGTTACAAAATAAATTGTAGAAAATAAAATCCACAATTTATTTAAAGGATCAGAAATATAAATTCGTTCAATAAGAAAACAATGAATCAGCCTTGTAACAATTGTGCTTTCCAACTTCGAATTCCCAACTCCACGAAACGTTTAGTCTTGCTTCCTTTTTTTTTTCGTATCCTCTTTCGTTCTCGCAACAATTTCGCTTAGTTTGCGACGAAAGTCGTAAATCATTCTATCCGCATCGGATCTTCCATCCATCTTTCAAGCTACAGGTATGTCATACGATTATTAGTCAAAAGCAAATGAACATTTCCAAAAAGCTTCTTTAATTAATAATTTTTCATTACAATATCTTTAATTAATTACAGTAAATTTTAACATTATTTATTTACTTATGACATGTAAAGTATTTATTTTATTTATATCAATTATCAGATTTGTTTTTCATATAATTTATACCGATATTCTAATTGGAAAATTTTCTTATAACATTTATAAAAGTTGTATAATTATTGTGCAATAAACATTATATATTGCTTATTATTTACAAACACTGTTGCATAATGGAATTTCCTGCATTAGTGATTTGAGTAATGAAATGGTCTGATAATGCGCAAATTGGAACGACATCGTTCGGCCGCTTAATTAGTTTCTACGTCCGAATTAGGCGAAATGAAATATGTTATAAATTAATCAAGTTCAATTAATTTTCAAGTGAATTACGTGCGCTGCACCATACACCGCCGTGTGCAAGTAGAATTTAATTATTCGCACGGGGTTTCGCTTTAATTTAATTTCGGAAAGACCTTAAAAGCATATTCATAAATGAGAATAAAAAGGAAATACCAAAAAAAAAAATATTATTAATAAAGAATCATAATACAAAGTTTCAATTAATTTTTTGATTAATATTATTAAGTACAAAATTGCTCTAATAATCAATTACTTAATGAAGTTGTATGAACATAGTGCTTCGATCAGTCCGGATTTTAAATAAGAATACAAAATGAATACCGAAGATTTTTTGTATTAATAAAGATAATTTAGATTTTGTAATAATATAGATTTTCAATTCTTAATTTTATTGATTATTATTATCATTATTAAGTACACTAACTCCTTTAGAAATTGCTCTAATAATAAATTACTTAATTAAATTATATGAGAAATACAAAAATTGTGAATACAAAATTAATTTCGAAAAATGTTGTATTAATAAAGAATCATAATACAAATATTCAATTCTTAATTTTATTGATTATTATTAAGTACACTCAATACTTTAATAATTGTTGTAGCAAATAATTACTTAAAGAATCGATTAGTCCGGATTCTAAATAAGAATACAAAATTAATACCGAAAAAAAAATTGTATCGATAAAGAATCATAATACAAAGTTTTAATTCTTAATTTTATTGATTATTATTATTAAGTGCACTAAATCCCTTAGAAATTGCTCTAATAATAAATTACATAATGAAGTTATATCAGTCTGGATTTTAAATAAGAATACAAAAACCAAAAGCGAAGAATAAAAAATCATAATACAGATTTTCAATTCTAAATTTTATTGATTATTATTAAGTATACTATGTTCTAGCAATCAATTACATAATGATATTATATGAATATAGTGTCCAGATTTTAAATCATAATACAAATTGAATACCGATGAATTTTTTGTATCAATAAAGAATCATATTAGAAAGATCGAATTCTTAAATTTATTGATTATTATTATTAAGTGCAATAAATTCTTCAGAAATTGCTCTAATAAACAATTACATAATAAAATTATATATACACAATGCTTCGATCAGAATCTAAATGAGAAAACATAAACCAAAAACGAAGAATTTTTATTTTAATAAAGAATTAGAATACAGTTTTTCTATTCTTCATTTTATTGATTATTATTAAGTACACTATATCATTTAGCAATTGTTCTAGCAATCAATTATAACAATAAATTACATAAATTTAATAACGAAGAATTTTTGTATCAATTTATTCATTTTATTGATTATTATTATTAAAAGCACTAAATCCTATAGAAATTGTTGTAATAATCAATTACTTAATGAAGTTATATAAACAAATTAATACTGAAGAATTTTTGTATCAATAAAAAATCATGATAAAGATTTTTAATTCTTAATTTTATTGATTATTATTAAGTGCACTAACTGTAATAATGAATTACATAATGAAGTTATAAGAACATAGTGCTTCTAACAGTCCGAATTCTAAATGAGAATAAAAAAACCGAAAGCAATTTTGTTAAAATTTTAATAAAGAATCAAAATACAGATTTTCTATTCTCCATAATATTGATTATTATTATTAAGTACTCTAAATCTTTTAGCAATGCTTCGATTAGTCCGATTTCTATTATTTTTTTTTGTAATAATCAATTATATAAAAAAGATACGAATTTCTGTAATAATCAATTTTATAAAATTCGGTTTTAACAAAATAAAAGTAAATTACAAATAAAAATTATTTTAACATAAATGCTTGATTTTCGCTTTAAATAATACAGTCCCTTTTTGTACGGTTTATTACAATTTTGTTGAGTTCTTCGTTTAATCTGGTTTCAAATAGTCATATATTCTATTTTTATGTGAATTGTTATTAATTAATATTTTACTTTCGCTGCATTTATTAAATTAATAACTTATTATTTAGTTTACATTCAAATATAAAATTAGTAATTATAGTAAATACTAATTTGTAATATATTTTTAGTTCAGTTTTGTTACAGTTTTCAATAAAGTTTCTTAGATACATTTTTCATTTTCTATTTATAAGTTTTAGGTGTACTTTCTTATTGCTAATTTACCTATAATATTTAGTTCAGGTATCGCAAAATGTTTCATGAAGATTAAATCAAATAGATTTTATTATAAGTTTGTGATAAAAAAATGTTTCACATACATTTTATATGAAAATTGTATTTTCAGTAATTATAGTTTCAGTTTTATAGTTAAAAAATCAATACGCAAACAAAGTAGTACATTCATAAAAATAAAACATCACCAAATGAAGCTATAAAATTGGTTAGGAAAAAAGTAATTAAGAGTAGGAACGACGGAGGAGTTGGGTTAATTTTATAAATAGATTTAAGTGCATCGTAAGAAAAATACAAAAGTGTGGCTTTGGATGGCGGAGCAAACTTCTGGAGTCTTGTGGGTAGATACTAAAAAACACATTATCCCCAGCAAAACCTGCGAGGTAATTAGGACTCTCTTTACGGCGCTCCTTAACTTTTGCGCTAACTGCATAAAGTGCGCACGGTACCCACTCTTAATTCAATCATAATAATTACCGCAGGTGCACGATAATACACGTTTTGGGGGACGATCAAGATGGAAAATATTACTCAGATCCATATTGCATCCATTTAATATTTAAACGGTCTGCAAGCGCTGAAATTTAAACAATACGAAAACTTATGGTTTTCATTCATTAAACTATTAGTGTTTCTCATCTTTCATTCATTTTTCAATAATTTTAAGTGATTTCTAGAAAAAAAACTTAAAAAAATATAGAATTTGGAATTAAATTTAAAATATGTTTTTGCAATTTCCCGTATTGCTATATATTTTTGGTAATGTATTTAAAATTTAAAAAAATGTCTAATTTGACATTTTCGATTAAATATTGCTTATATAATAATATTTCTATTCTTAATATTTTTGATTATTATTAAGTTCACTATATCATCATTTATCAATCGTTCTCGCAATCAATTACATAAAAAAATTATATGAATTTATTGCTTCGATCAGTCCGGATTCTAAATAAGAATACATAATTAATACCGAAGAATTTTTGTATCAATAAAGTGTCATAATAAAAAGTTTCAATTCTTAATTTTATTGATTATTATTATTAAGTTATGTTAGTCTGGATTTTAAATGAGAATAGAAAAATAGAAAATCTTTCATTCATTTTTCAATAATTATTTAATTATTTTAAGTAATTTCTAGAAATAAAACTTAAAAAATATAGAATTTGGAATTGAATTTAAAATATGTATTTTTTTTTAATTTCCCGTATTGCTAAATATTATATAATAATATTTGTCTGTATATTTAAATTAAATATTGCAATTTTAAATTTAAAACTTATTTAAAATTTATTTGGAAATATAGCAAATTTCACTACCGTTAATCTTGTTTTTTTTTTGGTGTAACTACTTGTATATTCAAAAAAAAAACTGTTATATAAATATAAAATGAGTATAATGTTTTCGGTTGGTGAAATATTACATATAAGCAGGAAGCAAACAACAATCTGTCACATAATTCTTGGTGATAAAATAAAGTAGTGCATATGAAAGTTGCGCAATAAAAAGCGTAGACTTAGTGCCTGAAGTCCCCTTTTTAAAATAGTAAATATTGCTGAAAATTTACTGTAGATTTGTTCGTAAAGTGGGGCTGGAAAAGGCTTTTTGGAAAGATAAAATAAAGCAAAAAAGAAAGCGGAGAGATAATATACAGTCTGTATATAAGCATGAGTTCCGTTATGGAGGGATGATAGATATTTTAGTGCGCCCTCCAGCCACACCACCAAAACCCGAACCTTTAGAGTGTAGCAGCTCGTGCTCGCCTCTATCGGAAGTGTTTTACATGGAGAGATCCGCGCCGAAGCGCAAAAATCTGTATGCCTCGTAACACGACGGCACAAAGGGGACCCGGCCCCCATTTTATTGTCGCCCCTAAAAAGAAAATGGGATTTGCAGTTAACGAAAAGCCACTTTGTTTTAATATCGCCAACACACGGCGCACGATAAAGAAGAAAAACGAGAGGAGAGGTAGAGAAGAACGAAGCAGGAAATCATCGGAATATAAGATGAACAGCACTAATAAAATTGTTGGAGCCGCTAAAAGCAACAAATGAGATTATTGGGGAAAGAGCGACAACACCGAAAAGCGATGAGGATGAGCACTTCTCCAGTTTTCAATGGAGATACAATAAAAATGTTTTCAGACCATAATACTTTTATATGAAGATTGACGTCCGGGTTCCATTTTTAAATAAGATTTCACCAAAGCCAGCAAACAAATAATATTGTTTGGAATTTATCTTCAATCTCACATTTAATTCTATATAAATAAAATAATACTTTGTAATATTGTGTTTAATTTATTAATGCATAAATATGAATTATTTAATTAATTCCTGTAATAATCATAATATTTCACTGATATTTAAGCAATTACATAAGTAAATTAAAAAGCTTGATTTCAAAATATATTTTTATTCAATTTATGAATTTTACTTTGTTAGAAACAAGAAAATACTTAAGTTATCAGACTTTTTCTATTAAAACTATTTAAAGTTTACAAAACTTTATTAAGTAAAATTATTGTTTGGACATTTTCTTGTAATAATAAAAGTTCTACGGTATCATAGTGCTTTTATTGTTATTGGACTTAACCTTTTGCCAAGTTTAATTAAAAAGTTCGCGGCGGCTGTTTAAAACTTTTGCAATTGCTAATAATTACAGCGAGATTTCTTTAACCTTAGGAAAATTAACTTTTCTTAATCATTCATTCAAATGAAGAAAAAAAAAACAACTATTATTTCTTATAATTAATATTATATATTTTTTTATTATAATTTAGTTGAATCTTTTATTTCTATTGAGTAATTTGGTTTTACCATTTCTATTTATAGGGAAGCTATCAAAACATAGTTAGGTTTTTATGCATAATAAATGTTTAATAGACGTTGTGTAATGTTATTGTCCAAGCTTAAAATTTAATGTGTTAATATTAGCATTATTAAGTTACATTATCTCTATTTACTACCCATAATTATGCAAAAAATAAATTGTTATGAAAAAATCCATTTAACAAAAATAGAAATTTTTCGGAAATTTCAATTTATTTGCAGAAACCGCTTATTCAAGCCACTAATTTTTATTACTTAATCCTCTCAATTATTTATTATATAGAAAAATAAATATAAAACCAAATTGTTAACGCATTATTAAATTATTTCAAAATTTTGTTCCAATCTCAATTCACTTTATCGTTTATGCACTTTTTCTTCTTGAGCATAGAAAAATGCCTGTATTAATTATTTACTGCAAAAAATATTAACATTAATACTAATTTTTTATTAATATTTTATAAAATTTGATGATTATAAATATAATTATAGCCCTATTTTCATATATTTTTTTATAGTATTTTAAGCTTGAACACGTTTATATATTTAAAGAAATTATATGATAGATTAAAGATTTATTTAAAATTATTTAACATTGGTTTTTGAATAATTCAGTTTTTTGCCTTATATTTAATTATAGAAAAACTGATTTATTATTCTTATATTCATTTAAATAATGCAAGTTATGTAACCATAAATTTAATATATTGAATGGATTCATTGATAAAAAATAAATTTGATAAAAAAATACTACATTTGAAATGCGGCCAAAAAACGTGTACATTCTCGGAAATACGTACTATAAATGAATGAACTGAATGAACCGTAGTAAAATACATAAAAAAGATGTAAAAAAGACATTCCGTCTAGAGTCTAGACGATAATAAAAAAATAATTTATTCCAAATAACGTCGATAAGGAACACAAAAAACAGCATTCCATGTCTCGGCTGCATTTATCGGAAATACGCATAAAACATGAATGAAACGTAGTAAAAACATATAAAAAAGATTTTGTCTCGCCTATTTTTTTTAAATAATTTCCTTTTAAATTATTAACACACATTCAATTACACAAATTGCGCAAAAACTTTACAAATTTATTTTGTTATGTAACGCTTAATTAAATGCGTATTTAGCAACTGCTAAATATAGTTGAGACTTTTGAATTTTGTAAATTATTTAAAAATTTCTATTTTTTTTTATTCTAAAAAAATATTCTCGTATTATTCTTTAATTTGTAAAATATTGTTGAAAATTTGTTCCAAATTGCTTTTTTTATATAAATTTATTACGTATAACTAATGACAAAAAAAATCTCTCGAATTATTTTTTATTTGGTTAGTTGTACTTGTATAAACAATTTATTCTAATATTTATATTCTGTTGTAAGTTTTTAATTCACAAATCGTAACGAGATGGCGTTGCGAAAATTGTGAAATATTTCGAAATGGATGCAACCTCATTGTAAGTAATATTATGGCATCGCTGTTGGGTTTTAAGCAGGGTAAGAATTCATGCGATTAAATAAAAAAAACGTGAGCTCATTGACTCCTCGGTGTGATTTTATTGAACGCCATTAACGTTTTTAATGGGGTCGAACGAGGGGTGAAAATGAAAAAAATCCGCTCTGCGTATTTAATGCGATCAAAGTGGCTATGTTTGCATCGTGGTTATACATTTTAATTCATCCGGGCTACGCAAAGGGACGGAAAGGGGTGGATGGAGGTGGTCTGTCCCGGTTATGGCCATAACAACCAGAATTTAGGATGCGAACGGAAACCGTGTTCGCATTTTGTTGCCATGCACAAAATCCGAAATAATCAAATTGTTGTTACGCCGTACACGGGAATATTGAATCGAACCTGCACAGCCACAGCCACTTTATTATGAGTTCCTATTGATATTTGATAGTGCACAGCATACAACAGTGGATTACGGACGAGTTCAATGATGTCGGTGGAAAACGCTCATATGTATACACACACACATGCTGCATACAAACGCGAGCGATGTGTGTGCGTGTGTGTGTGTGCGTGGGTGGATGCAGGCAAATACATTAGCAATTTTGCTGCTTCCCCCGCACAATATTATAATGTAATAGAAGGCGACGGGGCGCTCCAAACCCGACGCCGACTGCGTTTTATAATTAGCCGGTGTTTCTACGCCTTCCATGTTTGCACGTTCTGAATATCTGAGTCAATAATTAATTTACAACACATGTAATCCAATACGGACTAACTCACATCTCTACATACATATTTGCTCTATACATTTAGACAAACTCAACCTAAAATAATGAGTAGATGCTATAGCAGATTTTTTAGTTACATTTTCTAATAATAAATATTGGCCAGGTAGCAATGAAAAGCTTCTGTCGTAAAATGCCAAGTAAAAATCAGGAAAAGAAAATAATATTGGCCAGAAATAAATAAATACAAAAGAAAATGGTAACAATAAACAAGGTATACGAAAACATAACATAAATGGTATATCTGACCAAAGGGCTATCGAGAATGTTTCTATTTTAATGTACTCAACCGGTTATCGTTACTAAAAGAAATATAGGTTCACATTTCTGTTGTGTAATCAAAATAGTAGTTTGGGGATGCTCGGGAGAAGAATCTTGGGATGTAGAGCAACATATTTAGTATAACTAACAGAGATAGACTTATATTATTTTAATTATGATAGGCCTAGGTAGAATCCATTGTGGTCATTCCACTTATACGACATTTCTTTTAATCTTTTGCTTTTATAAACAAGAATTACATTAGTGGAAGTGAAAGGTTTCTATACTAATATTTAAACAGTGTTATTCAAGGCGCCACGTCATTATTTGGCACCAAATGATAGCCAAAGTTTTAAACTAATTAGTTTAAATATTCATACAGTTTACTAAAAATGCTGATCACTAATACTTTTAAATTTATACAGTAATTTGATGTAAATTACAATACATTTTGTCGACTACTTGTTACTTAAATATTCTTTATTACCTGGATATATTTAGTATTAGATCGAGATCTTGGTATTTATAACATTAAAGTTCAAACTAATTGTATATTCTGAAATACATCACTACAACAAGACGACTAAAACATGTTGAAAAATTGTCTACAGAATATATAGATGAATTTGTAAACGAGGATGAAGAAAATTTCCCAGTAAATTATTTTTTGATTATAAATAAAGTGCAATAGTTTAAGTGCGATCTACAAAGTTGGTAAAGGGTCCGTTCCATTAAGTAGCGTATATTATAAAGTTTTTACTCGTCATAATGTAGTAGTCGGGTTTTGTAGTAGAGGTTAATTTAAAAAATAGCTATATTTCCTATATAAAATCTATAGATAATTAAAATTGAAAATATTGATGAGCAATATTTGTTAAAATCTTGTAAATATTTGCATCTCTATTTAGAAGATGTAGACTGAGTAGATATATTTGAAGAAGTCAAGATGTTTCATAGAATTATGGTATGCCAGAAAATGTATCAAGATTGAATATACATAAAAAGTAATCATTTGGAAGCATTCACGAATTTATTAATTGCTTTGCAAATAATATTGACAACGCCAGAAAACTTTACTTTCATCAGAGCATAGTTTTTCGCGATTAAAACGATTATCTTCGATCCATAATAAGCGTTTTACATCATTGGTTATTTTACCTGTTGAAAGCGAGATAAAATTTCATGAATTTTAATGAAATCATTATAAATTTTGTACTTAAAAAGTCTAGAAAGATATTTAATTATAATATATATTATATAATAATGTATAATAAACATGTGTAATAATAAGTAATAATATGTTTTTTTGAACTCGCGATTTTTTTTTACATTTTGCATCAAAAAAGCCCCAAACAAAATATTTAATGATAATATTTATTATATAATAATAATCTATAATAAGCAATAATATATTTCTAATAAAAAATTGTAATAAAAGTGTTTTTTTTAGCCTCGCGCGTGGGAAATGCATCGAAAAGGCCAAAAAAAATTATTATATAATAATAATGTATAATAACATGTGTAATATTAATATATTTTTAGTAAACAAAATTTAGAAGTGTTTTTTTTGGCCTCTCGCAATTTTTACATTTTGCATCGAAAAAGGTCCGAAAAAAATATTTAATAATAATATGTGTTATATAATAATGTAATAACATATAATAAGAATAATATATTTATAATAATTTTACATTTTGTATTGAAAAAAAAAACAGAAAAAGTATTTAATAATGTGTAATAATATATTTGTTGCAATTTTTACATTAGTGTCGCCAATATATATTACACGAATTATTTAAATATCTTTGATAATTATTAGACTACATAAATATTATATTACATTTCAACAAAAGAAAATAAATTAAAATTTGAAACAATATAGTGAATCCGTTACATCACATCGCATCGCATTCACGAGCAAAACAAACGAAAGCAGAAACAAAACAGTCGCATGTAATAATGATCGACAATGAAATTTTAATTAAATCATCGGCTGACGGAAACACATGAAAACGATTTTTATTCTATTTTTTTTTTCGAAAACAATACAAAATATACATATTTCCACGTCCGACAACGGACGCACAATCATTATCTTCTTTTATTTATACATTATTTTTCATGTATTTTTTTTATTAATGCAACGATTCGAACGCGGTTTTATTATATAAATAATAATTTATACGCACAAAAAAAAAACGAGAGAAAAAAAATAATGCAAAACGCAACGCGCATATTGAAACAATGCCAAAAACAGAACGAGAAAAAAACAACTGTAACAGCGATTAATTTCGCAAAATTTATTGAACGTAAATTTAAAAATATTTGTGCGTTTTAATTGTTTCAATCGTTCGTGAATTAATAACATCGGCGGAATGGCAGGGAAATAAAAGTTTGTGTCTACCGTTTTTGCAAATTTGCATATATTAGTTTAAAACAGACTTTTTAAAATTTAGTTTCATTTGATTCTTAATAATTTCCATATAATAATAATTTATATTATTCAATAATGAAAATCTAACATATGTTTGTTCAATATCTAGCTTTTTAAAGTTTGAAAGTTTTTATTTTAAATATTAACCTGGACACAACACCTCCCTTTGTCAATCTCTGAAATATTTATTTCAGCTTAATTTTTTCATCTACACATATTTCATTAACTGAAAAAAATATAGCTTGTTTTTTTTTTTCTAAAAGTTAAAGTTTTGTATATATTAGTTTCATGCTTGTATATATTAGTTTTATGCTTAATACTGCACATATTTCAGTACTGAAAATGTTTATTTTTTCTGAAATTAAAAATTTTGTATATACTAATTTTAACAGCCTTTTTTTCAACAGCATAAAATTTAGTTTCATGCTTAATACTGCACATATTTCATTAACTGAAAAATGATTTATCTTGTCTATTTTTTCTCAAAGTTAATGTTGTTATTTTCATTAATCTACGGATTAATTTTTATTGCTTGTTTCATTGACAAATATTTCCAATAGAAATTAAATAATGCAACAATAAATTACATAATCTACACTATAGTAGTGTTTATTATAAAAGTTATAAACCGGACAGAAAAATAATAACAGCTAAACGCTATAGGAATGTTTCTAATTAAGTTTTTAACATTTTTTTATTAAATTTGTTGCAATCAACCATTTCTATGCAATAGTTTACTAACTAATTTATTAACTTATGCATGAGATATTTGGAGCTACGAAAATTATTATTTAAAAAAAAAAGTTACGTACAACAAAGCAATATCTAAATATCGTGCATGAAAATCCTATTACGGCCGAAGCGGTGGCAAAAGGCTTGGAGAAAAGTTTTCCATTATTCGTCGCTTTGCCTTTGATGCAAAGAACTATGATTGGGTAGTCCGTTGCAGCCTCTATTTATATATCGTACTTCTCTACATTCCCTTTAGGCGGTATCCTATTATCGTGCTCTCTGCCAATAGCAATGCCCTTTTTGATAATCCACGATTATCCCACAGTTGCACAATCCCCCAATCCACAATATTTTATAGATAATTTCTCAATACTTTATAATAAATTTTAATACCACATTTCATTCATTATTTTATAGTTTTTTCTTGTACATTAATTTATTTAGGTTGAAGTTTGATCCGCATAATTTCATATATTTCACCATAATTGTAATCGTTGATAATATTTCTAGATTATATTAATATGTATTTCTGGATTATATATTTTTCATTTAATTAAATGTATGATTTATAGTCTACTGAAAATAATAAATTTAAATTGAAGATTGTAGTTTAAACTCGTATTTTATATAAAAATAAACCAATTACCACTGTAAATATACCTCAGCATAGATAGAGCGCAAACCTAGAGGGCGACACAGATTGTCTTCGTTTCGAAGCCATCTCTATGTTTATCCGTAATTATGTAACGCTAGAGGTGGTATATACTGTGGCTTTGCTGTATATTTATTCAATACATGGATGTAATTAAGTACGTTAACTGGCATATAAGTTTCGCCTAACCCGCACTTTATTGTTGGCCTCCAGGAAAGCGGGTTTCGCAAATACAAAGAGATGTTGAGCGCGCGTGTGTTTGAGAGAGAAACAGATAGTTGCCACTTAATGGATTCTATCCACTAGCTAGATTAAATATTAATGTATGTATTACATAAACGCAATTGGAGCTCTGATTGTATCACCGCTCTCTACTCCGAGCTTTATTGCTTCAGTTCAGTTTAATTATATTATTTTGCCAATAATCATTTAATAAAAGTAATGATAATTTTGTGTTTTCAGCAAATTCACGCACAAATTCATTGCTAAACCGAACAGTAACTAACTGACAATCATTTATTCACTTTAAACATAATTTTTGAAACTGAAATTGATGATTATATTCAGTAAGGGTAATAATAACATTAATCCGCCAGTGATTATACAACTTTTTCTCTAAGTTACAATTAATATTTTAATATTGAAAAAAAATCATTAATAATTCATTAATAACCCTTTTTATATATTTTTGTCTTATAAATTTTACTACATATTGAAAATTTGTTAGTCTCATGAAAATTAAAATTTATGATAGTGTAAGGAATATTTATTTTTAAAGTTGTAAACAAATCATTATTATTATTATTATTATCAGAGTGTTTATTCTGCTATAAAATACTAAGGGTTTCCCAGTAAGAAAGTGATTAACGGTGATGGTTTCTCTGGAAATGTACTTTGCAGATGGGAATGACATATGCAAGAAGCTCATAACCAAAAATACAAATATCTTTAAAATTCGAATTATCAATTCATAAAATATTTTAATCTTTTTGATGCATGAAGCGATTTCGATAAAATTTGAAATGGTTGCTTCTTAAAGCAAAACTAATATAATGGCTAAAGCAGAATTTTAATATCTCGTTTGGATTAAAAAATTATAATTAATTTTATTAAGTAAAAATTATTTTTTTTTCTTAGGGGATGATATTATTAAAAAATTAAGTGCGTCAAATCACTTACTAGGATTACCTAATTAACATGAATGCTCAATTTTTAAAATCGGTTCAGTGAAACAGGAGTTAGACAACCTTGAAATGTACATTTTGAGATGAAATCAATTTATCGTTCGGTTTATTCAAAAAAATATTTCTATCATTTAAATGCGTAAATCGAATTTGATGAAACTTGAAATAGTTACTTTCTATACTAAAACTAACATTGAAGCAGAATTTTAAAATCTCGCTTCATTGATTCAAATAATAATTACTTTTCCTGATTAAATTATTTTTTTCGTCACAAAGGATGATTTAATTAAAAATCTGATTACGTCAAACCACTTACTAGAAATACCTAATTAATATGAATGCTCAATTTTTAAAATTGGTTCACTGAAACAGAAGTTACGAAATCTTTGTGAAAATTGCATTAATTCGAGTTGAAACGCACATTTTGATTATTTCTATTTTTTGAATGGTTGAAGCGAATTCGATGAAATTTGAAACAGTTACTTCCTAGAGTAATACTAACATAATGGTTGAAACAGAATTTTATATATTGCTTGTTTTAAACAAGATATTTATATTTTTCTTGATTATTTTTTTTATAAGGGATTCTTTTAATAAAAATCTGCGTGTGCAAATTATTTAAATTATTTTTCAATATTTAATATTCGAACTTTATTGTTTCAGAGTTATTTTTTTTTCAGCTGAATCTGTGACATCCTATCGATCGTTCCGCTCGACCCGGCGGCTCGCTCGCTCGTCTTCCCTTTTTTCTCCTTCTCTCCCATCCAGGATTCTCGGAATCTCCCACCCTCCACGTTCGGAGACTCACCTGCTCATCTTATTATTCGACTTATATTAACTGGAACAGACTCCAATTTGTATTGTAATTTTATTTGTGGAACGTCTTCAGAGTGCGCTGCTCCAATTTGTTATTGCTACGATTCTCGGATTACATTTATTGTGAAAACGACGGGGTGGAAGTATTACATTTGATTCTTCGAAATATTCGCAGTTTTATTGTTATAAAGATGAAATGAGATTCTAGGAACCTCATCAATCAATATTTATAATCCATGGCTTTATCAACATCAGAATTTGATTTTAATCAAGCAGAAAACTGATTCTATACCAAACTTACCAAAAAAAATTAAATATTCATCAACTATCAAATTGTCAAATGTAATAATTATTTACCAAGTGTTATGAAATACAGAAGTATAAAATACTTTTTGTAAAACCAATTGTGAATTGAAAATAATGCGACTTGAACTTTTAATTGAATGAAAAGCTGAGCAATGCATAAAGTTTAATGGATTGCCAAGTGTAGGAAAAAGAAATAAGGAAACACGTAGATCAGACGTTAAAATTAAGTTGAAGAAGTTATGAAATCTTAAAAAAATTGTTAGCAACTTGTTAATTACGTGAGTTGGTTTAATGTAGACGAGGGTTGGTGGCGGTGCCCATTATCGGCTTTGAGAAACTCGAGGAGCAATTAAAACGTTGCAATGTGTAATTTGTGTGTTTGCGAGCGCATTCGCCACCTAAGGCTCGGTGGATTTAGTAGTAATTGCTGTGGGAACGAGGAATGCTAATTGTCTATTTATTTTGAGTCAAGGCCCGCAGAAATTTCAGGGCAAGCCACGGGGTCGGTCCTGCCCTTCCTCCTTCCATTAAGCTTCGCACGTATTTCCAACCTAAAACGAAGAGGAGGAGAGAAACAGGATGAAGATGAGGAAGAAGCCTGTATTTCGACCGTCATCTCTTTTCGCCCACCTCGAACTTCCCCCAAGGACATTAAAGCCGAATTGCCACGCTACACAACTGCACTTCAGTTTTTCATCAGATCATATTATATATAAATATATATATATATATATAGATATACGTACGCTGAGAAGAAAAGGTATTGTATCGAACACCCAAAGCGCATTACCTGGCTCCTCCGCATTTTGTAGTTTCCTTCCTTCCATTTTTATCTACTTCGCTTCCTTCTCCACTTCATCTCTGCTTCCTTCCCTCTCCATTTTAATACAAACTAAACTGAAAGCGTTACATAAAAGGTTTCGGTTTACGGACTCCGCGCACACAAGTATTGTTTATCAACGACAATGCAAAGCTTCATTGTTCCACAAATGTTTACTTCAAGTTTTTAATCAAGTTTATATAAAGCAATTACAATAGACAAAGTTAACACTTATCAACTACTCATATACCAATAATATTATATAAGATACAGTTAAAATTTTAATTTATTTTAATGCTATACAATTATTAATTTAAATTCAGTGTAAAAGTGTGATTAAGAAGTAATGATATGTTGCGAATCCAGTTAGCACACGTTTCATTGTTCCGCACGATTAATACGTCCATTCCAGATTCAGACAACTCCCCAAACGCACGATAATTGCAAAATTAGTTTCAATACGATTACGAATTAAGCTAATTACTACTCAACATTCGTTAAGTAACTTTTACTTGAAAGCATATTCAAATACTAACAAGAACTTTAAACTATTTACAAATCATGATATTTGTTATGAAATTAGTGTAGTTTAGTTAATAAATTACGAATTATATAACTTGGATACTTTACATAGTTTTTATTTAGCTATTTGGACAAAATATTATTCTGAATAGAAATGTGTAAATTTGTACCAACTTCTACTTTTATCCTCATTGTAACTAAAATTCGAATATTGTAACTTCTTAGTTTAAGTAGCAAAAACTTATTCTCAAAAATTGTAGCTATTAGTTAAATACATGTAGTGTAACACCTCACTCAATATCAGTTCATAGGATGACATATAGATGGCGCTTTAATTTTGACAGCGTCGTTTGATGGTTGGCACTTCCTAAATAGAACTAATAGAACTATATGTCATCCTACAAACTTATTGAGTGACTCTCAAGTAATTTGTTAACTGACAAATAGATATATTTAACATTATTGAGGTACAAGTGGTATGCAGAGTAATGAATTACCTGTTTTTAATCAAATAAATAACGCGTAAACAACAATTCCGGATGCGCAATTAACGGGTGGGGAAGAACGGAGACTTCCGGCTGCGAGCAACTCGAGATGGCATCCGCAATACAAATTACATTTGTACTCTGGGGGTTGTTGGGGGCTGCGGCCATGTAATTAGTTAAAAGCAAAGAACGTAATGAGCGCGGCCCGGGATTTAATTCGGGAATAATTGCTGAAATATTCGAAAAAAACGGGAATTGCTCCAAAATAAATAATCGTCAAGTGTTTGCGCGAAATACAGGAGAGCGCAGATCCTCTAATATGTTTATTTTACGGTCGTAAATATATTCTCATTTTCCGCCGGAATTTTCGTAGTACAGTACTTACAGTTTTATGATTCCCACTTAATCTATCTGCGGTTTTAATATATGAAATATTGCATTTCCAGTAACATAAAATTTAAGCAAATTTATATACAATTTAATAAGAGTATTAATTGTATGTTTTGAAGATTTTCAGATTTGCCTAAGTTGACACGCCAATATTTATGAAAAATTTTGGAAATCACTAGCACGCATTACATATGCAAAAAAATTTGATCAGTTAAAAATGATTTCTTGAAAAATAAATATTAACACGCCGAGCATCTCATAATCTCACCCTTCCAAGTAAAACCCACAATATACGTTGCTTAACTTTAAATCAAGTTCAACTTCTTAAATCTCGTTCGTACTTCAAAATATGAAGTAATAAAACCTAATAAATTCAATTATTTTTATCAATATTTTATAATAATTTTATTGTAATTTCAATATTTGAAGAAGAAATTAAAATAATGCAAAATCGAACAATTAATTCGAATATGGCTATCCGTATTCACATAATTATTATCCTCCATTTGGAATATTGGTTGGATCGGCCTTGCAGCAATGTAATTACAATTAATTGATTTTAATAATAGATTAAATTAATTAGTCCGATGCGATATTCGCTGCGTAGTTTATATAAAAAAAAAACTAATAGGGGAAATCATCGATTATAAAAATTGCGGCGATCGACTGAGCATTAGTTTTGAGTTAATTAAAATTCAATGGCTCGCTAATTAATGTAATCCATGAATAAACAGTTCCAATTATTAAAATAACTCTCTTGTTGGCTTTTGCGTTGAGAGCTTTACATACTTCATCAATGAATACACTACAAAGGGAATATTACTAAATTTATTCATTCATTTTTTGAACTAAAAAAAAATAAAAGCCATTAGGACCAATTAAAATTTAGAAATATTAAAGAAAATATCGTAACTTTCACATATAGATAATATTTATATATAAGTTGATATCTATTGTAGTCGTTATATAATAATCCGACTAAAGAAAGTTTCAATACGATTTTTTTATTATTTTGCTCCGTCATGAAGTTTTTCAGTTTATAAATTAATTTGGGAAAATAAATGAGTTTAGGTCATAATAATCAAAAAATTATTTGAGTTTAAAAATGTTTTTTAAAGGAAATATAAACTTATATAAAAAATAAATAATGCTGTAATAAGAGAATTTACTATGAAAATGTAATGTTTGAAATAACTTCTCTCTTTACTGATAATCAATCAACATCTATTTTATGCAGAGAATTTTGAATAATGGGCATCTTATAGTAGATTGCATCATTAAGTTATGACACTTACACTTAACACTAATTAAACACATGAAATATTAATCAATGTTATGGCAATTTTTAATAATTACTGTTATTTGATCATTTAAAAAAAAACTTGATTTGAAAAACTGAAAATATTACCTCATTGTTTCATAAGGATTGTAAATGGATACAATTTGAAGTTGAGCAACATATTCAAAGTTAAATAGTGGTTTTGCAAGTCAGTTAAATGATAAATGGAAATGTACTTACAATTGCGATCCTCTACGGCTGTTCCTTCTGTCTTTGGTATCCGGAATAATGAGAGCAGCCGGACCCGAGGTCTCAGGACTCGGGGGACTCGGAGGGTCGGCGGGTGGCACGCGAAAAGAAGGTCTGCGACCCGCCGGACCCGTTGTTACAGTGCTTAGACCTGGCACCGTGAACACGTCGTAGGCGGAGGCCCGGCGGGGCATCGGGGCTGGAAGACCCAGACCTAATTCGTTACCACCGCCGGCGCCTCCACCGAGTGCTCCACCGGTAGCGTTTACGCCGGCGGAGGCCTTATTAACCTCTTCGTCGTAGCTGTGCTGTCTAGCTACGACCCTCGAGCCCCTTCGAGATCTGCTCATCGTCGGGGTAGTCTCCCTTGGGGGACTATTAGCCCGACTTGTGGCACCACTGCGACCACCGCGTCTGGCCCAATCCTCCGTTTTCTGGCCGGTACCTTTCAGCTGAAACAAATTTCAAAAAAGTACCGCGGTTTAAATTTGGTGCAACATTTAATCTAAGCTACGCTAACGAACAGCTATTTTGTACGTGTGTCTGTTGTTGTAGTTCATATCTATACTGAAAATATATAAAAGTTATCAATTATATTATTACAACATCCAAAGCACAAACCAAATCTACTATTTTTACAACTCTGCAAAATATAAGCTCACAACTAAAGCAACTACGAAATATACTAATAAAGTTGGTAAATCAAAATATTCAAATTAAGTTAAATTCGAATTAAAATAAACTAAAGTTCTCGAAATTAAACAAAATATTATAATAATATAACCGAATAAATATTTACTAAAAATAAAGACTTTTAATTTAACTATTCCAATTCTTATCAGTAAATATTCAAATAATGTTCATAATTAATAACCTTTTTCTAAATTATTTTATATAATTGTTTAGGCTAATATTAGTTAGTGTATTAATACCACCTTTAAATCAAAATTGTAAATGGATACAAATTGAATCAAACTAAAGTTCTCGAAATTTAAAAAAAAATATTATAATAATATAACTGAATAAATATTTAATAAAAATTCTTATCAGTAAATATTCAAGTAATGTTCATAATGAATAACCTTTGTTTTAATTAGTTTATATAATTATTTATAACAAAGAGATATATTAAATTTTGTGTTGAGAGATTGGAGAGCCGCATTTTTTTATGAAAATACGACTCTGAAGTTATGGGTTTTGATATAATTCGTGAAAAATACGATTTTTTTAATTAAATATAAGTAAAAATGGTTAAATTATATTTACAAAATAAAATAATTAAATAAGTGCGCAACAAACATGCAAATATATTCTTTTCCACCTAATGCTTCCATTACCAATTTTAATTAAATAGTTTATAAATGCCTTTAAATTCATATTTTCTTTATATTAATTATATTTATTGTTATTATTTGAAATTATTAATAAA
Organism: Nicrophorus investigator; assembly: GCA_963457615.1. NCBI lineage: Eukaryota > Metazoa > Arthropoda > Insecta > Coleoptera > Silphidae > Nicrophorus > Nicrophorus investigator. The sequence goes on from OY735142.1 coordinate 28,545,822, forward strand.
ATGTGAATTCAATATTTTTAAATTTAAATTTATTCATTCAATATTTTTATATATTTATTTTCAAATGGCGTTTGCACCAAGAAATAACAACAATAATACAATCCAATTCCGCTGAAATCAATCTGATTTTCAGATGAATTAGTGGCAGGAAATGGAAAATGTAACGCTGCTAATATGCTGAAGCCCCGCAAACGGCAACGATGTAATGCTATCCAATTGTAATGCGAAGTAAATATGGTATTGATCGATTTGCAACGGCTTACGCGTTTGATGCGATGGTTATTAGTTATTAATTCCGTATATCCAAAACCAATAAAACTCAGTGTTTGCGTTAAAAAAGTATTATTTATTTAAATGCAAATAATGTGTTGTATAAAAATAAATAAATAAAGTTTAAAAAAAAAACTTTTTCCTTTGAGGGTAGCATTATATAACGGCAAATATATAGGGCATCTTCTTAACGCCCCTACGCACCTGACACTCGCGTTATCTCAGGCAAAGTTTGGTTTTGTGGCCTCCAATATTGCCTCGGATATTTGAAACCATTCAAGGGCTTAAAATTCCTCGTTTATATTGCAAGAAAACACACAATTCAGCAAATAAACTTACACTATTCAATGTTAAATTCCTTTATAGTCACGCATCGATGATTCTCTACAGTTTTATTAACTTTAAATGAGACAGACACAAAAAAAAACTAATTTAAATTTATATGCTTTTATGAAATATGCAATATTCGAGATATTCAAATTATGTAACGTTCCTTACTAATAATAAATGAAAGAATCTGCAATCATAATCTAGATTGATATTAAATTTATGTATCATAATTTATAATAGAAACAATTTACTGAATTTATAAATAGAATTTAGGAATTATTATTTAATAACACTACTAAAATATTAATTGCTTTTAAATTAATACGATGATTATTGAATTTAATCGAAATATTTGCAATGTTTTTATACTTTGAACAAATTGAATTTCAAGAGATAGTTTGATAAGTATATCGGTTTACGGAGAATCGGCAAAAAGCAATATAAAGCTGTAAAAGAAACTCTGATTAAAAATCTGATCAAAGGCATGTTCAAAGCAGGACTTCATTGTAGTATGAAAGCGATTGATCCAGTCCTTCTATTAAAGATAACTGCACCGCAGCGCATCGGAAATTGATCACAAAAGAAATATACTTTAGGAACAAAAACTGTACAATTCTACCACAGATAATCACAAACGAGATTGAATTGAAGTAATTGATTTAAAAAATAAAAATAAACGTAAATTCATATAAATGCAGATAATATTTGTTCGGAATCCCCAAAAGCTTTCTAATCTCCAAGGAAACCGTTTCATTTCAGGTTCGTGCGCACGTTCACCCTCCGTATTTCTTTCCCGTCGTTGCCGCCCCCCAGCACAAATATTTCCTTTCGTTAAATATTGTATCGAGCGTTAAACATTTGTTTGGTAAACCGTTTGATTTGTGTCCATAATTTCCAATGCGCGCCCTTCTATCCCATTCTTTTTACGTCATTTATTATTGAAAAGAAAAAATGACGGATTCGATCGGCCGATGTAGGCCATCCTCGTGCCTTTCAAAAAGCAACAAATTTTCAAACTCAATTCACGTAATTCGCACCGGTTTTAATCAAATATTTAATTAAATTCATTGCATATTATTATTAAATTTTCAGATTCAACATACTAGTACTGCATAAGATGGAAGGCAATTATACTCAATTGGCAATTAGATTCCGAATGGAGGAGGCTTTAGGTGAAAAAGAAAACAATGAAAAGCAGTTAATTAACCTACTTCTCTCCCTTTCATCTCTCTCTCTCTCTCTCAATGTATGCGTGTATTTCAGTGTGCTTTACTTGACTTTCCACTCGGTCGTTTGCCAGTAGTTTAATTAATGGTATATGGTGATCGGGTGTTCGGTTCAATTCTCACCCTGCGGACGATTCGATTTCGCTGGCTGAGTTATACGATTCCACTTACTTTCTCCAATTCCTTCAAGGATGCTGGGGACACGTCCGAGTGTCTTCTCAATTCAGGACTCCTCGGAGGTGCTAATCCACTTCCGACGCCCGGGGTCAGACCTCCCGACGACCCCAGCCTCGCTTCCGAATGTCTCCTCTGCAATTCCTGCATCGGAATCTCCAAGAGACTCTCGGAAGAGTCCTGCTGCAATGCTGCACGAGACTGTATTTTCCTGAAAACACAAAACATCTAATTAAATAATTGATTCTTATTAAATTCGAAATCAGAAAGTAAATTTTAATTAAAGAAAATAACGCCAATTAATTTCACGCAGAGTTGATCAACGTTCGATGCCAATTATTTTCGAAAATGTTCCTTCATTAACGATACCTTTGAAAAATAAAACTTTTGTTGTTGTTGTTGTTTGTTGCTCTCTTTTGCATTTTGCCGGAACGTTGTTCATTATTTATAAGTGATTTAATTTGAGCTTTAAAAAAAAATGCTTTATTTCATTAGTGCGACGCGAACAACCTTTTATTAATTAACACTCCTCTTTGTGTTTTCATTTTTTTCAAACTAGAATTAGAAAAGGTAATGCCTTTTTAATAACTTGCAGCGAAACATTATTTCCTTAATTCAGGCATAAAATTTCTGCTCTCGGGCAGATTTTAATTATAAAAAAGTTATTATTTTAATATTACAGTCATATTTTTTTATCCAAATACTAATTACATAATTCTATTTATTTTTATAATAAGGAGCTTATATTTTATACGAGAGGGGCTGCAGATTTGCAGCTCTTATGGAGAAACTGTTTTATATTAGATATGATAAATGTTATTGAATACCTGCGACAAACGCTGCATGTCCACTTTGTCGGATCCTCATCTTCGTCGATTTTGCTGTAGGAGGCGCAGTCCTCGCAGACTCTTTGGGAACATCCTGCACATGTTTTGCTGAAGTCATCCGGCTTAAAGGCCTTCAGGCAGACCCGACATGCACCTGCCCTACTGGGAGGCTTTCCCGGCTCATTTTTCTGCACGGCCAGAGTTGCCGGAGGCGGCGGCTTCTCTTCCGCCGCTGGTGCAATCGTTGAATCAATATCCGGTATTAACGACGGTCTTGGTGACATTTTATTCACTGCAACGATAACATAGATATAGATTTTCAGAAGTATAATATTTTGTAATATTTATATAAATCAAGGGTAAGCAGATTTTTTTTCTGAATGAAAATGGTAAAATTATGAAATAAATTTTGTGAAGCTGCAGCAGTCATCAATTCCTGTGATGTATTGCAAAAGTTCCATAAAACATAAATTCGTCAAAGCAGTTTCGGCGTTGACTGAAAAATCCCCTGAAATGCATAAAATGCATCTCTTTTAATATTGTTAGGTGCACAGATGTGTCCACCACCTCAAATAAAACGCAATTTTTGCGAATTCCGCAAAAAAAGACTCCAGCTAACAATTTCATTTTTATCGAACTTTCGCGCAATATTTTGAGAGGAGGTGGGAGGAAAAAATTCCGGCCGAGGGATGGAAAACTTTGATGAAATTCCGCAGACAAACGGAACGTAATGAGGCCACGTTGCGTGTACATATCCCTCTACCCTTAAATTTTTTTTTGCTCCTCTCATTTTATTTATCTTTCTCTTTCCCTCTCGGCTACTGAAAAAGCAATTCCGAAATGTAATGACAGAAAGAAAACGGGGGCGAAAATAAAATGCAGGGACGATTGCAATTAGACTGTCATGATTCGTATTACGGACGCACTGCTGCACTTCTGGGTCACACATATAAATATTGAAGCTCGAATTACACGTATTTCAATGAAGTAACTTCACACGATTGCATTTATTAAAAGGCCTTCATTCCATTAAGATTTTTAATTATAAACTTTGTAATTCTGTAGCCCTGATTTACACAGCAGATTTGGATACATAAAAGATAAATTAAATAAAGTACAGTGTAAATCTGTGAATAGGTGCAAATCCTTTAATTAAAGTACCCTATAAATCACGTAATTTATTAAACCTAAAAATCAAATGTGATTACTATTTGTATAAATATGAAAGACGATATATTTTTTTTTAAATTTATGTGTTTTTATGCTTTTTTAAATTTATATAATCACTTTATGAATAAATATAATATATGTAGAAATATTGTATTTAAGTGTTTCATTAACAATAAATGGTTAACCGGTTTTACTGGTCAATATGTTTACTGAAATTACCGGTAAATATAAACAAAAATACCGTTAATTTCTTTAAAAAAATAATCATAAAATATTGCTTTCTAAAAAATACCGCTAATTTAACTGATCAAAAAATATCCATTGAATTTAAATATTGACAAAAAATACTAATTTCTTAAAAAAAATAATCAGAAAATATTGCTTTCTAAGAAATAGCGGTAATTTAAATGTTAACTAATTTCTACTTAAAATATTTATCCGTAAAAAAACATTTTGATTCCCTGTATCGACTAATAATAATACGGTAAAATAATAATAATGCACATTTGGTTGGAATTTGGAGTTCCAAATATACTCTCGATTATGATCGTCCATTTTAATATTATTCCTCTCGTGTTCCATCGATCTCAATTATTTCTGTTATTGCATCCGACCATCCGCATTCCGATAAGTCCAAAACCTAACATCGGAATGCACCAATAACATTCCCGGTCTACGATGTTCTTTTCGGTGCGCACGAAATATTTTGAAGAGCATTCCACAATCCAAAACTATGAATGTAAATTATGCATATGCTATTTGTAACGCTAAAATGCAAAGTTATGGCATCAGTTTTTTTGGGTTACAAAATAAATTGTTACTAGATTATTTTGAAAAAGGTAAAAAAATTGTAACAAATGTTTAAGTTTTATCGAAAATGGTTGTAAACAGATAATCCGAAATTTTAACATCAATCGAAAGGGAAAATCTGGAATGGAGTCCCAAGGAAACTAATTAATTTCGACTTTATCTTCGGGATGCAACAGCTTTATGCCAGACTCATTGTTTGCTGGGGATGGATGACTAAACAACCGTGACCCAATTCTGCCTGACACTCGTTTCGAACGAGCGAACATCGAGAAAATAACAACTCACGTTTCTCAATCCGTGTTGCATATTAAATGGCCGTTATTATTAATATCAATATATATATACATAAGCGCTGCGAAAATTGTGCCACGTCATCCGTGGGTATCGGAGTCGACTATCACAAAGGATTTATTGCTTGTAATTAATGCTCCAAGGAAGATTACGCCAAAGCCTTTTTGGAGCCAGGGCAATCTATTTACGTGCATAAGGACTACGCCAGGAACACTAATACGTACTCCACTATTAGTCAGATTACACAACCAATTCGATTATGTGTGTATAGGAATATTTAAGCCTCTTGTGTCTCATTATTGGTTTGATTTGTTCATACATTAATTTAAATAAATTATTATTATGTAATAGTCAAATATCAACGTAAATTAAGTAATTTTTGGAAAAACTCTTTAAAAATTTCAAACTCTGCAACATCATCCATTATTTTGAAAATTGAAAAAGTACCGTCACTAAAACCACAATAACGTGTAAACTAAAAATCAAATTGTCATGAAATTTTGACAGGCGTTGTCTGGAAGTTGGTACTTCCTAAAAATTACATGGATTTGTCGATATAAGCACCATATGTATGTCATCCTACAAACTTAATGAGTGAGGTATTATTTTATTCTACCTAATACTTAAATCTTCATTATTTTAACGTATTCTTAAAATAATTTCAATAACGTAAAATCAATCATAATTTTCCAGCATTATCTCTGTAAATAATAAATGTATGAATTCATAAGTTTTGAAACATCATCCATTGAATTTAAATTCCCATATGTATTCATGTCAAAAAAGAAGGATCGGTCATGAATATAATCAAAAATAAAGTTCGATACATTTTTTTTTTTCATTATTTGAAGAAAATAAAAGATATTTAATAATTAATATTATAATAAAAATGTTATTTTCTTACAAAAAGTATACTTTTTATTTTAGATAAAAGGGATAAATTTGTAATTACTATAGAGCCATTTTAATCACGCTTTAATTATAAGATAATCCATTCAATTAATTAATGTAATAATCAGGCGAACGTGACGTGTTTTAAATCACAAGCATTACATCTCAAAATTGGAACCACCCTCAGCTTTCTTCCTATAGGGTTGAAGCGATGATGAAATTGCATGTAATGTTTTAATTGAAGCGTTAGAGGGTGTAACGAAATACTCGGGTGTATCAAATTTCACGGAAATAGGTCAGAGGTTCGCGTTTTAATTGAGGAATAGTTTAGAAATAATCAATATGTCCAGGATAGAGAGGGAGTCGGGCGGTGTTGGCTTCAAAATGGGTGGTTAGAGAGAGAGAGAGAGGATGGATCGAGGTAGTAGGAGGAGGAGATTAAACGAGCGGCTAACAATAGGGTCCGAGGTGTTTGTTTGCTTGTAGTAACAAGAGTGAGTGAGTGAAATGGAAAGAGCGAAAGACAGGTTTAAATATATATATAGAAAGAGAGAGAGAGATAGATGAAGATTGGAGTTCGCGGTCGCCGACACAAAACCGCCCCCGCATGTTACGACGTCGACGACGGCGGAAAGGACGAGCCTCTCAATATTGGTCGACCTTCTTCGACCTGCAAGGGTTAACACGACGACGCGCCCTTAGGGGGTTTTTGTGGAGGCGGTGGAGAAACCCATATTTCTTTCTATTGTCGCAATGGCAACAGGTGCGTCTATATGTTGTGCGTCCAAGACAACAGACAATCCCAGGATCTATAAATATTAGGGTTTCGCCAAGGGACAAGAAGAGAAGGGCAAAAACGAAAACAAACAGAGCAACCAAAAATAAAAACATCGGTTCGGTGTAAATCGTGCAAAGGGTTTAGATTCAGGATTCTCCCGGGGCGACGACTCGACCACTTATCGTGTACGCAAGTTTTAATTGATACGCATTAATTACGCAACTGTTTAGTAAATTATTCGGCGTCTGTTAGCTAAAACTTTCGTTCGCGATTTATGGGGAGGACCGCATAAATTTCATCTGCTGCTTCTCGTAAATAATGTCTTGGGGAGGATCCTTGATGCCGGAAGGCAGCATAATTTTGAGCCTTGTTCACCATGTAAAGTTTTCCATTTCCAGATTTTAACCGACATCAATTTATATTCATTAAATCTTTGCTAGTGTTTTGTATTTATAGCTGCTCTTATTTACCATCGCTAATTTTGACACCTTAATATAACTGTCAATGTTTCTTTACTATTAGTTTATATAAATCTATATGAAAACAGTTTTCAAACTATTTCTTAAACGACATATTTTTTAATTTAAAATTGAAGGTTAAATTGGTTGTAGATAAACTGGCAAAGTCAGTAAAATATTAATTGTTTACAAATAAAATCAATTTTGAAAATATTAAAATTTTCGATAAAAGATATACTTTTCAAAAATTATCAGGACATCATAATCCAATTCTATTTCAATTATATCTTGTAAATCAATTGAATTTCAGTCCAATGAAGTCAAGGGATAGGGGTTCATCGCTCAATTGAAATTCTGAGTAGTCCACACAAAAGGACACACAAAAAAAAGTAATGAAGAAAACGAAGTTTTGAAACAAAGCGAAAAATGCAATTTTCGAAGTAAACTAATCAAATGGAATAAATCTAAACGAAGGAAAAGGATGCGAAAAGAAGCAAAAGGGAGCCAAACATGTATCATCGAATTAGCATAGTAAATTCGAGTGTTCAACTTCAAAGTAACGAAAAAGGTTTATGCGGGAATAGACACCCCAAAAAGGTTTATACCTGAATGCATAATATGTCCGAAGATCTAATCAAGAAGAGTGTGGATTGTAAATTCCAACCCTTGTTACTCGTATCAAATGAAATATTATTTGAAAAATTTGAATCTCTGACCAGAATGAATAATACATCGTTCTCTGATTTTGTAATTTGAAATGCTATAAAGTATTGAGGATAGGATTTAAGGATGGAACGGATGGAGGAGGATAATAGGCTTCAACCTATTAGCATCGATCGATACCTGGATCTACCTTTAACACATAACTTATTCGTGCAGGCAGTTCAATTCGTGTGAGTAGTCCTTTTTTATAGCCGAAAGTTAATCGTGTTCCCAGGAAAACCGCACATCCCGCATGTGCGAAGGATACCTGTGGACGGCCGCACCGGGGACCAAGGGAAAAGCTTAGCTCAGGATGGATGCTGTGACGTGATGGATAAAGATCCATAACATTGCGGTCGGACGTAATAAGTTTATGCGAAAGGTCTCTTCTGTCTATCGATTGCAAAAAGGACCCTTCGCTTCGCCGTAAATCGGGAAATAAACACAAAACCCACAAGTTCAAAAAATAAGAAGGAAGTTTTTTTCAGACTTTATAACAAAATAATTTATAATGATGAAGATATAAATAATTTAAGACAAAATGAAATATGTTTCAATTTCCAACATACTATATTAGTATATTAGTCTACAAAACCTTTAATCTGCTTTCCAGAATCACCAAAAACCAGCGACTTTAAACCGAGCTCAAACACAAATCCACATGACATACAAACAGAAAACAACACATACGTCGTGCAGCTGAAAGCCGTTTCAGCACTTCAATTGTTGTTCCTGTCCAGCCCGAAATGATGTCCCATGAGTAATCAAAGCTGTATCGTCTGCGTGGAGCAGATTGTAGAAATTAGAGCTTTGTTACGGATTACGGAGCTGCGGTATAAAATGTATAATTTTGAACGGTCTTTGCAAACAGTTTACGGCAAAATTGCGAGCTCCAAAATTTTCGTTCGAATAATATTCCCATTAATTCCTCTTGCGCGGTGAAATAATAATAACAAAGCAGACAAAAAACATAATAATACGAATAAAACGAAAACAAGAAGCGAAAGCAGAATGGGACGAAAATTACATCAACTTTCGCGCCTGTTACATAAATCTGCTGCGAGGCGAATTACGTTTTAAAGGGGGGAATAAAACGAGAAATGAACAATGAGAATAACGGCTTGTCGAATGGGACGAGAACGTATAATTGACATTCAAGTTTTGCGTTCGTTGCGTTTTCAAATAAATATTACTAATCAGATTTCGTTACCTGCTAAAATCTTATGCTGTTCAGAAATATAATAAAAATTAAACAATTTTATTCAAATTATTTTTGTTTCCTTCAATATAAATTAAAATTAAAAATTAAACAAAGCCTAAATGGTAATGGAAGTTTAATATTTACTATATTACCAAATATTGATTTACAGCTTTAAAATTATTTATATTTCGTAAATACGCACATATATATTTTGCATATTATTCAGTGCATGAATTTCGTATTCCCTATTTAATTCCGTATGATGATAAACGCGTCGAAATAAATTTTACGGCAACATTAAATATTCAATCAATGGCCCTTTTTTGCGTCGAGCGTAAAACAAAAATAAATGCGCTCCAATTTGCGCTGGAAATGTGTCAAAAGTAATGAATGCATTTTGCAAAGCATTAATCTGCCGAGTCTGCACTTGATGTAATTTTTGTAAACAAAATAAAATGAACAGAATAGAAAGGTAATACGTTTGTGTTAACATCGAAATAGGATGAGATAAAGTGCACTTCCGTGTTTGTAGCATGGGGGATTTTCAATAGATGAACAGTTTCAGATTTGTTTCGAAAACTGAATTGGTGAAATAAATAGAGATTTGTTTCAGGATTCCATCTCAGGTTTTCATAAATAAATATTGTATTTATTATGTTCTCAACTATTATACTAGTATATGTATGTAAAAAAAAATTATTTGAGTTGTATTTACTTATTTTCTTATATATTTATTTAAAAAGAACCAGAATTATAGTGACATTTCAAGATTTCAAGAAAATATTAGCATTAGATCACTTAGTCTGAAAATATTATATAATATTTCAGTATTTTAACAAAACCATAATTGATATCATTTTTTGTTTAAATTATCATGGCGAAAAATTTTTCAATGCAAGTCAGAATAAATGTGGTAATTTTTGTAAATATGTAACTGTTTACATACTAATTCTATAAGATTTCAATACCAATAGATTTTAATAAATTAATATTGTAACAGGCAAATTATTAATTCTTATTGCATTTTGTAATAAAGTTAATTGAATCTCTTGTATATTTTTACTTTTGTAGAAGTTCTGTTTTTCTTCAATTCCTAACTTAAAGGAAAATCAATTCAGTTATAAAACTTGTACTTCCACATGAACATCAAGTACGTACATAAGAACGAAAAGATACTTACGTACAAAGTGTACGCTTATTATATAATACCTCACTCTGCTCTATCGACAAATCCAGTTCACAAGTTACAGTGGTTTTAGTGACGCTACTTTTGCAATTTTCAAAACAATGGAAAATATGAATTTGATCAATTTGTTGATAAAACATTGCTTTTTGATGAAAAAAAAAACTCTTCTGTGGTTTGCTGAAACTAAACGTCAGATTGCCATGAAATTTTGACAGGCGTCGTCTGAACGTTGGCACTTCCTAAAAATATATAAGATTTGTCGATGGTAGTGCCATCTATGTGTCATCCTACGAATATATTGAGTGAGGTGTTATGATAACAGATGTATTACTCAAACATGAATGAGTATTATTTAGTTATGTAAAGGGATTAAGGGTGAGAATGTTTTAATGTAAACTTAGTTTGATAGCCATGCATATAAACAGATTGCGTAATGCGCAAATCGAGTTATGCGCCGTTCGCCGTGTTTTCCCGTAAACGATGTTGAAATGGGTCCGACCATTATCAAATGGAATAATAATTTATTCAGCGCTCGGTGCCCATTTGTTTCATGCTCCAAACAAATGTAGCGACAATTAAATGGCCGCAATTGAATTATAACGGCGGCCAGCGGCAATTTAATGTTTGATTTTCCGGTGGAAAATCCACGTCGACTGACATCCACCATTGTTTCCGCACTTGGCACACGTTCATTCGGCTCCGATCCAGTGAGTTTTAATTTCGATGGGGATGCGAGAAGGGTGATTGTCGTTTCATGATGAATGCGCGCTCTCTCTCTCTCTCACTCACGTACACTCAAACTATTGAGCTTTGTGATTCGTTGAGGAGAGAGGAGCAAAGGTTACCCTTGATTTAGTAGAGATAGGCAAACACCGCTGATGGGGCTCTTCTGGGGCCGAGCACTTACCTTTGTCCTGGGCTGTGAGAAGAGAAGATGACAGGGTTTGCTTCAACTTGCCGAAGGTTGTGCCGGCGTCGTTTGCGTCCGTCGTTGCCGTTCCCATCTGAAACAGAATTTGAGAATTAGGGCAGAATTCGCTTCAGAATTGCAACAGTAGAAAATTTAATTTAAATATTTTTCCCTCCCCTTATGTTTCAAAGAGCGCGCAAAACTTTTCAATTTCCATCTGGCGGCAAGGAAAACAAAGCGAAAATGATTCGAATGTTTGCCCTTGTTATACATAACCAATTTTGAGGCACTTTGCAAGTGGAGGAATGAGATTAAAGGAGCGAACATTAAATTCACCCCGTTTTAATAACGACAATGAGATGTGTACGTTTTATTTTCTCTGTTTTCTTTACACGTGTGTATTAGCGAATTTACGTCGTTTCATTCGGTTTGTTTTAATAGTTTGCAAACCTAATTTAACGTCGGCATGTTAACTTTAATCATATTCCACAAGCTCCAAGGGTTTATCAGGTTTTGTACAAAAAGTTCGCACAGTGATTATTCGTGATTGCAATTTTAATTGAAAACAAACCTTATTACACCATATTTTACTAACTCCGTTTAATACTATTTTATACTTTAAATTACATTACCATATTATATTTATGCAAATAAATCCATAACTTAAAAATTAAAATAATATCTACAAACAAAACAAAAAAAAAATGATATAAAAACATTATATGAAAATTAGCTTTTTAAGAAAAAAATTAAGTATTGCTTTTGTAAATCTTTGCAGCTAAAATTTTTTATGATTTACCAAAAATAATATTTAATCACTTTCAGTTATATTAGTTTAATAAAATTAATCTATTTAATTAGAAATGTAATTAATTAATTTTACATTAATTAAAGAACTATGCAACTAACATTTAAATAAATTTGAATGAATGAATGCATTCATTGATGCAATATAAATACTATATATGCAAAAAAACGTCGGAAATACGTACTATAAATGAATGAGATAATGAAATGTAGTAAATTATATAAAAAAGATGTGTAGTAAATTCCGTTTTATGTCTAGACGATAAAGAAAAAATAATTTATTCCAAATACTATCGACAATGTCTGGGAAATAATGAATGAAACGTAGTAAAAACATATAAAAAATATGTGTAGAAATTCCGTCTGGAGTCCAGACGATAATAATTTATATCAAATAAAATAGATAAGGAAGAGTAATAAAAACTGCCTGCATTTTTTTCATGTTTCGTCTATTTTTTAAATAAGTTATATTCCTTTTATATTTTAATTAAACAATTACACAATTTTATATTTGCATTTTGTAATTGCACCTGAAGCTAACTCATTGTAAAGTAGTAGAACAGATGTTGTTGTATTCGTTTTTAGATTTTTCAATAATCACCTGATTTTTATTCGCACCTGCAGATAATTCATCGTGGTGAAGAATAATAATCTCTTATTTTAATTATTAATTATTTAATTATTAATGTATACATATTTCATTACTTTTATTTGCACTAAAATTAATCTAAAAATGAAAGTATGTAAACGGTGTAAAAATTAAATTAAATTTATCGATTAAAAAATATAAACTGGAGATTTTAAATATAAAAATGTATAATTTAAATTCCAATCTTGTGTGAAAATATGCAATAAAAAAGATAATATATTATGTAGCACAAAATGAAAATTTTACTTGTAATAAATATATTTATGTTATTTTAAATAATTTCATCGATAAATTTTAAAAATACTCAATGTGTTCTTCCACCCGAGTCTCGAAATTAATGCAATTTAGCTATTTATCAAAGGATTAAACTTATATTTTGCGGCAATACATATAAATCAAGGATACTTTTTATAGGCAAAAAACTATGATATTAAATTTTATGAAAGGATTTTAAAGGACATTTATTATATAATTTTTAATAAAAATTGGATAATAATCATATTAAAAAAAACACCAATATCTTTACCCATTGCTTGTGTACATGTATTTCTATTAGTTACCCGGCGCATCCACATTTTTATTTAAATAGTCCAATTAATGGATTTATTAATTTTAAAATACACTATATAAACATTAAACAAATTAAAACTGCGGACATTATCCACTTTTATTGGCATCGTTTTGATTACGTAACCAAGTTTGTATTTGGTATTACTTAGAAAGTTTAGCGATAATTAGAAAACAAATAGCCTAGTAATTATGTTATCCATAAAAGTCCAAGTTATATAAGTTAGTTAATGTACAAAGGATATTGTTGGTAACAGGAAAAAGCGAAATCTTTTAGTTTATGACCTTATATATTTTATCGGTGGGCAACGGTGGAATGCAATCAGGAAGCGAAGGGCCTTCAGACACTTAAGTCCCGTGACATAAATATGTAAAAATATGAGGGCGAAACCGCAAGAGGAATACCAAGTGCTTTCCTCCGCTCCGATGGACCGCAAACCGAGGAACGTCCGATCCATACAAATATAAATTGAGATTGCCCTTCCCCAGAAAACATAGCTACTTCAATCATACATATAGATTGATACAAATGATGATTTTATGCTGAACTTAGCGGAAACGCGTTTATGGTAAATTAATTGCGGTTTGGAAAATACGTTTTGCGTGCAACGGGATTAAGCATCCCTCTAAGACGGAAAGCCGGCGGGACATTAAAATTTCATTAAAAGCGGCGTATCCCTCCCTTCGTCCTTTACATCCTTCCCATTTTCCACCTCTCCACCACTAGGTGTTCGTGCTCAAGATTTCTCTTTAGCTATGCACATTTTTACATTCCCATTTGCATACCAGATATTTATTAACTCCAAAGTACGTTCCACGATGCTCCACTTCTTGTTCTCCTTTTCGATACCAAAAGCCATCCTCGTAAAATAAATTACTTTCGTTTTTCTTTTTACCTCTCGCCCACCGACGCCCATTTTCGGCCATGAAATATTCAAATGTACTTCCAAACTATGAATCTTATATCAGCTCACCTTTCACGCTAAATATTCTTAACACAATAAATTTCATAACGTACTGCTTATTATCAAACACATCTACATACTAACACGTACAAAGTAAGCAGAAAAATAATTATAAATTGCTTAATGAAATTATTCTTTGATAATAATTAAGTAAAATTATTGATAGTTACATAAATATATTATAATTCACAATTTTATTGAAAAAAAAATCGTTGATTCATTATTTATCGAAAAATAATGAAATATCGAATTAATTTTATTTATCTGAATTCTTATTTTTTTTTTTAATTAAAATTTAATATTTTTTTTATATCTAATTAATCATTTTAAATAATTATTTGAAATATATTTTGAAAATAAAATTACTTAATATAATTTATAATATAATATCTAAAATTCTTCTTAAACAACTATTCTCATCTTTTTTTATTATTTTTATATTAAAACCATTATTTTTTTCTTAACTGGCAATAGCTAGTAAACTATTCCAATTACTCGAACGCTGTGGAAACTTTTAATTACGCAAAACTGCTAACCCGCATTACGTAATAACCATTTTTTTATATTATTTGTATATATGTTTCACTATGCGCCCTTCCGCAAGCGAATGCACAACAATTTATAAAAAGGATTACACATTTGTATTCTCATTTGGGAACGTACGGCAATAAAGGTAGGAACAGATGGGCACATAATTTATGCAAACGAAAAAAAAAATAGCATCATAAAAATACGTAACTTCCATTCGTTTTGATTACATTTATGAATTGATTATATAATTCATCAACAAGTTGCTTATATAATTCTTCATTTATCAATTATTCAAATAGAATTTATTCATAGATTTATGAAAAACCTATTTAATACTACTTGCTCAGGGCACCATTTATTTAAAAAAACCCAAATTTTCCACAAATAATATTATTCCAAAATATCAGCCTAATGCCCCAAACGTTCGACAAGATTTGTTTTTTTATAGATTTTAAGCTATAGATTTGAATACCTTTGGTCAACTTAATATGATTATGTAATGCTATTTTATTAGAAAAAAATAATTATGTAATTATAAGGCAAAGTATTTGATTATTGGAAATGTCAGAGATAAACGGAAATGTGTGTATTTTTTATGGGTTTGCATTAATTAAAGTATCGATTAGCAAAGTGAGATTGCGGATCACGATTCCAGCTGTCCGTGAATTGTACACGTACATTGTGACAGTGAGAGCTACTCATGAATATCGTAGTATGCATTTTATCGGGTCAAATCTAGATTAGGATTATGGTGTATCGCGAGTAGGAGTGGATTATCTTAATGCGCAAAGCACGATGTGGGAGGAGGACAGAAGGAAGCGGAGCCAGGAAATGGGATATAGCCGAGATCCGTAAATATATGGGTATTATGTGGGTAGCGGAAAAATAAACTCTCAGAGATCGCCTATCTGGCGGAGTTTCCTTTTTGAAGTGGCTGCAATTGTACTTACAGAAACAAAAGTCGTCGCGCGCCATTGTGATGGGGGTGAAACACGCTATTCCTGCAAAAACGTATGCACTCCACTTCTTTCGATATTTATAAATAAACAAAAATGTAGAAATCGAAAATCAATCCGAATGAAACCGGAAAAAGAAGAAATAAATTTGGGTTGTAGTAGCGTGAGGTGAGATCACGCTTCAAAGATTTTATTGGTTAATTTGAAAGTGCGGTGGAGGCGAGATTATTTGGCTGTTTGATTACTGGAGGGTTAACAGAAGTTTGGAGGTCTTGTGATTCGGATCGGGGGGATGCGAATTAGTTTAAACAGTTCAATGGGTCAATCGGGACGATTCGCTGAATATTTAACGTCGGCCCGATGCACACGTACAGTGCCATTAGCCGCCTCCAATCCAATATCGTTTCAGAATAGATACTATTAATATTAAACATTATTCGCGGATGGTTGAGCTTAAAAATGTGGGACAAATTGTCGATCTTTCCATACAAACTTTCGTATTTTTCAAATGATTATTATCGAAACAACTACGGGATTATTACCGCCATAATACAGCATAAAAAAAACTGCACACATTAAATCCGCGTTTGACGTGAAAAAAAAAAAACATTTTTACGACAAAACCATTTCCATATTACGACCGAATAAAACGATAACTACAAATTATTTACCCCAAACATTTCAATATCAAAATAAACATATCTTCCTTGCAAATATGTATCTAATCCCATATTTTACCAATAAAAATTAATTATTTTAAGAAAAAAACGGTTAAAAATAACTTAAGTTTTAATAAAAGTTTGATGCTTTAATTATAAACATATAATTATTTCTTAATAAGCAAGGCAAAATTTGTTCGTAGAGGAAAATAATATTGAATTCTTAATGTAAAAGTGTCTTTCACTATAAGAAATTGATTACAAACGAGTATTCAATATTATTAAATAACATTTAAAAAAAATACCGATATTTGTTATCAACTTTTACCGGTTATTTCGTTAATTATATTAACCGGTAAAATAGGTTAAACCTTTACCGGTAATGAATCTAACATTACCATAAATATTTCAGAAAATATTAAACAATTATTCATACAAATTAACAATTTTAAATTACTTATAAATACAAAAATTACCTAAACTTATGTGTCTAATTAATTAAAGTCTGCAGTAACTTTAATATGCCGTTAACTGAACACCTTTTTTATGTTGTCATAAATTACATTTTATATTTACGGGTTTCTTATTTCCTGAATCTTTTTACTACTAATTTTTAATTTTAATAAAACTTTAAGATTTTTTAAATTAATAATATATTGAATAAAATTAAATTGAAAAAGCAGCAACAATTTTGACAATTTTATACAAATAATATGTTTAAATCGTACGTATTGTAATAAAGACATTTCAGTAAATAAGAATTAATTTGGACTTAAGAGATGATTTCAGGAAAAAAAATATTAATTGAATGAAAACTAATCACATTTCCTATTAAGATTAAATATCAAAATTCATTAATATTATATTTCTATTGTAATTGATGACAAATTATTACATAATTGTTATAAAAACATAGTAGAATTATAAAAACAGTGCACATTAAATCGACTTTTGATGATATAAAAATAGGTTTTTATTACCTTTAATTAGCATATAAAAGCCATATAACGCAATAAAAATAAACTATTTAGTGTTAATTTTGTGCCGCATCAAAATAAATATTAATAGTTTATAGATAAATTAAATTGTAAATAATTAAATAATAAAGTATATACAATAGTATTGATATTTAATAAAATAATTATTTCTTTAGTTAACGTTTTTTTATAATAATTTATTATAAATTTATAAAATTATTGGTTTCATATTATTTTTATGTTAAATAAGTATTTGGTTCGAAGCAAAATTTTGAAATCATAGGAAATTCGTCAAATAATAGAATATATTCAGCACTTCAACTCAACAATAGTTTTCGACAAGAAAAACAGCAAATAAAACAGTCGCTCATGTTGTAGCAGCTATAACATCGAGTTAGATTTGCAAATGAAATGTACTGTGGAAATTGAAAATGCATCGCGTTGAAGAAAACCGGAAAGCCTCCATGGATTTCCTTTCGTATATCCGATTTTCCATGTTACACAAATAACGTATCAAATTCGATTATAGTTATGTTTATACGTGCATTTCTTTTTTCGGCGATATTTCTTTCGGTGCGGTATTAAAAGATCGTACGATTCGGAAAGACTTTAATCAAAATGCGCGATGATGGAAGAGGAGACATGAAAGAGGATGAAAAACTAGTTACTGGTTATGGAAAATTCGTATCCGGGATCGATTCCGATTGAGTGGTCTTGAATGTATGCGCGATTGGAAAGGCTACACCTATGTTAAAGGTAGACTGAAAAGTAAGGTAGGTATGACCTAAATAGTGATATGGTTTTTCTGGACGATCCATACGTGCGATGGTCCCATTAAGATGCCATCGGGAGACGAATGCACCGGAAAAAGTTGCAAATTTGTTTCGGTTTGCAGCAAAAGCAAGAGACGTACACAATCCGACAGAACACGCGTCGCTTTTAAGGATTTATAGAGTTCTGGCGTGAATTATGAAACAATCCCACATCCATGTTTACATACAAAAAAAAATGGAGAACTGAACTCAAAATATTTATCAATAAATTTCTAAAAATCGTAATTAATTATTGTAATATGTAACAATTATTTTGTAAGTGGGATTAAAAATTTCGTTTTAAAAATTTTTTTAAAACAAAATTTAAATAATAAAAATCTATAGTCTACAAATATATGAAATCTGCCAATATATTATATAATAGTTAATATCCGGCGAAGACAGCGAGCTTTACTTTTAACATAAATTAATGTAGTTCGTAACAGGTTGGGGCCTACATTAAATAGACCTTCGTTTCCGTCAAATTGTTATTACTTGTGGAACATCTTTGTCATGCTCAGCCGGTGCTTGATTTACTACAGTCCGTACCGTCTTACATCGTTTTGCACTTACGGGAAAACCCACAATTAACACCTCCCACAAGTCCATCGTCTTCGACTTAATGAACTCGCTTCCTTAATATACATACACTTCGTTAAATACGAGCAGTCTATTCCAATTATAAACTGATCAAATAATCATATACATTACAGCTAAACTGAACGTACATTAGAATTAAGTGTATTAGTTAAAGTCTACTGTAAACTATCTGATCAGCGTTTCTCAACGTTTTAATCTTGTGACCCAAGAGTCAATGCGTCATTTCACAATTCAATTATGGATCATAAATCAATCAAGTAATTAAAAATTACTTCATTTTATATCAATGTTACTCAAAATGTTAAATAAATAATTTCAGATTATACCAAATTTTATATGATAAAATGTATATAAAATTAACACCTCACTCAATTTCGTGGGATGACTAAACAAACAACAATTTTTGGGCAATATTTGACTTTTTTCATCAACTTAGTCAAGAGTTCCAACGCTTCTTTAACAATTCGATACCTTTCTTGTTGAACTTTGGCCTCAAAATACGCTTCAGTTTTGGCAATCACTTCTTCATTGGAGCCAAAACTCTTTCCCTTGAACATTCTTTCAGTATGCAAACAGGTAGTAGTTGTTAGGAGCCAGATCTGAAGAATATAGTGGATTTTGCTTGTTTTTTCAAGACACGAAATTCAGATTTTTCCCATTATTTTGAAAATTACAAAAGTATCGTCACTAAAATTTGTGAACTAAACGTCAGATTGCCATGCAATTTTGACAGGTGTCGTCTAAAAGGTAGGTACTTGGATTTATTGATAAAGACGCCATCTATATGTCATCTTTCAAACTTATTTAGTAAGGTGTTATTAGCTAAATAGAAAAGAAATTAAATATTTACTATTAATTTTAACAATTTTCTATATATAATTTTCTATATATATTAGTTAAATGTAAATTAATGTAAAAAATAAAGAAAATATATTTTATATATATTTATATTTATTATATTTTCGATAATGCTCCATTCAGCAAAAGCATGTCAGAGTGATTCTCTGCCCTCATTTATTTCCAATTAACTAATGTTGCATCGATTCCTGCTAGAAAATTGCTCGGCTCGAATCTGGATGGTTGGATATTAAAACGGAATACAGCTGTTATGGTGCAAATGCAGTTATAGACACGATGACTGCAATATATTAGCATGAAGGCCCACTCTCTAGGATTCATTGGAAATGGTCATTGCCGTTCGATGTAAATGGGAAAACCGCGAGCATTTCCAACCGTCTGATGAGGACGGGGCTGCCGGGAATGGCCATTATGTCAGTGTCCCCGATATATGTTATCAATGCACGTCCCTTCTCTTCTCTCGCTCTATGTGTATTTATGCACAATCCATTATCAGTTTCAGAGGAAACCTCACAATCTGTACAGAATGTTCTCTCTACTATCGATCTGGAAGCTTCGAGTGAACCCGCTGTTCTCTCTTTTGCATCCCCCTACCCCGCGTTCAACTACCCGATTCACGCTCCCTATACATTTGCATTCAATCGATGAACGTTACACAATTATCAAGTGCGCCAGAAAGGCAGATTTACTTCATCCCATCTCCGATTCTAATTCTTTTTTTCTTTTTGTTTCAGACTTTGAAATGTCTTTATCTCCGATGACCCAACGAGCTTAACATTTCACCTAACTTAATTACGGAGTGGTTTAAGATTACTGGTTTAAATAAAAAGAAGGGAAGGGAATCCTTTAGGGCCGTTTGGTCCTCACGTACAGCCGCCGGGTTACCTAATAAAATGCGAGCCAACCATTCGCGAATTATTAATGCTAGTTTAATATTCCCGCGCTTCCGAGAGAGCAGCAGCAGATAACTTCGTTTCGAACAACCTAATTCCAACTCTTGCGCTTTGCCACTTCGATAAGCCGCATGTTAAATGTATCGCGGCGGAGAAGGAAAACAAGACGAATTATTTAGTAGATAGCTTCCAGTAATAACAACTTTGTGCAAGTTCAACTTGCCAATGTATGTATACATTTATATGTGACCATATAAACATATAGCTGTCAAAGACAAACTTTAATCCCTATCAGAAACCCAGCAAAATGTGATATTCACTTATTAATAAATAATACATACAGTTTATAAAGTAATTTAATATATTTCTATAAGTTATATAACGGCATAACACATTATTTAGATTCAATAATTAAGCAGTTTGAGTTTTGTTAAAAAATATATACATTTAACAATAATATAATAATATGCAAAGATTAATTCTATTTTGACAATAAGTCACCTACAAGTCTTTGCAGTGAGCATTTATAAAAACAAAATATTGGATAACAACAATTAGACGTTTCAAGAAACACCCTTTAACAAATTTTCTTAAAAAAATCATTATTTTTTCTACATATATTGTTTAGTAAAGCGTATCCCAGTGAAATCGCCGTTTTTAAATTTAGCGCCATCTAAGAATATCTCTATTACTAAATATGGAATTTTCAGTCGAAATAATTAATCAAATAACTCCTTAATTCGAAGATTTTGGTTTCGATTTTGGTAATAAGACACCTATAAGTCTTTGAAATGGGAGATTCATAAAAAAAATATTGCATAGCAACAAGTAGACGTTTCAAGAAACACCCTTTAACAAATTTTCTTAGAAAATTCATCTTCTTTTCTACAAAATCCAATTAACGCAAGATCTCTAAACAGTATACTATACTTAATCGCAACATTTTTACTTTACAACGAATTAAAAATATTATCACTTTTCGAGTAAATACTGTCTAATTCAAAAATTTAAAAAATAAGTTTTCTATCAATAATTTTATATTAAATAAGCCAAATTAAGTATATATTGAAAATATTTCAAAATCCTAAAACTGTAAGTTATCATTTATGTCAAGAAACTCGAAATTTTAAAAACTTATGTAATACTAATAATTGATTATTAAAAATTTGAAAATCCACTTTAAGTCATAAATATACGAAGTACAAATCTGTAATAGAAATGTAGCTTTTTCGTTGAATGCTTTTCCAACGCGCTGAACGAGTAAAAAACTGCAAGTGGAAGCAATTACGCAAAAATATTTTCATTAGCGAACAGCAAAATTAAAATCGGAAGGATGCAAAAAAAAAAGTGTGAGAGAGAAGAGCAGAACCAGCGAGGAGCGATTCCGATTTAACAGCAAACACGTCCACGAAAAATCGAGCTGCAGGGACTGAAATTGGATTTTTTCTCTGCCGTTCACGCTTTTACTCTCCTTTTTCTGTACTCGGTGTATATGTGTGAGATTTTTTTACGTATTAATGAATTCTCGTTATGAATGATAATTAAAAGTTGAACTCGTGCTTGTATAAATACATATACAATATACATGTGAGTATTTATATAAATAAATGTGTGTGTGGGCGCGTATACGGTTAGGCTTGTCGGAAGGGCCGCAGGGCGTGGGATTTTGCAAAACGAACACCGGCGAGGCCTGCGTCTGAAATTGAAATCCTGACAGAGGAGAGAGTTCAAATGAAATTCAGACTCGATATTAATTATCAAACTATTCCCGGTAAAAGCTGGATTGGGAAGAGATGGAAGGAGAAGACGATAAAGTCGAAAAGGTCGTCTCCTCAATGAAAACGGGCAAACAACTTTAATTGCTCCGCATTATTCCCTAATAACGAGGAACGTTCTTCCCGTTCCCGCTTGACTTATTTTTTTGAATGGTTTAATTGAATCTTTACGAGAAGTGGGTCGAGGCGAATGAAGAGATGGACACCGAAAAAAGAGTAATTAAACTCAGGATTAGAAACAAAATAAAATAGATAAATACTTTCCGACTGGAATATAAACGGCGTCTTTTTGTTTGAATAACTAAAAGCATTTTAAATGCTACACGTAATGTAGATAACTTTGTTGATTATTCTGTAGAACGGTTTCATTTTCTGCGAGGGCAAAGCGGAGACACTTTTGTACGTTTCCTTGCCTTTTCCTCTTACAATAAAAGCCCATCCTTTACATTCAATTCGGAATACGCAGATCATTTTAATTACGGCGCACACTTAATTATGGAGAATCGTTCTTTCGTGCTGCTGCCGCTCAACCCGAGGAAACAAGTATCGTATGTTCATACCAGCGATCGATATCCTTAATTAGCGACGAGACTGAAAGGCAAAATTTAATATTACATCAACACTCACTGTCTGGTCTTCTAGGATCATACAATTATTACGTTATTACTATCATTATTACTACACTAATTCGCATTAATACTAAGATTACATAAACACTAAAAACGCAATATTATAAAAATGTCGGACTCAGATCGATAGCCCTTTATTATAAAACATTAATAACTCCACTTGTTTCATTTTTTATAGTAATTAGTTTAAAAGTGCAGACAAAAAAATTCAAAATAATATTATGTAATCAAAATATATTGCAATATTCCAATTTCATTTTTGATAACTAAATTAACTAATTTAGTTAAAGAATAATTTTGTATAAAATAAAAATTGTTATATTTCAGTTACTTCTTTTTTCATAATGATAAAAATAGAAGATTACTTTTTACGTAATCAGAAAATATATAGATAATTCTATAATGTTTGATTAATATTGACAAAATATCGTTAATTAATATTTCGTATCATAAATTATATTTTAATAAAAATATCTAATTGGAAAAATGAATAATTATAAAATATGTTTAAAAAATATGTAAGAAATCAAAATATATTTTTATTATGTTGCAGGAAATTAATAAAAATCATAAATCTAACCTATAGACTTATTGAAAATTCTATAATATTGTAGTAAATTTGCATATTCGCTTTATAATTCAACAGCTTTAATTATTTAAAAAAATTATATTAAAATAATTGACGTTTTTGATTTATTAATTTTCAATTAATTTAGTATTTTAATAATGAATGAATAAAATATTGGGTAAAGTCTTAAAAATATAATTATAAATTGCCTTAAATTAAAAAAATAATAAAATTATAAATTAAGTTTAATTCTGGTTAAAGTCGCCCCCTCATAGGTAAAACTTCCATTGGAAAAGTTTATCTAAAAAATTAATAAGAAAAATGCCAACCGACATTAGATTTACTAAATGTTCTACACGAACAAATTGTAAATAAAAATATAAGACAAAAAAAAAAGAAGTTTAATTCCATTTGCCGCTTAAATCTGAAAATACCCTAGAAAAGATATTTCCAAAAAAAAAACACGCCGAACAAACTTCCCACCGAATTCCATTAACAAGTTGCGTAATGCAAGAGCAGCGAGCTGGTAGTGGTGAGAGTTTATGCGGGGGTTAGGATGGAAATAAAAAGAGATAAGTGTGTTTCTAGTTAAGTAATAAAAATATTATAATGGAAAGTCAGAGGACCTTAAATCTCGCGACTAAAAGTTCAAAAGGTTCTCCATTAAAGAGGATTTGGCATTACCGCGATAACACTTCGAGTGCACGACGAATTAGTTTATTACGGCATCAAAGGCATCTCGCAATTACGCAACTAATATATTTAAAAAAAAAAAACGAAAAGAAATTACGTAATCCCAGTTTAATTTGCGCTCCTTTGATGATGACACTATACAAAAAAAAAATCTAATAATAATTTATTAATCTTACTAACTGGCACTTAATTATTACTATAAAATAGTAGACATCCTGTTATAATTAATCGTCGTTTTAAGTATGTTTGTTAGAAAGTTATAGTCTTAACTAATCGTATGTATAGTATTATCAAGTCTACTAAAATTCTATTCAACTAGTCCCGAGTTGGCACACATCCAAGCACTAACCGCAAGACACGTTGCTTGTTTCCTAATTGTAACACTTTGCTTATAACATCCAACAATCAAAATACAATTACATAATATAATACTAACAGGAATAACCAATTCTCAAATTAAAATGCACATTTTTTTCACAATTATAGAAAAGCATCGTTATTTCAATATCACTTGAATGAAACACAATTGCATCGTTATATATTTTTTCAACATATTTTTAACGAGATTTACCATTCAAGAGAAATTACAAATGATCATTAAATCTGTTCGACGTTACACGAAATTTGTAAGTACGTCAGATCGAGTACAAAACTTGTTAAAAAAATGTTTTTAAATTTGCGCAAATCGCCAATTATTTATAAAAGCAAAGTAAAAACATACGGAAAATCGAAAGAGTAGGAAACTTTCAGAGAAAATGGATTTATCATGTACATACATTAACTTTAAAACGCTGAAGCAGATGGAATAATATCAGCTTTGCATTCAATATGACCGGAAACTTTTTGAGCCTCAAGTTTTATATCGTGATTTCTATAGTTTAAATTTTACATTTCTTTCCTATTATTTCTAGCTAGAAATAAATTCAGAGTTCAAAAGTTCAAAAATTCAATTAAATATTAATTAATGAAATTATTGAATATTTACAGACCAAATTCCGAAATCAAATTAATTAATTTTTATAATGTATAATTACATATGTAGAAAATAAACGCATTAAATTAATGATATATTAATTCAAATAATTGTATACAAAGTTTTAATGCAAAATAAATTAGTAAAACTCGTTGAACATAATTTCCGATTATATAAATATTTTTAATTAAAATTCTATTTGAAATGATTTCATAATTACAAACTTCAAACAAATATTAACAATTAAATTAAGTTAAAAATTAAATCATTATTATTACTTTAATTTTGTTATAAAAATAAAATAAATCTGATGCATTATATAATAACTGAATTGCTTTTAAATAAGTGATATTGACATGTGTTTATTATATAAATATATTGAATTTGCATTACGCGGACCTGAAATAAAATAATGTTGACATGAAAAGTACGTTAAATAAACCGAATCGATCCTATTAATGTTTTGCAAAATCGTAAATACGGTTCGCGGAAATTCGTTAATTTTCTATGCATGTACGTCGAAATAAATAAATAATATATATTTCGTCAAATAATTAATTGTTTTCCGAACGTAATTTGCATTATTCAGTGATAAATTTCGACATTCGCAGATCCCGCCGCAATGTTTAAACTGCTGTGTACGTGGCAACTGCGTTTTATATTATTGAACAATTGAAATCATCAATTTTGCTTTGTTTGTTTAGGAAATGCGCAATAATAATCAATTTCTAATACAGAAAATTTCGAATAATTAATAATGTAGATTCAATATATTTAATATTAAAAAAAATAATTCCATAACCCAATTTTCTAGAACTAAAATTGTTCCTTTCCTGGAATATACCTGACACTTTCACTTAAATTATTTTCCGAAGAAACCAATAACTCTTACTTCTCCAAATTCTGTATCCCTAAAAATCCAAATATGTTTCCTAAATTCAAGTAAACCCTGTCCTTTCTTTAAAAATCATTTTGTTATTTATTATATAATTCCTATACTTATACATTTTTAATTTTAATAAATTTCTATATTATATTTTGAATAATAAATTATATTTATTATTATCTTTATCTTCAAATTTATAACAAATATTTATTATAATTACTGCTTATTATTTAAATTTCAACTTTCAATTATCTACAAAAATTGTTTGAAAATCCCTTCGTATGTAAATTACAATTTTGTAAAATTCAATATTAATTGATTTCTAAAAAAAATATTTCAACTGTAAGAAATTGTTAAATATTTTAGTAGAACTTAGCATACAGATTGTCATTATTCTGGTTTGAAAATTTCAAAATAAACTAAAAAAAAGTGTTTATAAATATTTTTCATTTATTTCTAATATATTTAGTCTTAACTGTATGCAAGGTAATAAGGCACATACCTAGGGTCCTCAAGCTTTGGCTAAGACATTTTCCTATAGTGCTTTAATATTAACATATAATTTTTCTTCTTCTAATTTAATTTAAGATAATTTAAAAATATGTATGGTTTTCTATCTATAAAATAATGTATGATAATTAAAACAGATATATTTTTAACATCAAAATCAGAGAATTAAAATTACTACTTCCATTTGGAGAGAAAATAAGTATGATATTTACGAGACTGAAGGAAAACTGAAATGAGATGGCACTAAAAAGTGGAAAACAGCCACGACCATTATTTGATGTGCTATGCTGAAAGTATCTCGCACTGCGTTGTATGCAATTTGTCGTAAATTTTTCATACTCCCCGATTTTTATTTCTCCACCCTTATATTCCTCCATCCGTTCCTTCTCCATCCTCGTCTCGACATTCTGATGCACTGAAACGTACAGCGCAGAAATGATATATCCCATTCCATCCTACAATTCCCAAATCAACTGCGACGAATTTACATGGACACAATGCAAATTCAGCAATTCTCACTGACAGCCCTTCCAGGCGCTCTCATACACACACAAAATCTGCTTTCTTGCAGAGCACTTCTGTCTCCAATTCGGATTTGCGTTATCATCCCAAGATAATAAAATTATTCATCATCAACATCCGAGAAACATCACCATCTTCTTCGCAGACATCAGATATTTAATAAATAAAGACAGACAAGAGGAGTTACGACAGAGACAGGCAATTTGTGGCTTTCCATTAGACACTATTTCTTCAAGAGCTTTTGTAAAGTGCTTAAAATATGATGGATGTATGAGCTTCTTCTTCAAAGCGCGGAAACAATGATACCAGTGCTGAAAAGTGAATGTTACATAATATGCAGCAGTATCTCAACCCTTCACTTTATTTCAACATAAAATTAGTTAATACGTAGTGTAAACAGAGTGGCAACTCAAATATAACGTTGTAGTTTGTTGGGTGGAAGTTGGGGTGAAAATGTTGATTTTCTGTAAGACTGCTAGAGCAGGAAATTACTCCAATTAGTAATTTCTAATTAAAACCGTGTTTTGAAATAACTTCTTCGATGCGTTGCGTTAATTAAACTAATTGGTTTTGAGCGAAAATTATTTAGAATTCGACAGTATTATTAATGCATGTAACCATTCAAAAAATTTCAAAAGTAGTAATAATAATAATCTAATCATATAATATTTCTATAGAGTTAACTTCAAATTATTAATTATTTCATGTAATTTAATATAATTAATGATTATGTTTCAGCTTTCAATATAAGTTATTGGAAAGCCATAGGAACTTTCTGTTATCCAGCTTTCATTGCATCATCGGATTAGGATTACCAAAAGATTCCAATAATAGTTTGATGTAATCCCGCTCTCTTTCAAAAGCAACTTTCGTGAAGTTTCAACCTCCGAGTGTAGCTACACAAAATCCTATTCACTAAGGATTCTAATTTACAACAAAATATCATTAACTTAAAGATTTTTAAATTTTTACATTTTTATATTTTATTTCATTGTCTTCGTTAGTAACAAGACTTTTTTAAATCTTCAATATTTAATAAATTTCTAGTTTCCAGATTATAATTATTCTAAAAATAAGCTGTAAGTTTCTTGCAAAAAATACAAGACCGCAAGAGGCTAAAGCCCACATCGGTCTCCAAAAATTGTTAAATTATATTATATTATAAAAAAAAAAGTAAATAAAAAATATTTTTGAATGAATGAAAACGCATTCCGACAATAAATTAACACTAATTAAATAAAAAAAAAAAAGTCATTTAAAGAAATATTGAATTACATTAAGTTTTTAAAAATTCACATTTACATTAGTAACCATAATAAAAAGTTAATAATTTATTTAAAACAATGTAATAATATTTATATAAAAAGAAATACAAATTATTATTTTTGAGAAATTGAAAAATAATAAGTTTAATAAAATATTTTTCAAACGCAGCTGCAGATGATTCACCCGCACAATCGCCTAATTTTTATTGCTTTCTGCGAAACGCACTATTTTTGTGCCCAAATAAGGATTGTTTAAACGCAGCTGCAAGTGCAGGTGTTCAATTTTTATAAATAATCTCATTTTTATTACTTTTTTATCGCATACATTTTATGTTAGAATTGCTTCAAATAAAAATTAACTAAATTAATATATAAATTGATTTTTCGGTAATCTCTCAATTTTTATTATTTTTCTATAGTTTAATTATTTTCATTTGTAATTAAAATTCAGCAAAACAGTACAATATAAATTAAATAATCCGTAAATACACGAAATGATTTATAATTTCTATAAAGTAATTATTAATTACAATATTTACTATTTTTTTTAATTGATTGGTTATTACTTGGCAAGTCTCGATATGCGTTTAAATAACTTATGTTTATTTCAACGAACGAGTACTTCTATAATTTACTTGGCAAATAACGCTTATAGAAGTTACTCAATTTGTAATTCTAGTAAGTTAAATAATTTTAATATGTAAAATGCAATTTATAAAAAAAAATGTAATAATATTTTTATAAAAAGAAATAAAATTTAGTTTTTTTTGAGAAATTAAAATTATTAAGTTTTAATAAAATAATTTTGGTGATTAGCGTTCGGCAATCGCTGCAGCTGCAGATGATTCACCCGCAAAATCGCCTAATTTTTATTGTTTTCTGCGAAACGCACTATTGTCGTGCCCAAATAAGGATTGTTTAAACGCAGCTGCAAGTGCAGGTGTTCAATTTTTATAAATAATCTCATTTTTATTACTTTTTTATCGCATACATTTTATATTCAATTTGTTGCAAATAAAAATTAATTAAATTAATATATAAATTGATTTTTCGGTAATCTCTCAATTTTTATTATTTTTTCTATAGTTTAATTAATTTCATTTATAATTAAAATTTAGCGAAACAGTACAATATAAGTTAAATAATCCGTAAATAGACGAAATGATTTATAATTTCTATTAAGTAATTATTAATTACAATATTTACTATTTTTTTAATTGATTGTTTATTACTTGGCAAGTCTCGATATGCGTTTAAATAACTTATGTTTATTTCAACGAACGAGTACTTCTATAAGTCACTTGGCAATTTTGTAATTCTACCAAGTTAAATAATTTTAATATATAAAATGCGATTTGCCATTTACAGAAATATTGAATTACATTAAGTTTTTAAAAATACACATTTACATTAATCAATGCAAGTAACCATAATGAAAAGTTAATAATTTATTTTAAAAAAATGTAATAATATTTATATAAAATGAAATACAAATTATTATTTTTGAGAAATTGAAAAATAATAAGTTTTAATAAAATATTTTTCAATCGCAGCTGCAGATAATTCACCCGCAAAATCTCCTAATTTTTATTGCTATTTTAATTAGATAAATGTGTTATTTCTTCCTGATCACAGAATATTTTGCAAATATCGTTCAAGAAATAGTTTAAATTTAAGCAATTTGTAGTGCTATAATTATTATATGTTATAAATCTTAACAAAATAAATGATTTTATTGACTAAAATATATTATTGTCAAATAGGTTTTCTAATCCAAAAAATTGATCTAAAATAATTTAGTAATTTCAATTTATTCGAATCGAAACGCGTAAAATACACTTTTCATGCATTTCAAATATTTGTTTAATATTTATTACAATTCTTATCGTATGTGCGAAACGCACTATTTTCGTGCCCAAATAAGGATTGTTTAAACGCAGCTGCAACTGCAGGTGTTCAATTTTTATAAATAATCTCATTTTTATTACTTTTTTATCGCACAAATTTTATATTCATTTTGTTATATTTATTAATTAATATATTAATCGATTTTTTGTAAATCTCACAATTTTTATTACTTTTGTATCGTTTTAATATTTTCATTTGTAATTAAAAATTATCGAAAAAGTAAAAAGTTGCAAAAAATAAATTCCTAGAAATGTTTATTTATTCAACCTATTTTTATTGCCGCTATAATATTGAGATCAGGTACCTCAGGTAGCTCAATAGAAAATTGGAAAATTTTAGGAAAATATGCAAATAACCCATAATAAACAATTTACCTCCACCAAAATTTAGTGTAGAAGAATCTGTATAAAAGATGTATGAAAAATATGAATTCTATTAGTTTTACTAAATACGTCAAGAAGTGAAGAAGAGATGAATTCGACCTGTGCATTACGTTTGTTAAAACACGCTTTGAAGGAACTTCAGCGGAATATGGCAAGCAGTTTAAGTGAAGTTCAATCACTCTCCGAAAATAGGGAAACAAACTTAAATAAGACAAGGATCTACGAGAAAACCCGAAAAGTGAAAAAGTGTCAAACATATATGCCAAAAAAGTCGCGTGCTCTATACACCTCTAAGAAATGCAATACATGGTTGATGAATCAACTAGTAACGGAGACGATTTTTTGGAATGTATTTTATTTAAAATACGAGGAAATTCAAAAGACGTTTGATAATTTTTTTCAAAAGGGTGAAGAGTTCATTGAGAACGATCTTCATCTAGAAAATAAATATCCGCTGGTACATTGGCTGAATGATGTCACAACAATTGCTAACGATCAATTGCATCTTTTATCTCATTACATTGAAGAACAACGGCAAATTCTCAATAACAAATATCAGCTGAAAGACTGCATTGACAAGGTAATTAATAACGATAAAATGGCCAAACGTATTCTAAAAGAATACATTGAAATGAATACACTAACTAACCAATTTAATTTAAATTTTTTTAAATGTACGCACATTTATTAAAATATCAATTACGCACATTTTTATTATATTTTACATCTAACAGTTTGCAGTTTGAAAAGTTTTCAAAGCGAAAAACAGGTTTCTTTTCACAAAAACCACTTTGCACTTTAATGGCATAACGTTTCAGTTTTTTTGGATGCAAAGTGATTTTTGTGAAAAGAAACCTGTTTTTCGCTTTGAAAACTTTTCAAATTTGTTAGATGTAATTTTTTTAAATATATTATCAGTTTCATTTTAAAACTGACTTTCTATGACTAATTTTTCAATGTAAAATAATACTTATAGCATTCTAATATTTAACCCAAGTTAAAGATTCCCTCATTTATTCAACTTTTTTCTTTAATTATTAATAATTTTCATAAAATCTATTTAAGTATATTTATATTAGCTTTAACAAGAACAAGCTGTATTTTTTTTTCCAAAAATGAATACCTTTTTCGCTATATACATTTATAGCCATCATAAAATTTGTACCTTCAATAAAACATTGGAAAATTGTAAGAAAATATGCAAAAAAAACTACACAAAGGTCTGTTGAAAAATATTAATGTTCTGCTGAAACTGTATTTGGCATGTACTTTTCATGATGTTTAAGCAATATATAAACATAGAAAAAATCATTTAAATAAGTAATCAAAGATCTACTAAAAAATAAGTAAACTTGAAACATAATAAATAAATCGACAAAGAAAATCTCGAATTAAAAAATATAATAAATTAATGAAAAATCAACAAAAAAAACTCTAATAAGTAATTATAAAAAAACGAATTATCGAAATTAATTAATTATGTTTTAATAATATGAATAAATTGTGTATAAAATATATTAATAGTAAATTATATAATATATTTTTAATAAATATTATTAATGTTACTTATTTTTTATATAAATTACTTTTAAAATTTCCAAAAAATCTATTTCAAGTTTTAAATATTTTCATCTACTTTTATAATAAATATAATTCAAGATTTACACTTTAAATTTATAATTGGTAGCTTAACCCCATAATAATCCACACTAATATATATTTTTTAATTATTCATAAGGCTTCGCGAAAAAAATCTATTTTTATAATTAATATTTATATGTATATGCATTTATAAAATAGAAAAGTACTAAAATTATATAAATCTACAGGTTGTAAACGTTTTATATTCATATGAATAAATAACGATGTATCATTTACATGTATAACGAGGACATGATTCAAATATAAAATTACAGCAACACAATCATCCAGGATACTCGTGTTCCTGTTGTCGCAACGCAATAAACTGGCAGAAACTTTGTCAGCGAAGTGTTCAATAAAATGTATATCCTGCCCCCATTTTAGTCCTCGTGTATAAAATGCGATGAGGTTCGTCCGTAATTTCTGCTTTAAATCAGCAATGGTTTTCCTACGATCGTAAAACTTTATTCGTGTTTAGAGAAGACTGGGAACAATTTCAAGTTTACAAATTAAACAGCGCGGATTCCTTTCCACTCTGTCTGCTAATCAGCTCCTTGTATCTTCCGCTTCTTATTTTTTTTTTCAGACATCTTGAATCTTTGGATACCTTATTTTGCTTCAAGAATCTCGCAGAGAGAGACTCGGAAAATTTATGGGTACAGGAAAATTCGATTGGGATCTATGAAATTAGGGGTGGATTTTCCCGAGTTGCACGATATCCCCGAGGAGGTTATTTATCGACAGCGGCGTTGTTTAACTTCGTCAACTTTGTAAATTTCCACTACTCCTAAGAGGTTTTGCCCATGGCAAATATCCATTTGGTAATGCAATTTTATCGCAAGAAAAATCATATTTTTATTTGTTAAAATAAAGACAAAACAGTTATATAACCGAAACTTTGAATTCCGCTCTCTATGTAAATATAGTCTATTCAATAATCAATATAATAATCCATTATTTCCAACTTTTCAAGTATGAATTGGCGAAATTACTATTATTCCGTTCTATGTTTTTACTTTTAAAACATTTCCATTATGCAGCTACGAAATTGTTTTCATTGTGATTTGGAATTATATTCTTTTGTTAAAAACGACGCGTAAAAGAAAAACATAACTTTTCTCCCGGTTGCTCCAGATAGAAATATGTAGACTCGCATTATTCGTTCTGAAAAATGGAAAATTTGCCTTTTAAAGCGCACTCACTTAGACTAAAAGTTTTCTTAAACGTGTTTACGTCGCATTCTCGTAATATTCTTCGTACCTGTTTTTTTTTAAGAAACACATAGATTCAGAGCATACTCATCCTCTAGGTCGTTTTTTTTTCTCTCTCTTCAACTGCCAATAGTGCCGAATTTCCCACTTTATATTCTAATTTTATACATACAATCTCTCGCACGCATAAATATTTTACCATAATATCAAGCGAAAACAACTTAGGCTCATATTTTTAATAAACATGTACATAAAATTGCATCACTTTAAATCCCATTCAGTCGATAAAGGAAAGTGTATTAGAAAATAAGGATTTCCATAAATTTAAGATTTATATTTTTAGTACAAGAAACTAAATTATAATAATAGATATCGCCTCTATTGACAAATACATATGATTTTTAGGAAATATCAACCTTCAGACGACGCCTGTCAAAATTTCATAGCAATCTGACCTATAGTTCGCAAGTTACAGTGGTTTCAGAAACGCTACTTTTGTAATTTTCAAAAAAAATCTAAATTTGTTGATAAACATTGCTTTTTGATGAAAAAAAAAAGTTCAAGCAAAACAATGGCTTAATTAGTGTTATGGTGACTCTTCTCCGTCGAGACAAATGGTATAGAAGTGGTTTTCTGAAATTCATGTAAAAACATTATTTTGAAAATTACAAAAGTATCGTTCCTTAAACCACTGAAACTTGTAAACTAAACGATAGATTGCCATGAAATTTTGACAAGCGTCGTCTGAAGATTAGTACTTCCTACAAATCATATGGATTTGTCGATAGAGGCGCTATCTATATATCA
The DNA here is from genome assembly GCA_963457615.1 of Nicrophorus investigator. Classification (NCBI taxonomy): domain Eukaryota; kingdom Metazoa; phylum Arthropoda; class Insecta; order Coleoptera; family Silphidae; genus Nicrophorus; species Nicrophorus investigator. The sequence goes on from OY735142.1 coordinate 28,580,091, forward strand.
TCCTACGAACTTTTTGAATGAGGTGTTAACTAAAAAATAAAGTTAAAATTTAATAAGTTTATAATTTATTTACACCTGATTTTTGGCTCCAAGATTCAAAATATTTTAAGAAAATTGAAGATCGATGAAACACTTGCAACTAATAATTTTGTATAAATAAAATTTTAATGTTTCTAATCATAATTCGTTTTAGTAATAGATTTAATGTTGGAACTATTATAAAAATGTGTCATTATTTATAAATCATCGGTGGGAAAGTGGGTTACATCTGTTGTCTCTACTAAAAGTATAATAATCGTAAAGTGTTCGCTCCCTTCAGGGCTGTCGGAAAATATTTCCAAGGGACAGAAGGCTCAGCGGCGGTGGCAGAAAGATGAGGATGAGAGGTGAAATTTTTGCGAAAGCATCTGGGCCATGCCTTAAGTATGAATTATGTCTATGTGAAAGTTCGAAACAAAGGCGAAATATTTCTGGATGCAGAGAGAGAAAAGGAAAAATATATGTTTCTACGTTTTCTAGAAAAAAAAATAAATTCCGCAAACAAGTGAAATTATTGCGAAAGTTAAATTATCTCGTAAATACTGACCCCGAAGCAAAAGAAAACTTGAACCGAGCGAAACATTTCTGCATATAATTTATTTTAAGGCGAAGCAAAAAAAATAATATTTAATATAATTTACTGGAATTCTGAATATTTTTTACATTCGCAAACATTGTTCAATACAACTCTTGAAAAACTTGAAACATTTAATTTTCTTTTATTAAAACATTTCAAGATAAATAAAGAGTTATATAACATGATTTACACTAAAAATAGATACCTCAGAAAACCGTGTAAATCGTAGATTTTTATACGTAAAACTCTTTTAAATCATGTAAATATTTAAGGTTTAAAGTATTCAATAATAATTTATTTAATATATATTTATCGAAAGATCGAAACCCTTGCAAAAAGTGGCTTTCAATGGCTTTCCTAAAGTGAAACAGTTTTTTTTTATGTTATATAATTCTATTTTTCATATTTTGTTCAATTTATGTATTGCTGGAGGATCATGTATAAAAATTGCTGCCACTCGCAACGGAATCTTGGCATGTTTCTATCAATCGTTAAGGATGTGGAATAAGCGACGTCGATAAATATAAAACCCGAAGACCTCTTGGCATTGAACATCCCCCACGCATTATCGATTCTTTGAACTTGTCTCTTCGTGCGCTTCAACGAGAGAGAACAAAACGCAATAACTACAATTGCATTACCTCGTCCATCAATCACACAAACTAATAACAACGCAGAAAATCCCCATCCACTACTACTTTATAAAAAGTCAGAAAAAACGTAATTTAATTTATATATTTATAGCTCACTCCGCGTTACCTTTAAATCATCTTTCACAACATGTTTTCATTTCTACTTGATGGATTCTTTTATATTTTATATATCCTTAATTAATACACAAATATAAGCGATGTGTGTCTCGGAATGATTGATCTGATTCACCCAATTGCTTGTATTTATAGCTACAGAATATTGAAATATACAGAGGAAAGTCACCTTGGAACTCCCAAAATACGTGTTTATGATAAACACAACGCAATCACGTCAACGAAAAGGTATAATTTACTGTCTGGTACTATTGATTCTAAACAATGTGCGTTAATATCAAAATATCGTACAGCCTGTAGAGTTACAAAACCGCAGCACGAAAACACACATTTTTTTAACGATACCTTCGCACTGGGTAATAATGCCTGTAATTTACCCCACTTTTTTTATCGATTACATTTTTTATTCATTCATTTCGACATTGCAAACTAATAGTATTTATTTATTCAATAATTATATAACTGAAGACTTTTTGCCAAATAGAAATGAATATTTACATTTTAATAATATTTATATTTTTTTAATTTTATCATATTATGCATATTAAAAATTATAATTTATACTAATAACTGAATTAATCTAATAATACAAATTAATACCTTTTATAAACAACAAATTATTATTATCACATAATTGCAAGATTTGACGGCGCTTTAGAAGAAATACCAAAAATTACATAACATTTTTTCATAAAATATTCATTTATCCGTTAAATTAGAATATTAATATAAAAAAATACTAAATAAACTAGACGAAATTATGCTCAGAAGTATTAACTTTCTAAAATCAATAAAATAAAAAATTTCTAGTTTATAATTTACTTCACAATTTAAAAAAAAAATACAATGTGCTTTGCGTTATGTATTATAAATAAACAATAACTTTAATTGTTACAAGTAAATTTAATGTGTATAAGTAGCAACATGACCTATAATATAATTTACACCAATTTTTTGTTACCCGAGTATGTAAACAAATGTAAACATGCAATTGATTATCTAATAAAAAATGCATTAGTAACATGTTTTCCTCTTCGTGGCTGATTTAAAACCTGATCCTAAACCGATAAACTTAATCAACGCAATTAAGGATTGGCGCCGAGCGAAGGTGCACATAAAATATTTGATAAAAAATGCAGCTTGATAAACCAATTAAGTTATTGCCAGAGGTGAAATTAAATTGCGAGTTTTATGGCGGGCGATTTAAAAAAAAAGCCGCGTAGCGTATAGTATTCAAGCATTGTAGTGCCAGCTCCCTAGTTTATTGTGGCAATCCGGAGGTTTAATAGCCTTAGGTTGGTGGCTGCACAAAACCAGCAACAAGAAGAGAGAAAAAAACGTACAAAAATAAAAAATAAAATAAAAGTGTGAAAAAGGAAAATACAAAAGCTGAAACAAAACTCACCATTTTATTTATTACTGAAATCGTGCAACACGCCGCCGCATATACGAAAATAAATCCCGAGTGCAAAAGGCCGACCTGCGTAATATATAAATTAGGTTTGTTACGTTGGCAATTGTATTTTTTTTATTTTACTCTTTTTTATTTCGCAGACCGATCATAAATTCGTAGCGACTTTTCCCCTAAACCTCGCTAAATGCGCGAAACAAACAAGTTTATTTATCAACATATAACACACTCTTTTGTGTTTCCAAATATGATTTAAAAAGTCATTGCTTATGTAATGTATACTTTAGTAAAAATATAATTATTGTATAAACAAAAACTTAAATAAATTTAATTTTCTTTTCACGTTTTTGTTCATTAATTAAAAAATCACTGTAAAAATACTAAAGACCATTTTTTTGATGAATAAGTAATTATCACTTTTACTAACATTTCGAAAAAGTCATCATGTGTGTGTTCTGAAAACCGAAGCATTTCTGACAAATTTGATTCTTAACTTCTAAATGTTTTTTTTTACTCGTTTACAAACATTTTCGATTATGACTTTTCTCTGATGAATAAGTAATTTTTACTTTTACTAAAAATCTGAAAAAGTCATCTTGTCTTGTTTGATGTCGTTAAAAGGAATATAATTTGACTGTAATCATCTGAAAACCAAAGCATTTTTACTAAGATTTACAACAATTTTTACAATTCTTTCATAATTTTTTGAACTTCGTTTACAAACATTTTCAAATCATAATTTTTTAAACTTTTATTTGCATCAGAATTATTCTTCTTTAATTTAAATTAAAAAAATAAAATTTTAATAAATATTATTTTTAACGATTAATAAAGTAAAAATTGAAAAATCTTTACACGTTCGGTACATTTGTGGATGCGCCGGGCTTTGAACATATAATAAAATAAAAAACATATAAATACATGAAAAAGTAATCAATTCAATACTAAATTAAATTTTATCATTAATTAATTAATTAATTAATTAATATTGTTTTCGAGATAACATTTATTTGATTCCATTGCTTTTTTATCAATAAACATTTCACTAAAATTAAAGTAAATACAATGGAACGTATTTAATTACATTTTATTTGTTGCAATCACTGCATAAAAATAATTACATAAAGGAATTCGCTAAATGTTAATTATAACTGTTTCATGAAATTCCTCCTACGCCGAACGAATATTTAATTATTATTATTATTAATAATAATAATAATACAAACGTATTCTCGTGTAAAATTTCATTAAAAATATAGTTGAAAAAAATAAATAAATATAGAGGCTCTCCAGTTTCTTTAGTACTCTCACTCAAATTATTCATGGCCTCATTCATTTACATCTTTATTAACTTATATATAATTAAGTTTTTCCTCTTGTTATTCTACCAAGCATTCCTTTTTACATTTTATATTAGCATACAATGAGAAAACTTCGTTTTATGAAAATAAATTCGTCTGCAAACGATAATCATTATTTTCTTATATTTGAAATATATTTTCCAAATTTATTTTTCTAAAAATATATATTAATAATAGCAACACCATTTAATCATTGAAACCTAAATAAAAATATAGATTTAAAAAATATTACAATATAAACTAAAAATTTTCTAAATATTTTTTTTCTATCTTGAAATATTTAATCAGCGAAATAATTATATAAATTGAAAAAATAGTCAATAAATATATTATACATATTTTTGATCAATAATAATAATTATTATACTTATATAAAAAGCAGATAATAATTAAAAACATATTTATGTAACAATTATTATTTTTTATATTAAACAAGGCTTTTTACCCTATTTGTGATATTATAAAATATATGTTTGAAATATATAATTATATAATTTACTATAGTCTTTAAGCAAACAATTAATTATATTATTAGTTTCATAATTTACTATTAAAAATATTTAAAAAAAAAACATACTTATTACAATAAAAATAAAATGATAGAGCATAGATCTTTTTGCCCCTCATTAAAAACAGTTAATTATAAAATTTGAAAAAAATAAATAATAATATTTAAATAATAAAAATTATAATTAAATTATCGAATTGCGACTTATAAATATAAGGAATAAATTTAAAAATAAGTGTAGAAATAAATCAAATCTATATTACTAGTTTTTGTAATGGTGAATGTAATAAAATTATGGATCTTATGATGTAATTGTAAAGAAACGAGGACCGGTGGACGTTTTACATAAACTTTTTTAATCAGTGGAAGTACAGCGTTACGCAAATGCTGCGGGTACATAATGTTTTTTTTTAATTTCTGCTGCTTTAATATTAAAAATAAGGCCCCAAATTCGCGGTTACAAGTGAGCACAACAAACAACAACAACAACAAAAAGAAGCAGTAATAAAACGCGACGACAAATGTGTATTTATATATTACTCGCATTCGGAACAATGGATCGTCTGGCATGAAGACCAGAATCATCAAATTCTCGTCTGTATTTGCATTTTTTTTTCTATCTCTCATCCTCTTTCCGCAACCGCACATATAGACATGCCGTATTCCCACAACAAAATGTTTTATCATTGTTGTGGTAAAGCTCGGCGGTTGATGTATTGCAAAAATTTATAGTTGGAACAATCCCAGTGCCCGAAGGGGGATGTTAATGGCCGTTCCATATGGAATGAAGGGAGTGGGGCGAAACGAGCATTTCGAAACGCCAAAAAGCAGGCACACAATGGTGGAAATCTCTTTAAATCCTCGCATTCCCGCTTTAGAGGAATGTTGAAGAAATTCGCGGCATTGGCGTTAATAATTAAACGCGGATGAGATGCGTTGATGAATTCTTGCGGACGGCGACAATCTTTTGGGGACGAATCAATACAAAACGTAATGAAGTTAGGCGGTTGCGTGTGCGGAATACCTAAATAACGAAGATGATGAAGAAAAAAAGTATTTATATATAGCAGGAGAAGAGGGTGCAAACAACTTTCTCGGCATGATTAATCCCCTAACGGGTATTACGTGGCGACGGTGCTGTCCTTTTTGCTTCGCTTCTTTCCACTCGCCATCCTCTTTGCCATAAATAACAATTAGCCTAACCGAGGAAAAGCACGGTCTGAATAATAGACTTAAATCGCAGGAAAAAGTGATATAAAAACGATGACTATGACGTATAATAAAGACGGGTAAAGCTTACCTTCTTCATAAAGGACATCACGTGCGTGGGCAACATGTTGAAGTATTTCTCGAGACCTTCACCTATGGTGGTTATCTAACTGCAGCGCTTTATATTATAGATTTGTATTTCGAATTTGTTCAGACGCACTTTACATCACTGTATCTTTGCAAGACACCTGAAACACAAAATACACTATTAATACATAATTCAATTATAGAGCAATATATAAAAAAAATATATTATTTTTATTTTTTAACACCTCACTCAATAAGTTTGTCGTATAATTTTTAGGAAGTACCAACCTTCAAACGACTACTGCCAAAATTTCATGACAATCTGACGTTTAGTTCTCAAGTTAAAAATTTGTCGATAAAGGCGCCATCTAAAAACATATATTATCCTACGAACTTATTGAGTGAGATGTTTTATACATTTATTATGTAACGATAAATCTTATTATTGTATTACATAAATGCATTGTATTAAATGCCGAATCGATATTACATTTACTTGAAATGCATGCATGCGGTATATGTCTTCCATTAGAAGATTTGAAAAGTGTAAACCTTTATAAAAAATATATTGAAAAAAAATTAAATGGAAATAACCACTTTAGATTATTGTTTTCGTTGAGAACCACCGATACGATTTTGCATAATAAATAAGGCGATTCCATAAGGAATATTACGGTGAATTTATTATTGCATATATATTCGTGACAGATTTCAAGTACAAAATAAGTAAACGAATTGTAGATTTAAAATAATCAAATTACATAACATTAATTTAGTTATAAATTTTTGTAAAATAAAATAAAATTAAAATTATATATTGGAAAATTTATTTATTTTTTCTTGTCACGTAACCACTTATATTAACATCAATGTAATTCTCGAAAAGGATTTTATATTTAATTAAGGATTTATCATTTACAGATATTAAAGAAAGGATTAAATTGATCAGTTTGCAAACGTGGATAAAATAAAAAAAAATTACATAACATTAATTTAGTTATAAATTTTTGTAAAATAAATTAAAATTAAAATTATATATTGGAAAATTTATTTATTTTTTCTTGTCACGTAACCACTTATATTAACATCAATATAATTCTCGAGAAGAATTTTATATTTAATTAAGGATTTAAAGGATTTATCAATTACAGATATTAAAGAAAGGATTAATTTGATCAGTTTGCAAACGTGGATAAAATAAAAAACATAATGAAACAAAAAGTTTAACCGGAATAATTTCAAAATTTTCTACATGAAATAAAAATATTTGTATACATTTACTACACAGACATTAAAGAAAACGCATATTTATTACAAAATAATCCAATTTTTTTAATTCATAAAATTTTGTCAATACCCAAAGTTTAATTATAATAAACGGATTATATAAAATAATATTATTTGTGATTATAATATCCGGCTTCCGCTGTATTACTAAAAAAAAGTATTAAATTTTTATTTCCTGTGTATTTTATAAAGAAAGTAATTGAAATTATTTGCGGAAAATGCAGAACGAAATGGAATATCGCACATGATGTTTAAATATTTGATAACATGTTCAACACTAACGGGGTCACGTATACCACTAGAAATACAAATGTGGCTGCAAAGAAAGTTTCAAATGTATGCACGAGACTGACTGACTGTTTTTGAGTTAAATATTAATTCTGAGAGAGGCGTAAGAGCAATATTATACTGCATAACATTCTGATTTAAGTTGCAAATTTTCCTTACAAAACTTAAGCGAAATTTCAATATTACAAGTATTAATACAAATTAAATAAGTTGCGTTTATAGACGACTCACTATTATAAACTTAACAAATTAATTAGTGAATTTCATGCACATATTATAAAATTCTATTTTTTTATTGAATGATTTAAATTATTATTTAATTATTATAAAATACATAGAAATTTCAGATGAATAAACTTTGTAGCTAAAACTTGTCAAACTTTTAATATTTGCATTAAGAAGCAATTATGTTGATGAGGTAGATTTTAAATGCACGTTTTACATAATTTCTGTGTAAACGATTTATGCATCGACATAATTTCAATTACATAGAATTCATTAATTATTGTCATTAGTTAATTGCTTGTAAACGTATAATTTCAATAATTATACAAATTAAATTGAATTATCTTACGTTTATAATTACTTTCAATATTAAAAAACGCTTTGCTAAAACTAAAATCTAAATTATAGTTTGAAAATACTAAAAAACCGGTTTTATTATTATTTACAATTCTACAATTGTTGAATTAAAATTTACTCAGTAAGTTTCTGATAATTTTGTATACAAAACAGAATATGATTACGAAATAGATCTATAAATGTATTTTCATTTTTAAAACCATATTATTATTTTTCTTTTTTGGTTTTACATAGAGTAAATTTTATTTTATTTAAGTTTAGTTTTGTATACAATAAATATTAAATAAATTGAACAAAATCGAAAATCAGATATAACCGCTTTTGTAAAAAAGTTTTTTTTTTAAATAATTAGATTTATCTAACATTTATTAATATATTTAAAATAGCAAAAATAATATTGATTTATATTAAAAACTGAAAACTAACTTTTTGTAAATAAATTTGTTAGATTTAATAAATAGCAGTAAACAAAAACATATAAATAACGAATATTTTCAATTAATTATTACTCTTGAATTTAATTTCGAACGTTCATTTTTCAACGTATATATTTATAATCGAGTTAGTTTCGATTAATTTGACGCAGTGTTAAAATGTGTAAATTGTAATTCAATAATTGTAGAATGGAAAGCGTTGGAAGTAAACTCGTTAAGTTATCATACACATGCATGCAAATAGCTCACATATATTTTTTTGTAACGTAACTTCCAATTCTCGCTCTGTTTTTGTCTGAATTAAAAAGGGATGAAATAATAATGGGGTGGTGAAAAGCCGAGAGATAAAAGTACGAAGTCGATATCGGATAAAACTGTCACTGGTTAGAAGTTTTATTTGCATGCACACACAGACAAAAAAAAAATATGAAAAACTTGACGCGAGATTAACCCGCCATCTGTCTCTCCCGCTCGACTTATTCGCTTCAGCTTCGTCGTGTACAATTCTTTTTTGTATTCTTCCTATACTTTCAGAGTCGTCGGCTATATTAAAAGGAAATACAGTAGAATGGACTAAATTGCAAAGATCTGCACCAGTCTCATCTTTCTATTTAATGTACTGAAATACAATTACAAAAAAAAACATTATCATAGCTCACAACGGATATTAACAGTTTCATTTATATAAGAGTAGTAATATTATTAGTAGTATTAGATAGTATTAGTAATACATCGGATACTAATAGTAATATTATATTCATACAACAAAAAAATACATTAGTCATAAAGAATAATTGATATTTTGTAATTATGAAACGTTAATATTTCTTGAATCAAACTGGAAGATGTTAATTAAAAATATTATATAATTTATTTATTGATTTATGATGGACTATAAATATTGATTTAAACTATTTTGAATTGATTTAAGTAATTATCAGTTGGAAATGAGAAATCTGTGATATCCGTGTTAGAACATATAACATCGGTTCGCCGTAATCAGATCCAGTGGATTCGCTCCGGGAAGAGAGTCGTGCCATCATCTACACCAAATTGTTTGCGGCGCATTACCATAAGCTCGTTATCAAATTTACAGTGAGGATTAGAGACGGCCCTTGTCTGGAATGCTTAATGGTATGCGCCTCTTACAACCGCCCCCCCCCCCTTCCCCTGATCCTGTCCTGGACAAACCTATCCTGTCTGTGCCTTAAAATGCCCACTACAACTAAAACCCTCCCATTAATAGTTACTTAAAATAGAAACCAGGAATTAAATATTTAAATGGAGCGCTGCATCGAAACCAAGCCTCATCTATTATATAAGGTCTTCTCTCCATCTTCCGCAACTCCTGCTGCTCCTCTAATCCGTTTCGTCCTCTAAAGATATATCCCCATTTTTACGGCCTGCTACGCATCATTCAAAGCCCTCGACCGCCCTTTCATCTTCTTCTCCTACTTCTCGTCTTTCTTTTTTCAACCTCCCACTGTCCCTGCCGCAAACTCCTTTTTAATCATTTCTACGCCAAAAACCCTCTCCTGGACCAACTATTCTACCCACTCGGGCATCATTTTTCATTTCGTTCCAACCATTTTACCCAACAACTTCCATTATACCCTTAACTTTATTTTATCATTTATCTTTAAACGAAATGGTATATATTATAATACGTTTCTACAGGTTTCATTTTACTGTCAGTTTATTCTTTAATACTTAACATATTGAACTCAATAATCCAAATGCATATATTTCTTTGATCATTCAACCAATAATAGTTTAGACATCAAATATTCAGAAAATCTGGAATTTAATTCATATTAATCATTTTAAAAATAAAATGTTTAAATTATAAAAATTCAAACAAATTTTATTACTAATAATTTCCTTAGAAAATAATTAAAAACTTTATATTTTAGCATTAAATGTATACACTCTCTAAATTTCAAAATCAGCGAATTTGTCTTTTATTTTTTTAATTATGTATTGATTATGTATTAATTATTTATATTGTTCTTTATAATATTTTCATTAAATTATCTAATGTATACAGAAAATTTGTCAAATCAAAAATCACAATTTTCATTGAATTATTGATAGTTTTTATTATTAAAATAATATGTACAGAGAGAAAACAACATATTTCGAAATGAACAAATTTAATTCAATTTAGGAAACTCCATATGATTATCACTTTCACAATTTTCATAGAATTGTGTAGAGGAAAATTTGTGAATATTTTCCAATATTGGATTGCACCAAAATAGCGCAGTGTGTGATGCGCGCGTCCAACATGTTTCGCTATTTTCCGTTGTAAACGCTTTAGTATTACTTTACGTGATTTAGTTTGTAGAGCTTCTGCAGAAATTGGATTTGGTTTCCATCAGGAAACATTAGACGCTCATGCACAACCTATAAAATTTTGATCAGCTCTCCCGGATTCTTCCATAAAAATGCGGGAGAAGCACTATTCAATTACGACACTTAGCTTCCTGCTCAAACAGTCGGGGGGGTCTCTACCATAGAATAGATGCACATACGTTCAATATTTTAAACGGCACTTTTGCACTTTTCCTACCATTACCTACCATTTCCCTTATTGCTATTTTATATTAAACCATTTAAAATAATAGCAGCACTTTATAAAACAAAAAAATGCTATTTAATAAATATTATTGAAATTATGCAATTATGCAACAAATCCTTAATTTTTTTCATTCTTATTATTACTATTAAAATAGTTCTCAATAAATGCTTAATAATTATAAAATATTTCGCCGCTTTTTGCATTCAATATTTAAATTAGTCAAATTGTAATTACTATAAAAATAAATTACAAAACTTTTTTATTCTCGTCAATATTCATTCTCTTATTTTGTTAAATTCGAAAATAATATTTTAAAAAGTTCATAAATAAATATAAAAAAAAGTTTTGTAATTTCAATATTTCATATCGTTAGTTTTGAAAGTTTTTAATTATAAAATAAAAATATTACAAAATTTTGACCTTCAAGAAAATTATTATAAACGAGTAACTCCGTTTCATTTAAAATCATGTAAAAATAGCAGATGTTAATTTAAATATTAACCAGAAATTTTATCAAGTAAAAAATATTTGTAATAAGCGTTTCATTTGAATGATTTTCTTCTAAACTGACGATTTTCTTCAATGTTTAAATATCATATAGAAACAGTAGTTTTCTAGAAGTATAGGAACATTTCAAAATCATTATATTTTTTTTTTTTAATTATGTAAAATTTATTATTTTGCAGCTTTTCGCATCAAATATTTTAATTAGTCTAATTTTAATTAAATTTGCAATTATAGCAATAACAAAATAATCTAAAAATAAATTACAAAACTTTATTTTTATGTTTATTTATTCTAGTTAATATTCATATTCTTATTTCATTACTTTTTTTATAATTACATTTTAAAATCAAAAAATTTAATAAACGCAAAAATATTTTTGTAACGTAAAATATTTTGTTGACTAATTTTTATAAAAATTAATTTGTAATTTCAGCGACGAATATTCAGAGAAAAAAATCAATACTGCTCGTTACAGTATTTATAAAGCGGACGAGCCTGATTTCATTCATCCTTTCACGAATCCTAGTCATAAGCAAAACAAAATTCATGAAAAGCATACACAAAAAAAAAACTTATTTTCCGAAACTCATTTAACTTCATTTTTTTCGCCAAATTTGACATTAATCAAGTATTAATCTTCAAACGAATTTAATGAATTTTAATCTACTTAGAATTTTATATTTCTATTTCAGAAACTGTACTATTTGTTTTTGAGATTCATCTCGTTTCTGTATGTTTTTTTTGTTATTACAGTACGAGTTGCAATTGAAGCGTAGGTGTACAAAGTAACTGGAATACGTGGAATTAATAATTGAACAAGCGGACCGTGTGACGCAATTACCCACCCTATCGCTAGTTTAATGCACTTGTCTAACTTAATTATTTTCGCTTTGTTAAGCGCAATGTTGTTACTATTATCAACATTTCATTCGACATTTTGCTTCTCTCTATCTCTCCATATTTTTTTTTACTCTCTTCTTTTATATATTTTCAGCCAAATCCAATTTTACTCTGAATACGCTGAAAAGCAACAAAGAGAAATGAAATGTGCAGAATTAAATTAGAGACACCGACTGTGCATGTGAAATGAACCTCTGCAAATATAATGAACATAAAAATAAAATTTTAAAAAAACTAAGCGAGAAGACTAAAGGCGAAAAATAATTATATCTATGTTCTACTTTCAACGCTGAAAATAAATATTATTTTATTTTATTTCAGAAACACAGTTTTAACACTATGGAAAAATGTATTCTTGAATTCACATAAAACGAAATATGTTACTAATTAAAATTACGTCATAATAATAAATTTATATTTAATATTGGAATAAACTTTATAAACCATATGCCCATACATTCAAGATCTGAACAATAAATATGAATTGATTATTAGTAATGTAATATGTAAAATAATATAAAAATACTAATTTGCAATTATGAAATAATTATTTTTACAAGTTTTCATCTAGTGGACTGAATTATGATATTATTATTGTCACTTAATTTAGAAAAAAAATTAGAAAAAATGCTATGGCTTTAATAAAATCCAAATTAAGAATAATCAATTGCTTAACTATAAAATTCTTTATATACGTGGCATCTATATTAATGTAATGAAAAAACAAACAAATATATTTATAATTCATAAAAAAATGAGAGAAAAGTACTATTTAGTTCATTTCTATATCCGGACAATAAAATGTGCACCCGACTTAAGTGTACGTGGGTTATTATGAACGGAAGAATTGGAACGCGGCAATGAAAAAAATATTTACGACCGATAAACTTAATAACCGTGAAATAGTTTATATAACAGCGGATATTTGAATAGGCGCATTCTCCGGGCATATGGACTTTCCCCATCATTAATCACAGTGAAATAAAACCACTTTACTACCACTTTTATTTCTCTGGGTGTATATAGTGCAGTCATTATTATGCAATCTTTTGATCATATATTGATTTGTAAATTCATATTATGCATTATATAAATTATTTAATCTGAATTAGTTTTTATATTTTTATCTATAAAATAATTGAAATTTATTGTTTTAAAACATTCTAAATTTACATGTGAATACTATATGGAAATTTTATAAATAATTTGCAGAGAAATACAAGATACGAAATTTAAAAATAAAATTAAGTATAGTCAATCACCAAAAAGATTCAAACATTAATTATTCTATGATTTACAGTTTCATACTACGAACTGTTTTGTATTTAAAGACGCATTAAAAGTATTACCTCACTCAATAAGTTCGTAGGTTGACATATAGATGGTGCCTCTATCGAGAAATCCATATGATTTTTAAGAAGTACCAATCTTCAGACATCGCCTGTCAAAATTTTATGTCAATCTGACGTTTAATTCTCAAGTTACAGATGTTTCAGTGACGCTACTTTTGTAATTTTTAAAACAGTGGAAAAACTGATCATATAATATATGTAATCCTACGAACTTATTGAGTATCATAATTTATGCATTAACGAATGCGAGTGGAAACTTTTTTGTCATTTAAAAGTGGGTTAAAAGTTTCAAAAAAGTTTAATTAATATTTATAACTACATTAAATAATGCAAAATAAATTTAAATTATATATGTTCCATTTTCTATAAATTCCTGCTATGTCTTAGGAGTGGAAATTGACACTATGGAAACTTGTCTGCTGTTGTCGATTCATAAATATAATTGTTGTTTATTAATAAATATAATCCAATCCAACATTTGGTGTCAATATTCTTCACTTAATGTTTCTCCCATAACAATTTATATTGATATTGCACAAAGTTTGCACAAACTTTTAATGAAGTACTATTATCTAAATGAATAAATCAGATATTTCATGTAGGTAAAATAATACTATATAAATATTATACAGCAATATAAATATTATACAATAGCCGGATACACTATAGATTTAAAAAAAATCACAACAAACTAAATTTTAATTAGTACAAAAATAATATTTGTATGAATGGATCGTCAGGTTATTTTGTACAGATTCAAACAGTCCGGGATATTGACGGAAGAAAATACACGAATTATGCGAGGTATAGATATAGACATATGACAATTAATTAATAAAAACTGTATAAAAAAAAAGCACGAAAAAATTTCAAAATGAAATAACTTCACGAATGATTTTAATACACTAAACAAGTAAAATCGTTCGTGTATGAAAATATTATATAATCTTTTCAATCACGACATGTACATGAAAAGTGTGCACACGCTAAGCCTTTTTCCACCCTTATTTCTATGTTTCGGGGCTCTGTCTTAGTGCAGATTATTTTTAGATTTGTTGGATCAATGTTAGACCTTTTCTTGCGACTTCAAAAGAATATAACTGTCAGAGGGTATTTATCGTGTCCATCGTAATTGCCAAGTTGTTCTGAATAATATTCAGAGGTAGGGCCATTTGTAGTCATGCCATAAATTCATTTGAGCACCTATTATACGCCACTTGTATTGTTGTAATCTGATGATTATCAGTCCATAGACAATATCCGTTCATTAACCACTTCGTTCCTTCAACATTGTTAACTGATCGCACGATTCATTCATAAAAATAACCATCATGCAATTCAAAAATCGATCTTAAACCGAACAATCAGCTAACATTTTCGTTCAATCGCAACATAACAAATATAATTTTTATTATAAATAATTTTGAACAAAGCAGATAATAGAAACCAATTAGAATATTCAAATAAAACTTATTTTTGTTAAAAAAATAAAAATTATTTACTTTAGATTAACTAATGCGAGCGGAAACTTTAATTAATATTTGCCAGCGGAAAAAATTAATTAATATTTATAATTATATTAAATAATGTAAACGTAAATTATTTTATTACCCAAAAATTATTTAATACTGAATTCATATTTTATAATTTTCTGAAAAGAAAAATCTCCGAATAAAGAAGTACATTAACATTTTGAAAATAAAATACATTAATAAAAAAAAATATTTTCTGGAAAATCATATAAATTATTTATATTATTAATAATTAGATATAATTATTAATTAAGTACTAATTTGTTAGTAAATCGAATTTATTTCAACTATCAGCAACAGATTTCGCAAGGGAAAATCACAATTCAATACGAACTCACCAAACCGTATGTAAGAAATTGGACTTGAACTTTGAACTCTATTTTCGGTACAAGTTCTCAGAAACTTCCTTGGCATAGGTCCAGGTCATTCGACGCTTGTAAATTTGAATGAAAACACTAAAAAACCAATATTAAATATTTTATTTTTTTAAATTTATTTTTATTTTTCTGAATTTTCAAGTGAATTGCTGTAATTGAAATTTTACAGATTTGATCGGACATAAATCGTGCTACGTGCGGGTTTTATTTCCATGTTTTAATATTGCAAGAGCTGTAAATTTTCCGTTACAGTATGTTTCAGTGTGATTCACGATTGTGAAACGTTTTTCTCTCGTTCGTCGTAGTCCGTAATAAAATGATGATTTAACGCACTCCGATCGTTTCCTTTTTATTGGTACGAACCGGACAATATAATAAAATAAAATCAAATACGTGTTGAACCGGGATTCCGATGGTGCGGACAATCATTTCACATTTGAATGAATACAAATACTAAATAATTGAGACGTCGTTATTTACTTGCTTGGTGAATCGGGGGAGAAAATTGACATCAATTTGCTGTTCTGAGGCCATAAAAGGACTTACGCATGTTGTTATGATAATTATGTACTCCTACATCGCATCGTAATTTTATTATAAGTCATCATCAATGAATTACGTTTTAATGTTAACAAAAACATATTAATATATAATGGATTTCGTAGTATATAATTTGATGCCCCAATTATGCAACTATCAAAGGGAAATATTTAACCATTTATTGGGTGATTGCGTATTTTAAATAAGAAGAAAAATTCAAATTTTTGCTTAAAAATATAACTTAATTCAATTAGGTATTTTCCGTTTTTGTCGATGACCTTTTGCCATCATTCAGGCAGTGTCATAATTCCATGTTCATAAAACTTTAGATTTTTGACAGCAAAAAACTGAATTAAATTTGATTTTACAACGTCCCAATCTATTTCCAATATTTTTGGCAAGTGACCAAAGATGTGTATTATCATGTTGGAAAACAACACCCTTACGATTTTTCAATTTTGACCGTTTTTTTCTTGAACTGAATCGCTCAGTTTGGCGATAGATTTAGCTTCTCTGCCGATCTTCTATGACGATCTGAATGTACAATGGCCTTGATATGGGTCTCATCAACTTCAACTGGACGTCAGATCGTTGCGCATTTTTCAGTGAAAAATCACCAGAAATACATATACGAAACATACATTATTGAGTGCTTGCGATGCGTTCTTGCTTTTTCAAAAATAATACAATAAAATATGTCTAAAATGTGCGTCTTGTGATTCCATTTTGAAATTAGGATAAAAACAAAACTAAATAAGTAATCGATACAAATTTTTACTAAATTAAAAGTGGAAGTCCAAACAACAAAAAAACAGTATAGGTTAGATGCTTTGAACACATTAACAAGCAATATTTAATGTTAATTTCAAAGGATTAATTTAATCAAAAAATAAATCTAACATATTATCAATATTTAATTTAGATAATGTTGAAAAACAATATAATTTAAACAGAATTACATTTGTAAAATCTCCTTTACAGTTTTTTTTTTGCTAACATGCAACTACCTAAAATGAGCTTTTGCTAACTACTAACTCCGCTTGGAACAAAGACTATGCACGACTAGACAACCTCGGACACATTATCAAAGCGACGGACCAATGTATAGCGAGAGTCCATTGTGTGATGCAAAGCCGCATACACATCAATGCAACATCTGCAACATTTGAGGATGCAACCCCATTCCTTTTCGTTTGATCCTAGCGAACATATCGTAGTTTGAACCAAACCATTTGACCGATCTAATGAGAAAATAGATCAAACTTATTCATAGTTAAAAATAAAATTTCTAAAAAAAAAGTATCATCTTCTGCATTTTCAATAATTTTTTAACATCCTTACAACTTCTGATCACATTTAGTTTAAAATTAATGGCAATCAATATAATATAACTATATTATAGACACTGTTAAACATCAATTTAAAGTTAAAATGGCTTGAGTATATGATGGATTCTTCAGAGCCAGAATTCTGTCGTAATATAAATAATACATTCTCACATTTTCTCTTCGAAAGTTAGTAATACTTAGAAATATAGTTTGTATTGGATCATCATTTTTATTTGATAAAGAAAGCTTAAAGTAGAAGATATTAACAAAATCATGAATATTGTTAATATTTCTGAAAAGTTTGTCAAAACTTTAAGAATCAATAATTTTCTCACAAATAATTTTCTTAGAAAACGCAAAATAATTGTCTAAACGTCGAATATATAGATAAGAAACAACGAAAAAAAGTAAAATTTTAATTAATTGAAAAACTTTTCCACGATGAATATATACATAACGTTTGATGCGCCTCTTCCATTATAAATTGAGAAATTTAATTTACTTTCCCACCGTCTCCGTTTCTGCCGAGCGGAATCGCATTAATGTTAAATATTTCGTATCCAGATAAAACGATGAAATAATTAATCCTCTTTGCGAATAATTTGCGGGACAAAGCAAGTGCGAAATCAAAGACCCGAATAAATTTCGCCCCACCCTGTATATATTATATTTACACCAACCGACAAAAGCTTTTACACACACTTTTAGTATGGTCGGTATCTGCATCCGGTATGCAAATTGGTAAATGATTTACTTTTTGCTTAGCGCTCGAAAACTTCATAATAGGATTAATAATATTTACTTGCCGCCACAGTATTTTGAAAGGTAAATCGTATATAATTACTTTGGTAAACTTTTTCCCGGGATTCGATCCCGGGATTCGTGCGTGAGTGTGTGCCAACGCAAAATCGATGGGGGTTGTTAATATTTGAGGTTTCACCGTGTGTATGTAGTGTGTAGTCGAATTGCAAACTTCGGGATCGGGTGGATGAGGGGAGTTGATAGGTGACTGCGTTAGAAACTTCGGCGAAAGCCCACCCCCGCAACCCACGGGCAAATGTTTGTCTAACAAGCACACGTAGTGTACTTCAAATGCTTTACGTAATGACATTATTAAGGCACAAGGCTGTGACGAATTTATTAACGGGATGATATCATCAAATCGATAACTTCGTTACACTTCACCTCGATTAATCGAATTGATGCTACAACTATATCTCGCATCTACATCCATCAAAATCATAACAATATTTCATTTTACAACATTCCAAATTTATCGCTTTAAACAAATAAATATTATTTTTCATTACAAAAAATTCTAAATTCTGATTAAAGAAAACTCTCAAAATTAATTTATTTATTGTATTGTTCGGAAAGTAATTTCGAATTTCATATAAATGGAATTATGTAAAATCTTTAATTGAATTATATATAATTAGTATAATATATTAAATATAATTAATTGAATTAAGCCATTATTATTAGTTATGTAAAAAATATTTTTTTAATAAAAAATAATGTTATAAAACTATGTGTTAAATACAAACAAATTAGAAGAAAAGTGACATATTTATACAAGCATTTGCATAATAATAATTTATTTCCATATTTTATCAAAAATAATTATAATTTCGATCAGAAATTCCACGCATGTAAATAAAACACGATTATTTATATCTGTATTCAAATATATACAAATACATTATTGAATATGCTACACGATTCTGTGACATAACACAATGACGACGTGAGAGGAAAAGAGCAAAAAGTGTATGAAACATAATACATATTCCATCAGCGTTAAGCTTTCGCGCACAAAGCTCCGGTCATCCTATGTTTCGTAACGAGCTGCTGAAATTTTCTGAAAATTTCGTTCGATAGAATCACGTATAATATTACTCGGTAAAATGTGCGATGGCGTATGGAAACTTCTGCTTTCAATGGAAATCTGCACGGAACGTGGATATTGTTTGGAGAAGTTTCAAGTAGACGTACAAAACGATAATAATGGTATAATTTTACAACATAAACTCAAGATCGACGGATTAATATAGACACTTTTTTATATGAAAGTTACGTAAATCTCAGCAAATAAAAAACAGTTACATTTAAAGAATGTATGAAGTTAATGTTATTTTTCCGCTTGTTTTATATTATTTATGTAATTGTTGCAGTAAATTTTGTTAAATTATTAATTTTTTATGCATGAAATAATATTATGGTTTATGATTATCTAATAAGAATTATGTTAGTAATCTGAGATTTCACCTCAGAAACTTAGAATATAATTAAAATAAATGTATTTCATTAATTAAATAAATTTACATTTAATTAAAAAAAAGTTATGCAACAAACGTGCAAATAAATTTAAATATTTTTAATAAAAATATAAAATGCAAAAAAATGCAACAATAAATGTAAACGATTCCCGGAAACCCGTACAATCAATGAAATAAATGTAATAAAAAGTCTAGATGATACAACAAAATTATTTTGATCTATTTCTTAATGAATTAATTTCCTTTTATTAATATTATTATTATTTCTACATAATTTACATAACTTTGGTTACCGAAGTGCGCTTGCGTCTATAAATAAAACTAATCTAAATAATTATACTAATTCAACATTTAGTAAAACAATAAACTAAGTGATCAAACTATTATATAATATAGCAATTATATAATAGTTTGCATTAATTCAATTTGAGTCAATTTTAAAATTTTACAAGAAAAATTAATAAATAAAACAATAAATTCATTAAAAAAGTAAACATTTAACCCCAACTACTGTTGTCACAAAGAATTGCATAAATTATCAATTTCTACTCCACAAATTATATATTACAAGAT
This sequence comes from Nicrophorus investigator, assembly GCA_963457615.1. Classification (NCBI taxonomy): domain Eukaryota; kingdom Metazoa; phylum Arthropoda; class Insecta; order Coleoptera; family Silphidae; genus Nicrophorus; species Nicrophorus investigator. Next base: position 28,600,610 of record OY735142.1, read on the forward strand.
TAATAAAAACAACAAAAAATAAATCAAAGTCAGATATAATTTACTACTTTAAGCGAGAAACTAGAAGAAAATAAAGTTTATATAAGTGTAATTATAGCGAAATATAATATTTCTTAATAAATTTTTATTTTCTATGCACCAAAAGGGTTTTCTGTCAAAATTTCTATTATATATCTATAAAGTGTTTGTTGAATAACAGAAATTATTTGTATCTAATTGTAAATCGTTGTAAGAATTTTCGTAACGTACTCGAAGTGTCGTCGATATCGCTTTGTACTAGTGGCAGGGCGGCCTAATTATACTAAATATTTCATCATAATTAGATCACTCTCCCACCAGTACTAAGCTACTGGAATTCCTAGCAGAAGAACTATGAAAAAAAAAGGTCGCAGTCGAACGTTACTCTTTCAACGGTCGGTCTTAATAGATGACCTGTCCATTCGTCGCTGAAAAAAAACTGGTATAGTAGTCCAAGAGGAATCGATTCCTAAATAACTTCAGATTAATAGTTGAGAAACATATACTAATGGAATCTCAGATACTTCCAAATCCTCAATAAGAATAAAAATCAAATCTTATAGAATTATTATTAAAATCATCGTTTTTGCAGTAAATACTAATATTTTTTTCACATTAATATAAACTGAAATAACTAAGTTTCAGTTTATCAGATTTGTAGCTTTAAATATATTTTGTAATAATTTATTTCCTTGAATTCAAAGAAAACATAAATATGATTTCAGCTCAAAAATGTATACTATACAAAAAAGCTATATGAGCGAATAGTATTACAGGGATAAAATCGGAAATGTTTACTTTAAATTTTCATCCGATATTATTTCAGCAGTTTCAACAAATATGAATTTAATTAAAATTCCTAGTGTAAGCAGTATATGCCCACTATTTTTCTCTCTTTTTTTTATAAATTTTCATTCACATTTGCTCCAGTTTCCATCGAGTCCCGCCGCTCCGCAAAGTTCACAGTTTTCCGAGGAAAAGCTCCGCCACGAGCGGGGTAGCTTATGAATATAACATGGGCATACTTGAAGCCACAATGACCAGGGTCAAGGTCTTTGCATCCAAAGTCGTAAACATTATGCAAGAAACCCCAGTTCTATCCACGCATGTAATAACTATTATCAGTGTACTAACGCATTAATTATTTCATGATACATATGCATATCACCATTATTATAATTTAATTATATAGCGTGAAAACTGAGTGGTACAGGGGTGGATTATTAAATGTGATTATATGTAACATTTATACTTTGGTAAAAAAAATAGTAAATATCATAATTATATCATTTTCAAGCACATCAATATTTTTTAATATTATTAGATTATTGTAAATTATAATAAATAGTTTTATAACCTTAATATACTGCAAGAGTACATCTTTAGTTATTTAATTAATAAATGTATTAAGAATATGTGTAACTATGAAGACAATTGGGATAATTGAAAAGGGGGTGTATAGAATTGTGTTTCTAGTTGACTGATTAACATGTCAACGGCTGTAAATAATTTATGGGATTAATAATCCCCAGAGCGGAGCCGAGAGTGAATACAATGTGTTATTTCAGCGTACAGGTCGATTACACATATATTTGATAGATGCGAGAGATTAATGTATCATATAGAGAAGGCACCAAAAACCCTTGGCAAATAATGTATTCAGAATGATATATCTGCGTTTACGCGCACGAACGGTCCTCACGTAAACAGAAACTGAAAAATAAACAGTATCAGAGGAATCCTTCCATTACACTTTCAGGACTAACATCAAAGACATAATAATTCCTAATTCTGAAATTCACATAATATGGAATACTTCATGAAATAACCTTTTTTTAGTAAGTATCTAAAAATAAACCTATCACACAACTCATACTAGAAAGCAAACCGTATCAAACAAGTCTTTCAATTCCACTTTCTGGACTATCCTTTCATTTTCTAAATTGTGCAGATCATGTAAAAATTTTCGAAAACTAAATAACTCACATCTAAACTAATCTAAAATATAAACTGCTTCAAAACAAATCTTTCAATTCCAAAACTATCCTTCAGGACTACCCATCTATTATTATGAAATTTGAAAGCCTTAAATTCCTCACGATGATGAAGGATGTTGGTTTGCATAAATTTTTCGGCAAATAACTGGAAATAATCCTAATTACCACCCGTGCACCCATCCGAATTATTCTACTGCGCGCGGAATAATTACCCGCTCAGGAAACTAGTTTTCCGAAAGTTTAGAACAATGCCGTCTACCAATCTGCTTACCAACTTTTAATCATCTCCTCTTAATGACTTACAAAAGAAATATTATTTTGGATTCCCGCCACCGTTAAAGACTTGCTATCCGGAAAAAAACACAAGTTTTTAAATATATATACATATATATACATTTTATATCAACTTTCTTAATCGCATAAAAATTATGTACTTTAATTTACACATAAATTTTATAGGTAAAAGTCCAATTTCTTAAAGAAACCAATAAATATTTAATAAATAAAATTATGTAATATATATAATTGATTGTTGCAATAAATATTATTAGAAAATTAATTTTGAAGATGAAATAATATATGTCACATTATATTCATGTCCAGATTTATTTGATATATTTGAGAATTCACAAAAAAAAAGAAAACTTGTAATACAACTATTTGCAAATTCATTTCAATACTTGCAGACGCATGTTCTAGCCAATTCTGATATAGAACGAACAAATATTGGTTTGGTTAAAAAAAAAAACGATGATTGAAAAAAAAAATCTGTTTTCAAAGAAAATCGCTTTTCAAACAGATTTATCCATCCAGAACGCGGTAGAAAAATTGTATTTTGTGTAAGTTTACAAATAACAAACATAATTTAAGTATAATTATTGCTATAAATATTATTATTTTTAATATAAAAAATAATAATAATCAGAATATTCAAAGTAAATTAAATTAAAGTTTAAATTTTTAATTAAAAAAAGATATTTATGAGAAACTAAATAATTTATAATTAAAATTTGCAGTTATGATAATAATTAATAAATAATTAGATGAGAGTTCGGCCAGTTAAAGAAATTAATTAATTCTGTTGGACGGTTTTGCAAATTACTAATGAGGCTCCAGGTTGCCATTACGGAGTTATGGCGGCAATTACTTCCCAGATGTTCACTTCGAACATAACTTAAAGCTTAAATAATTCTCATATCAATTATATAACTACTAATAAACAACATTTATTAACGTTTCGTTTATATTGAAGTGGAAGAATAAACGGTTTTAAAATCGATACTAAACGACGTATTGACGTTATAATTAAGGTTAATTAAACTGAATCTCATTAGGGGTTTCCCGTTCCACGCTGTTCCTCTCGAACTGTGCTTCACTTCTCTTCCTCTGTTATTGTTTTCTTTCTCTTTTATTTTTTGTATTATTCTCGCTGAACGTTCATTATATAAAAAGGGCAACGCTGTAGTATCTACGTTGAATCAATAAAGCTCTGAAAGACGAATTACTCCATCCGCGTTTTAAATTTTGGATGGGCTGGGAGGAGGATATAATGTATTTGCGGCATATGCGGATGGGATCAGCAAGAAGAGGCACAGGTTGCATGAGATGTATGGTATGCAGTGTAAGTACGGGACATCGCTGAAAGGGAAGGGAGTGCACGTGCCCTAAGTCCCTGGGGACTTATAATAAGCCCAAAGTATTATGCGAACGTAGCCTGAGATTTAATTGTGCTCTCTCCTGGAACGTCACCGTGAAATATATATATGTATGTCGTCGAGGATTTCCCGTTTTACAATTCAAATCATACTCCCCCACGCGTTCTCCTATTCACATTCGCATCCACATTATTGCTCTCCACATTCTTGAACATTACCACCGGCTTCATCACAATTTTAAAACATATTCATTAACTCGAAACGTTTCCTACTTTCCATCAATCCCATCTCCCTCATATTAAGCAATGAATTTCAATGAGAACATTACATATTTCATTTCTCTAAAAAGCATACCATTTATAAATATTAACTTTTTTGAACGTAAATGTTTATAAAATCCAAAAACCGATATTTCGTTCCTTTTTACAATGCTTCGAAAACACTTTAGAAATATTGATTTTCCTATATCAAAAAAGCTAAAATAATGATATTTAAAAAAAATAGAATTAAACAATTTTAATTACAAAAGAGAGGACTTAATATAATACTTAATATTTGACTTCTTATATAATATACCAAATTTTAAACAAGAAGAAAATGACAAAAAAAGAAAATTTTGTTTTGATTTGTATACATTAAAAGATAATGATGATGATGATTGTAATAATGAAGACATTAACGAAAATGAAGAAATTAATAATTAAATAACATTTTCTGTGAGCAATTTGAAAATTTAAGTATAATCTTAAGAATTCTATTAACAATTCCGAAAACCACTTCCTATTCCCAAGGCAACCTTTGAAAGCTTAAAATATATTTTTTTAAACTGTTTAACCTAACGGTACTTTTAAAAGTAAATAAATTATGCAAAAAATTAAATTAAAAAAAAAATGCTGTTAAATTTCAAGAAAAAATAAGTTTGATTTATTGTTTTTCATTTATATGTGTTATAAGTTAAGTATTTCTTTTTATATAAGAATAAATGTATGAAAATCCAAAGGGCTAACGAATCGAAAGTTCCCGAGTAATTGTTCCCGATTTTTTTCCCAATCTCGGGATTTCCCGGAAACCAGAACAGTTTATAAATATTTCCTGTATTTTTTATTAAATAGTTTCAGCTACTATTGAAATGATAATATTTTGTTATGTTTTACTTCTTTCATAGATTTATGGGATGCAATAATACATGTGCTTAATAAATAAATTTAGCATTCTAATTCTATTAATATTCAGTTCCTAATAATCGCAGAATTGAAAATGCGAGTCCTGCGAATCGAGATCAAATTTCGCTCTCGGGAAAAACCTTTTTTTTTTTAAATTAAAAATTTAAATCTCATTTAATTAAACTTTCACCAGTTTTTTTTTCGAAAAAGTTAAAAGTTACAATTTAATTTCAAAATATATATATATTAATGAAACTCGAGTGGCGAGTATTTCATTATTGAATTATTAAAGGTGCATTAGAGAATGTTTGCATCCTGTAATTGCGTTATCCTACCTAAAGTATGAACGCACGCGAATAGACAATCAGATCGTCGAATAAAGGGAATCGATAATCCTTCAAGTAATCAATTATTCACAAAGATTACAGTTTACCATTTCCATATGTTCTCACTAATCGAATGAAATTTGTAACGATATATTTTTTGTATACTCATATTATATTTATAACAATGAACAATTGTACAATCATAATTCATAATTCATAAATTATATTATGATTAGTTTGCAAAACTTGTAATAATAATAAATTAAATCCCACGTTTAAATTTAATAAATAATTTATTTTTAACATTAAATTATTGTTATTAAAAAAATCTCATAGTGATTTGGTTTGTTAAAGAAATCAGTATCCGATCCGTGCGAAAAGTGTTTAATAAATTGAATTTTCAGCTCGCGTAATTTGATCGAATATTTAAATTACTTATAAAACTACTTAAATCATCTTATTTCTTTTTATTTGGCAAGAGTACAAGAAGTTATGAAATATTCAATAGCTCGAAAACTTGTTAATTGTTCTGTTAACTTCTTTATATCTCATAGAAAATAAATTCGATTATTAGAATATTTCCTCCTGTAAATATGTAATACATTTTTACGACTAACATATGATTATATAACGTAATTAAATGATTGTAATAGTATTTATGTTAATGTAGAGAGAAAACAAGGCAAAAAAATATGATTATAACAAGGCAAAAAAATATGAAATCTGTTAATCAAGATCATCCAAAATTGAACAAGTTTCTTTATAAACACAAGTTATAAGCTTACATTTAACTTGTGAATAAACTTACGTAATTAATAGCAATTATATGAAAATATTGTGATTCTATCTAATAGTTTCAATTATCTTTCATGTAAAATAACCAAAAAAAAATAGTAAAAGAAATATAAATATTTCAAAAAATGGAAAAGTTTAATAACTTTCTAAAATTTTAATATCAAAATTTGTGTTTGTGCTTTTAAATATTGAATCAATTCTAAGTAAAATTACATTATTTAATAAACATATTATATCGTAATTATAGTTATGTTGTAACTTTAAATAATGTTACTTAATAAACAAATTGATGAAGTAACTTATATGAGGGTGATTATGGAATCAGTGGTAGATAGTTGGTAAACATTCTGGACTCGTCTTGGCGATAGTTTCTGTAGCAAGATAGTTGGAAAGTGAAAATTTTCGTTTCGCTTTTCCTTTGGGGTGGGTCTTCGAGGAGCAAGTTTATTACCCCAAGGGAGGAACCTTAACGGAATAATCCGCGAACTCGTAACATACTTTAACACTGAAACGGATTTTAATTTGGTTCAACGGAAAGGGCAATGCATCCAACGACCCTCCGAATCTTCCGTACTTCCAATTACATTGTTGTTCCAACGTAATAAAAAATAAAGAAAGGAAGATGTGAGAGGAAGGGCCGACTCCTCCTCTCTCCTCATGGCTTTAGCGGCTTTAATAAATAATTTCTTAAAAGGGCCCAGACAAAAGCCAAAGTGGATAACCGCGCTCGGATGGAGGAGTAATCACCTCTTATTTTCGGAAGGTGTACTCCTAAATCGTTTCTGAAGTGAGACGACTTAATGGAATTGCACTACACACACGCGTTTTTCACAGAAGTGCTAATTAATAGTTCAAACGGAAATATTTCGTAAAACAATGAAGAATCTCGTCTTTATTTATTAACATTCTCTGTATATCATGTATTCATGTTCTTTGTGTTGCTGCAACTGAAACTCTTTGGCAAACATAGACAGAGGCATTCCACTTCTTCTGTGTTAGAGTTGCTACAGCTGCTTTCCGATGCCCCCGGCCCTTCGCCGGGGTCCCAGGATTTCCTGAACTAATGAACTTCAATTCCAGTTTCCACCCTCTTTTTACTGCTAACCCCATTATCGCCGCAATATTTCTCTCGGCTTTTGTAAACAAAGCTTTTGTTGAATTCAGCTTCAGTCGTTGTATCACAAGTTGCAATTACTTGTATCTTACTGTCACAATATTTCATATTATTGAAATACAAAATACAAACATTTACAATATTGAAATACAAAATACCAGCTTTAAGTGCATGTATAATAACTATGATCATTTTACATATAAACCATTGTATATAAACCATAAGATAAATTGGTAAAACATGTTACAAATTAAAAAGACGTCGAAAGTAAGTCGAATATCTTTTAGAAAAATAATAAAATTAATAATAAAATGTGTAAACTCAAAAAAATAATGTATATTTCTATATTCCAAATTTATTACACAGAAAATTAATAGTTTTTTCAACTGTGTAATCGTTTCATAGAATAGTATAACAATGCTAATTATATGTGAAATGATTAGAAGAACCACTTAAGAAAATCTTCAAGAAATTAAATAAATAAAAATAATTGCTAAATTTATAATTTCTTATTAAGTTTCAATTAGGTGAGTAAATATAAAAAGTATATTTAAAAAAATAATTTATAAAACAAATAGTATAAAATTGTATAACAATTGTGTAACAAATTATAATATTACACAGTTACTCAAAGAGTAAGTAAAGAGTTTGTTGATTTTATACTAAAAAAAATATATGGACTTCTGTCATCAAACATCAATTTATAATTTCCATCTCTACCCTTGCCATCCAAATACTAATAATACCTTAATTGCAACGGAAATATTTCCTCGATTTGGAAAGCAATAAGTTTTCCAGTGGCTGGGCGAGGCGAGACCCATTTTTCTCGATGCAAACGAGCGCCAAAAGGTTATTGGAACGGTTATTCATTCGACGGAAAATTGCTGCAGTTTTTCCTTCCACTTTTCCATTCAAATTCCAACAAATATCCACCCATCATAATTAAATCCGTCCAATTCATTTCCTCCCTTTTATAACTCAAAAAAAAAATATGTATTAATCGTTGCGTAACGTTCGCAAAAATTCAAGTGGCCACCGTCTTCGCTTAATGCATATGCAACGATTCCATTTCATTTCATCGCTGTCTGCGCAAGGCGAGGAATTAATTCAGTGCCAACTTTACGGTTTCATTAGAATTATAAAATACCTCGTTACGTCCCTGGTATTTAAATAAACTTAGAAAGAAGTGGCTTCATTAAAGAACTTTACCTTTTTCTCAGAAAATAGATGTGATAAATTCAAACGAGATCATTTACATAAAGTTGAATAGATTCAACAGGAGTTCAAAATTAACTAATATTTTATTTTATTAATTTAAAAATACCACATAACCATCTTTAAAATAACTACATTAGTTTATTACTTAAAAAAATACTACCAAACTACAACTAAAACTACAAATACTTTATTAATAACTCATTACCTCCAAATAATAATTTAATCCAATTCCAAATTGCTAATAGAGGAGTTTAACATCAACTACTTAATTTTATTACTTAAAAAATTCTACAAAACTACTACTTTTAGTATGAATCATAAATTTAAACTTAAGAATATAAAATGATAATCTACCAAAACCTAAAAGATTGATCTTGACATATATTTCATAAATAAAAACTGTAATTTTTATGCATATTACATTGCAATTTACAAGGTAATTTATGTAACAAAATCTGAGATTTTCCTTTCTGAGGAAAATTAACTTTAACTCTCTTCATTGTAAATTGGAGTATTCAAAATAATCAACATTGAAAATAATTAAATCCTCTTAAAATAAACCATTTATTGATTATTACCTCCAATTCCAAATTTTGAATAAAAAAGATTAAAGTCAACTACTTCAGTTTATTACTTAAAAAATTCTACCAAATGATAATACACCAAAACCTAAAAGATTGACCTTGAATATATGGTTCATAAATAAATTCTAAGTAAAAACTCACAATTAAGGAATAAAAATAAATGATTAATGTATAAAGTCATGTTCAGACTTATCTAGATTTATTTAAAAAAAAAGTAAATCATATTACAATCCAACAAACGTAAAATTTTATTAACGAGTTTCTTTCGTGTACGAATGAACGCATTGAATGCATCGGAAAGTCGATAAAATTCCTTATGTATGCTATTGGAAAGAAGTAATTAACTGCATAATACATTATTCTACAGGTGCATTAGTACAAATTGATACATTTTTTTGTTGGTAGCCGAATTATTATCAAGGAAGAAACACTTACGTTCTTAATGTATGGCATTCATGGAAATAACACATTAAAAATCACCTTTGACCTTCTCTCTAAGCTAATGCATTACAACGTAAATGGAGAATTCCTCGATTTCAAGCAAAGATAATTATAAAAAAAAAATATATATTGATTAAATCTTCTATTAATGCTCTTCTTTTAAATATATGCAACTCGAAATGGATCTCAAATATCCAATTAAATCAAGTTCTGATCCGCTCCAATCAATTAGGATTAGTTAATTAACTGAGCTTCAAGTCTTACGTTTGAGAGGATAAAAATAACAAGGATAATTAGCGATTTAAGTCCTTTGAAAATACTTTGCTTTCCAACGTTTCTACATTGAAATGTTTAGTTTAATTTACTTTCCCTTGTAGCTAATTTACTCAATTTACAAATCAAACATTATTCACTAAAATTTACTATTTTACAACAATATTATATGAAAAGTAAAGTCTTTTAAAAATCATAAAATCAATACATTTCTGAAAATGGTACAACTTAAAAATAGTAAATCGAAAATCTTTTAGAAAAATAATAAAATTATTTTCTTATTTTGATTGTAAGTTTAAGTTGTCGTAATTCAAGAAGTTTACGAAGTGAAGATATAAAAGTTGCTAAATGTTTGAAAACTACAGTAGATTTTCTACGATCAAAAATATTTACTAAGAAATATCACCAAAATACTAAACCTTTTATTTCATAATTAAATAGATTATAGTAACATTTCTATAAAATATGTGTCGTGGCCTAGAATTTCATTATATAATAAAATAAATTACAAATACAGTGGTGCCTCACACAACGAACTTAATTCGTTCCAGGAGCAAGTTCGTTATGCGAAAAGTTCGTTATGTGAAACGCGTTTTCCCATAACAATACATGTTAAAAAAAATAATTCGTTCTGTAGCATAAAATGGTAAGATGACATAAAAAAAAGATAAATTTTTTGTTATTATTTTTATTTAGATACATCTAAAAACATAATGAAAAAAACACACATTTTTTAATTTTAAGAAATAATCGAATCTTGCACATCTTCATCCATTTTCCGCTTTTTGGCCGATGGTGCAGTGAAAAATGTTGAGTTTATCTTAAAAGGACGACTGCCGTGATACGTGTGCGATTTAATTCGTAATGAAGAACGATTGCTGCGATACGTGCGTAAGTTAAGCGTACTACGCAGTGACTAACGAGTCTAACGACTGCCTGCGCGGGAGGATGCAATTAATCGGCAGTGATCGTAGAAGATCGGGCGACTTCGTTGTGTGAAGCGAAGTTCGTTGTGTGAAGCGAAGTTCGTTGTATGAATCGTGAAATGAACGAAAAGGAAGTTCGTTGTGTGCAGCGTTCGCTGTGCGAGGCGTTCGTTATGCGAGGCACCACTGTACTAAGCAGAAGGGTAGGTATTTTTGTATATTATTTATAACTCCCCCGACACACTATAAAGCAAACGAATTATGCTAAATTACGTAATTAGTCAGTCTGATTACATAAGCCTAATGTTAACTTATTCGGAGTAACAAAAATAACGGACTCATTAGACCAGACGACGGATTACTCTAATTGTCGCTAATATACTTTTACATTCTGGACTAACAGTTTCAAATAATCCATTTATTAATTTATTTCTGTCTACAAAACGTAATCACCGATGCGTAGGCTTTTGTGTTTTGCGTTTTAAGGAGTAAATATGTTTGTGTTATCATTAAACATTTTACATAATTAATGAATACGTTATGGCCGAGCGTGTAAGTTCATTTGGGTTAATGGCCGGGCACATTACACATTTCAATTGGATTAAATTTCGCTCCGCTCTTAAATCTTCCGCGATATTATTACAATTACAATGCGGAACGGCGCATTGCGTAAAGTTATCTGCCATGTTTTGATGTGACATTATTATTTTACGGCAAGATTATCATTACGCTTTTTTATTTTTATACGCGAGAGCTGAAAAAAACCATAACCCAATCTTTTTCATTGCTGTAATTTTCCTAATATCAACTTTTTAATTCTTCCACCTTTTATGCGTATATGGACCCCCGATAATATTACAAATATTTTAAAGATATAAAATAAATTAATTAAATCAAAAATTTTATAACAATAAATTATTTAAAAAAAAATAAATCGAGTAAAAATTATTTTAGCATATAATTTAATAAACTCGAATTAAATATAATTATATACAAAATTGCTCTAGATAAATTATGTATATAATCAATATTTATGTAACATAAAATATTCATGCATTATTATATGTGTCAACACATAAATAATATATTACATAACAAAATAATGTATAATATATTTTGTTACGGGAATATTATTTTATATTTCTTTTTATTTTTAATATTAAATATAATTAAAACATAATTTTAAAAGTAAAATTATAGCGTTATGAATATTCTGCACTAGAAATATTTAGTAGGATGTGATGAAACATATGTTGTTATAAATGGCTATTCCATTTTGGTTTGTAGATTAGCTGAAATACACCATTAATCTTTCATATTAAAATGTCCGATCGGTTCGGCTCGGAAGAGATTATCGAATCAGAGGATGGAAAAGGGGGATTGATTGGATTTATGGCGGAAGCGCCGGGTTTCGCGTCAAGGAAAAAATAACACGCACACAGCACAAGGGAAGTGAGATAGAATGGAGGAATCTGAATCTATTTTAGATGATGCACGGTTTGATAAATGGTCGATAGATTCGGGCTGCAAATCCGGGGTTAATTCGCATTGATCTGCAAATGCGCGGTAACGCGGTTTAACAATCACATTTACGCGATATGCAAATCAATTTATTGCGATCACAATAAGTCGTTGTCAGTGTCCGGTATTATGCAAATGCATCGATCCGCCATGCGCCGTGCACTTAATAAGCCAGCAATATTTACACTAATACCGTGCAAGTATAAAATATAGCATGTGTCAGCTAGTAATACCTATGTGCAACCAGGACATGCCTCATTTTGATCCCACTGTTTATGGACGTAGTCGCATATGCAGACGGTAGCGCGGTTTATAGAAATATCAATATTTCTGCAGGTGTACACATCAGAAAATACGGATTACATACAAATAACAAAATTAAAGATAAATTTAATATATCCAACCATACATTTTATAAAATTTCTTTATCATAACAGTTACATAATAATTTATATAATAACAATTTAATTTTAATTAATCCAAAAATTAAGATTCGAAATGTTAAAAGTTACACCAAGAATTATAATTTAAAAATCTTTTCAAATTTTGAAAATAACTTACATAATTTCGCTTTTAATTTCTATGATTTTCTTGTGTACTTTTATATTTTATATCATTTTATAAATTGACTGTAAATTGTATGTATTTCAAGATATAATACGTAAAAATAAATGAATGAATTATGCATATATTATTTTAGGCGTTTTAAGTAACAAAATCAGAGATTTCATTTTCTAAAAAACATTCATTGTAAAGTGGAGTTTTTCAAAATAATAAACATTGAAAATAATTAAATCTTCTTAAAATAAACCATTTATTGATTATTCTTGTTAACTTTCATATATTATAAATATTATAGGAAAGAAAAAGAAAATGTGGAAATAAATAAGGAAATGTAAATGTGTATTAAATCCAAATTTAGAGAATTTTCAATAAAGTAAATTAATAAATCACAGAAATTAAATTTAAAATGAATTAAATATGTAAATATTAAAAATTGTAAAACGGAGTTTTCAAAATAATTAAAATTGAAAATAATTAAATCCTCTTAAAAGAAACCTTTTCGTATTTCTTGAATATTTTAGAAAATTTTTGTATAAGAGAAATATAGTTTTAGTAAAGAAACAGAAAATGTAAATGATTAAATTATACACATTTTAGTTTGTTTTCGATTTACATAAAACGATGGTTTTCATTGTAAAACGGAAAATATTCAAAATTGAAAATAATTAAATCCTCTTAAAAGAAACCTTTTCGTATATCTTGAATATTTTAGAAAATTTTTATATAAGAGAAATATAGTTTTAGTAAAGAAACAGAAAATGTAAATGATTAAATTATACACATTTTAGTTTGTTTTCGATTTACATAAAACGATGGTTTTCTGAGTTTTCATTGTAAAACGGAAAATATTCAAAATTGAAAATAATTAAATCCTCTTAAAACAAACCGTTTATTACATCTTAATTATTTTTTATTTTTTTTATATAAGTTAAATATAGTTTTAGTAAAGAATGGAAATGGAAATAAATAAGAAAATCTTAAGAATTTTCAATACTTTAAAATATTACAAATTAAATTAATAAATCACATCAAGTTCATTGTTTTGGTCAATTATGAACTGTTTAAAAAGCTGATTATTTCAATTGTGAACTAAAATTAAACTAAAAAATCGCTTATATATATGATTATAGACAGGTTCATCTATAAATTATTTCTTTAATCTTGAAATTGAATTAAATATGTAAATATCAAAAGATTCTTAATATAAAAAAACTCAATACATTTCTTAATAATATTGTTTAATTCTTTTTTTTTAATTATTGTAGTTTAAGTTCGAAGTGTGCATAAGGTAAGCAAACAGTGGGATACGAAAAAGTGAGGAAAAGAAGAAAAGAGGAGGAAATAGAAGGAGGACGAAACCGTAATTGGAAATGTATTGAATTTCGTGTACTTCATGACATTACAGATAGAACGACAAAATGAAGTGAACTTCAGAAATCCACGTTCAATTTGCAGAAGTGGGTCACGGGTAAAACGATTTATGGATGCGATCCGTTTTTATATTTTTTTTTTTGCACATCTTTTCCGTTGCATACCGTGTGCAGCATCTTTCACCTTCAACCATCATCAACATCATCGCCTGTTTTATTGCCTCGAGATATTTGTGAAAAAAAGATTTTAATTAAATTCATCAGGCGAGGATGAAAATAAAAATAAACAAAATTATAATCAGGGAGAAAGGCGACTCTCTTTGGGAAGTATTAAATTTCTAATTTTCTCATAAAGCCCACCGTCGATGAGGATGAGAACAAAAAAAAAGAAGGAAAAGCAAAGAGAACAAAAAAAATCCCTTCAGTCGAGGGATTGTTTAATTTTCATTCAAAGCCCATCGAAATAAATAATCAAAGATTAAATGTAAAATTTAAGAAAAAATCGTAGTTAATTTAGTTTAAGTATACACAATAATTAATATAAATAAATCAATGAAAATAATTTACAATTTTAAAAATTTTATGTTAAAAAAAATACAATTTTAAGAGTTTATAAAATATAAAAAATTGTTAAAATATCAATGAAAGGAAAGTACCGCAAATTTAAATATTTTTTAAAATTTAGTGAATGAAAGCTTATTTATGAAATGCTGACATTTATTCAATGAAAGGATATGAAAGCCAGACGGAATTATCATTGGTAAAAATGAACTTTCAGCCACACTCGAATAACGAAAACTATTCATATATTAAACCTCTGCCCGCTGGAACACCAAATCTCGCAGCTACTTGAAACGCTGACCCACTTCGAACAGAATGAAAAATTGAACGAAATAGAATCGGCCATTCGTAAATTTATTGAGAGAAATGCTTCGACCGCATTGTAATATTTGAAAACGTTGGATTTCATTTGATACTCACTTTTTTTAAAGAACTCGTTTATAGCGATGACATAACATAAGGACCGAGTTTTTATTCTAATATTACAATAGAAGTTATTATGTAATATTTCTTTTAAGAGAAATTTTCTAATTAACGAAAAATACCAAAACTGGAATAAATCAAAATTTACATTTAAAACATGTAACTTAGAATTTTCTTTGAATTTAGTAAATTATTAAACTTGATTGTTAAATTTGAATTTTTTTTATACTTATGACAAGGTAAAAGATAATTATTCATGAAATATTTATCTTGCATTTTATATTATGAAAAATCCATACATTTTTGATTAATTGTACATAAAAACAAAATAATTAAAGATTTTAGAAATACGTTTTATATTTTACTAATATTTTATACCAAATTTAAATAAAATGAAAAATATTTTTATTATAGATTGTTTTTATTTAATTTAGTAAATTGTAAATAAACGATATTTTACTAAAAAAATATATTAAATGAATTAGAATGTTTGCAACTTATAAAGTAATTAACATTTACACTTGGTTAATGAAAAGTTATAATTTTGTTAGGATGAATTTAATTATTGGTAAATTTTAATTAGTTGTTAAAAAATAAATAAGATTATAAATATTTAGATTTTGTTAAATTATGAGATGAGAAAGACATTCATTTTTGATTAATTATACATAAAAAAAATGGAACGTGTAAATCTACTAAAGAAAATATTTTTATATTACAAAATTAGTAAAATGAAAATAAATTAGGTTTTTAGAAATATGTTTTATGATTTACTAATGTTTAAATAAAATGAAAATATTTTTAGTAATGATTATTTCTATTTAATTTATTACATTATAAATAAACGATATCTTATTGTGGCAAAACTTAAAGAAAAAATATTAATTTTCTCTAAAAAAGTACATTAAATGAAGTATAAGATAAATTAAAATTAACATTTATACTTGGTTGAAGGAAAGTTATAATTTTGTTGATCATTGTTAGGTTGAGTTTAATTGTTGGTAAATTTTAATTTGTTGTTAATGTGTAGCTTGTTCTTGGGGAAGTTGGTTAAGCAATTAGCAGGTGTAAGTTGTTTAGTAAAGTGGTAATACGACAAAAAAAAAAGAAAAAAGTGTACGTTACCTGGATTGTCCTGGATTGAGTAGAGACGGATTCGTCCTTTATAATCAACTGGTGGCAGTCACTACACGCACATCTCACCACCCGGAGCGAGACCCGGCCCGGACCAGGGGAAACTCCGGTGTAACAAGTAGGTACGGAGGTCCGGGCGACTGCGTGCGCACCATCATCGAACTGTTCCTCTTTCTCTCTACAACAGAGTCTGGATATATACTACGTACACTTGTTGTACACACCAATACCAATATATACCGCCGATGCCATCCCTCATATAAAATGCATTGATTCCCGTGACGCATTTCGCCTTCCCAATATCATCTCCTAATCATTACCAACATAATCATCATCGTCATCATCATCGTGATCATCATGCTCCGCCTACTCCCACCACTCCTACACCTCCAGTCTTGCCAAAGCCATCCACCAACATGTTACATAAACGATCCTTCCGAGGAGTCCAAACACATCCATACATACATACATACGTAACGCATACTACATAGTTATACGTTTCTATTCGAGCGGCCCTCGGTCAGCTCCTTGCTTGTTGCTGCATAATTCATCAAATTCCAATCAAATTCCAGATATCCTCCATCTCTCACTTTCTTCTCTATATATATATATACATACATTGCACTCACGCCCACGATACGCGTGACGGATTGGACAACCCCAATTGCCATTTTCAAATATTACTTCGAGCCGTGTACGTTTTATTGGCTTGTGTCCGCACGCCTGGACGTCTTCCTGGCAGATCGATTCCGCACCGTCAACCTGTTTTTGTTTACGTGCAGCATAATTGCCGTTACCTAATCCGAAATACAACGCAATCACAAAATGTAACACTACTTATGTCACTTTTGACACAACTCCAATCACTTGTTATTGTTTATCTGTAATGTCACTAGATTTTCGTGATTATATAAAAATACTCATCCAAGCATGTTTGTCTTACTTGTTCTGAACTCAAATACAACTAATTCTGCAAAATTATATAATAAACTTATTAATTCAATCAATATATAAATAATTTACATTTATAAAATAAAATCTCATTCTGTCACTTTGACAGTAATAGCTTTTTTTTATAACATCAAATTATACTGTCACTTAATTTTCTACGTTATCATTTCGTAATTTCGGAAATAATACATATTAATTAAATGATTTTTATAATGAATTATAATTATTTTAGTTTATATTTTTAGATTTTAACCATTATTTTCAAGTACATATATTTTCGATTATGTATAGTTTATTGATTTAAGTTCTTGAAATATCTAATTCTTGTTATGCAAGGTTATCATAGTTGATTTATTTTGCAGTTTCCATATTTTTTTTAAATTATTCTTCAAATTGAGGACTAATTTCTACCATTATTTTAACTGAAGAAAAAAAAATATATTTTTTTGTATAATGAGTTTTAACAATAATAATTAATAATTTTATTATGAGAAACCCATCAATTTTTGATTAATTATACATAAAAAAATTAGAACTTGTTCTAAATCTAATAAAGAAAATATTTCATATTGAGTTTCAATTTGTTAATAATTCATTTCTAAAAAAATGTGTATTTCTTTATGATATAAATGAGATAATTATTTTTATGTCTAAATTTATAATAATTAATAATATTTGATGTAAAATATAATATGTAATATTTCAGTTCGAAATTTTTATTTGATAATTCAATAATTGAGAACAATAATAAATATGATTATTTTATTTAAATAATCATATTTATTAATAAAAATAAAATTAAATTAAAAAAAATAATGTATCACTTTTTACTTGGTGTATCAATTACACTAATATCGCATTAGATATCACGAAATATGTATACATAAATCGTTTCTTGATGGATAAATAATTACTAGTGCTGAATGTATGAATTAATCAACATCATATTAAAAAATAATGATTCTTTTATAATCATCTTATTTTTTTTATACATTGAAACTATTTGCAACATTTATACTGTATTTAGTCTTCGATCTGTTGTGATTCACTATAGTAAAATTTTAATTCAACAAAATTAAAATAAATACCAAAAAAATGTATACTCAACCTGTTTTTGTTTACGTGCAGCATAATTCAAAATACAGCATAACCACGAAATGAGACATTATCTTCGATTCACTAAAGTCCACATTAAAAAAATTTCAACAAAACTAAAATAAATTTTATAAAATTATTACAAATTTATAGAATCGAGTCTCTTTTTATGCGGTTTTAAAGTTTCAAACAATCCGGGCTACACCGATTAACCGGACTATGTGAGGTATTACTTCTTACTTTACTTTTAAAAAACTATTAGTTTGCTACTAAGTTTACATTAAATAGTTTGACAATCATTCACATTTTTCGAAAACTTTTATTTTTTTGTGTGTACAGTATTTTTTTCTTTTTTTATTTTCATGGAAAGACGTTTCGTTTTGGGTTAGAATATCAGTAACAGTACATTCTTACCTATAGGGACCGTTGGTCCGCGGTAGTATTGATTAAGTATTTAGTGTGACAGATGGATAGGTATCATTCTTTATTGAGAACGCAACGTTAGTACTTATTGCCTCATTTATCTCAGTTTGCCATTTCTCGAGGCAAACACGTTATGTTAAAATTAGTATTTATTCAACGCAGCAAAAACATTATTAAATTATAAAACTCTCACAGAAATAAAAAATTATAAAAGTATTTTTTTTTATTAAAATAAACACATTTCTTATGTAAATAAAAATAAAACCAATTCATTTTCTGTTATTTCATTAAGATAAAGGACAAACATGTAAAATGCAGCTAAAAGTTGTAAACTAGAAATAATTAAACTCGTCTATGAATAAAAATATTTTTTAAATTATATGAAATAAATAAAGTATTTTTAATACATTTGCTGCTAATGGAACAAAAATATGAAATTAATGAGTCATATTTCTAGAGGCAAACATATCATCCAGTAATAAAATGAAAAAAAATGTGCGCTATTATATAATTTGCATTGAAAATAATCTTCAAGTAGTGAACGTACAAAAACTTGAAAATCATCAGAAAACATTCAAAAAGTAAATGATACCACAGATATTTCAACAGAACGCTTTGTGCAAGAATATTTCAACAATTTCTTAAGCGTTTTTACATTATTTTAACAAGAATAAAACTTATTTTATAACTATGGATAAAACTTGGATTCACTAAAGACGAAAAGATAAACTAAACCAATGTTTTCCAACCTTTCTAAAATTTGTATAAAACAAACCATCATCCCCTCTAACATATACATGATTTTCAATGTTCAAAAATTTTAAAGATACTTGAAGGATAGGTTGGTTTTAGGAAGAAATCACTAGGAAATTCTTGAGCAAACACAGTAAGTAAATTTTCAAACGAAGAAAATAATTTGAATAAAAGATTTTATTTTAATTATTATTTATTATTTAAATTTATTTATCACTTGATGATTACTGCAAAGAGATTTTATGTCAGATTCCGATTTAGTTAACTTCAGTCTCAAGTCTTTATTTTTTATTATATCCGGCCGATTTATTTTTTAACAGCAAATCATTTATAGCGTTAAATCCGCATACAACTAAATTAGTTTTATAAAATTCATAAAGAATTTTGTTAATGGATTATCTTGATTTTTTTTTTAAACTTTACATTAAATTATTTTGATATTTAAAAATATATAAATTATTTTCTGTTGATGAAACACGAAGATGAAATAAATCAGTTATGTAATGAGTGCGTAGAATGCAAGAGGATCGTGCAAGAAATGGCTTCATCCCGTTTTCCATCTGATCGCGAACGATGTTATGCAGTATTTCCGTCACGTCGACGCGCTAAATTGTTTATAAGTGGATCGATCAATTCAGAATTTCAAGTATTGCATCGCATAGATAAGCATCGTGGAATAACAGACGTGACCCAAATTGGAATAAATTGGAGTCCCCGGTTACGCGTTGCCAAAGGAATAACCGATGTTCCAGTCACATTTTCTTTACATTTTAAATAGCGTCTTTACAAATCGCGTCTCTTCACTTCATTCTTGCTTTCCTCATTCATTTTCTACCTTTCTCGTTCGATATGCATTTGCCAATAGTTCAAACAAAACGCCACTCGGGCGAACTGAATTCCGCAAACTCGGATTTATTGAAGCTTTCAATTCAATGGAAGCAATGAAGGAAGGCAAGAGGCAGGAGGAAGTTAAACGAAACAAAGAGTTATTAGACTTTCGCAGAAATTTATATACAATTTGCACGAGTCAAATATTTATGCGGGTTTCATTATTAAATTTCAAAAGTGAAAAATCAATTTGCGCATTTCTTGTTCATTAAAGATTTACTCGTTTCGCTAAACTTTTCGGTTTCACCAACTTCCTGCTTTATTTTTTGTATAGCTCTACCCAGAAATTTAATATTCAACCGTCAATATTTGGTAATGTATACTATCTCTCTTTTTTTCTCCTGACCCATTTCATTGTGTCCAATGTGAAGTTGTTTGCACAAAATACATTTTGATTTGCACCAATTTACCATAATTATATTTAATTTATTAATCAAAATGTATATCTCATTATATAATTATAAAATTAATATTATCTTTTAAATCATTCATTGTTGAAAATACTTTAAACAATTTACCCGGCGAATCCACCATTTCTATTTTTATATTTTCCTCTTCAGTTTTCATGACAATTCAATATACTAATCTAAAATAGTTTGAATTTTTTAAACCTGTTGAGATATTGCCGTGTTAACAATTTTCTCTTATTAAAAATATAAAATTTAAAAAATGGCATAGAATAGAAAGTGATTTTTTTCTAAAAAAGTTTCCTTTTCATTTCAAAATTACTTTTTTGATCGAAATACTAGATGATGTTCATATTAATAGTGATTAAGTGAAATCCAAAATATTATTTGTAAAAATTTATAATTTACAATAAATTTTGTACAATATAAAATAAGAAAAAAAACTTTTTTTGTCACATATTATTCTTTATCAAGAGTTGATCATATAAATCATTTTAGATAATAAAGAAAAAGTATGTAAAATTGAAACATTTCAGTGTTTTTTTTATAAAAATATACACATTTATCAGTTATTTTTCTAGTATTAATCAATAGCAAATCAGATTTATTACATTTTAAGAATTAATTTGTATTTGCTTCTATATTATTATTTAGTTTATTTAGCTTTAATCAATACCTTTGGATAATGAAAGAAAAACTATAAAGTTGAAATATTTAAATATTTTAATTCTAATTTTTTTACTTCTTATTAATAAATTATTTTTGAATTCAGTAAAATATAAATCTGACAAAAATACACTTTTAAAATAACAACATAAATCTGTATCTATTTTTGTACATATACAGAAAAAAAACGTAAATATTTGATGTATCATCAATAATTGATTTATCGAAAATAAATTGTATACAAATTTTCTTCCAAAATATTCATAATTATATGTAATTTACTTTTGTGCTATTGAATACAGTAAAATATAAATCAATCAAAAGTATTTTATCAATCATAAATTATGTATTTCTTATACGAAAATTCTCTTGAAAATAATAGAAATAAAATTATTTATTTATATAAACTTATACAACAAAAAGAAAGAATTTGAGCTGTTATCAGTATAATATTTACTAATTTTTTATAAATGTTATGTAATAAAGAAAAAAAAATATATAAAGAGAAAAGAAATAACATATTTTCTGTACTAAAATATTCATATTTATATGTGATTTATTTTTGTGTGTTTGAATACAGTAAAATAGAAATCTGTCAAAAGTATTCTATCAATCATAAATCATTTATTTCTTATAGACAAATCTTCTTGAAAATTATAAAAATAAAACTATTTATTCCTAAAAACATAAATAAGAAAAAGGAAAGATTTGAGCTGTTGTCAATCTAATATTTAGTAAATTTTTATAAATGTTATGTAATAAAGAAATAAAAATACAAAGAAATGCAATAACATATTTTCTATACAAAAATGTTCATATTTATATGTAATTTATTTGTGTGCATTTGAATGCAATAAAATATAAATCTGTCAAAAGTATTCTATCAATCACAAATCATGCATTTCTTATAGAAAAAATCATCTTGAAAATAACGGTATAAAACTATTTATTCCTAAAAACATATATAACAAAAAGGAAAAATTTGAGCTATCGTTAATCTAATATTTAGTAAGTTTTGAAAAAAGTTATGTAACAAAGAAAAAAAAATCATAATCATATGTAATTTATTTTTGTGCGTTTGAATTCAGTGAAATATAAATCTGTCAGAAGTATTCTATCAATCATAAATCAGGTATTTTCTTCAAGAAATATCGTGAATCTAAACTAATAAAACATATATAAATCACAAAATGTGTATAATAAAGAAAATATTATATAAAGTTGAAACAAATAAAATATTAATATTTATAAATCAAATATAATAAATTGATTCAAACTAACTAAATATTAGATTTAGTTTGGATAAATTGTATGTAATAAAGAAAAAATGAAAATTGAAATTAAAAAAAAAAATTATTTATGTATAAATAATTTATTTATTTTCTGAGATTGAATAGAAATCTGACGAAAATACTCTATCATTCATAAATCATGTATTACTTTAATGAAAATCGGAAAGTTACTGTATTTATTTCTATATATAAAGAAACATGTGATGTTGATATTCAACAGGATACTGTTGTATAAAAGCTGCTTATTTTTTCTTCAATTCGTAACGTAAGCACGTGTTCATAATGAATGTGGTGGAGGAAATCAATTAATTTAATTATGTATTTGTTTGTGTAATGGGAGCAAAGTAATATGGAGAATCAGGACTGATTCGGCGGGGAAAAGGACGAAGGTGGCGGAGGAGGTCGCCCGGGCGGCCACGTGAACATTTATCGACCAGTCAGTCATCCAACCTCCAACCCTCATTCCTGCGACCCACTCGCACACATCATTCATTACCGTTTTTTTTTAACAGGAATATACGAACCGAAAATAATAAATAAATTTATATAAATAAAGATGGTATTAGTGTGTATTGATGTAGCTGACATCGTGAAATGCATTATTTTAGGGGTGGAAACGAGAAAAAAGATTGCAGTATCTTATCAGCAGGAAAATCCTTCGATAAAGGATGAGATGAGCTGCCACCTCATTTTTGCGGACCACTTGTAGAGTGAGTGCACGGCGTTTCGTGCCCATTACCATGGATATTGGTTCATCTTTTCGCTCCATGCACGGACGTGACAATTTCATAAAGTCTATTGCGTCTATACGTTATTTCTCCGACGCCCTCGACCATTATTTTCTCTCCGAAAAACCACCCCCAAACCCCTTTCATCCGCGTTCCCATTATTACAGGAATAATGAATGAGACGAATATTTGAGCATTCGATCTTATTTGAACGAGACCCGCAAAATTAATTAGCGCCATCCGAATTTCAAATTCCACATCGGTGTCCCATTTCGAAATCCATTTTCATTTCATTTTTATTATAATGAACGTGCCCTTTTCGCTAAACTATTTAATGAACGAAACCGACATCAATTCCGCCCCCAGAATTTAAAAATAGCCATACGAAATATTTTTACCCTTCCGCAAATGGAAACTGGAAACGGGGGCGGCCGGACATTCTAATTGTTACTTTAATTAACGGATCGCTAATTAAATGTTAAGCAATTAAGCGCGGTGGGCGCGGATTCAGTTCGCAAATGGGTTTAATTTTAGACAATTGTTCGGACGCTCTTAAAAGCACACCGAAAGTCAGTTTCTGGACCCGAATCGGAGGAATTCAACTTGTTAAGATATTACTATATGCTTAAGGGAAAACTTCAAACCGGATAGTCAAATAGTGGAATCCCAGGAGGAGCACTCTCGTTACTTTAATCAAATGCTCCACGGCAAACTCAATGCACGCTCTCTTTCAATTAAATTGCATTTTCAATTAAATATGATATTTAAGGAAATTGCAGAAAAAATACTTTATTTTATATAACGAGAACATCTGGATGCGAACGATGAGTGTGAATTTTTAATATTAACTGGAATTGGTGATTGGTCCCGGGAGTTGCTCAGCTTCGTACATTTTTTATTCTGCATTTATCCCTTTTTCCTTCACGAGGGTTGTATCCGTTCATCCACTTTAGCTGATGTCCAAAACGGTTCGTGTCATTACGTCCATCATACACGTCCAACTCATTGTACCTCACTTAGTCTATTTCCCAATGCATTACCCAATTTATAATCACATAATACTTAATATTTACTATTTTAAAATTCATTAATTACAAATCTTTAATAAAAATGTCTACAAATATGTTTACTTTTTTAAACTTTCTCATTTACAAATGCTTACGTTGTAAAGTAAAACTTATGTCAATAAACCTATATATTACATTTTTTTATGTTGTATCCATTTTTTTAAATCAATAACATGAGTTCTGTAAGTATAATAATGGGAATTAAAGTCTTAAGAGCCCAAATTCTTATATAATAAATTCAATAATCACTTTAGATCAGAAAATACCACATATTTGTTTCGAAATAAAGTTTGAAAGTTGTTGATTAGCAAATGAATAATAAAATTGCTTTTACAATAAATAATATTTGATTTTGTATTTAATTTTGTTCAAGCATTCAAACCAATTGAATTATTCATTATTGAAAATTGCGTTTCATGAATATTAAGGCAACTTGTTTATTGTTGTGGAATATTCAAAATAATTGATATTTTGTGATTTTAATATAGGCCACTTTTAATACAAATTTTATGAATACATGTATATTTTTATACATAAAAGTTTGAATTTTAATACTTTAATGATTAAATTAATGCACATAATTATGATGTTGAATTTTATAATGTTGAAGCACTTTTTTGTTGCTTAAATGAAAAAGTTTTATAATTTTCAAGTTATTAACAAAAAAGCTGAAAATATCACAATTACATAACATTTTTTGATAGCCAGTTATTCTATTTTAATATTCAAGTTATTTAAAAAAAGCTAAAATTTCTATTAAATGGTTTGTTTATGAAAATCTAACAAATATTATAAATCGAAATATATTTATTTTCACCAGGACATTTTTCAGATTATAATTTATATTAAATTATAAAATTTGCTTGTGTGGTTATCCTATAATTCAAAAGCTACAATGATATTTTAGTTTGTAAGCCGATGATAGCACAAATTTTTCAGTTTGCTCTTTGGAAATGTTAGATATTTAACTTTAATTTAAGTTTTCTATAATCCAATTAGATCTGATGACATTGAAAAATCATAATTATTCGCTTACATTACGTAAATCTTGTTACATAATCATTTGTACAACGGTGCAGCTCTTCTCATTCAATAATAAAATTTGAAAAAAGTTTAATAACTTTCATTAAGAAATAAAAAGAAACTGGTCAGTATGTAACATTTTATATTCAACAAATTGCGTAACGCATGCTATTATCTTACTTAACAATATTATTTGAAAAAAAATTTTTTCTTAGTTATTAAGGAATATTGAAAGTCTTTATCAATTCTTGTTTTTAACAATATTTTTCAAAAATTGTACAAACTTTCGAAATAATGAAGCTAAATTGGAAAGTTTTCAGTTTACAATCAAGATAAAATCCTGTTATGAAATAAAGCTTGAAAATTAAGCATTTTCAGCATTGCTTCAATTTGTGTGTGAAGACTAAGAAATTTTAACTCTTTATTTTTGTAACTAATATTTATTTAAAATAGTAGTAACAAAATATATTTTATTAGATTATATAAATAAACTTATAAGATTTTCTGTAATATTAGTTGCCTAAACAGGAACTGGAGATTTCATCCAATCCCGTCTCTACGTTTGGTTGGAGTTGAAATAAGATTTGACAATTTCATATGTCAGTAGCGTCAGAAAAAAATGCAGACATAATCTGAAAGATGTGTTTTATACTGTGCTGAAAATTAAGTCGTCTCTATTTTTTTTTCATTTTTCCTACTTTATTTTATATATCTTTTATATGAACAAAATTGTATGGGAACGGTGTGCGGATGTGTAATAGATAAATTGAGAGAGCCATGTCGCTGGAACAACAAACTACTTGTGAAGGTATCACTGAGGTATAATCTTTAGAAAAAACATCATAACCTATAAAGTAGATGTTATTGCAGATTTAAAAGCCTTCGAGAGGCGCCTGACTGAAGTGATAGCCTGTTTGCAGCCAGCCACAACCCGATGGAGAAGTATGTATCAATATATCAAACTGCAACCTCCGTAAGGCAACTGATTGATATAATGCATTGAGCCTTACGTTTTTTGCAAATTAAACAAGTTTATTTATGCAACCTTAATAACGTTTGTTTTGCAGTTGTCCTAATTATTGTCTCAATTTGTGTGGCAATTGGAGCCGGGCAATGGTTGATGGATCCAGTAACAAGAATAGTACCTTTACCACAATCCCTATCCAATCATCCTTTCTTTATTTTAGCTACTATAATGCTAAGTAAGTACAACAAAAAAAACTTTCAGGACAGTGCTTAATTCTCATCTCTATTTTTCAGTCATTATTTTTATGCTAGGTGTACATAGGAGGGTTGTAGCTTCATCAATAGTTATATCTAGGGTAAGGGAGGTTTTAGACGATTTTAACATGTCTTGTGATGACACTGGGAAACTGATCCTCAGAGCTAAAAAACTTACTTGACAACTATATTATATTAATTTAGATGCATACCAAAATGTACAATAAATAAATGAATTCCTTTGTAACTGTATGAGTCTTTTCATAAATATACATTATCTCTGAATTAGTTTTAATTTTATTTTAAATCAAACAAAACGAGTAATGATTATCTTGTTTTGTAGCAGATTATAATTTAAAAAGTATATTAAAACTTGTTTTCTAATATATATGCTTTATAATCAATGTTTAAAGGTCACTTTAGTAAAAATCTAAAACATTTTAAATAAACTAATATTTAAACTTCTATAATACTATATAGTTGGCAGCAGTGAACGTCAAAACACGAGTAACCTATAAATACCAAAGCAATAGTTGTTGCTGCAGAAATACATTTAGTTTGTGCTGAATTTCGTGTGCACTTGAATCAAAATAATGGCGTCTTCTTTGGAAAATCTTGAGTCTCAACTGGAGCTCTTCGCCGAGAATGTTCGTCAGATCCATATCATCGTGAGCGATTTCCAACCACAAAGTCAGAATGTTTTAAACCAAAAACTGTAAGTAATTGTGAACAATGTATTTCAGTGAATTATAATTTCTTGTTTCTAGGCAAGCTTTGGTTCACGGTTTGCAAGAAGTGGATAAGCTCAAGTCTCAGGTTCAGGATGTTCATGTGCCTTTAGAAGTTTTCGAGTAAGTTTTCTATTTGTCTAAAATATACATAAGTATTTAGCTTATGATAAACAAGTATTAACAATATTTTGTAAATAGTATTATGATATAATAATAGCTTTGATAAAGCAATATATAAATATTTACAAAATGTAGATTTTTTATTATAAAATTAAACATTTGTTATATGAATTATTCATTATCATTAAATAAATAGAATAGAAATACCTATAAAGGTTCTTTCTAATCATTGCAGAGACTCAAATTATGTACTAATTGAATTTGTTGTTTTTTGCAGTTATATTGATCAAGGAAGGAATCCTCAACTATACACAAAAGACTGCATTGAGAAAGCATTGGCTAAAAATGAACAGGTTAAAGGTAAGATCGATTCGTACCGCAAATTCAAAGCCAACATGTTGCTGGAACTGAGCAGGACCTTTCCTAATGAGCTGAACAAGTACCGTGCACTTCGCGGAGATGAATAGTATTTGTTTAAGTAGCTTTTCCAACATATTTAATTAATTTAATTATATTATTATAATCTCATCTGTTGTTTTTGAGGCCATGGTAAACTACTCATTATTTCCTTCCGTTAGTTTTTATAAGTCTAATCGTTATATATGTTTTATATTTAGATAGTACAAAACAATTACACTTTGTGAATAAATAATATTATCATCTCAAATTAACTGAATTCTACTTCTGTATAACTATTTGATCCTATTCATTGGTGTAACTAAGGTGTCTCCAATGAATTTGAAAATTTTCATCCCATTCATTAAGTACTTATTCAGGGAAAAAAATATTAGAATACATATTTTCTTTAGTTTCTTTGAAGACTAAAGTTTCTAAATCATTCTCAGTTTACAGTGCGATATTTCTAGCTCCGAACAATATATAACTATTTTATAAAACAATACAAAATTATAATAAATGAATTTAACTGAATATATGAAATGTTTATTCTTTGGAAGGTTACTTATTTATACTATCAAAACTAACGTAAAATGGGTATTTCCAATGTTAGAAATGAAGTATAATAAGCTAAGAAAATTAACGTATCCTTAACACATAATTTATTTGTTTTCTAAAAGTAAATTATCTTATATTAATAAAAAACTACATTTAGGTTATAGAAAACTTTTGTTTATTAGTTGGTATATAATACAATTTCACTCAGCCGTAGAAAATTGCAACTTTTACTTAACCGCTAGAACTCTTGATTTCCCCAACGAATCTGTGGATAAAAAGTCAAATTAATACACAATCTTCACAAGTTTCTTCATGTATTTAAACTTACGTCAGTTCTGGCCTTAATTTTCCTATCGATGAGACCGCTGAGGGTCTCCGAACGTACAGATAACGAATCAATTTTCTCGATGAGCTGTTGGTACGGGGACAACGGTTGTGCACCCATGACGACGTGTCCGAGCTTCGAGTCAATCTTGGCGTCAAGCCTAGCGTTCCTGATCAAGTTGACGATCCAGCATTCAGCCTCGTCAGGATTCATGTTCAGCTTCTCGGCCAACATACCAATGCTGATGCACTGATGGATGCGGCAGAAAGTTTCGAAGATCATGAGACGAGCGTTCTCTACGAACTCCTCCAAGCAGGAGATCAAGAAGAAGTCGTTGAAGAGAACAGTCTGGCACTCGTGCAGTTTCTGACGAGCTCCGTCAAAATCGAAGTTCACGTACAGATGCTCCAAGAACTCGGTGATGGGATCGCGGTACGTGTAGCTTTCCTGTTGGATAACCTTGACGAGATCCTTCAGAGCGGACCTTCTGCCCCTGTTGATGATGACGGCCGTCGCCAAATATCTTAAGATGTGCGGGCACATCGTTTGGATGGCGTTCAAGTACTGCGGCTTGTACAAGAACATCTCGATGATCAACTCACGACCCATAGCGTGGTTGAAGAACACGAACAGGGACCAGTGAATCAACCAGGTGCGCTGTTGAAGCAAATGCAAGTTGTTGCCGCCGAACTGGTTCGGGCTGGAGTCGATGTACTCCCTCAGCTTGTTCAGGTCCTCCAGAGCAGATTCCCAGTTTTGCACAAGGATCTCAGAAGCCAGTTTACCCCACAATACGCTAAGGTAGTTTTTGTCATTTTGAGGAAGCACTAACATGCAGAAGTACAAATACGACGTCGAGATCGAGTAGTTACCACACTCGTACCTGTATTTGGCCAACTTGTGCAAACTCTCCATCTTTTCAATGTCAAACTAAAAACAGGAAAAAGACAAACATCTTTAATTTCATATAATTTTAACTGTAAACAACTTAAAAATGTATACAGCATTCAGATTTAAAAACTAAAAATTATAATTTTTTATAATTAAGTAAAATTATTAATATTACTAAACTTACATCATAATCTTTGGACAGAAAGTTGATTAAAGCCTTAGAATCCCTCATGTTTTCCATGTTCTTCATAACATCATCGTTTCCCATGATTTTAAGAATGGGTTCCACTTCCATCTGAAGTTCATGCAGCTGAGCTACGACATGAGCACGTCTGGACTTCAAGCTTTCCATAACATCATCGTCTTTGTACAAAAGTTTCCTGATGTCAATAGCATAATCAATCATGTTAGTTTTGCTGAGAATATCCAGCTTTGCTTTGAGCAACTCATTCTCGTCGTATATCTAAAAACACATAGAACAGAGGATTGTAGAAACCTAACCTATGCGTCGGGAAAACACACAACAGCAATTACCTTTTTCGCGGATAAAAACTCGAGAAGCGGAAACACGAGATGCCGGTCCAAGTATTGGCCCATCTTGGACGTAAGATCGAACTTCGCCATGGTTATCTTATGCTTGAAAACACTTAAATATTACTAAAAGATATTAAACAACCATCTGCGTTTTCTGACGCAGCGATGGAAAAGGCTAAGCGCGTAGGGATTTTGGCCTAACAAGTATGGTGCGAATGATTCCCACTGTAGGCGCAACTTCATGTTGGTTTACATTCGTTGGTATTTGATTTCTGGGGTAAATTTAGGAACCATTTTAAAGAAATACAATTATATTAAATCATAATTATTTATTGTAGCTAGAATAAACTGACAATTATTATTATTTTGTTAATATGTAAGAGGTAGATTAGTAGCTTTGTCCAATGAATTTCTCGATGGGCTCGTACTTCCATTCCGTTTCCTTCAAATAGTCCAGTTCTTTCCGCAAGTTTTTTATACGGTTTTGGTGGACATCTTTCAGGGTATACGAGACTTGGTCTCGCAGCATTTCGTTTAACGAAACCATCACTTGGTTTTTGGATTTCAATAATGTTTCCTCGGTGCTATCGTTCAATTCAGGAGACATCAGAATTGCTTTTGGTAAATTTGGCGTCGACATTAAAGTTGCAACAAGCAATAACAATAAGTTGTGTACGGCTTTCACTTCAGATGACCGTGGACACAAGTTTGCCAACATTATAGAAAAACTCTAAAATAAACAGCAACTTTAACTATAATTATTTGTGACAATTAATAAATAAAAGATTAATTCGACTCGACAATTTCTATATTTATAACTTTTAAGTATTTTTTTTTATATAATACGATTAGAGAAAAATATTAATTTATATATTATGAGGTTATTAAATGAATAATAGTAATTGAAAATTGATAATTTAAATTGTGGAAAGATGATTTATAATAATAATAATATCTTTAAAGTTCCCTTTAGAAGTGTCACTTTGACGTTTAGTAGTATTGGGTAACCTTGAAATTGACGTTTGCTGCGGTCGAAAGTGTGCGGGATTTAAATTCTCGATTTCAGTCGGGTTTGAGTCGTCGTGGAGCGCGATTCGTATAAGTTTGAAACAATGATGACAGAGATTCAATTGAAAAAGGACGATCTGAATCCGGGCAGGATTCTGCTGGAGGAGACGTTCCATGTCCTGACCAAGAAAAACTCCGTATTTCGCGTAAGATTGACCAGGAACGGATTGAGCCTAATCAAAGAAACTGACAATCAAATCAAGGAGACACTCATCTCCACCAGAGACATCATAGGCTGCAGATGTCTGAGGAGCAAGAAGGAGACCAACACCTGCTCCTGCCAATCTCTTCCAAGAGCCACAATGAATGCAGTGGAGGAGAACTCTGGTGAGCAGGATGACAGTGATGTTAGTGCATACCTGTACATCTATGCATACATAATGCAGTCCAACAAGGGGGTGCCCATGAAGAGGGAACGCACCATAATCACCCTGAGGTTCAGATCATTCGATAAATATGAGGACAACAACAAGGAAGCTCAGAGATGGAGGATGGTCATCAAGGAGCTGATCAGAGGTGATCAAGTGGACAGCATTCCCAGTGGATTGAATTACAATAGCAATGAGCAGAAGAAGTTACTGGTGCTCTGCAATCCGAAGAGTGGTCCAGGCAGGGGCAGGGCTATCTTCCAGCAAAAAATAGTTCCTATTCTTCAAGAAGCAGAGATAGCATATGACCTGCACATAACAAAATATGCAAACTATGCTAGAGAATTTGTGAGGACATGCAATATATCCCAATGGAGTGGAATTGTTGTGGTAAGTTGTATAATTATAAAGTTCTGCAATGCTGCATTTCTCCATCTGTCTCTTATTTTATCTTATTCAATTCAAAAGAGAATCAATTCACTTGAAATAATATCAGTATAGATCAGATGCTATCAGTTCTAGAATACATTTTAATAATTTTACGCAATTTTTTTCCGAATTTACACTTAACAAGTAATCGTTATTAAATATAATTTATTTGTATACTTTATGCGAAATAAGTATTGATTATACGCACTGAACATTATAATTCAAATATATAAATGTTATAATTTTATTTTAATTTCTAGATAAACTTGGCAAATGTCATTGAGATTTTTGATGTTTCAAGTACATTATTATTATTTCAGTTCAGCACCGACCGTTTCGCAATATGCTATTTACTATTAGCGGACAAACATACATTTCTATATTTTTTTACTTGCACAAATAATTGTTCATGTTCACACTAAAACCTATTCGAATTAACATTTTATTGCTACTACATTGTTTAAAAAATAAGAATAAATTGATTGTGAAATTCAAAAATATGACTCAATGAGGAACTGAGGAATTATAATAGAAAACATATCATATTTTCATTTTATTATAGATTATTTTAAATAAATATTTATTTAGCAGTTTTAGTTCCTTGTTGAAATGCATTCTAAAATCGGAAGCAATACTATTATAATGTTAAACAAATTTTCTTTAGAAACAGAATGATGCAATTCATCGAGTAATTAATTTTTCATTCGCTCATGGTATTAAATTCACAACGTTTTGACCTCCGAGAAGTTATATTGCGTTCATTCAGTTGTAAGTATAGACATTAAAAACTTCTATGATGTTCAAAAAATAAACGGGAAATGCGTACTTAAATATTAGATACATGAAGTTAAAAAAGATCAGTGTAAATTATATGATTTTATATGAAGCAAATCAATTATTATATAAATAATAGCATTTAATATTTTTTTCGATACAAATTACTTAATTATATAAATACTTTTATTAAAAATCACAGTATAAAGATGAAAAAGTAAATAATGGATTAAATTTTATTTCATTATAATTATTTTGACAAGAATATAATATTTTTACTATGTCAGATCAAATTGCGATTGGATATTTAATATTCCATAAAATGGGTTTATTGGCTTAGAGCCAATTTTATTTATCATCCACGATTGAAATATGGTTTCCTGTCTTGCAAGAACCATGGGAACTTGTCCAGTCATAAATTGTCTGCATCAATTAAAGCTGAGAAACATAAACTTAGTACCAAATCCATTAATCTAAACTTTACATGTACTCTTCATATGATGAATGTGAAAATCGAGGATTTCTACTATTTAGAAATGAAGTTTTAGTAATTATTTTTTTCTAAGAATTTAACAAATGGATTTTGCAATATGCACATAGAAATCGATGTTATTGCGGTTTTGGATTTTCTGAAGAGAAGTAATAATGGAAAGCAACAATAGATTTCGTGCGAACTTTTCCATTAGAAATCTAGCTGTTTGCAGTTGTATTTTCCTGCATTAAATGTAATGTATTTTAAATTAAATAATGGTGAGAGATAGAGATGATGTTTGCGTAATGATAAATGCAGGAATCAATTTAATGAGGGATGTGCGCGTCGAATGGTAATTTGAAGATGGAAACACACCGAGCATTTTCCTTGTTGTTTACTATCAAGGTTCGCAAATTGCAGCAGATACATCAGGCTACATTGCGGTTTTTCCTGGTATGAATGAATGACAATGACATTTAATTGCTATTTACAGCCTCTAATTGGTTTATATTAAATGTAATGTAGTTGCGCGATGAATGCCAATTGTCGACCACCAGCTCTGCACGATACATTTTTAATGTGATCAATTTGCGGGGAATTGGATATAGCGAGTTGGCGAAATACGAGAACGTTATTTGTATTTAGTTTTGGGCTTAATTAGTGTTTTGATGATCCTGTTACATGATCGATACATTACTGATATAATCAATTTTTAAATAAGTAAGTTTGACAGCTTTAAATAGTTAAGCAATATTATTTGACATTTAAGATACGTCAATGTTATTTGACTTGAAATATTTGTAATATTAGATACAGAAAAGCGTACTGGGATAGTTGTAGTTAAAGAAATCTGCATTAGCTTATAAAATTACTTTTATTCAAAGATGCAATATTAGCATTAGCCTTTAAAGCAACTAATTAATAGCGTTATTCATACCGCAACTGTACAGGATGAACAACTGACTTCCTGTTAAAGTTAATTAAAATGAGATAAATACGTGATGCTTTGCGTATACATAAATTGCGCTAATGCTATCATCGTTCGATTGCAATGAATCGCAGATACCAATCTGAATAATGCTTATACCATGTATAATTTTGGACTTTGCTTGTTGACTGACTGATTCGAGTGTACCTAATAATACATTGACAAAAAAGGCGATGTTTGTGTATTTTTCTCCCCTTCGTAATCCAATATTTATTAGTAATCCATATCTAAAGCACCGCAGATTTAGAGCGCCCCGTTTTATGACACGTACATATAACTGGAATATAGAACGCTCTTTAAATTTAAAGTTCTCATTTGAGATTTTAGCAATTTTTAGTTAAAAAAAACTGTTTTTTTCTAATTTTATTATTTCCATGTTTGCAATGATTTTCCATGTAATATCAACAGCTCTTATTTAAATATCATACATTAATTCTGAACGTTAAAAAAATGTATCTATTGTCCATTTTCTGGAGCTTCGATGCATGAGTAACGAGCCGAGAAAGTTTTTGGAACATCTCCAACAAACTTTTGTTTGTCTTCATTTCTCGCTCCGATCGATTCGCATCCGTAATTATTTGTAACCAACGTAAAAGAAATGTTGATTATAGTCTTATGTTTAAATAAATACGAAATTATTTATAGAAATTATGGATCGATCATTTAATGATGATTGATTACAACGCGATAGAAGATGCAATTTTATCTAAAAAAAAAACCTGGTATATTCCATTCAGAATTATTACGTAATATCCAATTACATTTTGCAAATCATGTATGTATTTCTTATAACAATAATAATAGAATGTAAAGAAAAAACTGTGGGTGCAGTAATGGATCAATTAATGTAGTGTGTAGAAAATGACATGAAAATTAGAGTGCTTCCTGCAAATTACTGTCGTTTTCAATTTTGTATATAAAATAATCCAACTTCATTTTGTAGTTTGCACTTTAACCTTAACACATAGTTTAGAGTGGAGACACATGACATTTATTTGTTATAGTGTGCTTGTTTATTTTTTGAATGCCGGAAAAGGTTAATTATATATTAGTTTACATATTTACAGTACGGATAAAAGCAATTACTTACCTAAATTGCCTGAATTAAATGTAGTTAGCTACAGTAAATTGTACACTTTTTTCACGTTACCAAAGTTGAAAAATGTAGGTTGTGTACATTTTTACTTATTTACTACATTGAGACAAATAGAATAGTGCCCTTACGGAATGTGGAGAAGTAATATCTCTTGACACAATTACAAAATGCACACGGCTGTAGCACCACTTGGATCATTGCCAAATTCGAATAAAATCTCAACAAATATAGATATTACTACTACTGTTTTTGATTCAAGTAAAATACGGATTTTTTTAATAATTATAACTTCAATTGAAACCAGTTTGTTGAAAAAAATACAAGTTTATCGATCCAACGCGAGTTTAGGACTAAAAGAAGCGAAATAGAAACCTCAATCTATTTATATTATTAATTAATGTAGAGTTCACCGACTTTTATGCCTTCGTAATCATAATTTATATACGAAAAATCGATTACAGGTGTGAACTCATCCGAGTATGAAACGAGCTTCATCAATTATCAAATTTTGTGGTTTCTAGTTTATATTTTTTTTTTTCTTTAAAGAGTAAAACGGAAGTTTTATATATTATGCAGTGCGAATTTTCACAATGGAAACGTCGAGTGGATGGGAAAAGGAAGCGTTAGCCCTTTTGTCGATTCAGAACTGTTTCACGTTCGTGCCAGCTCTCAGTTATTTCATAACAAGCGATGCCCGTGCTCTTCTGCACGATAATTGCATTATAAATATTGTAGCCACAGGATGCAGCTTTAACCACATTACAATTGTGAGCTAAGATAAAATTTAAAAAAACTAATAATAATAGAATTGCAGTTTATATCTTTTGTAGCTCTGCTTTCTTACAACATAAATCCAATTTACAATTGAAACCTTTAAAATTTCAATTTAAAATACTACAGTTTAACCGGTTTTTACTTAAAATATTTATCGGTTAATGGAAATTAGTTATATCTTAGTAGAAATATGTCAATAATCAACATATAACAAATGTAAAAGTAATTATTATCATCATTGTTATGTTTTATTTTCCAATACGTTGTAGGTATTTAGTACAACTTTCATTACTTTAT
The DNA here is from genome assembly GCA_963457615.1 of Nicrophorus investigator. Classification (NCBI taxonomy): domain Eukaryota; kingdom Metazoa; phylum Arthropoda; class Insecta; order Coleoptera; family Silphidae; genus Nicrophorus; species Nicrophorus investigator. The sequence goes on from OY735142.1 coordinate 28,637,028, forward strand.
ATGATTACTACTATGATTCTAAGTTTAAAGTTTACTTCATATCATCTTAAAACTATAATTTATTATAATTTATTTAAAAATAACATATTTTTTTACAAATTCAATTTTATGATTAATACAAATTTAATAGAAAAGAAATGTTTGCTTAAAATAATTTTGTTGTTACTAAAAAATGATTCATTCTATAATTTGCATCGAACTAATCGCAATCAGGTGTTGTTAGTAATCAACGTATTGTTATTTTTTGTAACGAATAATTGCTTTTTGTTAAACCTTGGAATCGCATTTTGTGTCATTAATGTAAGATATGTTTGTATTTAAATATAAGGTCGTGAATATTTCAAGGTAATTTATTTTATGTTTTCCTTATTTTTGTCGCTTGAACATTTTATATAGATATTTTTTTTTTAAAGAATGAATTATAAATCGAGCGGCGTTTCATAACAGAAGGAAATAATGAAATGCTTCTATTGCTCAACATATTATTCGTTTTCTGCTTTCACATACAACAACAAGAAAGAACGTAATAGCACTTGCGTGGATCATTTAAAAAAAGGAAAACTATTAGTCACTAATACTAATTAAAACGTTTTATTTTTCTGTCGATATTTTGTGTGTTGATGTTTTGAATAGATGTTGCATGTCTATGGATATTTTTTTTTTAGTGGTGTTTAGCGAATCTCACGATATCCAATTTAATATCAAGACAAAGGTCAACACGACACGAGGATTAAAGTCTATATATAATATAATATAAATTACTTTGATAAAACTTGAAAATGTGTACATTTTTCGAATATTGTACACGTACACCTTCGATACGAGTTTTGCGATTTGCGTCAGAGTTCGTAATTATTCCAAGAGAAAACAAAATCAAGCGGTCGGAAATAAATGAATCCTTTTTAAGTAACTTCGATCTTTTTTTTCTGGAATTACCGATTGCTCTTTATAAATTAAACGTGAAAGAGAAAATAAAGAAATATTTTATAAATCAAGGTAAATAAGCTTTATTTGGTAAATGTCATGATTTTACTTTGTTTTTAATTAAAAATTTGCTTATTTATTTTTTTAAACTTACAACTTTTATATAATTGTACTAAATATTCAATTAATAGAAAAAAATAAATATTATTTTTAATTATGTTTAAAATTTCAAACTGAATATATACCAAAAACCGTTAATAGATTTATTATATAAAAATAGGAAATTTTCAATTGGAGATAAGATAGTGCGTTGAATATCCTATAAAAAAATTATATTAATATTTATTTTTAAATGAATTAAAGATGAAATAATAGATATTTTTTTCTAATTTACATAATTTAACTTAAAGAAATTAATTTTACTCATGTATATTTTAAGAATAATTTAATATAATTTGAAAAATAAATATGATTATTATTTAGAAACAGTTTAGAGACAACATTTTAGATTTAAAATCATATGATGTTAAAAATTATTACATTTTCGTTACTTTCGCTAAATGCTTGTGCTGTTATCAGAAACAAATATTTATTTATTAATATGTAGTATGTAGATAAAATAAATGTTCAAAATTTGTTTATTAAAGCTTAGCCTATAAAATTCTTAAATATCTCTTAATAAAGTAGCAACCAAAATGCATTTCCTTTTGGTAATGCAATGCAGAGTAATGGAAATTGTAGACCATGCGTGTGTATGCAATTTCCTTGAATTTACGCTCTATATTCTTAATGGAATTATGATTACGTTTCGAATCGATGCTTTCGCTTAATAAATTTATTGCATTCGCGAAAAACGTCGATAACGTTTAAATATTGACGGCGAAAATCCCCGCGCAGCTTACGCCCCATCAAAATGCCGACATGGCCCTGGTAATGAATTTTTTTTCGTGTATCCCAAGGTTGGAAATCTGCTTGAAACTTGCAACGAAAGCAGTTTACTTTTCCCCATTGGGGATGAAAAACGAACGTATCTTTTCTCTTGTGGATTCTTAATTGAATCATTTATTCCGTACGTTTGCTGGTAAACTCGTACAGCACACAAAACTATCTAATTCAATTATGATGTAATTTCAAAAAAACATCGTAACTAAAAAACAAATAAATTGTTTGTAGTTACTCTCATTACGCAATGGATGTTATTTGTAATCTCGTTTCATGCATATACATTGTTTTAGTCTCGTGTTAACGTAACTACAGTTATGTTGGTAATTGGTTTGCTAAACATGTACTCTCAATGTTCGTCGAGAAGTTTACAATCTATGATTAATTGCGAATTAACGTAATTTTCTTGCAAATGATACAAAGTTCAAAAGCCAATTGTTTGCTAAAATAAGTATAAAAATTGATTAATGAATAAAATATTATTGAATTATTTTATTGAAAATAAGATTTGGATCAACTCTTTTAATATACTTGATTAGCAAGAGTAAAACGTGTTATATAATATTAATGTATGTGTCATTATTCGACCCAAAATAGTTGTCCTTCACATTCATATTGAGACAATGTAAATCTTAGTATAGATTTGCATATTTATATAATTTACATGAATTAGGAAATGTAATTGATTTTGGTAGCCAGAATATAAAGTATTTAATTAATAAAATTTTGTTGGATCTTAAATTTGTGTTTGTTTGTTTTAGGTTGGAGGAGATGGAATAATATTTGAAGCAATAAATGGAATGTTCGAGCGACCTGACTGGAGCGAAGTCATAAAGAATGTACCGATCGGGGTCATACCTGGAGGATCTGGGAATGGATTGGCACGTAGCATAGCACACGTAGCCGGAGAACCATACCTATGCAACACAACTCTGCCTTCAGCCCTGTCGCTCGTGAGGAACAATTTCGAACCCATGGATATAGTCAGGGTGGAAACGAAGTCGCAAATAGTGTTCTCGTTCCTCTCAGTGGGATGGGGTTTCCTCTCCGACATTGACATCGAGAGCGAAAGGCTGCGGATGCTTGGAGGTCAGAGGTTCACGATCTGGAGTCTGGCAAGATTGATCGGCCTGCGGAATTACAGAGGGAAGGTGTGGTATATTCCAGCAAACGATACGCCAGTCCACAAGGCGAAGGAGAACAAAAAAGGCGACAATATTGAAATACCGGCGGAAATCAATCTGGAATCGCAATCCGCCCGACAGAGATTGGATTCCTGGTACAGCGCGGCTTCGAAACGCAGCGCATATTATTCGATCACAGCCAACAGCTCGTATCAATCTACCGCAGATAGCGGACCACAAGAGGAAGGCGGAAGTCGCATGTACGGACCAGCCTCGAAACTTCCGTGCCTCACTGCGGAAGTCCCGAACACCTGGAAATGCATCGATGGAAGGTTCATCATGGTCCACGCTTCCTATCCAAGCCATCTTAGCGAAGACGTTTTGTTCGTTCCGAACGCTAAATTGGACGACGGCATCATCTGGTTGAACGTGATCAAAGCGGAGACGTCCCGAGCCCAGCTGCTGCAGTTCTTGCTGGGCCTCAGCAACGGCACCCACATAAATCCCGAGACGCAAGATACCGGCAGCATCCTCATGATACCAGTCCGCGCCTTCCGCATCGAGCCTGACATGAGCGAAAGCGGTTACATAACGGTGGATGGCGAGCACGTCGAGTATGGCCCTATCCAGGGAGAGCTCTTCCCCGGGTTGGTGAGAGTCATGGTTCCATGATCTAAGGGCCATTTGGGCGCCCAAGGTAATAACAAATTGAATTCCAAAGCAGTAATGCTCACCTCGCTCGAGCCAGTTTTAGTGAGATTCGACACAATCTGAATGCAATTTCTTCGAGAAAAAGACAGATCTAAAAGCAATACATCGTTTTCGACAAAAAAAAGAGATTATCAATTTTTTTAACACATGTGATAACATTAACATTAATGATGCGAGTCATTCCAAGCGATGTTTTTCTAATCTCAAATGTAAGAGATTGCATTTTTTCCATAAGGGTTGGCCAAGTTTTGTTGCTCATAAACATATTCTTTGTTTTTAAAGTTACAAAATATTATTTTTTCTACATAAAAATCTGTGTAATAAATATCCATTTATTAATGCATTTAAAATATTTACAAAACAATTTAAATGAATTTGTACATATTTTGATAATTTGATTAATGAAAATACGAGATCAAAAATATTTATACTTTATTACGCAATGATCGATGGATTCATAAATACTGGATTATTTTGAAGTCATGTTACAACAATAAAAATATCCTCGATATCAGAAAATGCACGTTTCATATAACGTAATCATCTCAACTTCTATTACAAAACAAATTATAAATCATGTTGTATATATGCTTGGATGAAATAACATCTACGTAAAAAGAAATATTTTAAAATAAAATCAATGTTTTCCATTTATTAAGTAATTAATTGAATTTATTTTAATTTACAGTAAGAACTCAAAATACGCCATCCCTTATAAGGAATAAACAATTACTATCATATCATCAACTGCGAAGCAGTAAAAATAAAGTTGTTTTTTTTTTGTATAAAATGTCCTATTTTCATATATTTCTTTTTATTTATTGTAATTCGCATTATTGAATAATCAAAAAAGAGCAAACTGCAATGACCTCATATTACAAAGAATCTGTTCCTTAGGAAAAGTGTAATTACTAGTTACTAAGTATAAAAGAGATTAATCCAAGCTCTCTCTAAAATCGTCAAGTCGTAAGTTATTATTATTAGAGTTGGAAATAATAATAATATTCGGAGGGTGATGACAATCGAAAATAGTTTTAACGCAATAAGGGATTTATCAAAATATAAATATAGTGTTCATCGCCCTGCGTACAAATGTAATCGCATGTTGCACCTTTTTATTATAGTTATTACAGGTATTTCTGTTGTTAGTTGTAAGGGATAAAAAAAAGGTTGTGGAAGATTATTACATAGTTGGACCTGAATTGTTAAGAAATTGGAAGATATATATATTGTGTATCGACGTAAAGGGAGAAAGTTGTTGAATTCTTGCCAATTATTGTTAAGGCTATATTTTAGTAAACATTGGTAATTTTTAAATCACTAGAGTAAATTTACAAAAAAAGAAAACACAACAGTTGAAGAGAGTTACACAGCTTTATTGGAAAAAAATGGAAAGTACTTAATTAGCAGTATATATTATTACAAAAGAATTTCTATGAAGTGTATATATAAATAATTTAAATTAATGAAGAAAAAAGGTGTTGTTTCAGTGAATCAAATTGTATTTTATGTAAGTAAGGCTGTGATGTTATTATTACGACATAAATAAGAAATATATATGTAAATATGATTATATACAGACGTAGATCTTCCTAAACAAAAGAGAAAAAATGTCAAATTAGGCGAATCGCATATATTATTATTATTGTTGAACAACAACATTGTAATGATAATAATAAACATATATGAAAAAGGCGAACGTTTCTTCCTGGCTGTTTGTTATTAATGCATATGTTTTCTTTATTCTGAGATTGTATCAATCTGTTATATAAGATAAAATTATGATAATTAAGCAATAAAAACTGTTGCTCACTACTATTTTATTGAGAACTCCTTCAGCTCCGAGAGCAGCTTTGACATCTGATCGTCGATCTCCGGCTCCGGATTCGATTTCAGTGAAAGCTTCATAAACTCCAAGTCATCCACATTATCCCGATGGTGTCCCCAATTGGTTCTAGTCTTATTCCTCCACAGTGATAGCATCACTTCAATAATCTGTAAAGAGAGTTTTAATTAAATCAAATTATAAAACAAAATTTCAATATTTTAATTAATATCTTTAACTTGCTTACCTCTTGTACTTGCAAGTGAATCTTCTTGGTTTCAACTGCACCACTCTGCCAGCCCTTCATTAATAAATGCAACTTGCTCTCGGCTATCTGCAACGGATTTCGTCCATTGATATCCAACATTCTGATGTCAGCTCCACCGTCAATGAGTAAGGTGACCACTTCCAAGTTGCTGTTGCAAGCTGCTAAATGTAAAGGAGTATTTTGTATCATGTCTTGAGCATTGGGATCAGCCCCATAACGTAGCAGTAGTTCAACTACATCCTTAAAACCACGGCTTGCAGCCAAATGCAGTGCACATCTCCCAATCTGATCTCTGGTGTTTGCAGATACTCCTTCCTCAAGCAACCTCTCCAGAAGGTGCGTGTTGTTAATTTTAACAGCTGTAAGGAATCGTTCTCCATCTCTGGAAATCTTGTAGTTCTTCACAATCTCCAGAAAATCTTTCTTTGCTATTTTGTCTTTGGCCTTCATCTTACAAGTCATTCGCAGCTCACTATCACTGTAAGAGCACATCTCTCGTTCGATTTTCTTATAAAATACACGATTTATTCGAGTTTCTCACGCCTTGTTTACCTACGTTTTTTTTTTGTTATGATCAGATGACAGTTCTTGTCAAAAGTATACCTATTCTCTTCTTTCCTTCATACCTGTCAAATATTTCCAATAAATACTATTTTAATTTAATTTAATTTTAACTATTTAAATAAGATCATATAATCATTTAATAATATTATAAACTAACAGAAAATTCATTATTTACAAAATTAATAATTTTTAATATTTATGCAACTAAATGTACAACTATTCATTTAAAAATCTACTTTACAAGAAGAAATATATACATAAAATCAAATTATTCTCAAATATTTTCTTTGTTATATATAAAAAAAATATTACATAATTTAATTTACTATTTATTTACTTATATTTCATTTCTTATTTTATTGAATATCTAATTTAGTTGTAGCAAAATTTTAACAACTTTTCTATTCTGAAAACAATAATTTAATAAAATCTTATACAATCAATATGTGTAATTATATTAAATAAAAACCGAAATATTAAAAGATGAAAGTATTGAAAGAATAGGTTTTTAGGAACTTAACGGTAAAAACTATCTTTGAATATTAAATAATGAATACTAAGTAAGAAAATGGTAATTAAAACATAGAACACGTCCATCTACATTAGCGTTTCCGTATGAAAAATGAATAAATCAATTTTTATTTTGAACATACTAAAAATCTACTATTAAAGCTATGTACTTAAATTATGATACAAATAAATTATGGTATATATTAATTATTTAGTTTACAATATCTTAACAAAACATTAAAAGTTAATTTAATTTAAAGAAAATAATATCATGTTTGTGTTGCTTCATGAATTATAAAATAAAACTGGATTTGAAATTATTTTTAAAATTCTTAAAATTAAATTCATTAATTTAAACAAATACGATGTGTTTTATATAAATAAACTGGTTTACACCAGGATTTATTTTATTACTTTTTTTTATACATTAATTTAAGACAATTTTGATTAAACACAATAATTATACATTAACAGAAGTTCAGCCGTATTCTAATGCTTTGCTTAACGTTAATGTGTATAAATAGTATCAAGTGCTAAAGTCTAGAAAGCTCTTGTGAGTATTTTCAGTCTTGTTTCCCGGTTTGCTATTTAATAGTTATGATTTAATAGTACATCATATACACAGGTGCAGTAGGAACTCTCTGAGTTCATCATTTCCGCAAATAGAGCTCCTCGTTTCATTTATTGTATAGAAATAGTCTTCATAGTATTACAAAACCCATCTAAATATTATTAACTATTTTATTAATTCGTTAAAACTGCAGTTTTTCCAATCTTTATTCAGATTTGAATCTAATTTATATAATTTGTTTTTTTTTAATTGATTTATAAAAAAAATGTATGAAAATATTATTTATAGTATTACAAAACGCATTTTAAATTAAAAATTTTAAATTAAATTATAATTAAAACTACAGTTTTCCAACAAATCTTTATTCACATTTAAAGTTAATTATTATAGAAATAATGTTTGCATTTAGAAATTAATTTCTTTTTTAAAATTGATATTCTAATTTAATTAAAGAAATGTCTTTTAGACGTCTTTTATAACTATCAATGCATTTCAAAACGAACGAATACAAGTTACTATTTCATAATTATTTCTAATTAGTTATTTCGTAATCTTCTCAAGATGATTACATTTGTTTGCAATCTATTAGTAAGAATTATTACTGTAGATTTATCAAATTATGTTGTAGCAATTAAGAATATTGCAATTTGATCTTTTTGAAAATTATTTTAAACAAATTAGTGGGCTGTAGAATATGTCATCGAGGTTGCATAATCAGCGACAGTTAATTAATTTTGTTTGAAATAAATTCTTGGTGTTTGTGTGAATGCAGATGAAGAAGTGCAGCTGCAGCTGCCGTCTAAAGTGGGTTTTGTTTTGAAGCTAATTATAGGGAAGCGGATATTGATTTGAAGTGCGCGTCTGGAGTAGAAGAGTAGTGCATATGGTGCAGGTACACGAGTTTCCTTTCTTTCTTTAGAAATGCGAAAATACGCGCAAAGCTTATTTTCGAAAATTGAATGCAGGCGCAAAAGTTCATTGCGCTCTCCGGCTTCGGTTGATGTACGTACACGTTCGCACAGCCGTACACGTTATGAACGTACGTACGTTATCCAACGGATCGGAGAGTTACCAATTTCTCATTGCAGGTGGCGTGTGTTTACATTCGTTGTAGCATAATTGAGTGTGGTGTCGTCTCGCTCGGAATCGTGCAAGGCGCGATCTGTGCATCTCTTTCCAAAGATGGCGTGCTAACGTACACAGCTCGCGCAAGTGGCATTTATGGTTGTAGAGAGAGGTTGTGTTGATGATAAGCTCTCGGATCGAGTAGAAAGTGAATGAAATCGAATGCGTTAGAGTGGTGATCCGGCGACCGATCGGCGTAGGATTATTTATTTTTTATACACGTATATATGCCTTTTTCGAGTGTTCACTGTTCGGATTGAGACTGAGAGAGCGGCGAAGGAAGAAGCTATAGAAGAAGAAGTGAGATCGGAGACAGGAGACAGGGAGCCCCGAGACAACGCTAAAATGACGAACAACGGCAGCAGCAGCAACAACATCGAGACCGAATATCTGGAGCTGAACAAGAACCTAGGATGGCCTCTACTCTACCAGGTGAGCAAAACCGATGAGACAATTTCTTCCTCCCTGCTGCATTCAGATCCCCTGATTCACTCTCGTTTCGGGAAATGTCACATGAGAGGCTGTCCCACTCGCGTGCACCCGCATCCCTATCTTCTCATCTCCTTCGCTGCATTACCACCGAGTTTTTAATCCTTTTTTCTCTCCATCTTCGTGTTCCTCCTCTTCAACACTTTGCTCAAAAGAACAATAAAAAGAAAAAACATACATGTTTATATATTATTTTACAAGCACGAAAAAAAAATCTACATTCCTGCATGTCTACTTACCTATAAGATATCATTATGATCATGGTATTCAATAACTGTTAATACACATTAACTGGACAGCCATAGAAAATAATCCAATTAACACAATTAAAGTTTGGAATCTTATACAAAAATGTTCCCATTTATTAAAGAAAAAAATGTTTATAGCAAGAAAAAAAAACGCATTTCTGCATACTCATTTTTGTGTCTGAATATCATATTCATGACATTCATTACCTGAACAGTTTCATTGAAATTGAGTGGGTTTTTCTAAAATTGCACTATGAATAAGCAAATCAGCACAATACTACTTTTGCAAAAGCATCAATAATCAATTTCAACTAAATATTAGTCTTAAAAAGCAAAAATATATTTATTTTCCCAGAATATCATCTGGATATCATTGTGTTCATTTACTTGTTAATAAACATTACATAAACAGCCACAATGTATTTGAGTGGGTTTCTCTGAATTTGCACTATGAATAAACCAGGCAACACAATACCACTTTAATAAGTGCTTCGAACAATTCAACCTAGGTTTTATTCACAAATATAATAATAAATTTCTTCTCCACCACTTGTTAAGTAGTAAAAATACTCATTAATGTTCATACATTTCTTTATATTCACATTCCTGCATACTCATTTGTGTATCTGCATATCATATTCATTAACTGTTAATACACTTTACCTTAATAGTTATTCTTGCAATTGAGTGAGTTTGCACAGAATTAACAACAAATTCGTGTCGTCATTATGCATTCATTAAATGATAATACACATTACATAAATATACTGATTTTAAGAAATAATATTTATATAGATTTAGATTCAATGAAAACATTTTTTTCATTCTTACCAGGAATGTCATTATATTTATAGCATTCATTAACTGTTAATACAGTTCCATTGCAATTGAGTGGGTTTCTCTGAAACTGTATTATAAATAACGCAATCAATTCAGTACTACTTTTACAAATGCTGCCTTGAAGCCAATCCGAGTTTGGTACTTGACAATGTCCATCGATTTATCCTGTGACATTAATCTTCTGCTGACTGATTCATGCCATCCCACGTTGCCAAGAGAAAATAGGAATAGTATAAATCATAATTTGTGGAATTAAATTAATCAATTGATAAAAATACTGTATTTTATTAACTATTTAAGACACATTTTCATAACTGATTGAAAATTTTCCAATCGATTACCAAGAACTGTGCGTTCTCGAAATATATATATTCATGTTTTTTTTTTCGAAAACTTCAAATACTGTTCATAGATAAAACTTAATTGTATAATTACTATGTGTTAATCATAATTGGATAACGCCGTTCACAAAAAGAAAATACAAAAGAAAAAAATTCCTTCATGTTAATTATAATCATTCATGACATTCATTAACTGCCAATACACATTACCTGGACAAGTGCTTTTGCAATCGATTCCGCGATTATAATACTTCAATCATCATTTTACAAGTCCTGCCTTGAAGTCGTTCCCAGTTTGGAACTTAACAATGATTCATCGACTGTCACTAACACTAATCTTTTTGAAATGTATACATTTTTAACAACGAAACACGAAAATTCCTGAATGCTCATTAAATTCATGGAATATATACGTATTATTGCGATTTAGCAATTTCTTATGAAAAAATATTTGCAATCAAAATAGAAGTTTTACAAAATTAACTATCTCCACAGATTCAGTGGAAGAAAGTAATATTAGTATTAATCATAATTTGTGGAATTTCTTTATTATCGATCACTGAACACCATTTATACAAATTCAATCAGTTCCCGGAAATTCGTTTAATGATTTTCTTGTGATTTCGAGAATCATATCTTTACAAATACAGACAACAAAATAATACGAATTGCTCGTTTTTCCGGAGAAGGAAGGTTATTGGTCTTTACATGTTTGCATTTTGTATGTCTTCAAGGATTAAGAGCTGAGCAGTTAATGCCTTTAGAGAATTTTCCAATAATCACATTTTAATCCTTTTTGCAATTTGTAATTTAATTTGTATTTATTTAAAAAAAAAAACAATATTTTAAACAGCGTGTTAAAAAAATATTAATAATTTTAGTCTCAGTGTAATTACAAATATGTTTTAAATTTTGACGAAGTTTTAAAACATTTTAAGAATTTAAAAAAAAATATACAGTGGAAAACGTTTCATGAAACTAATAATTTTTTGAATTTCATGTATCATCGCATGGGAATTTCTAATACGCAGTATTGTGAGGATATAATCATAATTTATATCAATTAGATTGTATTTTACGATTGTATTAGAACAGAAATAAAAAAACGAGATTTTCCTAGTTTCGCAATGAAGTATAATTATTTGAAATAATGTTCTTTTTTAAACTTTGGATTTGTAATAAAATCAAGTGAAATTTTAATATTTAGATTGAGTTTGCTGCGAATTGTATACATTCTTATCAAAATCGATTGGGGAAATTATTAGATTTTATTGAGTGTTCTGCAAATATTGCACCTGTAAACAAACATGATGTATGTTTACTTTTCTTTGTAATATGTTGTTTCTTGAAAACATTTATAATATTTATGCTACATTGTTCTTAAGACACATTTTTAAAAGAAACATGAACTCATTTTGTTGTCTCACTTGTAGACATAAAAAGTCAAGAGATTTAAACCTGATATAGTTTTAAAGTCTTTTTTTAAATTGTCAAACACGAATTCGATGCAAGTGTTACAAAACATATTACAAGTGTTTCTGTTAACGACCAATTCTATTTTTTTAATTAAGAGTTTACATCCACTTACTGAAATATTTTAAGTGCTTTACTGAAAAACAAGGATTTTCGTTGCCTGTAAAGCAATGCATCCAATTACTAAACTATCTTTTAAGTGGAATAATCCCTTGACTACGTTATACGCTCTGAATAAGAAATAAATTGTTTTGACTGAAAATATTAAAAAATAAACTTGTATAGCGAGTACGTTTCTAGATTTATCTTATTTAAAATTATGTAGAAACACTTATCTTAATTATTATGGTAATTCTTATATGTAAATGTAGTGCTGACGCCTTTTTCAATAACACTAAAAAGTTTACATATAAAGTAAATCCTTTGATAAAGCTTAATTAAATTATGTTACAAATTGGCACTGAGATGGAAATTCCTTGTTTCTTCAGTCGTTAATTAAAATAATACCGATGATTGCGATTTTATATCTGCATTTCAAGAATCCGTTGAACTTTCTTAATAACATGTACAGTGATATTTAGTTTATATGCAAAGTGTACAGTAAGATATTTACGTAAAAGATTTCTGCTTAAAATGACAATTTGTTTAAATGACTGCATGGGTATATTTATTTATTTCTTTATATATTATTTACTTTTTTTTTGCAGAAAAGCATTTCAAATACCAAAATGTATATTATTAGTTATAAAGTATTTTTCGTTTCATAATAAGTTTATAACGTGTCCGCTAATCCTTGCGTTTTGAAGGTCGGCACAATTAAGGAGATTCGAAGCTAAAGTAATGCATTCCTAGAGTTTTCGTTCTGTTTTGTGTTGTTTTTTAGCAATTTGTCTAGTAAATTAATAAATAAAACAAGTATTACGTAATTATTGGTTTTGGTTAGGAATATTTGATATTAAATAATTTAGAAAATGATTGAAATATATCACGTTCTATTAATAATTCGTTTATTTTAATCTTTTACCTCATTTTATCACATTTAGTGTTGACTTTTGTGACATTTTTCATTACTTTTCGGAGAAATATTATTAAATTTTGAATTGAAAAACTAATTATAGAATATTGGATTGCAATAGTTTATAGTTTTAAGTTATTTTATAAACAAAAATTAAGTAAAAATAATTTAATTTTTCAGTGGATTTTGTGTGAACATATCTGAAAATAAAAATAGAGATAATTTATATTATATGCTGTGGTAATAACAATTTGATTGATGGATTTGTTGTATCGTGCGTGTTTACAAACTTTGTAAATTTGTACTGATGAATGAACGAATCGTATGAGTAATATGTTTAATAAATATATAGATTTATCAGCAATAAAACAAACTGATTGCAAGTAGTGAAGGTTTATGAGACATGTACAAACGTTTCGTTTTCCATCTGCAGTTATTCGTTTGTGTTTACTAAAAAAATATTGAGTACGAATGAGTGAAAGTGCACTTGCATAGAAACGATAAATGTTTATGATGTAAATGCCGCAATGTTCTAAGATTTATTGTTTGAATATGCTAAAAGTATGGATGTTACTTATCCTGAACGCATCGGCATTATTAATTCATTGAAAAAAAAATGCATCATTATTTTTATTCAAATCCGCGCTGCATGTTTATCGAGTGATGTGCCACGAAAGTATGCATATTAATCGAGTGAGCAAACTGCGGCGCGAAATGCACGAAAATCCAATCAATACGTTTTCTGAAACGAACGTTTATTATATTCCATTATCGTTTTCATTATTTGCAAGGCTAAGTAATTGAATTTAAATTATTTACAACTGAAACTGGATAATAAATTACGGAGAAATCCAATGAAATGATTATTGATTATCTATGTGTGTATATATATATAATATTATACAGGTAGTTTCCGTCGTTACGAATAAATTTCCATCTTTCTTTCGTTACATTCTGTAAACAATACATTTTTTAGCGAAAAGTGTTTAATTCGGAATAAATAAGATTGAAAAATTTTAACATTTCACTAATCTTTACAAAATTTTATAATTTTCTAAAATCGCTTCTAGAATTGCACATAAAGTCCAAAATAATGAATGATACCCGCTTATATGTGCAAAATCAGGTGTAAAGTGACACAGCTCAAATTACCATGAATCAATTTAATTTATTAACAATAATTTTTATATTCATTCATTTATTTCAGGTAAACATGTTTTAGTTTTATTGGAACGAAAGGGAAATTTTAAATTAATTCAAAGTCTGAGGATGTAAAAAAAAACTAATAATAAATAATAGTAATAAAACTTTGGAATTTCCTTAACAATTATAGTGATTATCTATGTGCTAAAAATAATTTGATAAGTAAAATTGTAGTATTAAAAATAATGAATTGGTATTTCCAGACGTGTTTAATCTAACTGTTTATGAATGTATATTGTATAATATTTAAATTATGTTTGATTTATTAATAATAATAACAATATTTATTGATCACACATTAAATGTAACCAAAGGGCTATCGACCTAAGTCTTTCCGCCTGATTTATTATTTTTCTTATAAAATGTAATTTGATATATGGACGTGATTGCAACTTTAAAGTAATTATGAAAGTTCAGTTTGGGTTTTCAATTAAAACTGGGTTGCGTCGTTTCAGCGTTGATTGATGATTAAATCATCCTGGAATGAAAAAAAATGAGCTGAAATTTAATAAGAATGCATTTTATCGATTCACCATAAAATCTCAACGTTCGTGTCGTTCATTTTATGTTATCGTAAAATTTAAGTTTTATGTAACACGTGAATTATGGTTTGTGATGTGGATAAAAATCTCATCTTTTTTTTAAATTCTGAATCTTCAGCATTCTGCTGTGGATGTTTCATTAAACATTCTCCCTCGGTGAGTGATCTCCCAACACCTCAGTATGATTAATTAACGATGAGCGAAGCTCGACGAAAATATCCGCAGTTTAATTAGGTTGTCGGATGCACATGGCAGTCAACGTGCTAACTAAACAAAATTGTTACGAAGCAGTAAAATTCTGTTTTAATTCGTCGTTGCTGTGTGTATTCATTCACGATTGTTTCCCAGCGGAATTGTCTGGCAGACGGTTTTTACGTTTATCGTTTTCAACCAGTTCGCATTGTTTTTCATAATTTCATTCTAATTATGATAAACGGCTCTATTTGAATAAAGGTTTGCACGCGATTCGCGTTCGAATCTGTATCACCACGCTTCACTCGGCTCGCATTGCATCACATTTATTTTTATCTATTCAATGTAACGTTTACTTTACTTCTTACACATAAAAAAAAGAATCAACACGCATAGACACTCGACCTGAACCACGTACATTTTAAATCCATCCATTCACTTGAATCGATGGTGTCACTATTTTCTAGAGATTATTCATATCCATTACGTCTCTAGTTTGTATTTTAAATATTAATTTTTAAATACAATTCAGTACAAAGTACCTGCATAATTAAAACAACCATCTGGTCTAATTAATCTAAATTTATTATGTAATTTACTCTAAATTAACACGGAATAATATTCGTTTTAATGCGACCTAATTGACCCAACGTATCTTCGCATTATTATTCTATTATGTATTATAATAGATGCACAGAGTAGCGCAGCTATAAAATTATAAGTGTTGGTAATGCAGGGGGCTTTGACTCGTGTATTTGAATATAAACAATACTTGATTCACCATGAGATTTTTGAAAACTTATTATATTTAACTTCACCAGTAATGTTGAATATCAAGTTTTAATTTTGATGATATTTATCGAAACAACACTTATTTATTGTCATGGAAACTATTTTAGGTGTGTTTTATTATTTAAAGTTAACTATCAATATATGTTATATTGATATTTTTAGTGATATTAAAATAATTAAGCTTTTTTTTATTCAAAGTATAAAAATGAATAAATTTATATATTGAATCTGATTCAATAAATGATGTTGTTATATAATAATGATGGTTTGAATAATAGCGATTCGATCGTGACTATAGTTGGTTAGGTGCTTTTTTAGAAATCGTTTTTACAATAACCAGAAACAATTTGTTCTGAAATGAAAGAAAAATGTTTTTAATTGATTCGATTTGTAATGCAGCCTCTCACACCGGAACCAGAGTATAATATTTAACCTTCATCCTTCTATATAATATTATTACAATATTGCATAGTAATAAATATATTTTCCGAGTTCAGCGAAACGTCGACGAAACCTTCCCTTGGAAGAATGATATCTGCTATATGTTATTATTATTATAATAATTTTTTTTGTTGCTTGCAACTTTCTTTTTTCTTGTGTTCACCATCTAACATTATGGTACTTTCTAATCGTTCAGCAATGAAGCGAGTTTCATTTAATGATAACGTTGTGCGCATGGAAACTCGGAAGCTTTTCCATGCATGGCCTCGGGCGAACTTATTTATTTCTAATTATAGTCAAAATCCATGCTTCTGAAACAAGGCCGCTTTTCACGGGGCCGTAACTCCGAAGAAAATGTTAAATCGTTTGCATTCGATATTTATGCAGATCGGCACTTGAATGGAAAAGGTGGTGTCTGGTTTACTATTCTTAGTAGGCCCGATAAATATATAGTCCGGAATTATCGATTTATAGCTTCTGCACTTGGATTTAATGCCTATTATTAAACGAAGCTCGAAAATTCAATTAGCCTTCTTACCTCTCTCCTCTTTGGTAAGGGAACAAGCGCAGTGTGTAATGGTAGGAAACGAAAGAATCGTGTATTGTAATCGCTATCAATTATAATACCGGCAAATTATAATTTCCCACATATTTAATTACTGTATCACTCGGCCGTTGGAAAAGAGCAAGGCTTCGGGAATTCGCAGCAATTATAATTAATTGTATTATTGTTGCGTGGGCTCGTGTTCATATGTGTGTACTTGTATATATTTGTATGTTCATTGTTCACGAGTGCTGCGTTTCGTGAAAGAAACTGGATGATTTCTTCATCGCTTTCCCGTCACCATTCCAAAAACCTCGCAGTCGAATTTATTGAATGAAACGAATTCAGGCCGCGCTGCGTCATCTCCCCATTTGCGAGGTCCAATCTACTATCTCTCCCCAGGATTAATTAATTACAATTGTTTTCAACAAGATACACACACACACAAAAACAATGCTTATGCGTAATCTCTCTTTCATCGCATCGATTTTAGTTATCGAGTTGTTTTATCAATATTTTGTTTGTTTGTGATGTTTTAGAAAATTCGCGCGAAGAGCGCAAGCAATAATTACACGCAGCTGGAGTCGGTGAAGCCGCAGAACAAACCTCTGAACAGGTACCGCGATGTGAGCCCGTACGATCACAGTCGGATCGTCCTGAAGAAGGGTTCGACTGACTACATAAACGCCAACCTGATCTACGTGAAGAAGGCGAAACGCCGTTACATCCTCACTCAGGGTCCGCTCTGCAACACGGTGAACCATTTCTGGCTGATGGTGTGGGAGCAAGGCAGCAAGGCCGTTCTGATGCTTAACAAGCTGATCGAGAATAAGCAGGAGAAGTGCTACCAATACTGGCCTTCGAAAACTGGTAGTGAACATGCAATGGTCATGGAGGATGTAGGACTCACGCTGGAGTATGTCGAGTACCACGACTACTCTTACTATCTGACCAGAACGCTTAAGCTGACTGATACAGAGAGCGGAGAGTCCAGGCAGATCATCCAGTTCCATTACACAACCTGGCCAGATTTCGGAGTGCCGAGCTCGCCCACGGCTTTCCTCGAATTTCTGAAGAAGGTGCGCGATGCTGGAGCCTTGGAGGAAGACGTCGGACCGGCGATCGTTCACTGTTCAGCAGGCATCGGAAGATCCGGCACTTTCTGTCTCGTCGATTCCTGTTTAGTCTTGGTAAATATCATATTATTTTAATTAGAAATTAACTCATTTTCATTTTATATTTACTTATATTTACAAAATATTAATTATATGATATTTATATTTATTTCGGTACTAAAGTAAAAAGGGTCAACATGTAATATAGTAAAAGTACGTATTTCAACTAGATCAATACCACATACGGTTCAAACACTATATTTCAATTACAGACAGACTGAAAGTTGTATTGTATGAAAGGCGCGGTTTTTCCTGAAGTTCAAACTAGTTATTTTTAGCCACTGACAAATCCCTAAGATTTAAATAAATTGTCTTTTGAAAAATATATACTCTAGATACAAGTAATAATATATAATTTTATAACGGTAAATAAATACTAAGATAAAATATTTTAAATGAATATTAATTAGGATAACTGTAAGTGGTAATAATAAAATATTCTATATTTGTTCGCTTAGATTGAGTCGTATGGTCAAAATGCAGTCGACATCAAGGAGATCCTTTTGGAGTTGCGTCATTACAGGATGGGATTAATACAAACGATCGAGCAATTGCGATTTTCGTATCAAGCTATTATCGAAGGAGCTAAGAAGCTATCTGAGCCATGCGAGGATAAAGAGGTGAGTACGAACGTCCAGTCTTCGCTAGAGTCAGCAATTTATTATTCCAGAGGAATAAACCTAAACCTTCACGATCTAAATCTCGCAAATCCTAATACCGTAAGTCCTCTCCTCCATCCTATAATTTGCACCTTTCTGAGGTTGAGCCAATGATGATAATGTTTCTTGCAGAATTGCAACTCCGATCTGATTGTAAGTAATAATATCGAGGAGGTGGTGGAAGCCCACAGTTCTGATGAGGAGGAACCACCGCCTTTGCCGCCGCCACGCATGGACAGTTTAAATAGGAATTGCGGACCGCCCATTGATAGACCTCTTCCTAATATACCCAACAGCACATCGCTCAGCGACTTCAGCTATCCGGAGAGCGACAGTGAGAAGGAGGTATTTTTTAATCTTCCTTTTCTTTGCTCGTTACTAAATTGAAACTTTTCAGAGTTGCCCCAGCGGTCCATTGCCCACGGTTCCTGGGGAAGATGAGGAGGACGAGGACGATGAAACCAGCAGTGTGGATGAGGTAGAAGATGAGACTGAACTTGATAAAAAACAGGAAGATGAAGAAGAAGTGGACGAGGAGGAGGACGCTATTTGTGATACAATTATTAATAATAGGTATTTCACTAAACGGTTTGCATTATCCAGACGGTGGATTCTAATGGTTTTTTTTTGTGTTCCTCTGTTAAGATGTGCGTCGCCTTCGGCCGAGCTGCGACAAAGGAACCGGATAGAGCGCAAAAATAAGCTTTCGGATCAAGTGCGGGACATGAAGAGGCGCCAGCAAGCTAACGAACAATGGACGCAGTTGAAGAGGTCTCTTTACAAACCATTCGTTGTAACCGGGGCTCTAGCTTTAACAGGCGGCCTCATCGCATATCTTTACTTCAAAGCTTGATTCATTTTATTATTATTATTATTTTATACGTATTTATATATAGAAACAAGAGAAAGACAGTACACAAGGGGGAAGGACTGCTATTCAAATAACCGTTCATTATCTCGACTAGCTTCAGTTTAATCACAGCTATGACATAGACGTAAAGACACTTGCGTTAATCCACGAAATTTACAAACAATATTATTATTATTATTTGTTCAAATTATGTTATGTTTAATGTTCGGAAGAGTCAAGTACAAAAAAAAAGACAGAAATTGTTGCAGATGTATTATTATGATTTTTGTTTTTCTTTTTTCTTTTCTTCTAAGAGAACAATTTTCGGATTTAACAAGAGATATATTTTATTACTATTATTATTATTATTATGAAATATTATTCACCGTTGTTTTTGGTAGCACAAGAATGAATTAATATAGATTATTTAAATGTTGCCACAAAGTTTACGTGTAGATATTTATTAGTTTATTATTATTATATATGAGTATATATTTTATTGAAATTTATAAAAAGAAAAGAAAAAGAAAATCTATAACAACAACCTATTTGTTCATTTATCACAAATTTCTTCGGTCCGCGAATTGAAATTTAATTGGGGGGGAAAAAAAAAGTGATGGATCGAAAACGAAAAATAATTCGAAAACGAAAGGTGAGGCCAAAACATTTGTGTCAAAACGATCATTTCGAGAGACGACATATCAGTTTATATTTAATTAAAAGACAAAAAAAAAATGGAAATGAAACGAGGATTTAGATGTTTCTTAAGCTTATGCTATCAAAACGGAAGACAGTTAATTTATTTGTTTATTTTCATTATTATTTTGAGACGACTAAATAGAAAAAGCAATACTTCGCATGCAATACTGAAGATGATAGGTAGATATATATATATAAGATATACGCATTTATTTTGTAGGGATCTGCAACAAGGTGAAAATTGTTTATTATTATTATTTTTAGTATTCTTTCAACGAAAAAAAAAATATTATGGAAAAAAAGACTGATCTACAATTGCTTGCCATCTTTTCTGATTCCTTCTCCTCGTTTGTCGTTTCGTTTCGTTCTCGCTTAAGAAATGATTATATTTTTATATAAGATATTTAACTAGATTAACAAATTTTGGAAGAGTTGAAAATATGTATATTTTATATTATTTCTTGCTTTTTCCAGCGAATCATTATGATTATGAAAAGAAAAAGTAGCATATTGATTTCAGAAGAAGGTGGCAAACATTGTGTCGAGAGGTTTAGTGGTGTCGAGCGGGGCACAATCTTGCATAAGTGATTAATATAAATATACACATTAGTAGGATTAAATGAGTATAAGAAAAATTATATAAGAGATGAAGAAGAAGTTTACTTCGCAGGGTTTTTTATAGGATATACAGTAAGATTTTTGATACTCGACAGAAGCACAAAATTTTATACAAATCAAGCCGACATACTGTTTCCTAACTAGCTACGTTGATTAGTTGTTTCTGTTCGGAGAGTAACTGATTTTTTTTTCTACACTCGATTTTACATTCCTTCGAAAAGTGCCTATGAGCGATACTGATGAGATTGACGAAAACTGCAGGCATGTCTTAATTTATATGGACAATACTATACTACTATAAACTAATTATTATTATTTCTATTATATATATATACAAACATTTTTTTTTTTTGTAGTCTTAGAGACTATATTGAGTATGACAACGCTCTTAGTAAATCAGTGTACGACAATCGGTGTAACTTAATGATATAATTGTTTAGACGAGGCCGATTTTCATCAAATCTTTCCTTTCTTCTTCATTGTGATTATTTAATTATTAATATATATATATATAAATAATATATGAAAACGGAATTAATTCGAAAGGGTGAGTGATTGAAAGCGGGGGAGAATAAAAGCAACAAGGATACAAAGAGAAAGAAACAAACTAATAAATAAATTAATGAAAATAAAAAGAGAAATAATAATAATGATGAATATATTTCGTAATCTTTTATGAATTTATTATTGATTGAGAAATCCAATAAACTATGTTACATTGAGAATATAACAAATCGTTTTATATATGGTAGATTTTTCTATTTCAGGCCAAAGACAACGCTGCCGGACTGACACACGAATTTTTTTTGGAGGAGTCTGGACGATACCTTTAGATTAGTCGAAGATAAGTTTTACGGCCTTACGTTTTAAATTTGTTACAAAAACTAGTCAAACGCTAGTAACTGTATTTGTTTCTTCTTACATTTAGTTTCTTTTTTTTTTTGGGTATGTTTACGTATTTTTATTGTCTTTACTAATCAATTCTTTGTTTTGCGTTCTGTTAGTCTGCGATGAACCATTCCTTTATCTCGTAAGTAAAGGCGCGACGGGAAACATTTCATTTGAACAAAATGGAATTGCAATTTAGGACTTAATTTTAGAGTGAAATTGGAAGTGCCTTTATTTGCAATTCTGTTTATATTCTTTGTTTTCATCATTTTATGTTTATTTTTTGCATGCTTTTGAGCGACGGGGAAAAAGTTGTAAAATTAAGTAATCTTTAGGGTGTATTTCAATTACTAACTCATTGGTAGATGTTTTAATTAACTTGTTGAGATTTAATATTTACGTAACGCAATTTAAACGTCGAGACCAAAATACGTACTTCCAAGTTCCACTTTGTACAATGCTTCGATGCATACATATATATATATATTATATACAATTTTTATATGGAGTGAGATATTTAGAGCATTTTACAATTAAGATTATATCTATATACATAAATACATATACGGAACGTTTTGCATGGCGTCTATACACATTTGTAATTTTTATATAAAGGAGACACCACTTTCGATCTACACAAACTCAATGTTTCTTTCAAATTTCTAAATCGATTGGGATCTAAAGTGCAATAATCGCTCTCTTTACTAATTGGAACTAAAACATTTGATTTTGAATGTTAGCCTGTGCTCTATATTAGAACAGTTTGTTAAACTATGAATATATATAATTTTTTTTCTTGTGTTAATGGATTTTCATGTTTAGAATATTTCAAAAGTGGAAAGAAACGCAGGGTTTTTAAACACTAAAACCCTGCGTTCTAATTAGGACATCGTAAATATAGAGAGATTGTAGGATTGTTATCGTTTTAGGAAATGTGATTCTTGGAGCGTATAAGTAGTAGATTAGTTACATAACTTCGGAGGTTTCTTTCTTGTATTGACCGTCCATTCTATTTCACTTTTGTATCAACTATGTCGGTCGGCTGTGACTTTCGTTATAATCGGTTTTGGTCTCTTATATAAAACGTGAGGAAATAAAAAAAAAAGGATTTTTCTTGATGATAAATGAATAAAATTTAAATTTAAAGCAACTTTTTTCAGTAGTTAAAAACTTATTGTTAGTGTGGGGACCATAAGCTATGAAAAATTCAGTTAATCCTGGTGCAACTTTTGATTCTTTGCAACTAATTTGCTGGACGAAATCTATTTTATAACTTTTGTAATTAAAACAATGATATAAAAAAAGGATTGAAATTGTGTCAAATTATCTTGCTGCAAGTTGTTAATTTATATTATTTTATTCATTTATCATTCTTTCAATTTAAAGTGGTCTTCTGTATATTGGACTTAGGCAAATTATTGCTAAAATTATAACGTTTAATGTAACTGATTTGATGATGAGAAAAAAAAACCTTAAGACTGCCAAAATTTAGTTTAGAGCAGGTCGTGATTGACTATTTCGTATAGTTTTAAGGATATGCTTGATTAGGGTGTAAACGTTGTCCGAAACAGCAGGAGAGTTAAGCAACGCCCAATTCGCTAATGATAATGATAATAATAAACTGACAGATGTAAAATGACAAAATCAAAATTAGCCACAACCGTCATAATCTATTTATGTAATGTTAATGAATTTATACGTTTTGATAATAATAATAATGATGCCATTAGTACAAAATTCCCTGTGCAAGAATCTAATCCCAATGAATGCGCAGAGTGCGGACGCTCAGCGCGTCGACGCCGCAAAACTGTTGAGTTTAGTGAAGAAGGTCGGTCTGGATAAGACTGCTCTGATGCAGAGCGAGGAGGCCAAGGACTTCGAGTCCATCGTCGAGTCGATATCTTCGACATCCTCGACGAAGAAGCCCACGCTGTTCTCGGCGAAGAGACGCGCGCCGAAGAACGATCGGAACTACCACGATATCAAGCTGCTGCTCACGAAGCTGCTAGAGCAGGTCTCCGACATGGAGAAGGATAAGCGCGACGAACAGCTGCCGAAGAAGGCCATCAAGCTGAAAGGTAACTCGTTCTTGAACGATCGATTGATGTGTTAGCTTGTATTTAGATCGGGTCACGACGACGATGCCCGTCGCTGGTCTGCTACCGCAGATTAACACGAGAAGCAGCAAGGCGAAGAACAAGAACAAGAAAGATGAGAATAACAAGCGGCAGAGGTGGGGCCACTGGACGGATTGGTCATCCTGCAGCGTGTCCTGCGGAAAGGGCAGGCAGATTCGGTGGAGACACTGCATCGAGCATTGCGAGGAAGCGGAAACGGAAATGGAGGAGAAGACCTGTCAGCTTCCGGCTTGCGGGCCCGGAAAACTCTTCGGCGTTATTCAATTATGATAAGCGACATCCCGGCTCCTCATCCTCCTCCACCATCCCAACACCGCTCCTACACAAAATACATTTTATATAGATTTTAGTTTATTATTATTAAATAGTTTTACTGATCGATCAGTTTATCAAACGTCGATATTATGGATATCGATAAAGGTACAGCAGGTTCTAAAATAATGGGTGAACAAACTCACAATGTTGGTAAGTATTTATTACATAAAAAGTTTTTATGTTAAAACTGCAAAATATAGAAATATTTGAAGAATTCACACAAAAATTATGGATTTCGTTTAACAATATTTATTAATTATATCGTTCTTGGACGGCTGAAATTTTTAACAACCAAAAAAATATTTCCAACACATTTTATTTCAATGAACTTTCAAGAAAAATACAAAATCAAGCGAATTTTCTTTGGATTGGTAAAAAATATTCATTCGACTTTCAAGAAAACTACATTACTGTTAGTATATTTAAATTCGTTAAAAAATAATTTTCAAAACTTAATTGGAATTTTATAAATATAACTGGTCAATAAATAAAACAATAACTTTTTGTTATTATAGTCGAAACGTGTATAAGTTGAAAAGTGTATAATAGTTGCAACATCCGTTTCGTAAATTTATAGTCATGTATTGAAAGTTTGGAAGACTACTCTTATTAACTAAAAAAATAACATGAATACGAATAACAGACAAATCTCTAGAAAATTCGTTCGCATTTTATAATAGAAGGTCAAGCAACTAAAGTGATGATCCCGAGCGAGGATGTAAACAATAGTGGTTTACCAGACTCAGTCTGGATGGCGAAATGATAATGATTTCATTTCTAAATTTAATGAATTCACAATATGCTTGCTTTCGCCGTGTAACTGTTATTCCTTTAGAACGCGACCTTCACGAATCGCGGAAAAGAACGTCGCACATATTCATTCAATATTAATTCAATATGGAACGCAGAGAATATTCTAATTCGATTGTTTTGTTTCCAACTAAGATTAGATACGTATTTACATTCACTATAAAAAAATCGTACATTATTTATCGTTATTATCTAGATTTGCATTTAAAATGATAAATATTTCATTTAGATTACCTTATTTTCATGCATTAATATTATATAATTTATTTATTACATTTTTAATTCAACCATCTGCTAAAATATTAATAAGAAATAAAATAATTTCAAGAAATTCTATTGAAAATTATGACGCAATTCGTACTATTAATACATACATCAAATAAAAAACAAGTATTTCTAGAGAAAATTTTCCATTTCATTCATTTTTTTACATAAAAATCATTTAAATTATAAAACATATATTTTATTCAATTAACAAAAGTATTAGGTTTTGCTTTATTATAGAAGCACGTACATTAAAACTTAAATAATTGAGACGTAAATTATATTTATTGCTTTAAAATTAATTTGCAAAATTATAATTCGAAACTTAACTAACTGTTAAATCTCAAACTGAAGAAATCAAACAAACAAAACAAACAAAAAACAATAAGTTGTTTGTATTTCTATTTTAATATTACTAGTTATCAAATTCGATTAGATAATTATTTTTAAAATATTAGTTTATTTATGATATTTCAAAGTGTAAATTATATGCCTTAATTTCATCCAAATTTCGTAAAATATACAAATTTTTAATTTGGAAAATTGCTTATAACTTTTAATAATAATTTAAAACTTATTGCGTTTTAATTTACTGAATATTAATTGTAATTAAATCAATTGTCGGATATGTAAACTGAAGTTCTTATTTGTATTTCTAGAAAACTAGCTGATAAATGTTAACATGGAGATGTTTTCAGGTATCGTAAATTAACGTGGCGTTTCAATGCATATGATTGTCATGTTATACTAATTAATTAGCGCTAATCGGTGTTAATTAGTCTTCCTTAATGGTGTTTGCGAGGTGGGGAATATGTGTTTTCCTGGGTTGGTCAACCTGCGTGTCATCACGCTATATATCTAGTTCGAAACCTAACCATGAAAAATAGAGGAGTGAATACCATTTGGTGATGTTCGGTTTATTTATATGGCACGAATTTGAATTGCTCGCCGTTTCTATTAGCTAATTGCTGCAGCGCAATTGTGCGTCCGGTGGTTGTTGTTTGCTTCATGCGAAGATCGCCGTATACATTCCATATGCCAAGATCAGAAGAGAAGAACGATTCCAATCGAATTAACACAAACGATTACAATGACATGCTGAGTGCGATGATTACACCAACGTAAACAAGGATAATGGAAAGTTTAAGTGGATCAGACTGAAAATAAAAGGAGCATGTAGTGGTGAACGGCCGAATACCACCGCATTATTTTCTTTCCGAAATCTTATAACAACAACAACAGAAACACATATCATTCCCCAAAATCCATTTTCCTTCACCCCCTCTGTATTTTCTATTTAGATCTTTTTTACTAGTCGTGTATTTTGAAAAAGGAATTGTATCTGTGCTGTGCATACTAGAGAATCAGTTTGCCTGCGAATGATAATGCAATGGGTGTTTGTTGTTGCAAAGAGAAACAGGATGCCGGAGATTTGTACTTCCCCAGTCAACTGAGAAACCAACATGCTGTTGAGGGCATCCCAGATGTGCCAGAATATTACATGGAAAGTGCGGAAAAAGGCTGCCCCGATTCCGACACTGTTGATAACCTAGTGCTAGAGACTTTGGGTGTAATTGGGACACTGGTGGATAAGTAAGTGCATATCTTTATTATTGTCATTTATCTGATAATTTTATAATACGCTTATACACATCACTAATTCAATTACACACAATAATTTCCAGAACTTGATAATGGAAACTCGCTGATTGCAGCACAATGTTTGCAATGTTGACTTTTTTTTTTAACACCAGAGAAAGAGACCTGTGAATCACTGTTGTTGAATAATTGATTACATTGGTTGGCTAAGATGACAAGAATTGTTGATATCTGCTGCAATTATCATGACTGTTCTAATTGTGATTAAATCGAAACACTTTGTAATCATTATACAATTAATCAATAATTTACACATATTTTTCTCAATTTACATATTAGATAAATCCAACTAAAACTACACAGATTTGTTGTTTCTTTGCAATAAATTGAATTTTATCTAATTGGATTCACATTCAAAATTATTCTAGAAGTTTCGTAAAATGGAAGTTTGTAAATTCATATAAATAATTATTCTTTGCATTCTAATTCTATTAATATTCCAAATTATTTCTGATTTTCATAAATTTAGAATTTTCTGTGTCCAATAGATATTTTTTTTTTGTAAAATGGGAATTCGTAAATTCGGAATTACCTTAAAATATTTTGTTCTATATTATTTTCTTTTAAAGTGAAAATTTAAACTATTTAATTTTTTATTAATAATGTGTATTTTCTTGGGAGTTGAACATTGTCATAAATAATCTTTATATAAATGTATTCGATCATCAGTCTATATTTGTAACTTTATGTTTACGGCGAAGCTTTTTTATGAAAAAAAAAATATTTACATTTACTACTCCTTGAAAATTATCTTTGTTATTGTAAGTTGACAAAATAAATTATTTCAGTTATTGTTTAAATATTAGTGGTTAATAATTTGTTTCTGGTATCATATTTATTGCAACAACTTACACCTTCCTCAAATAAGTTCAAGAATATCGAATATAAAATATGTGTTATCAACGATAATAAATTTGCGGGCCACTTGGAATGGGGCCACGTTTTACTCAAGATTGCCATTATATAAATTATCGATTTCCAGCATTCAATTTGAGCCGCCGACTTATTTTCATGTCAGATGTTTGTATTTCAGCGTATCCCAATTCTAAAGTTCATATTTTCTTCTGCTCAATTTTATACGACTAATATTAGAGTCATAATAATAACAACAAAGCAATATTTCACGTTGACGAACTTTGTGATCTTATAGCGTGTATATTTCCGTCCGTCAACTGGGACATCTTTTAAATAAGTTTTGTTATTGCTTGAAACAATACGTAATATGAAATTATTTTTAATTGACGTTTATTGTTGTTGTTGTTTTCGTTGTACAAGAACGCATGATTTCAAACATTTGTTTTGTAATACTTTCTCTCTGCGTAATTATAACTTCTCAGATGCAATTGTAAATACAGATGGAACAATGATGTAATTGCGGTTATTCAATATTAATAAAATATACGTAGTATCGCCGCAATTCTAATTTGAAGAAGCGATTGAATCCTAATTATTTAAAGGTAATCGATTTTACTTTCAAAAGGTTGAACCGTAACAAAAGTTCTATATATATATATAATTAAATTTCCTATGTACTCGTTTTTTTCCCCTTCGTTTTGCTATTTTTGTGTACTCGCTCTATGAAATATTAAGCTCGTGGAATTCACGTCATTTTATAGATAATTTTATGGTCAATAAAATAAAACCACGCTTCATTACAAACGGGGTTTATTTTCCAATATATTATAATGTACACATAATTTAATCTATTTTCTTCCTGGAATTTATTTTTTAGGAAGCGAAAATAGATTATATTGTTTATAACATATTTGCTAAACTCGGAATTTGAAAATGTGCAATGTAACATACCTACTTTTTTTAGGTTTTGCGATTTTATCTTTGATTAATACCTGTTGCGCCTTTACAAATAATCAATCATTGAAAAATATTTACTTATATAATAATAAATTTATTGCATAAGTAAAAATATTTATTTTATCTAAAACAAATACCAATAAATGCATAGCTATATATATATATATGTATAATTGTAAATTGTTTGTTGTAGAAATACTTTTATTCTAATAAAAAATCATTAAGTCTATAAACTATAATTTAGATTTCCATTCGATTAGAATAATTTTGTTTTACGATCTATTTCACATTAATCTTAGAGAAAATGGAACTAAAGTAGAAATCATTGATTCTTTTCGTAATTATTATGTGTTGCAGTGGATGCGTTTTGTCTATTAAAATATTAATAAATGTTTCAAACTTAAAAGGGAACGTAATGAATTCAATTATTTTATGTTTTTTTTTTTAGTGAACAAGATCCGCCTCCTTCAATGTTACGTTTACATAGTATTGCGGACAACGAAGAAGGATGGATTCAGGTGGTGAAGTCCATGGTGCAGGTGATCCCGATGGACGATCCGCTGGGTCCATCGGTGATAACCCTCCTCCTGGATGATTGCCCCCTGCCGTCCAGAGAATCGGTGCAAAAGGTAGCGAAGATGTTCAATCTATCTAAAGAGCGTGCGATCGCTGGTCGATTGGCACCTCAAAGAGAAAGGAACATCTGCGTAGTTCTTGGATGCATCGCCGAAAAACTGGCCGGTCCCAGCAGCTTAGGAATCTTAAACGACGAGACCCTGGATTACCTCCTCGCCAATCTTGTAAGAGCTCTTTTAATATCTCTCTCGCTCTCTGTCTCGTCCTCTTCCATTATCCATTAATAATAATTACAGGACCCGGAGCGCGATCCGCACGTGATATTATTCTCGCTGATTGCTCTTGAAAAATTCGCGCAAACCAGCGAGAACAAGGCAACGATAATTCGCAGACTGGAGACGGAAGATCCTTGTCCCATTTGCAAATTGGAGGAATGGCGCCACGAGACGCATTTCGTTCGCAGACAAGTGGGTTTCTGCGCTCAGTGGGCCCTTGATAATCTCTGTAAGTTCGCAATTAAATGCGAAAAGCCATAAATTACGTATTACGATTCTTCTTTGCAGTTGTTATGAATAATCGGAAGTTCACGTATCTGACCATAAACATGGGTCACATCAACGCCATGCTCAACACGGGAGATGTTAGCGAGTACCTGAAAATCTCTTCCGATGGAGTGGAGGCTCGATGCGATGCGTATTCTTTCGAGAGTGTGCGATGCACGGCGCAGGCTGATTCTGGTGTTTGGTATTACGAAGTCACGATCATAACGCCCGGAGTTATGCAAATCGGCTGGGCAACAAAGAACAGCAATTTCCTCAATCACGTAATGACACGAAGACGACAATGGCTGTTTCTATATATATATTTGATTGGATGAAATTGCTTTGCAGGAAGGTTACGGCATCGGGGACGACAAGTTTTCGCTATCCTACGATGGCTGTCGACGATTGATCTGGTACAATGCCAAATCAGAGCCGCAAACCTTGCCACGCTGGAATCCCGGCGACACGCTGGGCTGCCTCCTGGACTTGGAAAACCAGCAAGTCGTATTTTCTGTAAACGGAATGAGTTTACCACCATGTACACATGTGTTCTATATGGCAAAGTACTGATTATTTTCAACTCCCTCATAGTTAACACCTCTTAAAATTATTCTTTTCTCTCAGATCTGGTTTCTTCGCAGCGGCCAGTTTTATGTCGTTCCAACAGTGCCGCTTCAACTTCGGCGCTGATCCTTTCAAATTCCCGCCGGACCTCGCGTACTCGACATTCAACGAGCACGGCATCCTGGAGGCCGATAATAAGCGCGTGATGCCTAGGCATATCTTTTTACTAGAA
The DNA here is from genome assembly GCA_963457615.1 of Nicrophorus investigator. NCBI lineage: Eukaryota > Metazoa > Arthropoda > Insecta > Coleoptera > Silphidae > Nicrophorus > Nicrophorus investigator. The sequence continues at coordinate 28,667,513 of OY735142.1, forward strand.
CTTAGGCAGCAGAGTGTCAGGGAGGACAGCTGCACCATTTGCTATGATCAAAAGGCTTCCGTGCGGCTTTTGCCATGCGAACATTCGTAAGTATTTCGCACCCACATCAAAACCGCATTCAATAATCTTTTTAACGTTCCAAAAAAAAGGGGTTTCTGCAAAACCTGCGCATCTCAACTGAACGACTGTCCGATGTGTCGCGCGTCTTTCTGGCAAGTCGTCGAAGACAATCCAAGCAATTGAAATTGATTCAAGTGAGTAGTTTATAGGTGTCCACTGAAATTTTATCAAGGAAATTTAATCGAGCTTTAAAATATTTCCATTAAATGGAGGTTAAATGTATAATCCTTCCTTCGTAAGAGAGAAAACATTGATAATTGTTAAGCATTTGTATTCTCACCGATTCTCCATTAATTTAACTGTCGATGTAGCCAAAGTGTCACGCTCTGAGATTATTACTCGTTTGTTAATTATTTTTCATCATTTATTTCGTTTTTTTTTATGGATTCGACGCTTGGTTGCTTCCCGAACAAAATTACTATGTACTAGTCGTAAGAAGGAGGTAATTCAATTAATTAACAGATATTATTTATTTTTTTTAATCACTGATTGGGGGTTTAGTTTTTTAAGACTGCTGGATTGGGTAGCGTTTCTGGATTTTATTTTTACTTTCTTTCTATGTCCGTTTACTCTTTAATTTATTAATTCCGTTCATATATATTATATATAACTGTACTTACTTGTGTATAAAGTCCATTTTGGCGGAGGATCAGTAACATGTAAATGGTTGTACATTTTATACATATTATATAGGCATATACATATTTTATTTTTTTTAATCGATTATTTTCCGGCCTAACAATGGGTTTTATAATCAGGTGATCGAAAATATACATATATATATATATATTTAAATCAGATGTAACTCGAATTTCTAAAAGAGAGAAAGAAAATATATTTATTTTTCTGCACAGATGCTAAATATACAATTAAATAAATAACTATATGCGACGTGGGAACGAAAGAAAACGACAGTATTTTCCTTTTTATTTTCTTTCTTTTTAATTAAATCTAGAGTTTTTCTTTACTGTTATTCTGTATAATTTAGATCTATTATTAAACAAACAAAAAAAAATGGGAATTGTATAATTGTTTTTAAGAAAGGAAAATATATATATATGATGATTGTTGTTACTTTGTTTGTTTCAATGTTTCACCTAATCGTGATTGTATTAAGCATTAAATTGTTTAGTCGTGAAATTGCCTTCTATTCTACAGATAAATCTTACAAATAAAGTGTTACAGCACAGATTTAAGGTGTGTCGCAATTAACACTCATTAGAAGCTTAGTAACTATCATTTAAGTTCTAATGCGTCTAAACAGATGTTTACGCAGGGATTACTCGCGGTAAGTTTATGGCAGGTGTCGTGTAAATATCAAGCGATATGTATAAAATATTTGAGTCTACATACATTATTTACGTTTAATTAATTTTAAAACTTTTATACACTAATAGTAATTTAACATCACAACTGACCAACGGTAATAAAATTCCTGAAGTGATTATTGTACATGAAAGAAATGAACAATAAACCTTTCTAATAAAAACCTTGCGTTTGCGAAATTAATACCTTTAATTGATTCTTAATTGCATAACATTTTGTTGAAACGTGCATCCTGCTTTATTGTTATATTTCAAATTGCTACACCTCGATTCGCTCATCTCTTAGTTTCATTTTAATAATCCAAGGGAAAATATATATTCACGATAGTTTGTATTATCTATACCTAAATATCTATTATATAAGTCGAGTACTCAATCTGCAAATTAATGTCGACCAAAGGAAAGTTACACACTTAAGAAGTAATTATTTATTTTCTATTATTAAAAAATCTTTAAATTGTTATTTAATTGTAATGTTTTAATTATAATATAGTAATCATTTATTAAAACGAAAATAACCGCAGATTGGATGAAATTTTAAGAAATATTTCTTGAAAAGCTTCTTTAGAAAATTGAATAAAATCTACAGATTTTCAAATACTGACAAATTTGCTTTGTCTCAGAATAAATTGTTGGGATTCCCCTTTCAATTAGCGTCATCGTTTTTAAGTTTGCATATCTCTGACGTACATTAAAAATAATTTTATTTCGTTTAATAATCATTATTTTACACATATTCAAAGAAATAAGGATTTTAACTGGAATTATGGATTTTAACGTCATCATTTTCAAGTTTTGTTTGCTCTTAATTGATTAACAAGATTTTTCAATTAAATTAAACACTAAAAAATAACTTAATTTTAATGAATGTAATTTTGCATTTAGGAAATTTATTCGGGGAATCCCCCTACAGCGTTTTACTAGCGTCATCATTATTTTCAAATTCATATGATTTAAAGAAATCGTTGTATTTTTGATTGTGTAACTTATCCATTAAATAAAGCGTTGAATACTTTCAGAAATTATTTTGGGATATCACTGAATCGTTTTACTTGAGTTTTATTATTATCAAGTTTTACAATATTTGGTAGATTTTGATGTTTGCTTTTGTAAACTAAACATAAAATACATTTTGAGAAGAGGTGAAATAACTTAATTTGATTAGTAGATGAATGTAGTATTTTTGTCCAAGAGAATTCAGTCACGAAAATGTTCAAAACATCATTATTTTCAAATTTGTATGATTTAAAGAAATGGTTGTATTTTTGATTGTGTAAATTAATCATCAAATATATATTAAGTAAGGCGATTTAGACTTTTATGTGTAAAATACAAAATAAATTTTGAGAATCGCTGGAAAAACTTAATTTTACTTGGGGAGGAATGCGGTATTTTTTATTAAGAGTATTCAAAGCTTTACGAAAATGTTTAGGTAATCCCGGAAGCTTAATTTTGTTTTAAAGAAATTGTTTAATCATGAAATAAATATTGAGAAGCGCTGGTATATAAAACTTGATTTGAATGGAAAGAATGTTGTATTTTGGAGTAAGCGAATTTCAGGATATGATTTCATTGATAAGCTTTGATTAGCGAGTCCTTGAATGAGTAAACTGGAATTTTGGAAGTTGTAAGAAACGATTGGAATTTCGTAAAAGCGCGCCTTCAGTTGTTGGTGATATGTGTTATTTCAAGGTTGGTACTACAATTGAATGGGTGCAAGCGAGGTGAAGCATTTCACGTACGCAGGGTTGGTGCGTTTAAGTGGATAGATTCAAATAGAAAGCACGAGTAGGGGGGTGAAAATTGGGTAAAAGACAAACAGAAAGTTGTAACAGGAAGAGGGCAGTCGACAAGAGTATAGCTTTACGGCGTTGAATAGGAGAGCGAGAGAGAAGATATACGGAGTGAAGCGTGAAGGAAGGAGACGGAGGAGCCGGTTGTCAGTATCGTTGTTGGGCATCCACGAACGAACGTACTACGTACGTACAGAGTGATACGCACAGACAGTGGCAGCAAATTGTGAGGGAGAGAAAACCAGTCACGTTCCCTTTTCTCGCTGTTCTCGTCATCGCCGCCGCCGTTGCCGTTGTTGTTATTTACTTTTTACTTGTTTAGCTGCGAACCGCCCGAACACCACACGCTGGGCTTGAATCACGTGCCAACATAAAAAGCTATGTTTTGATAGTGCAACAAAATGGCGGGTGAGTTTCCATCGGGATCTCCGCTGGTGTCCAGAAGAGAGCTTCAAACGATGTCCCAAACGCACTCAACTGACAATTGTTATTTGTTCTAGATATATCGATAGTGCTCAACAATTGCTTGGATGACTCTGACGAAGGTGAGTACTACTATACTACTACTCTGGTTGCATCTCTTTTCACCTGTCTCTTTCACTCTCACCAACATCTCACCTCGGACCATCTCCCTTCCACCCGCTGACTGACATTCAGCAGTGTGCATTGGCTTTTTGACAGTTCACACACACACATACACACGCTTACGATCACACATGCTGCATATCCCCAGTGGCATGGAGCGACGAGGTTTCGGTGCTTGCCCCCAGTATTTTTAAAACATTGATTTTCGTTGCACACTGCCACCGTCGTCCCTGTGCATCCCAAAAAGCAAAACAATATACAACAATTGCATTATGAACTACGGTGAGCAACGTTTTTCTTTCTTCCCTTCTTACATGTTTTGTTGATGATGAGGTTAACCTCTTGGTTTATTGATGTTACACACAGTGACAGACGCAAATTAAATCGCTGTTGTTTCTGAAACCCCACAACTTTCTTCTCTAAATACTTAATGAGTCACTCGATAACCCTTAAAATCTTCAATTAAACTTCACCTAATCCCAACGTTATCCCCCTGAGGACAATTCATGTGGTAAATCTTAACTAACCTCAATCTAACTAAAATGCATTTATTATGATTTCCTCTCCACTTAAATAATACCTACATTAATTTAAAGTGTGAATGAATTAAATTACATGTTTAAAAAGTCACAAGAAATGAAATACTTCAAAGACATGTATATGAAATTGGCAGTCTGCGAGGACCCACATGGGGTTGCCAAATTTTTATTTGCTCTGATGACAACAAAGTTGATGTTATTATTATGTGCATCGCACACATATATATTTTAAGTCATTCACTCTCTCAGATAGATATGCCAAAAAGCATTATTACAACAACGATACAACAACCAAATTTATAAAAAGCATTCGAATGAACAAAATTTAACAGTTGTATATTTTTTTTTAGAAAACTATCTTAGTATCTCTTGTTAATACTTATATAAGTTTTTGGTAAAGTTAATATTAAATGCAATAGTTAATTATTTGCATAATTGTCAATATTGTAAATAACAATGTATTCGAAAAGTATGAATCTCAAAGATAATTAATAGCATGTAATGAAAATCATGTATTGGCAATAATTAAATTAATAGTAATTATATGATGGGCAAGAACAGTTATGACCTGCCATATATCACTTAAATTAATTATATACGCATTTACAGATTGTTTACTTTTTTAACAAAGACTAAGTAAAAGCTTACCTGTCGTCAAAGCACACGATGTGCGGTTAATCAATTTTGTTTCAAGTCCACATAAATTAATTAGTAAACCCGTATGTTTCAAACAGTTGTCATGTCAAATATCCGAATCTTCCACCCTCATTCCAATATATTATATCATCATAGAAAACTTTTATTAGTTTTAAGGAGTGTTGTGGAGAATAAATAGTATTATTATTATTATCAGTAATTGATGTACTAAATAATAAATGAGTTAGGCGATAGCACGATTTATAATATGAATGAAGAATAATAGTTTATGTTTTACAGCGGAAAGTTTAATTTAAGCTATTTATTATTCGCAACTCTTGGACAACTTTGCAGCACGTAAAACTTTAATATTAGTTAAACTAGTTTAAGCGAAACAACTTCCTCGGTGAATTAATTGTAACTATTTCGAAGTGGAATCTTTAGTTAAAATACGAACAATTTGCTTATAAAATTTTGATCATAATTATAACATGTTCATAGTTGAATTTAAATTGTTTTGTACATGCTAGCTTATTTATTTATCTTATTAATAATGATGAATTATTGTTTATGAATTCGATATAAACTATTTCTATTTTTTTTTGCGTATATTATGAGTTCTTTGAATGCCATGAATCATTCATAATTTTCATAACAAAAATATGCGTAAACAGCTTTTCGATTAAAGCACTCTTTGGGTCGGTTAATCAATTTGCTATGAGTCAGTTTTAAATTTAATCAAAACTGTTTCGATAATATTATTTTTAGTAATTTGTGCAAGTTCGCATTAGGATACTCGACTTTCGAGGATAATGTGATTATTTTTCTTCCTAATGACTCAAAGCAGGACATAAATGAGTCAAGTTTTTGAATCTCCTCGAGAGTTGCGTGCTTCACTTGGTCCACGATTGGAATATTTTCGGAATGATTCACCGGTCACTTGGCCCACCCTAGGGGTGAATGGAATAAGTCAGCTTGAATTCCACAGATCTGAAATCAATTTTACAGAACTGAAACTTATAAATTCTTCTGATTTTTAACTATTATTGTAGAGTATATCGATTATAATTCAATTGTTTATGTTGTGGAGAAGTAACTAGACTATTGTTTAAATTACTTCGTATCAAAATCAGTCACTTATATTTTGTGACTATAAATATTTACTTTCTTATTAATTTATTATTTCTAAAATGAGCAGAAGTTGCAACGTATTCTTATTTCTTATAAATATATTGGGATGCAACAATAACATATATATTTACATCGAAGGTCTTCGAATGTAAGAAATAGAAAGAACATATGTGAAACTGAAATAGCTCTCAATGTCGTCTGAAAAATCTATTTTCTATATATATACTTTTGATCTTAGATTGAAAAAAAAAATAGCGAATGTTCTGATATATTAAATTAAAGTAATTGTTGGAATAAATCAAATGGTTACGAAACGTTTTGAACCAAAATAATTATCTAAATGTACAAATGAAGTGAATTTCCTCTATGAATATTATATGGAGTAGTTCTAAGTATAATTCCATGCTTGTTATGTTTCTGCAATGCGTTTGTTACTTAAGAGCTATGCATTCGGAGCCGGAAGCGTGGGCGTATTTAATTTTTGCAAATATAAAATGCTGCACGTACGGTATGTGTGTGTATAATGTTGTATGTGCGAAAGAAAGGCTTCAGTTTCATTGTTTTCGCAGTTGGAAATCCGCTTTCAACTGAACTTTGGAGAGCGCCAGGTAAATGAAGAATATCGCGATAACCATAAAACCGTGCATGCACATATAAAATATAGTAATGATCTTATGTGGATTTGATGGAAACGCCAGGTCACAATAACTGGTGAGACCGGAGCGAAAAACGTGAACGTTTGCAACAACAAAGTCATAATACGGACTTGATGTTTTCCTATATGCATGCATTCAAAGAGAACAGTGTGTGTGTGTATATTTAATAAACACAGCTTGTTTTCAAGAATTGCAATTAAACATTTCACCTATTATTTTCCCTTATCGTAGAAGAAAACGAGATATGAGATGTTTGTTTATTTATCGTGTTTTTAGCATTTTATCAAACAATGGATTTAGTTACTCAATAAACGCTAAAGATTGTCATAAATAAGTTTGGATTCCAAGAACTAGTAGCAATTTCTGGATATTCTTTTATTTATTTCGCATTATAATTTACAAAACAATTCTATAATATTTGTGAAATGTTATCACACAGTTTAAAACAATAATATGAATCACTTATATTAATTTCCATAATAAACCTTGCATACAATTCTAATTGATAAAAACACGGTGATTTGAGTCAGCTGTAATAAGTGTATATTACGATTATAGTTTGAGATTTCTGACAAATAGGTGATTCTTTATCCTCAAACATGAGTCAATTACTGTTACGTGGTTTCACTTAATACTATATATTTTTTTGAAATGATTCAACTTAAATTCAATGGAAATATTAATAGCGTTGATAAATCATGTTACAAGGTGTTTCCTATTTTCCATATATAGTCTTAAAATTACTCAAAACTTGATCTATCAAATCTCAATGCTCTTCCTCACAGTGAGTCTATAGTAAACTAATTAAAGTTTTTTACCTACATGTAAAACAATGCATTAAAAGTAATTAGATTAACAAAAATAATTATTGTATTTACGATGATGATTTGTAACTTTTTTTAACGACCGCTTGATAAATTAAAGTAACAATTTGCGAAGACTTTTTAAAACAATTTATATCTATTACATTTTCTCTTTAAGCGATGGATAATGTTTTTGTTTTCATAATGCTTTCATCAAAATTAAACGTGTCATGGCGGTTGATTTATCGTTTAGCAGCTTAAATTCCCCCGTTTACAGATTACAGTAATATTATAAGGGACGTAGTTATTGATTACCAGGTTATTTGTAATCACCGCAATTAAGATTTAATGGATTTTCTTACAAAATAATTGATATTTTATTGATCGTGGAAATTTAAATCGTGCAATAATTATGTAAGCTCATAATATATCATACTAGAAAATATTAATTATTAATTCACAGATTTTTTTTTATAATTTCACTTACATTTTAATTAAGGTGGGCATTTTTGCATATAAATTGAGCATTTTTAGATAATGGTAATTATCAGGATTAATTTTCCCGATATTTGTTTAATGAATCCAAATGCGTTTCGTTTATTGCACTTATTCGATTTAGCTCCGCATTTGCTATAATCCAGTTTTATAATAGGGATATGAATAATGTAAAATCAAAGTTGATGTTTAACCAATATTATTTATGGTTCAGCAATCAGCCGTTATTTGGTAGTTTATTTTAATTATCCTCTAATGTCCTGATGTCGACATTTGACATCAGGACATTAAAATATATATGTTCAAGGATTTTATGTTTATTAAATTAATGTCATTAAAACTGTTGTTATATTTATATTACTATTTTGAATGACAATTATATTTAACATTATGTAACAAATTAAACATTATGTGTGGTCATTTTGCGAAATTGATTTTTAGTATTAACTTTAATTATGGTGGATTACATACTTGCAAATTCAGTATTCTTTATTGACAGGTATTAATACACATTACAGTATAGTTTGTTTAAATTAAATTTGATTGTGCCATCATTATCTGATTGTCACTTTAAATCGGTGCCTTTTCGTTTGAGAGTTTTGTATAAACAACGTACTTAGTATGATAAATGGTAATTAGTAATAATTGGCGAGGGCCGTAGAATTATTACTAATCGCCAATTAAATGAAATCGCGTATTTATACGTTGGAACCATGCAATGCAAACATACATAATAGTGCAATTAGTACGTGTAAGAAACGAGTAAATGAAACTGGGACCGTTATAAAATAATAGCGAAAATAATTGCTTTAATCAAAGTTAATAAACGTGACGGGGACAGTGCTGTTGCATTCCAACAATAGATAGATTTTTTTTATCATAGATAAATTTGAATTTTTGAAATTGGAGCTGCATCTCTCTGTTAACTTCAATGGCCATTTGAGCGGATGTGCACAAGATGCGCTTTGGAAGCCGTGACGTCCATTGACCCATGGAAGAGGTAGCTAAGAATGCACCTGGGATATTAAAATTATTGGCTAACGCGAGATTAACTAACGTTAACGGACGTTGGACCCCGTAGCGCATAGACCAAATACCTCGGATAGTTCATTGCATCACGTGCGGTTCGGGACCGTTCGATAATTATTGGTTTACGTAACGAGAGACGGTGATACAGAGAGATAGGTGGATGGTAGACGCGCACTAAACGCTCAATTAGAAAAGCCTAACGAGTCAATTACCACACGAGGATTTCGGTATTACCAAAATGACTCGGGCCGTCGTTGACTCTCGATTTTCGTTCTATTCAGGCTAGTTGATTCATAAATACTATTTTATCTTGGTCATCGTTTTTATTTAGTACAGTAGATTGGTTTAAATTTAGTTTTTTTTTTTGGCAAATTGTTGAAAGAAACCAACCAACCTCGCTGTTGACTCTGTTATTAAATTATGGGAGACACCGCCTCTGAAATTCTGCACCGATTATTTTTAAACTCTTGTAATAATGATTATTATTTTTATTAATACTATTTAATTTTGTTTGCGGATTGTGTTCAGTGGAAATCTGGAGGGTTTTCTTAGGATTAGCATATAAATTGCGTTTAATTATCGCTTAAAAACGGATGTTTGAGCGGGACCCGTTCTGTACATTTTAATAGGCGGCTCGGAGATGGAGGAAAACGCAATGGCGAACAAAACGGGATGACTGGCGGTGATGGCTTGGCCTAGGCGCAGAATGAGGATGAGTGGTTGAGAATGTGGAGGAGGTTGTGCAACCGGGGCGCGGTGGCGGCATGCGGGGTGCCAAGATCTATCTCGCGCCGGAAGTGACACCACGCTTTATCTGTCCGACACATGAACAGCATCACAACATTATATGTTATAACTGTGCTCAACCCATATCAACATACACTAATTTCCCAAAAAATACCAATGACCACTATGTAAATCGCTCTCACCTGGTGGCAGTTACATTCCGAAAACTCTTCTCTCGCTTCAGAGCCACGCCTATTATTTATCTGTTAGTTTATTCTACATTCAAGAAATGTTTTCTTGAAATTTTCAAAATTGTTATATGTTAACTACTTGGCGCGTTAATGTTTCAAAGAATATTCAATTTAAACTTTAATAATACAATTGTAACTGCAAGCATTTTAAAATAGACAAAATTTATTGGAGTTTACCTCAATATTTCCACCCATTTTAAAATATTTGGTTTTAAAGCTAAATATACTAATGTCATTTTATTCTAAAACTATTATATAAAATTATTATTTTGAAGTGGTTTGGTTGGAATGAATGATAAAAATGTATGTTTAATATTGATCTTAAATTATTTATTTTTGTGTATAATCAAAACCAGATGCAAATTATGACTGTTGTTACGTCTTTATTTTGAATAGGGTGAGCGTTATGTTTCGCAATCGATTTAACCCGCTTTCATTTTATTATAGTCGTTTCAGACTTATAAAGTCGTTTTAAATGTTTCGCCTCGTTAATGATAGGTTTATTATATTAACTCATAGTATTTGAAATTTTCATGTTTATTAACAGATTTGAGAAAAATCATTGTAAAGTTAACATTACATTATTAGTGTATATTTGTAATTAAACTAGATATTTATTTATCATTTATATGAGTTTAAATATTTTAAATTACATAATCATTGCGAGTTATTACATTTTTTTTTAAATATTTCATAAGATTAATGCTGAAATAATGCTAACAATGGAATTGTATATTTTTTTAAGGAGTTCAAGTACTGAATTACTATGTAGATAATAAATATTTGTTTTATCTATTAGGTAATTTTGAACTTTTAGTGTATCATCTCGTTAATACTTCTTTTGTGTTGATGTAATACTATTTTTATGAGAACATAAAAAAGAATAACTGATGATCGCTGAGCACATATTGCGAGAAACGAGTTGATCGTTACGTCTTTATCTTGAAGAGGGTGGGCGGCATGTTTCGCAATCGATTTAGATTTAATCGCGGAAGCTATCGGTCTGTAATGCAATCACAATCAATCGGTTTTGGGCTTGATGTCTCCTAGAGGAGCAAAGAAGAGGTGGATTCTAGAAGGATGTGTGCTATGCCGTGTAGGTAGTAAGTCGTCCTCATCTTGAGGGAGTCTCGTTAATTTTTGATGGTGTAGAGCCGAATCTGCGGTTCACCACGCCCGCGTACGCACGCTCCTATTGATTCCTCGCGACGCTCGACGACGTCGGTCCGGAGAAGTGGCGCCCCCGCAGCGCGCGCGGCGCCTTCGCGAACGCCCGTCTTTCCACACCCGTCGCCGCCGCCGTCTACCGTTCGCACGACTATCCCCAAAGCCCGGAACCGCCGCGTCGCACCGCCAATAATCGCATAACACAACAGTGCGTCCGGTAATCGTTGTAATATAGAAAAATAAAATGAGAAAAACAAAGAAAGACGGAAAAGGAAATGAGAAGAAAGAAAGGAAAAGAAAGAGAAAAAACCGCGGCGTCGCGACGTCCGAGCCCCAACTTCCGGCGAGAATCACGGAACTTCCAGAGTCCGAGTCCGAGGAGTGTCGGCGAGGTTCGGTCGCGCCCTTAACACGGTAATTAGACAATATTTCCTTCAATAAAAACCAAACGGCGAAACCAAACAAAACACCCACCACCATGCAGCTTTAAGCCGACAACCCTCCGCCCACGCACACACCATGCTTTCCCTACTCGAAATTAGGTGAACAATAAAAAACTACCCTCATCCACAGACGGAACGAAATTATGCAAATCGCGTTTAATAGTTTATTCGATGCATCACGGATGGATGAACGATGTGCGTGGGATTCTTTTGTTTTGTTGTTGTATATTAGGAGATTTGGGTGTACCCTCCTCTTGTAAGTATCGATTCGCGTCTTCTTACTCGTCTCCTTACATCCCGATAGTGCATCCGCGGATTAAACTATTTCAATTTTCCAACCCCCTCCGCCTACGAGTTCTGATCTAATTTGCATCTTAATTGGTAATCTTGCTCTTCGGCTGCAGCTGCATATTGTTCGAGCCTGGTAATTATTTCGGGTGGCGGTGTTGGGTATATTGAACTTTCGATGCCGGGAGATGAGGGTGGAGAGGTGCGGGGTGCGTGTTCCGCATGAATGTAGTCGTAGTGAAGTAAGTAAGCAACCTAGGTGTTCGTTTCATTCTTCACTTTTGCGGTTTTGTATAATCGCGATCCTGCGGAATTTATTATTCGCACGCTACTAGCGCGTTCCGTTTGTTTTCCTTCTTCTTCCTCTTCGTGTTCTTTTATTTTTTGTTGCTGGCGGCGTGGATCGTCGCCGTTGTAGGTGGTTGTAAAAATGCTTCTGAATGACGGAGTAACCAGTGCGGTTGTATGTAGTATAGTACTACTCATTATACTAATGATTGAAGGAGCTTAGAGTGCAAGTTGTAGGTGGTGACGAATCCGGCGCGACCGGCGGGCGTGGTGTGAATGGCGCGATTGAATGACTGAGACCTACTACGACTCGGCATTGATCCACCTACATGGATGTGTCGTACATGCACCCCTAGGTTTGCTTGCTCTTATACTCCTCTTCTCTCTCGCCTCGGCCTCGCGGATTCTTTACCTTTCAACCCTTCGCATGCACCAATCATTAGCGGTTCGCGACCCGCCCCTTTTTCGTGCATGTTTCACATGTGGGACATAAATCAACGACTCGAGGGCGGTTTCCATTCGCATTCACCGTTTAACGTTCGTAAGAGTATTCTTCTATTTAACATCCTATATTATATTTACAAACTATAATTAAGGGCGGAAAGACTGCGGTCAATAGCCCATTGTGTATGTGATTTCATGTATACAATACATTATTATTAATAAACAATAAATTACCTACCTGAATTAAGCATTACTAAAGTTTTAAAAGTAGATCGTAACGTTGGGTTAAGATCATTGTTTTTAAACTAAAAAAGTGAATTATAATTAAAAACTAATTATTAATTCGAGTTACTTCTGGGTACCTGATATTTAAATATAATATTTGTTTTAAAAGTTTTTCATGCATACTTTCCTAAAAATAATATTTAAATTTGTAAATATTCGTAAAAGTAGTAGAATTATTACTTTTTTTCTACTGGATTTATAGAGATTGTTTCAACACAGAAGTTTTTAGATTATATTTTCAACTCACAAATTCAAAGCATAACTATTTTGAATTTATTACATTACAATAGATAAGTTACCAATTTGTAGTAAATTCCAGAAATTTACTGAATGCCTTCAAATCTAATGGATTCTAAGCTAATATTGGAATGTGTAAAACAAATTGTAATATCTCCAAATTAAATTGCAAGTGTTTCCAATGAAATGCACTCCCACGTGGCAAGTGTTCATAAATTTCAGTTACTACTATAATCAAGTTTTGGCCGCGAATAATACCGTATACCAATAAAGCTTCGATGTATTTCCATGATTTATCTAGCCTTAAATATTGGTTTATCGCGTTTTCATTCAATTTACAATAATCTAAAACACACTGTATAGACTGTTATAACCTAAAAACATAAACTAGATTGTATTATGTATGATCTTAACAGTACATTTAATATGTACCCATTTTCACTTTTCATATCAACTTATTACTGTTTACTTTAATACTACTTTCGTGATTTATTCTTAAATATTAGCTTCGCAATTATCTATATACGATATCATTATATAATGATTTAAATACTTTACTTTTGCACAAACAATTTACTTTCAGCGTTTTACTCATAAATATGAGTTTTGCAACTCAATTAATTCCAATTAAATATTCAATTTGTAACTTCTTATTTATTGTCGATTAATCATAACATTATAAACAGCGCTGACCGAGGACAACTTGCCATCTAATAGAATGTTGTAATTACATCATCCACAAAAAATCAAGACATTCGTACATTTATGTACAAATATTTATTACATTTATTATGAATAGTAATAACATTTCCTTACAAGCCATACAATATTTCAGTATTATGTGAAAGTCTAATATTTATAAATTCCTCCAGTATACACAACAAAATTCCTATATTAAATAATTATATTTATCGCATACACATAAATAAATATTACAATTATTCAAATATGTTCAATTAAACGAAACACTAAAACCAATGATTCAATTAATTGCAATATAATACCAGGCTAATATTAATGAAACAATATTATTTAATTAACGCTTTATTCATTTTCCATTATGTAATTACCTAAAATGCCATTCGTATTATTATAAAATTAGTGTAATTTACATTAACTTTAAACTTTAGAGCTTATTTTACAAAATTCGTGTTGTGAGTAAAAGCACTTTACTAAACTTAACTTTATTATTTTACATCTTTCTAGTAGAATCTTCAAATACATCTAACATGTATAACTCGAAAAATGCTATGCTCTTAATATTTAAAAACAGATTGAAAAACTGATATTGATATTGCTATTCATCATTAATCAAGAAGAAAAGCTGTTTCCATTAAGTAACTAACAATTACCTTTTATTTGCAATTAGGAATTCACCTTTACGATAAACTCAACTCAGTATGGGCTTATTATTAAGTTTACGAAACAATGAAAATAATTATTTTTTTAATACGGAATTATTATTTTTAGAGTAAGTAAAAATTAGATAAAAGTAAACAATGCAAAACTTAATTACAAATAATTATTTTTTGTAGATATTTGTGTAATTATAAGGTGCAATTTAATTGCGTTTAATTTTTTGGCCATACTCTCCCTATGGTATTAAATGCATGAAAATACAGTTTGCGCTATCAGCAACATCGATCCGGTTAATTTCCTGTGGTAAATATGATGAACGCACAATTTCGCTACAAAGGCCCAAAAAAAAATCAATTTAATATTTAATGAATTTCATTTTCGTAACTTTATAATTAATAAGGAAATGGCTTTCATGTCAACATAATTTTTAATAACAAAAAAATAAAACACGCACACGTTTTTTTATGAGCTTTTAATTGCATCGAAAAGAAAGGTGTATTCGTTATATTTGTGCAACTTTAGTGTTAATAAGAAAATTGAAATATTGATATTATATAATTGTTGATTTCCTGTCTCTTTGCATAAATATATTTTTTTATCATTCTGTAACGAAGATAATTGTTAAATATAGTTTATTGATTTAATTATTGCTTTTAAAATAAATATTGTATAAAGAAATAGATGAATGCACATTTTATGTTTTGAAAAGTACGTAGATTTAGTGCAAATAATTATGTAATTCGTTTGGTACAACAACAAAACTAGTTTTTTTTTGTTCAATTTAAATTTAGAAGCACTCAAGTTGGCAAGTCTAGAATTATTCTAGACACACGCATTCAACTACGAAATATTTAGTGAAACACATTCGATGGTGATGCCAAAACAATATCATCCCAAAGAAAGGAGATTAGGTTTCGTGCAACAAACGGAAAATAATTTATTTTTAAACCTCGTGACACATCCAATAGTTTTAATATCGCGTGGACGAGAAAGCGCAATTATTTCATTCAAAAAAATAAAACATTTTTATGAAATGCATTTGTTTTTTAGATGTAAACAAGTCTTTTAGTAGGAAATGCTTTTGTTTACTAAATGCACGTTTTTATTAAGCCTTTAATAATAAATGGGCAAACAGAAGCGGCGATATTAAACTAAATTTAATCTACTACAAATTGTGCATTCGCATGCGACTAATAAATGCACTAACGATAATGGTAACTAATGATTCGCATTTCGATCCGTTATGAATCCATGAAGCATCATCCATTTAGATTACGAAACCTTATCAACTCCCATTTTCAATATTGATTTTAAGATACAATTTTTCGCTCCCTCCCTTTGAACTTTCTTGTCTGAGGATTATAGGAATGAAAACAAAAGTTATATAACTTTTTTTGTTACAGGAGTGTACGAACAAGGTGATCCATCAGCGGGTGACGTCGTGGATAATACGCCACCATTGGAGCACGTCAAGCAATATGCCGAATCAGAAAATGTATACACCAGGTAGGAAATTTTCCGTTTATCTGATTGCATGAAAATGTATTTTTTTTGTATGTTATTATTATTTTGTTTCCATTTCGAGACAAAATAGGCCGCATTTTCCGTTCCATTAATAAATGGTATTAATTTTTGCGTGATATCAATCTTAAAAAAAAGGCAAAAAATCCATTGCTTACGCGGTGTATTACGTAACGCTGTCCGTATTGCGTATTTAAGATTGAAACTGTGTAAAGGGTAGTAGGTTATTTTTTTGAGTTAAAGAAAAAAAACATGATTGTTTGCATAAGATGTTTTTTTTCCTGGAGTTTTTCGTGCTTTTTCTTCGGCATTCACGAAACGTGAGAGGAGGCCGCCATCTTGATTTTGTTTGCCATTTTACGCGGCGTGTTGCTTAGCATTCGTTGTTACAGTCTTACGAATCGTAGCATCTCCAAACAAACTTAAGTTTCTTATTCCAAACAAACTTATTACAATATTTATTATTTTAGTTAAAATCATTAATTATTTTAATAATTATAAAAAAAAATGTTTTTGCAATGCATTTTACTAAATAACTAAAGTATTTTAATATTAAGTAAATTATTAAAATGTGACGAATATTTTACAAAGTTAAATTTATTGAATTTTATTATTATAAAATATGTTTATAAATGCTTTACGTTGTATACATTTTGTTCTGTATCTATTATGTTTTAACATCCTATAAATTAATTGGCTATTATCAATGAATGGAATTTACTAACCTGTGGCATCTTTTCTATCTACGAAATTGTAAATTTAATGGTCGAAGCGCTTCAGTCGTTTAGTGAGGCAGTTATCCAATAAGTTAAGTGCTTCTTCATTTATATGTGACTCTAATTTCTCTTTTTATATATTAGATAAACTAGTAATTACCTCTACAGCATTTATACTTGGATCGTTTAATTGTTTCGATGTTTTCATCAACTTCACAAATTCTAAATATTGTAAAATCTTACAACATACATTGATATTTCAATATATTCCGCAAAAGTTGATTGTTTTTTTGTATAAAAGTTAAAAATTTAAACTATAATATTTTACTGCAATTTTCAAGTTATTATTTCTTTGCATTCTTGCACTTTATTTGCAGCTTGTCTGTTGACATTATTGGCAATATATGCAAATAGATTTTAAGTACCAATAAAAGGTTTTAGTACCACTACTTATAGTTTTTGTTTGCATAACTGTATTATAAATACATAAATTTACGCTATTTTAATATAATATTGTATTATGCAACTTTGTCTTTCTAATGGTATCTTTTCATATTTTTACTATGAATTTAACCAAATTTATATAATTTTTTTTTTAATGCAACAATTATTATTAGTTATATATGAGAATTCAGTAATAATTAAATTACGGAATAAAATAAGAATTATATTTATTATAAAAGTCACATAAAGAGATGGAAATTATAAAACGTATTCTTACAGTAATAAAGAAACATTAAAAGATCAACTGTTGCAACAATAATAAATTAGGAAATATTTACCTGGAAATTTGAATTATTATTTGATTAAAAACGATCAGGGAATTAGGATTCAAGCATACATATTTTGTGCCAGGATTTTTTTACCATTTTGGTCTAAAGAGCCAATTTTAATGCAAGCTTACTGAGCTAAATCATTGGTATTTCATGAAACGTATTGTGCAATTGACGATGTTTGTGTTACAGGTCTAATTAAATTTATCGTCCGATAAGTTTATTTTGATTGCGGCAGCTATTTCGGTGGTATTGTTTGAAAATGGCGCCAATAGCATGACAAAGGTCAAGACCTACGTATTTTATTTGGTTATTACAATTCGCGTTCCCCGTTTACGTCGGCCAAATAAGACATGAAGCGGGATACAAAGATACTTAGTTACTAAAGTTTCGCATCTTCTATGCCTGCAAATTAACGGATTAACGATGTAATCTAATAATATGAAATGATTATTGATAATTCCTCGCATCATAACATTTATTGACGTTCGCTTCGTTAAATATCAATTTATTATTGACGCGGAAAAACATTGCTGCAATCCAATTAAAATCAATTAATAATCTATGGCGTACGTTTAAAATTAACACATATTTTTTATCACTATGAAAACCATTTCTTTTTCTACTACAAACGTATCGATCTGTGCTAGAGGAGAAAGCCGGATGTTTGATACGGCGTTTCATGTTATTTATTTTCGAAATGGAAGAGTGCATTTAATGACTACGAAATTAATTATGTTCACTCCCTAGATTTAATGAAAAACACATCTTATTTTCAATAAACATCAACATCTTTATACAAGCAATTTATCATATTGCAAATAATTTGATCATTCCTATTTCTACAAATTTATGTAAACTTGTTTACATTTATTAATAAGTTTAACAAAATAATTATGAACTTATCCACAAAATTGTCGATTTTTAACCTTAACAACAAATATGCTAGAATATATATTAAATAATATTTACATTATCAATTTTGTAAGTTGTACATAACATTAACCTAGGTTGAAAAAAGTAATATATTCAAATTATTTTTTTAATTTCTTAATTTAAATAACCACACCTACAACAGATGGACAGAAGAACAATGATTAATTAATTTCCAATTAAGGAAATCAATTCAAAAGGTAAACCGTTTCAATTTTTTATATCATGTAAAATGTTGTCAACGATACGTTACGTATAGCGTTATAAAATACTGTGTTGGTCATCTCGAATTCAACGAAACTCGGGATTTTTTTTCTCCTCTCTCGCTAATTATGTAACTCACATAGCAAATTAATTTAATTCTATGATTGCGAGAATGAAATAAAAAAATAGACAGTTCAATTCATTCATCGACCATTTGTCACCGGTGACGCCTCACGTCTTATGTTATAATTGCATTCTTTTCAATGGTGAATCACATAATGAATACAAATCAAGTATAATAGCGTATTTAAATTAATACCTGCGCATTAAATTCTCATTAAAATGATTGTCATTTTTTATTCGATTTCAATTGATGACGTTGTTTGGAAATTTAGACGTAATTTAGATTATAGCAAATAATTTAATATTTATTATATAATTAATTAATGTTTTTAGAAACTTTATATAATAATAATATTTATTAAAAATAAAATAAAATTCAACTGCTGCAAAGGGCTATTGATCATAGTTATTTCTGCATTATATAATAATTATAATTAATCTTAAATACATCATAATAATTTTAAGTTCAAGTTGTTTCAAATATATTGTACGTATAACATCGTGGGTGTTCAAATGAATGGAGTTTCCCAGATGGAAACACTTTACAATACTACGTCAATTCAACTTTACTGCAGTTGATTTTTTTATGGCCGTTACATCATTGTTTGCTATCACTCAATATACCAGGTACCTTTTATCAATTAATGATCAACATACAAAATAGCTCCTTTTCATCGATTGATACCAATCTCTTGCATACCCAATGTTGTGTATACAGTGTCGATGATTCATTGATAACGAATGATTTCTGGAATTTGCTGAAATCGCGTGAAAACAAATAAATATTATTTTATCGCATAGTAACGCGAATGGAAATTTATGAATGAGTTATTGATTTGACCTGTTGTGTGAGCCCTTTCACATTATTACTCAATGACTTCATGAAGCGTTTGACATGAATGTTCATACAAAATTCTAAATAATTTTATATTTAATAGAATCAAATAATCTCTAAAATTAATTTGAGTGATACACTTTTTAAAATACAGTTTTTCTTAATTTAAACCAAGTTGCAGTATAGTATGTTTTTAAGATAATGATATTATTATAATTTGTGTTCTTTTAGAAAGTGGCTTGGTTTAAAATTAGATTTCGACCAGACAGTAACGTGGCCAAGTGCTAAAATGTTATTTATTTAAATTCGAGTCATCGAAGATGACGTCTTTTCGTCATTATTTACTTGAATTTATTGCGTCCAACAATGAAGACGGCCGGGAAGGTTTCAATCTTGTGATGCAAACGTGTTTACGAGCGAAATGAGCAAATGAATGGTCCTCCGCGAAAAGCATGTAAAAAAGGAGAAGAAAAGCTAAAAAGATGAAAATACGAGTGAGAAGCGAAAGATTTTATCTGCAATCGCTTCTAATATTTCTCGTCTCGGATAAGCGGTTCATTTTCCCATTTGTAATTGTTGGCAGTGCAGGATCCGCTATTTGGAATACGATAACCTTGAGGAAATCTAAATTTTTGCGCATCGGGGTTTTCCAGCCGCTGGAAATGTGCAACGTTTTGTATGGTAATTTTCCAAATGCGTAGCTACTAAGGTTCTGGAAGATTATGTTGGTCATAGGTTTCGGTTCGGTTATGTATTATTGTGTGTGTATGGCCGTGACGCAAATCGGCGTCTGATCGGAGGCTTGCGTCTGTGTATGTACACGTATATTTGCATGTGTGTGTCTATATACATGCGCGCATACGTTTGTGTGCGTGTCATTTGGCGTTTGTGTCGGAAATAGACGTCGCGTTGCAAATTTAGCTCGGCCACATGACGGCATGCCCAGACGCCGGCCGACGCCATAAAAAACGGGGCGACTCGTCTGAAGCCGACGCTTCCAATTCCGAAGCATTGCCCCGCTATACGTCGTTCCAATAACAAAACCGCATCCTGCCCAACCGAAAAGTCCATTCGTCTCACTCTCATTCTCTACCTACTCCTTCCTATTCACATTATCTTTACCGGATCTTCAAATTTAAGTTTACAACAGAAATTGAAAAAACTGGGTCGGCCCTTCGGATTCAAGGAAATCGTCTGCGGCGCGTACACACATACACTCTCTATTTGCTACTTCTCCTGCCGAGAAACGTGTCAAGGTGGTTGATGACGTTCACCAACCGTCCCAATTACTGGCGTACACACAGCTACATCTAAAATAATAAAAAATAAATACCTGAATTTTATTGCAGCACTCTCTTTCTCTGTCCAAATTTCAGTCGCAATTTGCAATCAATCACAACATTCGATAAATTAAATATACATTTATGGATATATAAATATATGTAATTTAAAATAATTATTATAATTTCATTTTGTAAATTACGCTATATACTATTTACAAAATATATATCTTACAATCTTTAATAAAAACCCATGTAATTACACAAAGTGTGAAACTGCTGTTTTAATGCATACATCACAGCAATTACAAACCGTGTCGCTTGTTAACTTTGTTATTTTGTAAATCGAGAAGACAAAATGAAATAATCGTTACATCACATGCAAAACCCTTTGATTACGATGACGACCACTAATGATACAGCAGTGCATGAAGTCACGCCAAATTAGCTCCAAAGAGCGTCCAGAACTCTGTTTCATTCGGTAATTTGCAATTCCGTAATTATGAGTATCTACATGTAAAACACCATTAAACTCTTGAATCTTTCAAATTGAAATCCTCAATATATCGTTTCTGATGCACCAGAAATTAACTCCACAAGTTATGCTTATTTAAGCATCATTGGTTCCTCCGCACAAAGGGGGCGCTGATAACCGTTTTCTTCACATTAATTATGAGAATTTCCAGCTTTCATTAAGTAATTAAATATATATTAATTTTTTGGATTACAAACTGAATCCATTTATTTTAGCGTTTCATTAGTGAATGCACCTTAATTTAACTTCAACGAGTTTTTTAATGTCTCTTTAGTTCCGCCGCATTCCGTCTTTTAAAGAAGTCGCTGCTAACCAGAATTTCACTCATTGAGTGCAAGAATTTGGAAATAAGTTTTAATTATTTTACAATTTCTTTTTAATTAAAATATTTATTAAATTTTTAAAATAAATTAATTATAGTTAATAATATAGAAAGTGTGTATATATATATATGTAAATGGAAATAGAATAATTCAATTGCAATCGTTTTCTGAAATCTGAAGCATTTTGCCTCGTGTACGAACAGAATTATATATTAAATGTCTGAAATTAAGACCATGCCGATCGTATCTTAATGAAATAGTTGGTAGACTCTTTCTCCTTGATGGATGTTCTACGGTGCGGTGTCTCGAGTGAAGCTAGTTTATATGTTCCAATGATAACCATCTGCAGCTTTGTTCTCGTAAATGTATGTTATGCAATTATGATGCGCTGCAGTTGTTTAAACGAAACGAAAGAGACATGAGCGGAATGGAATTTCCAAACGAAAACATTCGGATTGATCATCTTTCAAATTTTAAATCTACAATTTTACTCTCTTATCATTAATTTGCACTAAACTCTAATTTCTTTTAAATACTATGATGGAATAGTTTATATAATCACATCTCCAACAACAAATTTAAAAATATATATAATAGTCGAGAATTTCAATAAATTACAGATGAAACGCATTCAATGAAAACACACACATTTTACTGATATATAACTACTATATTTTCGTGGAATATCACATAATTAAGTTTTATATTATTTTAATTTTTAATTAATTTTTTTTCGTGAATAAAGGGGCACAATTTTACAAAGAATAAATGAATATTACTTGTATTGATATGTGGCAAGTAATGCGTCGATTAAGACAGAAGTGATTATACATTTTAACTCTAGAAAGTTGAAATCAGTTTTAAATCAAGTAGTGTCTGATTAACACCACCCCAATTATATAACAATTAGTCAAAGTGAATTACAATTTATATAACTATTTTATTATAGTAATATCAAACTTAGTAATGTCAGAAAAGTATCTGAATTACTTGTTCATCGTTAGTACAACTGATCTTCTTGTCAATACTATATTTAGATGATAGGGATTATTCGTGAAATTATGTTAGTTTTGCTGGTTATATTTATTATGTAAAGAAAATGAGAGATGAGAAGAATGAAAGATTTAGGAATGGTAAAACCTATTAAAATGGTATTGTATTAATTAGGTTAATTATCGTCGCTGGTGGATTGTTGGAGCGTTGTATTAGCGTTCCTCGGTAGTTGTGTATTCAGTCCGTAAGCAACATGTAAGTTGCATAATCGTGTCTAAATTATTTCGGTCGGATGACATCATGGTGGCGGGTATATTTGGATCTCGGGCAGGTCATCGCACTCGGTCAGCGAGTGGTGACCCGCGTCGGATGGTGGACGGGGGTAACAGCCCTGCCCTTCGTTCCCTCTGCAGCAACCCTGGATGGACACGACAGGTCTCACTTTGGACGACCCCATCACCATTGCACGCATATGCATATCCAGATCAAAAAACCAACCCCAACCGCCACCTTGCTCTTCACAAACTTGCCCCACTTATTCACACACACACACACTCATATATACAAGGGATGAGTCCTCCATCCATAAATTCTGGGTTAATGCGTTTCAAATGAGATATACAAATCCCCTTTTCGCTTTTTATCATCATTTAAATACGCATCATTCGGGGTGAAAGCTAGCAATAAAATTCATTGCCCAAAATAACATAAAAAAATCCGAATGAAAGAATTAATTCATGCACCGAATTTCATTCAAGTGTTTCCAAGTTCTCGAAATCATTTGAATCTCCGTGGCTTTACTCCCAAAACTTGCTTTTAATACCTGGAATTAAGGGAAAACACGTATCTAGGTAGTCCAGAGCGGCACCCTAGTTAAAATGTAAATGGAACATCACCGCATATATATCATTGACAATTTGTACCTATTCATATATGATAGTTTTTTTTTTGTTACGTCGCTGTCTCTGCCCCATTCTTGCGCTTGATTTTAATGGAAGGCGACCCTTCAATTTAAGAAGGTAACAAAGTGTATCCGCGACAACAAAGCAAATCCCCATAATTCAAATAACAAATATTGGGGGTTGGGAAGAAAAGGTGAAATGCGAAGGGCGCAGAATTATCATAAATTTCCCCCGTTCCCAGGATCCCGCAGGCGACAGCGGATTCCCGAACGGGACCCTGGGAAACGATCCTGGACACACCGGTACCTTGGAAAGAAATCTTGATTTACATTTTTTTTCACCTTTCCTCCGTAACAAGAAAATTAAATAATCCATGAACTGGAATGGATGGACTGTGGGATGATGTGGCTGTGTACCAAAGAAACGAAAGTTCTCTCTCGTAATGATTGTTTGCCCAACCGGAACTCGTAGGAAGATGAGATGCCTTTAAGAAAGAAAGCATGAATGAATCAATATCTCAAACAATTGAATTACATGGTCGACGCTTAATGAAAAACGACGCTCGTGGTCACGTGAGCTCCAGTACTTTTCCATCGACTCACTGGCCATTTTCCTCCTCATTCACTCCTACACACAGAACATTATGTTGCTTTGCAGCCATGTTCGAGGACATTAGGAATTTCTAGCTCTTTCGCACGCGAACACCATACACTCGCACACAATGGAACGATTTATATTTTGACGTTACTTTATACAGGTATATGCATGCACACACACACACACAATTTGATGGATGCGTTTCTGAATAATGAATGGAAAATCGATTTTTGCGGTGTAACGAAAACACCCGCCTTTTTTCTATATAATAACATACCTCACAGTGGATTTTTTCCACAATTTTACATTATGTGCACAGGTTTTTCCTTTCTACAGTTTACTTCAATGTCCATCCATTAAAATTCAATTTATAAGTAAATTGACGCTCTTGGCATTAACAAAAGGTCTGCCTTATGACATTTATTTATGAATGGTTAACACAGTAAATATTTCTTAATTGTGATTTGTTTCTAGCAATTATGAATTGATTACATAACAGAGCTACCAATATAAATTATTTTTTTAATACGTAATAATGTAAATTTATATTGGTATTGATTTGCTAAAGTAGCAAATCTTCGCCACAATCGATACACTAATCTAAATAACATTATAAATGATTGATATATAAAAATATCTTATTTATGAATATGTATTTTATGTAATGTAATATATTTACTAATACCTAAAACTGAGTTATAAAAAAAGTCAATAAGATTTTCTCCTAAAAAAAGGTAATAATTTTGATAAAATTAAATTCAAAAATGGAAATATTTAAACTTATAATATGTATGACTAGTTACTCAGAAACGACATAAAACCAATATCTAAAATTCTAGTATAACGTTTCAATTCTTTAGTTTTTATTTTTAAACTTTAAACACTTAAGTATAAAGAACATAAACAGAAACGTGATGTTTCGTGCCAACAGTGAGAAATTCGACGAATCACGAAAAGAAAAATTCTTCTTCAAAGGATTTTTTTTTGTAAGTGTTTTAAATATCGAATATTCGGTTTAATATTGTTGATGCAAGTATAGGGAATACGTTAAAGTCAAGTTTTCAGCCTGTTGAATTTCGCTCGTTTTGGTGCTCATCTCTATTAGAAACTTGCGAACTAATGCATGTTTGTCCAATTTAATTAAATCTTCATTAGATAGTCTTGCATCACTCTGAGACATTTTCATTAGCAACTTCTTCGGAGTAAACCTAGTTTGCATTTTGTACAATTATTAATTTTGTTATCATTAATCTATTAATTTTATTTTAATAATAGCATCGTTTATTAACCAGAATACAAAAATAATACAAATAATGATAATAATAAAAAATAAATGTTTTTAATATTTTAGTTAAATTTTAATTATATTTTATATATCAATTGATTATGAATTGGTGAAGAATATAAGAAAATCTACTTGAAAAGCATCGAATCTTTGTATACAAAATGGTGGTCACCGTCCACGTGGTGTTTATTCCATATGTTACAACTATGGAATTACAAAATGGTGGGCTCTGGGTCTTCGTCCAAGTACTCATTCAAACAACTTTAATTTTATGTATACATTAATGAAATAAGATTATTAGTATAAAATTAATTTATTAAAATTATTCAGTATAATTATCACATCATTTTTTAATAATGATTTTTGTTAAATATGCTTTCACAAATGATTGTACAGTTATATTTCGTTTTTTTTTTTAATGATGTTATTTACGATATATAGTCGCCGAGAAATGTAAATATCGTAAAAATATGAATAATGCACATTCTTGTAATGCTTTTTCATATCTTTTTCTTCCTCTTTTGGTTTTGAACGTTCACAAATACCGATCTGTGGATAATTTATTATGGAAGAGAGACTCTCGTCTTATATGTCGATGATGATTGGTGAATGCGTTTCGAAGTGAAGGAGACAAATATATGGAAAGGGCGGTCGTGTGAGAGGGAGCGCCAATGGGAGTACGGAGGGGGTCGGGGAAGGTCGTTTAATTACACGGGTATCGGCATTAATTATGAATGGAATTTTCGTTTCGTTTCGATTTCTCGTGTGCTCGAGGAATTTGTGGGCTGCGGCGGCGACGAGAGAGAGGAGTCCTACAATGTTGTAAACAAAAAGTGTAGTATAAACAAGGATTCTCATTGGGTGTTGTCTGATCTTGGTATACACCCACTTGACTGGTCTACGGGAGTGATAGCCACTCGCCAGCATCCAATCACGCAGTATCAATAACCAAGAACCGGTTCTGCCGTTTTGGGTAGTACTCTTAATGAATGTGCGACTCAAGGGAATTTCTCGAATCGCAGTTCCCTTCTTAACACATTCTCTACTCAATTATGAATTACCAACATTTCTTGTTTTGGAATAATTTCCATATTCAAACTTGAGGAATTGTTCTTTTGATCATGATGATGACGTTCGGAGTGCAACATGATGGTGTGCATACTACTTGCATATATACGTGATCGCTCACACATGCATACACTCGCACAAACACGATGCACATCTGCCAGGGCAGGTGTGGGGTGCTTGTGGAGAGCAGCTTGCACTCGGCGACCCAGACAGTACTACCCCCTTCCGTTCACATCTCTTCCTGTCTCTTCTCTACGGGTACATTGACATCATCGTCGGCGTTTTGCTCTAAATAAGGGATGTTCTAAATATACACGCTTAACGCGTGTATCTCTATCAATCAATCGTCCCCCAATCAAGGGCTAGAGGCCCCCCTTTCTGGCCATTGACTTTTGTTCTATTTCGAGCATTTCCAAATTCGGGATGATGCTCCGTAGGATGCCACTTTTAACATTTCTCAGGCGCACCTTTTTAGATCATGCTTAAACTGCTATTTGTGGTGTTACCAAGGTTCCAATCCACTTACATACACAACTTTTCTTATGATTAATCAATGTATTTATGTATCGCTAATTGTTTTTTAAGAAATCTTTACAAAATTGGTTTTAATCTTCTAGTAAACAAACAATACTTCGTTATTAAAAGTCAAATATTTAAGTCTATTGCTGTAAACATATCATCAATGGTATATAGATCTTGTTACTAAAAAGATTAACGTTTGGATAATAAATGTTTTTGTATAATTCAGAATTGTGAATGATTACGAAATCGATACATATAGTTACTATCTGTAATTGTATTTATTTATTTAGTGACCTATTATAGGATTTTATTTCACTTTGACAAATAGACATTGTTGTTATTATCAGAATTGGGGCGGGAGGGCAAACGTGTTTTGTGTGCGTAGGAGGTTTAAATTGCGGCAGGGTGCAAAACTGAAGGTCACCAGATGCCCGACAGCTGACAACTCCTCTTGCAACACGTAATTAACTCCGGATACCCCACGAAATGATGATGCAGTTGGTATCTAATACCTGAAACGTATCAATTCATCGGAGGCGGCAGTAGTTCGTCATTTAGCGAGGGTGCGGAAGTGTATTTTTAGTCTCGAGGGGGTCTTCACACATCCGAGCACGTGTGCGCCTCTCTTAAATTAGCCTGGACACAGACGCATTTCTTTTTCCGTTACCCGAATGTTTTCTAATCATCGGAAGGAGTATGGTCCGAAAATAGAATGCTTCTAGCTAACTCCCTGTAATTAAACATTGACGACGCATTCCCCCTAGAATTTCCTCGGGATCATCGGTCACTTTAAATACAATGCACCATAACCGATGCAGAAGAAAACGTCAACATCATTGAAATTTTATGTACTTCTTAGGAGCCAGGTGGCGGGTAACGATCACTTCGCATCCGGTCACGTGGCACAATCACCGCACATGCTGCTATCTAATTAAACTGGACTCTTTTTTTTATCCGCCCGAAAACTTATTTTAAGACGATAAGTTTTGTTGCTGTTGTTGGTTCTTTTTTTTTTTTAGTGGGGCGCCACCCTTGACAATGGAAAACTACAATAGAAATATATAGATTCCGTGCAGTTACTATTCGGTTTTAGGGTGAAACGTCTCGCATCTGCCGTTCGGTTTCGAATTAATCGAATTGTCGAAAAGAACACATTAAAAAAAGAAACAGTGAAAAGGGAGCACCACGTTGATCTCATTAATACCTGAAGAAATAAAAAAAATTCTGCAAGGCATGAACATGGACTTCTTGAAGAAATAAATCCGTTCTGGATGGGCATCTGCACGCGCCCAGAGGTAGCATCACCTGCCGATCGTCGGCGCATCCAGGAAGAACTGAGCACCTGCCCTGCGTCGATTCAGGGACAGCTGCAGTTCTTGTGCCACGTACAGATTTCGGCACCTGGAACCTTATATACCTTCCGAAAAACCCGCAGCTGACGCACAGAAACCCTATTGTAATCTCGTATGCAACACCTCGCTATTATATATTGGTATGCCTTTTTTTGTGGCCTCTTCTCCTTGCTTTCTTTTCATTTTGTTTTTCTTCTTGGTGCAGGCATAAATTGTACCTATTACCTGCTAACGAAGAGCTCGTCTCTTCGGTCTCCTCTGACATCCAAGACGCGAGCCTCAGAAATCGCGGCAGATGGTCGATAATTGTAATATTGATTCGGTAATTCGAAGGGTCCACAGCCTAACGGGACCGGAGCTCAACAACCGCTATAAATTCACGCCGTTGTATCGCTGAAATTTTACTTATTCGACGGTTTACGAAATCCGCTCAAAACTAGACTATTGCAATGCATTTTAATGTACATTATGCGTATATTATGTGACTGACAAAGATAAAGTGAGACAACAGTGAGAAATGGTTCCAGTCAATTTAACCCAATTCCATGTCCCAGTTTCGCTTATTTAATTTCTGGTGACCCTATGACAAATATGCGTGTAACACAATGGAATGTGTCCAATTGGAATTCAAAGAAGGTTATTTAAATTCTGGCGTTGTGTGGAATGCTGTTTGCATAGGTATGCTACTTGTCCGTTTGAAATTGGTAGAAAGTGAAAAATTCAAGGAGAGAAAGTCAGCTGAAAAGTTTTTGGGGTGTTGCTGATGTTCTCTTACTCGCTCCATCCTCTTAATATTTGAAACTGGAAAGTTCTGCGTTCGCAACTCTCGTGTGTTTTAATAGTGTATTCGCAGGGGGGCCCCAGTCATAACAAACTTATAAATAGCCTGGGCCCCACCTACTCGACGCGACGACGACTTCCACCCACCCAACTTAAGCAACTAAATAGGCCAAGAAGACGAAAATATTTTACGTCACCCTTGTCTCGCGTCGCTTCGTCATCTCCTCAATTCGATTATCTATTGCCCGAAAGATCCAGAGACGAGATGCCGCTGCAACCGCAGCAGCAACAACTCCTTATTTTCGCTCTTTCGTCGAATCATCTCTGATAACTTTCCTTTTGTCCGACAATAAATAAGTCGGTTCTGATGGTGTTTACGAGTGGATGGTAATTACCATTAACAGCGGGTGGTTATACGGCAAAAGTGCAACATTCTGTACCGGGCACCACACCAACGGCATAAACAATGCTAATTGGTGGGTAACTGGAGCACGGTTAAAAGGGGGGAAGAAGAAGCGGCAGACCGGACGGGCCACCTCGAAGCAGCCGTTGACCGCCGCCCGGATGCTGCTGCTACACCACAACAACATTCAGTGGCGTACCCTGCATCTCCCTCCATCTCGCTTGCAATATCTCCTCATCGTCGGTCTTCACAACAAAACAAACCCTCCTGTCGCCTGAACGAAGAAGAGAAGAGAGGAATGGAGAGATCAGCTTCACTCGCTCATTTTATTTCCACTTTTTTCTCTCTTCTGCTGCTGCCGTTGTTGTTGTTGTTGTTGTTGTTCCATGCATGATTCAGATGCCATTATACCTTCGTCTCCGTCTCGCCCGTTCGTCGATCGAGAAGGAAACCAAAAATGTAATCTAAACAAATGTCGGCTGCGTTCGCCTTGGGCCCTTTGCAATGCGTACAAGTTTATTGGCCATCTGGTATGTGCAATGCCGCAGTACTCACCAATGTTTGTAAACAAGCCTCGATACTTACCCCGTACTCGCTCAGCATCGGAAGTTCAAGGCCACTGCTGAAGATCTACCCAGAGTTCTTTGCCTCTTTGTTTACATGTGAGCGCTGCTGCTTCTGCTGCTGCTCCTACGATCATCGACATTCACGCACGCAAACTATATTCATAAGTCAGTTTATACAAAATAAAGTAAAAATATTTCTTATTCATATTTCAGACCAGGTTACAGATTCATTTTCTGTTGACAATATTTAGAACTTGCACCTTATTCAATCATCTACGCAAGGTGCAGATACGAATCTGTACATTTCGGTTGACAAGTCATCTCGTCCCTCGTGACAAGATAATGAATGTTGGAATATTTCTCGTCAAAAATGTCGTGTTTCCTTCGCGTGTGCGTCACGATTTTTAGGCAAGTTAAAGTTCAGTTCTCTGGGTGCCGATAATGCGGCACTGACGCAATTCGCGTTCTTCTTAATGAATTCATGTATTGGCTTTTAAGTAAACATTCCATCTCATTCCTTTGGATATTTTCGATTGCCTCCTCTTCCGTTTATATTTGTTTAACAGGTCTTTTCCTTTCGTGGTGGTCCTGCTCCATTGCACTTTATCAGAAGGACCCATATTTCTGTTTTGTTTTTGTATCGTCCCGCTTCTTCTGTTGGCGTACACATGACGCCAGGATGTTTGTATCAGATGTGACTTGTTGATGTATATAATTTTGTAGAGGAGAACGTACGCCAATGGGATTTTTTTTTATTTGGTATGGTGTATGAGTGTGTGTATGCAATGGCGGGAAAGCGATAGTGTAGTAAGTAGTAACTGCGCAGTAGTCTGGTTTGTAGGAGGGGTGAGAAGGGAACCCTGTCGGAATGCGGCCGTGGAGGCCACGGAGCGGCAATGACCAAGGAGTGTCTGGGATGCATGCATGCACCGGTCCTTCCAGGAATCCTGTCCCTTTACACCCCCCAAACATACACACACAAACACACGTCCTCTTCTCTCATTTGGCTGCTCACGAGATTTATCTATCATCGCTTCACCCCTAAACGAGCAGCTGATTTTTTTCTCTTCTCACCGAGGTGTTTACTTCCCTTCCATCCAACGCAAGAGAGACGAGGAGAGGAGAAGAAATTTTGAAAGTGCACTCTCCTTCTTCTCGTGGTGTCTTTTTTTTTCTTCTTGTTTTTCGCCCTCCTCGTTTCACATTCTTCTCCTCGGGTCGGCACAGAATATAACCTAAAGCAACAATGGGTATATATACCTTGGCAGGATACGGCGCCAGATTTAAACACAATAAAACAAGTGGTAGTCTCACGCTCGATGTAAATCACCATAACCATTTATCACCAATCTTCGGCGGCGGTCCCTTGTTTTCTTCTTCCTCGCCTCCTTCACCTCAAACCCTACCGGCTATTATACAGTACGCAGAATTTCTCAATTCCCGAACACAGGTAGACAGATGGATGTAAAACTTACTCCGCTCACTTGTAAACGCATGTACACGTAATGGCATGGATGGATAGATTAGGGCGCAGGACAAGAAGTCAATCTAATTCCTAGTTTAACTTGGTAGAGTAATGACAGGTCTCGGCTAAAAAGGTAATTACGAGAAACACAGTATACCGAAAGCAATTTCAGGAGGGGCATCATTCATAAAAATTGCTCGACGAATTCTCCGACGACCGGAAATATCAAATTACTCTACAACTCCTCCGAATCGCTGAAGAAATACCATAGGACGCATCGCACTCCCAATTTTGCTCCACCGTTTTGAGTTGGATCTAATGGAAATGCTAATTG
Source organism: Nicrophorus investigator (assembly GCA_963457615.1). Taxonomy (NCBI): domain Eukaryota; kingdom Metazoa; phylum Arthropoda; class Insecta; order Coleoptera; family Silphidae; genus Nicrophorus; species Nicrophorus investigator. The sequence goes on from OY735142.1 coordinate 28,699,623, forward strand.
TCAATCTCTGTGTCATAGAATGTTGTCCCGCAGATAAGAGTATAGGAAGTTGTTATGTATCTAGCTTTGTACAAGAGCGAGAAAGTGATATATAGGTGTTGCAGAGGGAGAGGAGAGTGCAAGAGATAGATAGAAATAAGTGGTTGGCTTGTGGTGTAGCAATAGTCGGGCCCGGTATACAAATCATCAGGTTATATGAGCGTGGTGTGACGGTTTCCCACGGTGCCGAAGCTCCATGCAGACCTCCCCCGCGGGCCCCGCGCCTCCCTTTGCCATCGGGACAGCAGCAACCGGAGGCGCTAATACCCAGAATGGTCCGATGGCTTCTTGTGCGGCGAAATTCCTCTTGTTGTTGTTTTGGTACAGTTATGACTCGCTGCTGCATTCCACAGCATTTGCTTATACAAAAACATACTTTTAACAATATTAACAAGTACAGAGAGGTTTCTTCACGAGCAGAGCCGTGTTTAACAAAACCAATGAACTTATATCCTTTACATCGAGCCGTGTCTCCGCTTCAAAGCAATTTCAAATATTCCAGATATTCCAGCAACAGGCAGTAACATTAAAAATAAAAAAATAAAGAACGAACAGAAAGACGAAGTACGCACATCATTGAGGTTTCGTTGACCCGAATTTTGTATTGACCTGACTTAAGTCACGTACCCCACTCATTGTGTTCCTTCATTTATGTATGTATAATATATGTATATATTTAATTAATTCTATTCCATTGCATTTCTTTTTTTTTTAGTTTGCATCGAAATCAAACTATATTCTAGGTCTTCTAATCCTAAAGCAGAGTGTAAATGAATACGTGACTCGAAGCATTTCGGATATGAATGAATGGAATGTAGCGCTTCGGAACATGAAAACCACTCGACCGCCGTGGATATTTTAAATAGCTGAAATTAATATTAACAGGTTCCTCCTCGTCCCCTCTGAATGACTGAATGACGCCCTTTTTTTATTAACAGATTGCATTGGTCGCTTTAAGGAAAACGCATCATTTATCATCGGTGCAAATCTCAGTTTTAAATGCTATTTGTGTCACATCGTTACGATCACATATAAGGAGGCAAAGCTTTTGATCTTTCACGGAGATTGGAGCCCGCCGGGATAATTTTATCTTTTCCTTTTTTCTTTATTTCGGCTACATGCCTATAAATTGGACTAAATAATGAGTTTACTAAGAAAAAAGGAGGACCAGCGCAGAGGGAGTGAGATAGATATATTACTTTTCCATTGAATAATTTAAGAGGTCTCTACGCTTGCACGGGCCTCGACGTGCAGTGGAGAAGGAGAGAATGAAGATGAAGAAGAAAACGGACATCGGATAATCAGATAATTTTTATTAGAGAAACTCTCCATTGAATATTTGGGTATATTAAAGTTTCATTGATTCTCTCGAGAAACTAATAGCACCGGTATTTCTTTTGAGTTAGTTTTAAACGCTTAAATAGCAACTTTTATAAAAAAAAAAACTACCATAATTTTTAAAATTGTTTCTTTGCAATCTTACAAGTTGGTTTAATTTATATAGTTTGTGTAGTTTTTTTTTTCTTTTTTTTTTCATTAACGCGATTCGATCTCAAAGAGTTAAAAAATAAATGAAGATGCCGTGGGCGTAACAAGGGTATTGACCTTCAGGTCGTTCAGCCCCTACAGATTCTATTAAATCTTAAATGGAAAAGGGTACCGGCCGGTCATCAATTTCTGTGGTATTTGCCGCCAGAGTTATTCAAACATTTAAAGTTGGCGGACGTCAACAACTTCTTGATTTTAAAACTAAAAAATAGTACCACTTATTGGATGAGTTAAAACGACCATTCTTAAAAATGAATATTTAATTTATCGGAAATTTTGTTTTTTTTTTATTATATATATATTGAATTCAATTGATTGGGAATGCTGAAAATAAGAAATTTGGTTGTGTCAATGAATTAGGGATTATATTATAATTACATGTTTTTATTAATAATCTAAAAAATACAGATATAAAACTTTAATACATTTTGGATTTAAATAATTAGAGGATGGTGTTTTCAGTTCAACTGATCAATCAAATTTTATTAAGCTGAGTATTAGCAGAGTTATGGTAGTTTATATTGAGAGTTGCATGAACTACTGATGTTTTGGTTTAGTTATTGTGAGTGGATGGTAGTAGAGTTGTAGTGATATTAATACATAAGCATGGAAATTAATTCGGAAGGATGACGTTGCGGTGTTAAAAAGGGGAAACTGAACGGACGGGATGATCATTCGGGGGGAATTGTGTTTGTTCTTCGTGAAACGGCCGCGGGGACATTCCTCCATTGCAGAAGGAATGTGCGCAAATGCACCGGTAGAGACGTAGTGAAAAGTGAGAGAGGATAAAAGGGAGGCGATGAAGTTGAAGAAGAGAGTAAGAGATTGTGATGGTGGAGATAGGGTGCGAGGAGGAGAGAGAGAGAGAGATGGGTGTGGATGAGGAACGGAGATGAGCAGCAGCAGCAGCAAGGACGCGGCCGGTTCAAGGAGACGCCGTGCTGTTGAACCTCCTCATTAACGGCCCCAGCTAATTGTACCGCACCTACGTACACACCGCACACTCTATTACCCATCGGCATCTCAAACATTCAGAGGTGCCATCATAACTCATAACAAGATAATCAAGTCTGTTCGCTCCCCGTGGTACTACTACAAGTTGGATGGCATCGGTCGATCGATGAAGATTTTTTTCGTCCAACGTTTTCGCCCGCTGCTAACAGGGCATAGATTCGAGCACCCTCTCTGCCGCTGCCGCCGCCTCCGACACCGCTGCATTTTGAATTATGTAAATTTCGGGATGTGCGAGCGTGAAAGGAGAGAGAACGCCCGGGCGGTTATTAGTGGAGGCCCAGTGTAAATGCATATAAGTATTCGTTATAAATTACCATCAGGAGTGAACCCCAAGCGCCGGGCGCTAGTGAGAAGCGATAACGACCTAAAATTATAGTCTGCACAAAAACACCGAATAACTTTCCCCGTCGAGGAGGAGGAGGAGGCGGAGGTGAACCTCTCTTCGACCCAGCGCAGCCCATCATCTCCTTCCTTCCTCCCGCTCTCGCACTTCTTCACCGATCATCACAACTCCTCCGCTCAACACAAACCTCTCCCTATTCACATTCTCACACCTCACTTGCATTATTATTTCCTCGATATTTCCACATTCAATCGACGCATTCTCCTAACGCCATTCGAGTATTCTTTTTTTGTGTGTACGCTCACAATTTATTCACGAGGGTGTATGAATGAATGTATATCGTAACTATTCTGCATCTTGCTGGATAACATGTCTTTATTGGTTCCGTTCCTTTTTATTATTATTTTGTTCACTCTCTCTCTTCATTTCTTTCTGTTCATATTCGCTGGTTCTTGCGTCACTTGGTGTCGTTTGATTGCGCTATGTGACCCGTAACGGGAGCGATACGAGCGGGTGGAAGTCCATTCAATAAAAAACACATTCTCCACTCATTCATTCATTCATTATGTGTGCATGTGTATGTCGTGCTATTTTCATGCTGGAAATAACGTCAGGCCGATTATACACAGTCAACAATAACATTGCGATAATGCAGCTATCGAGAAACTTTTGCAGTTACTGCCACCTTCCATCATTCATAATTACGCAGATTCGATTAAATCTGCAATTACTCTTACGTATTTATCCGCCATTTTAAAAGTACTATTTTTAAATGATATAATTTAAAAGCTACTTTTATTCGATAAAATCTACTTATTGTAAATAGATTAAACCCATTGATACAACCGCACGTGAACTGCAATGATCGATTACAATTTATTATGACATTAAAATAGTATTTTCAATAAACATTAATTTTATTATTCAACTTCAGAATTCAAGACATTTATGTTTATGCAGATCATTGACCATCAAGGTCAAATGTAAACTAATCTCATTTTCGTTTTATCAGCTTAAAACTCATTTTCAGCTAATATATTTTTTATATATTAAAAGTTAAATTTAAATAATCTTACATTTTCTACCAATAATTTAATAAGTTTACTGTAACTGGTTTAAATAAGAGTAAAATCATTATTAGTAGAACTTGACTAAACATCTAGCTAATTAATTGGGTACATCGAATGGAACGTTACGAAATTTAAGAAAACCTGTCGCACGACTCGTTTCTATTAAATCGAAAATTCTTTTACTTATTACAACATATTTTCAATAACTTAAAATTATTTTTTGTAGAATTAATAATCTTTAAGTAAATCGAATTAATGAATTATGATTTAAAACAAACAAAATATTTATGTTAAAATTGATGTTTTTTAATTATGATTTTTTTTTTACATTTTAGTGAATGTTTATTTAAGTGGTTTTTATTAACTTTTGATCATCATTGAATGAAAAGATATGAAATACATTTTGTTATCGCCATTGATGTCAATAACCTGCATGTAAACATGGCATTCGTAAGTGCAAATCTGCATGCTTGCACATATTGGAAAAGATTTAACAATTATATAAATAATTTTTAGAGATGAATTTTAAGCATAAATGAGCGTAGTGCGAAATATTGATATGGCGATAATGTATTTAATTATTTTATTTCTGCGACATTTGGAAGAATGTGACATTTCGTTTATTTTTAATTGAATTGCATATGTAAACATTCATTAGTATACAATTATACATGGAAGCTATATGCATCGGGAGAATGTGTTCTTTAATTTAATGTGTATTCTTGCGATGGTTATTCACTTGGCGAAGAATTTGGAGTGCTTCGAGAGCTTAGTGGTAGCAGGTTGAAGGTATGCGAACGATGCGACCGAGCTTACAACCTGATCCTTCGGTGCTGCTTTGCCATCGAGTCGATAATTCCTCCAGTTTTGTTTTCGCTTTACTCTCGTTACTGGTGGGTGGAATAAGAGAGGAGGCATCATTGCCGTTGTTGTTCTTGTTCTTGTGGACACCCTGTATGTATAAATTGTAGAGTCGATACGAAATCTAAATGAGGCCGCGCCGCCCTGTGATTAGGCGATGGAATGCGCGCCCGATCAAAACGGGTTTTCACTTCTTGTATGCGGATCGGCGCATATTACGAGAAATGTTTTGCAGAGAGAGACAGAGAAAGAAAGAAGCTCAAGAAGGCCGCTTCTTACCTATGTATAACTATATATGTATATATAAATATATATATATATATATATGTGAATGTGTATGCATGTATGTACGTACGTGAGACTGTTTTTATCACGAGCGCATAAGTACATATTTCTTCTTTTCCGAATCGATAACAAGAGCGCGTATGTGTGGTGTGTATGTCTGTTTTTTTTTTTTTCTTAAGGGAACTTGGGCTGAGCTAATCGATGGTTGGGACTTGGTAGGGCCGGCCTTCGGGGCGGTGCAGGGGGTGCAGGGTTGGGTCGTGGGGGGAACGCGTTTGGGTTCAAGGTCTGACGCGACTGGCGCCCTGCGCCCCGTTACGTAAGACGGGGAAAGGGTCAATGGCACCGTCGCAGCTAATTCAGCTAATTAGTGGACGATGGACCTTATGCATACATCTAGACGAGAGAGACCCAGTGTTTACACATAACGGACTCGCCGCCGCTTATGAATGAACTCTATGCCGCGACGGCGCTTATCTCCACTATACCTCGGGCCGCACCACTTTATTATGTCATTACAAACATATTATATATACACTCTACATGTGCATCATTTCTACTTCGTCTCATCCTTTTTCTTTTCTTTTTTTTTCTCATCTCTGTTTTCGTTCATCATCATCATCATCATCCTCTCTTTTATTTGAGGTAGATAAATGTATTTATAGTGCATTTGCATCCCCCTCTTTTTATCTCGCTCTCTCTGCACAACAAAGATGAGCGTCATCATCAACAACAACAGCATCATCCGACGCAGCCGTAGACCTTCTAGAGTAGAGAGGTGAGGTGCCTGTGACTTTGGAATGCGTGTGGGGTCCAGGTTAAGATTACTGACCGTATTTCCTGGAATCGGTCGGCGCACCAAAGATCTAGCCGCCAACTATGTATTCAGACAAGCACTTTATCTCTCCGACAGGCCGAGATTAGTGCCCCCACTGATCATTATTCTCTTCGTTCTCTTTTCTCTCGCTTGGTCCCCCCCTATCCACCTCTCGCTCTGATCTTATTTTCGATGCACCGGAATACCTCGGCAGCGCGTCCTCCGCCATCGCATTCCACGAAGACCTCTTCTTAATCAAATCACTATGGCGCTAATATTCGGGGGGCGGCAGCGGTGGCGTTGGGCTCTCGAAGTGCGCGCGAGAAAACCATCTTCAGCCACCCACGAATCTTCTTGCATCGATCGCCGCCGCCTGCATCGAGATCATCACCGTCCCCCTTACGAAATCCTCCTTTCTCTCTTCTCTCCTCTCCCTACGCTTTATTCGGAGACGACCCTTCTTCCCAGAACTGTACCCTTGGCACACCAAAGACAGCCCTATATTTATTGACGATTTTCTCGAAAACTCCCTCTTTCTTCTCTTCCAACATCAAAAACATATAGCCGTTTGCTATATTTTGACACAGATTGTATGTGCGTTCGGCCCACCATGAATGTTTTCTAAAATAATATTAAATTCTTCAAGTGTCAGATATTTATTGGAATTATTTCCCAGAAGCCAACCCTCCTCATCTCGTTGCCAGATGATTTTTTCACATTTTTTCTTTTCCCTCCGATTCCCGTTCCCCTTTTTCAAGCGCCCAATGAGTTTCAATAAATTTACTCAAAAGTAGGGATGAAAACTAGTTTTTGGAAACTTGCCATTTCACTTCAATAATATCTAACTTTATGATTTTCAATTGCAAATACTACAAAATAAATGGCATCATATTTTTTACAATAATGAATTTTTGCCAAATAAATATTACATTTTTTACCAAATAAGTAGTGGATTTTCATCATAATTTCTTTAAAATATATTAATTATTTGTTTATATGCAACTGCTATATATATAATGTTATTATTATAAATTAGATAAATGAGAGTGGAGTAAAAAATATTTTATAATCATTTTCACAAGAATTTATATAATATTATCGTTATATAAATATGCAACAATAAGTGTTCTCAAATGTCCTATCATGTTATTGTATTTTCGAGTGAACGACAGGAAGCAATAAAATGATTTATTTGTCAATGTAAAGGATTCGCGTTAGCTAAAAATATGTTATCTCTGACATTTAGCGTTCTGTGAGGAGGTTGAAAATAAACGGTTTCGTTTCCTTATGCGACTTATCTTATGTTGACAAAATAGATTAGCAGAAGTTTTCTAAGAAGGATTGCTGATTTTACTGGTCTGCATCAAATCTCGCAAGAATAAGGAATTCCTATATGAAAAGGAAGAAAATGGAGCTGCATTTTAAGTATCCATTGTTCCTCGATACAATTAAATAAACATCCTGTTTATGAGGAGATATTTATGCAATGGCCGTTGTTTTGAATTAGCGGCATATACGATTTACAGAAATAATAAACATTCGGTCATGTAGATATGCCAGAGACGCAGTTTACTAGGTTAGTACTGCTAACATACGCAAATGATAATCAGTCGTTTATTCGCAGATAACGTTTAATTATATAAATATTATATTCTGTTACATTATTTCCTTCTCAATTTTCAATTCTTGTATTTATATACTAAAACAATATTTATTAGTTGACTTTTCCAAAAGTTGTATACTCATATAGTTTAAAAGAAAGGATTGTTCACAGTTACTCATCGAAACTTAAGTAACGTAAACTAGATATTTGGGCAACGAAAAAAAAAAGGTTTTTCCCTGAAACACTTATCGTTAACCAATAATATATATGTTCAAGGATTTCTAAAACTCGAAAGGGAAGCTGTTTCTTTTCTTTTTCTCTCGCATCTTATTTTCGGGTCCGTCCACCCTCTCTGGGCCCATGAAATATTCTCACGTCGTAAAGCATCTGTCAGGGAAGAAGTTAATCTGGTTTTGTGAAAATTTCCCGAATTTCCGAAACTGTAAGCGGCATGGGTGACACACACACTGACACACAGAGGGAATAAAAAATATAAACGACACTAATAGGATTAGGCCTAATCCCGTTATTGTCGGTGGGCAATTGATTTAAGGGATGTGGAATGCATATCGTTGCGTGCGACTAATTCAATCGTTGCACAATTAAAATCCGGACCTAAGGTCAATCGTCTCTGTTAAACTGCAGGGGGTTAACTCAGCTCGGGAATGTAATAAGTACTTGGAAGTTTCGTCATATTATATTTATGGGCGACCAATTGTCGATGACCTTGTTTCCGTTTTGATACAACTTTGAATTCATAAACTTAGTTTCTATGCTGTATAACTTGGCTTATGAATGGTTTAGACCCGCTACTTCAAAATGTACCTCTACGCACTAACAGGTTTTTGACAAACGCAGTAGTAATTTCACATTCCAACTCTTCATTTCATGTATACAGTAATCCTTACATCATCAAGGGTTTTAGGTATTTTTGATTAAAAAATGTAAATGTCATCTTCAATTCTTTCATAGTTTACGAAAATTAAATATGTTTTGTCACTAGAAAATACGAAATTGGGTGGAGCGAAAAACTTTAGATCAACAAGAAATGTTAGATTAATTATTATTTTAAATGCTTCTTTGTTATTTTTTTTTTAATAATTATCTAAATGTTTTATGACATTGTTTTAAGATATTTGTTAATTCAAACAAAAGTAGTTAGATAATATAGGCAAAGTAATTGGTAGAAGGAACGAGTCGTGGTAGAGAAAGATAAAAATCTGGAAGGTTTCTTTGAATTAGTTTCGTTTAGAGTTGAATCTCCTTAAGTTGCATATCATATTTAATCAGATGCTTTTGTTCTTTGGTGGACATCCTTGTAAGGCGGTGTAATAATATATTGGTGACCATTTGTGTAGACAGGGGTTACGCGCCGGTCTGGTCTCTCTTCTGGGGAAGCGGCGTATAAATAAATTTATTGTTATGGGATCGTGTTAACAAATCGCAGCGACGGAGCTTGTTGCACGAGGCGGCGACTTCCGGTTCCTATGCGTATGTGCATGTGTTCATATTATAGTATGTGTGTATATTTTTCAATAGAAATAAGAAGTGTATAGTTGGCGGCTTGCTTACTTCCGGCGAGTCCATTGATGGGTGGGTTTAGTTACCTCCGCTTACCCCCACTCCAGTCGCGTTTGCGCCATCTAGTAAACATGAACGCGCGCTCAGTCGGTCGCAAGTCGTGCAATTGTGTGTGTATCCCATTCCCCACTGTGAGATCGCTCCGAAGACCAGAAATTGTAAACTCCTGAAAAGGCGCCAAAATCAAACTATAGAAAAAGTACATATACAAATGAAAACATCAAGACCACAGGGTGTAGTTACCGTCCTACGAGGGGCTATACTACCTAGAACAGCTCATGGTGTGATGATGGACCAGTACCCCGAGTACTACTGCATCTATAACATTGTGTTGTGGTACAAAGAATGGAGTACTTAAGAGGACGCGTCACACAGGATGTGAACACGTGCACGCGACACATGACTCCGTGCCACAGGATGTGTCTCTACCGGAAGTCATTTATTGGGTGCATCCGAGGTAAGGCCTTTAGCATCTGAGAAAGAATGTTTTTACGTCGCGCCGTTCCTACGAACGAACGAACGAACCTCCCATCCAAACAACAACACCATGACGCACACCCAGCGCGTCCTTTTCAATTCAACATCCTTACTTTATTTATTTTTTATAATTCTTCTCTTGCTTCACCATTACCGCCTTTGCGTCTTCTTAATCATATTCTGTATATTCATAGCCTCATTATTAATGTTGAAATCTACGCAGCGCTTGTTATGAATGGTGTGTACCGTGCGTGTCCTTTCGCCGAGCTGGAAATATGCGCATTTGAACCGCGGGGTCGTTGTCATGGCTACGCCGACCTGCGGTGCCTCCTCGGAACTGCGTCGTTCTTGGATGGATCCGCGGAACGTCGCTTCCAAACACAACTGTAAATAGAATATATATATATATAGTACAACTGCAACACATACATCAACGCGTTGTTATTGTTGTCTCCGCACATGTTGATTTACAGTTTGATTGTTGTATATTTATGATCAATAACAACTGCTGTTTGGTTGTAGTACGGTGCATTTCTATGCGCGCGGCCCGATGGAATGCTTTTGGCCCGTAGGCGCTTCGCTTGGTAGCGTGATGTGTTTTGAACATGTGGTCCAAAGTGAAATTGTGGCCTCCATTTGGGACCGTGAGAGTGTTTGTTCCGTGTCGACTGGAATGCGAGGGCCGTTATGTTGTACGAAGCGTTGTTGTTGTTGATGTACACAAGCGCTCTTCGTGCACCTCTTCTCCGACCAACCTCGCTCACAAAGCGCGTCTCTTCTCTCAACAACGATCGAGTGAACACAACGGCAATTATATATATATATATACACACACATATGAAATCGCCCATCATCAATGAAGCATTTTAATTGTTTTGAAGAAGAGTCTGTTATTTTGGAAAGCAGGTGTTTACAAATGCAAAGGATGATGTTGCAACAATATGCGATGATGATTGGACGTTTGTGAGGACACCTATGGTCATGAGAGATGACGCTTGGGTCCATTCATGCCGCGCCGCATTCCTCGCGATGGCGTCACTTCCGGCCCACGATAAATTGCTGAATCTTAAATATTATGCCTTTCCTATGTCGCTCTTTCTCTTTTCATCTTCTCGCTATGTACAGTGCTTATACGCACATACCACGACCTTGTTACACATCTAAAATTCCATTCATGGGCAAATTGGTGTGTAATACTATTGAAGCGGTTGCGGATGTTCCGCTGTTGGCTTTAATCATCCGCGAGGTGAATTCTTCGTCGGCATCCTAATTCAATTTAAGCGTGACCTAGAATTTGCGTTCTGGCAACGATTGTTTTTTTAGATCGCTATCATTCTTTGTCGCGGGTCAAAAGTACCTTCTAGGAATGCAACACCGGTTCGTTTTGAATTTGCAGAAGAGCGCACTTTTCTTTCGTGCAAACCATTAATTGCACCAGGTTATATTTCGTATGTATCACGAAGGAAACACGACGCTCGTCTAGTCATTAAGGCATTCCGTGTTTTCTTGCAAACAAATAAAAATGCTTTAGTAAGGAATAGCATAATTAATGTTCTTTAAACTAATCTTATTTATTTTCTATTCGATTTAAAAATAATATTTGCAATTTATGTTTTTATTATCTTAATGTGTGATAAAAATTAATTTACAAGTTCATTAATTTTCAATACATGTTCTTTATATTTCCTGGAGAATGCCTATTTAATGCCTCGTAATCTTTCTTAATTATGAAAATCAATTATCGCAAAATGTTTATTTTTCAAGGAATGTTAAAAAAAAAGAAATTTGATTTAAATATGTGGTTTAGATTTGGGTCGTCTTATTGGTAGGAGAGTTTTCGATGGGAAGGGCATTATTCGTGACGAGGACTCCTGTGCGTTTGGTGGTCTGGAATGCGTGGAAAGGGTCTTCGGGAGCACGCGCGACAGGTGAAGCCGCGGTCAACGCACCGGATCATTCCGGGAAAACGTATCACTACTGGACCGGATCATCCCAGGCGCTATTTTCTCTCTCTTGGAGAAGTCTGATAAGGAGCGCGCTTATCCTGTTTAACTGGTGTTGAAATACGCTCAACAGCAAATAAATGTATATGTGTATGTACACTGGTTGCATTCGAGTTGGTAAATATTGATTTGGTACGAGGTTTTCCGGCGTTGTTGGCTATACGTTGCGGATTCTCGATGCCCGCCTCCTTTTCTCTTCCATACACATATCTATATATATATATATATAGTATACATATACGTCGTTATACCCTTCTTCGTTTTGGTGTGCACATGGTACATAGCATATAGCAAAGTCCGGCGGAAGGTTGTTGACTGGCTAGTATGTGTTGTGATTCTGTCTGAGACCCGCATTCCTCCAACAGGTCACACATGCCGCATTCGCCGCCATCCTCCATTATACACAAGCGTGCCATCTCTTTCCATCGGCTGCGATGCATTGCATTTTCTTGCAGCTCTTTGGCCATCTCTTCTCGGCACTCTCGCATCCTACTCTCTTCCACACGTGAGTTAAAGAACCCAAAGCAAATGACCGTACTACGAATCCCTACACACAACAAGTCCACGTTGCTCACTACACGTGGCATTGTTGTCTCTCACGACCATTTAATAACCCACCCATGCGAACCAATTCCGAAACGCAGCGCATTTTATAAACACTTCCAATGCTAAATAGAGTCCACCCGATACACCATAGACCTTGGTCAGTTATAATAATGATAGACAATCATTGAAGCGCGGAACGTAATGCCTTTTAAATTGCCATCTGTCGATGGATATGATCCATTCCATTATTCGTGTAGCAAATTTCTACAAATTGATTATCTCCGCGCCGAAGTTTCCAAAAGCAAACAGAGCACGCCTTCTTTGTCCGCGTCTCTTTTTCCTGTTTTGTAATTACTCGTATACGTGTAGCCCGTTCGTGAGAAATGTTTCGTTTGGGAGGGCTTTTTAATTGAACTCCAAATTGTATTACTCATTGTTGTTCAAGACTGGGTGTGAGGAATTTTCAGTGGAAAAATGTACAGAAACACACACGTATTCATCATTCCATAATGCCAAATCATCGCATCCCAAGAAAAAATAATAATGCTATGAAACAACAATAAGCAAATTCCCAATTCCGATAATCCCTCCAAGACTTTACGCTGCATCATCAATTCGCAATAAAGTTCTATTTTTAAAATAAATTAATCTCACCATTAACATAAATGTATAATATTAATAAAATTATACATTATTTATTGCTAATTATTTCAATAACAATTATTATTTATTTATTTTATATATTTTATTATAATTAAATAATTGAATCTATGAAAATACTAAAACCTTTACTTTTTATTAAGCTGTTTTGTTGTGATGAAATTATTATAAAGTAAATGAGGAAATTCTGGCTCATGCATAATTCACGGTCGTAATCTCCAGATAGCATCTTTTTTTATAACTTTTTAGTGCTGAAGATTTGTATGAGTCCTGAATTTACTTAAATCACAGATCGTTTCACGGAATTCCTCGTTTTTAAACATGATGGAATTTCTACGAATTCGAAGCTCCGAAAGAGTATGCGTTTTATATTTATTTTCGTGTGAATTATTCAATACCCGAAGTGAAGAATCCCACCAAAATGCATTCTTCTTGTTCTTTTCGACCATCCACAGATTTATGACTTAATGAATGTTGAAAAAATAAAAATTTAATTGCCACGTCGGTTTATGAAATTTTGAAGAAAATTCTTATCACGTGTATAAATCAAAGTTGGAAATGAATGATAATTTGATGGGTTGAAAGTGTAATAATATGGATTAACGCAGGATTAATTTAAATGAAGATCTTAAAAGCCTGTAAAGGCATTCGATTGAAGAACGATAAATGGGAAGAAAACGCCAATTACGTTGTTATTGGATGCATATTTAGTAGGTAGTAATGCCTATATTTATTGGTCGGAGCCATCTACAAGTAAAGTTTGCATAATGGTATGCACTATTAATGAGATAATGACACAGTAGACAAGCCGAGTACTGCAATATCTGTTCTATCCTCCTCTCTAATTCACGTTTAAGAATTATTCATGTAGTTACTGAACAAATTTGCTTTTACTATACTATATTTATGTATCATCCAATACTGATCATCATTTATATTTGATTTGTGTCCGAGTTACTACAACTTCCTTCTTCAGCCAATTGCTGTTATTAATAGTTAAGTGAGTGATTCTATTCAAATGTTTCATTATTTAAGAACACTAAATATTTTGTTTGAATGAAATTTTAAATATTGCTAATTTAGGAATGGTTTGGTTCCAATCATTGTATCATTAAGCTATTGTTAATAAACTAAAATTGGTTCAAATAAATTATTATGCAACTAATGAGATGGTTAAAAGAATATTTGTTTAATACAGTCAAGCATTGTTTTACTCAAAATTTTTAAAAAATTACATTTTTAAAAAGCTACATTCTACAAAATTGCAATCTTTTCATTTTGATGCACTTTCATAAAACTTTTATTAGGGTCATAAAGTTAAAGGGGATTTACAATTATGTATCATAAAACGAACTTAAAATTAATTAGTTTTTCAACGAAGAAAAAGCGTTTAGTTTATTCCTACTGCAAACTGATATTTGTATCGATTAAAAGTTGTGTAATTGGATTTGATTTAAATAAAATAAATATAGAATCAATGAAGAAATTAAATTATTTTCAGTTAAAAATTAACTGATTTAACAGGACATATGTTTTATTACTATAACATTTTGTTTATTTGGAAGCTAGATAAATAAATTGTCTATAGAAGATTTTTATGTATAAAACATATCTTTTAAAATGCGAGAAATGAATATAAAATGTTTGTTAAGTAAGTGGGTGCAAAAAGTGAGCGAGCAATCTTTATTCAGAGCGTTTTCTTATTTGGCATTGGAAAGTGGATTGTTGCGTATTGAAAATGTATGTGTATTGTTGTGAAAAGGGCAACTGTCCGTATTAACACTGGAGCCATTGTGTTTATGTCTGCAATAGATTGCGGAGCCCTGCGGCCGTTTTCTAGACATTTTCAGCACGCCCTTTTTCCGGATTTCTTTCATTCCACCTAAATGGTTTTAAAATGCGGCCATGTCGTTCGCATTGCGAGATAATGGCGTCTACAATCCCTGAAAAAGAAAGTATATCGCACCTGGCCCAAGGGGCGCAGAGGGTGTCTTCGCAACACCTCCCCCAAATTGGCGCGCAAATCAAGGAACGACGGCTGTAATAAAAAAAGGAAAATAATGAAGATTGGGGTGGTTTGGTATTTATTTTGATTTGCGATTGGACGCGTGATTGCTTGCGCCCTGGGCGTTGTCGTTTAATTAGTGCCCGTTTCCGCAATGATATTGGCAATTTCGAATGTTCCAAGTGTGCGTTTTCGAAGGGCGCTTCCGATACATTGCGACGGGGGTTGAAATCGTATCATCCGCCCTTTCATTTCATTTTTTGTTCGGGCGTTTGTTGTCTATTGTTTGGGGCGAACAGGTAACAATGTTATTCTGCGACGCAGTTTTGTGGCCGGGCGGCCATCTTAGAGTGCTTCCGCGGGGCGGAGACTCTCGACGGACCAATGGATTATTGCGGTCCGCGGATTCGCAATTGCACGTAAACCACGCGGGGCCAGCACGGCGCGCGATCGCCGCCACCGCTCCAACAACAACAACAATAGGAAAACGTGCGTGCGTAAAAGAGAGAAAGAATCCAGAAGGGCGCTTCCTCCCCAAATTGGGGTTGTTGCAAATGGTATTCGTTATTCAATTAACGAATAGTGGATGCGGGACACGTGTGTTTTGCTGCGCAAGCGCATCTTACTTTACCTCACTTAAATATCGCTTTTTCCCGCCAATATGTATCGCGTCTTCGGCAATACTACACATGCCACGTGCTTAACATAACACTACCCACAAAACCATAACAAACATGTCCGCAATATTCAGTACGTTTAGTTCACGAGTATCGTAATGCAATAAATTAATTAATGTATATTTTCTTCTTTTCAAGGCAAATGGTATCCAGAGTCTTACTGGAATTGTTCAAGCTGGGTCCCGTAGAAGGACTGACCGAGGACTTTCCGCAAATCATGGACGTCGTATCTCGATTGGTGGAGGGAGAAGGTGAGTTTTGCTTTTCGTTACATTTATTTCCTTTCCCACGCTCCATTATCAGCATTTATCATCCATTACACCATTTAATCGACCTAAGTAAGCCCAGTGTTATTGTCATCTCGGAATATTTCATCTAAACCTCTCTACCGGCAGGAATTTATAAACCCATTTCATTTAAATTGTATAATCTTGTCAAACTTCTCGTATTTTAAGAAACTTATTTTAAGTCACACAATCAGCGTGTTACAAGTTGAATACGAATATTTTGGTATTATCAGTAAAAAAGAAGGTCAAAAGAAACACTCTTGTTATTCAAATCTAAATTAAAGTTTTTAAAACTTCAAATTATTCGCTCGATCAGTATTATTGTAAATGGTTAATGGCAGTGAAAGTGAACTTTATCACTATGTGTAGTCGTTTCTCAGTTCTTTATTCTCATTCTTCATCAATGAATGAAAACTCGTGTTGACCCGATTTGCTGGTTGGTTGATACTCTAGCCGCAATTGGTGGTGTAGGAGTTACAGCGTGGGCGTCTTGGTATTCATTTTTTTTTAGTTGCTCTTTCTCTCGTTCCTTTCTTTTGCTTTCGTCGATTTCCTGCTGGTACGATGCTCGTCTTCATATTGTTGTATTAGTTTCGACTCCCTCCGAAGAATTAAGATGCGTTCCACAAATAGGCACAGCATTTCGAAACACGTGTTTGCGATTCGAGGAGGAAGAAGAAAAAAGTGGCGCGGAACGAGGGGGGGGGCGGAAAAAGAGATGATTTAAAGAAGAGAGGAGGCCGCGCGTTGTGTGAGTTTAGTCATCTGCATTTGCATGCGTGTAATCCCGGTGGAATGTCCGGAGCTATTTCTGTTTTCCGAAGGGAACCGTTTCCGGTGACGGTGACAGGAAGCGACGCACGTGGATGCGAGATGTGCCGGGGGGATGGTATCGGGATTTCAGCGGCCCCCTGCGATACATCTCGTGAACGCGGTTATTAATAGTACCCACCACCCGGACATTGCAACTACCCCCAACGAATTTGGTCTTAATTTAAAAACGGGGCGTCTAGGTGCTAAAGTACTCCACCTTCTCGTTTAGTCGGAATACGAAACGCGTCGCGATAAGCAGCATTGGTTATCCAGATTTTGTCGGTGTTCGCTGCAGAATTATAAGCCGCTCTCTTTCTGGAGATTAGATTCTCCTTCTGTAAATATTTATTTCCGTTGGGTTAAATTAACAAGCGTGTCGCGTCTTCGAAAGTAGTGAGTCCAGTGCGTTGGTTAGAGAAGGAAGAAGATAAGAGAGAAGCTTCGGAATACCACATTCTCGTGTCCCGAGTGATGCGGGTCAATGCTGCAATTGCATTGTCAGGGTTCTATGAGCTGCACTCGATAATTATTGTGTCGCGTCACCTATTATGCCATTGGCTAATAAATAGTACCTCAAAAACGCGCTGATCCAATGAAAGTGCCGCTCTGGGAAATACTTTTTCTTTTCGTCATCGCCGTTGATTGAAATATTCATTTGGTAATTTTCCGCTAAGTGGATGTGAAGTATAAGCATAGAAAAGGAATGAGGGGAATAGTAACCATCCACCATAATAATTACACTGATACGGGTATTTATTCCTCACATATAAAAAAAATGATTCTCTCGAAATCAACTATTTATATGATGCAATCTCCAAAGTAAGTGGTATTTATTAATTAGTCTTACTAATACTTCCAATAAAAAGATAAATGCTACGATAACTTGAACATATTTTATTTAATTATCAATTTATTTTAAATGCATAATTTAATTTAAATATTGGCGGTTAAAATTCTTTATTTTTGCTTTGTTATTATTTAAAGTACCAATTAGTAATATATTCCAATTCATATATTTTTTCCTAAAGTCATTCCAATTGAAGTAGGATATTACACATATCCGGAAATGATTAAAGATACGCAAATTTCCAACTACATTAAATAGATTGTTTAATGGTTTCAATTAAAATGAAAAATGTATCTAAATGTTTTAAATTAGTTAATCAAAATGCATTATTCTGTATATGCATATTCTTAACTTTGTAACATATTTTTATAAAAGAATAGTTCTTCATTGTTAGATTCAAATTCACGTAAGAAATGCAAACTGAAAGTATGTAATTCAAATTAAAATAGGCGCGAAAAGTTTACACAATAGAATTAATCAGTTAATTTTATCTAAATATAATTAATAGAGAAAATTTATTGAAAAAACTAAATATTCGTCGATGTAGCAAATTATATTCTGAATATTTTAAAATGGTTATATTTGTTACAAAGTTTAAAACCGTAGATAATGAGGAATGTTTAATGATACAGATTTGAAGTAGAATCGTAAATAGACAATTAATTGGTTTTCTTCCGCATCCAGAAGTAAAACGCTTTTGCTGGATGTCGGTAATGGCGGGAGGAGGTGGTTAAGGTAGGGTATAGGGTGTGCGTGAGAGAAGAAAGCGAAGGAGGAGAAGGGACACAGAAGTTTACGATATGATGACGGAATAGGTGTGGCGAACAGGAGATGATGTGCAAAGGGAAGTGCTCTTCGTCCCCCCGTAATATCGATCCCTTGAGTCGTCTCTGCGGGGGACGTAACGTAGATGCGTAGCTCTCTCAAATCCGAGACGATCTCTACCCAATCTCCCTCCTCAATCCCTATCCCACCCCATTCTATCCACTATCCGTCCATCCCTCTCCGCGTGTTCCACCCCTGAACTTGACACACTGTCCGCAATACACAGTTCCATGCACACACGTGTACACGGACAGTGCCGGCGAAATCTGTGAGCACACCTCGGTGGTGGAATGTGTTAGCAGGAAATGGGCGGCAGCGAAATATACAATTCAAATAAAATTTTGTTTATTTTGTGGCACTGATATAATAAGAGAGCTCGTGTTATCGGCGTCTTTCCTCTTTATTCGAGTTGCGGTTGTTCTGGGAATGGGAAGAGTGCGTGCGTTAGCGTGTGTATGATAGTGTGTGTGCTTGCGCGCTATTTTATTAATAAGTTTGAATGAATGAAGTTTCTAAATTGTGGATATTTGGAGTGAGTGAGCGAGAGAGACGGCGGAAAAATGTGTTGTGGTAGCACTGATTAGGTTCGGTGCGCGCGTTTCGGAATGTTCTGCCGCAACGGTAAACTGCAAAGAACCGTCCAGACATGGGGCGGTTCTGAATGCGCTGTCTCTGAATGAACGGCTAGTATACTACATACATACGAGCGAGCGGGCAACGATCTCTGGAGCGATATCAGCGCCGCCCGGTGCTGTTGCCACGAACCATTAGTACTTGCACGCACGCGGCGTGGCTTCCATGACGCTTCGCGATCGCCGCCTCCGGTTTTCGCGCCAGAAAACCGTGGAAAACCATACCGCAATGGGGAAAACGCAAAGCATGGTCGTGTGCAGAACCACCAGGTGAGTCGTCATTGAATTTCCCGGCATCGCGCGCCCCGCTTTTCCGCCGCACATCATCGTTACGTTTCCGGTTAACCTCAAGCCAGCCCCATATTCAGGCGACAATCAAAATGGTGGGTGAAACCTCGTGCTCTCTACCGAAGCCCATCAGACTCCGAACATCTTTTTTTCTTTACGCCATTCCATTTTCTTTCTTCCTCTTTCTTCATCCTTTTTTTTATCGTCTTGCATGCATTCGAGAGAATTCCCACCATCGTCATTTACTTCTCTCGCGAATGTACTTTCACGCCGCGACGAATTCGAAAGGCGATGCTCGTGCTTCTACGGAAGAGACGCGATTTTCACATGGCCCTCAATGGCGTTGCCACCCCTCATTCACCATGCCATTACCCCCTTCATGTTTTCATACAACCTTAACCTACAAAATTTCAAGTTTGTTTTGCTTCATCTCTGCAAACGTCATTAGCTCGATCCTATAACAATAAATCCAATTGGTTACAATGTGTTGCTTTTTCAGAGATTATGGTGTGCACTTCTATGCTGCAGCAGTTACCTAACCTGGCACTGCTTGGCGTCCAGTGTTCGGAACGCGTGCCGATCCTGGCCGACATAGTGGGTGATTACATTCTTCCTTTGGTTGTTAGGAACCTGGGAACAAGCAAGGAGCAGGTTAGGAAATCTGCTCACCAAACTTTGTTCTCCTTGATGGAGCAAGGACTTGTCACCAAAACTCAAGCAGAGATACAAGTTTGCCCCACAATATTGGCATTGTCCAGGAAGGAATGTCTGATGTACTATCACACAGATGCAATAGCGGTAATAACCTTATTAATTAACTCCCTTGTCAATCATATTAGTTATAAGTGCTAAGCAATTGACACTATTTACCTTGGCATTTGCTTCTTGAAAGACATGGGTAGTGAGATGTATTTCTGATTATCTCACTACCTTGTCTTTCATGGAGCACTTGCCTATTCTTCATTCCAACCATCATCACCTATGTGTGCTTTAATTCAGTTGTTAATTTCTTCAGTGATATATTTTTACAGCCTGTGTAGGTCGGAGGAGTTTGTCAGTGCTCTTCAGAGTTGGCGGTTGTAGATATTCAGAACTATCACAGCCAGCTTTGATGAGCATTGATGGGCTGGAAGTCACCTGGTCAACTGGATCTGGGCAAGAAACTGAATGCTCATGCCTGTGCCATCAATTTGGTTGTGAAACCTGACTATCAACCAGATATCACAGCCATTTTGATGAGCTCAGTTGTGATCTAAACACCACACGTTTGTTTTTATATTATATGTACATTTTCTTTATTTTTTTTTGTTTTGTTATTATAATCATTTTACTTTTGTGGGTGCAATTTGTAGCTAATTAAGTGCGAATGCCTCAGCAGTCAATTTGGTTGTGAGGTCGTAAATATTTATACAGATATCACAGCCATTTTGACGAGTTGAGTTGTTCGTCGAATCATCACGATCTGCGGGAATTCAAACTCATAGATTTTGCCTTGCTCATCAGCTGGATGTGAAATGATGACTTCAGATACATATCACAGCCAGCTTTGATGAGCGAGGCGGAATCGACGATTTCAAGGACCTTGAGATGGGTGAAGTGCTGGGAATCCGTAAGACTTTGGTATGTTATGGCCCTCATCAGTTGGATGTGAAATGTATATGTGTATCATATCACAGCCAGCTTTGATGAGCGCTATGATGTATAATCAAATCAGTTCAAAACTTTTTTTTATCAATTTTACATTGTAACAAAGTTTTTTCTTACTAACACTGCATATTTATTGGTTTCATTGACTAATTGCGTTGTCTTTGGTTGCAGCTGATGTGCAAATTGGTCTCGTTAGTGGGAAGAGATGTGACTGAGAGAGTATTCTTAGATAGATTTCTAGAGTTGTGCGCGGATCAAATGTTTTATGTACGGAGGGTGTGCGCCGCCCACTTCGGTGACTTCTGTGCCGTTGTTGGAAAACCAAGCTACGAGAAGTTATTGGTAGGTCCCGTCTATGATCTGGGTGCATTTCATTTGATAATGGTTGTTTGTATTTTTTAGTTACCGGCTTTCATCAACCTATGTAATGATGATGCTTGGGGCGTTCGTAAAGCATGCGCAGATGTGGCGATGTGTGTGTCTTGTGCGTGTTCTCCAATGGCTCGTCGTAACCTCTTGGCGCCGGTTTATGTCAAGTTCTTGCAGGATAACAACCGCTGGGTGCGAAGCTCCGCCTTTCAAACTTTAGGTCCATTTATTTCTACTTTTGCCGATCCTCCTATAACCTCGCTGGCTTATAATAACATGGGCGAATTAGTTTTAATTAGTACTGATGGCAGTGAATTCAAGTAAGTTATAGTTATGCTTAATTACTTTCTTCTAACCACCCAAGCTCTCAATGATTTTCAATTAAATGCAAGTTCAAAATCAAAAAATATTAAATTTAACAAATTATATACATATTTATATATACAGATTAAGAACGATTATATATAATTTTCAGAATTATACAAAATAATATAAATTCATTTTAATTGATTTATAATTGACATGCAGATATATTATTATAAAATATTTGTTACAAGAGTTTTTGAGATCGAATTCTTGCAATATTAATTTCTTTGATGCTTCTGGCAGTATGCTGATTTTGTTTTGTTTGATTTAACTTTAATAATCATAGTAATACAGTTAGCACATTGGAGCCCTTTCTGTACGTTTCTGTAGGAATTAATAATTTACTCATATTTTTCATTTGCTTGTTTACAGAATTAATTCTGCCGTACCTTTAACTGAAGATGTGAAGCACATGTATTACATCCCTTGGGATGATGGCAAGTCGGCCGTAGAGGCAGCCTCTCAATTGTCTATGGAATATCCGAGTTACGATAAGCAGATGCAAGAAATCGCTGGAATGGAGGCCACCTCGAATGACATAGATAGCACCATTAAGAATTTAGTGGATATATTTCAAGTTGTTGGATCCGAGGATGAAATGCAGACGAAACAGCAGAACGTCGCCGAAGTAAGCGGCGAGCCTGCAATTAAGGATGATAAAAATGATGAGGAAGGATCGTTCAGTAACGTAAATATTGATGACGCCGACGATACGTATTTGGAGCATTGCGTAACCGACGATACAAAGAAGAACGCTGCATCCGATAATGCGAACTGTGAGCAGGGGGAACGGACTAATCTTGTAAATAATGCCGAGAAAGCAGCGGCTGGTGATAATGTAGTTAACGCGGAGAAGAAAGAGAACCAAATAGATTGTGATATTAGCGCAATTACCGAACAACTGACAAATGTCGATCTATCGAATGGTAACCAAGTGAACCAAAGCCTTAGTCAAAATGGTACAGAGGCGACTGAAGCGCGTGTAGATAATGGCAATGATAAAACGCCGACGGTTCAAGGTAAAGATGAGGATGGGGTGGATAATTTATACAACTCGTATAATTATTGGTATGTACCTCCAGATTTGCCTTTGGATCCAAGCATTGTAAATGCTCAAGAATTTACTACTGCTAATGAGACTGCTTTAAATGCATCGGATGAGGTAAACTACTCGTAACCGCAAGGTTTACACTATTAAATAAATAATACATTAAATACTATAGATTTCAACAATTTATTTGCCAAATACGAACTATATATTGAATTAATTTTAGTTTAAAAAAGTCGTAATTCTGGTATGGATTTCTCAAATGTTTTACCATCTATTTTATTTTTCGTTTTCTTTTAAATTTATCGCTTAGTTTTGTTTTTAAATATTTTAACAATGCCATTAAAAACTGGTTTATTTCATTCAAATATATTTTTGTTATGCATGCGTTTGCAATAGTTATATTTTTCGAAGTTTACAATCCGATATTTAATGAATCGTTTGTTCTTTAGCAATCCGACGCGAGTTTGAATGATACTTTCAACAAGCCAATGAACACTACTCACGTTTTGGATCACACTTACGTAAAGACGGATAGTTCATCAGGTATTCATTTTATTGTTATACATTTTACTCTTTATATTCATTTTGAATCTATTTTTAGATGATCTACCAGAACCCAACGCGCAATTGACTGAATTGAAGGAACCCCCTCAGCATATAGTGCCACAGCTGCTGATTGATCATTTTATTTCTATGACTGATCCGAACGTTTCCCTCCTTTTCGCTGATGATAACATCATTTATCACTGTGCCTATTCTCTACCAGCCGTAGCGTTAACTCTAGGAAGCAGCAATTTCCATTTACTGGAAGGCACAGTCAAATCACTGGCTGATAATATGCAGTACAAAGTTCGGAGGATTTTAGCTAGTAGTCTGCACGAGCTTGCAGAGATTTTGGGCCCTGAATCTGCTTTCACCTATCTCACGCCTATATTCAATGGTTTTATTGAAGAATTAGATGAAGTCAGAATCGGCATTTTAAAACATTTAGCACATTTTCTCAAGGTAATTATTACCGGAACAACTATATTTTAATTGTACTAACTTCTATTTCTTGTTTACAGTTGATTAGCCCGACTAAGCGATTGACATACCTACCTAGGCTCTCGTTTTTCCTGCAGCATCACTACAAACTGAATTGGCGCTTCAGGCACGAATTCGCAGAGCAGTTGCTGCAATCTGTTACTCTGTTTCCTCCAAGCGAGGCCTCCAAGCACATATCTAGAATTGCTCAAATTTTACTATACGATAAAGTAAGCGCTGTGCGCGAAGTTGCTTTGACGTTAGTATGCGAACTCGTGAAGCATATAGGAAGCGAGCCTGGATTGATGCCGGTCATGTTAGTGAGGTTCGCAGAAAAATTTGCTCATTCCAAGAAGTGGAAAATGCGACAGACCTTCGTCCTGCTCAGCGCTGAATTGCTCCAATCCAATGCATTACCAATGGAGCAATTCGCCAGCGAAGTGATGCCGCACCTCCTAGATCTAAGTTGGGATCCGGTAGCCAACGTACGATTAGTCGTTGGTAGAACCATAACGCAGCACATGATCAAAAATGGTAAGTTTTTCGATCATCATCAAATTACATATCCCATACGCCAAAATGATGCTACTTAGTCCGTGTTTCAGCTGAATTAATATTGATTACACCCTTTGACATATCTGATTCAAAATACTTGCAAGCAAATACTAAATTTATCAGTGATTCCAACGATAGTAACACGTTTTTTTCTTGTTTACAGAATATTTATTGGATCCGGAAAATCAACATAACGAAGCGATTCAAAAGGTTCTACAGAGATTGCAGAATGACAAGGATAACGATGTTAGACAATCTGCTCAATGCGAAGAAATAAACACAGATTCATCTTAACTGAACTGAATTTAAACATAACAGGAATTTACTCCTAACCTAATTTTAACATCGAACATATTTAAACTGCTTTTTTTTTAAATGTTGTTTATATATTTTTGTCTTGTTTTTAATTTATCAAAACATATTTTTTTAATTATCTTAACTTAATTCTTAATTCAACTCATTTTTTCTCTCTTTATGTCCCTTTGAATCGGTTCATGTATAATTTTGTGTGTAAATATTTATATTTACTTATGTACGACGATTACGAACGATGTGTAAATATTGTTTGCATCTTTGTAAAAAAAAAACATGCAACTTGCTAAAAGGAACTGCCTTTAAAATTCAAAATTAAAACGAAACGTAAAAAATAAAATGATAAGTGAAAATATTAAACCAATGATTTTATAAGTAATTCATATTATTGTTATTTACTGTATTATATGTATTTACAAAAGTTGGTTAAATAAATATTTGTAAATATTTAAAACTTTAAATTTTTAATTGAAAAGAAAATAAGTCTACAAACATAACGTTGCAATAATCAATGTTGGTTATTGTTTAGAACATCAACATTAAATTCTTTATTAAAAATATTAGTTTTTATTTCTCCTTGCAATATTTATTTGAAAATAATTTATGATTACATTTTTGTTATTTGAAAATTGGAATTTAATGATTCACAAATCTGATTGGCCTTACGAACGATGTGTAACTTTGTTAGGGTTAATAATTAGTAAATAAATAAATCTGATAAAAAAAAAATTTACTGTGAAATCATGGCTTGGAAGCAGCAGCCTAAATATCGAATGAGACAAAATTTTGGTAGCCATTCTCGTCATAAATTTGGTTTAGGTTATCCGTCTTACAAGTATATTTGGTTACCTATAGTAAAAACTCGTAATATTGAAAATTCAAATTCTAAATTTCATAACACGTTTATTATTTGTTTGTTGCTATAACCTACATTTTCAGTCTAGACGATTACATCAATTAACGAAAAATTAGAATTTATAATTTACATCCGTTGTTACTTTTTGAAACTATGATAAGTCTCAAACATTTGCATAAAGTTGTAATTTTACAATGCAAAATATAATATTTCTGTTCTAAATTTATTTAAAAAATTGATAGTCCTAGTAATCATATAAAAGATAAAAATTATTATTTTTTTTTGGAAAATTCTGCAGAATTACTATTAAACAAAAACTATTTTATTAAAAATAAATTAAAATTAATTTATTGCATATTCACGAAAACTCCTAAATACTTTATAAAGTATTTTAAAAGTTAATGAAATTTGAAACTAATTTATAAGTTTTAAGAAACTAAAATAAAAATGTCACAAAACTATTGATGCAGGATGAATGAAAGGCGAATATTTTTTATATATATTTTTATTACGTTTTTAATGTGTTTAATATAATTCAATGTAGGAAGTTAGGCAGGAGCCAATAATAATAATAACATAATACTTATTTCTAATATTTACACATTAATGAACACAGAATGTTCAAAATAATAATAAAATAACACATGGTTTATAATTATAATGAAAAGTATTTAAAAACTACCAGAAACAAAGAGAAAAAAAAAGAACAGAAAAAAACGTAAAACTGAAAGCACCATAGTTTC
Source organism: Nicrophorus investigator (assembly GCA_963457615.1). Lineage (NCBI taxonomy): Eukaryota > Metazoa > Arthropoda > Insecta > Coleoptera > Silphidae > Nicrophorus > Nicrophorus investigator. Next base: position 28,725,766 of record OY735142.1, read on the forward strand.
ATTGCTGAAGAATGTAATGTAATTAACAAATAGGATTATTCAATTTATAAATACGAAACAAAAAAAAAAAATAATAAGAGAGGAAAAACAAAAACATACATAATGTGTCTGCATACAAAAAACGTATTAGGCAATCGATTTTCTTTGTGTTTTTCTAAAGTACACAAGGGTAAAGAAACAAATAAAAAAAATAATAATAAACGATCAACAATGTAATTGGACGAAAGTGTCCACGCGCATCTCCATATTCATCGCAATATTTTTTTGTTGTCTTGTATTTGTGTTTGTTTGTAAACTGTACAGCATATATATATTTACAAATAATCGTCTAAATGAATTCTGAAAACGCTCCAAGAGAGATAGAGAGAGATAAATTGTTACAACATTACAATAATGTATTTTAAAATACGTTTTTTTTTCTTCTTCGTTAACTCCATCGAAACATTCAAAAATTCATTCACATTTAATATATTCATTTAAAAACGGTTATTTTAGCGTACAGTTGCGTGGGTTTTTTTTTTATTTTTTAGAGGGTGTAAATTTGGGGAGGAGGTTGTTTATGGGTATTATAGGTACAAACACTGTTATAACAAAACTAAGTCATGCACTTGATTACTGAATATATTATCCATTTGACGTTTGTGTGTGTATAGTCTCATAGTTCACAGTCAGCAGCAATTGAACTTTTGCTCGCCGATCTCTACATCTTTTTCTTCGGTGTCTCTCTCACATCATCCGCGTCGTCGTCTTCCGTCCCCGCTGCCTCCTCTACCGCCACATCCACACTACTCCTCGACATACAAATACTCCTGCTCTTCGACCTCCGCTGCCGCCGCCGCCGCCACCAACGCGATTTCGCGATTTATCGTTGCTGTGTCGGCTGAGGAGATTGGCGCGTGCCGCCTCCGCCCGCGCTCGTATTTTGAGTGGCCGGGCTGCTTCCGTTTCCGGCGGACATTTTCGAAAATGCCAGCAGTGTGTCGGGGAAATTCGGTGGGGTTGCGGGCGTATTACAAGGTGTCATCACTTGCTGCAAAATCAACAACAATTTATAAACATCATCAACAAAAAATTTCCAGAATTTTCAACAATACACTAATTATTCATTTCTTCAGATTTAAAAAAAAATGATTAAACAAAATCAACCAAATTTTTATCATTTTAAGTCGTTATTTGTTGAAATCGTATTTGTCTTCTTCAAAGTTTCGTCCTCACGAATTGTGCAAATTTTGACTATAATTTTACTTGCACAGTTTTTTTTTGATCAATTTTGGTAAATTATGCGAATTACACTAAATTCTTCGTTCAATGAACTAGATTTCCTAATTATGTTTATTTTTCAGGAATCTCAAAATACAATAAATATTTTGATTCCAATCGAATTTATATTATTGCCAAATAATAGTTATTCCACAAACATGTAACAATTTGGGACTTAACTCTCTTAGCATTTGCAAACTCTAATTAATCTAGTTTCTTAATCTTCAGGAAGCATGTTTTATGGATCTACTACACCATTTTATCAATTTTAAACTTTTTTTTACAATGAAATCTTCTTTGGTCTGGAAACTTTTCAATCTATTATATTGTTATTATAAATACCTGTCCGAAATGTGACGCCGAACTGGGAATTGCAGCCTCTTGGAAGAATATGCTTAAGGCGGTCTGAAACGAAATAAAAGATATTTGAAAATCAATACTTCCATAAAATCACAAACGATTGCCGTGAAACGTGTGTTTATTGTACGACGAAACTGGAAGTGCTGCCTATCAAACTAGTAAAACCCATCATGGTTCATGGTTTAAACTTGTAGCATCGCACGAGATTGCAGCAACGCTTTTATTCTTGTGCTCGCATCAATTGAAACCATTGCGTTAAAACCTCCTCAAGAAATAACGTGTAAAGAGCCGATAGAAAAGATTACTAATTTCCTTCGCTAAGAGTAAACAAAGACTGCTGTAATTGATGGTATTAAAATACAGTGTAAATATTTATTTATTTCTCACGGAAATCAGCCAATTATTCTAATTCCAACGAGCTTCCTGTAAAGTTGACTTCATTAAAGTAACGACACATTTTCATGGAATTAATTGAATTTTCGTATTACAAACTTATATTACTTAAGTCAACTCACATTATCTTCACATTATGAAAAGTAATAATACTTTTATTTTAATTAAACGTTGAAATTTTAGTCCTTCACATTAAATTACGATAACACATACAAAAAAAGTTTATTTGTTCATGTTTAAACTTATCTATTCAAAACTCCCAAACAATTAAAGATTTTACATGTTGCAATTGTAAATTATAAATTTTTTTTAAAAATAATTCTGTCGTATTAAAAACCATTGTTTAGGAATATATTTAAGGTCAGTAAATCTGAGACAATATATTACAATAATCTCAAAATGTATTTTATGAATATGTTACAGTTCGAACAGAAGTAAATCCACAAAAAAGTGTTAATTTTAATTTGTTGTTTAAGTAACGTACAATATTTTCATTTGCTATAAAAAAACATGTAGCAATAATTACAACTGCCGATTCCTGCAAACGAAAAAAAAATATTTCCAATTATTCCTGAAGTACCTCAAGGAAATGTACTTGGACCCACGTTATCTTATCTCCGCATCGAATCTACGAATTTGATAATAGTAGTTGATTGCACTACGTTAATATTAACTGTTATTGTGGAACAGTGACGTATTTGCAGATAAAGAAACCGAATTGACTCCAGTAACCTTTCCACCAAACCGTTCAACTTTAAATAACAAAGAATCTTTACCCAAACATAATGGAAATGTATGAACATTGAGACTTAAATCCAGAAAACTGAATTCACATTTAAAAAACGTTTAAGTTAATAATTTTATAAATTAACTTATTTACAAAGTTTTTAATAAATTTTATACACAAGAACATAAAGTATTTTAAAAGTTACATTTCGAAGTGAAAAATATCAAATTTATTTAAAGCTAATATTTGTAACATATATTTTTTTTACACATATTTTTCTATATGTAATATATTTTATGTTTAAGCGTTGTAAAACAAAGTATTCGTTTATGTCCATCGAAATCAAGGGTAATTGCATCGATCAATGTTCTATTTTCAGTATAAACTGCTAGTTAACATACAAAATTACAGAGTGGAAGTAATATTTTGAAAATACGCGAAATATCATCATAAAATCAATATTAGAATTATAAAATGAAATTTTCGTTCTATTATTTTACTTTTAATCAATTTATAGAGTTTATTAATGTTGGAATAGTTGGAATCAATATTGTCTGTATATTTAATAATATTGATTTCCCCAATAATATAATTTCTTTCAGATGGAATTGTACTTGTACTAAATTTACTAAACTTGAAATGTAAGCTGCAAATGATGACGCATTTGCTTAAACTGAAATAATTCTGTATTATCTTTATTACATGATGAACAATATATTGTACTGAGAAGACTAAGATTCTGTATCACTTGGAAACAATAATAGATACAAAACACGTAGAGATAGTGGTAGGTTTTTAACCCGAAAGCACTATCTCCAAACTAATTATTACTGGCGTCTCTGACAAAAAAAATGAGGCAGTAGCAAAATCTTCCCGCAAACATACACCAAAAAAGTGGAGCGTTATCAGACGATGTCTGTATGATAACGAAAACGTATGTAATTTCTATATTTACTACACATAAGTGTTCACAACAAATACATTATCCATTGTTTACTATTGCGGACGCAGCCGGATCGCGCTCCAACATGGATAGTGTTGAGAAGAGATGAGATTGAAGGTGGAGAAGATTTCATTTTCGGTCCCATGATGGAATCTCGCTAATTGAGTTAAAAAAAAACTTATTGAATTTTTCTATTATCGGCGTGTATATCAATCTATTGCCGCTGATATCAACAAAATAAACTTACGGAACGAAAGATGAGAGAAAATAAATAAAATGGAATAAACGATCGCATGACTTTTTGATTTCGGTTTCGTTTGTTTATTTACCTGATCGCGTGTTAAATGCGAAAAAAAATAAAATAGTTTCTACCTGGGTCTAATAGGTAGATCGACGGTGGTTTGCGTATGGCACATTATTAGTGTTATTTTATTTTTTTTTCTCACTCGTTATTTCGCATTTGCAATGGATTCATGTAGAATTTTCGATATCAGAAATCGAACAATCACACACACACACACCAACATTTCTCTCTCGCACATGCACACCCACCTTTTTATCGTAATGAGATTTCTCGCTGTGTAAGACACACAAATATATAAATAAATAAATTCGTTCAATGCCACGACAATTGCAATCTCGTACGCTGATCTCGAAATACAAGTACACAACTCAGAAACCGAAAAAAAAAGATAACAAGACGTTTGTTCGTTGCATAAATCTATATAGTATTTGTAACTCCACTTTATAATCAATATATTTCTTCATTTCATCAAAACTCTTATTCGTTTTCAATATAATCATGCTACAACATATAACAATTAAAGCCGGACAATCATATGATAGAATTGGTCTAAATTTGTACCAGAAGAAAATAACATCAAAGATCATAAAAATGTGGTTGAATCAGTAGGTTTCGATGAAGAGAATGTTAGAAGATTTTGAAAATTTATTAGCACGAATACAATGAAAATGAGAACGAAATTACTGCCAAAAAGATTTGAAAAGTTGTTTGAATGAAAATGTTTCTAATTCAGGGAGAAGTGTTAAATACAATCAGTCAGTGAATACATAGAAAAATAAGTAAATAATATGAGTTTTCACTTTGTAATTTAACTGTTTCTTTAAAAAAATATTGTTTCTTTGCTTTTCTGGACACGAAATTCTCATAACGAAGTAATTTCGATAATCGAGGTGTAACTGTATTAACTACAGCTCATTTTTTGTAATTTATTTTATAAAAATGCTGTAGTTATTATAGAGACTTTTAATATACTTTCAGTAAAAATAAGTGTACAAAAATCAAATAATTAAGACAGATTTAAAAACTATGTGGTTGATTTCGTTTGAATGAGAACTGAGATTTTTCTTCCGCTCTTGGGGAGAAAATTCATGATTCATTTTATATGCTGTAGTTATTATAGAGAGACTTTTAATATAATTTCAGTAAAAATAAGTGTACAAAAATCAAATAATTAAGACAGATTTAAAAACTATGTGGTTGATTTCGTTTGAATGAGAACTGAGATTTTTCTTCCGCTCTTGGGGAGAAAATTCATGATTCATTTTATATGCTGTAGTTATTATAGAGAGACTTTTAATATAATTTCAGTAAAAATAAGTGTACAAAAATCAATTATTTAGACAGATTTAAAAACTATGTGGTTGGTTTCGTTTGAATAAGAACTGAGATTTTTCTTCCGCTCTTGCGGAGAAAATTCATGATTCATTTTATATGCTGCAGTTATTATGGAGATTTTTAATAAAATTTCAGTAAAAATAAGTGTACAAAAATCAAATAATTAAGACAGATTTAAAAACTATGTGGTTGGTTTCGTTTGAATGAGAACTGAGATTTTTCTTCCGCTCTTGGGGAGAAAATTCAAGATTCATTTTATATGCTGTAGTTATTATGGAGATTTTTAATAAAATTTCAGTAAAAATAAGTGTACAAAAATCAATTATTTAGACAGTTTTAAAAACTATGTGGTTGGTTTCGTTTGAATGAAAACTGAGATTTTTCTTCCGCTCTTGTAGAGAAAATTCATGATTCATTTTATTTGCTGTAGTTATTATACAGACTTTTAATATAATTTCAGTAAAAATAAGTGTACAAAAATCAATTATTTAGACAGATTTAAAAACTATGTGGTTGTTTGAATGGGAAATGAGATTTTTCTTCCGCCCTTGAGGAGAGAATTGAAAATGCCCACACGTTATATGCTGTAAAAAGTCTGGACAGTGCCCGCCCGACGCAACAAAATAAAAATGAGGGCACACACATACAATGCCGTCCTCGACGAGGTAACTGAGCAAACTCGTAAAAAAAGCTATCTACCTATCTAAATGTTTACTCGTGTTTATTTTTTCTCTTCAATTTCGTTTCTTTAACATCGAATGAATTATTGAGAGAATCGCACGAAAGGCAAATACTCAAATTACCAACGATTGACGTATGATGCACGCCCAGTGTTTTCCAATTCCGGTATTAGTATTGTGTTTCTATGGTAATTTGAGGCAAACGTCAGTTTTGTATTCGTTTAAAGTTGAAAATACAGTTGATTTTAGTTTGAACTTATCCATTCATACATTTCAGAGATTTTCGTGTAAAAAATATAAGAATAAAATTGAAGTTGAAAAATATATATTTCAATAATTCACCTACATAATTATTATATTAATAAAAACTTGGAATTAAATAACATGAAAGTTATAACAAATTATTTGTATAAAGTTTTACGTTTCTTTAAAAAAAAAACTAGAAAATGCTAAAACTAAAAGAGTATTTCAGCATTTCCTCACTTAAACTAAAGTTGACAGATGTCATTTTGGAACTTAATAAAATATATTTTGTCTTAATACGAAAAATAAATTTAAGCAAATTAATTATTTCTAATTGTATTTTGGTTGAAGTTGAAAAAATAAATTAATTGTTTGTCCCAATTACAGAACATTTCCAATTTTGAAGAAATATTTATATTAAATCGTTAATCAAACTTAAGACAATGAAATTAACACATTAAAATGAATCATGTAAAAATTGTTCATAGAAAATTATATATTTTTTAAAATCAATTACGGAGTTTTTTTTCAAAATAATATGGAAAACTTGCTCAAACCAATAATTTTTTTTTATATAAATAAATTGTTTAATTTCTTTCTAATACTAAGTTAGTTAATATTACAATTTATTTAATAGGCATATTAGAAATATCAATCAAATATAATAATATATATATACGTTTTGAATGAACTTTTTTGGTTGATTTACATGAAATTAATTACATTTGTTTATCATTAATATCAAAACAACATAAATAACAGATTTAGCACCAGTTTGGTTTAAATTAGTAATTAAGATACAGTGAATAATAAATAGTAATTGCAAATGCCGTGGCAATTCCATTTCAAAGCACCAACTGCAAAGTAAGTCATTCGGAATATTCAAATCGGTCGAGAGTATGGAAAAAAACATGTATAAATATCGAATGTTGAGAAATCCGCGCAGAATCTTAAGGTCAAGTTTAAATACAAATCTATATGCAACCGCTTTAATGATAAACAAAATATGATTTCTGTCGATATAATTCTGATTAATTAATTAATTATGAAAATACACAAATTTAAAAAATATGTATTTTCTTGTTATTAGTGGCAAAAATTGTATTTTCTTTTTATTATAAAATATTTTGATGTTAATCTTTGAAAATTATCCAATATTGAATAATTTATTCGAGAAATTAATTACAATTATAACGATTAGTTTTCAGATAAAAAAAAAATAAAATAGTTAATAAAAAATTAATAATTTACAAGTAAAAACTTAAAGCTGAAAATTATTTTATTTTTATAGAAAATTATTTTATTTTTATAGAAAATTAGTGTTTTTTTTTTGTACATAAATACTCGAAATAATTAATTCATAAATGCGGAAACTATCTGAACATAATTCAGCCGAGTATGACAATGCACACGTAAATAATGTTGAAAGAAAGAAAAGAAACAAGAATTTTGTTGAAATAATAAAAATAATAACAACAATTTCCGAGATTATTGACACCGGCGTCTGTGTTCTTACGCTTCGGCTTTAAATTGCATTTAATTAAACGCGGAATTAAATCCCATAATTTTATATTTATAGCAGACCGAGCGGAAAACGCAATTAGCGTTATATGAATGAATGTAATTTCCACCTAGACAACATTTTTTTTTCCTGCTTCTTCTCTTTCTCTCAATTATTATTTGTACAAATTTGATATTTTCGATTTCATGCAAAAATAATAAAAATTAAATTAGTTTATGTGCATATTTACTAATATAATTTATATCGTTGTTAACCAATGAGTCGCCTTTAATTTTTAATGACAGCTGTCACTTTCTGTATATTCTCGTTTAAAAAGAGGATTGACAAACTCTGACTTGATTGATTACAATCGACGCTAATTATTAATTTCTTATTTTAAAACTAGACTTTAATAGTTTAAATTGGCTTATGTGTACATTAACCAATATCATTTAATATTCCATTTTAAAACTCGTAAAATAATGAACGATTTTGTTGGTAAATGTGCATAAAATGAATCAAAGTATTAATTGTGAATTTTTCGTTTTTTAATTGATGTTTTGCAAGAGCGATTCGAACGTTCTGGTAGGATGTTGGAGCATTGTTTAATTTTCAAGTGGAAAAAGGTCAAATTTATCGTTTGAACTTGTATGTAAAATATGCTGATAAGATTCGCTTAAATCCTTGTAAAACACAAACGCTCTCCCGTACAACATACACACAATCACTCATACGAATGAGTGTTCGGGTATTTATGCTTTATTTGAATTAAAAATTGAGAACTGCAAATTTTTTAAACAAAAAAATTTAAAAATTCCGGAAAAATTAAATCGGTTTCTCGTGCCGAGAATTCAGCATTTAAAATGCATATTTGGGGAATTAATTCGGTAATAAAAAAAAATAACTGTTCACGAATATTTAAAGAGAAATAACAGACAAAATCAATGAAGTTTTCGGATTATGGACGACCTTGGATGTGAAGGACGTTACGTTTTCCTCAAAAAAAAAAATCTTCTCTCCTAACGAAATCGCGAATGTTTTGGGATCGGATAGCTGATAGAAACTGGTTCCAATCTTTGTACGAACGAAGGAACGCAGTCTCTGGTCTAGTTGTTCAGTAGAACTTTCTTACGTGCTACGCCTTGCAACGCTTATCGCCAGAGAGATCAGAAGACCCCGTATGTAACATTGGGGGCTACAGATCACTTTTACGTTTTCTACAAGGCGCATTCCTTCTGGTTCGACGATCGCCTTTTTGCTAACATTCTTGTTTAGGTTCAATTAATCTATCGATTACGCAGATTTCCGCCGTCTTCAAAATAATATTGACGTTAGCTGCGCTCTCTAACGTCACGACTATCTTAATACTTATTTTCATTCAAAGTAGTATTTCGATGCCAAAACACACGCATTTTTTTTATTTTGATATGAAACTATTTCTAAGGAAAGTTGTATATTTATACACTTTTTTTTTTTTTGAAAAATGACAGTCTAGAATAAGCTTTATTCTTAGAATAATCATGACTTATTCAATCTTCGTTTAATTTTAAACTACTAAGCAATCATTGTCAAGTACTTGAAGTAACAGTAAACTATGAAAAAAAAGTCTTAATAAAACATCTCAATTTATGCAAATTTACATTTGAACCCATTAAAATAGTTTAAAAATGTCGTAACACTTTTACTACTGTTCTGTGATGTTTTTTTTTCTCGTTTGCATATAAATACCTAATAAATTACGAATCAATAACATAAATGTCAGAAATTTAACATTAACTAAAGAAATGTCAAAAAGTGTACATTCATAATGAAGCTTCGATATAACGAAGTACGCAATTTCAAGCAAAATATGACCTGAAGAATGTAACAATTAAAATATTAAAAATGAAGTTATACATCGAAAATATCGATGTTAGAAAATTGTTGAATAAAGAAATTTTGTTTGAAACAAAGACAAAAAAAATCAAGACGATATTAAAGAAAATATTGTCAAAAAAATGATATTAACCAAAGATTTTGAATTTTTTTTTAATGAAAATTATTTTGATTTAGAAAAAACTGTTATTGTTAAATTTGACTGTTTATGTAATAAAACTTGTTTGAAACGAAGACAAAGAAAATCAAAGAAAATGTAGTCAAAAAAATGCCAAAGATTTCAAAAAATGTCATTGAAATTTTTTCTTTGTGAAAATTATTTTGAATTAGGAAAAAGTGTTATTGTTAAATATCACAATCAACATTTTTGAAATGTGATTTTTCACTTTATACTGATTTGACTGTTTATGTAATAAAACTTTTCATTATTTACAACAAAAAAACATATTTTAGACATAGTACATTTACCTCTGAAAATTAAGTTTCACTCCACAAACTATGTTAGAAATTATAAATTTCTATATATCTAAGAAATATAATTGTGATTATATAACATTTTCCTTCAATATCATCATTGCTTTTAACCGATTTGTTAGTATCTGGGTTCATTACCATATCTACAGTTTCACTATCAGTGATTTGAGGCGCACCGACAATATTTATATTCTCTTCAACATCAAGTGAGTTGACTACATGATAAAACAAACATTTTGAGTATTTTATTTAATTACTCGCTAAAAATAATTTCATTCTCAAGAAATAAATTAAATTAATACATTCGTTATAAATTTTATGGAAGAATATTCTTTACATAAATTTTGTCTATTAGATAAATCGCATAATTTAGTAATGTGATCTATATTTATAGAAAATGATAAGACATGAACGTAGAATATAAAAACACTATTTCTAAGAAACGTGAATGAAAAATTTTATGCTAGAGCACAATGCAACCTCTGTCATCAGAAGATACTTGGTTTTCTTTGCAGAAACGGAAGTTAAGGAGGATCTATGGCCGACTACAGAAAAGGGGACAAGCACAATAGCACTTTAAAAACCATAGTACTTCAATGATCAAAAGAACATCTCTCACAGTAATAAAAAAAAGGGAAGAGCTCATGTAAATGTTAAAAATATTTAATTATAATATTTCAAGTTGAAAACTACACAGTTTTTATTGTTAATATTCAATATATCAAAGCCTAAATTAAATTTAACTAGCGATAATCTTTGATTGATTATTAATAAAAGTGATTTACAACCTTTTGTTGACACACTTGAACCTATAGTTAAACTTTTTAAATTTCAATCTAAAATAATTGATGATATTTAAAAAAAAATCGTAGTACAACTAACATCCTCTCGTGGCAAATAGTTTGGTGTAAAATAATTTATATATGATAATGCAAATTTGAAAAACATGAATAGAAATCAATGATAAATTTTGAATTTCTAAGTTTGTGTTTTATGTCTGCTTTTTAAGGAAAAATGTCAAATATTAAGTTAACCTAAGACATGAAAGGAGATCAATGTTTAGAGATGTTCAGAATTGTAGATAAAGTAACGAATGTTCTTTCATTTCTAAGGAATTTCTTATTGAAAGCGATGATGGTAGTACAATTTGTTAGATCGGAATGCGCCGAGTTATTTAAAATTTAGATTTTACGCCTCGAAAACTGCTACTACCAGAGTCGATCGTTCGAGAAGGATGAAGAGTGGTGCACAAGAGCGATTTCTTTTCCACTATGTATTTTACAATTTGTCACATTGGAAGTTGACGTCAGAACGGTGCAATTGACGGAATTGCTTTGAAATCTTTGTTTGGTTTTATTTAGAACGGCGGGTTTTGAGATGTCGTTAGTTTCGAGTATAATTAGAGCTATGATGGATGGCAGAAAGGCGGCGAATGCACGAGTCTGAGCGTGGATCTGCCAATTGTTTGGGATATTGACCTTCGCGCGTGTTTTAAAAATGAAACTCGCTCGTGAAGTCATCATAATCATCAACTAAATGCGAAAGTTCAGGTTATTTAACGCGGAAAACAAATATTTGCAGGATGTAAACAGCGCGAGTGGAAGTTAATTTTATTGCGGATGGAGACAATGCACAATTGCATTTCGGTAGGAGTGGAGAGGACGAAACCAACCGACAATAAATTGATGATGTGATGAGTATAAGGTACTTGTAGTTTATATTTTTAAATGTTTCCTTATTGCCTCCGTGTGGGATCATCGTCAATGGGCCAAATTCATGGGTGCATCGAGAGTATCGAAGAGGTGGAACCGGGAGGAGGATTACCTAACAGCTGGTCGCCCACTTAATCTCTCCACTATAAACACAATAAAATAAACAGACGCACGAGTAGCTCATAAAATTTGAATACGTCCGTGCCTCAGTTTACCTGCGGTCGAGCCAATTCCATTTAAAAATACACACACACACTCTCTCGCAGCAGCAGCAGCAGCAGCAACAAAGAGGAAAACATAAATAAACAAAGAGGCGCCACCGGGTCTTGTTATGTAAGAGATCTCGCGGCTACAAGTCGGGACGACTTCCAAATAGCTTCAGCTGCCGCCTCTGGACGGCCACGAGCGAACGGTGGACCAGAATCTATTTAAATTCGTCTACAATACACCGAACTTGTCGGCCAAATAAACATGCGACTATCCAGGAATTCACTCTACCCGCATATATATATATTTATATAATACCATTCTTGCTCCCATCATCCGCATCCTCCTCCGCGCATAAATCCTCATTTAGTCGCATCCCTATTTACGAAGCCTCGCCTCTCTGTAATTATCCAACCCAGAGACACACAAAGGCGCAAACACGTACTCGCAGCGAAGAAGAAAATAAAACATTAGTCTAAATAATTTATAACGTTTTTCGTATTTACTATAATCATACCACAGCGTGGCATCATCTCTCATTTCTTTAACCTCGTAGATGTAAACACTCAGTAATTCGAGTTAAGGTTTCGAGTATGAAGATTTATGAACTGGTAAACCTTGGCTAAAATACAAACATCCCGCACTTCCTCGGCGGTGAATTCGAGGAAATGAATGAACCTGAATGAGAATTGTAATGTAAACAATTTATGACCTGGTAAACCTTGGTTAATACAATAGGAATCATTGAAAGAAATTTCATCCTCAACTCGATAATGTAGTCTATTATTATTCGTCACATTATAAGAATGTAACAGAAAAATATCTAAAACTTAATTATATCTTGTCTAAATTTGGACTTATCCAAAGTGTCGATTGAAAACAAATATAATTATTAATTTACAAACAAATATAATTACTAAAGCTTTTAATAAATTAGTAATTATTGTAAGTGCAATAATTAATGATTCGTTTATATTGAAAATTCCTTTAAAACCAAATATTTCAGTGTCACACAAAAGTCTTCCTCCTTTAACAAATGAGCGGCGCTATGTCGCGAGGAAGATATAGGTCGAAAGTGGATGAGAAATTTGGATAAATGGGATAGCACTTAGGAATATGAGGGTCTCCTCTATTTATCTTGGCGAAACAAAAAGCACGTTAAAAATAAGATTGATATGTATTTTCCCAGGAATTTATTTAAATAAATAGTAGGCGAAAATAAGTGTAAAACAACCCAATTGTTTATAATATAATTTTTTGACACTTTGATATAAATTTGACATTGACAGCTGTTATTTAGGGACCCAATAAACATATAACAGTTGAGAATCGCTGAGATAGATGATGGTAGATTTAAATTTTAAGATGATGTAAGAAAACATTATTTAAATAAATGTGATGAATGATTAAAGATTTAACGGTTTTTGTAATATGTTTATTTAAATAATTTTTTAGATAATTTTTGCTTGAAAATTTAAATACAACGTTATGTACATATTAAACCATTATTCATATTTCCATTGTTACATATCATCGGATTACGTCATTGGACAATGCAATTTTATAAATAGTTTATTTTTTTAAAACAAACAAAATTTTTCATTTAATTCAAAAAATTAAAACTCCAAATTGTATCTTTTAATTCCTCTTCATGATTTTAACATAAATAATTATTATAATTATGAAAAAATATTTACTAAGATTAGTATTTCTATTATGACGAAATATTACACTTAAATATATTCTATATAAAAAAAAGTTTTCATCTTCAAGATACATTAACAAACAACTTAGAAAGAATGTTCCGAGTTCATCAAATAACTTTTGAATTGAATGGAAGGAGCGCTTTTACATCTCCAATTTTTCATTTGTGTTTCAAGAAGATATGCATAGCACTTAGACTGTAACCCAAAGAAGCGAACAACTTGGTAAATAACTCTTTTTCTTAACGATTGGTGGAGCTCGCTTGTTGGAGGGAATCCAAAGAAAGTTCAAAGTCCAAACGCGACGACCGTCTGGACGGATACGATAACACACATTTTTCCATGCAGTCGGTTAGTTCCATCTGGTAAATAATAATCGCGAAACTTTATTGATTATTCATCGCGGAGACAATCTTTTCAACAACAAAAAAAAAAACGATTATGCATTCCACGTGTGTGCACCTTTCATAATAGGAGAAAAAAAAGAAGAAGGAATTCCCGGGAATCAATCTGCATCGATTCAAATAGCAAACAAACAACAATACAATCTCGGATTGTTCGTAAATCCATTCAAAGTTTTTTAACGTGAAATTCCCACATGTCTTCGGTTCAAGCTACGTTTTCAGTGCGATAATTTCAGTACACAATAACGTATGAATCATCATACGCTCACCAAAAACAAACTCGACGTTTTAATTTTATTTTTTCAACAGCTTTATCTTCATTCCCTCATTATGTTAAGCCATGCTTAAACACAGCGCTCGTTTAATTTCAACAGTTTTCATTAAAATAAAGTAAAATTTATCATTTATATTCTTGATTCGTCAGAAAATAGTACAACGAAACCAAAGATTTCTTCTTGAAGGGTAAATAGTGTGTTGTTGTTACTCATGGATATTTCCCTCTCGCTGTATAAGATACAAAAAATATATATGAATCAATGCCAGAAGCAAAGAGCTGAGTCAATAAGATTTCCCATTGAACGTTACATTTTTTCCGCAGTTGCATGCAAACTATTTCATTTGAATAAATCAATATATAATGTTGTTGTTGTTGTTCCAACTCCTAATACGTAAAATACTCTCAACTTATCCGTTTGTTTCTTGCTCTAATCCGTGCCTTAGCTTATCTGGAATATTTAGAAGGAAAACGGCGATATGAAACAATGAACTTTGCGAATTTTTCGCAGCACGTGTTTCGAGTCACGGCTGCTGCAATCTAAGAGAGATAAGGTAGGTAGCAAAAGTCCCTTAGGGCTTTATGCTCGGTTCACGCTAGATAGACTATCTTTCGATCTGTATTAATGCCCGCACTTTCTCTCGTATAGATTTCTTTGAAAAAATGTAACAAAAACCCATTTTGTTGCGCCAACACCTTTCTATCATCATCTGCGGTCGGATTCTCGCTAAACCCTACACACAGAAAAAATAGAGAGCTTTTTTAAACCCCTAATCCTATTTTCCTAAACTTGCTACAACTGGATTTGTCATAATGACGTTTTTGTGTACGTTGACAATTCTATGATGGAAATAATATCGGATTTCCTGTGGTATAAACACAACATAGATTAATTGTGTCGAAAGACTTCAATAAAGTTTATCATGAAATTTTCTACATATAATTCAATTATCGCTCATAATGAAGTAAAAATATCTGTATTAATATTATGCAAAATTCAATTCCTTTGAGAAATTCCTGGAATCCAGGAGATGCTTCAAACATGAAAAGATGATTAATGTTATGAAATTGCAAAGTCACTTTTGCCATGAGTAAACTTTGCACATCTAATACCAAGTTTTCTAAGAGGTGGATAATTTTAAAACTTTTAGATTGCACTGAATGAATAATATCTTTGTAATTAACGTTATTATATAATTCGTATCTTACTTAAACTATGATGCTTAGAATTATGTAAACTTGAGATTATATAATGTTAAGTTACACAAATTAAAGACTAGTAAATATTATATAATCCGTACTTTATAATCAATTTTTAATTATATTTAACAGAAAATAGTATTACAAAGTATTTCATAGCATTTAGCAATTTAATATTTTTTATCACCAACGTAGATAAAATATAAACAAATAATGATTATTTTTATTCATTCATAACTAATATTTCTAATAACAATAATGAAGAAATTCTTGATAATTTTCGTTTCATTCATCTTTCTGAATGTCAATACAAGATTTGAAAAGTACGGAATTTTTCAGATTTCACTTTTAAAAAACATCATTAAAAAATGTTTTGGTTTTCACAAGAAATTACAAAAAAAAAACACGTGTGACGTTTCGTGATGATTACTGGACTTTGTACTAATAATTCGATATTGAATTTGTGTGTTTTGGTAATGTTATCGATTCGATAAAATATTTCAAAATTACTACATTACATATTCATGAAAAAAACGCCCTTTTTTCTATAAAATTAAAGCAATTTGATCATTTGCACAGAATTAATTATTTTGCAATTAGTCACAATGGACTTCGATCAATAGTCATCTTTCATGAAAACGTTTTCATTTTAAGAATGCATAATGCATGTAATTACAGTACACCATTTCCTCTTTGCTTAATGGATTTTAATTATCGATTCCCGATGGACCGTCGTATTATTTGCAAATTTTTATTGGATTGCGGCGTGAATCGTAAAACAGTAATCATTTTGAATTTGACATATTATTCTCACCGTTCATTAATATTAAAAAAAAGTAAATTATAATTAAATCACGAATATTACGTTGTAAACAATTGTTCTTTACCAGATGTTGTTTATGAAGATCAGCTGATTGCAACAGGAACATTAAGTAATTGAAAATGGTTGAAATAATGGTCAAAACAATTTATAGTTGGAAACGGGGCAATGGATGCGATATGTGATGTTATTTATGCTGTATTGATTCTACATCAATAACAACCAATCATTGCAAATGTACATTAAAATAGAACGTTCATAAATAATCTTTCATATTTGTATTTTTACTTATGTTATTATTATAATAATATTTTTATGAATTTTAGAATCAAATGATATACTGAAAATTACAGTTTATATACATAAATAAAAGTTAAATATGACAGCTGTCACGAAGCGTCAGTGCGTCAAAATTGAAACATTATTTGTTAAATTTCTGAAATATTTTCTAACGAATATAAAGTAATTCTTAGTATATTGAAGTTAAACTTTTATAGAAATGATATCATTGAAGCACCGCCCATGAAAATATAATATTCTTAGTTGGCAAATGAAGATGCAAATTTGATTTAAATAACAGTAATATGAAAGGATGAATCATCGTGCACGAAGGAAGCACACTGTAATAAGCAAGAAACATGTTGTATTCAATTTTGGATGAAAATACGAAACGTAGCTGCGGCATATCATCGCAATGCACCCGAACAAAGGTGATATGCTTGGTGGTCTTTGGAAAGTGCAGAGCGTGCTGCTGCGACACGTCGAAGAAAAACATTCTTCATTCCGAGTGCAGCAGACGCGGCTCGACGGGTTGAAAGAGTCGCGGATTTTTCCTCGTCCTCTTGCTGCAACGAGATTTTCTGCTTATGGATGCAGCGAGCAGCAGCAACAGCCATTGTTGCCGTTCGCCTATTGTTCCAGAAAGCGTTTAATTCGCTGCTTCCATTAATCATCGCGTCTTTTTATAGACGCGTTTAGTAAAATGTCTGAAATATCTATTTTAATTCTAAGAAAATGAAGATGGAGCGAGTGAGCAAGAGAGGTGAAGATGCGCCCGAAAATAAAACCGATTACCAGAGAAAGAGAGGAGAGAGTCCGTCCGCCTAAACCTGTTCTCTCCCCAGAGCATCAATATGAATTACATATTTGTCGCCGGATGCTTGCGCCAAAATTGAAAATAATGTCTGGACGAGGATCTAACGCGCGTCGTCCCTAGCAACCCTCGATTTAATCCAAGGCCGTCGCGATGTTTGTTTTCCTCTCTTTCAACTCATCCGGGGGGCTAGGATATCCGGAAGGAAGTTGTTTTGCTTTTGCAGTCAGCCGAACCGTATTGATTTTAAGTGGCAATTACCAATTCACGAATTCGACTAATGATTCAATATCGGGGCGTGCGATTAATTATTGAGCGGCGGCGGCGTTTATCGATTTCGTAAACAAAAACAAACCGCAAAACAATAACACGGAATGTTTTTTTGTTTTGTTTTTGTGGACCTGGTCTTCGCGATACCCAGAAAACATTTATTGAAGTGCATGAGTAATGCATCAAACATTATTTATGTTTCGCAATATCCGAGTTTATTGATTTTGCAAAGCTTCTGCAAATTAAAAAAAAATCATTTCATCTCCGATTCGAACAATAAATATTATGTTGTATTACTATGGAATAGGCAATAAACTAATCAGTTAATTACAAAAAATGTGTTAAAAATAAGCGTTATTTGTGTACAATGGCAGGGAGCCAATGTTTACATTCCTTACTATACATTTTCCAAAATCTGTTATACAACAATTCGTTCATTGTGTAAAAATTATATATTAAAAACTGAATTTTATTTATTTATAACCTAATCCTAGAAAATATTTAACTATATAATAAGAAAACTAATAAAAATGAAAATGATGGTTACAATATTATAACTAAATATATCTTTAGTCCTCGATTAAAAGTGGTTCATCCTTCGCGTGTTTCTGCATCATTTCGATACGTTAAACATGCTTTCCTTCCTTTTGTATCTCGAGTCCATCCTTAACACATTTTTGGTTCTGCCTGCAGCATTATGTCAGGTTCATTCACAAAAAAAAAACTTCAAGAATTGAAAGTCAATATCATAATTTCACAACGTTCTGAATATTGTAGATTCGAAGATTAAATGTATTTATTTTAGTAACGATTACAATTGTTTTAAAGTTACATAAGAGATTAAATACAATAAAAGCTGTCAGAAGTTTTTTAACAACAAAAATAATTGTAAATATTAAGTAGTTTACTGTGGAATTAAAGCTATTGTTTAATATTTGTATTAGTATAGTGTATATGTAATATTTTTTTTGTTTCCTCATTTTATTTTACAATAAAAGTGAAAATTGCAAACCATAACAAACGACATTCCGAATCGCGTAAAAATAACGTATTTAAAAGCAGCTGCAATGAGTTCAGATTCATTGATTTGTTGTGTAGTTCGAAGTGTATATTTAATATATGCGCGTTCCATACAGGCATACATATTTTATAATAGAAACAAATGAATCAACATTACATTTGTGTTACCGTAAATCATAGTCTAGTGAAATGGAAGGAAAATTCAATGCGTTATTAAAGATTCAAAGGGTAAATAATGAGCGGCCGAAATATTGATTCATTCATTCTGCAAATTATGATATTAACGTCGATAAGCGCAAATTCATGCAATCTATACAAAAATGTTACGTGCAGTGCTGGAAACCATCTGGTTTCGGCGCAACAAACAAAGTTTAAAATAAATAAATAAAATGCAAATGCTCGCTCGTAACGAGACTGCGGGGTCTCGTTATAGCCGTCTTTCACCCCTATTGGCGTTTCCGTGTATATATATACGGGGAGAAAGGAATAATATTATGTAAAGCAAGTGGAAACAGCTCGAATATTAACCAAGTCCGTAGTGCCCTTGAACGGAGGGTTGCTAAGGTAACGTGAAGCGAGCCCCGGTTTTGTTTTCCTCTTCCTCCCTCCCGCACTGCTTCGCATCTCCTTCCATCGACACAATACAGCACACGTTCAGTCTTGTACTTATTTCCACACAAAAAAAATAATTTTATAACAAAACCTTCTTTTAATATTATATTGAAGAAGCAATAACAAAAGTCAACTTTTTCTAAAGAAAATAAATAATTAATTAACCTGAAAAATTATGCAATGTTGCACAAGTTTCAAGAAATTGTTAGATTACTAAAGTTGATGTAAATAGTTATTTTATAGTCAATAAGCTGGAAAATAATTTAAATATATTTTTTTTTTTGCAAAATTTAAACAACAAATAACATTATATTGGACAGCTACAATAATATTAGTATAAAATAATCATGTCATGTTATTGGAGCAATTAATATTAGTAGTCATATGATTTTTTTTAATTATATAAAAAAGTTATAATATACAAGTTAAGAATGTTAATTAGACATTCCATTAAGAATTTATTTTTTTCTTGATATCAACCACATTGATGTCCTTCAGTCGTGTGTATGCACTTTAGAAAATCATCCAATTATAGTATCAACTGCGTTCTATAATTGTTGCCTACTTATTGTATTTTACTATATACTTACGTATTAATCTGTGTACCATTCTAATAGGTCACAGTTAATAAATGTTGTAGTTACTCATCCGTAGCAGAGCGTATTCACTACAACTATTGTTGTTATTAAAAGTAGGAAGGTTGTTATAAATAGTAAGCATAGTATATGTGCATATGTATACAACGCCCATGTTGTTGCGAAATTGTCGGCAGGGAGAAACGGGCAGTAATTGAAGTTCTGCATGAAGGGAATGGGTATGTATCGATGAATCATTTGAACGAAAATCGCAAGGCCAGTGAAGGTTGGCGTTAGACGCGACTGCAATTGGTGCAGACTCGTGTGCAAGGTTTTTTTCCATCGCTGTGACATTGGGCGCTGTGGCACGCAGGCATGTTTTGCGGAAGACTGGAAAGGTAAACAACAACGAGAGGAGATGAATCAATAGAATACATCCCTCGGCGCGACGACACGAGCAGCAGCAGCAGTATTTTTTTTTTGCAACAATCGGTTTTGTCGCAGAATGAGTTATCGTAGGGGTTGCAAATGAAGATGATGTTGTTTTTCGCAATGTTTACGTTGTTGGCTGGACGCTGCTGTTTGCAGGTGAAGGAGGTGTGTAGGAGCAGAGCAGAGGCGTGCGACCTTGAAGCCCTTGACCAAAACGGCGAGTCGATATCTCTGGGAGAGTAAAAGCGGGCGGTGATGCGAGGGGTGGATACCGGGGAATGCCGTCGGGATGAGGGGGTGGGCGGTGGTTGGCAAGTGCGAGAACAGACCCTGGGAAATGAGCGGAGAGGAGAGAAAGACCGGGCGCCATCTTCTTCGATCCGGCTCACGTTTGTTTACAAATCAGGATATTTACCTCGAACTGCCAGTGGGCCGCTTGCAGGAGCTGCTTGGCCTGGTCGCGGGCGCATCCTGCCGCCAGGACGAATTGATTGATCATCACTTGCTCCCTCAATGTCGCCGTGTCCATCTTGTCGTCGTTGTTTATTATTATCGCTGTTGTTGTTATTGGTTGCTATTAGTGTTTTAAACTTAGTTACCAAACAACATGTAACAACAACAACACTCCTTTGTTTATCTATTTGAATGTATACTTTTGTACTATTGTTGTTGGCCTGTATCAATCTACTTGCTCTCTGCAGTTACTATGTATATATCAACACATATATATGTGTTACTACTTGGTGTGTATATATATATATATATTTGTGTATATGAATCGGTGTAGTAGTATAGACACGCACACGATCGGCCACGCTCCGTGCGTCTCACTGCAGAGACGTTGTTTTGAAAACTGCTTCCCTCTCGTACTCTCTCCGCCTGCCGCTCCACTCAGACGGCCGCCCCACTGACGTCACCCAAACGTACTCCAACGGCGTGTATCCCCGTTGGCTTCGGCGCTCATTCATCAGTGGGGGGATACGTTACGTTCGATTCAAAATTTCCCGCTGATTTCTTCCACCATTGGCTGTAGATCTGGACCAAATGTCGGCAACCGAAGGCCCGCGGGCCCTCTCCGGCCCACCTACATTCCATATTCCTAATTATAAAGCCGGCAAAATAAATTGACTCATCTTCTCTTATTGTGGCTGCGGCATCGAAAATCGGGGATGAAAGGACTTTACCCAACTGCTCTACAAAGAATTGTAAATTGTTTTCAAAAATAATAAAACAACTTCCATTTCAGTAAAATTATTTAATTATACATTCAAGTAATTGATACAACTCCTTTACTGAGAACTAAATTGGAATTCTAACTAGAATTAATAAATCATCGAATATTTTTGATTTATTAAAAATAAATTGTTTATCAATGATAATGATCAGCAAATATTGTTTGTTATTTATATGATTTTATTTGATAGGCGTTTTTAATTAATTATTTTTTTATTTATCTCGCATATAAAATCTGTTGTACTAAATTCTATTATAATTTATTAAGTTTGTAGGAATAATGCAAAACATGTAATAATTGGATTTTCCAAAAAAATGTTTGGAAAGTAATCACGAATATGATTATTAAATTTTAAATGGGATTTGGAAAATTTCCATTGGGAAATATCTCTGCGTACGCATAGATGTCTGCCACCCCCGCTATTTACTAAAATATACATATATACCAGTATATACATATAGACATTTGACCTTTCCCCCCGGATGTATATACCCCAAGACACCGTTTCGATTCCCGGGTCAGTGAGATCCTTGCCTCGCGCAACGTGAATCCATCCCCCCGTTCTACTATATTTACTACCTACGATTTGGGTTTGGTCTCTCGATCAATGATCGAATCACACATCACATATGATTCATTAATAAAACAGCCAATAATCCATCATTTCAGTTACAATCCAAAACCGTTATAAATTCAACTCCACTGAAAACATTAATATATTAACTTACTATTATTGGAGTTAAATAAAACAACATTCATATTAAAAAAAAAGACATTTAATCCTGTTCAGAACTGAGATTTATAATGCATTTTGTAGAATTTATTCTAAATATCTTGAAAATAATGTTTCCTACTTGAATTCACCCAATAAGCACTAATTAAAAAGTAAGCAAAGATCAACATGAAACTAATTCAAAAACTATTATTATAAACAAGAACATGAAAATAACGATTTCTTAGGTACAAACTGTTTTTGTACGTTTTAAGTATTATTTGATACAAATATTTGGCGGAAGGACTTCAGTCAAAATAAAAGATATTTATAGAAATAAAAACAAAATTTTGAATACTTAAATTAATTTATTCGTGTCTGTACAAAGTTTGATTTAAGTATGTTAATTATATAATAAAAATGCACATGATAACAATTCATGAAGTTAACCCTTTGAGCACGTCCCCTAACAGTAGACTATCCAGAGCTTTCTGAACCGAAGGATCATTTAAGAGTGGAGCATTCTCTGGACCGGATTTCTCAACTATCCTTGGCAAATCCTCCTCTTTCTTGTTCAATATACTCATGATGCGGCTCTGTAGTTCAGCTTGCTTTGTTACATGTGGTATAACTCCACCGTCGATTCCTTCAGAGATTTCGAATTGTCCTTGCAGAACACGCCTCTCCTCAAGATATTTAATCAATCGATCGTATTGACTCGTTTTAATCTGCCTGTTTTCAGCCAGCAGATTGATCACGACCTGAAATACTAATGATATTATATAATTCAACAATAAGTTCATGTTTAACATGCCTGTATATTCTCTGGATGTCTACTGTTCAGAGTCATTTTGTCGCTTTTACCATCCGTCGAGCCACCTCTCATGTAAGCCTCAAAATTACGTGTGATGAAAATAAATGCGTCATCTGCAGGCATATTTCTGTGCTCTATATCAATAAAATGATTAAAGGCGTTTAAGTAAATTATAAGAGTAAAATTACCTTCAGGTACTCCATGTAAAACGTTCAAGGTGAGCGATCTATGTTCTTCATTTTGAGGCATTATCAATATAGCATATAAACAACCTCGACTCGATATATTGGCTAAAACCCGCCCAATAGGTACATCCTCATTGGGAAACAACAAATCTACTATTAAGCCTAGTGATTTTAAATGTTGCTCAATATATTCTGCATACTCTCTGTAAATTATAAAATGGTTTTACTGCAATTTTTTTGATGTAGTAATAAGAACTTACGTTAATGCTTTGGAAACTACAATAATTTCACAATCATTCCTTTCGGGTCTCTCAATATGTGGAGGGGGTTGATATGTTGATTGATAAGGAGGTGGCTCATAGTAAGGAGGTGCATCATCTCGGAAATCACGTTTGCTAATGCCTTGTCTAACCTTGATACGCTTAATCCTTTTATCAATTGGCAAATCATCTTTTATGTGCTGAGCTGGTTGTGGTGTTTGTTGTTGCAGAGGTGGAGCTTGATGCTGCTGAGGAGGTGCTTGATGCTGTGGAGGAGGAGCTTGAAGTTGTGGAGGAGGAGCTTGATGTTGAGAAGGAGTTTGATGTGGTGGAGGAGGTTGATGTTGTGGAGGTGGTGCTTGATGTTGAGAATTTGGAGGAATGTTAGACTCTGTTGGTTGTTGGACAACTAGAGGTTTTTGTGTTATTGGTACCTGAGGTTGCATCAACGAAGGGATATCATTGTGCGGCTTCCCATTATCCTCTTTAACAATCGGAGGAGGTTTCTGCTTGTTACTTTGAAAGTCTACGTAGTGCTGTTGCAAATGCTGCTGCTTTTGCTGGTTGGCTTTAGATCTTGTATTCTCGATTGCTTGCCTCACATTTATCTTACGACCAAACAGCATAGTTCCATGCTCGTTTTTTATAGCCAATTCTGCTTGCGATTCATTTTCGAATTGGATGAAGCCGAAGCCGCGTTGCACGACCAATCCAAGAATTTTACCATGAGAACCAAACTTTTCCTCCAGGTTTTTCGGCACGACTCCTTCCGCCAGATTTCCAATGTAAATCCTCGAAGAAGCCGTCGCCGGATTCTTCATAAACTGCTTATCTGTCCGGTACATTTTAACAAACAAATTCACTTATCTAAACAAAACCACAAATCTACAAGACAACTTTTTCGATTAGTAAACAATACTTTGACATGAGAACTGTCAAAAACCAGCGTGAAGTATTCTGCAGTTGATCAAAATACCCGAAGTGAATGAAGCAATTCAACATGAAGTTAGCTGCAATCAATGTGCGAATGCATTTGACAGTGGAGGAGAAAGAATTGGAAGTCGTTTTGTAAACATTTTTGCGGTTGTTGATTATTTTTATATGTTGGTTAAGTGTTAAAAGTATAAAAGAGAAAATGAGAAAAGTCCAATGGGTTCTCAGGAATATTTTCACAGACGAAAAGAGTCCCATAAATTCGGAAGTTTTCACCATCGGCCGAGACAGAATAAATAACATCGTTTGCAGGAACATAATAATATCCAGAGAACATGCTAAAATCTACACACTCGCAAATAATAAATTACAAATTGTTAATTGTGTAAGTATTCAAAGGAATATAAAGAAACGTTTACATGATACACAGAAATATATCAAATAATGTAACAAACATAAAGTTAAGTGTTGCATTTGCCTTTAATATTATTACTTATAACATTGTTGATATCTAATGTTTTACAATTAATTTGAATTAATATTTACATTATCTTCATTCTGCACGAATATAATTAGTGTCTACAGAAAAAACAATTATATTTATTGCAACTCAGTTAACAACTAAAAACATATTCGTGTAACAACAATAACAGAAACTAAAAATAATATAAAAACAAAAGGTCTTTCAGTTCTTCTGTTAATTTAAAAGAAAATGAAACATTTATAAATTTTATGATTTACATTTCAGGGTGGTGGACTATGTCCGATGGCATTTAATTTGTTTATAATATGAAAATTAGAGAACATTTTTATTAAGGGTGGAAAGACTGAAGTTAATATCCCTTCGTATTTATATAAAGCAATTTCTTTGGCTTGAAAATGTTTTAATAATTGAGTTGATTTACAAGTATTTCCATCTAAAATAAACTCATTGAATCCATTAAATATTAATATTCATTTTGGATTTGTTTAAAGAATAAATAATTTTAAAAAAACAACTTTAATTTTAAAGATATTCTCAAGTTGCTTATTAGATATAATTATAAATATAAAAAATAAAATGAAAATAAATATTTGCAAATTGAAAGGAAATACCTAAAGATTCTATCATATTTGAGTTTTTTTTTTCGTATAGAAAATTGTTATAATTGTAAGAGAATATCTTTATCCATTTGTCGAAATAATCTGGATTTTTCAGAGTGCTACAAATTCCACATTTGTTAACAATGAACAAGTTAGTAAACTTGACTTGGAGTTGCACGAGAAAGATGAAATTGGATTTGGTGTGTGCATGGCGGATTACAAGGAAAAAGAAGCAAAAGAACCCTATTATATATTCGTGTTGGAAAAGGTGGAACATAACTCATCTACTATTGTAATTGACGATGACGATGAAGATTCGATGGTAGTCTCAGATAATAATGAATCAATTGAAGTAAATAATGAAAATGAAGATATCAGAAATCTTGGTAATGTCAATAATAGAAACCATCGTCTGCCTGAAAAATCAAATACGAAAGTTCAACAATTGATTAACAATAAAAATGAAGACAGAAATGGTGGTAATGTCAAGGATAAAAAACATTGTCTACCTAGAACATCAACTACGATATCCCAGAAAAAATCGTTATCGAATGATGAAACTGCCTTGATTAATAATAAAAATGAAGACAAAAATGGAGGTAATGTCAATAATACGAGTCATTGCCTGCCTGGAACATCAACTACGAAAGTCCAACAATTGTCGATATCAAATGCATTGGTTAACAATAAAAAAGAAGACAGAAATGGTGGTAATGTCGATAATAGAAAACCTAGAACATCAATTACGATATCCCAAAAAATATCGGTATTGATTGAAGAAACTGCGTTGATTAACAATGAAAATGAAGACAAAAATGGTGGTAATGTCAATAATAAAAATCAATGTATTCCTGGAACATCAACTGCGAAATTTCAACAATCGTCGTTATCAAATGCATTGATTAACAATATAAAAGAAGACAGAAATGGTGGTAATGTCAATAATAGAAAACATTGTCTACGTAGAACATCAACTACGATATCCCCAAAAATATCGTTATCGAATGAAGGAACTGTATTGTTTAACAATAAAAAAGAAGACAAAAATGGTGGTAATTCTAGTAATACAAATCAATGCCTGCCTGGAACATTAACTACGAAAGTCCAACAATTGTCGTTATCAAATGCATTGATTAACAATAAAAAAGAAGACAGAAATGGTGGTAATGCCAATAATACAAATCAATGTCTGCCTGGAACATCAACTACGAAAGTCCAACAATTGTCGTTATCAAATGCATTGATTAACAATAAAAAAGAAGACAGAAATGGTGGTAATGTCAATAATAGAAAACATTGTCTTCCTAGAACATCAGCAACGATATCCCCAAAAATATCGTTATCTAATGAAGGAACTGTATTGTTTCACAATAAAAATGAAGACAGAAATGGTGGTAATTCTAGTAATACAAATCCTGGAAGATCGACTGCGATATCCCAAAACATATCGTTATCAAATGAAGTAACTGCATTGATTAATGATGAAAATGAAGATATAATAAATGGTGGTGATGTCAATAATAGAAATCTTTGTCAGCCTCGAACATCCAATATGGGAGTCCAACAATATCTGAATATTTCTGAACAAAAATACGTTGGAAATGAATTTGCAAATGTGAGTTGTACTAGGTATCATTTTCCGATTTTTATATTTTTAATTTGTAGTGTTTACCAATTGCTTGTAATAATGCTGAGGATAATATGAATACCATTGTTAAAGTAAAGGTTGAACCACTGTTCGGTTGTGATTTTGATGAACCTACTTTGAATAC
This sequence comes from Nicrophorus investigator, assembly GCA_963457615.1. NCBI lineage: Eukaryota > Metazoa > Arthropoda > Insecta > Coleoptera > Silphidae > Nicrophorus > Nicrophorus investigator. Next base: position 28,753,176 of record OY735142.1, read on the forward strand.
AAGTGATGTTAATATGTATGCCAAAAATGATAACGAAAATATAAATAAACAAGTATGTATTAAATTTAATCAATCGATTTAAGGTAAAACGTAGACATTTTTAGCCTGTGATAGATGTTGATATGGAAACGGAAGAATCAAAAGATATAATTGAAATTATTGATGACGAGGACGATGACGAATATGATTTCATGTGCTCGCAAATGTATATAAAAACGGAGGAATGCGAAAAGCCTGACGAACAAACCAAAGTTGGGGATGATAATTTTTTGCTTATTAAGAAAGAGTTAGCAGCAATGGACGATTACGACAAACCGACACTTCTGCCACCGATAGATATCGATTCTTTGTCTGTGGATAATTTCGACTTGCAAAAAGAGTTGGAAGATACAGTTACGGAAGAATCGATACCTGTGGCAGAACCTGAACTGCAACCAGAAAAGAAATCGACGGAAGAGGTAGAGCCAGAGCAGTCATCATCTGTTCAAAACAAATTGACTAAAGTGGATCAACAATTAACGAGCAGAAAAACGGAACTTATTGCAGCTCTTCCGCAGCCCATCAAACGCAGAAGATCCAGTGCGAGTACAGGTCCTCAAGACCGTAAAAAAGTTAAAGTTAAAGAAAAGGCGAAGCCTCCTAAAGCTGTAACTAGTAAAGAAGAAACCGATCGAATTAAAGAAGCTCGAAAAGATAAGCTTAAACAGATCGAGCAGAGTAAGAAGACGGAGCTGGAGGTACGAAAGCCAATGACATTTCGACCTCGACCAGCAAGCGTTTACGTTAAAGTCTCCTGCGGTCGAGGGGATTTCTTAACTCGCAACAGCGTGAATCCTAAAAACGTGCCCATCGTGCATAAAGATAAGCAGTCTTGCATAAGCAATGCGATCGACAAGTATGGCGACATTATAGAAGTCGTATTGGATTGGAAGTTTACGTGGTTCAAAGAATTTAGTTCGGGGAACTTCCAGGAATTCCCGCCAGTTTCGAAAAAGCCGGTTATAAAAATGTGCAACACTTATAGTAATTTTAAGAATTATTATGACGTTCTGCAACCTTTGCTTATTGTCAACTATTGGTTCATACTTAGTTCTGAAGTACAAAACAACAGCTACGAAGATGTAAACGCTAGGTAAATGAGAGGGTACTTTACATTGATAAAGAAACTTTAGAAATACACTTTTTTAGTGATCACTTCTATGCTACAGCAGATTTTACAAGGAAAAAGCCGCATTCAGAGATGCTATGCACAAGTAAGTATATTATTAAACAAAAATTTTTTTTAGTTATAGTGATTACGTTTAAAGCTTACATCACGTCGGATCAGAAGTTAAAGAAGATGTACGTCAGAGAGCAGAATATTATTACCATAGCCACTAGATTGAACCGTAGGTCTGCTGAACCGACGACTCTTTTCGGAGTTGTAATTTGGGTTAAAGTGGATCTGTTACATGCACATGACAAAATTGATATTAAATGTAAGTTTGTCTAAATATATTCAGCATATTTTAAGCAATTTCTTTCATTTCAGTTATTCGTAATAAACATGTAAAACCCAAGTACAAAATTACTTTCCTAGCGTTGGTCAATATAAACGAACCTACCGACAATAAACTGTCGATCTTCTGCAGATACTTTCCATCATTTAATGTATTAGTGAAGCATGTCACAGTTATCAAATTGTTGAAAAACTCGCCTCTGCTGGATTACATATTATATCCCAAAGCCGAACGTTACCTGATGCCATCTATACAGTCAAGATCCTTGAATTACCAGATGGTAAAGTATTTTTTTTTATTTCATTTATATTCGTAGATAGTTTACATTATTTATTTCTAGATATATTTAAACAATGAACAAAAAAGAGCGGTTTTAGAAGGATCCTATTTTATAATGGATAAGACTTCTGGTATTTACATGATAAACGGCCCACCTGGAACGGGCAAATCCATGGTGATTACGAATATAATCAAGGAAGCTTTGTTGAATCCAAATTTTACAGGCAAGATTTTGCTGTTGGCGCACTCTAATTGCGCGATCGACTCGCTCATATCGAAATTGATCCAACTTCGAAGCGAACTTGCTGGTAAATGTGTTGATTTCTTATATAATCCATAATATTGACAGAAGGCATCTATTCCAGAGAATTTAAGACGTAAAATAAAATTGTTACGAATCGGTTATCGAGCTTCGCCAAAGGTACAATGTATTACATTGGATCGTTTAACAGAGTCTAATCTGCGGAGTAACCTTTTCCAAGAGTATCCACAGCTGAAGAATGATTACACGATTTTGGAACAGGAGATGAGAAAGCTTCAAAAGTTGCAAGATGCAGAGCCAAGTGGTAAGGAGATATTCGTAATTGGTTGCGAGTGTCTGATTCACTTTGTTGCAGATGAAACCGAAAAACAATTAATGACAAAATTAAATGAGTTGAAGAACTTTTGTAAAACGTATTTAAAGTACAGATTCGATAGCAAATATGAAGAGGAGAAAAATCGCGTCTTGAATGGGGCTACAGTCATATGCAGTACCATTGGCAGTGTTTTAAGACTAAACCATTTGAATTTGTATGTTTCTTTCTAGATTTGCTTTAATATTTATAATTTTTATTATATTTCTCTAGCACTTCGACCTTTAACGTGTGCATACTAGATGAAGCTACTCAGTGCAATGAACCAGATACGTTGATACCCATTTATCTGGGAGTGAAGAAAATGATAATGGTTGGCGATACCAAGCAATTGCCTGCCATGACTTCATCAATGGTAACTGAGCTAACTTTTTTTTTTAAAGTCTAATTTTAAACTATTTTTAGTATACCAAAACCTATGATTACCACGTTTCTTTGTTTTCGCGTATCGAACACAACATCTCGAAGCACCAGTACAATCCGATTTTAACATTGAAGACGCAATACAGGATGCATCCGGAAATTTGCCTTTTTCCTAGCAAGACCTTTTACGATAATGTTTTGAGGAACGATCCATGTTACAAAAGCGAATTGGAGAATTTGAAACCGTACATTGCATTTTCCCAAGATTTAATTCATCCGAATTTGTACTACAACACGAACGAAGTAGATTTAGTATTGAAGCTGATCAGTGCTATATCGGAGATCGGAGACTTTAAGAAAAAAACGACGTTAGGGATTATAACGGTATATAGTAAGCAAAAGGAAGTGATCAAATCAGCGTTAGCCAATAGAAAGTAAGTCCTTTTTTTTTTGCGTGGTTTCGAATTAATGACTAATATCATTTCGTAGATTTAACCCGCTTCTCACCATAGAATGCTCAACGGTTGATGGCTTCCAAGGGCAAGAGATGGACATCATTATTTTTTCAGCTGTTAGGATTTACCCTAACAAATTCTCATCCGATGTGCAACGCATAAATGTTTCATTCACAAGAGCAAAGCATGCTTTTTACATCATTGCTTGCAAGAACCTATTCGACGTAAGACTCGATCTCACCTAACATCTGATACTTATTAAATAACAATTATATATTTCAGACTTGCTCAATTTTCAAGCAGGTGAAGTCGAACGCAATCAGTCGCAACATCTATTATAAAGTGAGAGAAACGACGACCCCTTATTTAATTGATATGATTAAGAGAAAGTAAGCAGTCGATTTGAATTGTAAAGTTATTAGATACAAAGATAATTGTTGACCAATTGGTAAAGTACGATTGTGGACGCATTGATGTAAGAGTAAATCGAATTTATGTATACATCATTTCTTATATTGATAATTTAATTAAAAAAAACAATACAAACAGCTAGTTAGAATTATGTGACTAAGTTACTTAAGAATATGTGATAAAAATAATATAATCTCCTAAATAAGTAAGTAAGTGTCAATGTAGTCACTGTAAATCTTAACTAACATTATGAATATCTATTGTCACCAAATAATGTATCTATTTTAATAGTTATATAATACTTACTTAGTTTGTATGTAGAATAGTCATAGTTTTGTTGCCTCTAAATAAGATACACGTGCTAGCTATGTTCTTGTCTATGTGCTGTAGTTATATTTTGGACTGACCAGTTACCAGTGTTTATAAAATTTTAATAGAAATACATTACTTTTTGTATAATATCCAATTATTACTTACCCTTTCAACAATTATATTTCTAAAAAAATGCACTCGTTTTCTAAGAATATATAAATTATTTAAAAAATCATTATTTATATTTATGACTTTTACAATGCAAATATTCTAATTGTTTTCATAATTTTATTAGACATGTGCAAATTAATTGAAAAATACACTTTTGTATATTTCATTAAAACTATATGATTACAATATTGCATATACTAGATAATATTATATAATTATAATATAAGAATGTAAAAAAGTAAATATTTAACTATGTGAAAAAATGGTGGAGGTGCTGGGTTACTTTATTTTAAGAATGTAGTGAATTTACTCAAAATAACAAACAAATTCTGAAATAGGGCCGTAATTATATAAAACAAGCAAATAAATGAAAGAATAATCTTATTCTGTTGTAATAAATATTTTTTGCTAGAGAATTAGTAGCATATAAAAATTAAGTATTAGAACAAAGCTACTAAATAATTGATTTAAATTTTCCAAATTATCATTTTTTAATAGTATTTTCTATAAACTAAAGTGCTGGAAGATATATAATTATTGAATTTGAACTCAATAATCTTTTTTAGTGAAATGCCTGATGTTATAGTTATAGAAATTTTCTGTTGCAATTAGCTTGTTAAAATTATTGATTTTCATTCTATGCAATATTAGATATAATGATTTGATAATTGTTTAAGTAACATTAAATCCAAGGTTTATTAGTATGAATAATTTACGATATAATTAAAATTGTGATTGTTTCGGTTTTAGGAAAAAAAGGATTTTGGTATTCTTTTCGTGTATGTGAATGCTGGTGCTACTATTAATCATGATTGGATCTACCTACTATCATTTGAATACAAGATACATAGTAATAATGCATTCATAATGACGACATGGAAACCTTACCATTCTTTCTCGGGTTTAATCCGCGAGGCTAATTTGTGTATGAATGGTCCTCGTGAATGGCGACAAAGGCAAAGTGGGACATTTGACGGCGGGGTCCTTTGTGCAGGTCGCGCTGTCAACCTGCTATTGTGTAGAGGATGAATGAATAACAAATATCCAGCAGTTCGCAAATTAAAGAGAGAGTTATTGGAGACAATGGAGAGATGACGACGACGACGACGCGAGAGGTGCGCGCTTTGGATAGATGGCGGAAGTGGTTCGGCGCCGAGATATGCGCCGCGACGCCGCTCTCTTATCTAAAAACCAGCAGTCAAGCGCCGCCAGCGCAACGCGCCAACCAACCAACTATACTACATGCATACCTCCATACAAAGAGAAAGAGAGTGAGAATACCGCTCTCCTTTCCTTCCTTCAACCCAATTTCTTCACATGTGCACCCTGCAAGGGTGAAGTACGGACGAACGATATCGTTCGTCAAAGACGAAAGAAATCGGGACCGGAAGTAGTAACTCGGAAGGAAGGAAAAAAAGAGCACATACAGTAGAGAAACGATGAATGAATTGATGAGTACAATTTGTGCGTAAAGGAAGGTGTGCGTTTGAAATTCGTAGGGGACGTGTGACCGGCTCTCCCAGTGTCTGTCCTCCCCCTTTTTTTTTAACAAAGTACTACTCTTCAAATTAGTGAATCCTTACATCTTCCACGAAGGAGGAAGATCATCCTACGAAGGCATCAGCGCCGCTTCCAAGGTGAGTTTCTCATTCAAAGATCGCAATAAAACGCCCTCGAAAACTCGAGTGAATCTCGCAGAAAAACGAAGTGTAGCCAAAAAGACAATCACGTTCCGCGCATATTAAAAATAAACATTATTTTTAGCTGTTTTATGCCGAGCTGTTTATTTAATTATCCTAAAAGACAAAAATCGTGGGTGTATCAAAACGCTCCTCGCATATTCGTGCGTATATAAAATATATAGATATTTTTGTTTGCCGCTTCAAATTTTATAACAAAACAGACGCCGAGAATGAGAGAAGATATAAATAATAAAGAGAAGCGCTTTTCAATCGGAAGCGAAATGCGAAACGAAAATGAAAATAAATTTTGATCTAAATTTAGAAGATTAGCATTTTGGATTCCCCATTGAATAGGCAATAGATGCAGCAAAAGCGATTTATCATCGGTTACCATGGCACAGTTCCTAAAGTTTATGAAATTGCAAAGAAATTTACAGCTATCCTCATTATCATCAATTTTGGTTCGACGGCTAAATACTTTTTTTGCGTGCGGAATTATTCAAATTTACGATCGCGATAACCGCCATCAGAAACGCTCTATATAAGTAGTCATATCTTATCTAATATCAACAAATTTATTGCTGAAAATGAAATAATTAACGTTTTCGTTCTTATGCAACTTCTGCCCTCTCGATATATTTATTATCCACTTTACTCAAATCTAATGAATTTCACACATTTTCATCAATATTAACTCGAGTAATAAATTAAACCTAAATTATCCGCTTTTAAAAATAATTTGTATTGAACTTTGTTATATTTAATTCGTGCTCTGAATTCAAACTTTTCTGTTGAAATCTCCAACCGAGTTAGTTATTCAATATATCAAAAAGTTTTTCAGATCAAATATGCAATATCTTTTCGATATTCTTAAATCTATAAATAAAAATAACTTTAGAAATAATTACAGTTTAAACGACTAAATAAAATTATTATTTTGGAAGAAATTCATACCAAAAAAAAGTAAATGTATTAAAGCAATCTGCTGCTTCATTTCTAAACTGTCCACATATGGATTTTATAGTTTAAACCAGGACGTACAAGTGTTGAAGATTATTCATGTAGTGGGTGTTCAAAAACTGCAACTCCGATAGTTTTAACAAGAATAAAAATGATTAAAAAATTTATGAAAAAATACCGTTTTGCTTTCAAAACTTTTCAAATATCAGATACACAATCCGTCTAAATACAAAAAAATGAAATATTTTCTTCTTCTAGAGTTTGGTTATTAAGTGCTATAGTACTTTAGTTACTAAAGTTTAGTACATTAAGTTGGTTAAAATAACTGAAATTATTAGTATGTACTTATTGAATAGAGATAATTTGTTAATTTAATAAAACAGATAATTGTACCAATAACTTTACTGAAACTTTTTTTTTGTGGATAAAATTGAAAGCGAATCTTAGCTATATGTGATATCTGTGAAGGTGTGACTTGCAAATATGAATACCCTTTATCCCAAACATTTCTAATTACTGAAGATACACATTGAGTAAATACGTCAATATCCTTGCTTTATTATATAGTATTACCTTTATTTGCATAAATGCCTGGCACAAATATAAAGCAAATAACATAAATGTCCCCAAATGACAAGGCTGTTTGCTCTGCAGACTCACCTCACCCGAATTGTTGTTTCATTTCATTAATACGAATAAGTAAAATGCGCTGAATTTTCAGTATAGAATAATTAATTTAGTAATTAAATAATTTTTTTAAATACATGAGAATGATTATTTTCGTGGATTAGATTTGTTAACGATGGATGCAGCGGATATTCCGAACTGCAATCGAACAAAGTTTATGGACACCACCTGGCTTTAGTTTAGCAACGAATAAAGAAAACAGCGTTCGAGGAACGGATTACACACATTCGCACTCACAATGTTGAGAAACTTATGGATTTTCGGTTCAGTTGGTTTGGATTTGCTTTGCGTCTTTTGTCATCAACTTCTATCTTTACGAAATTATTTCGCATCCATGAAACCACTTTGTTACAAGTTTTTTTACTTGAAAATAAAATTATTAACTTTATACAAAATATTGTTTGAAAGTTCTAAAATTAAAATGAAAAATTACTTATTACAAGTATTTTAATTCAGTGAAAGTTTATTACTTACAACTAAATTATTCAAGTTATACCAAATTTTGATTGGAAATCGTATTAATATCGATTATATAAAACGTGTATTTATTGGCAACTTAACTGTTACAAGTTAAATAAAAATGGTTCAATTTCGGTAAATTAATAACTAAATAAAAAAAATATGATTATATAAGTGGATTCACAATTCAAGTGCATATTGTGTAACAATCTTTATAGTGTCCAAAATTGGCCAAAGACCAAAGTTTTACTGTCACGTTTGATGTGATTTCTAAAAAAGTTTCTCGATGACATTTGGCTGCGATGCCAATACTAATAATAAAAAAATTCAGTTTTGATAATTCTCATAAGCCGTGCGAAAGCAGAAATATGCTGTATTATTTTTGTACGTCGACTATTTTCATTTTTCAAAATTTATTGTTTTTACAAATATTACATAATTTGAATATCTTTCTAAATTGTAATGTCATAATTCTCAAACTTTTATATAAAAAAAAGTGTTAGTTTTGTAAACATTAGTTGATTGCTTTATGGTCTATTTCAGTGATTTATGGTTGATGCTACATACACAAAGTTCCACATGTCGACTTACAATATTTCACATTTTGCTTAACATTAACCTTCAGTAATAAATCAAACGTTTAATGAAGAGAAACCAATATTTTAGTATTAATATTTTCTAGGATTATACAAAAAAAAAAATTATACCAAAAATCGTTAAAAAAAAAATCTAAATTAATTCTGTTTAAGGTGGAGTTGCAACACACAGCAAGCAAGCGTGTTTTGTTAGATTAAGGGCGTGTGTGTAGTTCATTGACGCAAAAGGGCGTAACCTTAAACCTAAGCAAAACATCAAAACAAATACAAATCCACGAAATTACGAGACGCGCGAGTTCTGCACCGAAATACACGTGAATATTGATTATTTGTAAGTCAATCAAAATCAGGCTGATTTGGAATTCGTCATTCCTGTTTTTGTTGTTGGAAATGCGTGTGTTTGCGTCACCAATTTAATTTTTAATGTAAACATTATTTTCCCCGTCGGCCGAATGAAATGGATTTTTTTTGTTACCAATTATCAATAGTTTACAGAGTAAATAGAACGGTAATTCGATTATCGTTACAAACGGAACATTCAATCAAACGAATAAATTACGTGATAATCGAAAATATATTTACATTATTTCAAAATAATTACAAGTGAATTCAATATTCATACTATACTGAAATTAAATCGAAAACTAAATTTCGATTATTTATTGTATTGTATTTATTGAAAATTGGATAATTTTTTGACAAGTCGAGAAATGACAGCTGTCACTTATGTCAAAATATTTAGCAATTGGGTTGCATTGATTGTTATTTTTGCACATTTTACGAGAAATATAATTCGAAATAGAATAAATTGATGGATTAAATAAATTATAAAAAAAAAATACTAGTTGTATGTCATAAGTTTACGTATCTTAATTTAAGAAGGGCGAGACATGCGAAATCTGCAAATTATACTTGCTCCTCGTGGTTTTGCATACACACGTTAAAGTGGCTCCAAGTATGACAGCAAACTACTTTGTACTGTATAATATAATTTATTAGAGAGAAACTAATTAAACTTGTTGAATTAAAGTATGAGACCTTGTTTTTCTTTCTAATTTTACCAACATTTTTATCTCGACTTAGTTTCATGTAGATAGTTCTAATTTAAAAAACAAAAACAGTATTTTAGAGTAGCGTAGTTAACAGTAATGTCTAGAGCAGCGGTTGCCAAAGTGGTGGTCCGCGGACCACTAGTGGTCCGCGAGAAAATTTCGCTGGTCCGCAGAAAAATGTGGAATATACTTTTTATATGTTCTTTGATCACAATTTTTTCTATAAATATATTTAACACTTGAAAAATCCTATTAGTGGTCCGCGGGATTTAAATTATGAATTAACTGGTCCGTGAAGTGAAAAAGTTTGGCGACCGCTGGTCTAGAGTAGCGTTTATTCTGCGCGATCTAACTCATTTGTATTTAATTATATTGTGACCTAATTACTAAATATTTGTTTACAAGTTTTTCATTGTGACGTAAGTGACAGCTGTCATTTCGCGACTAGTGAAAAATTTAAAAAAATGCAGCTCCATATAATAAATAATCGAAATTTAGATTCAAGTTCAGTGTAGTTCGGATATTCAATACACTTGTAATGAATCAATGCGTTTGTTAATATGCACGAACAATTAGTTTCTAGTTACACAGCTACCCAATTGTTAAGTATTTTTTACCAGTTGCTCATTTTGACATAAGTGACAGCTGTCATTTCTCGACTTGTCAAAAAATTATCCAATTTTCAAAAAATACAATACAATAAATAATCGAAATTTAGTTGTAGATTTAAGTGCAGTAATACATCAGTAATTAATCAATGCGTTTCAAATAATGTATTTGATTTCAGTTGTAGTGTAACCTAATTACTGTTGTTTTTCATCAGTTTCTCATTTTGACACAAGGTGACAGCTGTCATAAATTTAAAGCGACCTATAGATTGAGAAACGCTGGCCTAGAGAACAGAATTTTAAGTTTTAATTTGTTTGATCTCTTGCATAAATGCAGCAAATCATATTTAACTTTAACTTATTATTTTATTGTTAAGAGAAACTGATGGATATGAGCCATTTCTCATTGAGAAGATGATGTGCACCGATATCGATTTGCTTATTCCGAAATGACATTCTTGGATTAAAGCCAAGTTTTCTCGAATGTTTGTAGGAATTGCAGTATCATCGCTAAAATTTTGACAAATTGAGACAAAAAAAAATATACAACTATTACATTTACTTTTGAGTTAAATTATAAATGTATCTTCTACCTTATATTACTGTTAATTAATTGTATATAATTAATCAATTTTGTATAATATAAAGTTTTTGTGTTTATCAATAAAATTAACAAGTAATTTTTAATTTATTAATTAATGTTATTGTATATTATATTTTTATTAACTAAATGAAATTTTAATGTTATTAGAGTATTTTTTTTTGGAAAAAAAAATGGAATAGATTCGTTTTGATTTATAATTTAAGTTTATTTATTATTCATGTCGCGTAATGTAATGGAATTAATTAAAAATAAATGTATTTAATTGATATTAATTGGTGATGATTAATTAATGTTGGTGTAATGTTATTAACTGGTATTAACAAATATGATGGCAATAAATGATCGCACGGAAATAATGGACTATTTGCAAGTAATTGAAGTATGATGAAACCAATTTGTTCGAATCGTAGATAGGCGATTGTCCAAACAAGTTCCCAATGTACACTGTTTATAATGAAAGTGCGACCCATGGAAAATCAATAAATTAATTATAACGATAAAACTGGCCAAGCGGATAGTGAAATGTTGGATAGTGGAACGGTGAAACAGTATGCGGGCCCTCGGCGTATTTGCATAAAGGAAGCGTTTAATTCCATTCGAATAGGAATGGTTCCAAGCACACTCGCACACTACCTAACAGTGCGCACATTATTTCAAAAAAAAAAAAAAAACTCCGCTCTCTTCCATCGACTTTGTATAGGCAGAAACCATTAATTTCGCTTTCGCTGGAATACATCATAAAAGCTTCATGATTCTCTGTTTGCGTTCACGTGCATTCGATGATAACTGGCTAACTAATAAACCAAAAAAAAAATAAAAATAAAGAAAACGAAAGACAGAGGGAAAGAAAGCGAGAACTGTTTTATAAGGGAAGGAATAATGAGGCCACGGCATACATATTTTATGGGAAACAAAGAGCGGGTCACGCAATACACCAACAAAAATTTTCTTGAAAATCTCGCTGCGAAAGCTCCATCGATTTTCCACCAGCATTCCTAAAATGTAATCACGTTTAATTTCTTGCTTTCTATTATTTTGTTTGGATTCTGGTGAGCTGTGGAACAATGGACAATCGCTCAAAATGCTATAACTTTTTACATTGTCGTGGGTTCATGTTTCAGGCCGTACTTTGCGAAATTGATCATATTTTTATCCGGCCTTACAAGGTGTGTATGTTTGCAGCGAATTGCCGTGCAATAAATTACATAATGTGCACGCTTTTTCTCTCTCCTCCGCTTTCGCTGTTCCTGAAAGTCTTCATTATTTCTATATTTCCGAACGGAATATATACACTTATGCATTTATTATTTCAGATTTGAATAATTCTACCTACTTTGAAATTGTTTAACTATTGGCTACTTTGTTATTAATAATCTTGAAATTATATTTTTTTCTCATATTAATTTTAAAATCTTTTTGTATTTAGTGAACTTTTCAGAATATGCATGTGTTGTAATAAATAAACTCTTTTTAATTAAATTTACTTAAATATTCTATAAGTTTAAGTCCAAGTGATCATCAACAAACTGAAGTTAATTCACTCAATGATTTATTTCATTTTTAACGAATAAAGAAAATTTGTGGACTGTATTTTTTTGAAAGAACTGAAGAAATGAATAAATCTACTTACTCTAAAATTATTTAACTATTGTCTATTTTTTTTATTAATAATCATGATATTATATTTTTTACTCAGAATAATTCACAAATTAATTTGAAAATCTTTTGTATTTAGTGAACTTTTCAGAACATGCATGTTGTAATAAATAAACTAATATTAATTAAATTTACTCAATTATTCTATAAGTTTAGTCCAAGTGATCATCAATTTGTAATTTTTTTTGTAAATTTATAAAAATTTATTAAAAATAAAATATTTATACACATCATACAAATATATTAATTAAATTTTTATTATTATATTGATTGATTGATATTGATTGAAATTCATGTTTTTTTTTTATAGATTTTTATAATAATTTGTTGTATTTCCATAGTTTTGTTAATAAAAAATAAAATTATTAAAATTTTTGAAATTTATTTTTAGTTTTTCATTTCTATATTTTTACTGAACTCAAAACTTTTGAAAATTTATTAAATATAGAAAATAAACTATATTTTACTTTAAATAATAAGTTTTTAGATATTTTCTTTTTGTGATAATTTGGAAATTATTTCCATATTATGAAGATCATTTTCGTTGTGGGAGATTTATGATAAATAAAAGTGAGTAATGTAGCGAGTTTATTGCGATTTGCATTTTGAAAATCAACGGCTATTATTATGATCATCAGCTCAGTATTCGGTGCATTTACCGGGGTTTAAGCGTACAGCGTGTGATTACGTAACAGAAATGCGCAGTTTACATGAGAATTAGCCCCGAAATTGGGATATTACCGTTTGCGTTAAAAATGATAAATTCGTGGGCACGGTTCAAGGGAATAATTATGGGGCTTAATTCTGTGCAGAGAGGTTTACGCAACACAAAATGCAAAACAGTTTAAAGCATGCACATTGCAAAAAATTCTTTTGCGACAGAAACGAAGATCCGAATCCAGGAAACTCAAGTCGAGAAATCGATTTAATACACTAATTGCGCCACGTTTTCATTAGGTTAATTGAATCCGGACACGGAAGTCGCGCTTACAATATCATTGGATTCGATTATTTAATGAATGAAATTGCAAAAAAAAAAAACAAAAACGTATTGCTATTACATCATCTTTGAAGAGTGAATTACGTTGTTTCCTTCCGGCGTTGTTAAAGCATGTAGTTTCCTTTTTCTTTTTTAATTTAAAGCTGGTGAACTACTTTCGAGTAGTTCCTAATCCGAGGTTTGCGTGCGAGCAACGATCGCTGCATGCCGAGGGCTCGTATTAGAGACACCTGAAAATACTGTGACTTCTTATTCATTTGGGATTTGCGAGGTACGAGAAGGTTGATTGGAGGTTCTAAATGTGTGAATTGGTTGGATGCCGTAAGGATACTTTTCTTATTGCTGCTCGATCATAAACTAGGTGGTTTTAGGTAGGTAGGTAGGTAGGACCTGTTGCCTCATTTACTACTTATAGTTCATCTAAATTAAAGTGCTTACTGCACTACGCCGTCTAAATTTAACGAAAACGCACTAATTTTAGATACTCTCGATTCTCTTCTTTATTATTTACGTACGCCCACTCCGCCTTCGCATTCATATGCATTGTACTCATCCACCATCTCCTCTATTTCAGTCTAAAATTAATAAATTTCAAAGCTTCAGCTCACCACACTTTATAAGTATATTCCATCATCGAATAATATACACGTCGATTATTCCAAAAATACTTAATCACATTTTATCGTTATTTTTCTACCAATTATTTCATTATTATTTTAATTAATAAAAGTATAAACCTTATCAATTCCATTACTAAAATTCATACTTTAGTAGAATTAAAAAAATTTCAATAAAAAAATTATTATTAGAATTACTTATAATGTACAGTAATACCCTGAAGATTACTTTACAAAGAAAAAAATTCAAATAATTAAAAAAAGAAATTAATATTAATAAAACGAATAAAAGCAGCATGAACAAGAGTTTAAATTACGTAAATTAGGTTTGTTTATGTCTAAGTCTTGGGTCGGCAACGTTTATGGAGCAAAGAGCCATTTTTAAGATTTTGCTTGTTAGAAAAATGTCTAGCCCTACGATCGCTATTTTTACTAATGAAATCATTTTTAATATAGCTTAAGTGAATTAGAGATGAGAGCCGCAAATTAGCTTGTGGTTCCGAAGAATAAATGCATGCAAATAAACACATAATAAGATTTTACTGGGCAGAAAGATGGTTTTATTATTGTAATAAGTATTTACTTTAATTTTTATAATTTATTATTGTTTTAAATATTATTATTAAGATTTCATTAAAAATATACAGAGTCATTAACAAACAGTTCAGTTTACAATTATTGACTATTTTTAAATATAACTTATGTGAATTGGAGATGAGAGCCGCAATTTTCTGCAAATGTACACAAAAATAAGATTTTATTAAAAAGAAATATACAGAGATTAAAATTAACAAAAATACAATAAGACTTTCAATTTACTGGTACTAATATTTACATATTTTTAATCTTTCTTATAAGAATAAAATGTATTGTGTCCACTAACGAACAATTTAGTTATGTTATAAAAGTTACATTGATTTACCGAAAATTCCAATGTGTGTAATTCTATTTTATTGAATGTAATGCTACAGCTTTCAAAAATAAGAAGCTTAGCAAAGAGTTTACATATGTAAAATAACTAATCCTATACTGGACTAAAGCTAAAGTTCGTCTGATCGATACTTTTATCCTTCCTAAGAAGTAGTAGAATTTTATAAAATCTGAAAATATAATCTGTATTATATAATAAGTAAACAGAAATCTCAAATTGTTTCAAGTTTATATAAAGAATTATTTTTTTTTAATTTTCTTAAAAATTATATAAAAAAATCAAATTATCTAAATTACTTAATTTTATTACTTAAAATAGTGTAAAATGAAAAACGTAATAAATAGATTAATTTTTGATGAATTAATTTATAAATAAATTCTGAAAAATGAAACAGACACGAATATTTGCTAAATTTTCTAATGAGAATATTATCTTGATTAAGTGCAGTTACGAAACATAATTCCATTTAATTAATTATTAGGAGAAGTAAAGAAAATATGAAAATTCGTGAATTGAAATTTTACTTTTGCCTCTTGGGAATCGCGTAACAAATTGCAAACTTTGCTAGTTGACCCACTATCCAGACGGGCCGTAATTGAAACAAAGCCATCAGAAACGTTTGAACTATTCTGCAGTGATGAATGCCAGCAATGGATGTTGGAATTTTACGACAGGTAATTTGGATTCAATTACATGGCGCCCATCCAGCTCGATTATATAACAACAACAAAAAAAATATATAACAATTATTTCATTCTAACTTAATCAAAGAAAAAAAAAAGCAAAATAAACATAGTAAAAATAAAATTGATTTTTTTTATATAATTCAATCAATTTTTTCATTCATGGTTGTTACAAAGACCTTTAGTAAATTGCTTAGTTTATTGTTTTATACTTGATAAAACTCAATGTTTTTAATTTACAGTTAAATAAAATAATTGGCTTAATTATAATTATTTGAATTTTCACTGCATTTCTGTAGTCGATTTAGCAAATTTAATGTAATTAAATTTGAAAATACTGTTGCCTCGAATAGTGCGGACTTAATTATTAATGATTTATTTGACCTTTATTAATAGTCACGTTACGTAATTAAGTTTACTGGTTTTATTTGCGAGGACGATTTAATATTTAGGTCCGCTGTGTGTATGTTGTGAAGGGGGGATTCTAATTCAATTTCGAAAGAGAATCAATAGAGATAAGGCTCAGCCCGGCTCTGGTCTTCACAATCCTTTTTCCCATGCAGCTATTTTCCTTGTTCTCCGCTCAAACTCGCCTTCATCCTAGAATCTAACATAGATTATCCCTATTTTCCACAACATTGTAACTTATCAATTCAAGTATTTGCTATTACTTTATTTCTTATATAATTCCTAGACTAGTCAAAGTTAATTTATAAATTGCAATCAAACTTAAATATTGTTAATCTAAATCCAACTATTAAATAAATAATTAAATAATTCAATATTAAAGATTTTTTTATTCAAAGTTGGAGAACGAAAAATAAATTTAAATTATTTTGCTTTGATTGCTTTAAAACGGTAATTGGATAAAACAGTACAAGAAAAATATTTAATTTGTTCCGTTCTGTGTTTTTAAGCGATAAAAAATAAATTTCAGTTTATAAAAATATGTTGAAGCAATTTTATAAATTTCTAACTACAACTTTAAAATTTTTAAAACAGAACAAGAAAATCATTTAATTTGTTCTGTTCTGTGTTTTTATGCAATAAAAAATAAACTATAAACTTTTTCAATATTAATGTTATAAATGCATAAAATTTTGGCATATAATCTTTCAGGACATGAGCCAAGTAGAATAAATTTGTTGCTAATAACGCTAATAGTTTTTGCTTTGCGGAATGCGGAAACGGTTTTGTCTTCAATTTTATTCATTTTACGGGTGATATTTTTAAGTTATCCACTGGAAAAATGTGCGTCCATAAATACATTTTGCTGCGCTTTTACTGCTGCCTCGTTTCATATCTCAATGTCCAAAGTTGTGAAATTTTATTGGATATTGATCCACGGAAAAGAAGTGAGGAAGAGAGAAAAAATTATATTTCATATGAATATCGAATATAAAATCGTTTATTATGGAATTCGAAAATGCTTTTGATGTTCGTCGTCTACAATGTAAGAGATTTTATTTTAGTCTATTATATTTTATCACGATCCATTATTTATTATTGAATATATTTGTAAAATTTTTATTGACAATTCAATATTTTTTTTATTTTAACATTTTTTTTATTAAATTTGATTTTAAACTATTTTCTAATTAAATAATGGCTAAAAATAATCAACCATAAAATATAAAAAAAATCCACATTTATACAAAATAGTTATATTTCAGTATTCTTTGATTCATTTTTGTATTTAGTAAAAAATATCTCCTCTTAAAAAAATTATATGAAATTTTGATGAAAATGAAATTACAATATTTTCTCATAATTGTGTTGAATGATGATTTACAATAAGTTTAATTTTGTTTGAAATATGAATTTTATAATTGCTTTTGTATTTTGGATTAATCTTTGTATTGAAATATTTTCTAATATATTTGTTATTTGTCACAATTAATTTTGTGAATTTTAATAGGAATTATATATGTTTTTAATTCATTATATTTTTTATATAATTTAATATAATTTGTTATATTTCAGTAACAAAATAAATTATTAATTAAAAAATATCATTGAATTAAAATTTTGGACTTTTTCTATTTGCATAAAAGATTTTAGTAAAACTTAGAACAAAATTAGATAATACAATATTGTATTGTACAATTACACTTGACTTATTTTTTTTTCAGTTATTGTTATCTAAAAATCTTTATCTTTTACCTAATGTGATAACAATGTCTGTTGTAATTGCATTGAATCATGCGTTAATAAATACGTTACATTTCAATACCAATATGAATTTCATGAATTTTTATGAATTTTTCTGTGCATATTGCAAAACCAAAACGAAAATAATAGAAGCGAATCACAAAAGTTCCATTAATTTCAACCATACACACGAACGTAATGGCAAAAAAATAAACGCAAAACGATATTTGTTCGCTCTCAATTCCATTTCCAGAAGCACAATCGTTTCCGGCCGTGTTTATTTATTTTTCAATCGTTTTATCTATTGGACCAATATGCGTGACAGAGAGTGCTTTATTATTTTTTTTTCATTCACCGATCGTCGAACCCGCAAGTTACGTTATTTCGGTTTTGCATTTTGTTATTTTGTTTCACTTGAAATATGCAAATTCTCCGTCATCGATCGCCGCAACAACAAGGAGAGGAACAAAAAAAATAATTCTCTCGTGCTCCCCCAGGATCGTATCGCAAAGCCCCAGGACCAATTCAGATTCCAAAATATACGAATAAAAATGCTAATTCCGGTCATATTAGATATTTTCGGGTGTACTCTTTGTTTCCGGACGCAATTTTTGCACGAAATTTAGAATAAATTCTCTTTGTTCTAAGAAATAAACGAGAGTTGTGTGTATGTACTTTGTTTTTTATTGTCTCATTGTTTTTAGTTTATTCTTGTTGAAATACAGAATACAAAATAATTTAAAAATAAAAATTTGAAATTTATAGTAAATAATTTGAAAAATTCAACTTGAAATTTACTGTAAATAATTTGAAAAATCTAAAATTTGAAATTTACAGTAAATAATTTGAAAAATCCAATATTTGAAATTTACAGTAAATATTTAGAAAAATCTAAAATTTGAAATTTACAGTAAATAATTTGAAAAATCCAATATTTAAAATTTACCGTAAATAATTTGAAAAACTAATTTGAAATTTACCGTAAATAATTTGAAAAATCGAACATTTGAAATTTACCGTAAATAATTTGAAAAATCCTAAATTTGAAATTTACAGTAAATATTTAGAAAAATCTAAAATTTGAAATTTACAGTAAATAATTTGAAAAATCGTACATTTGGAATTTACTGTAAATAATTTGAAAAATCCAAACTTATGAAATTTATAGTAAATAATTTGAAAAATCTATAATTTGAAATTTACAGTAAATAATTTGAAAAATCCAATATTTGAAATTTACAGTAAATAATTTGAAAAATCTAAAATTTGAAATTTACCGTAAATAATTTGAAAAATCTATAATTTGAAATTTACCGTAAATAATTTGAAAAATCTAAAATTTGAAATTTACCGTAAATAATTTGAAAAATCTATAATTTGAAATTTACCGTAAATAATTTGAAAAATCGAACATTTGAAATTTACCGTAAATAATTTGAAAAATCCATAATTTGAAATTTACCGTAAATAATTTGAAAAATCCAATATTTGAAATTTACCGTAAAAAATTGTAAAATCCAAAATTTCAAATTTGTAAATTCATGTGGGATACAAAAGTATCCCACGCGATTTAAGAAGTTCAAATTAAAGCGCGAATATAGGATGATTAAGATCGTTCGGATTTTGGTATATGATCTTCAGTTCCGCGATCTATTTAAAACCCAACAAATATTAACCCATATTCTCCGAATAATCAAATACCTGCATTAAATGTCTAAATATAAAGCATCGAAAATACGTTCACCACCTATATACTAGGTGTGTATGCAAGCATTTACGTATGAGCATACACATCGGCTCGAAAAGGGGATGGGTTTATATTTATGGAGCCAATTGCGATCCTGACAAAACCAAATACCATTAATCATTTTTTAATGTTTATTTATCGCCGTTATAAACCCATCGATATTTATTTCCACGCAGATTATTGCACCATTTCGCCGACCAAATAAATAACCGCTCATTTTTTCATCAAATTTTCAATAACTTATTGACGCTTGCGTTCTTCGACATCTGCCGTCAATGGATCTCAACTCCCTCAAGAATGACATAAATAAATAAGCCGAGATTCGAGGAGGGAATACACATACAAATTGCACCATGCAAACTAAATTTAACTTCGACTATAGACTTTATTTCCAGACAGAAATACCGCTCGAAAACCCATATGCATACAGTTACTCGTTTTTGCTTGGGCAAGATTCATTTGGCATCTCGGCACGAATTGTTTCATTAAATATTGAATTAAAACAATTAATCGATCAATTAATTCTCCACTCAATTTAGGTTTAATTGAAAACATCGCAGTCTTATTAAACATGTACGTAATTTCAATGTGTCTGATTATTTAAGTACTAATGTTTTTTTTTACTTGTTTTTGTGCTTTTATTGCATGGCTTAAAAATAGTTTTTGTCTACTTAAAATACATGATTTGGCGATTTCTATATGCTCACTAAACTTTGATTTATGAGATTTATAAGATGCCGCCAGATGAATAACAAATTTGTCTCAAAAATTATAATTTACGATATATTACACCAAAAACCACAAGCACTTTCAAATATAAATAATATTTAGTAAAAACACTTACATAATAAGACATTATATCATAAATTTATTAATAGTAATAGAAAATAACTCATTTTTCAAAATTTATTAGTATTCTGAAACATATAAAATAATTTGAAAAGTTATGAAAATTGTATTTGTTTACAAAATAATGTATAAATTAGAAGAGTGAGAATGCATGAAGCCAAAAATGTGATATAAGTGAGAGTATGAGGTACATTTATCAAAATATGTGTGTGAAAATGGAAGAGTGCAGATCTGAAAGGTTTCTTTTTCTATATAAAAAGAGGACTGCGCTAAGGTTGTCCGTTGAGGGCACTTCTCTAACATATAGACTACAGATTTGAAAAATCTGGTATCAGATCGTTGGTATTAAGATCGGTCGACTGTAAAAGTTTCTCCTCCTGGGATATTGTTTCATTTTTGATAGATGATCCAATCCTTATTATTTTTTTACTATAAAGTGCGAAATTTTTCTTAGTTTTTTTTTCTAAGTAGAAGAGTAATATAAAAGAATTAAGTTTTTTTTATTACAAACATAGAAAACATTAAACATTTGTTGTGTAAAGACGATGTTTGACCAAAAAAGTTCGATAGCAAAAATTTTGATTTTAAAGCTTTAAGTTAAGTGGTTATTTAGGAAATATGAAAATTAATAGTCTGAATATGTTTTCAGCTCGTAACAGTAAAATGAGTTTATCTACCATAAAGTAGTAAATTTCATTCATCAATTGATATAGTGAATGTTCAAAAGGCATGAAAGGCAAAGTCCATAAAATAATAATGCCGTAATTAATTTTATTTATAAATTATGAAAATGTGTTCATTCTTCAAATATAAATTTTAAAATTTTCATGAATTAAAAATTGCATTTTTTTTGCTATCATAAATAAATTCAGTATTTTATTGTCAATTATTTTATCCTAACTTTCTAAAAAGTCCAACATCCCATATTTTACCATCGTTATTTATAATGTCTTCATTCTTCAAATATAAATTTAAAACTTTTCATGAATTAAAAATTGCATTTTGTTTGCTACACAAATAAATTCAGTATTTTATTGTCAATTATTTTATCCTAACTTTCTAAAAAGTCCAACATCTCATATTTTACCATCATTATTTATAATGTGTTAATTCTTCAAATATAAATTTAAAAATTTTCATGAATTAAAAATTGCATTTTGTTGCTATCATAAATTTAGTATTTTATTGTCAATTATTTTATCCTAACTTTGTAAAAAGTCCAACATCTCATATTTTACCATCATTATTTATAATGTCTTCATTCTTCAAATATAAATTTAAAACTTTTCATGAATTAAAAATTGCATTTTGTTTGCTACACAAATAAATTCAGTATTTTATTGTCAATTATTTTATCCTAACTTTCTAAAAAGTCCAACATCTCATATTTTACCATCATTATTTATAATGTGTTAATTCTTCAAATATAAATTTAAAAATTTTCATGAATTAAAAATTGCATTTTGTTGCTATCATAAATTTAGTATTTTATTGTCAATTATTTTATCCTAACTTTGTAAAAAGTCCAACATCCTATATTTTACCATCATTATTTATAATGTGTTCATTCTTCAAATATAAATTTTAAAATTTTCATAAAATAAAAATTGCATTTTGCTATCATAAATAAATTCAGTATTTTATTGTCAATTATTGTAAATTATTTTATCCTAACTTTACTAAAAAGTCCTACATCCTATATTTTACCATCATTATTTATAAGGCGCGATCGATCGTTGTCTGCTTCCACACATGACGTAATGTGAAACCATAAATTCGAAATGTCCATAAGATTTATATTAAAAGTAAAACTAGTTTATTTTATAAATGAATCTTTATAAAAAAAAAATATTATACACTTATTAAATTATATAATAAATTTTAAGCAATAATTTTCTTTTGAAAATTTCATTACATTATACACGTAATTAGTTAGTAATTAGAGGAATTAATTAAATAATATTACAAATGTTAGTAAAATTGTTTCAATAAATTGATTTGTGATATTTAATTCTAGTTTCTTTTGATAACTTTCAGTAGAAAATCCTTAAACATCCTTAGTTATTAGTAAAAATAATATTTTGTGTAATCCTTATGGAATATGTACACTTTAAAATATTTTAGAGGTAAAAAATAGTAAGTGTAAAAAGTGTAAAACGAAGAAACGATTGATTTGAAATAGTTCGAATTTATAACAATATTATTTTTATGTTTGCTATATTTTATTAGTGTTTTATTGCATTTAATAATTTGTGCGTAATTTTGTGACAAATTTCTCTTATTTATTCGGGGATGACTTTGCAGGGTGAATTGTTGGGGGAGAAGAGTAATTAGGTTTAGTTTTTTTTTTGTCGTTTGTTGATTGTTGTTGTTTGTTGGATGGATGTAGGTATATGCCTAGGTTATCGGGATTAATAGGCATCGCGACCCTCGGTGCGTGTAAATTATTTTCGAGCTGCGAAATATATGGAACGAGCGGCTGTTCCATGTACAATTGAACCATTTCCAAAACATAATTGGGTGAACATTTAAATAGAACGTTTAACATTGACATCAATTTCTTCGACACGCGACGTCGCGCCAATATTTTTCAATAAACACAAAACAAACATAATCCCTTTTTCTTCATGGATGAAAAAGAAAAAAATAAAAACTATTCAGGAATCCATCGCGTTATTTTTGTCCTTTAAATTGGCGACAGACTGTATTTACTGTTCCGGAGGGTGGGTTTCGCTCAATATTTCTGCGACGGAACATTTTTATTTTTTTATTTTCTTTCCGTCGCGTATTTTGCGATAAATTAAATTTCACTTTGGCATACATAAAGACAATGCAGCGTGCGATTTCATTGCAATTTTTCATTCGCGCGATTATGCAAAGACGCGCTGCTGGACTGGTTTGAATGATGATGATGTATTACGCCACTTCAAGTTCTTCAAATATTGGAATATGCATCACGAGACTTTCCTGCATATTTATTCATGCATGCAATACATTTTTTTTCCGTAGAGTTCAATGAATTTATATTTCCGTTTGTTTGGATAACGAATCTTCGATCTAACGAAATTGGTAATTGTTTGAAAACATTGATAGTTGGAGTTTGATGTAACAATTTTTTTTCTTAAATTTAAGAAAATATTAACAACCAAAGATTTAAAAATGTGTTTAAATTACATTTAATTAATTTCACTTTGTTTGCAAACTTTTCTTTGTTCAAAAAACATTTTTTTTTTCATTTTGTAATTAGTTATTGCTGGAAAATGATTTCAATTTTTCTAGAATAATTTTGCTAAAAAAAATAATAAATTATTATATCAGAGTTTCTCAATATGTGGGACACGAGCCAATCGGGTCATAATTTATTAATGGTTAGGTGAAATGACAGCTGTCAAAAATGTTATATTACAGTTTTAATTATGTTATGTGATTGATATAATTTTAACCAAAAGTAACTTTTGATTGTAATTTTCAAATAGAATTAAAGATAGTTTTTATTTCATTGATAACGTAAGTATCATTGATGAGTTAGTTAGCGTTTGCATTATGAAATTCATAATCTACTTGGAATTGTAGTTATAGCATAATTATAGTTAGGTAATATAATTAATGAATTCTGCTGAAGGAATTCCCAGGAGGAATGTCGCGGAATTTCAATGCTAATGCGAACTACGAGGCGTTATATTTAATTCCAGCGGTCAGTGGCCTAGAGAGAGCCGAGCCGGTGCGCTGCAAAACAGGATAAATTGAAAGTCATCCTTTATATAAAAAAAAATAATCAAAAAATTGTGTGTTCGAAATGTTATTGGATTCGAATGGTTTTAAGGGTGGATGTAAAGTACTAAAACGAATATTGCTAAGAATTTGGCAAGGATGACTGCCGGAATCTGTGGAAATGATCCTCTTCTACGAACACACTATTTCCGTTCAACCGAAATTTATTGTATCTTTCGGACATCCTTAATTCATTTGTCGCTGATCAATGGGATTGGGATTAAATTAATTTCGTCGTTTCGTCTATTTTATCCTCTTCTCTTACACTTTCTTCGTGACTTTGGATGACCATTATAATAATCTAATAGTAATGAGAGATTGGACGATCCATTTAATATTGATCAAGGAAAATTTAATTCGCGCACGAAATTGATATTTATGTTTGTCCATGTCTCTCCTTGCCTCACTAAACAAATACATTAATGGAATAGACGCGTTTATTCTATTACAAGTACATAAATAGATAAGACCTTCTAAGCTAAGTAAGATCAATTACTTATCCGATGTCAAGATGTTTTAAGCTGAACTAAATTTATACTAATGAAGACTAATATTTTGTACATATTTTTAGCAGATATTATTTCGAAATTTCTGTCATATCATAAATTATTTTATCTCTATTTTCACGAAAATTTCAAACCTTTATTTTCATTTGTAAAAAGATAACAATTTTATGAAATTATGAAATTTTACATTAAGAGTAAAATCAAAATATAATAATAATAATAATTTTTATTGGCCAGATATACAAAACAAAATTGCTACAATAATAATAATAATTAGGAAAAATAAAAAGAAAACACAAAATAACTGACCAAAGGGTCTTTCCGCCCGTGAATATTACAATAGAAAATATCATATATATACAACCATAATAACTAACATAATTAACTCAAAATACACTCTTAGAATGAAAAAAAAAAAAAAAAAGAACGGCAGCCACTTGGATATAAAAGAATATAAAAGAAAAGAAGCAAGTATAGTAAGTGGGAGGATAGTGGACTTCCCAGCACGGAAACCGAACTGGTAGGCAGGGATGGAACTGTCAAGGAAGCAAAGAATTTTCTTTTTAATGAGGGATTCGAAGGACTTGGCGATAACGGGAAGGAGTGTTATTGGACGGTAGCTGGATGGTAAAGAAGGATCACAATCACTTTTGAGAATGCAGACAATTACACCAGACTCACATGGCACAAACTGATGGACGAGAGACTCGATTAGAATAAATTGAAATTACTAAATTATTTTAGATCAATTTTTTGGATTAGAAAACCTATTTGACAATAATATATTTTAGTCTTTAGTCAATAAAATCATTTATTTTGTTAAGATTTATTACATATAATAATTATAGCACTACAAATTGCTTAAATTTAAACTATTTCTTGAACGATATTTGCAAAATATTCTGTGATCAGGAAGAAATAACACAATTATCTAATTAAAATAGCAATAAAAATTAGGAGATTTTACGGGTGAATCATCTGCAGCTGCGATTGAAAAATATTTTATTAAAACTTATTATTTTTCAATTTCTCAAAAATAATAATTTGTATTTCTTTTTATATAAATATTATTACATTTTTTTTAAATAAATTATTAACTTTTCATTATGGTTACTTGCATTGATTAATGTAAATGTGTATTTTTAAAAACTTAATGTAATTCAATATTTCTGTAAATGGCAAATCGCATTTTATATATTAAAATTATTAAACTTGGTAGAATTACAAAATTGAGTAGTTTCAAAAAGCATTATTTGCCAAGTGACTTATAGAAGTACTCGTTCGTTGAAATATAAATAAGCTATTTAAACGCTTATCGAAACTTATCAAGTAATTAAATTAAATAAAATAGTAAATATTGTAATTATTAATTCATTAATAAAAATTATAAATAATTTCGTATATTTACGGATTATTTAATTTATATTGTACTGTTTCGCTAAATTTTAATTAAAATGAAAATAATAAAACGATAGAAAAGTAATAAAAATTGAGAGATTACCGAAAAATCAATTTATATATTAATTTAGTTAATTTTTATTTAAAGCAATTCCAACATAAAATTTATGCGATAAAAAAGTAATAAAAATGAGATTATTTATAAAAATTGAACACCTGCAGTTGCAGCTGCGTTTAAACAATCCTTATTTGGGCACGAAAATAGTGCGTTTCGCAGAAAACAATAAAAATTAGGCGATTTTGCGGGTGAATCATCTGCAGCTGCGATTGAAAAATATTTTATTAAAACTTATTATTTTTCAATTTCTCACTTTCTTTTTATAAAAATATTATTACATTTTTTTTTATAAATTGCATTTTACATATTAAAATTATTTAACTTAGTAGAATTACAAATTGAGTAACTTCTATAAGCGTTATTTGCCAAGTAACTTATAGAAGTACTCGTTCGTAGAAATAAACATAAGTTATTTAAACGCATATCGAGACTTGCCAAGTAATAAACAATCAATTAAAAAAAATAGTAAATATTGTAATTAATAATTACTTAATAGAAATTATAAATCATTTCGTTTATTTACGGATTATTTTATTTGCAACAAATTGAATATAAAATTTATGCGATATAAAAGTAATAAAAATGAAATTATTTATAAAAATTGAACACCTGCACTTGCAGCTGCGTTTAAACAATCCTTATTTGGGCACGAAAATAGTGCGTTTCGCAGAAAGCAATAAAAATTAGGCGATTGTGCGGGTGAATCATCTGCAGTTGCGATTGAAAAATATTTTATTAAAACTTATTATTTTTCAATTTCTCAATTTCTTTTTATAAAAATATTATTACATTTTTTTAAAATAAATTATTAACTTTTCATTATGGTTACTTGCATTGATTAATGTAAATGTGAATTTTTAAAAACTTAATGTAATTCAATATTTCTTTAAATGACAAATCGCATTTTATATATTAAAATTATTTAACTTGGTAGAATTACAAAATTACCAAGTGACTTATAGAAGTACTCTTTCGTTGAAATAAACATAACTTATTTAAACGCATATCGAGACTTGCCAAGTAATAAACAATCAATTAAAAAAAAAGTAAATATTGTAATTAATAATTACTTAATAGAAATTATAAATCATTTCGTGTATTTACGGATTATTTAATTTATATTGTACTGTTTCGCTAAATTTTAATTAAAATGAAAATAATAAAACGATAGAAAAGTAATAAAAATTGAGAGATTACCGAAAAATCAATTTATATATTAATTTAGTTAATTTTTATTTAAAGCAATTCTAACATAAAATATATGCGATAAAAAAAGTAATAAAAATGAGATTATTTATAAAAATTGAACACCTGCACTTGCAGCTGCGTTTAAACAATCCTTATTTGGGCACGAAAATAGTGCGTTTCGCAGAAAACAATAAAAATTAGGCGATTTTGCGGGTGAATCATCTGCAGCTGCGATTGAAAAATATTTTATTAAAACTTATTATTTTTCAATTTCTCACTTTCTTTTTATAAAAATATTATTACATTTTTTTTTATAAATTGCATTTTACATATTAAAATTATATAACTAAGTAGAATTACATATTGAGTAACTTCTATAAGCGTTATTTGCCAAGTAACTTATAGAAGTACTCGTTCGTTGAAATAAACATAAGTTATTTAAACGCATATCGAGACTTGCCAAGTAATAAACAATCAATTAAAAAAAATAGTAAATATTGTAATTAATAATTACTTAATAGAAATTATAAATCATTTCGTGTATTTACGGATTATTTTATTTGCAACAAATTGAATATAAAATTTATGCGATAAAAAAGTAATAAAAATGAGATTATTTATAAAAATTGAACACGTGCACTTGCAGCTGCGTTTAAACAATCCTTATTTGGGCACGAAAATAGTGCGTTTCGCACATACGATAAGAATTGTAATAAATATTAAACAAATATTTGAAATGCATGAAAAGTGTATTTTACGCGTTTCGATTCGATAAATTGAAATTACTAAATTATTTTAGATCAATTTTTTGAATTAGAAAACCTATTTGACAATAATATATTTTAGTCTTTAGTCAATAAAATCATTTATTTTGTTAAGATCTATTACATATAATAATTATAGCACTACAAATTGCTTAAATTTAAACTATTTCTTGAACGTTATTTGAAATATATTCTCTGATTAGGAAGAAATAACACAATAATCTAATTAAAATTAATCATAAAATGGCTGTTTATAAAAACAAAAAATTACTGCGCTAAACCAATTGAAAATGGATCATTTTCTTGACGATTTGCGATTGCGTTTAGTTTCTGCATCTATTGAGTGAAATCTATTCTATTTTGAAAACAATCTTTATGAAAATAAATTATTATTCAATTTAAAATAATAATATAATAATTTTAATATATAAAAATGTATTTTATAATTTTTAAACAATAAACTAATTTCGGTGATGATAAATCATTAGAGCCAAGACATAATACTATTATATATATAATACTATTATATATATTATAAATGGAATTATTAAATACATTGTATTTTGAGATCAGTTTTAAAGCAATCTAAATGCATATTTTACATTTCATCGTTTATTTGTAAAAAAATAAATAAAAACTTTGAGAACACCTCGATTCCAGCAGATTCCAACGATAAGCCGAAAGCAATTTCAGCGATGGTACGTGGACGTTTGAAATCTGGAATTCTTATAAATATCGGAAGATAGCCAGGAGGCCCTTCGGGCGCGTTTCGAATACCCGATGAAGGAGGGGGGGATGATGCAATGCGAGAAATTTCCTTATTAAATATTCATATAAATGCGGTTTTTGTATATCTACATATGTTCATACATTTTCACAACTTATTTGCAAATTGCATCATCACCTAGTTTGTTGTTTGAAGTTCGAAACTGCGTTTGGCTGCAACAATGAGAATAGGTATGTTACATAAACACACCACGGTTCATTATAAATCAGATCGTTGGTTTTAACTAGCGATTCCTTTGCAGTGGATTTACGACTGCCAAAGCGTATCCGAAAATATAATAAATTAGTTTAAAGATGCGGAGCTTTGTTTAAATTAGAATTGTTTTGCTTCATTGGATGTTATCCAACTTTTGATCGGTCTTTTAGATTGCATTTTAATGTTTAGTAAATTTAGAATATTTATTCGTTTCAGTAAACTAATTATCAAATTTATTATTCTTAAACTGTATTTGTAGTAACATATTAATTTTATAATTGAATTTATTAGAATTTCTCAGGTGCTCGAAATTTTTAATTAATAATTCTTGTAGCTATTATACAAAGGTGCACTTGGGAAAAGTTTGCTTTTTCTTCCTTAAATAAGTATGCAGTATCGAACAGATATTTATTTCAAAATATTACTCTATAAGAAAACTTGCTCAAGTAATTTTATTAAGAATATTTTTAAGAAAAACTTATAAAATTCAAGCATTTTTTTATTAAAATTTTCTTTACAAAGAAATTGTTAATAATTTGACTAGAATTTTACAATTCAATTTATTTCAATACAATTTATCGTTTTTCTAAAAATATTGATCATATTTTTTTAAAAATTATATATAATCTCGATTTGTTGTATCTCTTCATGTTTTTCTATACAAAATATTTCGAAATCTTCAATAAGTTAGATTATTCTAAGGTTTATTTTAATATCGATATTTTCTTAAAAGTATCAAAGAAAAATTAAAAAAATAGTAGTTTTTCCTGGTTACATATTGCTATTTATTCGTTGAAATTAAAGCTCGTAATTACATTCATGTTTGCTAATATACAATATTGCTATTTAGTAAAAAAAATGTTTAGTGAAATACTTTTTGATGAGAGGATGCATTTAGTGACTAAACGGAATGAAATGTATGCGGAAATATTGCTGACGTTTATTCCAGCGTTTGCGAGGGGAATGTTTAATAATGTTCGCTCCAAATTGAGAGAAGTCTAATAATGACGTTTGCGATTCCCATCTTGTTGTTCTTGCAAAACAAAACTGATGCATCTCATCGAAGTTTAATATATCTGCATGTGGATGCTGACGAAATGAATTGGAAGATCCTGTGCGAAACCGAATTTCGGCTAAAACTTAATTACAACAATTCGGGGTTTTGCCGTATTACGCGAAAGGGTTTCGAAGAGGAGGAGATCGTTCTCTGCGACTTCCCCAATTTATATGCAAACGGGTGCAGCCAGACGCAAATCCCTTCACATTTCATATACAGGATGACAGAAATACATTCGCAGCTTTTTTCCACTCACATTTTTGTTTATTTATTTTTTTGGTGCTGCTTCCTTGCAGATTGCGCAACTGTCCTTTTATAGTTTTTAGTTCAATAATGCAGTGTAAATGCAGCATTTCTCATGAGACATATATGATTATCAGATCCACCATTGGTTGATATTGACATATGTATATTATGGACGGATTGAAGTTGGTACACCTGAATTAATCATGACACCAACCTGGAAGAAATAAATAAAAATCCAACATAAATTACCATCATCGACAGCAGAAGAGTTAACCAACATAACTAACCGTAGATGGAGACTCGAGCGTTTCAAGCCAAAAGACCTGCAAAACCGGTTTTAATAAGTGGTTGAAATAATCAGCATTTCTCATGAGACATATATGATAATCAGAACCACCATTGGTTGATATTGTATATCATGGACGCAATGAAGTTGGTACACCTGAAAATATTAATATCATTAATCATGACACCAACCTGAAAAAAAAAAAATCCAACATAAATTACCATCATCGACTGGAAGATCAGCCTAATCACTTAGCAGAATGGTTAGTCAACTTAACTAACCATAGATGGAGACTCAAGCGTTTCAAGCCAAAATACCTGCAAAACCGGTTTCAATAAGTTCTTGAAATAAGTGAAAAGTGTTTGAAGCTTAACCAATCCTTTAATTGCCTCCTGAACATTGTCAGCATTTATTATCCACGGTGATAGAATGCTGAAATTGGAAAGAATTAACATGACATAATTTTAAGAAACTTAACATCATCAGTATTTCTATCTTAATACAATACTATAGTTTTTAAGATTTATTGATCATATTTCAATATGATTTTAGAGTTTACATTATAGCAGACTTAACTTTAATTAGTAAAGTAATTAAATTCGTTTTCAGGAACATCAAGGCTTTTGTTGAATGCTTAGCTGATGAATTTCCTTTTAAATCTGACGTCGTTAAGAATTAATTGTTGCATCATTCTTTAAATGAGCATCATGATGAGAGTGAATAAAACGAAAGCGCCGGTATCAAAGTATTCGCTTATTTGCGTTTCGAAAGGGCATTAATTTCATCTAATTACTTTGTAGGATGACGTTGTTGGGGTGCGAAAATTGCAAAGCTTTTAAGTTGATTAGAAGCTTTCGGTGCATATCCTTGTTATTTCTTATGTGTGTCGTCGTCGCATCGGCTAATTCTCTAAATTAGTTCGGAGCCCTGTGCAGCTCTCAATTTTATTATAGGAGAGCCTGGTCGTCGGAATCTTATAAAAATATACACGAACTCTCGCACACAATATGAAAACGGAATCGTACCTCCTAGGTTTGCCAAAAAAGCGAAGCCAATCGGACGTTATTTTTATCGCATTGCAAACAACGGAATAACTCTGTCGCCTTTTCTTTTCTTTTGTTTTCTTTTGCGACGGTGGTGAAAAATGTCCATGGCTGTGAGATCGAACACATTTCGCCGTGACTAAGACCTAGCTCGAAGGTTACCGAATCTATTTTTTATCCACAGTTTTTGAAATTTATATTTATCCCATAATCACATAATACCATTTCAGTGCATATCAATAATATTAATAATAATTCGAAAGTTTTTTTTACGTACATTAACAAATATGCCACGTACTAACATTTAGCATATAGTTTTGATAAAACTAGAAAGACAAAAAAAACAGCGAGAGAAATAATTTCCTATTATAAAACATAATATAAATATATATTAATTTTAAGAAAAGTGATAAAAAAAAACTAAAACGCTATTCTATTTAGATAATAAATGTGATTTACTATTGTCAAGTTTATGTCCAAAATATTTAGAATTTTCCAATCTGTAAAAATATATTCATAAAAAATTGATAGTTGACATTTCCTTATTTTCTATTATTATTAGATTATTATTACATAGAAGTAACTTTACTCATTACGTATTTTGAGCAATCTTCACCTAAATCTCATACATTTTCTAGTCCAGATGACAAACTAACTAATTTAAGAAACTTGCACGTATATTCATATCATATATTTTATAGTTATTGAGGTTAAAAATAATTAACCAGTTAAAATTTGCTCTGACTAATTCGTTTTATAATAGCGTGAAATAAGAATGAAGGAGAAGGAAACGCAGCGCAGTAAATTTTTAGGACCCAATAATTTTCGTCGTGAAATTTTCAATGTTTCATAGTTTTTGGCCACGGTCGAGAGCTAAATAACGAGAGCGTGTTTGCAACACCAGGAAACCCGTAGGAAAAGGCCGAAGGAAATAAATAAATAGGATGCGACAACAACAACAAAAAAAGGATAAGAAATGCAGACTATTTGGCCGACGCTCGAGCTCCCTAACCTTGGCGCCGTGCCGCAAAGGCATCTCCTTCTTCTCTTGTTTTTTTGCTCTCAGCATCTAACATATAACAGGAGGAAGGAAAGTATTTTTCAAAGTTACTTGCAACGCATTATATTTTTTGTTGTTGTCTATTCTTCAGCTTTTGTTTTTCTCATCTTCCCTTTCCGAGTGAGTTGACTTAAATTTATGAATCTCTCATCTGAAGAATTATAGCTGCTTTTAAAGGAAATATTTTTAACATTAAATTATATATATAATTAATTATCAATAATAAATAAACACTTAAATCTATTAGTTTATTGATTGCGTATTTATTCCTTTAAGAAAATGTTGGGTAAACAGTTGTTTTGGAACAAACAAACTTAATTAACATTGTAAATCTAGCCAGAAATATTTTGGCAGAGCGATGCGAATTAATTTCGCAGAACTTTCGAGTTTCTTCGTACTTCACGAATCTTACAAACCTCTCCTTTTCTCTCTTTCTCTTTGGTTTAAATAAGTAGTCTTCAAACATTTGTCGACTCATTGATAATGCAAAAAAAAATAATGAAAATTTGATTGTATTATTTTATGTTGCGAATTTGAAATTATTGCAATTTGTTGATTGAAAATGATTTTTCTTATAAGTAAATTATATAGAGTAAGTTATTAGGATTTAGGAATTTCAGGACATTTTCTGCGAATTTATAAACAAAAAAATAATATAATTTATAACTAAATTTAATTTATTGAAATTCTCAATAGGAATCAATTTCTTCTAACAAATATATTTTCATATTTTCTAAGAAAACTATTAAATTTTCCAAAACATTGAATTTATTATTTATAAATATTTAGAGTATAATCATGTTTTCGTTTCATAATAAACTCAAGAAGTTAAAGTATTTTTACATTTAAAAATAAGATTTCTACTAAAATTATTGGGTTTCAACATTTTTCGTTAACTGAAGATGCGTTTTTTAAATAATTAAATATGTTACCAAATTTATGAACATTAATCTATATTAGTTATAATTCAATATTTTTTTAAAAAAAAATCTTTAAGCATTTAATATTTTAAATCGATTTATTAAGATTTTAATCAAACGTGTTTCTTTCATGAGTAAATATTCTGATTTTAAATTAGTTTTTGAATATGAAACAATTTTGTCTGTGAAGTATGATTCAACTGGGAAATGTTGACTTTGTTGTTTTCATTTTGCCTGAAAAGACAAAGTTTGAAAACCACTGTTTCTACTGAAACTGCTCTTCATGGTGGAATCAATATAGAGTTGTTTTGTAGCCGGTGACATATCGCATCCTCCTCCCCATTGAAAGTCTAAACTTCGAAAGCTCCATAAATCGCGTCCCAGCATCTCTTAGACGACTTCGAAGGCGCCATCTCGTTTCATCCCCTTTTTTCGTATTAGTATAATTGCATTATGCAAAGATTTCGTCCATTTGGCACGTTCGGAATTAGCGAATCCTTTCCGGACTACGTGACGATAACCCGTTAATCTTAATAACATCGATTGCTTCGAGTGGAATAACGCTTGTTTATGTGATTGCCTAGGGATTTTAGAGACGGGAAGAACTATCCCCTTTTTATCCCTCTGGGGAGGACGTAATGCGGGGGAATTCGCTGAGTCCACGGCGCGCATCCCCGGAATTGGGAATTCCTTTTTTTTTTGCGTCCGTCTCTGTGAATGGGATTTGTTTGTCTACTTTAACGCTGCATTTTTTTTTATTATTATCATCATCATCATCGTACACTTCTTTTTTTATCCTGCACGAAAGTCGAGAGCTACAGCGAACTTTAACTAATAAAGTTAAAAGTTCAAATGCCTATTTATTGGCGCGATCTGAATGGAAATGTCAAGGAGTCTTGTACACATCCCGAAATGATCCAGTTGACATTTTGCAAGTCGACCCTTCATCAATTACTTTTCCCTCTTCGATTTAATTGGCGGAAAACTTTCATATCACAGTTACGACGCAAATACGCGTGGGGTTGCTGCGACGAGATTGAGATTTGAAGAAGTTTTAATAATAGTTGGGATTCACGTTCCGCCGGATTCCGATTATGTTTATTGAATAAGGAGAAGAAGTTATATAACTCGTAGCCCTTCGCTGCTGCTCTGCCATTAGCAATTCAAGCAGGTCCAATTTAAAAATCGGATTAAAGTTTAAATTGATTTATATACAGGGTTGATAACAAAAAAAAAAGTAATTTCATTACTCTCTTTTCATAACATTTCCAATACATATTGAATTATTTTAATCAATTTCAGATGATTCATCGCTCAGACTCAGATTTATATAAATATTAACATAATGTAATTCAAGTATACTTTTATGAAAAAAAATAATTTTACATATTTTAGTAAATTATATTAAATATTACTAATTATTATTTACCATTATTTATTTATTATTCAATTTTAACTTAAGATTGTTTCAATACTAACAATATTTTTATACTAACAAAATATATTTTTATTTTCTTCATTATATTTAATTGTTTTTAACTGAATTCAATATTGATTAACTTGCTTTAATTTTCTTTATCATTTTTTAACATTATTTTTATCTGCCATTAACTTTTATCAACTACAATTTTCTTTAATATTTTTAATGTTAGATAACATAATTTTATAAAAATAAAACGTTTATAAAAATAATAAATATAAAAGCAAATATACTTATATTTTTAAGTGTAAAGAAATAAAGCATGTTTGAAAGTTGTTTATTTCGTATCACCTGTTTGTATACGTTTCTATAGCTTCACACGATGATTTATGTTCTTAGTCAAATGAATTTCAGTTGAATGTTTAGGCTTTATGGAAAGGCGGCATTCGCGCGCACAAAGAGCGTGTTTCCATTAAAGACATGCATGTTGTATTATAAATATAACGAGGCGACGTTTGACGATGGATAGGATGGGATAGTGGCAAGGATAGGACAAGAACGTACAACTTGTAGGAGTCTCCTTCCTCTGTTTGGAAGAACCGTCTGGCAGACTGCCACGGCTTGTATTTATCATGCCACATAATTGCTACAAATAACTACCCATACAATAATGCCTGTTTTCACTTTATCTATGTGTAACGAGCGTTACGAGATGTAAAGCAGCGACGCATCCAGAACGATCGTTTATTGGTTTCCATTTCATTAACTCGGTTTATTTAGTCGATTCCTTGGCTTTGCTCAATGCACCTAACGAAAACATACCATCGCGTACGATCTGTCATATACACAAAAACATATACGTTTCTTCAATTCACTTTCCCCAACGATAATATCCATTCATAAAATCGAATTTTATCAATCAATTCATTCATTTTTACTACTGACCATTAATAATTTCTAATTGCTGTTCTAAACACGAATTGTTCGGAAATAATGAATTTATACTTTTACCGATGATAATTCCTTTCATTAAATCGAATTTTTATCAATGTTCGGAAACTGAATTGTTCCAGAACAGAAATCATGTTTTTCATAATCAGTTTTATAACAGTGATTCGAACTTAAAATCGAGTATACAAAACTTATTAACTTAAATACAATCTTAAAATTAAATAAATTTGATTTCAAATAATCACTTTATACTTTTACCGATGATAATTCCATTCATAAAATCGCATTTTTATCAATCAATTCATTCATTTTTTACTACTGATCAATTATAAATCATTTCTCATTGCTGTTCAAAACACGAATTGTTTGAAAACCGAAAATATTTTTTTTCATATGAAGTTTTATAACAGTAATTCGTACTTAAAATCCTGTATATAAGACTTATTAATGTAAATACAATCCAAAAAATAATTAAATTTTAATTCAAATAAAGAATTTATACTTTTACCGATGATAATTTCGTTCATAAAATCGCATTTTTATCAATGTTCAGAAACTGAATTGTTTGAAAACCGAAATCATTTTTTCCATAAGCAGTTTTATAAGAATAATTCAAGCATACAAAAGTAATTATATATTCGTATTAAAATATTAATTTTAAACGTTATAAAAATAAGGAAATTGAATAAACTATAAATATTTATTGAAAATACTTTTAAAAAACTTTTTTGCAAAAATAATATTTTTTTAATAAAATTTGTACAATGTTTAAATTTGGTATAAATAAACTATTTAATTTTTTAATAAATTTATAAATGTTTCCACATTCGTTGGTAAAATCATAAACAAATATTTTATAATTATAACGCAAAATATGGATTAAATATTTTCGAGCGAAATACTACACAACATTGTTATAAATATTATTTATATTTTTGGTATTTTATTTAGTTAATATTTACGAATATTCCGCATGGTTTCATTAAACTGCATCAAAAACGATTGAACACCAATATTGAAACATCGTACAGTTCATGTTTTTTTTTCCATCAAATAACGCGAGTATTTTCTAATCGATAATCTGTTTGAACTGCATTATTTAACCAGTTATTCATTGAAAAATAATTTCAATGCACACAATTTCAATAAATATTTTTATAAAATAAAAATCTAAAAATACAATTTTAAAAATAAATTCAATGCATACATTTTCAATAAATATTTTTATAAAATAAAAATAAAGATCTAAAAATATAATTTTAAAAATATAATGCGAATAATTTTTTTTTTTTTTTGTTACTTAAATAAAGTAATATAGATTTAGTATTTTTTTTTAATGTAAACTTTAAGTGTATTTTAATTTTCATATAAAGTATTGAATAGTTATGTATTAAAAGTTTCTAGGAAGTTCCAATCCTACTCTATTATTCACTTATTCTGTTTCACAGTTTCGCTCACTTATTTCATCCCTTATATGTGACCAATCCGCAAGAACTTTAAAGGTGTGCGCCCTTGTTAACACACAAACTTAATATAAGTGCATCTCAACCTTGTCAAAAGTCTGTGAGCATCAAAACTGTTTCAAAGTCTTAAATTCTTTATATCGATTGATTGAGTACTATTTGGAAATTTTGCTCTAAAATTGATTATACTGGGTTTTCAAATAATTATTATTACTTACTATTTTAAGTGACAATTTAACCCTTTGCAAACGAACATTTTTTTAATCGTGCATTTTCAGCTGTCAAATGCGTAGCTGAGTGACGTCTTTACAGAAATAACGTCAAAACTATATCAAAAACAAAAGATTCATAACCTCAACTTATGTTTTTGACATTTGACAGCTCCGTCCGAAAAAAAATAGTGGCGCCTATTAAAAGCCATAGGGCGGATATATCCGCCGCTCGTTCGAAAATAGATACCTAATGCGTAAGTATCACTATATAGAACGTATTTTTTTTGTTTAGTATTTGTTAATTTTAATTATTTAACAAACATGTTGTTAAATTAATTAAAAGTTTAATCTACAAACACATAGTCGTATAATATAAAGTATGCATTATATTAATAGCAGATGAAGTTTGTAGGTAGTAATTCATATACGCAAAGTGGTTATGCAGCTTCCTAGAATTTCATGGTTATTGCTTCCACGAGGTTTTTATTATGACACGTGAATGCAGTTTCGAAAATTTCATATTTCTGTGAAATATTTACAGCGTTATGAAATAAACATAAAATATACATATTTAAAATTATTACTTATGAAACTAAGTTAATTTAATTATTTTTTATAATTAAACTTATTTATATACAGCCATAATTAATTGTTATTAAAATTTATCTGCGATTTTAATTGAAAATTTTGATCTTTTAACAAATAGATAAATTAAATTATTTATTTGTTATAATTATAATTTTAATTAAAATTAACATTTGTAATTGTAATATATTTATTCCTAATTTGAATATTTAAATTACTTTATTTAACTTAAATTTACTTTTAGTTTCGGTTCATTTAATAAAAAAAAATTAGAGATGAGAGTTAATTTGATTGGCGGATTGATAAAAATATAATTACATGGTATGTACGAGCGTTAACGGAATGAAAAGAATTTTCAACACAATTAAGATTTAAATTAAGATTTCGCGCGTTTTTTTTCTTCTTCTGCGCGCTCTATTTTCTTCTCAACTTCTCCAGATAAAGTCACAATTTATGATATAACAGATTCATATCTTCCTTTAGAAGAATGCATAATTCCCGGCAATGGAATACAATTTAATATACTCCTCCGCATTCTATTTCGAATTTCATACACATATATTATATAATGCTTTGTCGCTAATTCTATTTTATTATTAAAATTTATTTAATAACTTACAATAATAAAATTAATAAATATATAAAAAATGGCGCCAAATTTAAATCCGGTGATTTTACTTTAGCCAAGTAAATATTATAATATTATGCAATATTTGATTAGAATCATTAATAAAAAAACGTTTTAATTTTGATATAAATAAAAACTTTTCTTGTTGAAATAAAAGATATATAATTTTAATGTACTGAAGAAATTAATGTCAGAATACTAAGTATTAAGTTAGTAAATTCTTATTTAAGTAAGTTGATCTTTCATAAAAAGGTTTGTTTTAATTAAAAAAAGCAGTAAAGATAAAAAATGTAATAAAGTTGATTAAAAGAAAGGTCGTAAATCTTGCTGGCTCTACTAAATCTCTTCAATTTGTATATAGGAATAGTAAATAGTTTAACGATCGCCGGAGGAAATCAAATCCACTATATAATTTTTGATTGTGGTAATTGAACCGTGCATAATATAAGCTTGTATCGTCGAATGCACTAAAGCCGAGCATCGTAACAGTATATTATAGTTCTGGCAGAATTATTTAATTGCTTCCGCAGAATGTGGGGTGGTATTGGAGGAGGAAGTGGGATGGATCTGAATTGTAGATTTGCCCGCCTCCGCCGCCATCGAAATAACCGGAAGTTGGAGCACGAGGGTTTTCCCCACCGCGAGGGGATTGTGTGTGTGCAGCAGATCGAATCGAATAAAGCGACATTAGGCTAATTTATCGGTCCGAAAGTCATTTATGTAAAAGTGTTTTCGGTTTCGGAATTGAGAGAAAACGGCAGATTTAAACTGTCTACTACTGTACGCTATTTTTACTCATCCCCGGCCAGTTACATCACTCACCCGATCATTTCGAAAACATCCGCGGGACGGTCATAATCATCCGAATTGGAATTTCCTTTTCAACTCGTTCTTCTCAAAAAAAAAAAAAATTATTTGCTTTGCTTTTTCTGCAATAACTGCAATCATTCAATCCGCCTGTCAAAACATCCGAGCAGTTGCTTTCTGCTGAAAACTGAACGAAATTTATATCTTGTGGACAAACGTTTATCACAAGAGACTTAATCCCTAGTAGTTTGTTATAGAAGAAATATTCTTTTCTCATTAAATATAGCTTCACGTTATTTATTATCCTTATTATTTTTTCAAATCCCTGGACATTATCTATGTCGAATGTGTTGGAGCATTGGATAAAATTAAAACTTTACAGCTCCATCAATTAATTATGTTCGGAAGTTTTGTTTTGCACGTTATATCACGATTATCTTTCAAGGTTAATTAACTTTAAATAGAGTGTAAAAACGGCGATGACTGAATGTCCGTAGAGTATTTCTTCAAGGTTGGAGGAACTCTACAAGAGTAAAAATACATTTGAAATATTGCCTTCCATTCGCGTTGCGTCCTTGTCACGGGGGACTAATTGGGAAATCTGTATTGGTCACGTTTAATTAATTGACATTTCCATTTACCAATCAATATTTTCTTTGCTAAATATAAGTCTGTAACTTTTAGTATACTAATTGCAAATTTATTTTTTTAATCTAAAATGTTTGCTGATGATTCAGTGGTGCATACAACTATACTATTACACTCCATTTAAAGAGTGAAGATTTAGTTTTAATTTGGTTGTTTAACAAAGAATTTGTCTTGCATAGTGTTCGAGATATAAGCAAAAATGTAAAGACACCGATATTTCGAAGTTTAGAAAACGTTTATTTACGTTGGACAGTCTATATGATAATCAAGACAACTATATCAGTATACTCATTTTAAAGAGTGAGTATTTAGCTTTAATTTGGTTGTTCAATAATTAATTTGTCTTGTATTCTGCTCAAGATATAAGTACAAATATAAAGACACTACTTGTTCGAAGTTTAGAAAACGTTTCTTCAACTTGGACAGCGAATTTCGTCTACATGACAATTGAGACAACAATAACAGTACACACCTTTTAAAGAGTGAATATTTATCTTTACTTTGGTTATTCAACTATGTATTTGTCGGTCATACTTTTCAAGATATAAGCAAAAATGTAAAAACACTGCTTGTTCGAAGTTTAGAAAACGTTTCTTCAACTTGGATAGCGAATTTCGTCTACATGACAATTGAGACAAAAATAACAGTACACACCTTTTAAAGAGTGAATATTTATCTTTACTTTGGTTATTCAACTATGTATTTGTCGGTCATACTTTTCAAGATATAAGCAAAAATGTAAAAACACTGCTTGTTCGAAGTTTAGAAAACGTTTCTTCAACTTGGACAGCGAATTACGTCTACCTGACAATCGAGACAACTATAAAAGTACATGTGTTTTATAGAGTGAAGAATTTGCTTTAATTTGATTATTTAACAATAAATTTGTTGTGCATACTTTTCAAGATATAGACAAAAATGTAAAAATATTGAAAAAAAAAGTTTCTTCAAGTTGGACTAGGAATTACGTCTACATAATAATAGAAACAACTATGTTTTAAAGACTCAACATCTGACTTTAATTGGGTTGTTTAATAATTAATTTGTTGCTCATACTTTTCGACTTATAGGAAAAAATGTAAAGACTTTTAAGACAATTTGCACAAACATAATTTAAAAAAATAAAATATAAAGTTTATCAGAAAATTCTCAAAATCTTGTTGGGGAACTACAGAGTCTTTGAATACCTGAAATTTTATAAAATTATATAATTGGATCAATATCATTCTCGAAGTTCTTGAAAAATGAAAAATTTCGATATGATTAATTTATATATTTCTGGAAAGACACAAAGATATATATGAAGTTTATGATGTTGATAGCTTAGTAAAATTATAATTCATTCTTGAAGTTCTTGAATTTTATATCAAATTACAAAACCAAAAATTACTTTCTTGCCAACTCAATAATTTATTAAATCATATTTTATTTCTAACCTACATACATTATCATCCATTATTTATATTGCGCTATTAAAGTTATATGTTTTAAACGTACGTTGAGGCGTTTATCTCTCGAATTAAATTTAATACGCCTCGGATTTTCGAAGATCCGCATTATTACTTTTTCGCGATTTCCGAATTTACGAGCATGATTTCATATTTATAAATATAAATCCAGGCGCAAAGGAAGTGTAGCGGAGAGAACCACATTTTGGTTGCTCCAAATATATTATGGATCTGTGTACATCCATAACAATTTTTTCTCCGCTCCGAAAAACACAAAAAAAAATAATAATTAATGCCGCTTATTAATAATAAATTACTTTTAATTATCCAATAACAATATTGGCCGTTCGCGTGTCGTAAAGCACAGATAAAATAAACGACCGAATTATAAATAGTTACGCCGTGTTTTCATATTAAAATTAATTTTTTAATTAATCAAAAAATCTGATGTAATTTTCATAAAACTTACATTTAATTTTCAACACGTGTTTTTAAAACATAATTTTGTAATTATTACAAATTTTAACTTATTTCTACTTTTGATTACAGATTGATTCCACCGAAGTGCAAGTTTTTCTATTCGTGCAAGGTAAGCTTTTTCAATTAATTATCTGAAAAAAAAAGTACTTATATAATAAAGTACACAGACACATTCTTGTATCGTTGAACTGATTATCATGGTTTGTGAGCTTAGCTTTGATCGATTGGAAATAAATTAGTCTTCCAGTGCGGAAGGCAGTAAAAGCTCTCCTACTTAAAGCTTTAAATTCAGTATTAACGACGTATTCAGAGCCTGTCTTCGCATGATATATCCTCGATCAAGACGCAAATATGAAAACCGCGTTAAGAAATTCTTTAAAAAAACTGCAATTTAACAACTCAAAGCTCTGCAGAATTGATGAATGGATACGTTTTTCCAATTGGAAATTATACTTTCATTCAGTTTATTTCCGACTATACTACATCGGAATGCAGCGTAAACTAGATTTTTCGCTCTGTTTATACTACTTTTTTCCATGCATTCTTTCAACGCGCTGTCATAGCTCCATCTCACTTCGCACCATATGCCAGGAAAGAGATACGCACCAATTTTTTTCCTGGGATTTTGTTTACTTTGTCTATGGTTTGCCTTGGGGCTCTTCCTATGCAGCAACACGTGCATTTCATATAAACAATGTTTCATCATGATTTATAGGCAAATGTAGGTCAGTAGTAAAAAATAAAGTAGTCGTTTGTCAACTAAAGCTCACTTTAAATTTTATTATACTTCCTTTAATGTTAGTTATACTTTATTTAAACCCAAAGTTAGTAAAGTTTTCTGAATTATAAACTTAAATAGTTTATAATATCAGATTTTTAATTTTATGAAATTAAAAAAAATATAAAATTATGAATCAATATTATATTCTTCAGTGAAACTCAATTAAAGTTAGTAAAGATTTCTGAATTATAAATTTAATAGTTTATAATATCAGATTTTGAAGATAAACTCACTAAAACCTTATGAAATTAAGAAATGATAGTTTTGTCAAAGTTTGTATCGATAAAAATTAGATTTACTTACACTTCGTTTAATGTTAGATTCTTCAGTTAAACTCAATTAAAGTTAGGAAAGTTTTCTGAATTATAGTTTATTTAAATAGTTCATAATATCAGATTTTTAACATAAATTCATTAAAACCTTATAAAATTAAGAAATGATAGTTTTGTCAAAGTTTGTATCGATAAAAATTAGATTTACTTACACTTCGTTTAATGTTAGATTCTTCAGTTAAACTCAATTAAAGTTAGGAAAGTTTTCTGAATTATAGTTTATTTAAATAGTTCATAATATCAGATTTTTAACATAAACTCATTAAAACCTTATAAAATTAAGAAATGATAGTTTTGTCAAAGTTTGTATCGATAAAAATTAGATTTACTTACACTTCGTTTAATGTTAGATTCTTCAGTTAAACTCAATTAAAGTTAGGAAAGTTTTCTGAATTATAGTTTATTTAAATAGTTCATAATGTCAGATTTATTACATAAACTCACTAAAACCTTATGAAATTAGAAAATTATAGTTTTTTTAAATTCTGAATCGATAAAAATTAGATTTACTTACACTTCGTTTAATGTTAGATTCTTCAGTGAAACTCAATTAAAGTTTGTAAAGTTTTCTGAATTGTAAATTTTAATAGTTCTTAATATCAGATTTTTAACATAAACTCATTAAAACCTTATGAAATTAAGAAATTATTCTTTTGTAAAATGTTTAATTTTATATATTTTTTATTCTATATTTAAATAATATTAAATTGCGATTTTTTTGTAGATGCATATTAAACAGTGTTCAAAGTTTTTAGTATTACATGCAAAGCTCGGGTTTGTGTGTAGCTGTTTGCTCGTACGTATCATTGATTAAAGCGAAATGTTAGAACTTGTGTACGTACACTAATATATGTATTAACTTGACCCAAATTCAACAC
Source organism: Nicrophorus investigator (assembly GCA_963457615.1). Classification (NCBI taxonomy): domain Eukaryota; kingdom Metazoa; phylum Arthropoda; class Insecta; order Coleoptera; family Silphidae; genus Nicrophorus; species Nicrophorus investigator. The sequence continues at coordinate 28,797,555 of OY735142.1, forward strand.
ATCATCCAAATACATTAATTAGTTCACTATGAAGTTCCACAACAACGCGACAAGACTTGGGTAAATTTACATTTGATCCATATCGTAATACCATGCAGCAAATACTTTATTGTAACATATTTATTTAATTTATAATCGATTAGAAACTTTATAGCAAATAATTTTTTTTTTAAATATTACTAGAAATTATTTCAAAGCTTTAACAAAATGTTATTATTGTATTAAGATTTGTTGATTGCGACATTACAATGGATTTTGCATACACGTAGTCTCTATGTAACGTATAGGGCGGATATATCCGCCAATGGTTTGCAAATTGGTTATATCAAACAATGCAATTTATATAGATTTTTTTTCTAATTTTCACACAATGAGATTTTTTTCTATCGTTTTAGAATTAGCAAAAAAAAAGATTGTAGTAAGTGTCTGTAATTGATTTAGTTATTTGAGATAAGGATAAAAAAGAACTAGAAACTCATTAAGACTAAATCTGAAGTAGGTAAAGTAAATTAGGCCGTGGAGTATCGGGTCGGTCTAATTTGTACGAGGACGACGACGCCCGGATGGTCCGGAACAATTGTGCAGGCCAAGCGCAAAATGTCGACCCCTTTCCTACCAGTCTTTGTTAGTAATAGTACATTTATAACAGGACGTTTAAGCTGTCCTAATTTATTGCGTCAACTTTGGTATATTACGTTCGGCGCATATTTTTCCATTTCCCTACGCCGCTTCGAAGACCAAACCCAAACCCTCTGTTCATCAACCACGCCCGCATCATCATTTCCATCCCACCACAGCAATTTCTTCCACAAACATACTTAAAGGAGAAGATAAAAAGTATGCATGTACCAGCCGTATGTATGGATGGAGAGGAAACGGAATAAACGCGTTAAGAGGTTGCTTCCACGTTTGATGCCTTACGGAGCGGCAAAATTGCCGGCAAGCTTTTTTCTCTTCTTCACTATCTTTCTCACTTTTATGTATAACGAAAACCCAACAATAACAGCTGACATTCTCTGGAAGAATTTCGCAATACCGAGAACGCAATATTTCTTCGAGCGTGTAATATGTTGGGAGGGAAGGGTGGAATGTTGCAGAAAGAGAAAATGTATGCTTTATCAAAGATTTATTTAGTTACTATCAAAATATATATCATATTTTGATCAACATTTAAGAAATGTTTGATATATCCATTGCAATTTTGCTATTATTTGTAATACGTTTCAAGAAGTTCATAAAAAATAATGAAATTGAAATTTTGCTATCATTGCTTGTCACTGAGACGAAATACATTTTATAATAACTTATGACAATAGTTGACATTTACACTTAAATAACAAGTTGTCATTTCATATAAATATGTTAAGTATTTTTTATTATCTGTGACTGGCAGCAGAAATGTCGAAATTAGTCTCTTTTTAAATGTTAATTTCTCTATTTGACGTTTACATAGTAGAATGTCAATATAAAACAACTGTCATATTTTATTTATTTGTAGATAATAGTTGGTATACCTGTAAGACTTTAATGTGCATTGTGAGTTTGTTTATATCCAACATGAAAAGTGCGTTAAGGGTAATAATCAGGGAAGATGATGTAAGCTGAAATAAAAATGATGATTGCAAGAGGTTGAAGCTCAACGTAACTAGGACAGTTATCGACCTTTGAGTTGAGGAAAGATCAAGGTGGATAATTGCAGTGCATCCGTTGTTAATGGGACGTTGGTGCTGAAAACGCAATTTTCATAATTGTGGGGTCATTAACACAAATCCAATGAAGAATCAAGGGTCTTCGAGTGAACTAAATTTGTGTAGATGACAGCGTATTCTAAATGGTTGGGTATACATCAAAAGTATAAAGAATTCAATCTGAACTTTTAATGAAAAAATTAGAATATATAAATTTATGTATATTACAGTAATATTATTTAAGAAAAATCTAATTATTTATAATTGTTTACAACTAAAATTAAATTCAATAAATATATTGAATAGTTTACGAAATAAATTAGGAAACTTGTTGTTATAGTGGACGTCGGTACGCTTTCAGCAAACCATAATGTGCCCCACCAATTGCATATAACAGCGAGTTAACAAAGTTTATAATCAAATTGCGCGATATTCTGTTATATAGTGTGCACCGAAGTTTATATAATGGGAACAATCTGCTGAAATAAAAAAGTTCTTTAACTTCACGATTTTAGAGATATTAAAATGATTAAAAAATTATATAATCTATAATAAATTATGTTTAGCAAAATGCATGCTATATAGTATACAGTTTAAAAGTTATTTGTTTTGGACAAAACTTATAAAATAATGTGTTTTTACAAAGTATAGTTTAGTCTGATGGAAATATAAGTTAGTGGTCTTATAGACTATTTAAATAATTACATAATGCACAAACACTTATGCTAGAAACTAAATTATTAATAATAAAATGTTTTTTTTTGCATACTTTTTGCAATAAATGTTATTATCTATATTATAAAAATATTACATTATTATCTCTGAATTATGTAACAAAATTGTTTTTTTTTTCTTCGAAAACAGGCTTTGCTAGAAGTGTATATAAAATCTATATTAATGGATGATAAATCACGTTTTGTATATAAAATGTGCGTTGAATATTTAGAGTTATTATTAGTTACGAATTGATATAATGTTTTCAACTTTTAGTTCATTTTTATTTGATAATTGATTTACTACGATTTATGATTGTTTTTTATCTTTAGAAACTATAAATTTTCATTAATCCATGTTTCACAAAATATTTTGATTTATTTTTATGAAAAAAAAAAAGCTGAAATAGAAAATCGAATCATATTTTTTTATCACAACCTGAAAATTACTTGTAAAAGGGATGAACAGTTTAGATTTATTATAAACCAAGCTAGGTAGAAAGTTAGTTGTAACATACTTTTTCTGTAATTTTTATGAGAATTTGAAAAGCGTTTTCTTTTTAATAAAAGTTGAGATTCGAAAACCGGTTTTTATAAATTGTATAAACTGTAATTGCCAACTTATGTCACTGTATTTATTAACTGCGTATGTATGAGTGTTATTATACAGAAAATAATCTACTAAATCATTGAACTCGTTTTAAGATTATGTTGAAGAAGTGCATTATTTATTAATGAGTTAATTTAAGAAAGCTTTATTCTTTCGACATTTTTATTTTGTAAAAGATTTGTGTGTGACATCTCAGGTTTGCAATTTGTTGCCACATTTTTCGTGGATTTATTTCCGAGAAGGAAGCAAGTGAATTTCGGTGCAGCTACAATAATAACGTAAGTTAATAATAGGCCGTTCTATAAATGGAATCGCTACGGGCCAACCGATTTCTCTTTGTATCAGTACAATCTTTCGCGGCCACCGTTTATCGCACACACACACGTAACACGGCTGGCTGCCGCCTCCGCAGCAGCAGAAGTCGCACAACCTAGCCTAGGCTCGTGCTTTCCCTCTCGAGGGGGGTGTGGGTGATAACGTGCAGTTCCCTACACGCACTCCATCACTCCCACGCATTCCTCCACTCGCACACGATGGACGCGATTTTATTTTAAGACCGGATGCATTATGCATGCGAAAACGGTGGGACACGTTAATTTATTACCCGAATCCAACCATCAACGCGTTATAACACTCTCACATAAAAAAAACATTAATTTAAAAAAATATATACAAATAATTAAAAAAGCAAGTAGTTTCCTAGTTTGGACTCCTCAGTTTTCTTAAGTAAAAATGTACATACATTTCTTCGTTTTTTTTTTACATAAAACATAGTTTTTCTAAAATATACAAACCATGAAATTTTTTTCGTGAAATTTTTTCTTACATTAAACTAATTTGGATTTATAGGAACTATTTGCTGCTAGAATTACCATTTAGTAATTTTCTATAATTTGGGCGTTCGAATTCACAGAAATAATAGTAGTTCAATTAAGGCAACTTTTTTTAAATTAATTACACCGAACTTAAAAAAAATATTGCAAATTGTAAAATAAGTATACTTTTAAGTATATAATGAAATATTTTGCTATTTACTTCAGAATATCGTAAGGTTTATCAAAATTATAGTAAAATAAATCGATTATTGAATAAGTTTTATAGTGTAAATTTGCTATAAATCAATCTAAGTACAAATATAAATACTCTCCCCTATATATTTATATTTTTTTTGTTAATCTCACATTATATATCTCTTGAGCAAATACCGATACACATATACTACTTTCATTCTCTCTATCGTTGGGATTTGTGCTTTTAATCGATACCCGATTATCGGATTACGTCCTTCACGCCATTGAATTAGTTCGGCTGGCGTTTGGGAAATTTGTTGCCAAAATGCGTGAAACTAGAAAGTATTACATTGATTGTTTCGATTCGACAATTTCAAATGCTCCCAAATGCAATCATTCTCGATTTTATTGCATTTTACCTTTTGAAATTACCTAATTTGCATTGTCCTTCTAACTGCGACCTGTGCATCCATTTTTTTTGCTGTGTACCTCAATCTAAATGCAATTTGCTGCATGCATTTGCATATGAAAATTAGATTTCTTTTAATTTAAATATAGATAGATTTTTGTAGTGTAGAAAAACTCAATTTCAATGTGGTCTAAATTAGGTCTACTAAAAGTATTCCACTGCAGGAATAATAATATTTATACACTTAATAAATAAGTTTTAAAAATAAATTTTTATTTAGTTAAAAAGACTGAAACATCAATTTTTTGTTGGTTAATATTTCTATATTTATATGTTCTTGAATTGCATAATCTAACATATTATAATTTTCATTTATCTTCTTTATAGGGCCGCATTAAGGTTGTTATTTTTCATGTAAAAACTAAATTATGACGAGGGAGATGATTTATAAATCGACTATTTTTTGTGGGTCCCAATAAACCTCGTGGGTCTATTAACCATTATGTGTGTAGATTATAATTATTGTATATGACTGTAATAATTATAGAATGATTTATCATATCGTTTTAAGTTAGATAAAATGATGCAATTTGGCAATGGTTGTGGTCGAAGGAAATTCGCAGCAGATGCCTGTGTGGGTGGTTCAAAGTGTGGTTACCCGACGTATGCGGATGACGTGATTATGGTTGCGATAATGAAGTGGACAGGAAGTGGTGCGGATTTCTTGGATAAGTTTGCGGATGAAATGCGAATGTCGTCGACGGAAAACAGATGGATTGTCGTGGAAAGGAAATGGAAACGGAGATTGCTTTGCCTATCGCTGAAACATTTATACGAAAAAAGTTTTTTTTTTATTTCATATATATATATATATATATATACTTATATTAATGATCCTATTTATCAATTTAATTATAGTTCATGAAATATACAATTTCTCAACTATATCTACATAAATTACTTTATACATAATTTAATACAGAAATGCGAGATAGTGCGGTTCAGCCAACATCCCGGATTATTTGAAACCAGAATAATTAACCGCAAATGTTTGGGATTTATTTATTTTGCTCAATTTACTCTTTTAAGAATGACGGCGGATATATCCGCCCTATACTTTACATACAAGGCTACGCTTATATGAAGGCCATTTTACAGACGAAACTTTCAAATATTATAAGCAATAAATTAAATTGAAGTTATAAATTTTATTTACGATAAAGCTTTAACTCTTAAATGTTGAAAATTGTGTTAAAATTTAGTTTCTTTTAAATTTTCAAACCATATTATAAATTCGCATAAATCGGAAAGATTATTTTATTCCATTAAAGGAAAATTCAATTTACTTCAATTCTGTGACATACAAATAGTAGTTCTATGTAGTACAAATGTGAACTAGTAAGTAAACGAGCAATGCGATTTACAAGCAGCCTTTGAATGACTAAACTTTAAGAGCAACTAGTATAAGGTATTATTTAGGAATAACCTTTGAGTTTCTCGTGTTCGCTTTCTTGTTGCAAGTTCAAAGAGAAATGCGTCTATGCTCACACAAAATGTGATAAAAGTGGAAATTTATTCAGTTATATAACAGAAAAAGGACACATTGACTTTCTAAAAAAAATGACATGAATGAGGTAACTGAAATATGAACATTTTTTGGCTTCAAATTGTTATTACAACTGATATTAGATTAAAAAATAAGAATATGTTTATTTTATCAGTTATGAAATTTATATAATAATTATTGGTTGAATACGAAAAAATATTTTTTTAACTTAATTTTATGTGATTTGTAGATTATGATTATTTATATAATCTATCTTATAAAATTGTATAAAGTTAATATAATTTGATGTAATATTAAGATAAATTTAGAATTATGATTTGACATAACGCGTTTGTCATTTTTTAACAAGATCAAAGTCAAACGGTGACATAAATGGGGACTTATTCGCAACTGTGTACCAAATAAAAGAGAATTAGAGAGTGAGAGTGAGAGACAGGCCATCAATTTTATTTATTAGGTAACGAGTTTTTGGGCTGGAATTGCGTGGAGGAGTGACGAAAAAATTGTTTGGGGGGTGCAAATGAGTTTGTATGCGTCATAACGAGTTTCAAGTGCGCTTTAACGGCAACATTATAGCATTGTTGATTACACATAACACCCCCGCGGTTTATTTCACCCTCGAGATGCGAATGGAAGCGTTTTCACCGAGGACCTATTTATAAGTAGGTGTGAGTTGCGGCCGAACCTATATCAAGATAAATGGCACACGGATGCTCGCCCTTCCTTCCTCCTCTCTACATTCTCCTCTCTGAAAAACTTACCTTTATTAATCACATTTCGTTCGTGTCATAAACACGAAGATAAATAGGAATATTTCGAAAACAAACTAATATCTTTAATTTTTATGACATTCTATTTAATAGAGTTTATACAAAAAAAACGATTAAATCTCAACTTTTCTACAAAAACGGTTTTCAAACTTTCACAAAAAAATGGATATTTTCAACTTATTGAACACTTTTCAATATATTTAATAACAATATACTAAAAGAAAAGAACGTCTTTTTAACAATGTCCTTGTTTTGAACACAATACTGCGAGAAATAGATTTTTTTTTCTTTCTTATATAATTTTATGTTATAAAAATGATGGTTGTAATCAAATAATTAACTAACTTTTATGTTTTGAGTGTAGAACTAAGAACTGTTTTTTTTTTGGTATAATTATACGAAACCGGTTTTAAAATTTTGGATATTTTCTACTTATTTGAACACTTTTCAATTTATTTATTATTTAATAAATTATAAAACATCACTGTTATCTAAATAAAAAACCGTTTTTTTTTTTGTATAAATAACGGAAAATTGGATATTTTCAATTTATATGAACACTTTTCAATTTATTAAATATTTAATAAATTATAGAATATCATATAAGAATAAATAAAATAAAAAACGTTTTTTTAAGTTTATTATTGTGTGCAATTTTAAATTGTAGCTGTCAGTTCAATGTCATTGTCATTGGATAATTATATAACAATCAATAGTACTTGGAACACGTGACTGATATATATGAAAATTGAAATATAAGCTGTCAGTTCAATGTCATTAATAATGGATAATCATATGTAATAGTAATTAGTTGCACGTGGCAATCGCATCGTGGTTTATTGAGTTGTGATAAAAATGTGCTACACGTTTCAGATATTTGTGTTTGCAGTTTAAAAATGAAATTTGTTATCCAACTGACTGATGAGTATTTGGTACACGTGGCAATTAGTTCATGGCTTTTTGAGCTGTCATTAAAATATGATACACGTGGAAGATTTTCAGCTGAAAATAAATTAATAATTTTTGTAAAGGAAATCCCAAGTCTAAGAGAATAATACAGTATGTTTTCAACTTACAATATTTTTATTACAGAAACTAAAAGAAAATGAAAAACTATTATTTTTTAGCGAAATTACTTAACGATAAGTTTTCTAAGGTAAAACGTAACATTAAAGTGCCTGTTATAATCAAAAAAAAAGTAGTACAAATGATGGGTGTAATCTAGAATAATTGCTATAAATATTTTATTTATTTTTTGTATAAAATTTGACTTCTAAAAATTTTGATTTACCTAAGTTTTTCTTATTTATTCTTTTAAAAAAATGTCTGAATTGTATGAAACTTATGTAATAAACTGAAGTTTAAAATGGATAATTTGAGAATTTAGTTAATAGTTTTACTTGAAATAAAAAAATGTATGTTTCTCCTATGAGAATAATACAGTCTTTTTGATGAAAAAAAGATTAACTTTTACATTTTTATTACAGGAAAATTTATAAGGAAAAAATAAGCAAAAAAAAAAAATTAAAACAAAATAAAAAAAAATAATTGCTAAAATATCTATTATTTATTTTTGGTACAAAATTTGACTTACAAAAATTCGATTTATTTAAAAAAAATAGTTTTTCTTATGTATTCGTTTGAAGAAATGGCGGAATTGAATGAAACTTATGTAATAAACTGAAGTTTTATTCTGGATAGGTTGAGTTTAGTTAACAGTTTTTGTTAAAAAAAAAAATGTATGTTTTTCCTTTGTACTAGAAAATATTAGATCTTATATCATACATACATACACACAAATTATGCAAATTTCGGGAAGGGTCAATATTGGCACACGTGCACGAAATTGGTACGGCATGGAAGGTTGTATTTAGGCGGAGGCGCCGGGCTCTATTGCATTAGCTCCGTTCCACCCACTTTTCCCCATCATCCTCTCTCTCTCTATCTCTCCCTTTCTCTTACATCAGCCGGCTAATGATCGTGAAATCCAATTATCTTTTCATAATTATTTACTCGGAAGAAGATGACGCGAACTTTGTTTAGTAAAGTGGATTCCGGGCCCTTACCCACTCGGAGCCAACAAGCTCCACTACTTACTATAATTTCATTCGAAGGCCTAACGGCATTCAAAAATACGCACAACTAATTGGATAATAAAATACAGTTGCTTCCTGGGGAATTGACTCTCCAAATTTTCATTATTTCAATCCTCTGTCCCATAGAGCTTATGCAAACTTCAATTGGATTCTACCCAAAATATTAATAATTTTACTCTCAGAATATGAACCCAAATCTACCTGGAAACTCATACAATTCTGTTAGAATTATTATCAGAATGACAAAAATATTTAATAAAATTAATTAATATTATAAAACTAAAATTTCCTATTCGAATTCATTAATTTCCGGTTAGCAAATTTATAAAACAAGTAACGTGAATATTCGGAAATTAAATAAAACATTTTGTAAGTAAATATTTAATATTATTGTTTCGGATTTTCGAAATGTATTAATCCGTTCTTCGCGTCCGGGGTTTAATGGGATTAAGCAGTGGTAACATGTTGTTATGTGGACGCGGAGATCCGCCACTTGATTAGCCGAACGCGAAGTTTATGAAACAATCCAGATAACTGGAGAGTTGCTGCTGTTGGCGTTCGTTCGTGGCAATACCCATCATCAACAGTTTCTACACTCTCTAATTAAAATCAGATAATCTGCATGGCGGATTCCATTATGGAAGCGCCTCCAAAAACGGCGGAAACTTTCCGCATTCGACGAAACAATTAATGATCTTATTCGCAGTCCATGAAACACGCGTCAATATTGTTAAATTTAACAAAAAAAAGTATCCCAATTTAATTTGTAGAATATTTGCTTTTACAATTTCTGATCTGATCATTGATTATAAACTTTATTGTTATAGACTTTAGTAATTAATCAAATCCTTTATGTAATTATATTAATTTAATCACATTTATAAAAGACAAAAATAAAAATAATATCAATGAATTAAATTATCCTTTTTTTAAAATAAAACTACGATTATCAATCAAATAATACCTAAGTTTTACCATTATTTTTTTTAAGATGTATTTTGTTAATAGATCTTGAGAAAGTTAAAAGAATATTTTTTTTCAGAACTTTCCAAACTGTACTTGTATTTAAGATTGTGTCCTTGAATCCTTTAAGACTACAATAAATATTAAATATCTGCAATCATCAAAAATAAATATTTTGTGATGATTGCAGTAACGTTGCAACTATGTAACCGATTTCAATAAAAATATGTAGTTTTTTTTAAATTGGTCAGACAAATATTATCGATGCATGGAAATAAGCAGATGGATTTATTCCATCCGCGCTGCACACGTTTGGGAATTTAATAGAAAAATATTATTAAGAGCTTTCGTGCGTGCGCTCTAAATTACATAAAACGACTGTATATTTTCCAACGCGCCCCGATAACGAACACACTATACCGGACCCAACATGATTAAGGGCTTACCTGGAAAGAAAGAGGAAAAAGAAAAATAAAAAGGAATAAAGGAAACGAAAATGTATACTGAAGTGCAGCTTTAGTAGAACTTATGTAATCGAAACTTATATTTATATGAATGTGTGTATAGTTATATAAATACGTTATATTGCATTTAAAGGGCAATCATGAAATGTATTGATGCAGAAGCCTCGTTTGCTCATTTTATTGAGCAATATCATCATCATCCGATGTAAAAATGCTCAAATGGAACGATATACTCATGCATGCACACACACATCAACATCGTGCGAGGCAGATCGGTCCTATTTTTAGGATAATGGCCAAGAATTCGTGGGCAAATAAATATTTATCGACCTTGCGGCCAACGTGAGACGACAGAGAATTACATATTTCCATCGCTAAAAATGCGGATGAAAGCTTAAAGCTTTTCAATTCTCCCATTTTAAACATGTCAGCGTTGCAATAAATTTCGGAAATGTTTTTTTCTTCTTCCCGAAACGAATCGCCCTTTTCGGTCGTCTATTAACTTCCGTTTGACTTAATAATGAAAGTTTATAAACTTCCCGCAGAACTTGGCTAATAAAAGCAAATGCCTTCGAATAGAAGAAAAAGGATAAGAGCAAAAAAAAGTAGAGAAGGTGGGATCCAATAATGCGAGGTCCTTGCCATCATTTGCCCATCCATATCTTTCGTCCTGCGGCCCACTTTTCTCTCTTTATTTCTACCATTTTCTCTCTCTCTATCTTTATACATACACGCATCTTCCTCAGGGCGAAATGTCCTGCGAAACCCCCTCGATGGAGCCCAACCCCATTTCACGCCATCGCTTTCCGGCGTTTCGGCAATTTGCGACGTATTTGTCACTGTCAGAATATGACTTTTTTTTTGATATTCGCGAAGAGTCTTGTATCACGCCTCCAACACTGATGCTCTTAAGAAAAATCTACGCTTTGCAAACATGAAAAAAATATATTATTTTTTTTTGTATATTTAGTATTCACATGAAAATAAAATTAAAAGAATCAGCTTTAAAATATTATTTTTTTATTTGTTAAATAAATTTCATATTATTTTAAAAAAAATAAATCTAAATTATGTTACGTCTTTCTAATATAATAAATTATTTCTTTATACTCATTTTTATTAAACAAAAATTCTTAAAAATTATCATTTTTTTATATATTTCTTAATATTAAGTTTATTAGTAATACAGATTGTCATAAAAGAAGCGTTACCATTTTATATTCAAATAACTTCCAAAATAATTAAAATAAACTCATATTACATTTAAAAACTGCAAAAAAAAAGCAAAATTATTTAAAAATGCAAATATTTCAACAACATTTTTATAACATTACTTTAATAAAATTAGATTTTCACAATTTTAAATTTATTAATATAATGTTTATTACATTAAAAAAATATAAATTAAAAATTATTAAAATGATTTTTTCTATAGGTTTTGTATGGACATATTATTATTAAGACAAAAATACCTCAGAAGTTATATTTTTTATTTTATAATTTGTAGATTTAATGTAAATATTAATCATTGTTATATAACAAAGATTTACAAATCTGCATAGAATTTAGTAAAATTTTCAGTTTAATGTTTAAAAATATATCATTTAAGGGCGTAATTTAAAATTTACAAAATATGCTAGTTTTTTTTTGAGTTATTGAGAAAATCGCCCTATTTGGTCATGAAAACGTCCCTTAACTCATCACAGGTTTTACAATCTTTATTTGGACATGAAAATAATTTAGTATAATTTTCAGTTTCAATGTTTTAAGAAATAATACAAATATGATAGTTTTTTTTAGTTATGTAGAAAATCGTCTTATTTGGTCATGAAAACGTCCCTCAACTCACCACAGGTTTTACAATCTTTATTTGGACATGAAAAAAGTGCGAGATAAATTGGTATAATTATTAAAGTAAAAGAGGTTTAATAAAAATTTAATTGAAGACCTTGAACTTATTAAGGTGAGTCTGAAGTTTGTGGCAGAAATCGATTCGAATGAAACGCAAAAGGTCATTGTTACATAAGTCTAAATCATTGGAAATATTTCAGAAAACAATAAAGGTTAACACTACAAATTGCATTTCCACAGAGCGACGATTGACTAAATGCCCGTCGACCATAAATATTTCAGAACTGTAGTATCGATTTCCCATTATCATGCCAAAACAATTCTCGGTAGCACCAACTAAAGTTTTATTAATATCAAGTCCCAGCACACATCAATTTCTTGGTAAGCAATTTTCCACAAACATTAACCAACAACATTAATAATAATTATGTAAGCTTATGCTTTTTGTATAAAAGGTAATATTAATTATTACTAAATGTATGCAAAAAAAAAACATTTACTACAAGTGAATTTGAATTGAATAATAAATAGAAATTAAGGTTTTTTTTGTAGAAATTTACTAAATAAAATATTTTTTTTGATATTTTTCTAATTTGAAATACAGCAAAAAATCTTAAATCTTAAATCTTGAATTAATTATTAAGTGATTATATAATAATGTATAAAACTGTGTATGCATGTTTTGTATGTTCGACAAAGCTTTTGAAGTATGTTTCAGTATTGTTCACGTTTACAAAAAACGAAACATTATTATTCAATCGACTGAAGGACGAGTATATGTCTAGTATGAAATATGATAATGCACGAAAGAATATTAATGTTGTATTGATTTTCCATAAAAAATGGGTCGTGAGAGTTTTCCCCATTTTTTCTTCCTACCCTGCCGTAAGTTTTCGTTAGCTGTCGACGACGCCTCCAAAAAATTTATTATTATTATAACGGAAAAAAAAATGTGGGAAAAAACTCGAAGTTTGAAATTTTTTGGGGCGGATTATAATGGATTTCCATAATGTGTCAAATTACCATCAGAATGTTTCGTTATGGACTTAGCGAAGATTACATACGCACAGCACACAGCATGTGTGTTGCACTGTGCATACTACAACTCGTCAATTAGCGTCCTGTGTATTGCATAAACAAACAGGATGTTAACTTGAACTTCGTAATCGTTATTAGCTTCGACGTTATTTCAAATGAGATTTTAATTATTTAAATATCTTATTATCTAAATATTAGAACAAGCATTTTTTTAATTAATTTTAATGATTTAAGTGATTAATTTTTATAACAAAAAATTGTGTTTAACAGAAAATACGTTTCAGTATTTGAATTAATAAATATAATTGTAAAATTTTGTAAATTTAGGAATAAGATAATATCAAATTACTTAATTATATTAAGTAATTTATTTAGTATATGCAATAAGTATTATTTTGATCATTAAATAATGTTTTTAATTGTAATAATTAGTTATATTTTTTTTAAGAATAATTAAAATTATAATTAATTAAAATATTAAATACGTATGTTTCTAGGTGCATCTATAGTTATATAAACTGAGTGTAACAAAAGTGTGTAGGACTGTTGGAAAATAAGGCTATAAAAGGTGGTGTTTAAAATATTAAATGTAAAATGGTCGTGAAAAGAATGTTTGCCTTCAGCAAATTTTTGATGCATTCGTCGTAAAACGTAATTCATATCCATATTTAATAATAATTCAACATTTTGATTACTTAGTGTATGGAATAAGAGTTGAAAATAATATAAGAAATATGCTTCAAGATTTTTTAATGAATTTACTTATTTATTTTCATTCAATTTATTTCATAATTATCAAACATTCAAGACCATTATAAAATAAGACGAAAATTGACTTAAACTAATGAAATTTAATATTAGACTTAAAATCTCAAAAATGTTTTAATTATCTATAATACTCTGTACAATTTTTATGTATTTTACAAATTTTATCTAAATTTCAAATCAAATAAAATTATATTTTCTATCAAAAAAGTAATAGATTATTGAAACATTACCTTATATGGTTGTGAAACTCCTACGTCATGACGGATCATCTGTTGATACTGGTTACAATCCAATTGTCAAATTGCTAAAATAACTTCACTTTATGCGTATGGAGATTTTAATCTAACAAATCTATAAATTTACTCTTTGTAATGTTTATACGTACATCTGACTTTTTATGTTTGTTTCTTATACATTCCTTAAGAAACTAATATTAATTGGCAGATTATTAAAAAAACACCTTATTTGGTTACGAAAACGCTTTGTCTGCGTCGCGATGAATCAGATGCAGCTGCGTTTTATATTTTTCTACGAATGTGAAAATTCGCCCGAATCTTCGCGAATCGTCACGATGAGCAAGCGCGAAGCAAATCCTTATATAGTTTAAAAAATCTGGTGATTTCTACGTCAGTATGAATCAGCGGTGTTTGTGAAAATAAAACGAAAAAATGTGCATTTCATTTCTAATTTATTGAAAATCAATCAGAAAATACTTTTTGATAATTCATTTTCGAATATTTATAAATAATATTATACAAAACTTAAAGAGTTAGGATCCGATGAAAATCGCGTAAGACGGGGTACACGTAATCAGAGAAGTATGCGAATCACTGCAAGAAAAACCGCGTAACTCCGAGTTCGCGTAAGTCGGGTTATTTCTAAATTGAATATTAACAACAATTTTTAAAGCACTTACTTGTCAAGTAAATTGCCAAGTAAGTGTTGAAAACTTCAAATAAATTATTACGAATTATGTTAATTTATAATTGATTAAAAAATGAAAGGAATTCAATTAAATGATTTACAAAAAATTATTTTTTATTATTGCCGGAATCGGAATTTCTATTCATCTTTTCATACGTTTTTACTACGTTTCATTCATCAGAGAAATGCAGCCGAGAGGTGGATTTTTTGTTCCTTATCGTTATTATTTGGAATAAATTATTTTTTATTATCGTCTAGACGAGAGACGGAATTTACTACACATCTTTTTTATGTGTTTTACTACATTTCATAATCTCATTCATAATTGTGCGTATTTCTGAGAATGTTTACATTTTTTACTGTATTCCTTTGCACTTTTAACTATAGTATTTTTTTATCAAATTTATGAATGAATGAACGAATGCATCAAAATTATTTAATAACGAGACACCGACGTTATTTGGAATAATTCGTCCGTTCAAAAACTTAAGCTTTATTCCTCTCCCAAAGCCCTTATTTAATAACGAGACACCGAATTAATATATGAAGTTTTTATGTTGTTCCTAGTCGACGTTATACAGAATAATTCGTCTAGACTCGAGACGGAATTTTCTACACATTTTACGACTTTTTACTACGTTTCATTCAATTAACTCAGTTATTTCTTAATTATCAAATATTCCAGATTATACTGCTATAAAATAACTTAAAATATAGAGGAAAATTAATTAAAACTAAAAATTTGACTATAAGACTCCAAATTCATATATGCAGTTTTTTTATCATCTTTCTTGTCGACATTATTTGGAAAAATCCGTCTATACTTGAGATGGAATTTTCTACACATTTTACTACGTTTCATTAAATTTACTCAGTTTAATTATTAAACATTCAAGACTGTTAGAAAATTAATATGCAGCCATAAAATAACATAAAATATAAACGAAAATTAAATTTAAATTAATTATTAGACTCATTAATTATTAGAAATTTTATACAAATTTCAACGCGAATAAAAGTTATAAAACTTTTACATTTTTTATCAAAAAAGTAATAAAAATTAAGAGATTATTGAAATATTACCTTATATGGTTGTGAAACTTCTACGTCATGACGGCGACTGATCCGATTGACGCCTGTTGCAATCCTTGTGTGGAAATCTAAAATGTATAAATGTAATAAAATCTCGAGAGTTTATTGAAATTACGTTCGGAAATCTAAATATTTCATGGTTATAATTTTGTATATAATAAATTATTATAATTATTTTCAGTAATTTTAATACAAGACGTAATTAATCCTGGATATCGACATATTTCAATATATTCTATTTTTACACGAAACGTGGCCGTAGTTTTATTGTTCGTGAAATGTCTTTCTTTTTCTTTGTTCTCCTTCCGTTGCCCAATGTATATTTTCATTTTAAACTGGAATTTCCTCTTCCTGCCTTCCTCGTGGCGCCTCCAAATTTCGTATTGTTTTGAGAATAAAAATGCTTCAGTTCGCCGAATTCCTGGCCGGTCGCCAAACTACTTAGTTCTCCTCCTATTTTGGATTAAACCTGGTCGGATCAATCCGATCCTCTGGCTACCTTCCGGCCATCCCAACCACATCCAATCTCTGGCTATACCAATAATAATAATAATACCCTCATGTTATTAACAATTCCATACACGAACTTAAAAATAACAATAATATCATTGTGTAATAATCGAATTCAAACCATTAGTCTTTTACAATATTTTCATTTCAATTCCATTATACGCACATTTTCAGCGCGTATTTATTATTTACTTCGAAAGCCATTAATTCCTGTTCAGACTCTGACTAAAAAAAAAACTCTTGAAATATTGAATGTATGGAATATTTACGATGTCCATTTAGCATTTAGTTCAGAGCGCCACTCTAATTTGCATGCATTATTCCATGCAGCTGAAAAAGGGAGGAAAATAAAATTATGCAGAATTTTCCACTCGAAGCGAATAATAACAATTTGTCTATATGGAAAATACGTTTTCTTCGGACTGGAAAAATACCTGAACATGTTAGTCTGGAGTGGATAAGCATGCTTCCGTGTCGGCATTTCCGGTGCTGGAACATACCGACGTATGTATGAATTTCCCAACTGGAAATAAAACTTCTGTTTTTTTTTTTTAAATTACTGTTGAAGCAATATCCGGTTTCCGATCCGTGCGGAAATGTACGATCCGCAAATGAAATGTAAAACAGACTGAAAATCTCTGAATTTATTCATGTAAATATCTTTATAAATTTCACACAGCTTTCATTTTCAACATATAATTGAATCATTCATTTTTTAAAAAATATATTTTCAATTTATTAATATTATTTATAAATTACATAATCTTTTGTGTATAAAATAATTATGAATAACCTGTACTAATTAATGTTGTTTTTCAAAGAAAATAAATTTGTGTATTAAGATGAAAATTTTTGAAATTTATTGTGCGGTTGTCCTTCCACGAAGAAGAAAGAGCACGAAAATATTCGCAAATATAAATCAAGTCCGATTCTCGGGAGTTTTCCAGAAATAGATTTAAATAAAGATCAGCGCAATAAACCGCACTTCGCAGTAGACAAAGCAGAAGATTGATGTCGGTTTTTATTTTAAAACTGACGAAGGATATTTTTCATCTCCTTCATCCATATTGTGTTTTCGATTATAACCAGAAGAAAAGTAGTTCATAAATGTATTTTTAAAATCAAGTTTTTTAAATTTATAGCTTTTATAAATTAATATGAAATAAGTAAATGTTTATTTTTTATACAAATTTTAAATTATTTAATTATTTAATGTTGTTTTATTTATTATTTAGTTACTAAATAATAAGGGTTTACGGTGTGGGTATTTCAATAAAATTTTCTTGGAATAAAAATCTGGAAAAGGTTTTCCTGGAAGTTATCCTTTCTTGGCTTTCTAAAATCATCCCCACTAAATTCGGTATAAAACAGAAATGAGCAATTACTTTCAAACATTCTCACATTCTTGAAGAGTAAACATCCAGAAATTTAGGTATCTTCTGTTACTTAAAGAGGTTTATATTTAAATCATTAGTTTTTGTTATGTCATTTGTGAAGATGCAGCAAGAGGAAGAGAACCGAGAAATCAACGAAAATATGTTACAGGAAGCGCAAAATCCTGAGAATATTGATGATAATTTGATGAAAAGGTTCAAATATATTTGGTTTTCATAATTCGGTTAAAAACAGTGGAATTCAAATAGAAAATGAGTAAAATATGTATGTTTGATTCTTTGGTTTTACTTTTCAAAATGAAATACCAAAATCGTTAAATAATTATAGTGAAAATATTTTTATTCTTATTTTTGGAAAATGAATAAAATTTGAATGCTTATTCACACATTTTGCTTAAAAAATATACAATTTATGTTTTCTTTAACGCTTAGTTTAGATGCAGCATTTTTAAGCTGAGACAATCTCATATTTGCAAATATAAATGGACTAATGTAATAGTAATTGGAAAGAAATCTCTATTGTATGGATTGTAAGGTAAAATTTCTGAAAGCAAAACACTTAATAGAGGGAAAATGAGTGTTTTCAGCCGCGCGAGAAATAAATACAGCTTTGTACTTGCAACACGCGATATTCGTATTCGATATTAGGGAATAATGGAAGGAACTTAGGCGAATTGTACTTTGCCACAAACGATAATAAATCGGGGGCATGTTTAACATAAATAGTTTGACCTGGAAGTTACATTTTTGTATAATCCGTGCATTTACTTACGTAATAGAATAAATGCCAATTCCGAGAAAACGTGCCGTTATCTCAATTTATTCAATTGATTAAAAATAATTAATTAATTAATTTCTCTTGGTTATTTTTATTTACTTTTTAATGTCTTATATAACTGGAAAGTATACTAATCTGTAAATCATATTACTGCCTCCAATTGCTTTAAAATTACGAAGAAGAAAAATATAATAAATTCTATATAGAATTTTTCATTAAATGAATTGACTATGATAATTAATACGTTTTTTCGTTAATGTTCTTCCCGAAGATTGTTTCAATTCCGGGAATTTCGGGATTTCTCGGGAAATTATAAAAGTCGAACAAAATTTATAAGTTGTGATAATAGTAATAAATTTATAAGCTGCGAAATAGTTGTTGATAGAAGTTTAAAGTTCATGTTGTGATATAGAAAAGGTGTCCCTAAATTACAATTCTGAGACACTTGGACAAAACGGGACAAACTCTCAAAAAATAGGACAAATCGAGATTTCTGCTCAACCTAATATTAGGTGCTCTGCGAAATAGTTAAATATATTTTTTTATGATTTCTGCTCTACGATATAGTTTAAATAAATTATTTTTGATAGAAGTTCAAAGTTCATGTTGTGATATAGAAAAGTTTGGAAAACACTGCTATTTTTAATATAAAATTTGTGGTTTTTATAACACATAAAAACACATGAACTAAAATTATAATTTTATTAATGTGATTTTATAAAAAAAATAAGTTGTTGGATAATTTCGATTTTGTAAAATAATTCGCGTTGAATGGAAGCAGATTGCGTTTAGGTTGGTGTGTATTCTCATATATATATATTCAATTTAGAAAGAGTTTTCTTGGAGGTTCGAATTTGGTTGGAAATCCTATTGGGGATTGAATGTGCATAGGGGTGGAGGAGCGTTTTTAAAAATATTATTTATACACATTGTGCGGGTGTGTATCGGATATGGGTTTTGGGATTTCGTATTTCTGTTGTGAGGTGGCACACACACATACACACACACACACAGAGATTTCTATGGATGTGTGAAACACGTTTTCTTCGGCGGCGAGTCGAGGGCGGAACCCCCGGCACACGGTTGCTATGTGTTGCGCTCCGGATCGAAGGACTCTCGCGCGTTTCCGGGTGCCTTCGTCCTGCCGGGGCAGTAGCTTTTCAGGATCGGGCCTGCAGGATCGGAGAGTAAAACTTTCATGCACACAGCATACATACAACCTTATCCATCCATCCACCCAACATCCGTACGACGAAGGGTGAAATAGAAGACCTGCAGATATCCGGAACTACGTTAACTCGTGGAAAGAAACTCGAGAAGGAAGAAAAATAAAATAAATGCCGGTAAATAATTGAAGGCTGCTCCGATTCACAGACAGAGTCGATGTTATTAACGTTTCGTTGGGAGTATGCAGTAAATCATCTCATCGGTCTCGCGTTTTTAATAATTCAGTGCCAGTGATCGCCGAGTTAATTGTTTATTTTCTCACGATGAATATTTGAATTTTGGGGTGAGAGGGTTGGCCGTGTGTATATCGATTCGTTTGCGGCGGGGGAGAAATTTTCCAATTGCTCTTTCTCTCCCTCTCTCCCTCAAACTACGTCAGTTTGCGAGAGAACAGCAGCAGCAGCAGTAACAGCAGTCCACGGTGTCCTGCAGATGGATGAGACGAGGTGAAGTTTCGCTTGGAAAAGCGCGACATGCGACCCAACTCCGAAGAAGGCGTTCCCAGCTGACCATGTTGTATCCAGTCGCATCATCACAATCATCATCATCATGACTTATCAATAATATCAACGAAGCAAGTACGAGTCCGCAACGGTAGTCATCGCAGACGAATGACCCGGCTTGACTCAAATATGCGTCGGTGACAGTTATAACAATGGATCAATGACCCTGTACAGTATTATATTTTAGACTAGATCAGTTTACGAGTCCGCCGAAAAAAAAAGGAGGTTGTTCGAATATTTTTCACCTCAACGTTGTTTCTTTTTTCCCGTTCGGAGACTCGAATAGATTCCAAGTGCTTTATTATTCTAATCGGGGCTGTTCTTTATTCAACAATATTCTCAATGGACGACGAACAGGACCAAGGATGCACGGCGAGTTGGCCAGATTCCGAGCACCAGGTAAAATCATAGTAAAAATTATTTCAATAAATCAACATTATTACAAATATTTGAATAATAAACATATTATTCTGTTTTCACTTTATTTTTTCAATTATTTGAATGCTTATTTTTATTTAATTTTGTAATTTTGTCACATTTTTTTAAAATTATTTTATTAATAAATCAGTTTTAACAATTTTTGGTCAATTTTTTGATAGAATGTTATCTTTTAAAAAGTGTTAGTTAAAAAAATATTAAAATTACAAAATATGTTAATATTACAATAATTCTTTATTATTGTATTGATATTTTTTTCAAATTTCTTGTTTTAATTATTTACAAAATTAATTAGTTCAGAAACATGTACGTTTTTCTCTATCATACATATTTTTACATAATGATATTTTAAATTAAATCAATTAATTTGGAATAATTATTTATTAATTTACCATTACTTCCCTTATGACGTTTTTAATCTTTTTTATATCTTATTTTTCATTTAACATATTCACAAGAAAGGTATACAAATATAATTCACTTTATTTGTTTATGTTTTTTTTATTTGATTTTTCATTTGTAAGTTAAAACTTTAAATAATAATGAAATTACAGTAAAAAATAATGATTCTTATATTTATTTTATTTTACACATCTATTAACTAAAAACACATTTTATTCTTGAAATTTAAATTTCTATTTCGTAAAAAACTTATTATTATTATTACTTATTTCAAAAATGAATTTCTTAGTTTTAAATTAATTATTTTTTATTAATAATTTTGCAGAAACAATTAAACTCAATTTTAATGGTTATTATTAAATAAATTATAGTAAAAAAGATTTCGAAAAACGAATCTACCTATTTCAAAAACATTGAAATTAGTTCTAAATTATATTTTTTATTCATAATTTTGTAGAAACAATCAAACTCAATTTTAATTGTTAATTTTACTATAAGATCAAATATAGAGAATATCTATTAGATACAGCCAACAGTTAAATTAGTTTTATGTTAAAAAGAGCGAATTTTAGGTACAAAATATTTATTTTATTTAGGTACATTATTTTTATTAATTATTTCCTATTCAACGTTTTTTTTAATATTTTTATAAATACGATATATTTATATAAAGAAAATGAAATGTTAAGCTGAATCTGTAATGTTTATATAATTATAGCAATTATTTAGTGAAGACTTAAAGGAAATTGTATATATTTTGATATACTATTAAATAAATTATAGTAAAAAAGATAAAAAACGAATTTACTTATTTAAAAAATGATTAAATTAGTATTAAATTATATTTTTTATTCATAATTTTGCAGAAACAATTAAAGTCAATTTTAATTGTTAATTTTACTATAAGATCAAATATAGAAAATATCTATTAGATACAGCCAACAGTTATATTAGTTTTATGTTAAAAATAGCAAATTTTAGATACAAAATATTTATTTTATTTTTATAAATATTTATATGATGAAAATGAAATGTAAAGCTGAATCTGTAATGATTATATAATTGTAGCAATTATTTAGTGAAGACTTAAAGGAAATTGTATATATTTTTATATACTATTAAATAAATTATACTTTATTTTATTAAAATGATTAAATTCTTTTTGTTGAATAAAATAAATAGCGTAGTTAATTAGTTAAATATTTTTCGCATGCCGTTGTGGTCGCTAAAATTAGTTGCAAAAGCGTCGTGCATACTTTCGTTAAACTTTCGTAATATATTCTGGGCGTATCCATCCAACAGTGTAGTACAAACTACAAGTATGAGATTTGGATTTAGTTTTGTCGAGCTTTTAGCGAGTTGATTAAACGCTCCCCGGAGCTCCAGCATCATATACTAATTATTAAGCAGAATTGCGTTTCCATCCCTTTGTGCGCGAAGGGTAACCCTTTAATTATAAACGTACCACCCTTAGAATCATCTACAGAATAAAAAATATAAATAAGTTAGCACAACAATCTACAAATTTTTATTTTAGAAATGGTTAACTATAACGAAAGTGATTTGGATGTAAATTGAATATTGTATTGGAAGGGATGAGCTTCAGGGTTGGATTTTATAATAATAATAATAGCAGATTTGCATTACAAAGTGAATAGTGTTGTAACGGAGAACCGAAGGCGTTCAGCTCTAGCATTACTTTACAAAGTGGTGATCGCAAATTGATTGTATCTATTTATATCATCTGTGTTGTGTGTTGGCATAATTGGAACTGAGAGGAGTGTGTGACCCTAATGAGAATGACTATTAGATCGACCGTCTGGGAAAACCCTTTTCCCAATTTACATCCGAATTGCGATATTCGCTTTTGCTTCATACCTAATAGCACTCACGAATAATTTATTTACAATCGATGGAATACACGTATACGAGTTTATTGTCTGCGATTCATTTTATGAAACGATTGTCTCGTGTGCGTTTCATAATTTAGAATTATTAAAAGTTTTGAAATTGGGATAATTTTAAAAATTTATTTATTTCATATATCATTTCCTAATGAGTTTTATTAGAATTTATTTCTATTTAATAACCAAAAAAACAGAAAACAGAAAGCCAAAAATATATCTTTGATATTGTTGAAAATATTTAAGTTAATTAATATACATATTTTGGATAAACTTGTAAAATTTAAATAATGATAATTATGCGTAAAATAGTAAAAATGTAAATGATTTCTAATGTTTAATTACAAGTGTAATATAATTTAGTACTAATTAATTTTTACTTATTAATATTTCAATTTTAATTTTTATTGAAAATTGAATTATTTTTAAAAAAATATTTTAATATATTAATGAATTATTAGTAATATAATTATAATAGTAATGAATTTGGGCAGAAATTAAAAGGTTTTTTTATTAGTTTTATATAAATAGTTGTAATTATCAGTTTTTTGTGGTTTTGTGAAGTAATTCCATAAATTAGATATTATCAGATTTAAAATATTATGTAATTATAAAATGTATAATTAGAGTATTTCTAATATTATTACAAGTATAAAATAAGTATTTCGATTGATTGTTATTTCTATAATAAATTGAGTATTTCCAATTTTTTTGTTGCAATTATAAATTGAGTATTTCTATTTCTTATTGTTCAAGCAATAACTTGAGTATTTCCAAGTTTTATTGTTACAATAATATATTGAGTATTTTAATATTTTCATGTTACAATAATAAATTGAGTATTTTCAGTTTTTTGTTACATTAATAAATCGAGTATTTCCATATTTGTTGTAACAATAATTAAGTAAGTAATAAGTAATAAATTGAGAACTTCCAGTTGTTTCTATAATGAGTTGAGTATTTTCAATTTTTAGTTCAGTAATAAATAAAGAACTTCCAGTTATTACAATAATAAACTGAGTATTTTCAATTTTTATACAGAAATAAATTGAAAAACTCCTGTTATTACAATAATAAATTGAATATTTCTATTTGTTGTTCTTTTCAGCAATAACTTGAGTGTTTCAATTTATTATTATTACAATAATAAATTGAGTATTTCCATATTTTGTTGTTACAATAATAAATTGAATATTAAAATATTTTGGATCAGTAAGAAATTGAAAACTTCCAGTTTTTACAACAATAAATTGAGTATTTCTATTTGTTGTTTTTTTCAGTTTCTAATTTTTCTTGATACAATAATGAATTGCATATTTCTATTATTTCATTACAATAATGAATAGAGTATTTCCAGTTTTTGTTACATTAATAAAATGAGTATTTCCATATTTTGTTGTAATAATAACGAACTGAGTATTTTCAATTTTATTATATTACAATAATAAATTGACTATTTCCATATGTTATTTTTTTTAGCAATAACTTGATTGTTTCTTATTACAACAAAGAATTGAGTATTTCCATATTTTTTTGTAGCGATAATGAATTGAATAGTATATTTATTTTTGTTGCTACAATAATAAATTGAGTATTTCAATTTTTTGGTTCAGAAATAAATTGAGAATTGAGAAGTTACAATAATAAATTCAGTATTTCAATAGTTTCAGTATTTCCATAATGAACTGAGTATTTTCAATTTTTAGTACAGTAATAAATTGTGAATTTTCAGTTATTACAATAATAAATTTCCAATTGTTGTTTGAGTATTTCCAATTTTTGTTGTTACAATAATGAATTGCATATTTTATTTATTTTTTCATTAAAATAATAAATTTCTTGTTCCAACAATAATTTGAGTATTTCTACCACAATAATAAATTGATTATTTTCAATTTTTGCTAAAGTA
The DNA here is from genome assembly GCA_963457615.1 of Nicrophorus investigator. Classification (NCBI taxonomy): domain Eukaryota; kingdom Metazoa; phylum Arthropoda; class Insecta; order Coleoptera; family Silphidae; genus Nicrophorus; species Nicrophorus investigator. The sequence goes on from OY735142.1 coordinate 28,822,583, forward strand.
ATAAATTTAGTAAAGTTTTTACTTTTTGTGTATTTATAGCTTCAATAATGAATTGCGTATTTTCATTTTTCTGTATTGTTATATTTACTAAAGTTTAGTTATTAGACTAATTCTGTGAATGACGACCCTAATACTATGCGAAAATAGTCCCTATTAAATTGCTCAATAAATTACGTGAAATCTGATTTCGCAAAACTAAAACAATTATTCATGTAAGCTGGAGCCCAAAGCGTGGTTGAAACTACGCACATAACACATAAAAATAATGCGAATTGAGCATATAAATATAATCTAAATTGTGGCGGTTATGAAATATTACTAAGAGTGGAAAATAACTGGAAAGTCTAGAGGTGACATGAAAAAAATAATCAAATAATCAAATAAATTTATAAATTTTTGCTCATAGATTAAATTACATTTCAAGAAAAAAACTTGTATATTCGTGGCCTTTTATCTAGAAAAATATTTTAGTGGAAATATTTGTTGAAATTAAATTAAAATCTTTGAATCAAATCAATTTACAAATTTTACAAAAATTAGACGAAGCATTAAATTGGAAACTGTTCATTTTTTGTAAAACTGTTACCTTTTTGAAACTGCATTAATTGAGTTGCAGCAATGAAATGGAAACAAATTAGTAACTGCACTTAGACCTTGAAATCTTGCGTGCATTAGGGTAGTTATCATGTCAATTACTGCCCCCGAGGAACTGTGCCAAGCAGCTTTAAAGGAAATTTACGTGTTTGCAAATTGACGGCTCTCGGGCCGTTTCATAATGGATTCGGTGGATTAAAATAATTACCGATTATTACTCGACGGAACGGACGCCTCGAATTGCGTAATTGCGGAGGACTAACTGTCAAAAGAATTTGTAGGAAATTGCGGCGCGGCAGCGTCTGAAGGAGAACGAATTCAAGAGTAGAGAAGAAAAAAATGAAGTTTGAAGGACAGGAAATGGGAAAGGGAGGATATATTCATGGAGAGAAGAGGAAAAAAAATCGAGTTGCGCGCCACAAAGGAGCGACAGGAAAAGGGAATTTGTAAAAATGAATACGTATTCTTTGGAAATGCGCATAGAGCTGAAGTTATTCTCATTGTATCCAGTCGACAATGCCGCTAATAATGTCCGATATATCAATTTTGATATCATTTTGCAAGTTTTATATTATTTATTTATAGGAAAATTGAATATTCTAGTATATAGTCTTAAGTTACAGTTGAAATTAACTATTTTAATAGTAACAAAATGTATTTTTGCAACTTAACTCAAAACCTTCAAAATTTGAGCTATTAAGCAAAATTCACTCAAAGTTTGCTGTCTTCAATCAAGTCAAGAATTTTATTTATATATATTATGATTTTCTACCTATATTTATTTCTTGTAAAAGCGTTCTATATGACTACCAAAAATATCGGTATATTTTGAAAAGAAATATCGGTAATTTCCCAGAAAAAGTTTTAACACGATAATATAGTCGAGTATGTCGCCAATAATGTCCGATATATCAATTTTGAAATCATTTTACATTTTTTTAAAATTTATTTATAGGAAAATTAAATATTCTGGTATAAAGTCTTAAGTTATAGAACCAATTTGGGACAATAAAAATTAATTAGAATATTATGATTTCTTATTTGAAATTAACTATCTTAATAGCAACAAAATGTACTTTTGCAGCTTAACTAAAAATCTTCAAGATTTAAGCTATTAAGCAAAATTCACTCAAAGTTTGCTTTCTTTAATCAAGTCAAGAATTTTATTTATGTTTTTATTATAATTATCTACCATTGAGCGGTTTTCCTGTCTAATATGACTACAAAAATTACCGGTATATTTCCTAGAAAGAGTTTTAACACGATAATATCAACATTTCTACCTATAAAATTGGCTGTATTGTACAATACTTAATGCATTTATACATATATTGTTGACGAATTGTCTGTATAAAATATTAAAGAGAACTTTTTATATAATTTTCGCAGAATTTAGGAATAGGAAGTGGACAATTATAAGTTATTATATTTGTATGAATTTTTTATTACCAAAACTTTTGTGTCTTTGATTGAGCGATTAATAAAGACGTGATGTGCTCAAAACTAAAGAAGACCTAAAAGTTCCAAATTAATTTCCTGAAGATGGTAGAACTGTTAAGCAGAAAATACTTATTGGATAACCGGTTTTTACTTACAATATTTACCCGTAATTAGCTATTATTATACATCAATAAAAAATATTGTGTTTCTTTTTAAGTAAAAATGAAAATGAAAAATTGTTTTTTGGTAAAAACTTTTACTATTGTCTTCAATTAAGTTGCATAATCTTAATAGATTTATAAATAATAAATTCTGTTTAATATTTTATATAATCTGAAATTAAAGAATTGCTTATATAATTACTATTGTTGTAAAGCAGCGTGATTATATAAATACGAACTAGTGAAAGGAAAGTTCACATGCGGTTTTCTTTTTGTAAATAATGATGCGCGATATCCGCTGTGTGGAAAATGGCGGGACGATGGTGAGGTTTTTTCTTGGAAAAAAGAAAAAAGGAAAAGTCGTTCAAAGACGACGACGAGCGGAGTGGAAACTCACAGCAAGATGCGATCCCTTTGTTAAGGGAGCGGCCTCCGCCAACAAAATGGGCTCTTTCGAAACATGCCTTGTGTTCTGGTATTTAGTGAGCAAACAAAAATCCGTCTGGAAATATCGCTCGAGTTTCCTTTCCTTCCAGCATCATCATTCCATCTGCTATTCTTCAAACTGCAATTGTTGTGTCAAGACTACAAGAGGGGTATCAAATCCCACATTTCTAATGAGTGCTGATTTATATATGTGAGACGTGACTTCTTTTCAATTTCGTTATAAAAGTTTATTATCCGAAGAACTTTTCAAGTTAATTATATTTATTACGAGACTCAATGGAAAACTCAAAGTTATTTCATATACTTAAATCATTATATTTTAAGAATTCATTAAATATATAATATTTATTTTATTTTTAATTCAATTCTTTATGTACCGAAAATACCTTTCTCTAAGAAGTATAGTTTTTTCTCTTAATTTTGTGGTTTGTCTTGTAGTCAATATCTTCAGAAAGTTAAGCAACGTATTTCTAAAATATTAAATTCTGGATATAATAAAATAAATTGCATAATTTTATTAAAAATTTCATAACTTAAGAGTTGAAGCAAGTGAATAATCCCATACAATACACATGGCTTAAGAACATCTCTAGTTGTATACAAGTTGAGGTTCTGGACGATGTTGCTTATTGACGAGGAGATTATTTGTACAGTAAAAAAAATAATATTTGCCGCTTTCACATTAAAATGTTTACGAAACGGTGAGTGATGTGAAAATTATTTATTATTTTTGAGCTATATTCGCGTACATTCGAGTAAATATTTATGTTTGGTTTTAAAATAATTCGTGAAACTATTACACGCACGAACAGAGCACACAGAAAAAAAAAACTAGTATAGAAGCGTATATAATAATAATGATTGTCGAAAAATGGAAAAACTGCCAATCAAAAGTTAATAATAAATATATTAAAAAAAAAGTTGCATTAAATTGTGTTTTTGTTTGTTTGTTTATTTGTTTCGTTATGTGAACATATTATATACTTGTATATAAATTATATAGACGGTTATACGAGGTCATAAAGTATTTATGGATGGAGTATTGATGAACTGTAGGTTCATGACCAATAAAACATGACGTGTGGTGGTGGATATATGTGCATGTACATATACTAACAACACAAACACGCCCTGAACATAATATAAAATACTAAGTAGTTCTTTTTCAACCTTTTTTTCTTTTGGTTCATCTACCTCGGTTTTGAATAAAACCTAGCTAATGACTCCATTCCATTTATATGCGACTGTAACTATACCGAAATGACCAATTAAAATATTTATGTCGTGACAAAATGTTTTACGAATTTCCTGCATTACTTTTTTTTCAATTTATTCAATTTAAAAAATTCAAATAATTACAATTTTTATATTACGTTTATAATATTTTTTTCTCTTAATTTAAATAAATAGATAATATATTATTTGGATTTTTTTTTTTGGCCCCAAGACACTACCTTGTGGGACGCCCGATTCAATGGGACTCAGCTCGGTTTGTGCTTCCTCCAATTTGATAAAAAACTTTCGATCATTTAGGTAGGATTTCAACACTTCATAGAAATTATGCGAAAGTTGCAGTTTCAGTTTGTAGAGTAAACCTGTATGCCAAACTTTATCGAATTGAATATAAAATGTATGCGATAAAAAAGTAATAAAAATGAGATTATTTATAAAAATTGAACACCTGCAGTTGCAGCTGCGTTTAAACAATCCTTATTTGGGCACGAAAATAGTGCGTTTCGCGCACATACGATAAGAATTATAATAAATATTAAACAAATATTTGAAATGCATGAAAAGTGTATTTTACGCGTTTCGATTCGAATAAATTGAAATTACTAAATTATTTTAGATCAATTTTTTGAATTAGTAAACCTATTTGACAATAATATATTTTAGTCTTTAGTCAATAAAATCATTTATTTTGTTAAGATTTATTACATATAATAATTATAGCACTACAAATTGCTTAAATTTAAACTATTTCTTGAACGATATTTGAAATATATTCTCTGATTAGGAAGAATCTAATTATCTAATTAAAATTAATCATAAAATGGCTGTTTATAAAAACAAAAAATCCAATTGAAAATGGATCATTTTCTTGACGATTTTTGATTGCGTTTAGTTTCTGCATCTATTGAGTGAAATCTATTCTATTTTAAAAACAATCTTTATGAAAATAAATTATTATTCAATTTAAAATAATAATATAATAATTTTAATATATAAAAATGTATTTTATAATTTTTAAACAATAAACTAATTTCTATATATTAAAATTTAGTTTATTTATTAAAATAATTTAATTTGATAAGATTTAATGGATATATCATGATTATTATAGCATTAAATGTAAACTACTTTTTGAACGATATTTGCAAAATATTCTATGATGAGAAAGAAATAACATAAATAATAAATTAATAAATCTTATTAAAATTAATATAATATTACAGTTTGTTAAAATTAAATTTTATATTTAATTTTAATGCAAATAAAACTGATAAAAGATTTAAGTATTAAATTTGAAAACGTTTCGGCCTATCGGCGAATTGCGATGAATCATCTGCACCTGCAAATCACAGCGAGGTTTCGGCAATCCGCGGATTTGTTCGTTGTTAACAATTCTATTGGTTCTTTCGCTCGGGTCGTCACGTAGACTATTGGCTGCGTATCTCTTATCTTTTAAAATAATAATACAACAATTTTGATACTTAAAAATGTTTTTCGATTTCGATTCGAATATATTGATTTGACTTTAAATTATTTTTTATATACAATTTCTTAAATAATAAACCTATTTTTAAATATAAAAATTGAATCTATAACAATTATCTAATTTTTTAAGATTAATTGGATAAACCGTGGAGATTGTAGCTTTAATTGTCAATTACTTTTTAAATGATATTTGCAAAATATTCTATAATCAGAGGGGAAATAATACAATTATCTTATTTAAATGAAGATTCTCTTATAATATGAATGTATTAATTTGAACAAATTTATTTTAATAAAAATTTTGTACTTTTTCGATATTTTTTAATTACAAATGAAAATAATAAAACGATAGAAAAGTAATAAAAATTGTGAGATTTACAAAAATCGATTAATATATTAATTTAATTAATAAATATAACAAATTGAATATAAAATGTATGCGATAAAAAAGTAATAAAAATGAGATTATTTATAAAAATTGAACACCTGCACTTGCAGCTGCGTTTAAACAATCCTTATTTGGGCACGAAAATAGTGCGTTTCGCAGAAAGCAATAAAAATTAGGCGATTGTGCGGGTGAATCATCTGCAGCTGCGATTGTCGAACGCTAATCACCAAAATTATTTTATTAAAACTTATTATTTTTCAATTTCTCTCTAAAAAAAGCCACGCCTGGCCCGCGGGCCATCGTTTGCCCATCACTGCTTTTATGGAATCAAATATTTTAACATAATTAGTTTGATATAAAAAACGCTAAAGTATAATTTATTAAAATAAATAGGATAATTATATTTAAATTACGTATTGAATATTTATTGTTTGCATGGGCGTTGTTGGGTCGTAAAATGACTAATTTCGATTGGTATAATAAACAGGGTGTTTAGTTGTAATTAATAGTTACGGTTAGGAATTGTGGGGTTTCTGGTAAGTAATTGCCCGATTTGAGTTGTATAATTAAACACCGATCAGACGGAAAAACGAAATTGAAAAAGCATGTTTAGGAGAGGAAACGAAACGAACATCAACAAACAATAAAACGGCATTAATAGCCGCGCCGAGGATTTAATGAAAGTACATTACATTTAACGATCTTTCCGTCTATCCGAATCTTGATTGGATGTACGAGAGAAAAAAAAAATATAACAAGACACAAAAGAAATGAGAACAGAAGAGCTGTTACAAAGACATCAAAGCTCGCACGGAATAATCAGAATTGGAATGGGAAACCGTGCAAAAAATATATAAATCGATATCTTCGAGTTTAATTTCTCTTAATCAGAAGATTTCCATTACGTAAATCATAACGGAAGTATTTGTGCATTCTTGGAACAAGGATTGTTTGTTGTTCGCTCTTTGCATATATTACGGGCAAAGGGCCAAAGTGCAGGAGGAGGAACCGTGGTTCTTCCTTACGTCGAAGGGTAACAGGAGTGCCAAAAGATAGGAACGAACGGGATTTTTGGATGGTGAATTGCAGAAAAAGCACCTCGCGTGAAATATATTCGGGCGTATTCTGGATTTACGATTTGGCGCTGCGAATGGTTTCCTGGTGGATGCGCCGGGCGCAATATATTTCCAATTAGTCCCAAAGACCGTGTTTTAAATAAATAGAAGCATAAATTACGAATAAAAGCAATATTATGCTGTAAAAATGATAAATGGAGGAATAAGGAATGAGTTATAATCATGATACATTTTTTTGTTAAATTTTCCATTTCATAAAATTTCAGAAAATTATATTTTGTTATCTGAAAGACTTCAGTTATTAGCACTTTTATCGAAACACAATTTGTATATATTTTATTCATTTTCAAAGTAAATAGAAAAATTTCGTAGTAAAAATGTCGTATAGCAATAATTAAAACTTTTAAATTTTAATTAAATAAACTGCACATTTTATATTAAAACTTCGTATATTTTTTGTGAAAATAATAGAAAACAATATAATTCCACGTAACATACAAAATGGAATTAATGAAATCCTATTTTCCCTTGGGAGGATAAAACGGTTGCGAAATTAAGTTTGGGAACTTCCATTCGGAATCATTTAATTGTTTTTTTTTCTCGGGTTTTCCCCTTTTCTTTCTTTCCGCACGATTGAATATTAGAGAGATGAAAGAAAAAAGAAGTTAACTTTAGTAATTATTATATAGAAATCTGCAATTTCTCTAAACGGCAACTGTAAAGTATGAAAGTAACTCTTGTGTGGAAAGCTTTGCAAAGCTTTATTTTCGTGGTCGTAGCGAAGGGATTATCCGCAACTGAGCACTGCGCTTCGATTTTGTATATTCCATAAAATTTAATTCATAACCCTCAATAAGCCCTATGTGGTCGAGCATATAAGCCTCTCACAAAATCCCAACGAAGATATAAAAAAAATAAAACAACAGTTTTCATATTTAAAAGATTTAAATGTAATCTTTGCATATGCAAAAATTACAATATTTATTATTTGTAATAATGATTGCAGCACTTTTAATTAATTCATTAAAAAAAATATTTGTACAAAAATATAATAAAATTAAAAAAATATTAACCGCTTCAAATGATCTTATAATTTTATAAAATATTGATCCTGTTTTTCCACCTATTTTTTTCAATAAATAATTTATGTTGAATTATAATTACTTGTACTGTTTCAGAAAGAAGCGCACAAATTCTTCAAATTTGGGATATAATTTGTACTTGAAATTTTAACTATTTATTTTTATTTTTTAAAGTGGAACACAAATCGATCATCTCTAGTTTATCGATTATATAAGTGTACTAATTACATATATTTATTTAAATATTAAATTATTAATAGAATTAATATACATAATTACAATTAACACGCATATAACGATAATTTATAAAAAATATAAATATTGGATATTTTCATAATATTACAAAGAAACTGTTTATATTGAGAAGTATCATGCAATAATTGCATTATTATTTAAATTATCTATACATAAACTTTAAGCGAATATTTCTACAATTATGAATTTTAATGTAGAAATTGCTTTAAGAAGTGAATTATTAAGTGAAATTTACAATTAAAAATGTGTATTTTTTTTATATAGAAAATTATTGGATATTAATTAATCGAAGTGTGGAAATATTATCAAGTTTTGAAAGGAATTTTAATTGCTGAGTACAAAAGAGCTACAGTTTGAAGACTTCCTTCCCAAAGTGTTTTATCATTTTAAAGTGCTTGTGTGCTCGTTAGAAAATGTTACAAGTTACTACACGATACTTGTGTAAAGGGTGCTCAGATTCTTTGATGGAGTGCAATGAAGAGACTATTACAAGCGTTTTAGTTTTGTCAACTGCTTTTTATTTTTTTATATTGTAAAATATTTCAATCATAATTCAAAAACTGTTTTTTTTTTACATGAAATTGAAGCGATTGAAAGGTGGAATTTTTAAGTCATCTCCCTTTTATATTTTTAAATTATACAATTTTTAATCATAATTAAAATACAGTTTTTTACATGGAATTGAAGCGATTGAAAGGTGAAAATTTAAAGTCAACTTTCTTTTATATTTTTAACTTCTAAAATGTTTCAAACATAATTTAAAAACTGTTTTTTTTTTACATGAAATAGAAGCGATTGAATGGTAGAAATTTAAAGTTAATTTCCTTTTATATTTTTAAATTATATATAATTAAAATACAGGTTTTTTTATACATGAAATTGAAGCGATTGAAAGGTGGAAATTTAAAGTCCACTACTTTTTATATTTTTAAATTGTAAAATGTTTAAACATAATTCAAAGACAGGTTTTTATATAGAATTGAAGTGTTTGAAAGATGGAAATTTAAATTTCCTTTTAAATTGTACAATGTTTAAACATAATACAATTTTTACATAGAATTGGAGCGCTTGAAAGATGGAAATTTATAGCGAAAAATCTAGATAATTTAATAGTTTGCAATTAATTACAATGTATTTTTAGTATAATATATTTCTTTTCTTTAATACGCAGACAATAAAAAAAGGGATGAAGTGTCCAAGATCTATGAGGACTGTAACTGAGATGATTCCAAGGAACGCTAACAATGGTAATTATATAGTGCTATAAAAAAAAGCTTTGAAAAAATAGTTACATATAGAGTAATACCCCGATTAACGAATAGAATATGTTTCACGACATTATTAAATATTTTCTGATAAAGAAAAGATTTCTTAAATAAACAGATTTTTTGTTAAATAAAGTTAAATATTTTTGCTTTTTTATTTAATAAACAATTACACTTCTTCAGGATCATTTTAACTTTAAAAATTAATCAAATTCAATCTTTTGTTGTTAACATTTTTTCAGCATGAATTTCTTTAAATTTATTTTCATTATATTTGATCTTATAACAAGTTTTTTTCAAACTTTTACTGAAAAACCATTATTTTCTGCATTAAATAAATTTCTAACATTCTCTTTATCGACATTTTCGAAAACTGCAGACTTCGTTTAATAAACAATTACAATTCCTAAATTCGGATTATTTTCACTATAAAAATTAATCAAATTCAATCTTTGGTTGTTAACATTTTTTCAACATTAATTTCTTTAAAATTGTCTTCATTATATTTGATCTTATAACAAGTTTTTTTTAAACTTTTACTGAAAATCCATTATTTTCTGCATTAAATAAATTTCTAACATTCTCTTTATCGACATTTTCGAAAACTACAGACTTTATTTAATAAACTATTACACTTCCTAAATTCGGATTATTTTCACTATAAAAATTAATCAAATTCAATCTTTGGTTGTTAACATTTTTTTCAACATGAATTTCTTTAAATTTGTCTTCATTATATTTGATCTTATAATAAGTTTTTTTCAAACTTTTACTGAAAAACCATTATTTTCTGCATTAAATAAATTTCTAACATTCTCTTTATCGACATTTTCAAAAACTACAGACTTTGTTTAATAAACAATTACACTTCCTAAATTCGGATCATTTTTACTATAAAAATGAATCAATTTTAATCTTTGGTTGTTAACATTTTTTCAGCATGAATTTCTTTAAATTTGTCTTTATTTTATTTGATCTTATAACAAGTTTTTTTCAAACTTTTACTGAAAAACCATTATTTTCTGCATTAAATAAATTTCTAACATTCGCTTTATCGACATTTTCAAAAACTACAGACTTTGTTTAATAAACAATTACACTTCCTAAATTCGGATTATTTTCACTAAAAATTAATCAAATTCAATCTTTGGTTGTTAACATTTTTTCAACATTAATTTCTTTAAATTTGTCTTCATTATATTTGATCTTATAACAAGTTTTTTTCAAACTTTTACTAAAAAACCATAATTTTCTGCATTAAATTAATTTCTAACTTTCTCTTTATCGATAATTTCAAAAACTACAAATCATTTAGATTTATAAGTTCTTCAGTGATATTTTATCTTCTTCTGACATAATTTTGCACCAAACTCGTTTTAAGTATTCTTTCGAAGAACTATCATTGTTTTCGGATAATTGCGAACTTCGTTGTTAGAGGTAACGTTAACTGAGGTACGTCTGTATTAGTAATTTCTATAATAAAATTGTAGACGTTTAGAAAGGAAGTTTTATATTTTGATACAAAAAACGTATTTACTAATAGTAAAGTAAAAATTATTAATATTGGTTTGTGTTTGATTTTTATATTCATGCAGATAATTATTAATCTTAAATTATTCTTAAACTATTATTGAGTATTGCGCATATCAATATTAGAGATTTTACATAAAATATTTAATTATAATTAATTATATAATTAGAGATTTTACTAGATACTTAAAATTAAGTATCAAATGAATTGTAAAAATCATAAATAAAAATCGTAATAAAAATAATTATTTTATTTCAAGTAAATATTTACAGGTAGTAAATTTTCTAACGGATTCATTAATAACTCTTTCAGGAAATATAGTAGATGTCGTTAATAGTAAATCAATATTAAAAAAATTGAAATTTGAAACGCATTTAAAATGTACAACAGACATATATCCAAATTAATGGAAGCTCCAAGTTTGTGGATGACACACGACAGGCGTACCACGCACCCATTATCCTCTAACAAATTGTACATCATTACGACGTGGAATCACAACGAACCCAATCACATACACGGTCATAAATCATCTGCATCTAATAAACAACGTTTCGCCAGAGACAACAAAAAAAAGCAAAACATATTTATCATTTCGTTTCATTTCATTTCAATTAAATTGAGCAAAATGCATGAATGAAATACGAATGAATGCATAATGAACTCTATTAAATTGGAGGCATCCACTTCGAAACTAAATAGAATTGTATTGGTAAAAAAAATGCATGAATAACAAGGATTGTATTTCGTAAATCGTTACGGTTTATACATGGAAATAAAAATGGTTATGAAAATGAAAACTTCTTGTTAATATTAAAATTTAATCCTGAGAGCGTTTTTCATCTTGCCTCAATTCACCTGTTGTGTTCTATATACTTATATTACGTGTTTTGAATAGTGGGGCATTGCCGTGCATCGATCGATCGGTAATTTCGATTAATAAATTATCTCCCCTTTTCTGGGAAAGCCGCTGGGCGGGGCACCATCAATACATGAAAACTACCCTCCTTTCCAAACCCCTTTTGCCCACGTCGAATATCGCAGAAATGCCATTTCAAACGTGCACTCTTTTTTTCCGCATTGCATTGTTCATCCTGCTTCCACTTCGAATCCCCCAATACGGCAGGAAATATAGGTTACGGGATAAAGGTCAGAGGTTGCCGGAGCCATCCGCTCTGAAGGAGAAGCAGGAAATCGCGAAAGCAACGCGATTACCATTAATTCCATTAGCGTAACTTTCTGCCATTTTCTTTCTTGCCTCTCGTATACGCAACTTTTTTTTGGCTCGTTTTTTTTTCTGCTGCTGCTGCTGCAAAGGTAGATGAATTATCGTCGTCGTTTCTGCAGCAAAACAGAAACCGGAAAGTGTAATAAATTGTCCGCATATGAAGACATTTATCAAAATCAGCTACATAGATATTAATGAATCCCCAGGGCTATTCTTGGATGTAAAAAAATACAGAAAAACCAACTGAAAAAAAATATTAATTGATTCAACATTCCGAGATTAATGCAAATATCGCATGACTTTACGTGAAAGATCGTTAACACTATTTAATAATAAATAACAGTTTTTTTTAATAATTACAATTTCTTGCAATTGATTGATTTCGTCCTTTGTGCGCCTCGGACTGAACTCCATTCTCAAATAAATAAACGGAACGAGCTTTCAACCAGATTGGCTTCCGGGCTTCCTTTTAGTGTTATTGCAAAATATATAAAGACAATATTATCTCTTTTTTTTTCGTCCTTCTTATGATAGAATGAAAGTAAACAAAAAGTGTAACTTAGATAACTTATTATGAATTATCTAAGATATTGTCAGAATGTTTTTTTTTATTGATTTTATTTTCTTAAAATTTCTCTAATTATGTAATATAAATCATATTTTAATATTAAAGAAATTGATGGTTATAACGCAAAGTTGTAAATATTTTGCTTCAAACATGGAATCAGAAATATAAAATATTTCAGGTTTACACTTTACGCCTTTTACTTTCAAACTGGATAATGCGAATTATATATTAATTAATTAAATAAAAGTAACTTTCATTAAATAAAAAAAAAATTGGACTTTTTAATACATTAAAATTTTACAGAAACTTTGCACCTTTCATAAAAAAAATAAAGGGACAGAAATAATATAATTTATTTATACGATTTCGTTTTCGGTTTACACGATATAATTTCACTATTACACGGTTTTACGTATCAAAATCCATAATTTCGATTTACACGTTTATTTTAGGAAGGATCTAACTTTCATACAAAATATAAACTACTTAAAGTTCTTCTATTGGTAAAAAAGATTTAATAATTATGTGAATATAATTTCGATAAATATTTAAATCGAAATTCAAGTGATTATTAATGTGTGAATAATAACTGTTGGATCTCGTGTGAAAGTTTCCCACATGTATTTTTTAAACTGAAAATTCTGAAACTGTAAAGTAAAAATATTTTTGTCTTTAGCGATTTAACCGAAATTAAAACTAATAAAAATGTTTAAATATACAAAAAAATTTACTAACTAAGATAATGTATATTTAAAAAAAAAAATTACAATCTAAAAGTTTGAATCTTACTGAAAAGTTAAGTTAATTTAATTAAATCTATAGTTTTGGAGGAGAATCAACCAGTTCTTGCGAATTATTTAAATTTTATAAAAAAAAATATGTAATAAATTAAGTATAAATAATTTATTATAAAAATTATAAATAAACGTAGAATTATATTTTTTTTTAAAAAACAAACATTTAAACGTATAAAGTGCATTTAATTCAATTATTATTTGCACAAAGGAAATGCCACGCTTATTTCACTTTATGATAGAGAACGAGTAATTATGTAACAACGTAGAATACAGTGGAATTGCTTTGTTTGATAATTTAATTCAGTGTGCAGGAAGGAGGCTTTTACAACCTAATTAGCAAAGTAAAGTAAAAGCTGCTTTTACGCTGTGAAATGGAAGTACAATTGAATTCATATGCATTTGACGTTACAATTGCACCGATGTTAATATGTTGCTCATGAACAAACAGAATATTTGATCTAAACTCTTAATTTATAAATCTATATACAATATTATGTAATTTGTATTTCATATAATTATTCTAAAAATTACTTGGTAATTGGCAAATAAAATGTACTTTCATCATTAATGGGATTTGCAGATGTCCTAATCAGTTTAAACTACTTGTCGATTACTAAATGCAAACTTGTCGATTAATTATATAGTAAAAGTAAATAATTGTAATACTGTTATGTAACTTAATTAAAATTATATAATTAGTTAAAAAATGAGAATATATTTGGTATTTCTAAATTTGATATTTTTTTGAATTTTAATGTAAAGTTAGATATTTCTAGTAATTCCAAAGACATGCAATATTCGTATAAAGTTAGACTGTGTTAGGGATTTGGGGCATTCCGTAATAACGTACAAATGTTACAAAGATCGTTTAAGTTGGAGCTCCAGTTTCCTTCCTACGTATGTGCCATAACGAGCAATGATTAGCTCATTAGTTTCTCAATTAGTGGAAGATCCCGAAACGAGACGTCGCTTCTCCAGTTTGTTTACTGGGTTATTATCTGCATGCTGAAGAGGATAGTGGAACGTTGCAGGAATCACCACATCAAGGTGGGAGACTGAGGAAACGGAAGGATCTCGCGTCGATCGATGCTATATTCCTCCGCATAGCACACTCCTCTTCTTCTTCCTCCTCCTAAACGGAACCTCACTTTTCTATTAATATTAAAATTAAAGAACTGCATCATTTCATCGACATTGTGCCGTTACGTGAAATTTGCAATTTAAAAGCTGTCGATTCGAATGGAATCTATTACGAATTTTCATTTTATTCAGTATTTTCTATACCCATGAAATAATCAAACAAAGAAAATAATATTTTGCAACATTAAATACAATAATATTAGTTATTAAAAAATGTTTAAATTTATATGAAATATTTGTAATATGCCAAGATTTGTAATAGTCCCGATTTGAAAATTTCCAAATTTTAATTAAACAAAATTCTAGAAAACTGGTGTATTTTTTGTATATTTTTTTTTTCATTGCACAGTCAAGTTTACGATTTATTTATAATTTAAATTAATTCCTCGATTAGTCCGGTTTCAATCGAATATCCTGACTAAACGAGGTTTAGGACTAGTCATATAATATGTATTAGACAAATACAAGTACGTATAATATTTATTTTAAGAATTATATAATTACTTAAATATATAATCAAAAATAGAATTTTTTGGGCCACAATTATTTATTTATTAATTATTTTATACATTTAGTAAATAAAGTGAAGCTAAATAAAATAGTAGATTAAAAGCTTTTATTCGATAATAAATGGATTAAAAAGATTATACTTTATTATTTTGTGAAATCCACGAATTTAATATTGAATTCAATATATAATTTCGCATAATTTGAAATTCTCCTGTATTATGTTTAATTGCGAGGAATTAATGTTAATTAACTGGGATCAATACACAATAGGATTAACGGAGGATACGGAATTTACTAATTATATATATACCGAATCATTCACAAATTAAGATAATTGGATTAGATTAATTAGGAAAATGATAGAGATTTAATAATATAATATATAGATAATATTTTTTTTTACTAGACGCATATAATAATGAATTACATTTGTCAGTTAAATAAGTAACACTCAATAAGTTCGTAGGATGATATATAGATGGCGCCTCTACTGGTAAATGAAGTACCAACCTTCAGACGAAGTCTGTCAAAATTTCATGGCAATCTGACGTTTAGTTCACAAATGACAGTGGTTTTAGTGACGCTACTTTTGTAATTTTCAAAAACTGTAAAAAAATTTAACTTATTTAATGTAAAATGTAAAGAAATTATTTGTAAACTAATTATTTAATTATTTTTTTTTATATAAATGAAACAATTTTATGGTTAAAAATGATTGATATGTAATAGTATTCTCCATAAAATTAGTGATTGTAGAGAAACAAGTATGAATTTAAAAAAGTAATTTGTTTTTGTATAAATAAATATAAAAAGTACAATTTTGCGCCCCTAATTCGGGCGTAAATAAAATCCCTCTTGTTAGGTTATTTGTATAATTTGTTTGATTAATTTAACTTAATGAAGTTTGTCTACATAAAATTAATGTAAAATTGGTGTTAAGTAATTTATGTAAGTAATTATACAATAATTGCTGTTTGCTTTCTTCTAAAATATGTATAAATTTTCTACTTGATTGTAGGTAAAGAAACTTGTCGTGTAGCCTGATTCGATTAATAATTGAATGAAGTGTGTACAGCTAATTAATCACACTGTCGATCAGAAATAATTAGTTCGAATTTCAATTAGTTGGAACATTCGAATCGGAATAATGATTAACACGGAAAGCTCGAGTTATTTCGAACTATCGACTCGACCGAAAATCAATCGCGCGAACTTTCCCGCCCGACATTTCAGGTTCGCTGTCAATAACGACTGACATTTGTCGGTTAATGTCTTCGGCAGGTCTCGCCGCAGGGAGAATCACTTGATTTTCTATTCTTTTCAACCTCTGTCAATTCCTTTCGCGTCACCTCGATTATCCCCAGTAAATAAAGACGATTAAAGGGGGATTATCGAAACTGCACGCCGATAAATTATCTTTGCGAGGGAAGGAAACTTTCACAAACACCGATTATATTCGGTGCTTCGCGCGCTAATTTCATCCTGTCCTCCATTTAAAACGGGGCTACGGCGAAACCTGGGATCAAACCCTCTGAACAAGCCCAATTATAGGGAAATGCCTATGGCACGTGCTGGGTTAATCAAGTATCGCCACAGTCTAGCCGCTAGAATGTAGTGTAGTCTAAATTACACCGAACGACTCTTTGATGTCACTTCACCACAGGTGGAAGCTCACCCGCAAAACCCATACATTCCACTAAGTAGAGCATCTATCTTTTCGGGTCTCAGCTCTAAAAAAATAATTTACCATAAAAAATAAGACGTGATGGAATAATCCTCTCGGAAAGGATCTCTCCTCGTTTTTGCAAATAAGTATTACATCAGCTTCAAATTAAATTAAAATTATTTTACAAACATGTTTATATTAATAGACTTTAGATTATTTCATTTTGTTAATTCATTTTCAAAATGTATTTGTATTATGTACTAAAAGATTAATTGTACTTTACAAGAAATTTAATAGAAATTCATAGAAACTTGTAAATTATAAAACAAAACGAATTACCACATTCAATTGAAGAAAAAAAAAGTTTATAGAGCTCTCATTATTTTTGCTCTTCATTACTTTATGGATTTTCGCAGAAAATGTAGTGGAACTATTTGGAAGTAAAGTATTATTTCAATAATAAAAAAATACATATTAATATCTCTTTACAATTAATAATTCTTTGTAAATGTAATATTTAAATAGTGGTAATTACGTAACTGGATCACTTGCATTTGGCTGGACGAACCGAGGGAAATATACTTATACGAAATACATTCAGGTTGTTCTGTTTGTTAGATCGATCGCCGTTCAACCAGATTAGATTTAAACCAAATATTTGTCTTCCGTTGCGGTTACCTTCAATATCTATTCTCTGGTCGACGGTACACAATTTGTCGATCCAATAAATAATGATATAACCTTATCGAAAAAAAAATAATAATCTTAAGATATAAAAAAAAACTTAATTTTCTTTCATTTGATGTAAGACTTTCATTAAACAATGTGCTTCGTTACATTATCTTTATTTAAAGAAATAAGTTTATTGTATATCTTTTATATATTTAGATTAAAAAAAGATTATTTATTTATAACAAATATTTTTGTGTACCAATTTACTTTTATTTTGTTCAATTAAATTTTTTTTAAAAAATTTGAATACAAATTATATTGAAGACGTACTTTGTGTATATAGTATTGATTTGGAAATTGCTTATAAACAATGACGATTACGTAATTTTCGCTTTTGCGACTGCAAATAAAGTGCATAATACCTAATTTTGGGTATTGATCGTGATTTAGCCGCAAGCAACGGTGTAAATTTCGAACAATATATTATTGTACGTATGTGGGGAACACGAATCTACGTACGTATATTCATATATAATAGTAGAGATGAATTGTGCGCTTTATCTGAGCGTGTAATTAACATAATAACGCGGAGCGCACAAATGAGCACAATTGAATGAGTGCTTAGTAGGTTTAATAACTACGTAACCTAATGAGATTGTTAATCTGATTTACGACGTCCAATGTTCGAGCTTTTTGCTTCGACCTGCATATTCATTCGCACATCCCATCATTCAACAATTTTGTACATCATTTTTACTGTTCAACAATTTTAGTTTCGATCTTTATTCACTTACTAATAGTTAACATTTAACATAATTATTATTATATTGTATTGGTAATAAATTCAGAAAATAAAAGAAACAAAATAAATAAATAATTATAAAATTCATTTTTTTTCTTAATTAATTATTTTAAATTAACTTTTATTTTTACGAATTATTAATGATTTTATGCTTCAATACAAAACGTGTAACAATTTGCACTTGATGAAGTAGAGTGAGAGGAAAAGTCCGGAGCTGAAGGAAAACTGAAGAGTTTTTTCTCTCAGGAAAAGGAAGTGGCGCACAGGATCTTCCCACGTTTAATAACCAACGTCCAGCCTGACGTTCTAAATGTATTAGTCAACACCCTTGACGTGTTTTAGCTAATTAGATATGATTATCATCTATAAATATATATTTATAAATTATATAATTTTTCATTATTATACAAGTTAAACTCTTTGAACTCAATTACATATTTCTTTAAAAAAAATATGCTCAAAACTACTGAAACTGGTTAAACTTACATGAATGCCTTTAATTATTCGAATAACTGCACATTAGTGAATAAAAGTTGTACGCAACAATGGGCGAAATGGAAACAGTGCGCTAAGTACTTCCAATAGTTTGCTCGCTGTTTCTACTGAAAAGATTACAATAAGTGAAAGAGGTTAATGGATTGCGAGAGATTAAACGCTGAACAAAAAATATAACGTGTTTTTGTCCTCGTTACGGCATTACAATGTACCGTGAGGTAGTTTCCATGTAACGTTTCGGAGGAGGAATTGAATAGACTCATTAGTGGACCAATTTCGACAATTTAGCGCTTAATTAACATTGAATACAAGCGTTCTTTTCAGAAGAGTCAACTAATCAGAAACTGAACCATAGGTACAAACTTATCAACTTTAACTTCAGAAAAATATACAAATATTTGGAAGTAAATAATTACAAAAATTAATATATTTTACATCCCTTACCAGGATCCAAATAACCCTCCAAATGACTTCTTTCATTCCAAAACCAAAATTTATCCAATTCTTGACAGATACCTCTTTCTTAAATTTATGTCTAAAGACGAAAAAGTTTCTTCCCTTACCAAATTTTGTATTCCTCGAAAACCAGTTGTCCTCCCAAGTTCAAGTACCCTTTTCCAATATTTGACCCTTTAATCGTATTCTTTTATATATTTGCATATTTTTCCTTATATTTCCTAATATTGATTATTGAAAATAAAATATAGTTATTGTTTGTAGAAAGTATAAAAAAAAATATGAAAAAGTGTATCCATTAATCATTCACAAAAATAGAAATGAATTCTATACGTGAAAATGTAGTAAAGTCAGCACAATAAACGTATATTTATTTATATCGATTTGTGTTTGTTATGAGTGTATGGATGTCGGGGTTTCAGCGAAAATAGTAACTGAAATATTTGAATCGGCCCATTGAAAAGTTAAATAGTTTCGTTGAGGTTTATTGTGACCACTCATTCTTCACAATGTTAAAAATGGGGGGATAGAACATAACAAAAGTTCTGGGGCACAAAGACGCCCTTTTTTTTTATTCCGCAACGGGAAAATCAGTTGATAATGAAGTTTGATACGGAAAATAAGCGAACGCTGTTGCTGTAAACTTTTCTCTTCGCTTCTCTATACGTATTTTTTTTTTGGCTAATTAAATTTTAAACCGACGGAGGAAAAACAGCGAAAAAGAAACTCTTCCATTGTGGTGTGCATGCAACAAAGATGATCCGAGTTGATTACAAAGTTAGGGGTTGTAATAAATTCGCGGCACTTTGTTCACTTACATTTTGTCAGTTTAAAAGGGAAGTACATTTTTTTAAACTTACTTTGAACAGTGTATTTTATATGGATATTAAGATAAGAAGGGAAAAATATCTTTTTTAAATTATTTATGTCTATCAAGAATATTTTTAAGAAAAACAGAACAAAATTATCGAAAACTGAAACCATTTGTACAACTTTTTTTAAATTATTTTTATTTAATTCAAATAAAATTTAAAGTTTATTTAGAAATTTTTAAACCGAACTGTAGTGAACCTTTTGAATTATTTGATTTATTATTATACTTAATTGTCAAGTAAAGTATTCAATATATGCATTTGTTGAAATACTTGCGTCGTGTAGATATAAAAACTTGCCAAATATGAATTATATAAACGCAAGTAAATGCACAAAAAATTATTATATTTTGGAAATATTTCTTTATAAATTTTCAAAATATTTTATTAAATGACTTTTTTAACAAATTAAAATTGAAAATTGTTATCCTACTGTTTTAAAACCCGCGTTGGACTGAATAAAACGTCTTGATGTGCCGCATCTGGCCCGCGGGCCATAGTTTGCCCATCAGACGTTTTATTCAGTTTTCTTTTGACTGATATTATTTGGAATAAATTATTTTTAATTATCGCCTAGTGAGACACGTAATTTTCATATTTTTTAAATGTTTTACTATGTTTCATTCATCCTTTCTGCGTATTTACACTCAACAAATTTATTTGAATCAATTAATCCATTCACTATATTAAAATTTCCTTGCATGTTGGCAGCTTAAATTACAGAATTTTAAATGAATGTTAACACATCTTTTTTACGCAATCATTTATTATTTCTATTTATTTCCAAGAAATATTACATTATTTAATAAATTAATGAATGTTCAATTAAACCTCGTTAATTTCTAGGAATATTATTAGAAAATGTTATCCATTTATTGAGGATCATTTATTGAAATCATCGCTCTATAATAGACTGAAATACAACGAAGTAAATTATTCTTTGATGATAATTTATATGTATATTTTTTTTTTAATATAATTATAATATTTAATTGAATTTGAAATTGGACGAAAAATGAACTTTTAATTACAGTAGGCTCCAGGGATGTTCTTTTGTTTTATAGCAGTAAAATCAATTAATATTTTCAGAAGGCTTTGATCATGAACTTTCCAATGAGCGAGAGAGGAGGAAGAGAGCAACGTTTTGCAATGCGGCGGAGCGAAGACGCTTCCACACATTAATTTAATCTCATATTGATTCTGGCAGCAAAGCACTTCATTCCATATAATACTCAATATAATGTCAGTAATCCAATTTAGTCTAATAATAGCTATACAAGATGAACTAAATCAACAACAACAACAAAAAAACAATATTATTAAATTTTTCACAATTTTATTTTATTTTTCCACAAATAAAAAGTTTTTGTTAACTCAAGATTTTATGAAATAATAATTTTTTCATTAATTATTTCATATTTTTATTGTATAAATATTTAAAAATGGCATTATTTTATACTTTTTCATATATTTTTAATCATTTTGAACTTTTTTTATATTAATTTGAAATATTTCACATAATTTTTTTTAAGTTGACGATGTAATAAAAACACAAAACTGTAAGCTTTATTGAATGAATTATAGTATTTCATTGATTGATAAATAGAAAATGTATAAACAAGAAAATTCAATGTAAGTAAAGTGAAATTGAAAGAACTAATTAATTAAAACTTGATCATTTAATGCGCGTACGCCGCTTACGCAATTAATCATCGCCCATTGATGGATGACCACTGAATGAACATACAATTTCATTATTACGCTATTTCCATTCTCCTCACTACTCCCTTTTTTTTTTGAATCGATCCTCCTCCAATTCATTATTGTTATTATATTTCATTGAGAAGCAAACATGCGTATTTTCCATCGAAGCGTAGAATATTACAAAAAAAAAACTCTCCCTCGTTTCCATTATTATAGTGAATAAAGAGAGGATCGAGAGTGCGTGCGCCGTGAAATGATGTAATGCAGAGGGGGCGCCGTTGTCGTAAATTTATTAATCGCTTTAAAACCCGGCGCATCCACCGTGAATTAATTCGGTGCGATTCCAAAATCCATACAGGAGAGAGAAATTGAAGTGTAATTTAATTTAGAGATATTTCAAATGAACTTTTTCCAAACATCTGCTATTTTCAGCGTTGGACTTTATTAATATATGAAGCGGAATCGTAATATAATAGCCCTTGCATGCAGAACATTCGAACTATTTTTTTTCACTCGCTTTTTATCTTGTATATCTTGCATACAGTTATCGCCTTGCATAAACTGTGGTATTAATATTATCCATCTAGTATCTATAATTAGTTAAATACTTTTTTAATTACAAAAATTACAAAAACAAATTAATAACATGTTCTAAACTAAACACTACTTTATTTAACAACAATGCATTTACATTTTATATATTATGATAATGGGTATTTTAAGTTTACTTTACAAGTTACTTAGTACTGCGTAATTTCTTCAGGTTTTTAAAGGAAATATTAACCAAATTCTAATAATTGTTAATAATATTTATATTTTATTACATAATCGATCTTTCACATTTTTATTTACAAGTTGCTTAATAAGTATTGGTTAATGGAAGACATTTTAATGAATTTTATGAAACATGAACATTTTATTTAATATTAAGTTACATCTAAGATTATTACAAAAATAAAGAATAAATTACGCAATTATTGTTTATTGAATTTATGAAACAGATTAAATATAAATTGTCATAAAAGAAGCGTTACAATTTTATTTTAAAATGTTTTGTAACTGAAAAATATTATAATGTTTGTTAATGAAAGAAATTTTATAAAATATTAAAATTTGAAGATTATTCTATTAAATATTAAATTACATGTAAAATTATTACAAAAAAAAGAATAAATTACGAAATTATTAATTATTGAAACATAATGTGTCTTACTATTTATTTTATTTTTTAAAATATTTTATAACCGAAAAATATTATAAGGAAGACATTTTATGAAACACTAAAATTAGAAGATGATTCTATATGTAAAATTATTACATAATATTAGCAAAAAAATATTGATTATTCAAATTGTCATAAAAGAAGCGTTACTATTTTATTTTAAAATATTTTTCACCTTAAATACTACAAACATTAATTAATTAATCATACATTTATTGCATCTTTCCAATTATCGAAACTGCTAACTTATTTGAAAATATTTCTTGAAATAATTGTTTATTTTGAACAGAAAATTATTTTTTCAATTATCATATACTTATTTTTATAAAGAATTATTTAATTTTTAATTATTTTAAAGAATGTAAATTTGAAGACATTTAATTAACAGAATTTTGATATCATTGATATGTTTGTGATCAAATTATTTTAAGAGTTTTAATTGTAGAAACTTAATTTAAAACTTTAGTTCAATATATTATTATAGATTTTTGTTGTATAAAACATATTAATTAAAACTTATAACGGAATTGTTTCGAGCCTGAGTTTTCATTAATCCTCCCGATAAAAAGTTATCGATGAAGAAACCTCGAAACCTCACAGAAACCGATTTCAGTATATTTGTTGTTTGAAGCCTTCCGGATAAAAGAAAATCCAGGGTGAGGACGAACGGGTGGAGGTGGCGGCGGCTTAAGGCGAATCTCTGGGATTACAATGAAACCTGCTTGATGATAATAATAATAATACCAGTTTAGTTTGCCGCCCGAAAGTTTCTTAGGAAGAACGTCTCGCCTCGAAATGAAGGAACAGATCTGCGCCCTTTCGGAAAGGTGTTTGTTCTTCCTTGCAGCCGCTCCAGTTACATCCGGCTGTACTCCCAGATAACATTTACTTTAACCCCCCCTTTTGTTTGCGTTCAACGCATACAGACGAGACTTTTTCACTGCCGAATTCAATTAAATTATGAATTGTCGCTCGAAATACCAAAGCAGCAGCAGCTGCTGCAAGTAATCATCAATTATTACAAATATTGAAAAGTTTCAACGAAAATTTGAGGTCAATAGCCAATTTTCATCATTTCAGTTAATAAATTAAACTTCCAGAATTACCATTTATCGGGAAGCAGACACACGCATCGGAGTGGGAGTAATTTAATGCGTTTTCCATTCGAATCAATAGATTGGTAATTATTCAAATTTCGCCACCTGGGAGAGCGCGCCTGGCCATTACGTAATCCTCGGCGGATCGGGTAAATAAAGAAAATTTCATTAGCGCAAGTAATTACGGATGCCGCATTTAGCAAACGTTACATTTCGAAACTGATATTAAATGCTTCTCAGTTAGTTTAAACAAATCAGTCAATTTTTTATAATTAACATTTTTTTTTTATTTATCTTTAAATAAGTTTATAAAAATATGTGTAGATAAAATTAATATTAAATCATCTAAAAACTATCCACATTTGGGCTAAACGGTTTTATATGATTACCAGAATTACCGGTAAATTATAAAAATTAATAATAACGAAATATTTTCAAAAAATTTAAAGAATGGGGTTTGCTTTATTTATGAATGAATAATGTTTTTTTTAACTTAATAGTTTTTATAAATTAACCGGTTTTAATCAAATATTTACTGTTTATCGGTAAACAAAATTCTATGCCATTTTTATAAAGAAAAAGGAAATATTTATAAAATTATTATTAATACATTTACAAGAATAATTGATTGATAATACCAATTTGGTATTAGTTTAAGTAATGTAGCTCAGGTTGGTGTGCGTCACAAGAAACACGAGTAATTGGCGACCCAAATAAACGGTCTCTTGTTTGTACCTTCATTAGAATAATAGTCTGTAAATTTCCCACAGAAGACATATCAGGGAAAACCATTCCAAGGAAAAGTCATTACTATTCGATAATGGTAAAACCCAATGATTTGTTACTCGCACAAAAGATTATTTAAAATAATCTCTTTATTTTTTATTTCGATTTTAAACAAATATTATAACAATAATTCTATAGTTATTCTCGTTACATTATATATTGATATTTTCATTTAACATAAAGATTACTATAAAATCTAAAAATAACACGTTGTATCTTATTACGTAACAAGCAAAGTTTTTTTTTATATAAATTTCAAGTTTTTTTTATATGTAAAATTTTTGATATAATGAATTCACTTAAGTCAAGATAATTACTTAATAATGAACTTACATTAAATATATTGAATTAAATATCAGGAAAATGAGATTTCCATTTTTTTTGTATGTTTGAATTCAATTTTCAATGAAAATATTTTCTCCACGAATGTGGAATGAGAATTTAAAGTAAAGGAAAACCACGAACGAATACGTAATGGTTTTATGAAATACCCAGAAACCGGTGGCCAGCTGCACTTAGCTATTGCATAATTTAGCTTTGTTAATAATTCTGCAGGGCAACGTGACTTGCGCATCACGTACACAGACAATGGTAAAAGTATTACTGCAACATTTACGGCATACGGTTTGGATCGTCCAAACTCACCCATTGACGTACATTTTAGAATAATCGCAGTCCATGCCTCACATATAATATAAATTATGAGCTTATATAGGATAACGTATTTTATATCCGTTTCCATAGTTACATGTAGTATGGATTAAGTTAATCTCTTAATATGTCTACATTTTATAATGTATGAAATATATTTTTTCTAAATTCTTTTGATATTTGATGCACTTTATAATATGAGATTTTACATTTACTATAAAATATTTTAGTTTTTGTCTATTTATACGAAATTTGTGAATGATTTTACTTTTATATGCAAAATTTGAACTATTCGAAATTTTATGATTTCTCAATATTGTAAAGTACTTTTAAATTATTAAATAAACATGATAGTTTTTATCCTATTTAAGGACTATTATTTATATTGAGATTTTACTTTTAGATGCAAAATTTTCATTTATAACGAATTATTTAAAATTCTATGATTTGACAATTTTTGTTTTTAATATATAAAATGAATATAAAAAATGTTGTAAGATATTTTTAAGTTTTTAAATGAAAATTATTACTTTTGACTCCAGTTTTTATCTATTTATTCAAGATTGTTAATATAAATATATAGAATTTTGTGTTGTAAATGTTGTAAAATGCTTTGAAATTTTTAAGTTTTTAAATGAAAATTATTACTTTTGACTCCAGTTTTTATCCATTTATATAAAATACAATTTTTTTCAGGAATCTAACTAAAAATGTTTTAATTTTTGTCATATTTCCAGTCTATTATTTATGTAAAAAAATGTGGATGATTATACTTTAATATGCAAAATTTGCATTAAGGAACTATTCAAAATTATTAATTATTGAATTATTAAATATTGATAAATGATAATTAAGGAATATTCTGAATTATATAAAGTTATTTTTTCAATTTAGAGAATAGATTTATATAAGATTTAAAAATCAAAATAATTTTCTCTAAAAAAATTAAAAAATGTCAACATATATTATCACATTTTTAAATTCTAATTTTTATTATATTTTTAGATTCTTAAATTTTATTTTCGTAACTAACAATATTTTTTTAAATCTTTCACCGAATAACCATCATCTTCTACATTCAATACATTTCTAACATTTTCTTCTTACCTAACTTTTTCTTGTCCAACTTCTGACCATATTTTGTTGGCCTTAAATTGAAATATTTTTTTTATATGAAATAAGACTTGATATAGAGAACTTCATTAATTAACTTAGTTTAATTGCAAAATGCAAATTTATATACATAAATACTTTATATGTGTAAACTTCAAAGCTTTGAATTTTAATTGCAGAAATCTTGCCTAATTTTCTTCAATTCAATGTTTACAAATATTTACAATTTATTTGACGAAATGCGTTACTTCTTCTGTAAAAAATAATTTATAAAATCTGGAATGAATAGAAAAATATTTTTTGTTTGTACTTAAAGGGACAATACTAGAAAAATAATTGAATGAAATTATTCGAAAAAGTTGTTTAGTTTGAATAAAACTCTTCAATTGATGAAAAACAAACAAACAAACATAATAATGTATTTGCATTTTGTGATAAATCCAGAGAATGGAATTAATTCCGAAATATACAGATTTAATTTTATATTTCGTGTTTGCCTATGCGATTTGAAAACAATGGGAGTCTGCGGCGCCTGAAATTCACAATCGCAAATATGTTTTTCATTCATTCCACTCGAACTGAAAAAGTAATAATAATTTATTATTAAATAATTATTACATTCTTTACAAAATTAATTAAATCTGGGAATAATTCGCATTCATAATGCACGTCATTTCAATTTACGTAATTGAATGTTATAAAAAATTAATCGCTTTATTTGAAATTAAGTAATTAATGTATTTGCACGTGCGGTCAGTTTTGCGAATATTTCATAACTGCGATTCAATTAAGTCATGATATCTCTAGTCCTCGCCCGCATGGAAATGAATTGTTCCGAAAAAGACCATTCTCGCTTTGTGTATTTATGTATTCGCCCCTTTATGTTTATGAGTGATTAAATGAAACTGTGTGGGAGTTAAATTGCATGAAAACGCGCAGGAAAATTTGTGTGGCTTCGAAATTACGTTGGAAGTGGAACGAAGTTAACTGCTTAATACGATATGTGTTTGAACGTTTTCCTTTGCACCGGGGATGTCACGTTTCCGATTTGAATAATCGGGTTATGCACAGACGAATAAGGATATTAACGATTTCCTCTAAATCAACTTGTGTAAAATGCATACGCTCAGAAATATTGCGGATAGACTGAACAAATATTATTTTTTTTATTAAAAATTTGCTTTTCAATAACCAATTTATTCAATGAAATCTCAATCTTATAAAATATATAAAAAAAAAACTTAAATTATTGTAATTAAGTATTGATAATTTATTAATTACAAAACTATTAATTATAATTATTTTTTATATTTTTAACATGATATTTAAACATTCAATTAAATCATGAATTAATAATTAATTTCTGCAATAAAGGCAATTAATCCCATTAATTAAATTAATAATATTACATAATAAATATAAAGTTTTACATGTATTTTTAGTTTATTTCGAAAAAAAGAAAAATAATTATATTATGATATACGATATTCCTAATTGCTGTTTCAAAGAAAAACACAATTTATAAAAAAAGCTATGATAATATGTAAAAAAAAATTATTTAAAATCGCAAAATAGAAAGTCTTGTATTTGTTTGATTTTAGAACGGTTTTTAAAATTCGACAAATTAATTAAGAGCCAAATTATATATGTGTTTAATATCACTTAATTTAACATAAATTAGTAATATTTAAATTTCATTTTGTATTAATTATATTTTTTTTTGTAGACTTTATAAAGATATTGTAAATTATATAATTTATTTACTCTTCCTAATGGAATTTGAGCGTGCAGTGTATCACCTATGCGTTTCCTTTGTTGGAGAAGTTAAGATAGCCTGACTGACCACAAACAGTGCGTGTGGCACACTTTAAGATTGATTAGGGAGAAAATTAAATGATTCTATCGCAGATCGCGATTAACTAAACTAATTCCATGCTAAAAAAAAATAAACGTTTTATAGAACGCACGCTTCAAACTGCACTTCATTACATTACAACACGATATTTGTAAACTATATCATATAATATTTTCTTTTTGTATATTTATAAAATATTTGTTGACTAACGAAAAATATTTTTTGTATTTTAAAAATATTTAATTATAAGAAACCTGTCCAATTTTTTTAAATAATAATCCCAGTTTTGTCAACAAATTTTGAAAAAAAAATCCATTCCTAAAATCAAGATATTTTTACATAAAATTTAAAAAAAAAGTGACATTTCAGTACTTAGTACTAAATACTAAGAATTTAGAAAGATGATTCAAATCGGGTTTTTGAAGAAAAGTAACAAATCCAAAAACCGGTTTTTGAGAGTAGACTTAAAATGTAAAAATGAATTAATTTTGCTAAAAAAGCCTAAACATATATTATCGTTTTTGATATAAAACGAGAATACTGTAACAAAAATTATTGTATAATTATTATGAAAATCTCCAAAGACGGTAGTGATTTTTTTTCTATTTCAGGCAATTTTGTGTGGAAAACAAGTTTGTTTTTTTTATATTTTTTAAATTTTGTAAATATTTAATAAGCGGAAAAAATAAATTAAGTTGTAAACTCTTTCGCTCTATTTTTTTTGTGAAACTTCGATAACCGGTTAAAACCGAAAATTGATATTCGAAAATCGTTTTTTAAAGACGGTTTTTGTATAATTAAAGTATTTGTATAAGAATATATTTATTTCCTATTAAGATTGGAAGGTAATCAGAAGAAAAGAAGGTAATGCAATTACATTTACAAGAAAATAACTGTACTATTATTATTTATTTCATAACCGTTATCGCATATTAATAAATCATTGACTGTTTAAATTAAGTTTGTTAATTTGAAGTATTTTAAGTGTGTTAAAGAAAATAGTGTTGTTTTTATCGTTCGAAACGAAGTAATATATCAATTACTTGTCATCTGATTAAATAAAGTACGCGTCGAGGGTGCCGTTAGTTTCTTTTCGCTTTTATATGCATTTTGTTACCAGGCTAAGAACTTATTACGTCGACCTTATCGGCAATTCCCTTATAGAAATGACGATTTTACGGCCGAGCCGCGGCTTTAACAACTACTAAAAAGCTATTTTTAAGCAGATCTTTATTATCCATTTAAAGGGACCGTAATAGAAACCAGTTTTCCTGGCGCCGCTCGATGAACGCAAATGAAAAAAAAAGATAACAAAAATCTCAGCCAATAAAGTATTGAGGTAATACTGAAAAAAAAAATTACAGCAGTAACAACAACGAGAAATATACAGCGCGACGTGCATTTTAAAACGTATTTTCAGGCAGGTGTGTCGTTACAGAAATAATTTCAGCAAATTTTTATTACGCTCCCAGCAGCGTGGGGACGTAAAACTTTAATTTTTTACGACCCAATTTCAGGATATACACACTAATCATCATCCAGCCTGATGCAGTATCACAATTGATTTTCTTCGTATTTAATTTGATTTACTGTTGCGAGCATGCAAAAACAGAGTGTAAATCATAGGAATAGTTCTGTGTTATCGACGCTGTGAAGATTGCTTTGTGAGTTATGTCCAACTTCCGCCTCTCCATGGAACTACTACAACTATTACTATAAACTTACAACGTTATTCCTTTGGAGCGTATATCTGTTTATCTTCTGAGGATTGTGGCGAAAAACATTCCAATACTGGGATGGAGTGTGTTATGGTTGTGAATCCTTTGATTAGAGTTGGGAAAGGAAACTTATGGGAAAATAAGAGCCAGAGGGGATATTTATTGACCGAGTCTGAGGGGGTTTTGGCTCCGGTCGTCGATGTTATATTTCAACGGTCGACCGTTAAAGGGGGAAACAATATGACATTTTTAATATAGGAAATGTTGTTTTGACCCGGGGAACATCCTTATCGGGGGCGAAGATGTAGGAAGTATTTCAATCAATTCTCTGCAGAGATTCAAAGATACACGCAAACACGACAGTCGCAGCCCAACAACATATGGTCTTATATTATTTTTTTTTTGCTCCCCAGATTCTTTCCGATTGATCAGATTCCTTTTGATATATACTATAAATATTCAGATAAAAGAAAATAGAATTTCTTATATTAATATTGCTTTTCTCTTCTTTAAGTCTACATATAATATATAAAGTAACAAACTACAACTTGTGTTTATTTATTTTCTAAAATAATACTTTATTATTATAGAAATCTTAAATTCAGTTTAGTTACAATTTTATTTTACTTTAAATTTCTTGAATTTTGAAGTATTCTTATTAAAAGTGTATAGATTATAACTAATGTGTATTAGTTATGACTTCAAAATTGATTACATAACTTATTTTAGAAGAAATAACTTGGAAAATACTTAAGTTGGTACTCTTCTTGGACAGCATACTGATATCATGATTAGTTTCCATGACTACCACAGTTTGTTTTAGTAGTTACCAGTTACGCTTCTTGTAATTATTTCCAATCGAATGAAACTTACGTAATGTTTCGGTTTTGGTGTAAGTTAAGTTGAATGAGTGCACAAATAGCAAAGAAAACATTGTAATGATTGCCTAGTGAGTATATTTTTAAGGTATTAGATAAATATTATACTAGTTGTTTGACATATGTTTGACAGCTAATATTAACAAAAATAATGTGATTGAAATGAATGAATTAATATTAAGATTAAAGTTTACACCATTTATACGACTAAATAAAAATAAACCAAATTCTAGTAAGTTGATTTTTGCATAACTCAACTGCAATGTCAACGTAAAATCTATAATACCTAAAATCTTATGAACAACTAATCCACCTCCAAATACAGAGGCTGTGTAGTTAAAACTCTCTTTCTTACACATTTACAAAACCGTCAACTTCGTCTCGTCATTACCTCACCTCATCAGACAACTTCTATTACCTTTCAGATATCCATTAGCTAAACTCTATTCACATTTCTGAAAAATACCAACTATTTTATAAAGTCCCTAAGACAGACTGACCAAAAAATGTGAAATATGTAAATTAATGAGTTTATGTTTGTGTTGTAGATCAGGATGACCCAAAGAAGTGGAGGTGAAGGTAGCGGTGGATGAGGACGGGGAAGACCTACCAGCACGGCTAGCACAGCACCACCCAGCCAACCGTCCATGGTGGGTGACCGGGACGGCGATGGGCTGGCCGTGCGGTGGGACAACACGACGGCGGCGGCGGAGATGGGAGAGAGAGGAAGAGAAGTGCGTGGAGGCGGAGGTGGAGGCATCGTCGTCGGTGCGACCTCTGCCTATCCGCTGCAGACCTCTCCGCCGTCGGCGCCACCGATGCCGCAATCGTTGCCTCTACAATTGCAGAGGCCCTACTCGCGTTCCATGTCCTCCCTGCCCCCCGAGCCCTTCATGATAATGCGCTCGAAGGCGGTCAACCGTCGGGTATGCATCAACGTCGGCGGTGTCAAGCACGAGGTCCTCTGGAGGACGCTCGACCGTCTGCCGCATACTCGCCTTGGCCGCCTCCGGGACTGCAATACACACGAAGCCCTCAGTGAACTCTGTGATGATTACTCCCTTATAGACAACGAGTACTTCTTCGATCGCCACCCGAAATCTTTCAGTTCCATATTGAACTTCTACAGGACCGGCAAATTGCATTTAGTTGATGAGATGTGCGTGCTAGCTTTCAGCGATGACCTGGAGTACTGGGGCGTGGACGAACTGTATCTAGAATCGTGCTGCCAGCACAAGTACCACCAACGGAAAGAGCACGTGCACGAAGAGATGCGCAAGGAGGCAGAGTCCCTCAGGCAGCGCGACGAAGAGGAGTTCGGTGAAGATAAGTGCTCGCAATATCAAAAATGGCTGTGGGATATGCTCGAGAAACCGACCACTTCGATAGCAGCTCGGGTAAGAGAACCCGTCGACAATACACCCTTGTATAAAGGCATGCATTACACAACAACCAATAGAATAGTCGATAAACCGCGTCTCGAGTGGCCTACCTTGTGTAGCTCACATAAATTCCATTACGACCTCACGAAAGTATCGACCTAAAAATATTAACGAAAAAAAAAAAATAAGTAAATAAAAAGAAACACACGTACCAAACACACACACACAAACAAAATTGAAGAAAATAAAATAAATAGAGTCAAAGAAGAAAGACACGCCACATCAAATTGATAATACATCACATACATCATTGTTTCATCTTTTCATCCTTTTCTTCAAATCAACCGTAATTTTAATTAACGAAACTAAAATCAAGAAAAACAAAAATAATATTAATATTACTGCATGCAATTAGTAGCTATCTCCCCCTTTATCTACTTCTCTTTGTATCTATCTATCTCTATTTAGATTATTATTATTAACGAATAGCGAACTTATAATTTTCCTGAACACCGAATAATAACTGTTTTTATGCAGCCACCTGTTCTAGATGTCTACAGCCATAAAATGAAGACGACGAATGTATTCGCTGTTCTCGATGAATTAATTAATCTCTCTTATTTAATCGTTCTCTGTGTTTTTTACTATCTCTTTTTCTCTTTCTCCTTTTAATTTCCATACGAAAAGAAAACGAAAAGAGAAAAGCTTACTATCTATTTTTGTTGTTACTTTTGATTTTATTTTATTTATGATTTTCTATCCTGTATGATTTTTTGTGTTTTTTTGATGGCAATGGGCATACGCAACAACCAGACCGCGCAATCGCGAGCCCTCCAAAGTGCAGTGCTTCTTGTAGCTGGTCTTCTACTCCTCATTTGGTCATCAACATTTATTTTTCATTTACCGAAACTTATGTTTGCTCTTGATTTCGATTATCTCAGCTTTATTGTCATCAAAATTTGCAGTCAAAGATATATTATGAAGACACACCATTTAGAGATGTAATCAATATTGTTTGATCGAAATCATTGTTTTTTGCTTTTGAACGATGAACACATGTTTATATACTTTGTGTTGCTTAAGCCAAATGATGGATTAGCATTTAGACCAGTTATGATTTGCACATGGGTTCGAGTTTTTGTACATTGCTTCCTATTTCAATACCTGAATGTTGCAAGACTACTTACTAACAGTACTAACGTTCGACAGGCAGACGACATTGACTGGACAGCTTTTGGTATATCCATTCAATACAGAGTTTTCTTTGTTAATCGATAAAACGCTTATGTGGTCACTCTCTTTTATTCTCACAAACAAACCACCTCTTTCTCTTTTCTATCTCTAATGCTGCACACATCTATGTTTCTATATGTTATACTATAATAACCAGTCCATCACTAATTACTTTTTACTTCTTGGACAACACTACACACTTATTTATTTTCCTTCTACTTCTATCTCAATGTAGCCATTCGCTTCGTAACTCTTGACAAAAAAAAAAATCTATATCTAGCGATGGAAGCATTATCCTCTCATATACACACGTTTGCGATTTGTTTCAATTTTCGTTTACATTTTATTTACATTTTTCTTCCAAATTTTATGCAGACACAACACAATGCATCACATCGACAATGCAAATTTGCAAATCTAAACCTCAAAAATATGAACGGAAATTACGATCTTGCCAAACTGAATATGTAAAGCCTGAAAAATCTAATATTAATCATGTCTACTGATCAATGCACATACATTATTCAGTTTCCATGAACTCTCAGAAAATCAATAGCTTTATTTTTCTTTTCTTCTATTTCCAAAGAAGTTTATTTAAATAATATATAATTTAAAATTCTTCACCTAAAACCTAAATGTAAGCAATAAAATTCAACAAAATTAAAAAAGCTCCATGAAATATAAATGTTTGTCATGCGTAGCAACTACTATGTACACATGACACAGTGCAATAGCAGCTGTGAGAGTTAACGGATTTCATCATAACCAATAGTAATTGGGACGCTTGATAAATATTTATATCTCATATCACGAATAGTGATATAATTTTCAATTGATTTGCAAATGAGTAAATTTTTTGTTGATGATGATCATGTTGGTCGTAGTGTAAAATGTTGGTTAAAGAGATGTGATGCGTTGTTATGTGCGAAGACGATAACAAATATGTGTTGGCTATAAGTGCTTTGTTTGTTCAATGTTTTTACTCTATCTAAATGTCTATATCTGTTGTGTTACGTTTATATAGTAGTACTCTACTCTTTGTTTTATGATTTACTGTTTTGTGTCACTTCTTAGAACGTCAATATATTATCACGAAAATCACTTAAGAACGTACAAAAAAAAAAAAGATTAGTGTTTAAATTTTGTCAGTCTGTGTCTGTTTCAATCAAAATGTGTTGTATTGTCTGAGGCAAAAGAGTAGCACCGTAAAGGATTGAAAATGAAAAGTAATGAAAGTATGTTGAAATAGACTGACAAACGACGAACTAGAACGCAACAGGATGGATAAATATTGGATAGGGATGTGATTTACTTGATAATTATTGCAGGTGATCGCCATCATTTCCATCTTGTTCATAGTGTTATCGACGATCGCTTTAACACTGAACACGATTCCGAGTATGCAGGTTACCGATGAAAAGGGAAACGTAAATGACAATCCTCAATTGGCGATGG
Source organism: Nicrophorus investigator (assembly GCA_963457615.1). NCBI lineage: Eukaryota > Metazoa > Arthropoda > Insecta > Coleoptera > Silphidae > Nicrophorus > Nicrophorus investigator. Next base: position 28,857,840 of record OY735142.1, read on the forward strand.
TCGAAGTAGTCTGCATCACTTGGTTCTCCCTCGAATATGTCCTGCGGTTTAGCGCATCGCCTAACAAGTGGAAGTTCTTTAAGGGCGGTCTGAATATCATTGATCTGTTAGCAATACTGCCATATTTCGTATCGCTTTTCCTCCTGGAGACCAATAAAAATGCAACGGACCAATTCCAAGACGTCAGACGCGTCGTGCAGGTGTTCCGCATCATGCGAATCCTGCGTATCCTAAAGCTCGCCCGGCACTCGACCGGTCTCCAGTCATTGGGTTTCACCCTTCGCAATTCTTACAAAGAGCTGGGTTTACTTATGCTTTTCCTCGCGATGGGCGTCCTCATATTCTCGAGTCTGGCTTACTTTGCCGAGAAAGAAGAGAAAGATACCAAGTTTATCAGTATTCCGGAAACCTTCTGGTGGGCTGGTATTACCATGACCACGGTCGGTTATGGCGACATTTACCCAACTACGCCACTTGGGAAGGTCATAGGAAGTGTATGTTGTATTTGCGGTGTCTTGGTGATTGCGTTGCCCATTCCCATCATTGTCAACAATTTTGCCGAGTTCTACAAGAACCAGATGCGGCGCGAGAAGGCCTTGAAGAGGCGCGAGGCCCTCGAACGAGCCAAGCGCGAGGGCAGTATCGTATCCTTCCACCATATCAATCTTCGGGACGCCTTCGCCAAGAGCATGGATCTTATCGACGTTATCGTAGACACAGGTACGGACGCACAGCGGCTTACGAACATCCAACAACACACCCTCTAACTATCTTTAACCTATCTACTTTGAAACGCTCCATTTCTAACAAAACACACAAATAAACAACTCTAACTCTATCCAGCGGTAGACAATTTCCGTTTCCATTATTGCTTCAATTTCGTTTCGCTTTTTCACCCTTCGCCCTCTACTAATAAATTAAAACGCTCCATGCGAACAGTACATGCAGTGAGCAACGACTACAACCCTACAGAGTTTTCCATTTATTTATATCCAACCCCAACCCAACAAAACACTCACACAAACATCCGGATTACGGGGGGCCGGCCTATCGGATCATTATCAGTAACGTTCAGATTGCATCATTTAAATTCACCAGTTTCGATTTCGCAACAGGAAAACGCCGAACATTGATTTTCTTTTCCTGCAACCACTATACGAAATTAAATTACCGACGCGATGACTTTATATAGAGGGTTCATCAGATAACTCTGTTTCTTTCCAACTTGATTTCCCAATTTTATTTACAGCACATTTAAAACTTTTTTCTTAACTTCACACACAATTACATTACTTACTCAAGCTCCAATGATCCACAAAATTACAACAGATTTAATGATCCAAAATATCTTAATATTAACAAATTTTCTGAATAATTCAATTGTTACTTTATTAGTAGATTTTTTTAATTATAATTTCATACTCTATAAAAAAAAATACAACTTTTAAACATAATTTGAATTAAATAGTTATTTTGCATATAAATTGAGAATTAATAAAAATTAAACATAAACCTTATATGAATACTCGAAATAATTTCATTAAGTTGTTCCAAACATTAATTAATTTTAATTAAGAAATGATCCCTCTATACAAGTCAAAATAAAACTTCACTTTTTTTTAATAATTCTACAAAATATTATATTTTAAATATTGAAAAACGTATTTTCAAATATGTCAGTAATTTACATTTTGCTGAAGGAAAATTAATTGCATTCACTTCAGCATTTTACATTTTTCTGTAGCGTGTCGTAATCAGCAGTTACAATTAACGTGCGAAAATGATTTACATTTATTTAAAACCTTTCGCGAATTTCGCTTCGTGCTTAAATTACATAAAATACAGAAAATTAATAAATGTAAATTTCCGAAAGGCCCGAAACCCCGCAGGGTTGATTCGCCTCTCAACTTAAGAAACATTAAATTAACGTCCATCCGCACTAATTCGTAACATTTCTCGCAATTAGTATTAAATACATATTAATTTTAGACATATTCAAATTGTGTATACATAGAATCTAATCTACATTGATTTACTAATGCAATAGCTCAGTTAAATTAATTCTGCATGCAGCATTTAATTTAGATGATTAACTCTTATTAAATATTTGGTTGCGTATTTCTTGTGATTACATAGAACGTATTTGTAATGTTGAATTTACCAGTTATTTGCGTTCGACGAAGAAATGTTCAAGTTTAATTTGCAGAGAGGAAGATTTTTTTTTAAAAGGATTTATTTGTAGCCTCCGGATGTGCGGAGAAACTTTCAAATTAAATTATGGTTTCGTGCACGAAGTTAGTTCGGTGATTTACAAAATTAAATTGAATCTTTTTTTTTACAAGCTTTCCTTAATTAACAATCGTATTATTATAAATTCTATGTAAATTAGATTTAATTAAATTAATTTAAAAAAAACATAAAATTCATAATAAATCATTTTTATATAAATTATAAAATGTTAATATTTTTTTATATTAAATTGAATCTTAAAACCAAAATAAAAATCTAATATTTTTATTATAATTTAAATTTGTACTGTTTTTCATGGAATCAAAATTTAAAGTTAAAGATTCTTCACTTATAAGAATTATTCATATTTATTCAACTGTAGTAATTTTGGATTTATTGAAATAGCGGTAAGAAAATATAAATATTTGTATATTCTTGAAGATTATGACAAAATAATTTATTATTGAGATGAGAAATGGTTATAAATCCTTTAAAAAAATAGATTCTCTGCATAAAATGTATGTATATTTTATGTTTTTAAACAAATGTCAAATAGTAAATAACTGATTCTAATACAATATGACACAATATGTTCGTAATGTTTCGCATTTAATTAATTATTTCCAAAGTAATTATATTTAAGAAAAAAATAATAATAATTAAGTTAGTGAGGTTGTGTGAATTTGTTTGGGTTTTGATATGGATATGTAGGAATCCTGTAGCACCTATTAGCACAGCTTCCGTATCTCGGCGACGAGTTTTAAGACGATCTGTCTTCTTTCCTAGGTGAAAAGAGTGCCCTTATTGGTGGAAACGAAGACAATCGCCGAAACTCCTAAAAACCAAAAAGTTTTCTTTATTATTTGATTATCGAAAATGAAAAGAAAAGAAAGAAGCAAGTCGCGGATCTCCTGTCCAGAAAAAAGAACGCATGCGAGAAGTATATGCTTTTGAACTACCTCTCTCGCGTCTCTCTCTCTTACTCTTACTCTCTCACACTCTATTTCTGTCTATCTCTCTCTCTCTATTTCACACGATTCCTCTATACCTTTATACCTTGAACATTGAAGTGAATTGTGCACCGTAAATTTTGCGATGAATCCCTTCTGATTTATGATTTCTTTGGGGGGCGGGCAGCAAAGCCGTTTTAATTATGTACATAAATTACATGCGTTTTCGCTTGTTTGCAACGTATTAAAATTACGAGAACAAAACGAAAATGACGGCAGCAGAGTAATAGTGATCGTGTTTCGACTAGTCGCGATACGTGCCTACACAACAACAACAACTACTACTACTACTACCTAATGATTAGCTTACATATTATGCAACAAGATGATGTAGTTCACACACATACACACGCGCAGGACTCGTTTTCCGTTCTTATTGGAAACTCTACCGTTACAATTTTATTTCTTCCTCACACACCACCACCACCTACAACCACAATCCTTCCTGGTCTGATATAATCTTGGGGGCGCAAATTACCGGCAATGGCAACGACATATCTATCTATCTATCTATACGTATAGCAAAAACCATATGCGACATATGTATACATGAGTAGATACGTGTGCGGAAGCACATAACTAAAATTCGATTGGTACGATGAATGGCGAGAGATTTGCTGACCCAAAGTGTTATCGTCAGGCCACAACATATCACACCTCGACGGGAATAGTACCGAGGGGGACTCGACGACGGGCCGAAATCCATCGCAAACGGGTTGTTACCGAAACTACGATATTTTATCAAACCGACATAGACGTAGCAACTCTTCCCAAACTCCCTGTCTTCCAATCAATGATGGACCTCCAGTTCCAGTTTCACCAGTCTCCCAGAAGCGTCTCCTGGACCTCGCGCCGTCCGAGGAACAGCAGCAGCAACAGCTGCAGCTGCAGCAGACCTGTGCTATGGCTCCGCTCGCCCAAGACGAGACCGTCCTCCTACCACCTACACCGAAAGGATACATATCGCCAGGGGTAAGTCTTAACTTATTAACTCTACCAATATTTATCTTGTACTTCTAAATATACTAAATTTCTACTCTCCCCGAGGACTTTCATCAGCTCGTTGTACAAAAAATGCGCAACTCTCAATCAAAATCTTGATATAATTAATCAACCCATCGAATTAATTAAATCAAATTAAGTTATATTTGAATTCTAATTTCATCCATGTATTCAATTATGTACATTGTATTATTACCAAAACTTTGTACAAACTGTCTTAATCTTACATGATGTTACATATCATTGCAATAAATTGATAAATATAATATTTATTTCATTAGTTGAATTATTGTTTTTGTAGTACAAATTCATAAAAATATTTTATTTTAAGAAAATGTTTTACTTTCCATTTTTCTACAAATATAGTTATTTATAATTAGTGTGTTCTAAGGGAATAAATATTTCTTACATTTTTTATATGAAAAAATACCAAAGTATTTATTTTCTTTCAATAAATGTAATTTAAGTTTTATCAATTTCTATATTTATAATTATAATATTTAAATTTTAATATATTTTTATCTATTCGACAGAAACTCGTTAATAGAATAGTTTTTTTCAATGAGTCGCGTTAAATGTTTAAAGAGTTTAGAAATGACAGCTATCACCTTGCTGAACAAAGTCAATAGAACAACTTCTTTCAGTAAGTCGCATTACATTTTATTGGGTCTCGAAATGATAGTCAAAATATGAATAGAACAACGTTTTTCTATTGGTAGTGTTTTATTTTTAATGGGTCGCAAAAATGACAGCTGTCGCCTTAAATATTATGTTATAAACAATTGCTGCTATAGAAGACATACGCTTGTATTAAAATCAATGAAAAATAAATAGATTTGGTTTTCAATGCGTTATTTGATGTGCAACGATCTAATGATACCTCAGTCACTTATTCTTATTATTATTATTTTACATGAAGACATGAACATGTTTGTGATGCCATTGCGTATACTCAGTGAATTGATTCTTGGTGTCGAATGCCTTATTACAACCATACATATATATATTTGATCCACTCTTAGCAAATGTATTGCAATATAACATGTCTATATTACCATTGAAGTAGCTTCCTCTTCAAACCACAAACGAATTACGCTTCAGAAACTTTCCAGTGACAACTTATATCATTAATTCTAAAGCCTTGAAGTTGCATTTGCATTCACCCATTGACTTCTTTGCAAGCCTCATTCTCGAAATTAGTCTGTTTATAAACCCATTTATTGCGTACGAACTTTTGATCAGCTCATTTGCTCAACTGCTGATTGTAATAATTGTAAGTCTACAGAAACGCTTTTAGAATTTGATATAGCAATGAATGGCAAAGCCTGCAAATTTTTGGGCTGCTTTAAAATCCGGTCACGAAAATATTAAGCGACTGCCATTTGCAGTGGGGGTCAACAGACATTTTCAGTTTGCACAGTAAATATCGGATTTCGCTGAAAATACGGGACGACGGTTAAATATAATTTCGGAGATGTTTAGGAGCGAACTCGATCGGTTGTTCACTGGGTTTTATGTGCATTACGTAAATGGTTTGCATACAAATATGAATCGACGCGTCGTTATTACCGTATAAATTCGCTGCTATTCCGGTTATACTAAATGTGATCAAGCGATAGTGTTCGGGAAATACATTATTAATTTACTGAAAGCATTTCGCAATTTCTTAATTGAATTACATAAAATTATACCTGAAATACATTTAGTATAGAACTAAAATTTTAGTATAATTCAATGGACAAATCAATGATACAAATAACATATTTGTATAAGCATCTCCTGTGTTAAAGATCGGGCGGATATATTCGCCTAAAATCCGCAAATGGTAAATATCTACAGTATATTGTAATATTGGAATATTTAAATAATTTAATTTGATATAAACTATTTCTATTGGAAAGTTAAGCTGTTGAAAGTTCTTGAAGTGTATTTGAATAATTCGCGTTCGTGCTGAACATTTAACCGAAGATAACCGATTGAGACCGCAGTAAGATTAATTTGAATTAACCTTAATTTATTTAAATTTGTTTTCTTTATTTCTTTGCCATCAATATAAAAAAAAACTACCCCCATTTGAGTCCCCATTTAGTTTATTTCTCTTTGCTCTCTATGCTATGCTACTCCTGTGTTCGATCTGTCTTGTAGGCGGACAGCAAAAAATCTGATCCCAACAAGAATAAGATCGAGAAAATCGACGAATTTCCTAGCGAATTCGAATGTTGCTTTTGCACCTCGAAGGTAGTATTGCCCTACTATTTAATTTATAATTCATTGCGAGCTTTTATAACTTATGATTTCCATATAAATTTTTAATTTTTATATTTTCCTTCACCTCTGTTTATTCGTTTTTCACTCACATCGACACAACTTGATCATGCAGAGAAATATTTATTATATAACGACAATATGAGTCTCACGTACCAAACGCGCGCTTTTTTCTTTCTCGTTGCCACAAATACAACGATGATAGTCAAATTACGAACATCCTGTTGAAGGAAGACTCACATAAAATATCGCAATTCATTTAGCTTGCATGAGGCATGTGGTTGTTGTTGTTGTTTGTTGTTGTTGTTATTACTATTATTATTGTACTCCTTATGTGTGTGTTAGCTTGAACCTGAAGAGGTGATGACGATGTTATCTTCACAATTCAACGACAACGAATACTACTCAAATCGACGTAACAGAAAAAAATGATTTAATAAGAAGATCGTTTGCTTTTGTTAATGAAAATCCCTCGTTTTTTTTCTTTATTTTGTTTTGTTACTTATTGTTTCCTTGAGTGTCTTATCATTTCGTTTCATTAATTTCGAGTCGTCATACAGTTTTATTTTATTATTTGCGTACGAGACGTAAGCCTGGTGGTAAAATTGCAGGAATGCAAGGGACCGTGTCGAGGGGAATGCATTCCACTACAAACCAAAAGCGTGTAGCTACGACTTTTTGAAATGCGCGATGCAACCACAGGTGAGTTCATTGATAAACAGAAAAAAAAATACAGCAAAAAAGATCCCCTGTTTAACCGGCGATAACCAAGAACGCGAAGATTATTTCATATTTTTCTTTTAGTTTTATTTTTATTAATTTTCTTTTCTTTTTATTTAATTTTATATTTATATATACAGAGATTCTCAAATAATTTAATTATACTTTGATTATTCATGATATGAGTCTTCCATACTAAAACAATAATTATATAATTTATTCAGTATTTAATTACAACTTTACTCATATAAAAATTTCAAATAAAAAATTCTAAATTCCACAAAATTTAATATAAATAAATTAATGTTATATTTAAATCATGTATTTCTTATGAATTACACAAAATACTATTTATACTAGTTATGTTCTTGTATTTTCATGATGATTTATTACTTTTTAAATAAAATCATAGAAATTTATATTTTTGACATAAAAAAAAGAGAAGTACAACAAAATCTTATGATATGAAAATAATAATTTAGTAAATTTATATAAAATTATTGTGTTTGAAAAAGACTCAAGTTATTAATGATTATGAAGTGTGTATATGTAATTTGTTTGGGAATATGCTGTGTACGTGGCAAACGGTAAAAACTGAAGTAAAAGTCGGGAAATGTTGAAGCAGGTTGGCTAATTATTGTTTTTAGAGAGCACCGCATTGTACAAAAATAAATTAGAGATGGTCGAGAAATCGTGTCGGAGCCGGAAAGTAAATTGAATTTAGAGTGGCATGAGTTTCAAACGAAGGTTTGTAATATGTACATTTTGAATATTGCACGCTATAGTTGAGAGATTACTAAATTATCACCATTGCACGCACGAAAATATTTATTTCTTACTGTGTAACCGATTATTATATTCTATATAGCTTATATGACGAGTTTCCACACTTTATTATTATTGTATTTATTCTTTCAACACGATGCACGTGTAACTATAGCTGGTAGTTTAAGTTAAATACTCTTGCAAATTACGTAAACGATTTATATTTAGAGATAAGAGAACACGTCTAGGTGCTCCCTAAAAGAGATACTATTGTAAAGTTTAAAAAAAAAACCTATATATAGAGGGTTCAGGTTTTAGGGGCATCATCTCTAAAATACATCGGGTTTTCGGAATACATTTTTGTGAGTTTGGTAATTCCGCAGGATTTCAAAGAGTTCGTTGACGCGGAAAACTTAATGCCATTGGCAACGAGCGACTTCCGGAACCCCGTCTGCCTGGAGATGAGGACTTTGAAAGGGGAGGCTGCGGCCTTTGCGGAGCTGGAAGCCAGATCGAAGCCATTCTTCCAGTACAACAACAATAATAACAACAACAATAACAACAATAATGGAGATATGGGCAGCATGGACAGTTCGGACACCTTTGCCAGTTGCAACACGCATCCGTTCTACTCGCAAGGTGATCTTACCTCGGAAGTGGTGGATCCGAGCTGCGCCATAGATAGCAATCTCTACGTGAATCCTCTGGACAAGAGCGGAGAGAATAGTCCGGAAGCTACGACGGCTCCGGCGGCCTCGGTACGTCCTGCGGGCGTGAAGAAATCGGCTTCCGGTGATACGGCTCTCCGGAGTTTAGCCACGTCACCCATGGATGACCACTACAGGGAGTTCTCAGCCCTAGATAGGGGCAGCAGAGTCAGCCTCAATGAATCGCCCTTACCCAAGCAAAGTCGCCGGACACGATTCCAACAGGTACGTTTTTTTTTTGGGGGGGTTTCGCAGGATTTCCGTTTTCCCCAATGAGTTAATCCCATCCAGATTAGATAAGCAAATAGGATTAGCTTAGGTAAAAAGTATAATTGCCTGCGATATTTCAAGTATTTTGGTAGAGTTTTTATTAGATCTAAACGATTATATCTATATTTGCATACACATCATGATCATTGCAATACATTCTAAATTATAATAATTAATTAATTATCAAACTTTAATTATTACGAAAATATTAAATTTATTCTTGCAAATTATTGTAATTACTAAAATAATCAATGAGGTATTAATACTTTTCAGCAAGCTTTAAATATTTATGCAAAATGGAATTATGGTAACATGATTTTATACCACAAAACCATTAGAAAGATGACTAGCTTAAACTGATGGAAAATGTTTGATTAATACATAAAGTTTTACTATGAGAATATTCTACAACATATTGAAAATGTGGTCCATATCATTTATATTCATTCAACTTTTCTCAAAACTTATCTAATTCAAAATATTGTTATAAAACTTATATTTAATATAAAAATATTATATATTAGTTGTGTTTTCTATAACATGACGCATCGATTTATTTATGTTATAATAACAACAATTTGCATTTATTATAGAAGACTTAAACGATTTTAGTTTATTGAAGAAAATGTAGTTGAAAGTAAATATAATTAATTTTAATTTAGAGAAGAAAAATCATTATTATCTTTAAATTTATTCTAATTGAGTTCAAAGAAATGTAACGAATAATGATATAACATATGAATGATATAACAGTTGTGAGAAAATAATTAGATTTAATGGAAAATCGTCATTTTATCCATTAGACATTTATAGTTATACTCCAGAGAACCGTGTAAATCGAAATCGTTGATTTTTATACAAAAAATCGTGTAAATTGAAAAAAGAATTAAAATTTGCATAATTCAGTCATTTATTTCTACGTAAAATAAAAGTTTTATATTTTGAAAAACATAAAAATAACAGTAAATTCTTAAAATGACTAATAAATAAATCCATGTAAAAGCAAAATCCTAAATACGAAATCATGTATAAAATACAGAAAATACAATTTTGTTTTATTTTTTATTCTGAATTAAATGAATTATAATAAGCATTTTCTTATATATTTTGGATACATAATAAAATAATGATGTAAAACTATTTAAAATATAATTGAGTGACTAAAGATGAAGCTCTTGTAAAATTGGTAATTTGAAATACGTTTGTATTAAGTGTTATAAAGAGATGAACGAAAATGATGATACTTTCATGATGATAATTTAATTTTATTTAAGATTATATAAATAAATACATTAGTTTTACTATCTCTACTTTGCAAATATTTAGTTTGCATTGCGGCGCAACTAATGGGAAAACTGAAGCTAACTGTGAATACATTTGTATGCCGTTTATGGAGAATACGTGTTTATGTTGTGCAAACATAATTATCATGGACTAATATTTTGTAAATCGCGCATCAAAGAATATACCGTTTGCACATTGCAGTGCGCTGTTTACCGCAATCAGAAAATTGCGAATGGATTACTGCGCTTTCAAAGTAAAACAACAAAAAAAACGGAGTAATTAAAAAATTAATTACGAACGTTTGCAATGCGTACAAAATGAATGTGGAAAAATGCTGGGATTCTAGAAATTCCGAATTTATTTTTAATGATATTTGGGGACGTCGGATGCTTCGATGAAGTTGTTATTTACGGAAATGTAGTTGACGTTGGAAGCTTTCGCCCAACCCAGTCCATTATATGTATGCTCGATCGAAGCAAAACAAATTTTCGGAAGTCGTTATAAAAAAGTGGATGAATTATATATAACAACAACATGTTATGCCCGACCGCACGAGGTGAGGCATTATGTAAACCTTTAAGAAACGCACTCTGTGTTGCGGATAGTGCAGGTCCATTAGATGTAAATTCGTCTGGCCTAAATCCAATTTTTGTTTGGCGCGCAATCAATCAAGGAAACGCTGGTCGCTGGAAATGGACGTGAAGGAAGTAGGAAGAAGAAGAAGGATGAGGAGGAAAAATGACTATGCAAGAAGGGAATAGCGCGCATGGAATAGATTAAAACGTCGATAATTATCCAGCTCGCAACGTGTGTAGTATTTAACCTAGATATTACCAAACCCTAATTATTCAAACGGAATTCTATGTATAGTACAGTCGAGGTGGATTTTCTACCATCTACCACCCTAAGCCCAAAGAGGCATTATCTTTTAGGAAAATCCATACGATTATAAACGGCCTTCACGCACGCATTTCCAACTCAAACCCCAGGAGGATTGCACTTATTAATTAATCCCTTTATTCGTCCTTTAATCAAACCAGAGTCACGGCAGCCGTCCGAAGACGAGGTTCGGGGATGCGTTCGAGAGGGACTCGCAGGAGAGCCTCGAGAAGAAGAAGAGGACTTCTTTCATTCCGACGAGAGGATTGGCATCGGCGACGCGGATCATCAATCAACATCTCTTCGGCATCCAGAACTTGGGCGGATCCAGAACAGGTAGGGATCGGCGCCTCTTTGTATTCCGGTCACGTTCCGAATTGCTTTCATTTCCCACCGACTCGATAAAATAATTCCGAAGGGAAGGAACGGAGGCGATGATATGCCGCTTCCGCACGCGATTCCAATCAAATCCACCCATTAAGATAACCTTATACCAGAGCTTCTCAACCTTTCTTATCTTATTATCCTACGTAAATACTTTAATCTGCATCTTAGTCCTTCAGAACTTTAAGAAGTTTCCAATGATATATCGAGTCTTTTCAAAATAATTAGTATACATTAAGTATACGTGTACATTTTGTTTTTGGTTTCTTTTTAGGGAAGAATTGTGGAAGTAAATCGTCTTTGTCAGTAGATTCGATTGATAGCAGAGCGAGTCCGCAACTAGATCATCACCGAAGATCAAAGTCTATATTGAAAAAGTCTGATAGCAGCGGATACCGGAGCGCAGATCCGGAGAGCGAACGTCTCATCTCGGATAACACCTCAGGCCTGGACGTTGGATCCGGAAGTGAATACTCGCCGAACAAGAGGTTGTCCTCGCCGCCCCTAAGCCAACGCTCGGCGTGCCATCGAAGGCTCACAAGGATCCCGCCGCCGCCGCCTCCCTACCAGCAACAGGAAGTTGACAAAAACAGGACTATGAAGTCACCGTTGTTCCTACTCGACGATATCATGAACAGCAAGGACAAGCAGACGTGTAACGAACAAGTGGTCGGGAATAAATACAGTGTCGTTGATGTGCCGCTTTACATTTGCCCGCCTCCTCCACCCATGGACGACCATTCACCCACGGAAGAGACAAGACTGCTGCTGCACACCACCACCTCCCTTCCACCGAACGTCCAGATGCCCGCCAACTCTGTAAACAACAAGACACCGCACTCTTCGTAGCAGTCACAGGTAATATTCATACTAATAATAGAACTGTTGATAGCAAAAACAAGACTTGTTACTGTTATATTTCGACTCTTTACAAAAATGTAGTTTATAAAAATAAATCCAAACAGTAACAATAATCATCAAAAAACATTTATATTCTAATATACAAGAAATTATATGTTCGAGGGCAGTTTGAAAAGTTTTGGAATAAACAGATCACGATATTTTTACATAAAATGTCATGAATCGAAATAAGTTTTGAAAAAACATGTCTTTTTTTACTATTATTTTCATCCACATGAAGCTATAGACTTGTATATTATTCTGAGTCAATTATTTTACCTTTCTCAAGATAATCATGAAACAAAAACAAGTAAATTTGAATTCCCAAATTCTTTAACTTTTTTTAATGAAAAAAAATTAAAAAAATTAAGAATCATATTTTCATTCAGATTTATAAATGATTCATAAAATATGAAATCAACTTATGATACAATAAATTAGTGCAATTCAAATGAATAATTTCCATATTTAGCAGTCATATAAATTCCAAACGGCAATAGAGATTCTTAATGGTAGATTGTTTCCTTTCATAAGAAACTTTAAGTGGATATAAGAAAATGTAAACAACGGGCAGCTTCATAAACTCACCGGAATGGCAATAACGTTAAAAATATTACTTAATTAAAATACTTTATTGCAGTTTTCTTACGCAGCCCACACACTTCTTAATGTAACCAGCATTCATATATAAATTAATTCACAGATTGCATCGCAAAATATCTCAACACTCAATGCGCTTTCGCATGCACTTCAATCACTTAATCAATCTTACATCATAACGGAATTGTGGTTACGCAAAAAATGGTCTAACTATTTTTATTAGATAATTAATTATATTTGCATTATATTGTATTCTAAAAATATAATTTCACTGCTTTTTATAATTAATCAATGCGTGGAATGGACAATACTTGGGTGGGTGACAAAATGTATTTAAATACGAATTCTATAAACTTATTTCCGTTATGCAATATTATTTTAATATTATTGAATTGTAAATTGAAATAATTTAATACTATTTTAGTATTTTCATTTTAGTAAAATTAAAAATGTCCTGTATTATGAAGAAATCCATAAATTTCAATTAAAATGAAGCAGTTTTGCAGAAAACGTAATGAATCCGTTGGGCAGTAAACACGTTGCACAATTTTTTTTCCAATGGAAACGAAATTAATTAAAACCGTTCAATCGCGTAAACTCGCAAACAGTCTGATGATTCGTTCAACGTGAAAACACGGAATATCGAATATCCGTTTCGCTCTCTGAACAAATTTAATTCGATATTGGCAGATTATATTTCTATGATATAGTTGGAAAATTTAATTGATTTTTACTACTACAAATTATTTAATTACGTAACTCGTTCGTTAAGAATATTCTAATATAATACGCAAGCTAGTTGAAGATTTTACTATAACTATTATATAAATATTTGTTAGCTAACTTTGTTTGTTTGCAGATCTCGCGGAGTTGGAGATGCAGCTTTGGATTGGTGAAGAGCTAACAGAGAGGAAACTGAGCCGAAAACGATGAAGAGAATGTTTTCTATGTTACATTTAGTGTTTAAGGTATTGGAGTGCTTGATCGATGTGCGTTTCGAAAACATAAAAAATAATCTATATAAATGTACGAAGAGAGAGGTACGCAGAAAAAAAAGTATGGTAGATGACGCATAATCAAAAAAGAAACGAATTAAGTGCGAGTGCTTTAGTTACGAGGAGTTTGTTATTAAGTTTAGGCTATTATACTATTTACTAAATCGAGGAACGAAGTGGTCCTTCGTAAAAAAAATTACGTATGTTGAATGATAATGGCACAGTGTACATAAATATATTGGCCAAGCTTATTTTTGTCTGTGATTTAATTAATTTTAGTGGTGAAGAAGATACTAAGCAAAAGAATTTAAAAAAAAACGCGAGGAGGAAAAAGGAAATGAAGAAACATTGTGAATATTAAACTTAATTAATAATAAAAGAACAGTTATTTTTTAAATTATCGAAATAACTATTTTCTGCGAGAACGTCGTTTTCTATGAATATATACGAACACTGCATGTAATATGTCTCTTATTATTAAGATTTAGTATGCCCCTAACGTGCGGAAATTGACCTCAAAGTTAATCATCCCTTGGAGAAGGAAACGTTCCATGAACTTTGAGGGCGTTTCTCGGAGAACCAGCATGTGCTTGTGTGGATGCATTAAAACTATGTAATAATAATAAAACGCGATGTATTCAGAAATAATGAGAAAATCTAATCAAAACTCTCGGAATGTTCAAAAATCAAAGTCAATCGATTTTCTTTCTCGTAGCGAACGTATTTGAAATCAACGATAATTTTATATTTAATTTCCGAATTAGATCCGGATCGTGCGCTGCATTTCACCAAAGGTTCAATGTTATAGGCGAATTTAAAAAAGGAAACCCTTCGGACAATTTTTTTGCGCAAAATTAATTTAATATTGGAAGTACATTCACTCTGTAGTAGATTTTTTCGGAAAAGAAACTATGTGCATATATTACGAAACTGTATAGATTATATTATTATTATGTGTGTGATAGAGAATCTTGTTGTGTACATGGCTTGCATACTAAATCGTTTCTGTCTCCATCCTAAGTCCCCTCTCACACCTAAGTCGCATCACGTAATTCCCACCAGTTCTCTCTTCATTCAATTAACATTTAATTTCTATTGTAAAAGCAATATGCAATAGTCAATTCATACTCTGTACAAATGGAAGATACAATGTTTAAAGTGTATCATACGTAAATATTGCTTTTATGATATCTACTTTAAAAACTTCTTCATAACGCAGGAATGACAATGTCTAGTTTACTAATATTATATAAACAAATTACTATATATGTATAAAAAATGAAGCATATATTTCTGCAAGAGAAACTCATTTTGATCTTTCAACAAATTATAATATATATTATTTCAAATTAAAGAAAAAAAAGCGGAGGAAATATTGCAATATACTTATATGATAAATATATTTAACAAAAAAAAAATATTAAGAAATGTATAAAATAACAAAAGCTGCCGACTTATATGCTTGAAAACTCTCTATTTTGCTATTTTACTAAAGATAATCTTTACATGTATAAAACTACCACTAAATTATTAAAAAACGAAAAATTGTAAATTAATAATGAAAGGAAAGGCATATTTGCACATATGAAAATTTAAGCGAAAATTGGAGAAGTAGCAAAATAGATTGAATTCCTCTTAGTTCAATTAAATTAATTATATATTAAACGGTTATTTTCTCATTTATTTTCTTTAATTTCTAAAGAAGGTTAGGGCACACAATTTCCATACCCTTTCGTCTCTTGAACTCTTATAATAATCTCTTACATATTATACATTTGTTACATAACTTTGATTATCGTTTTATTACACTTCACACAAGCCTCATCCACTTGTCTTTATGTCCTCTTAGTAAATCCCTTTCATTTATTTATTTTCTTTTCTAATCCATTTTCTTAATTTTTCGTTGCTTGCACTTATTATCATACCCGACCTATTAGACATATCAGAATTGTAAATGTTTGTTAAATTGAAATAAAAATAATTGTTCTGCAAAATTAAATACCCCTCAGCCATATTTCATTGATCCTTTCCAATTTTACCACGATGTATATGTATTCAGTATGGGATTTTTACTATACAAATATGACTTGTTATATAAAAGGCATAACACGTTTTCCCCCCAATAAAGTGCATTCTTTTAGTATTCGTAATGTTTCAATTGAAAATAAAATATACACATTTCGTATGTTTATTATTATCTATTCTTTATGTTATTATTTCCTTAAATAAATACACATATTTCAAGTATCTTTGTATTATTTTTATATCATAAATTAAAATAGAAATCTTGTATATTGTCACAGTAAAATCGTCGGATTTACATTTAGCGACAATTTTTGTATATAAGGGTGGAAGCCCTAAATATTACAAATACGTTTCTGTTTATATCCCGATTAGTAAATATCGAAATAATATGTCTTTAAATCGAAGATTAATTTAAAATATTAGGAAAATGGTTCGTTTATAAACCTGATAGCAAATTTTCCTGAAAAAAATACTTCTGCAATTACAATTGCAAAATATGTACTTTACAATGAACTAAAAACATTATACCTTTTCATATAAATAATATGTTAAATTCCTAAAAGAAAAAAAAAATTGTTGGGACACCCTATATAAAATTTTAATCAGTTAAAAAAACTTTTGAATTAGTTCAGAACTTATATTTTTCTATTACATATTATGTTATAAAGTGTATTATAACATACACCATTTTTAGTAATATAATTTCTTTGAAATTAAGAGATAATAAAGATTACAAATTTGCTTGCAACACCATCTCAGAATATTAAACAAAAGTTATGTACTGATATTCTGGTTGCATAAACGAAGATCAAAACAAAATAAAATTTGGTTAGAATTGTTTTGGTTGCTGTAAAAGTTAAGTTTAGTTGAAGTCTGTTACTTAGCTATTTAAGTCCTAACAAGTTGTTTAATAATGTCTTCTCAATGTGCTCATAATCTTTGCGAAAAAGAACGTTCAAATGATATTTTAACTAATGAACAATTTAGTTTCACATCACTTTTACTCTCTGACAAAACTTTAACTGGTTTAACCAAGTGTGGATTTGCTAAACCTTCCCCAATTCAAGTAAAAGCAATACCAGTAGGAAGATGTGGGTTCGGTAAGTAAACAAATTATTTATTTGGCAAATTAAGTTTATGTTATTGTTGTTCCATAGATTTAATAGTGAAATCAAAGTCTGGTACTGGAAAAACTGCTGTGTTTGGGATCATTGCATTGGAAATGCTGAATTTATCAATTAATGATGTTCAAGTATTAATACTTGCACCGACTCGGGAGATTGCAGCCCAAATTTGCGATGTGATACAATCAATTGGTGCTGATTATGAAGGTGGGTTTATCAATTAATATTATTAATGTTGTTAAAGCAAATGTATTTTTAGGTTTGAAGACTGAATACTTTATTGGTGGTTTACCTATCGAAGAGGATATTGAAAAACTCAAAGATTGTCATATTGCTGTTGGGGCACCAGGACGGATTAGACATTTAATAGAATCAGAACATTTGAAAACAAAAGCTATTAGGCTTTTGGTGTTGGATGAGGCTGACAAGTTGATGGAAAGCAGCTTTCAACATGATATTAATAAAATATTTCATAAGCTTCCATCGCAGAAGCAAATAATAGCTTCGAGTGCAACATACCCTGATAAGCTGGACAAATTTCTAGCTAAATATATGCAAACTCCAAGCCATATATCACCGAATATAGATTCACCTTTACTTTTGGGTCTTAAACATTTTGTATCTGAAGTTAAAAGTCACCTGAATATAATCAAGCAATTCAATATTAAGAATGATGAGTTGATAAGGTTGCTTTCGAAGATTTCTTTCACACAGTGTTTGGTGTTCACGAATTTCCAAACTCGAGCTGAAAGTATTAGTAATACTTTGAATAGAAGCGGTTGGGGTTCGACGTACATATCCGCTGCTCAATCGCAAAATGAAAGGTTGGAAGCTATACAGAGTTTGAAGGATATGAAGTGCCGGATACTTTTGTCCACGGATTTAACTGCTAGAGGAATCGACGCAAGCAATGTGGATCTGGTTATTAATTACGATGTACCGATTGATGCAAGTACTTATTTGCATCGAATGGGTCGAGCTGGAAGGTATGGATCCAGGGGTATCTGCATCTCCATAGCTGGAAAAGGTAAGGAATTGTTGCAATTCCAAAATATCATTGGAATGATCGGTGGAAATACCATGGGAGTCGGTAAATTACCGAACGATGATACGTTTCCAGATGATCTTTGGGAAGTTAAACCTGAGAGTTTCGAGCAGATTTACGGTATAGTGGATGAAAGCTGCGAGGATGAGAGGAGCTTGAGGATGAAAAACATTAAAGGAGCTATATTGGACATGAAAAACATTGATGCAAAAACCGAAGAAGTAGAAAGTAATGAAGACATGGAAATTGAATTTGTTGATATGAAGAAAGACGATGTAAATATTAAAAGCGAAAATGATGAAGCTACAAATATTCTTTTGCAATTAGCTAATGGAGAGTCCTCTAGTAGCATTAAGAAAATGCTCAGGAATAGAAAGAATAATAATGAACAAGCTTTATTAGCGAACGGAGAAAAAATGGATTTAGTTAAAATTTCTGAAGATATGGGTTTACTACCAACGAAAACACCTGAGGATGAAGACTGCAATGAAGTTATCGATACAAATGATATATTGATGAAATTGGCGAATGGGGAGGCGATTGGTGATGATGTAAATGAGAGTTTCAAGAGGAAAAGAGACAACCGAAGGTACGAGAAAAACGTTTCGTTGATGAACATCGCTAAATGTTTATATACGTCTGACCTTTACGGTGACAATCAAGTTGGTGTATCTACAGTGCAGTCTTATTTGAACGATATGAAAACTGGGAATATTGAGGGAGATAAGTCTGCAGATCTCGAAGATGTTTTTAAATTTGCTTATGACTATAATACGAAACCTAACCAAAAGCATTGGTTGGATGCGATTGGCGAGGAATTCGATGAGAATAAGGTGGTGAAAAAACCGTCAGTCATCAATCTGTTGGATTGCAACGACGATGATGAAGAGTACGAAGACTGCGATGAAGAGGATGTCAATGATGATGATGTTGATGATTACGAGGAACAAGACCAGTTTGAAGAGAGCATAAACAAGAAACCAAAGAACGAGATTTGCGTTGCCGGTGAAGCATCTTCGATAGATTATGCCGTCGGCGCACGCTCTGACAATGAATATGCACATAACGAGAAATTCGTTGCCCATTTCAATAATTGCAGCGATCAGCTGTTAACGAATTTCGGGAAATTCGATTCAGCTGAAAATTTCCACAATGCCTTTGCTCAATGGCAACAGCAGGTCAACGGGGTTCGTGATTTCGTCCATCAGAACATCTATCTTCACGAGATGAACAACTACCAATATTATAAATATAATACGTAACTCATATTTTGTTTCGATATTTTTGTAAATTGTATAAAAATCAAATAAAGTATGAAAGTAAACGAAGATTGATAATTTCGTGCTTCCTAATTTAAGGTGAGCCGATAAGCGGAATGAAGTCGGCAGAGAAAAAAAAATAGCAAAGCATTTTAATGGTAAAACAAAGAAATGCAAATCAGGCGGTTCTTATCTTTGGGAAGCATTTAGTATGAGGAGATGCATTACAATGTTAAATTTGAGACACGCGAATTTGAAATCGTCAGTCTGCGGTGGCCAAACACAAAACAACAAGAAAAATAATGTGAAAAGAATAAAAATAAAACACACAACAGAGTATAGAGTCTGAGTGGAAGTAATGTATACAGAACACATTATTAAGTGTAGTATCGCGTTAATTTAAAGTTGCGGACTTGCCAGCCGTCGCCGTTCCTTTTCGTTATCAACAGAACTTGTCATGGCTTGAATAATAGTTATTAGAGTAACTTTCAAGTAGGGTAAATAAGGATCATAGCGTTATGCAAAGGTGGAGTGTAAGAATAAGGAAAAAAAGGAGAACGAGAGGAATATGAAAGGAGAGGAATTGAGAATAATTTGTTTCCGAGAAATAATTAATATAATTATTCTCGAAAAGAATGGTGGAAACGTATCTTAATGTCGTCGATAATCTTAACCACTCGAATGGGTTTTAATTGAGCTGTTTCATTCTTACCTGCAGTACGTCTGTTTATCGAGGAATTACACGTAAACTGGATATTTTGTTTTTTTTTTAATTACAAATAATACACGAAGGAGGAAGCTATTCGTTATTAAATATAATTATTACTTGAAGAAATATAATATGTTTTTTTTCAAATCCTCTAAAAACATTTACTTATGAGTAATTAATAAGTTGCAGTACAAATTAGATATCAAACGTTCATACTGGTGTCATTATTAACTTCTATAATAGTAATTTATTCTCTAGTAATAATTCTAATCTTTTTTCTTCTCTAATAACCAATACATTTTTCTTAACTTTTTAACCAATTTTTCGCTTAACCCAAATGCAATCTTTCTTGGAAAGGTATGAAAAAATCATGGCCACTACCTGATTTCTCAATTTTTATCTATTTCTGCAATTTATTCAAAATTTCCTGTAGATATTCAGATTCATTCTCATCCGTTGTAGAACATGTTTATATAAAGTTGCAATGAACAGCAATTCTGCAAATTGTAGATCAAATGTAATATAATATTGGGAAAAGTTACATTTTAATACTGATTTTAGGTAAACTTCATATTTTGTTTTTTTTTATGTGATAAATTATTTGAAAATCCAAGTTGGTGTAATTCTGGTTACCATGGAATAATTATTATTTATTATTAATGTTTTAAAATTACAAAATTACGCGTAACATTTCTCATGCTTCAAAATTTAAGTGAATCCTTTTTGTAATAAAGACATTCTAAATTTCAAGTGCAACTATGTGTAGCTCAAGCGATCGGAGGAAGTCCCTCTTACACAAATTGAAGAATTTAGTTGACCAAATGGATGGGTGTGGACCTTGCGGACCGTGTGGACCCTGCGGTCCATGCGGACCCTGCGGACCATGCGGACCTTGTGGACCATGTGGACCGTCTTGCGGACCCTGCGGACCATGCGGACCTTGTGGACCGTCTTGCGGACCCTGTGGTCCTTGTGGACCATGCGGGCCGTGCGGACCATGTGGACCTCCATGCAGCCCTTGCGGACTTGGACCATGCGGACCGTTACCATTACCCTGTGCTGTTGGACCGTGTGGACCTTGCGGTGGATGTGGTGTTTCCTGTCCGCCAGTTTGTCTGCCACCCCCGTGTCCTGCTCCATGCTGTGGAATTCCATGTCCCTCGCCGGGTTGTCCATCACCTATGCCACCGGTAAGTTGCGGTGGGGGCAAAAAATCCAGCTGTTGTCCGCCTTCGTGTTGTTCTCCGTGTTGTGGGCCCGTTAGACGAACAAAGTCTCGGGAGCTTAGGGCTAGCATTCTGATGGTTGGATGCGAGTGCGTTCGCCGCAATGGTCTGCAGGACCAATGTCCTCGAAGCGATTGTCAGGGAGCTCCTTGCTGTTTAACATTGCCGGATGCGAGCTGCGAGCCTGCTCTTCTGACATTCCAAAAAATCTACGATAGATTCAACGGCGGCGGCCGTAGAGGTGGTCATTGCGGAGGTGGCGGCGGTGGTGGTTGTTGTCCATGTCCACCATGCTTACCATGTTCACCTTGCTGCGGTCCATGCGGTCCGTGTGGACCTTGTGGTCCATGCGGTCCCTGTGGGCCATGTGCACCAATATGTGGTCCATGCGGACCATGTGGACCTTGCGGACCTTGTGGACCTTGCGGTCCTTGTATGCCCTGTATGCCTTGCCCATGCTAACATGTTGTCCATGCTAACATTATCATCATATGTCCAATTCTTATATAACGTCCTTGTAATTTTTGTTCTGGAAGATATGTAAACAAAACACAGAATAAATGTAATTTATCTTGAGTTTTCTAGTTTCTGCTCAGGCGTCGTATTTAGTATTATTTGTTGCCTTGAGGTAGGTAAAAATTCCTCGCATACGCAATGCTTAATGTGATTGAATGGTGATAATGAAATCATTGACAACATAATTATAAAACAATTTATTTGCAAAGGGCATATGCTTAAATTTATTTTAACATTTGAAATCATCAAGCAATCACATCAAGTAATTTATAATGTTTTCTTGTTTTGTTTACTAGTGTGGACCTTGCGGACCCTGCGGACCTTGTGGGCCTTGTGGACCTTGTGGACCCTGCGCACCTTGTGGTCCCTGTGGGCCTTGCGGTCCATGCGGACCTTGTGGGCCTTGCGGATCTATTTGTGGACCATGCTGCGGACCATGCTCACCATGTGGCCCATTCGGACCTTGCGGCCCTTGTGGACCTCCATGTGGAGCTTGTTCACCAGTGCTTCCTTTCCCCGGATGTGGAGGACCGTGTGGACCTTGCGGGCCGTGTGGTCCCTGCGGGCCGTGTGGTCCCTGCGGACCGTGTGGACCTTGCGGTCCGTGTGGACCTTGCGGTCCGTGTGGCCCTTGTGGCCCGTGTGGACCTTGTGGTCCATGCAGTCCATGCGGTCCTTGTGGTCCATGTGGACCATGCGGTCCTTGCGGTCCTTGTTTCCCGGTATCGTGCTGTCCATGTTAATTCAATATCAATAATTATACCGTGTAATGTAACTTTTTAACGATTATTTCCTCTCATAATTGTAAAAAAAATCACAGAACCCCGCATTTATTTATTTCTGTTGTTTATTCTAGATTCTAGAACATCATTCAGTAAATGGAAATAAATAATAACGGGAAGAAATTGAGCGCCGCAGATAATCATAATTATTATGTAAATCCGTGGCGTGAAAGAAAATAAAATCCGCAAAGTGCCGAGGATTTTCATAATTTCCACGGTCGTCTGGCCGTTTTAAAATTCGAGATGCGACTCACCTGAGAATACCATAAGCTTCTCTATTCTCGTTCTCTTTCTGATAATAATAAATTTAATCGTTTTTTAATTGTTTTATTTATGTGCAGTGCACATAGGTTTCTATTACAGACACCTATAGTAATACTACCTAGTGTAGTGTGTACCTATCTTATCGAGGAACAGCGGAATCACCACGCACGAATGCCAGAACTCCTTGTTGCTGAATGTTATCATCGAGCATATCGGGAAAGTTCTCTCGAAAAGAGCATATACCATGCATGGAGAACTGATGTTGCTGCGGTGGATGGAAGGAGAGAATCCCATTCCGCGTGACACAGATTCTGGCTTGCATTTAGATATTGCATGGAATCTCCACACCAATTAAAATATTTTCAAAAATTATTTGCAGGAGGCGTGGGCGCGACATGTTCAAAGGAAGTCCAACTATCACCGGAGATTAGATCTGAAATGTACAGCGCTCTCGCAACACTTATACCAGATTTCCAAGTAAATAAGCCGGTTGTAAATACTTGTACACCGAGCGTGTGTTGTATGCGTCTAAGTGAGTTGAGTGTGTGTGTGAATGGAGTGAACGATAATTGATAATTTATTTGTTAGAACAATTACGAAGGAGGCTTCGTAATTTATGCTTGATTTTCTTGGAGCTCCACTCGTTGGGCAGAAATTTATGGCACGTAAAATGCAAATGGGGAGCGCATAAAAATCAGCAAGATAATAAACGCAGATTGGATGGAAGAAGGAAGGAGAGACGGATTAGTAGTTGCAATTCCGAATTCGGGTCGGCCGTGGCGAGTGCAGCCAACAATCGATGTAAGATTGTCCATGGAACACGGCCTCATTTGCATACTACAAGAGTATCATATACTACACACACCGAATTCTCTCCCCATTGGCAGATTGGCTTCTCTAATTAATTAGGCAACACCGATAACAATTATGTGCGATGATTTATAACGCACATGCACACCTTATCCATTATCCATTAAGCCGTCCGCTACCTGAGAAGGAGTGGGCGTATTCAAGTTTTTTCTTCATCCTACATTTCTTTCCGAGCCGATTAATTATAATAATTAACCGATGGAGAAGCATTCAGGTGCACCCTCCGATCGCCGGAATCTCCCAATGGTTTAAACGGTCCTAATGCGTTGCGTAACGCGGCCCGATACCAATTCCCCAAATAATTAATTCGATCGGCGGTTCAGTGGAACCTTGTTCACAGATAAAACGGAACGTTGCTCAATTTGTAAACTGGCTTCTCTCTATCATAGGGTGATATTAATTAATTTTAATTGATTCATTATTCCAACGTTCTTTGTTTGCTTATTAACTCTTTCTTAGGTTATCGATATGATCAGATCGGATGACTGGATGAATGAAAAATCAATTAATATTTTCATATTATCTAATAGGGAAATCATGTTTCTAACTCACTTTCAAACATTTACTGTTAAGATTTTTTATGGGAATACCCATATCTTTTTGCTTCATCTTGCCATATTTCCTTATATGGTATAATCTAAGTTAACTTTAACTTTAAATGTTTTAGTTATAAATCTAATCAATCTAATCATTCACATTTTTGTAACTCAAATTTGAAATGTATTCTGTTATAAATATTATTTTAGATTAATTATATTCAAATTTCGAATGAAATGATGTTTAAATCCTTTGATTTATTTAATTTAAAATGTGTAATTGTTTGAATAAAGCAAATTTCGTTTGAAATGAAAAGAACAAATATATTAAATTTCGTTGGAACGCAAAGAAAGAAATGTCATGGATGATGTAACAAACAAAAAAATTAAATAGATTGTTGTATTCAAGATATTTTTTGTATAGCATTAAAAAGATGCATTATATAGATTGAATTTCAAGGCAGTTATTATAATTGGGATCGAGTTCTTCCTTACGCGTTTGCGATAATTTCATGAAAAGAAACGAGGTGCTGCAGCGATAAAATCCTGATTATAATATTACGGCTATTATCGTTTTTACATTCCGCATGAAATTCACCAGCGAATAAAGTAGATTGATCAAAACGGACTGGTTTGTTATGACCATCTGATTGGACTGGTAAACGCGCATCGAGCGAGCAGAATAAGAAGGAAGAGAAGGAGGAGAAAGAAGGTTCCGCAAGAAACGTAATTGAAAATCTCTTGTGAAATAAAACGAAGCAGATGATGGAGGAAGGAATGAGGAGTAGAAGGAGTTTTCATTGAAACAAATATCCTGGTTCGAAATTGATACGATCAATCAGATGTTCGGAATGTATTGCAGGCACACCAAGTGATTGTGATGTTTAAGAGAACCACCGGATAAATTTATGTTGCATCAAACGGCCATCCGGAATTGAGCGCGGCTTCCAAAGAGGAAGAAGCCGGCGGAGGGAAGAACAGAAAAAGGGAGAAGAAATTGGAAACACCGCAAAGGTTTAATTCAATGCTACGGCAATTGCAATAAGATATGCAATTTCCTTTTATTAACCGCTCACACACATACCCATACACATACACCAATACACACACACACATAGATGTACGGCGGTGTACATAAAGTGGTCCTGTCCACATAAACAACATTACACCCAGCCATTGTGTCCACTGATTGATCATACACGTCAAATTGATAACGTATCGCTATTACGTCGATTCCTATACTCTCCCATAATTGACAAGATTCTTGCTCTATCCACCAGCAATTTACATGTTTCGTTCAATCATAAACATGGAATTAGCCGATTTTCCTTGAGCCCGAAACAGGAAAGTGTTGATTCCGAGTAAAACCCAGACCCAGGCGAATATAATTACAACAACGTTCGTTGTTTGCATGTCTCCTTTCTCGCTCTCCCTCTGTGTCATTCCTTTTTATTTTTATTATCCTTCGTAGCTATTTGAAAGCTTGGAGATATATATTTATTCGTGTCCGCAAGCTTTTAACTTTCGTTTAACATCAGCAGCAGCAGCAGCAAAACGATTCGAAGAAAACCGAAGGCTTCCACTTCAAGGCGACTCCCTCTTACTTCCCGGAGATCACCCAACCCTTGCAAAGTATTTGCGTCTACAATAGCGCAGAGAGCGATACGTAAAGACAGCAGTGATATAAATTGATTGATCGATTGATCAGCTGTTTTGCTTCCTGCTATTAATTGTGGATAATAATTAATAATATTCATTTCGATTCGAAATGAGCGTCCGTTGTTGCAACGGCCGATGGATGATATCATCGCTCCGAAAGCAACCGTCAACAATATATACTTGTTCCGTATGAAATGGCCCCGTTGGAACGAAACGAAAAGACCATTGTTGTCACCGGAGTTATTGCACAACAACACCGACATGGACGGATTATTATGTTGTATATACAAAAAGAAAATGATATACATATGAATGCTCACAACAAGATGCATTATTCATACAATTTTACCACTTCTTTTTTAATTTTTATAGAGCTTTACTTCTACACCAAACACTACTGTTCAATGTGAAAGTGCTTTGTAATATTTCATAGTTTTACGACATGAAAAATATGAAAATATTAAAATATAAATAATTAATTTTTATATACTCATTAATGAAATAGACACAAACAGAAAATCAATAATGAAAAAAATGAAATAAACTATTTGTAAAGATTAATTGAAAACGAAAATATTAAATATAAAAGTCATTAAAGAAAATTAGAAGTCATTAATGAAAACCCATGTAAAATAAATTAATTTTGTAGTTCAAGTATTTAATATTAATTACGTTACTAGTAAATCTTATCTAATGCATCAGCAAAAATTTTAAATAAACTTCTGCATTTATTTGATTTTATACAATAATCATTCACTAATTAATAGCATGTATATTTGCTTAATGTGTAATTATGTAATAAAAAAGTTATAAATAATTCGTTTAAAATTATTGCTTTTATTGAATGACTCAGTTTAATGTGTAATTATAGAAACATTTCCTTTTTTTATGATTTACGTAATTTTAACTACAGTATAACTTTGAAATAATAATGTGATTAATTAAAATATAAAATATCTATAATTACAAAATAATATTATAATAAATTTAAAAGTATTTAATTCGTTTAGATTACTTAATATAAATGTTATTTTTATATTAAAAGTATATTTTGTTAAACACTCAATTTCTTTTAATTAATTTTAGCTAAATAGTGAATACTATTTATAAGAAATTCATTCTAGTATAAAAACATCGACAATCGAAAAATTTGCAAAATCCATAAAAATACGTGTTTTTTTGTAGATGAGAGGAAACTTTGCATAACTTCAAGCATTATTCAGAGATCAGCCTTCGTCTCCTGTTTCCTCTTTCACCATCTGGAGCATCTGAAGAACGTGTGCGTTTTCTTCGCGGTAGCAACACTTTCCATCTTTCTACCATCTTCTACCAATATAAACATATGTCTAGACACTAGAGGACTCCTTGAAAAGTCAATAGAATTTAGAAATGAGTGGATAAAATTTGATGAAAAAATTATCCGTTTTATTAATTATAATAATAGTTTTAATATGAATAAGTATAATATTAATATAGATTTTCAAAATTATGAAAAAATAATGATTAAATTTATATTAATTTGCTTCTTTTGGAAATTGTTAAACCTAACAAAAAATGATTGAATTAAAAGTCATATATTTTCTTTATTTAATAATTGTTGAAATGTAAATCTCGTTTAACTTTCTCAGTTTAATTTGCATTTTACTCTAAAATTTGATTTTTATGCAACAAATAATTAAAAAATAAATTTAAGAACATTAGATGGATTTTGAACACAGTTCATATTGATTTCTCGTTGCAAGTAATATTGATAGAACTAAAATCTAACAACAATTTTCAAAAATAAAGATTTTCGTAAGATTAAATATCACTAAACTCTAATTTATAGATTTTCCTACTTCTTACATGTTTGATGCAGAATTCAGTTTCAAATTTACTTTTTCTATATGCAAAACAAGAAATCTATTAATTAAATCAGAATATTTATGTTGTATTATAATAATGATTATATAATTATAATAATTAATTTTTAATAAAATGTGTTACGTTATTTTATTACAATATAGAAAATATAAATCTATTGATTTTTTTTATTCAAATCAATTTTTTCTTTCCAATCAGTAATTAAATTCTGATAATTAAAACGCAAATTAATTGCTATTTGGAAAATGCACCGGACAATTTAATATATTAAAAAAAAAATGTTTAATTGAATTTCGTGTACATTTATTCAATTTTTGATTAAATTGCTTTAGAATTTGTTCCTCATCTATTCGATTCCGCCATGTGGTGTGAATACTGAACATAAATCAGCTGGAATTTAGATAAGTAAGTAAGTGCACGTTATAATTTACACAGTACAGATAATGCCTTCTAATTGCGTTAATATTCAAATTTCGCAACTGGATACCTAATCAGTATGTAAGAATAGCAACGAATATTCTAAATAATTCATTTACATTTAATTAGGGCGAAACGCAAATAAGTAAATAAATAAATATAAATTTAATAATAAAAAAAAATGAGAGAAAATGTTGAGCAGTAAAATGCGTAACACTCGTTTGCATATTACTCATTATCAATGATTTATAGTGCACTTATTAAATTAAGCTACAGTATGTACGCTTTTAGCTATAATTGAATACATACATATTTTATACGGGCCTCAATTATTTATTTACTTCTGCTGTTAATTTTTCCCCGGGAATTTCAAACTTTAATACATAATTTATTGCGGTGATTCATTACGTACAACGCCCAAGAATTGCGGACAAAGTGGTTTAATATAATCTCTTATTCAGTTTACGTAAACTTAAATAATTTTATTTGTAAAATAGTAATTTTTTAATTTAGATAAATAAATTTTATAAATTTATTTAATTAATAAACAATTAGTTATTGAAAATATTTTTTATAAATAATTTTACAAATATTACAAAAACAATTAGAAAATCTATTAAAATTATAAATTTTACTCCAAAATATTCCAATTAAAAACAAAATTAGTGAAAAAAATAGATTTTTTTTAATCTAATAAATATTTTTTTAAAAATTATAATGAATGTAGTGGTTTTGTTAAATAGTAATTATTGAATGAAATAACAAGAAAATAGTATGAATGAACATTTTGGTTAATAATTTGCATCGTTAAAGGGAATTTGCGATTAATAACCGTGTCAGAATTAAAACTCTCAATTGAGTAAAGAAAAAGTTGTAGCTTCATTTCTACGAACTTTGAACAGAATGCAGGTTTATTTTAATTAAAACTAAATTGAATACAGATGCGGAAGGCCTCGGCTCGCAGAAATTAAATTGTAATTTATGCCAAGATCGAGACCACCGATTGCCGTCGATAAAAAAAAAAGGAGAAAGAAACAACAATTTGCAGAAAGAAAAAAGGAAATAGTTTCGCTTTGCGTATAACAATGCGAAAATGTGGAGGATCCTTTGTTGTTTCGATGATTTATTTTCTTTTATTCATGACAGCCCCGGCGTCGTGCGTTGCGTAACGAGATACGCGCGCGTTACGTAAAGACGGACGTGAAAAGCGGCGCGGCGTCATTTTTTCACGTCTAAATCGAACGCGTGCGATACATTATTCACATAAAAAAAATATACTGAAATTTTAACTAAAATCCACAAGAAATTCTGAATCAGAATAAGAGAAATTAGTACAAAACTGACAAATGAACTCAATAAAAATTATATAATAAACAGTGTAATTTTGGAATTGGATTTATTTTTAATATATTTATAGTCTGTTTCTGTAAAAAAAAAATGGATTTTTGTTCAAACACCGAGACGTTCTATTATGCAAATGTTTCATAAAAACGGAAATGTTTAAACAAAAAGAAAATAGTATAAATGAAATTAAATAATATTAATTCTATTTAAAATTTATTCTATACAATTTTTTTTATTTAAGTCGTATTTTAGCCAGGAAATTTAACTTACAAATTATGTAAAGATTTTAATCAAATTGCTTATAAAAAATTATGATTAACACGATAAAATTTAACAGAATTATATATTATTTGGGATTACGGACATAAATAAATAAAATAGAAATAAACTGAAAAAGATTTTTTTTTTCTTTGTATTAAAATAAATAATTTTGTGTACTAATTTTTTATAATTTACAAACCGTAAAGATTGTAATCAAATTGCTTATAAAAAAATATGATTTAAACGATAAAATTTAGAAGAATTTTATATTATTAATTGGGATTCCGGACTGTTTGAAACTGGACTAATTGTGAAAATAAATAAAATAGAAATAAACCGAAAAAGACAATTTTTTTGTATTAAAATAAATAATTTTATGTACTAATTTTTTATAAGATTCAAATATAATTTATGAAATTTTCAAATAGGACTTTAGTAAATCCGGACTGATCGAAGCTGAAGTATTGCTATGTTAGTTTATCAAATTATTTATTAAGAAGAAAAGAATATAAATTAATTAATTCTTAGTATACAAAATTATTATTTAAGAAATTTAGCTTAGAAATAATGTAAAAAATTTAATCAAATTGATTTACACCATAAAATTTATTATCATAATATATTATTATTTGGGTGCATATTGTATTCAATACTACAGCAATAAATAATTGTGTTTAATAATTTTTTAGAATTTATTTTGCTCGAATCAAATTTAATTTGTTGCAATTTTTAAACTGGACTTTAGTAAATCAGGACTGATCGAAGCTGAAGTTAGTTTATTAAGCAGAAAAGTATATAAATTAATTAAGAAAACAAAAAAAAAACTTTATTTTGTAAATTTCCACATTAGAAATAATTTATAACAATCAAAGGAAGGGTGAAATGTTTTTGAATTAATTCATTCCTATTTTATAATTTCGTTTCTGTAATCGATTGTAAATGTAATGTAGAAAAAAGAATACAGAAATTTAAACTAAATAAGACCAGAAATTCATAAAAAAATGTATATGAAAAGCAGAAAAATTAGTACAAAACTGGCAAATGGAAAAAAATGTAATAATTGGATTTGTTGAAATTTTTAAACTGGACTTTAGTGAATCGAAGCTGAAGTATTTCTGTTTTAGTTTATCAAATTATTTATTAGGTAGAAAATAATATTAAAAAAAGCTTTAATTTGTGAATTTCCACATTATAAACAGCAACAATAATTTATAACAGTCAAAGTAAATAGGCTCAACCTCCCCATGTTTTTTTATTTACTTCAGTTATATTTATTCGAAAACATAAACGTTCTGTTGTACAATAATTTAAAGGTATTTTCTTCAGAAAAACGGAAATGTTTAAACGAAAATAAAATAGTTTTTAGAAAATCAATTAAAAAAATTATTCGTTTACAAAATTATTATTTAAGAAATTTAGACGATTGTTTTTTATATTTAAAAAAAAATTGTGTGCAAATTTTTAATTCTGTTTAAACATATTTGAACACAAAATTATTATTTAAGTTGATTAGTCGAATTTTAGCCAAGAAAATTAGCTCAGAAATGATGTAAAGATTGTAATTAAATTAAATTGTAAATAAATATTTTTTTAAAATTTATTTTGGTATATTCAAATTTAGTTGATTGAACATTTTAAATTGTTCCTAATTATTTATAAAATTTACTCAATATTCTAGTAGATAAGATTATAAAATTAATTAAGACAATAAAATTTGTTTATTTGTGAATTTTCACATTAGAAACAGCGACAATAATTTATAACAGTCAAAGTAAGGGTGAAATTTGCTCCCCATGTTTTTGATTTACTTCATTTCTATTTTGTAATTTCGTTTCTGTGTTCGGCTGTAAATGCGATGCGAATGTGAAATGGGCATGCAAGGAAATGATATATTTATTGTTGGGCCGAGATAATCTGACGTGTTGGCCGATGCCGGTGCGGCGCAATGTCACTCATAAAAGAGTGAAATACGTCAGTTCGGTGTTCGTTATTAATGTATTTTCGTGAACAAAATAAAAAACAATGCGGGTTTTTCTTTTTCACTTTTACCCCTTTTTCCGTGCGTTTGTGTGTGTTGGGGGTTGGCGGTTTTTACGTGGGGGCGGGATTTTCGGAGGGGCCCGTTCGTACGTACGCAAAGGGCGTTTGCTCCGCTTTGCCAACTTACATCCACCCCTCGCTCCTTCGCGCCGGAAGTACGCACGACGGCCTGTGACGCCGGTATGTGAAATGAAGGGACGCCATTAGAATTTTAAAAACACGCAGCATATTTGTATGTATTTTATATAGCTGCAGAATACACGCCCTCCTTCACTACATTATATACAAGATGCAAGTAAACACAGAATTATACGACTTGCTACCATTTTCATGTGTATGTATAAAATTAATAGACCCTTTAATATTTATATTCCATCCAGTCGCACACTACACGACGCGATCATCATTTATTCATCAACACTATACGTATGAATATATGTGTATGAGTGGATGCGAAAGCACAGGCATGAATATAATTAACACGTTATATTGTAACCCTACAAATTATATGTCCGTCCATTACCTGCCTTGTTCAAAATTCTATCCGTAGCCGCTAATTCACCAAATTTTACCCCTCATATAATTTCATAATTGACCACACAAAAAAATCATCTCTACATTTCCAGTGCTGAACAATTTTACTATTTTTTTTATACTTAAAATGTATATTTTTTCATTTATATTTTTCATAGACAGAAAAGGTTCTAAATCTAAACACAAGGTGGCGTTACAGCTCTTGTCATTACGTAACAACAATCAAGTCTTAATTTCTTAATTCACCAAAGTATCAAAGTAAATTATTTCTATTTTATTTTGTAAAACATATTTTATTGTACAAAACTTCAGTTTTTAAATAATTCTATATTAGTATTATTTTACAATATAGACAATAAATATAAAATACGATTAAGAAAATGTTTTTCGTTAGTCTTTAAATTCGAAGAAATGGCATGAAAGAAAATATATTTATACTAAATATTGAATTAATCTCAGATATAAATTTATATAAGTTAAGTCTACTTATTATTTAGATAGTTTTAAGTTTCTAAATTTTCATACAAAATTTTCACACAAATTGAATAATTATGTAACAGTATAATAACCAGAATACGTTTCTTCATGAAGGAAATGAAAAGTTTTTTTCAAATTTGCGTACAGTTTAAAATATGCGTTTAAAAATTATAATCAATTAAAATCAATGTTTTCAGACATTTTAAACTTTAGTAACTAATTTTTTTTGGCATTTTTTTTTTCAATTTTGTCTTCATATTCTGCATTTAATAAATTTAAAACATCTTTAATGATTTTTTTAGTAATTTCATTAATTTCTTGGATATTGGAGCAACATTTAAGAATTATTAATATTTTCTAACAGATGCGCAATTCATTATTAGAGGCAACATTAACCGAGGTATTACTGTATATTATATTTAAATTAAATTGCAGTAAAAAATAACATGAAAAATTTGATTGAAGAAAATTTTAATTTTTACAAATAAAATTATTGCTTTTCTATATTTAATAATAAAATGAAAATAACAACTTCTATTGCACCATAAAAATTACATAAATATTTATTTAAAAAAATATTTGAATTAAATTAGGCGTACTAAATATGTTAATTAATATTAAGAACATTTAGATATTTTATAAAAATAATTGCGCAAAATATAATACTTACATTTATTATTATATATTATTATTTATTGAATCATTATTAATCTTTATCTATTTTATACATCGCATTGCGTTTCTCGGAAGAGAGACTTCAGCAAAGTTGCACAATGATGCAACCGTGATGTTATCTCATTAATAAACTGCTATAATTATTATTACAAATGCAACGATTTACATGAAATATATGCAAGTGTCGTGGGCGTCGGTAATTGCTAGATTGAACTCCATGAAATTCCCGTATTGGATTTTTAACATCCAACAACCGGTCGAATTAATTGGATAATTGAAAGTGTTAAATATGGATCAAAGAACGAGAAATAAGGAAAGAATTTAGTTTGAGACAAGATCGAATGCGTTTCGCAGGATTAATAAGCGAGTAAATAAATGTAATTAAATGGGAAAGCTACAGTAATAAATACATATGGATGTTAATGTGTTTGAGAGAGAATAAATAAATAATTCAAACAGTATGAAAAGCGTTTAACGGCTCCATTAATATTGGTGGCAAATAACATTCTCCACTGAGAGCGATAAATTCACGCGAGTCCAGGAAAAATCCACTTCTGACACTTCTTATTTACTGTCTCCAAGGATTATTTTATATGCTCCAATTTATATGTACGTTAGTTACATCCATCCAGCACATACAAACATCTCGGAAAGGATGGAGATGATGGATACGTATTTATTCCTTCCTTCCGTCCAACAGAATGTACCATTTAAATCCGACCAGTGTTTGGATAAAACTCTGATTTATCGTCGACACATAACATTACTGTCGCGTGAAATGATTAAATAAGAAAAAACGAAGCGTTTTCCATGGGAGCAGCCCGAGATTAATTAGCTTTTCGATAATTAGCATTCATTTTATACGCATCCTCTCTTTTTGTTTTCTTTCTCCTTAATGTGGCTCGACAAAATATGCAGATTTAATTGGAAACACACACACACACACACAGACATATACACTCTCACTCGTAATGCCCCTCTAGTTTATGAAATTGATCTATTATGCAAGTGTGTATGAAAGTAAGTGAGAAACAGAGACAGAGAGAGAGAAGCTTGGATCATTAAAATTTATAGACTGTACTTTGCGATAATTCGCCTCTTCTTTATTCAAGTAATCGCCATTGTGATTTCTAATTGCGCTGGAATTTCATACCGAATGAGTTTCAATTTCAATCTGGCAAATGAATGGGTTCAAAAGGCGAATCTTCATTGCATTCCCTTTCAAATACACTTATTATAATCACTAAATTTTTATTATATCTTTACATTAGATTATAATTAAATTAATTAGTTTGCAGCTATAAAATTCATTATACAATACTATTGATTTATTTTTTATTATTGTAATTATATTAATAATAATATTTAATTAAATATTAATTTGTAAACTAAATCATTTCAATAGAAAATATTTTTTTTTCTAGAAGTTAATTTTTTCCAACACAAAATTTAATTTTTTTAAATCTCAATAATTTAAATACTTATTTATGGAATTTTCTTTAAAATTTCAACTTTAGAAGACATATTTTTTTAAATTCAGAATTAGTGGAATTTAAGAAGCTCTTTTGTATTAAAAAAAATTATCTCAAAACTGTAATCAATATGTTAATATTAATTATAACTGGAGAAAAAATTATTACATTACATTTTTGCTAATTTACAATAATACGTTAAGTTTGATCAAAAATTAATATTTTTTTGTAAAAATCAAAATTTTTTGGTTTCATTAAATAATGGCTAGTAAAAATGTGTTTTAGTATGATTAATATTTACTTTAAGTTCAAATCTAAATATAATATACAAGACATTTATATGAAAAATTATGTAAAAAATTTGAATTTGTTTGATGGAAATATTTTTTATATAATTTGTTATAATAAATATTGCTATTATTAACTTAATTAATAAAGTATTTAGTTGGATAGAAATACAAGAAATTCATATGAAAAATTATGTAAGGAAATATTTAAAATAAAACTATTTGAATTAATTTGATGAAAGTATTTTTTTTATAAAATTACAAGATTATGTAATTATATAATTGTTACTATAAATATTGCTATTATTATCTTTATTAATAAAGTATTTAGTTGTATGCAAATGCAAGAAATTCAAATAAAAAAATTACGTAAGGAAATATTTAAAATAGAACTATTTGAATTAATTTGATGGAATAATTTTTTTTTATAATATTACAAGATTATGTAATTATATAATTGCTACTATAAATATTGCTATTATTATCTTTATTAATAAAGTATTTAGCTGGATAGAAATACAAGAAACTCATATGAAAAATTATGTAAGGAAATATTTTAAATAAAACTATTTGAATTAATTTGATGGAAGTATTTTTTTTTATAATATTACAAGATTACAATATTATTGTTACTATAAATATTTCTATTATTATTTTTAATAATAAAGAATTGTGTTGGATATAAATGCAAGAAACTCATATGAAAAATTATGTAAAGAAATATTTAAAATAGAACTATTTGAATTATTTTGATGAAAGTATTTTTTTTATAAAATTACAAGATTATGTAATTATATAATTGTTACTATAAATATTGCTATTATTATCTTTATTACTAAAGTATTTAGTTGTATAAAAATACAACAAATTCATATGAAAAATTATGTAAAAATTATATCAGATTATGTAATAAATTTGTTCAATAAATTTTAGTTATTTTGAAAAAAAACTTAAATATTAGCTTGAAATAAAAATAATATTTTTTTAATAAATATCTAAATCTTTTGATTTCGTAAATAATGGCAAAGAAAAATGTGTTTTAATGGGATTAATATTATATGTGCTTTGCTTTAAGATTAAATCTGATTTGAGTTTTAGTTTTCAAGTAAAGGCAATGCATTTTCGAGATAGAAAATCTGCAGTCTATTATTGTTTTAATCATGACACCACATCCATCTTCGAGCGAAAGTTATGAATATGTATTTTCCTTGTTCATGATTAATCATAAGCCTTCATTTGATACAGCGAGAACATTACATGAATTAACATGCTGAAAATATGAGAAGAAAATATAATAATTTCATTATTTTAACATATTTTATAGAAAAATTTACAGCAATACCACGTATTGTTCATGTAATAAATAGATTCAGCCAATATCTCGTTAATAACTATTTTTTTTAAGCTCAATGAAAATTGTTATTTTTTAAGTAAATTTAAGTAAATGTTATGAAATTTCAATATATAATGTTTGTATATTGTTGCTTTTTTTTGTTCTATAAAATAAACTGTCAGATTACGAGATTTTTAGTTAACTGTGTCAGAGATCTGTAATCTTTTACAGATAAAAGTAGTTATGTAATGTATTAAGTTAATAAAGGTAAAATATATTATAATACAGGTTAATTAACATTAATTTAATGGTAAGTTTAACTATCACTTAAATAAAAGAAAACGTGGTTGCAAAATGACAGCTGTCATCTTATGTCAAAACGTCAAAAAAAAAAACAATTGAGTCGCGGTACAAATATGTTGAGTTGCGCAGTAAAAAGGTTGGATAATTTCAGTTTAATTATATTCAACTTAATTAAGAAAGCGGAAAGTGGTGAAAACTTAAGGGTTTCAATATGAACATTTATTATTTGGTAATATAGTTATATCTTAGTTTCATTAACATAAATTCTTAAAGTAGGTTAGTTTTACTATTAGATTAATTAACAAGGAGAAAAAGTGGTGAAAAATTAAATATAAAAATTTATAAAATGATTACGATAAGGAAATAATGAATTGCTTTTTAGGGGTGGTGGTCGAAAGTTGTGGATCATTATGTGTGTTAAACCTAAATTTTAATCATACTTTAAATATTGCGATGGTATTCTTAAAGGCCCATACTCCGCCATAAATCCATTCCGTGGACGTGTATGGTGTGCGTTCGTATCATGGTCATTTAGATGGGTATCTGGCTCGGAAAGTGCTTGGAAATGGGTATAAAGTATGACGATTTATTAGTTTTACCATAATTTTAATTCTGCTTTATTTCATTTTGTTTTCACGTATTTATATGTATATAATTGTGTGGATTATAATTTCGTTCATGCTACGTAGTCGGAGTGTTTTGTAGGTTGCAGTAGGTAGGTATGACCACGTAAAGAATCCTAAACCCCCCTCGGCGCTTCGGACTCCAGCCGTTTAATGGCGCATTAATTCACAATAAAAACAATACATTTCGTTGCTCTCCGTGGAAATAAGGGGAAAAAAAACGTCGACGACTGCAGAAGAAGGAAAGCCAGCAGTAACAATAAAAGCTCGAAATTATTGCCTTCATTAATTTTAATTATTCGAATAAAAGAAACTTATTATTCCCGGACGAAGCGGCGCGAGGATCGTGAACCAAATAAAGGTAAAGGTACTCAAACGAAACAAAACAAACAATCATCAACAATCAACAACAACAACAACAAAGAAGAGAAGTACAAAAAATAAAATAAAGATAAACGTGCGTGTCAATAAAATAAGGAAGAAGGTTGTTTGTCAGATGCTACAAAGTATTTTTTGGTAATGTGGCGTGTTTCCTTAATATTTTTAACATGGCAATTATTTCCTTATTAAACAATTATGTCTCCCTATTCTCCTTTTCCTGTACAACTATGTTATTTTCCTGTATATGTTAATGACGATTGTTAAAGTGTTCGTTAATTAGTCGACCTTAATATTTTCATTTGAAAATTGTAAATACACACAGGAATTACGAGAACGAGTGTTTAATTAAGCGCAAATTATAAACAATTAGACGCAAATCTGAACTGGAAATGGCATGAATCACATACAATGTTGAAGGCTTCAGGAATTCTATTACGCAATTATTGCTTCCATTCATTAATCACAAACTGCATTATTAATGTACGAGTTTAGTTGAATTCTGCATTTTTAAATTTTAATTCATCATCTAATTAAATAAAAACTGTAATTATTTGATTAAAATCAACAAAAATAATGTAGGAAATTATAATAGTTTATTTGGCAAATATTAATTTTGTTGCATTTTCAACTTATCCATACATCAAATCTACTTATAGAAAAGCAGACTGTAAATCTTTGGCTGTTGTTATTTTTTTCCATTATTTTCACGAAATTTATTGTTTTTGGACTGAAAATATAAATCAGATTTTAACAAGGTACTGAAATTAATGTTAAAAATGTACGGAATAAAGAGAAAATTTCATAAAGAAAAAAACGTGCAGTACGCAAATTATTTGGAAAGTTGTAAAGTCAACTTTTAGCAACAAAATGTAACTAATTATATTTAATTTAAAAAAATACAGATATAAAACAATTTTGATAATAAATTATGATTTCATTTTAACAAATTGTATTTTTTATTTTACTTTTGTGATATAATTTTTAAAATAAATATTTGTATTATTTTATTTTTTAATAAATTATTTAATAGCGAAAAAATACAAAATATTTAATTTTAACTTCACATAACAAAAAATGGTCTGTTTATCAGAAAATAACAGCAAAACTGCAATTTTGTGTATGCTTTAATGTATTATTAAATTATTAGATCATGTAATTCTATTATTGTTATTGTAATTACTGTTATTATTGTATTTGTTGCATAAAAGTACAGAAATTCATATGATTAATTATTAAAAAATATTTTAAATAAAATTATTTGATGTAAGAGATTTTTTATAAAATCATAAGATTATGTAATTATATCATTGTTACAATGATTATTGCTATTATTATATTTATAAATAAAGTATTTAGTTGGATGAAAATACAAAAAATTTAAGTAAAAAAATATTTAAAATAGAATTATTTGCATGAATTTGATGGAACTATTGTTACACATTTCTATTATTTTATTTATTAGATAAAACTACAGAAATTTATATTTATAGTATTTTTGTTATTATTATGTTCGGTAAAAATACATAATGCTTTATAAAATTATTTGTTCTATTTCTTTGGTTTTTGGTAAAGAAAGAGAATTTGTTGTACGAATTCGTAGAAAGTGTTTTTTTATTGAATTTTCATTGAATGAAATAATAATAAATAATCTTGATTTCCATTTATTCTTCGAAACATTTGCAATTAGTTTATGTTCGTTTTCCTTTCGAAATGGAACCGTGGTCTACGATGTGCGATAAAACAACAAATGTTCAGTTCGAAATCGCGACTCGCCTGCAACATAATAACAATAATAATAAGCAGGATCAAGATCTGGAGTATCGGACACGGAATTATATAAAATTCCAATGAATAATTGCCTTCGTTCTCCGGCAAAATATGTGTGTCATTATGCATGGGGAATAGTTTAACTGTGAATAATATAATTGAATGTGCGCCTGTTTCGGAGGGGAGCAACAATGAAAAATTTGTAATTCAAATCAGAGAATTATACAATTACAGCGGATTTAAATTGACCAAAAAATAATCATCGGAGAAAGAATTGTTGGTGATGGCAATGGCCACGAATGGACGTGGATGAAAGGGGGTTTTTGCAGTCGAGAGACCTGGTTTGTAATTCCTCTCTCTAATGACACGGTATATCATGTCACACGCAAACCCGACGGATATTTTTATTAAAGAATTATTATAAAACCGTGGCGACCAATTTGGACTCACGTGATATCGATCGGAATTTCATCCACTTTTCTGCTCGAACCCGCAATAAACACATTTATTAACGATACGACAAATTGAAAGTCCTCAATGGACGTGCGAACATCCTTGTCATCCATTCAATCATTTTATATTTATAATTTCCATTAATTTATTAACACAAAATTATTAAGAGAAACTTCGTATTCAGAGCTAAAATACAAAAGCTAGAATGTGAGTATATTAAAAAAAAAATTCTAAACACAATTATTAATAATTTTATGGTTGTTGCAATAAATATTTTATTTATTATTTAATTAAAATTTATTTATTTTTTTACATACAAAATAATCACACAAAAAAGCAAAAAAAAAGAAATGAGTATTGAGAAAGAAAAAAACTCATAAAATTGTATTCTTATTAAAATTGAGTGCATTTTATCCACGGCTTGTTAATCCTCGATGTACGCCGCATTAAACCGTAATTGAGATGTCTTACATGTTTATATACAATATATATATATATAGAGAGAGTGAGATTAAAAATGATTGTGAGTCAATTATAATTCGATCACAATTTTAAATCCGCAGATGTTCGATTTCTTATTAAATTAATACGTTTTTAAACAAAACTGAAAGTGACTTTACCACAGTTTCGATTTAATTGAATTTCATCAAATAACATATTTATTCCGAATCGAACGGATGACCAACTTCTTGATATTTGACAGCTTATAAAAGATAAAAAGTAATGTATGTCTTATATTATTATTGTTTTATATTTTGATCTTATAACCGGTTTTATTTACTTAATTTAAAAAATATTTTATACACAAATTTTATGGACAAATAATTATAAACATCATTAAAACTAGACAATCTTTACCTTTCAAATACAATCATTCATCAATTATCAAAATTTCTGCGATAAAACAAAACTACATTTTCAAAGTTAAAAATATTATGTGAAAGCTTTATTCGAAGAAAAATTTTTAACTAAATAAACTTATTTTTTCAGTTAGTTAACTAAATCAAGATCAATTTCACCAAAATAAATTAAAATGTTTAGAAAATCATTTAATCATTTTTGGTTGTTACAATTTTTTCTGCAAAAACTGCTCTAATTTCGTCTTCATTTTTATTAACCCATAAGTATTACATAAACATTACAAGTTTTTTAAATGAGTTTTTTTATCGTTGATTTCCTTCAGCTTTTATTATTTTTGAATTACTTAATTCTGAAAAAGATATTTGTTTTTAATCCGAAAAAGTTAGTATTCAGCATTTTTTTCAGGGTGTAAAGAAGAGTAGAATATGACTCTAATCTTTACCAAAATCAGTAATATTTAAGATCTTTTCAATTCGATTCATCAATATTTATTAACGAAATTAATTCCAAATTATCGATTAAACTATTGTCTGCAAATATATAATTTTATTTTTTTTACAAATTTAAAAATTGAAAATTTTGATAATAATTAAATTTAAAGTAAAAAAAATCCTGTTGTAATTTATGAAGAATTTAATGTTTGAATGATACGAATTTTTCCATTTACATTTTTTTCTCTCTAAGAAACTGGCTATCAAGGCTAGAACTGTAAGCCATTCGTTTAATTTATACATTTTTATATTGCTGTTGCAAAATTGAGTAATTATTGATATGCGTAGGTTCGAGCAAACTAAATGTAAATTACGTGATTTATTCATTATTATTATTATTACCCCCATAGGGAATTGCGGTCATTTTCCGTGTAGACTTTTTGCACCTTTGGGCCAGCCGTGTCCACAGGTTTCAAGCGAAGGTGAAACCGATACAATTCACTTTCAGAAAAGGGCATTTTACATAACTCAATAAAATCATAAATTATCTAAACTGTTGCGAAACCTCATTAAAGCCCGACAATTAATTTCATAGTTTTACAAGAAAATTGAGGACGTAAAAATAGTAGTTGTAACGAACGCGATTTAATGAATTGTTTAATTATCCATTAAATTATCGAAATCCTAATGAATTTTAATTGAATATTAAAATAAACTCCGATTCGAATCGATTTAAAATTAATTAAAAAAAAAATCGTCGTCGGACTTCTGGAACATTCTGGTTATCGTTGATTAGCGGAGAGATTGGATCTTCGGAGATGCGTGAATATTAATTGAAATAAATTTTTGTAAATAAGCCTTCTCCTGCTGTAATGCCACATTATTAACGGTTATTAGAGGCTCTCTCTTTTACCTCGATAACCATCGATATTTACACAACCTCAGTCTGTGACTCCTACCGAGAAACCAAACCCTTCTTTCTTCCTCCTTACCGTTTGTAAGATTACCGACTGTTAAGATAACGAGTTTCCTCTGTTTCACCTTAAAATTACATAGGTTTCGATAATTACTGTTATTTTCTGCTTGTCCAGATTTAAATGGAAAAAAGGCGAGGATGAGGCGAATATTATCCCGCTGCATGTGCGGTGCACGGTTTTAAGAAAGGCCGTTTAAGAAAATTAAACCGTGTGGTATTAATTGGAAAACGAGTGATAAAAAATCTATTTCCTTAACGGCATCGGTAATAATAGTCATTTTAATCTACAATTCATATATAAATAAGGTAGCAGTATTTTTTTTTGTAAACATTAAATTTGCAATTATTTTTTATTATACAATTAATTAATGAAAAGTAATTTTCCTCTCAGAAATATATTAAGCTTTTAAATTTATATTTATTTTGGTTTTATTATACGAAAATCATAGATTTTATTACGTAAAACCCTGTAAATCAAAAAACAAAATAAAAATTATAACTTGAAAAATATAAAAATTGCAGTCAATTCATAAAATTCAATAAATATATAAAGGTAAATCGAAAACGTGAATTTTGTTACAGAAAAAAATCGTGTAAATAATAAAACCTGTATTTTAGGGAATAATTGTACTCTCAGAGTTAAATATGAATAATAATATTAATTTTATTAAATTTACTTTTCTGTTGAAATTATTATAATGTATTTCATTTTTTAAGATATTTTAAATATTGATAAATAATTATATTTAAGAACCTAAAATATTTGAATATTTCTTTTTAGAATCAAAGAAAAATTGAAATTTATTCATACAAAATAGACTGTATTATTTCAATTGACCTTAACAATTTGATAAAAAATTATTTTTTTCATTTTATTAGTTCATACAGACTATAAGAAACTTAAGGTTTTCATGTCCTAATTTTAATAAAATAAATCTTAAACTAATTATAATATTAATTACAAATTTTCTTCAAAATTCCAATTATTTATATTGGGGTTACACATTAGACAAAAAATAGTCTTACATAATATTTACTTAATCTTTTTTATTAGTTTATGTGGACTAAAAGAATCTAAAGGTTTTCAAGTCATAATTTTAATAAAATATCTTAAACTAATTATAATATTAATTACAAATTTTTGATCAAAATTCCAATTATTTACTTAAA
Source organism: Nicrophorus investigator (assembly GCA_963457615.1). Taxonomy (NCBI): domain Eukaryota; kingdom Metazoa; phylum Arthropoda; class Insecta; order Coleoptera; family Silphidae; genus Nicrophorus; species Nicrophorus investigator. The sequence goes on from OY735142.1 coordinate 28,901,533, forward strand.
CATTTTTATTAGTTCATGTGGACTGAAAGAAAATTGAGGTAAAATAAAATATCTTAAAGTATTTACAAATTTTTATCAAAATTCAGAGAAATAGGAATAGGGCAAATTTTGAAAGTGATTTGAAAATGAGAAAATGCAATCTGTTAAAAATGTTAGCAACTTTTTGACTGATTTCTTATGTAAAATATTACAATATTTTAACGTCCTCATTTCTCCAAAATACTGTTATTACTGTTCATTTTCAATAAAAATACTAGAAAAGTCTTAATGTTTATATTAAAGTTTATTACTTACATAAATAATATTTCATAATACAAAGAATAACAAACCTTAACATTACGCAAAATACAAAGACATTGCGTATTTATTGTTGAAAGGAAATGTGTTAAATTATACACGTATTTAGCAATTAAATTAACATTCTTTATATTTTTTTGTAAAATTTAAATGAATTATTATTTTATAAAGCGTAAATCATTGTCACTGAACAAACAATTGATATGATTTATGGCTTGTTTTGATGCGAAGCGAATGTTTATAATATGCGTACCGCCATTTGGAAATAATTAATTATCTCTATTAATTTGCAGTTGGAAAATTACAGGTAATAAAAACGCTCGTGAAAATATGTGATGTTAAGGTGAAATAAATAATGTCCTTTCCGCATTTAAATGTTTCGTGCATTTTAATGCCCGCTTATCGTAATTTAATAGTTGGTTAAAAAAAAATAAATAAATAGAAACGAAAACTGAGGTGTAAGTTACAAAATTATGACGTTAAAAGAAAAGGCGGTTGATGAGATAACGTTAACGTAGGATAAGAAGTATAGAGAAAATAAAAAATATTATAAAATGAAATGAATGGTATCCGTCACATGGCTTAAGGGACCCTTCGAGCCATAACTCTGAGCTCTCCTTGTTTTTTTTTTTTTTTTTGTAGGGGTGAAGCATGTTCGGTTTGTTGTAACTACAAGCATATTTTTTTTTCCAGGGCATTTAGAGAGCGCGTTTCAAGTGCGTTCGAGCATTTGCATAATACGAGTTATGTTTGTTCGTAATAAAAGCAACGCCGGCGGGGGAGTCCCCCGTTCATCTGCCCAGCAATGTGCACTTCCTTATAGAGAGTGGTCACCTCGCGTTCAATTAACATTTCGCTTCCACCTGTCCCATTACAAAGTCAATGTGTCAGCGAGAAGGATCACCTGCTAAGAGAACTAAGCAACCAACTTTAATGAGACTCCCACTATATAACTTACACTTCAATTAGTTCTTTCTTATACGTCCATTATAATTTCAAATCGTCCTACTCCTTTACTATATTTATTGCCCAATTATTAACCATTCCTATTCCGAAACATACGACCAATAATACCACGATGGGAACAGTACAAAAAAAAGTGGAAGAAAAAATAACAAAAAAATCACCTCGAAGCCAGCCGCAACATTTTAATTATCAATTATACAACAAACACAAGTTTTTTTTTGTGTATACTCAAAGAACTACTCGAGTTTAAACTTTAATTGTCGTGAGTCTGAAACGTTTCCATTTCACTTATTTTTATAGCAGCAGACATATAAATTCCGTGAATGCCGGATAAAAGGATTGTAGAAATCAATTTAGATTTCGGTGTTAATTAAAAATATCCGGTTTTTTTCTTCAATTAATATAAAAGGGTTGAAATGTTATCTATTTTCTAAATCAAATTTGAAATTCATGAATTTTAACTAATTGAAATGTCGGAAAATAATTAAATGCTCTATCATCTTCAGTATAATTGAAATAAATTCAGATTATTCATTTTATTGCAAAATATAATAGATTTTGATCAAAATAATGTTATACTTCATATTGTTAGTTAATATACAAATATATGCAAATATTCAGTTTGATGGAAATATAACACTTCTTCTGACTTGGAGATTTTCTTAATTTTTTGGCAATAAACCAAGAGTTTATGTGAAGTATTTTCGGGCGGGATGCAATAAATTAGATCCAATTTATTCTAAATAAATCATGATTATGAAAAAACGTAATTACTTTACTAGCATACAATTATAATTATAAAAAGGCATTTGTTAATTTTGTTAATTTATTTTAAATTTTAATTTTACATAAGAAATAAAAATATTAAAAAAATAAAATTACAATATATAAAGAAAGTGTATAATTCATTTAGTAAGTGGAGAATTTTTGATTTTATCATTTGGACCCGAAATATTATTAATTATGGAATGTTTGCGATTCAAATAATAAGGATTTTTGGTTACGGGTCTGGCGGAATTCTGATTCCTAAAAGAATATTTATCAAACACTTTGGGTCTGCTTTTCAAAGATTTTTCATGTATCTTCCGGCTTCTTGAAGGCACTGCTTCGAAAGATGGGCGATTAGTTGTAGACAATCCTGGTGTATTTGTCCTCTTGTACTTCACCTGAATTGCCCTACCTCTCAGCAAATAACCATCCATTTTCATAGCGTCTTCCATCGATGATGGTAAATCGAATTGAATGTATGCGAAACCCTTAGGTTTTCCCGTAAATTTATTCAAAGGAATAGAAACGCGTTCGATTTTACCACACTTTGAGAATATTTTTTCTAATAATTCTGTGCTCGTTCCATAATCCACGTTTCCAACAAACACACTTCTACTATCTGCTTCAACCTTCTTTTCAGTATTTTCATCAGTTAAAACTGCGTTTTTCGTCAGATGCTTGTCTTTCTTAATTTGGAGTTTCTTCTGGTTTTCACAACTTTTGTTTTTATCAGCTACGGTCTTCTCACCATTTAAAACCTTACTTTTCATCAGATATCTTTCATTCAATATACGCTGTTTTTTTATTATTTCTTTAGTCAACTTTAAGATGGTCAAGGAATTTTTTTCATATTCAACGATCTTCTCTACACTTGAAACCTTACTTTTGATGAGATGTTTCTCATTCTTCATCAGATATTTTTTGAATACACTTTTTCTATCAGATTTCACTTTATCACAAATATGTCCACTTTTCACCTGGTGTTCACTATTCTTCACCAGGCGTTTCTTCCTGGTTTCTAAAGTCAACTTGAAAATATTTGTGCCACTAGCATTATCTTTAAAAACAATTTTATTATTGTCCTTAATCTCTTTTTCGACCTTATTATCACTGTGTTCTGTTGAAAATATATCTTTCAACAGTTGCTTACCGTCCTTCACCAGGACTTCCTTCAAATCCCCAATGATCATCTTCTTAAAGTTGGTCGTCATTTCCTCGAGCCCAAAATCCACACTATTATCAATATAACTCTCCAAAACTATAATTTTGTTGTCGGATTTACAGGATACTTCAATTTCAGACATCGTGTTTAATATAATTGCAAAGTTTGTCACTTGAATGAAGTAATGTTAACGCACTGAAGACAAATCAAGAACTGATACTTTCTTCAACTTTCAGCAAATATTTATACTGATTTAGTGGTATTAAGGGTCATAAATACCCTACTTTCAATAAAGTACCAGGTACTATTTTTCTCAGTACCGCAATAAAATTTGTAAAAATTTTCTTTTATATATTTCAATCATAAACAAAAATAATCCGAAAATAGTCATTAAAAAGTAATTATAAATACTAGAACTCAAAACTACCTGCATTCATAGTAAATTCCACCCTTACTAAAAAAAATCAAGATATATACATTTTCGGAGAAATCCGAAATTATTATAAATAATATATTTTTTTTATTAAAATTTATTTACAAACGGAAACTGAAAATTTATGAATAAATATAGTTTTATTTCAATGATTTTTCATCTTGTAATTATTATTATTCCATACAAATAAAATGTTTGATTAAAATAAAAGTTAAAATTCCTTGTAGATTAATAACCTACATATGTCGTGAGGATAATTAATGTCCTTATAGGAATGCAAACAAATTGGTAAATATTTCTAATTACATTTATCTCTATCAGCAGATTGCGGATATTTATGTCTAACAATTGCATATATTAAAACGTTGACAGTAATCGATGCAGTTTTAGAGCACGTTTCCCAATAATGTAGCCAGACGCTATAGAATTCCATTAAAAACTAGCGAAAAATCTCTGGAATGTGTCAATTTCTCATATTATAACATATTGAATAACTTGCTTTGGTAAGAATGTCTTTGTGGGATATTAGAAATTTATTAATGTTATGTTTTATTATGTAATACAGTTTAATAGATTTTGCATAAAAATAAATTACAACAAAAATATTTTTCTGTAGAATTTTTGTGCAAGGATTAATAATTTATTTATTTATGAATGTGAGTGTAATTAATAAAACAGTAAAAAAAAAAGTAATAGTTATATAATTACAATTGCGCAAATTGTTGCATAAATGAGTTTAGCATTATGAATTTTGATTCACGATTTGCGTATATGATTGAATCAATAATACCTCTAAATGCATTCGCGTGGTTTACAGCGAAATCATTTCGTCGATTTAGAAAGGAATTTCCATTGAAAAGGTTGAAATGATTATTTATATTATTATAACATTTAAAATAACCGTTGACCATTATTTACCACTTTATGACTTCATTTGTAATGAATACTGTTTATACGAAAAAGGTACTCGAATCGTTACCGATTCAATTACTTCATCCGCTCGTGGGAAAGTTCAGAGGTCAAAGATTCCGTAATGATCTTATAAAATTTTATTATCATTTCACATTAAAACATTTAATTGTTTAACTTTAACTTTATATTCATACATAAATATTTAGTTTTTAATTTAGTTTTCCTGATACTCTAATAAAGCAGATCTCATATAACACTGTTTTTATGTAATACAACTTAATTAGTTTCAGAACTATTTGGAGAAAAAATTTGAAATATAAAGTTTAGACAATGAAAAATTGTTGCATTGGTAGACGAAAATGTGGATTAATAATGGGTTGAAAATTTTAATGCGAAAAGAGGAATTTAATAATAAAATTTTGCATAACAAAAATCATCTGTAAATTGAAGAATAAATTATACTTTTAAAATTTGAAGTTTGTTAATTTTTTTTTTCCAAAAATTGCCTTATAAATTTAAAGTACTGTATGAAATTTTTACATTTTTTTTTTAAATTCCAAGAATAATTTGAAATGCAATACATTTTAGTTTTTATAAATGTTATTAAACAATTATTCGGAAATGCAGTTAAAATCTGATTTGTACAAATTATGAGTTTCTTATATAATATTAAATAAATATTTTTCGGATCATAAAAATCATCTGAAAATTGAAAAATATTTATTTGCTTGTAAAATTTTTCTTTTTCCAAGAAACGCCTCATAAATTTGAAGTACGTTTTATTGTCATTTTTATTGTTCGAAAAATTTTACTACTATGAAATCTATATATTATTTTATTATTTCCAAGAATAATTTAAATATGCAATACATTTTAGTGTTGAGAAATTTTAATATACAATTTTTCTAAAATGTGGTTTTAATCAGATTTATACAAATTATAAGTTTCTTATATAAATTAAATAAATATGTTTCGCATAATAAAAATCATCAGAATATTTAATAAAAAATGATACTTATACATATATTACCGCAGTAATAAATATAATTTAAAATTTGATTAATTTTCTATTTCCAAAAATTGTCTCATAAATTTAAAGAGATATTTATTGTTCTAAAAAATGTACTATTATATAAAATGTTTTATTATTTCCAAGAATATTTTGATACAATTTTTGGAAAAAGCAGTTTGAATTTTATTTGTAGAATTTATTAGTTTATTAAATAAATATTTTTGGGATCATGAAAATCATCTGAAAATTGAAGAAAAAATGATACTTGTTAATTTGAATTACGTTTTTTTATCAAGAGAGTTTTTTTTTATTATTTCCAAGAATATTTTGAATTTGAAATTTTAGTTTTTATAAATTTTATTACACAATTTTTGGAAAATTAAGAGCGGTTACCATATTAGCAATTGCGCGTATTATACTATAAATTAATTTTAGCTGACTATTGTAAAAGGAAGATTTCAGCGGTTATCAAAATTCATTTAAATTGATTATTAAAATATATATTGGACAAAAATGGAAATTAAAAACTGTAATAAAATTGTTTGAGATTAGAATTAGTGTTTGAATGGGGAAGGATGGGAAGTGTTCGAGCGATTGTGTTACGTAACGGGGCGACCGAAACGGTCGGCTGGAAACGTAACCCAGAAGCTGCAGTTGCATGAAATTTTAATTTAATCACACTGTTTGCGGTTTTAATTGAATTATTCATGGCCATGCATTTTCCGCAATACAGAAATGTTCACTCGCACTTGAACATACATGCACAGACAAAGCGGGAGGAGAGAGAGTGTGTTTCACCTGGCAGAGAGGCGAGCGCGCATGCATAATTTAATGCTCTCTTCTGATTCCTGTTTTATTTCGAAAATTATACAGCCACATAGCATATAGCATTGGAAGGGTGTTTGGTGTACGAATGCGCGAGAAAGGGATAGAATGAAGAATGCGATGGGAGAACGGCGGGCTGGCAGGGGATCGTGTGAAAACAAACATTATATCATTGGGATTTATGCGTTGGCCAGACATAACAAATTGCTCTATAAATAGGAAAAATGTGTAAATTAGAAATGTTTATTGGACGCGCGTTTTATAAACAATATGCAAGTGTACGCCTGTAAATGATACGTGTGGTATGACCGGTAGCCATAGATTATGACCAGAGCTCTCGGCCGGTCGGTCGGACGTTGCATAAAAATAGGAGCGCACTTTATATAGAGAAGACTTTGATATTATTTGAAAGGGATTCGCGGAATATAGGAGTCAGGAGGATCGCCTTTTTTGGGAGGATTCATAGAATGGTGGAGAGTGGAGATGAAGATGAAGAGGAAGAAAAATAAAGGAAACGCTTCTTCTCTCTTTCTCTTCTCTCTTTCTCGAGCCTCGCGACGAAGCAAATCTTCGTCTTCCTGCGGTTCGGCCGCGTGTGACATATGGATGGAACACATGCCATTTGCTTTATAATCCAAGTTTCCTTTTAGCAAGGACATTTATTGCCACTGAACATCTGTAAATTCTACTGCATTCAAAAGAAAAACGAACGCGAGACAAATAAAAATATTAATGGCCACCGTCGGACGATGATCTACAAAAGGAAAAACATCGTCCCATCGTGTGGAACGAACGACCATCCTCATTCTTTCAGCATTTCTGAATTCTCGATATTATTGATAATTATAACTTCATAAATATTCTCATAATATTGCTTTCAATAATTTAATTTTTGTTCCTACAACTGCAATAAATACAAACAAATTCACCAAAAAAAAAATTGAAGATATTGTCTATAATAAAAATTATAAATTCAAAGTAAAGTTTATGAACGTTTTCGGATTATAAAAATCCTCAGAAAATTGAAAAATAAAAGTGAAAATTTATATTTTCACAGATATTACAATAGTAATAAATAAAATTGTGCATTTTATAATCAAGAGATTTATTTTCCGAAAAATACACTACTAATTATAACTTCATAAATATTCTCATAATAAATTTCATACAATTTTACAAAATTACTTTCAATAATTTTATTTTTGTTCCAACAAAATAAATTCAAAGTAAAGTTTATGAATGTTTTCGGATCATGAAAATCCTCTGAAAATAGTAATAAATAAAATTGTTTCCCAAAAATTGCCTTTGAAGTGCAAGAGATTTATTTTCTGAAAAACACACTACTATATGAATTCTATATATTTTTTTATTATTTCCAAGAATAATTTTATTAGAAAATACAATTTATTCAAACTTTTATTATATTATAAGTGTCACTCGGGCCTCATCCAGCCCGGACTAAATTTTAAACGGCCCGCGAATTAATAATGAATAATAATTTAAATTAAAGTTTTTATTATAAATATAATATTTATAGCTAAAAAATACAGTTTATTGATCAAACATTACATTAACGAAATACATTTTTAATTATATTCGCTGAAAAATATTATAAAAAAAAAACTTTTTGTCATAAAAATAAATTTAAATTAATTAAGATTACATTCATAATTAATCTATGTAAATACAATACTTATTATTTAATATAGATATAAAAAATATGTATAGATAAACTTTGAAAAAAAAAAATAAATCTGTTCTCAGAATTATCTTAAAAAAAACTTTTGAAAAAATAAATTATAATTTATTTAACGTTCATTTATAATTTATTTATTATAAAAGTTTAATTAAATTATTGTTTTTAATAAATTATGTAAATTAAAATTAAAAAATAAAATATTTAATAATGTTTCAAATAAAAATAATAATATATGATATTTATTGATTCATTAAATGTTATTATGAAATGTATCTAAGTTTCATTAATAATTGGAAATGAATGGGTACAATAATATGAATGATTAGGTCTGCTGAGAAAACATTAATTATTGAAGTTTATTAACCAGTTGAGAAAAGAACAGTAATGCAGCGCATTATTTCACGTTCCAAGAAGCCATCGAGATATATTTTTGATTAATTATTTTCCCGTGCATTTTCAAATGTTAATCCAATTAAAATAACATGTTTATATATGCGAGTAATATTTAGGTTGAACGTTATGAATGCAAGTATTTGTGAATTCGATAATCGAATGGAAATGCCTTAATTGCAGATACATCGTGTCCGTTGTAGAAAAGTGAAGGAGAACGTATTATTTTCCTCTTGTTATTTATAATAACTTTAATTAGGTGGGTAATATTTATGTGCGGAGCGTACGGACTGCATAAATCATTACTTAACAGACAATTAAATTTAATTTGCAATTTAATCATAATATTTTATCAACTTTCACAAAACAAACAATGTGTGTTTGTGTGCATAAGTGTAAACAATTCTCGGGACGTGATGAATGTTTGCCGCTCTATTTTTTTTTTGTTGCTTTTTCTTTCTCGATGAGTGTTGAATGTGTCCTGAGGGCGACAGGAAACAGGAAGACGGATACCCCGTGCCCGTCTGGGTGCTTTGTCAGACAACGAAATTATCCGTAATGATTTACGATCCCAATACTAATTAGCCATCTAATTAGGGGACATGTAAATACTGTAATTATGATGAATGTGCGTGATCCTCGGAACGAGAACTTCGTTCTGTAGATCATTCTGTGTGGTGTTGTGCTCTCTGCATGGACTGCACGCAGCATACACCCACCCCCCATTCAATTGGCAGGATTCGGTGAATTTTCCACACTTAAAATCTAATAATAACATTATTTATACAAATAATTACTTGAAAAAAAAAGAGAAAATTATAAACTATTGTAAAGACATTGAAATTATAAAAAATAATTAAAAACATGATTTAACTCAATTATAAAAAAAAAATTTATCGATGATTTCAAGTAGAAATAAATCATTTTTTATACGGGATAATTGTATAGAAAATGTATATATTTCATAATTTTCTAAACGATGCTTGAAAAATTTAGAAAATATTAATTAAAACTACATTTTTAAGCCGTTTTTGAATTTCTAAAAATATATTTTTTAATAGTTATTAAATCGATGATTTCAAGTAGAAGTACATCATTTTTTATATGGGATAATCGTATAGAAAATTATTATAAATATGATTCACCTCTACTTGAAATCATGGATTTATGTTGTATTTTACATAATTTTCTAAACGATTCTTGAAAAATTTGGAAAATATAAATTTAAAAATATTGTAGTTGTAAAAATATATTTTATAATAGTTATTATATCGATAATTTCAAGTAGAAATATGATTTATCTCTACTTGAGAACATCGATTTATGCTTAAAAGTATCATATTTTTTTATAATATTTCAAGTAATATTTAGAAAATATGTAATAATTAAAAAAATATTTTCAAGCCATTTTTCAGTTGTGAAAAAATATTTTATATTAAAAAAAAAATAATAATTTTCAAACTAATTATCCTGTATTTCTTATAACTAATATTATATTTTAATTAATTTAAAATTTATTTATAAGAAAATTGTTCATAATTTTTACAATTTTTAGTAAATTTACTTGAATACTTTTCTGCTGAGTTTGAAGGTAATAAAATATAATAAGAAATAATAAAATTAGAGTAAGGTCATAAATAAAGTCATAAAATTCAATATTGTTTAGTACAGTTCAATAAAATAAATAATAATTAAATTCCGAGAATTCTATAATTATTTTCATAATTTGGAAACTTTTTTCTTAATGTTAAACAGTTTAAGAAAATAGATTTCTATGGTATTAATTTAAAAAAAAAAAAAGTTTAGTATATTAAAATTGTGACCTTATTAAAAATGATCTCATTTTCTTTAAACAATGTAATAACATTCTCACTAAAATTAATTAAAAATTTAATTAAAACCGTTTATTAACCAAATTATTATTGCCCATTATATAGTCGTAAAATTCATTATTAGTATAATCCAAAAAAGAAGTAATAAAATTCTAAAATTAACTTTTTCTTAAAGTTAAACTGTTTAAAATAATAGAAATTACAACAAAATTAAAGTTTAGTGTGAAAATTGTTACCTTAATAAGAATGATCTTATTTTATTCAAATTATGTAATAAAGAATGTTATGTTACTAACATCAATTAAAAAAATAATTTATTTTAACCAAGCAATAAATTTAAAATAACATTAAATATAATTAATCGTTAATAATTTTTAAATATTTTATATTTTTATCTATTTACTGTTTACTGGAGAATAATAATAATAATAATAACAATATTTATTGATCACACATTAAATGTAACCAAAGGGCTATCGACCTAAGTCTTTCCGCCCAGTGATACAATCAAACATATAAATTGCCTTACAATAAATCATACAAAAAAAAATAGATGTATTCGGAATAATGTGGTAAAAAAAAAAGAAAGACCATAACAAAAATACCAAATAAATGAAAATATAGAAAAATGTAAAACAAAAAAAATATTATCAAATTTCTTCGTATTCGGTTGAAGAACTATCAATTCGACCGGACACGGATCGATGGCTAAGCTTCCTTCACGACGAAAGACCCGGAAGTCCCCTGAACCAGACCCGTAGGTGACTCCAGCTCCGGATCATCCAGGTCAAATATCAGCACATAAACGTGGTTTCCCGAAAAGCAAACGTGTGTGTCTACATTAAAGTTTCTGATGAATCGTTTCTTCAACCGCTGAAGCAACTCAGCACGACCCTCAGAATGTTTCGTAGAATTTATTTTGTTTATATAAGTGTTAATTATATGGTCGTGGATCGTTAGAGGTTTGTGAATTCTGCTGCTCGTAAGATCCTCAGACAGCTCGCTCGATTTTTTATTTATTGATCTTATCCTCGCATTTGGCACACCCGGGATGGGTTTGGTTGGTCTCTTGGGACATTTTGATGACCATGCAGCATGGTCCTCAGAGTCACATGCCCTGCATTTTGGAGGAAGTGGCGACGTGCAACGGTGGGTCGGATGTGGTCCTTGGCATTTTGAACACTTGGTCTTGTTCGGACAAACGTCTGTTGCATGTGTGAACTCAAGACACCTAGCGCAAGGCACAGGTATCGGAGGCGGTGGTATACTCTCGACTGCAGGGAAGTGCTTGTTCATGTAGAACAAGCCCCCGTGCAGGAGTCTCTGGAAGGAAGATGCGCACCCAGTGATGATGCGCACCTTGAATGTTGGCTGTCCTGTTGCCCTGGAGATGATCCTCTTGCAGAACCTATGCTCGATGCCAGAGGTCTTTAAGTGTAAACTAATATCTGCGTCCTTAATATCCAGGTCCATCCTTGTGAGGACACAGGATAGTGACGCGTTGTGGCTGTATGTTTTAGGCTCCTTTGGAGGAACACTCTCGGCGTATGAAGAGATATGGCCCCGACCCTGCAGATCCGCCAGGTATGCAAGAACAATTGCCTTGGGGTTATTCGATTTCAGGAGGAATCCTGTCTTGGTTTCCAGTATGATGTCTTGTCGGTTGCCCGGGCCCCTAGACCACAAGGTAGATAGCTGCGAGCGAGTCAATGCATCTCGCACTTTTATGTTGAAAATGGTGTCGAATTTTTTGTTTGTAACTTTTTTATCCGTTGGCTTATCTGTTCGGGTCGTTGTTGGAATTTGTGGCGTTTTGAAGGTTGGTGCAGTTGTTTTTTTGGAAGTTTCCTTCCTTGGTCTTCCACGTTTCCGTTTTCCCTGCTCCCATCCGGAACCCGAGGCCTCCGAATAGCAGGAAGAAGTATCTGAGGCACTCATTTCAGGCTCCATGGCCACAAGCGTACACTGAATTGCACACCTGATACCCAAAAAAGCCAAAAAAAGGCAGATTAATTTTATCAAAATTTCTTCGCAGAACACGTCCGTACTATAGCGCGTCTCGAATCGAACTGTTTACTGGAGAAATTGTTTATATATTTGTATTATTAGAAGACAAAAAAATCGATTTAAAGTTAAGAATTTTATTTATTAAAAATGTGTAAAGAAACTAAGAAAAATAATTTAGTCTAATTATAGAACTTTCAATTTTTCCTTACTATTTTTATGTTGCTTCCTCTTAACTGTTTTATTAATTGTTGAATTATTTAAAACTATTTACGTTCACAGAATTCTGAAAGATTTGAAAAAAATGTTACTAGTATATTGTAAAATGATTTCATATCATAATTATAATTAACAACTTACAAAAATTTAGAATTTTAAAATTTTGAGATTTGGATGAACAACAAAAATGCTGAGAATAAATATATAATAATTCCACCATTCTTCAAGCAACGTTTTATTTAATTATATTTCTTTTAATTCTGTACTACGATTGGTCAATAGAAAAGGTCACGGTTGCTGATTGCGACCCCGAAAAATGAATGAAAAAAAAAACGCCCCATACATTCATATAGAGAAACGTTAATTATTAGAATACACATATGTAATTCACAGTTGGAACGATGCGATTCCATTGGTTGTTGCCTTCCGATGATAATTTATGGAAACGAAATAATTGTGAACAAGCTAATTAGTGGAGGGGAAAGAGAGAAAAGCAATTAAAATTATGTTAATTGCATTTATGATGGTTACGAATGCGAAGGGCGCCCACGGTAAATGCATGCATACATACACCATCGAGCAGGAATGGACACAAAAGAGGAAGAGAAATTGTTATCTCCGCATGTGTGGAATTGTAATGCCTCCATTTCCTGGTTGCGTAATCCATCTCTACCTACCTACCTACTACTACTGCATTACTACTGTGTTTTATTCAAATTCAAATAGAGAGAAAAAAAAAGGAGAGGAATGAATACAAACGTACAATGCGTTTACATTCAGAATTTTTTACCATTTATAATTAACGGTTTGTTTCTTCGAATGGAGTAAACTTATACGTGATTCCTCTTATGATAAATTATTTATAATTATAGTTTTTTTCAATTTTAGATTTATATTTATTCATTTATAATTAATTAAAAGTATATTGAAAAATATCTGCTTTTACAAAATTATATTCATAAAAATTATAATCTTAAAAATTATGTTGTAATAATTTTATTCAGTTATAATCTACGTAAATTTAATGACTAAACTTTCCTGATATTAACTATTATAATAATAATAAAAATTGCAACAATAAATTACAAAAAAAATAATACTGTAAAAATTTCATTCTCCATTTTTGAGCCATTCTTGTAATCAAAATATTCTTTTAAGTTTTTTTTTTTAATTTATGTAACAGAAATAAAATTGTTCATAATTTTGAAAAATTTTCAAAATTTATTATTGACCAAAATTTTTCTACTATTTAATAATTAAAAACAATACATATTATAACAAGTTTTTATTAGTTTTAAGTTCTAGGCAGTTGTATTTATATTTAAAAATTTCTCATAAAATTTTACAAGCGTTTGAATACTTGGAAAATTTCTGCTTGAGTTTGAAGCTAATAAAAAATAATAAGAAATATGAAAATTAGTATAAGGCACTAAAAAAAAAAAAATTAAAATAAATATGAAAAATAATTAAATTCAAACAGTTTTCAAACTATTTTCATAATATCTGCCGAGTATAAAAGGTAAAGCAATAAATCGGTGTATTTCTTAAATTTTTACCTGCAATATTCTATTCTCGAGATATGATTTTATTATGTTATAGTAATTATATGATAAGTTCTTCTTAATTTTGTATAGATGTTCCATATTTTGTAAAAAATTATATTAATTAAAGAATTTAACCGTTTTGATATAATTTTTTCTGCAATTTAATTTCTAATTATAATTCATAAATTCTGTAAAAAGATAATTTTTCTGTTATTATTTGATAATTTATAATTATAAAGCCGGGCAGAAAAACCTAGGTCGATAGTCCTTTGACCAGGTTTATTTATTTTTAATTTAAAATGTTTTTTTTGGATTTTAATTATTTTCAAATTCATTTATATTTTTTTATATGTTATTTCAAAATATGAACTTCGTTCTTTATGTTTTTTTTTTAATTTAGACTCAAAATTAGTTTTTCTAATGTAAAATATCAATTATGTTTAAAAAAAAAATACTTCAGTATTTTTTATTTACAGATTTCTGCAATTAATTTCTTGGATACAAATTTATTTGTGTAAATTTATTATAATTTATAGATTTAAAAAATAAATAAATATAGTACAAGAAACTATAAATTAAATAATTTAAAAAAAAAATAACGTAACGTGTATAAAATTATTTTAAATTTTATATGTAAAAATGCAATATGCATATTTTGAATGATTTCTATGTTAACAACACAATAGTTACGAGTGTAGAGAAAACGCGCGGGTCATCAATCTTCCCATTGTTGGAATTAATTAATTAATGCAGTTGGCCTTATATGCATTACGAAATTAATTAATTAAAAAAATTAATAATATAAATTCCCTGGTTGGGCCTCTTATCGAGTCGCGAAGCGCATAAAATAGGGGAGCAGAAAACGAGGAAAGCAGGAATTAATAATTGTCAAAATGGGAACGAACAACGAAGGATTGGTACTAAAAAAAATAATGATATAACAGACTAAGGAAAACTTCCATTGTACATTACCTAATGACCTCCTCATCCTCCTCCTCCTCCAACAGCGTTCCTCCCCAACGTTAATTAGTCGCATGATTAATAACTCAATTCCAATTGCGATAATCGCGTTCGTATCGTAAATATAATATGAAATAAAATTGGATAAAGTGGTGGAAGAATAAACGATTATGGTAATCCGTCGATGTGTGGCCGTAAATCATAAATGTGGAACAATGGGCTCGAGACACTCATTAGCGTTTGATTAATTAACGTTTAGGAGAAATGTTGAACAATCGTTATGCTAAACTCCCAACTAAATGGTTGGTTTATTATTATAATTATTTGAAGACATTGTCTAGATTCGACACGCATACATTATGCTTAATTATGAAAGCTAGAACATTCTGATCTATGCAATTATTATTCATAATATTGACCAGGAAGAATTCCATTATTAATTGACCTGTTATGTTCTTTTATCAACACACCTTATTCAAATATTTACATTTTTAATAATACAATCATTTTTTATACTTGCTTTAATAATCCATCAAAAATAGTTTGAAGAAAATTAAAATAACAAAATAATTGGTTAATACATATTTATTAAAAAGTATTTTAATTTTATAGACCGATTTTCCAAATACTATTTATGCGATAAAATATCATAAAAGTAAATCAACGATAATTGGTCTATTTAATTCATTTACTATATGTTAATTTGCCTTTTTTTTAAATTTATACTCACTTTTACCACTAGGATATTTTTATTTTAAATTTGTGGAACGATTTTCCAAATACTGTTTATGTAAATGTAAATCAACGATAATTGGTCTACTTAAATCCTAAAAAACATTAAATTTATTGATAAACTATATGTTAATGTTATACTCACTTTTACCACTATTATATTTTTCCAAATATTTCTTGAGTAATAAAATATCATTAAAGTGAATAACAATACACTAATACCTCGTTTAACGCTTATATCGAATCAATTATAATTAGTCTACTTAAAGCCTAAAAACAATAAATTTATCGATTTATTATATGTTAATGTGACAATTTTTGTGTTTATACTCACATTTACCACTATGACATTTTAATTTTAAGATTATGGAATGATTTTCCAAATATTTCTTAAATTACAAAATATCATTAAAGTGAATAGCATACAGTAATACCTCGATTAACTCTTATATCGAATCAACGATAATTGGTCTACTTAAATCCTAAAAAACACTAAATTTATCGATATTTGTATTTATACTTACTTTTACCACTATTATATTTTTATTATAAGTTTGTCGAATGATTTTTCAAATAATTTTTAAGTAATAAAATATCATAAAAGTAATTAATATACAGTAATACCTCGATTAACGTTTATATCAAATCAATGATAATTGGTCTACTTAAAGCATAAAAAACACTAAATTTATCGATTTACTATATGTTAATCTTACTTCGTTTAACGCTGATTTATTTTGCGCGTTTCAATCAGAAACGCATTCTAACTGTATTTATACTTTGACATTTTTTTTCACTTACAGAAGATTTGGAAAAAAAAATGGTCTCGCTTAACGTTTCCTCTAATAACGAAACCTCCATTTCAAATAAAATATATTCACTAGACAATAACCCGACAAAATATCGGAAGTTGTATTATAAAAATTAAAGAAAATGTAGGAATTCAAGTTATTTATAAGTTTATATGTTTCTGATGATAAATATAATATTCTAAATTTATTAAAGATAGAACGATAGAAGATGATGGTTTTTCAGTGTAAGATTTAGAAAACGTTAAAAAATTGGAACAAATTTAAAGAATTTCATGCTGAAAATATTTTAACAAAGAATATAAATTCTCCTTGTCTGTAAGTTTATTGATTATTATATAACACATTTCATTAATTTCATTTTCTTTACAAATTAACGTAAATTCTCATTGTGGCTATACTATTACATCATAAAACGAGGTAATTTCATATCAATTATCCTATTTGTAAATCTGTATAAATTTTAAAATTTTCAAGTATAATATAAGTTTCAACTTCAAAAATAAAGTTTGATAAAGATTATAAAAAAATGGATTATATATTATATTGTAAATTATTTAACATAATTAATTATGAAATAACTATAGTTTGTTGTTTTGATTCTGCGAATAATAAATAATAATTTCAGTCCAACAGATTTTGACTATTAATATTCATATTTGCAAAGTATTACATAACAAAATCATCATAAAATTACGCTCTTAACAGTTGTAAATCGGCAATGGGACATCTGATATCGTTGTACAAGAAAAAGAAGGGAAAGGAAATATCCGATGTAAATTACGTTATCAGGATTTCGTCGTCGAAGTGTAAAATAAATCATGTCTCGCTTATCTCCTTCTTTCTGCATTTGCGATTTTCTTATTCGGTTTCGTCCTCTTTACTTTTTTTTTTTTAATTCCTTTTAGCTCCTGCATAATTGAATACAAATTTATGCGCTCCGTCCGAAAGAGAGATGTTAACAAAGGAGAACCTGCAAAACGAATATGATTTATGCAAGGCCTAATCCTTTGTCTCCACGCCATTCGCTCCTCTCTTCATCACAATTTTCATTTATTTTCTCTCTCTCAGCGCCGCTGTTCTTCTTGTTATTACCCAATGTTGAAGGTGTTGTTTTTTCTCTTCTTCTTGTGTTATCCGTTTAACTCTTTTATTTGCATTTCGCGCAATGCGATACAATTTCCGGCATTAAAACGAGAACAATGTCGGTTCAAAAATATGTGATGAACGAGGAGCCGCGTGTGTAATTAGCATGCAGGATTTTTCTTTTTTTTTTTGCAGGAAGGTGCAACGACAGAAAAGCATTAAGATTGTTCTTTTTATATTGCTTTTCGCTTGTTGTTCTTTTTTTACAACGCTCGGAAGTTTATATGGGCCGTGGAGTATGTGAATCGCTTTTACTTATATAACACGACTAATTAACGGATATAGTTTGCTAATTCATACAATAATAAAAAGAACACTTAAAACTATAATATAAATACCAATTAATATTAAATAATAACACATTTATTTTTTAACATAAATTATTAAAAAATAAACTAAACTATATTTAAACTAAAAAATAAGTAAAATAGAAAATAAATTAAAGTATTTATAATAATTAATAATTCATGATTTGCTTATTAATTAAGAGTTTATTTCATAAAATAAGTCAAAAAAAAGATTTGATAAATGCAGATTTTATTTTAAATTTTTTACTTACTTTACTTTATTTTTTCTTAAAGAATAAATTGGATTGAGAAAAGAATTGGGATGTGGTGTTAATTATGTGAACGATGATAAAAGATCGTGAGAAATATTAGTTTTAATTTGTGTGGATTTAAATTAAATTTAAGAAAAGAAATATGAAATATGAATATGCAAGATATAAATATTTTTATAAATTTGAATAAATGCTTTTTTTATTTTATAAAAAGAGATTTATTTTACACTTTTAAGTATATATTTCATATTCTAGAAAATAAATACAGTTCAAGAAGCGTTACGAAGTAAATCTAGAATATAGCTTAAACAATTAAAAAATAGGAAGCCTTTCACGAAATTAATTTGTTAAGAAGTAAAAAAAAAATTGTTTTATTAT
Source organism: Nicrophorus investigator (assembly GCA_963457615.1). NCBI lineage: Eukaryota > Metazoa > Arthropoda > Insecta > Coleoptera > Silphidae > Nicrophorus > Nicrophorus investigator. The sequence goes on from OY735142.1 coordinate 28,920,180, forward strand.
GTGAAATATACGACTCTCAAGTTGATTGTTTATGCAATTTTCTTTTAGATTTACTTAGTTATTTCATTTAAAACTGATGATTAAAAATATCACTTTTTCCAAAAAAATAATTAAAACTTTTATAATTAAATTTTTAGGTTTTTCATCAAAAACTTCTTTAATATTGCCTTTATTTTAATATTTATATATTTTTTATTTCTTGAAAGCTACTTTTTTCTGACTTCTAACACAAAACTTCTTTAATTTTATTTGTATTCTTTACAAATAAGATTATCTAAATCTCCTATTGAAAAACTATTAACTTCTGTATTCAATAAATTTATACCATCTTTTTTAGCATCATTTTTATAACTTAATTCCTAATTTCTTGAAAGTTATTTTCTTCTTCTACTAAAGTTCTGTGTTTCTTTAATTTCTTTTTCTTCGTTACAGGCAATATTTTTAAATCTCCTACTAAAAAAAACATCAACTTCTGTATTCAATAAATTTATATCATACTATTCATCATCAAATTAATAACAAAATTTATAATTTATTTAATTCTTCTACTAACACAGAACTTCTTTAAATTTGTCATTATTTTCTTTGTTTTCTTTATTAACAAAGTTTTCTAAATCACCTACTAAAAAAAACAACTTCTGCTTTCAATAAATTTATAGCATTTTCTTCATCATCATCATTTTGATAACATAATTTCTAATTTCTTGAAAATTATTTACTTCAACTACAAATATTAGTGACTTCCTTTCAAGAACTATCAACATTATCTGACAATTTTTGATATTACGCAATCCAAATTATGACTGAATTTAGCTATAAATCTTCTAAAAAGAAAACAGATTAAAAAATAATAAAAATAAATTAATTATTAATAAAAAAGGAAATATTGTTAACATCTAATTCTTTATATAATGAGTATTTTCTTAATTAATTTGGCTACTAATTAATAATTATTAAATCTATTTGCAAATAATTGTTATATTATATTTCCATTCAATTCTTAGAATGCAAGAGTTTGTTGTTTAATGCGTTGGTAAAGGTTATAGTGTTTCTTATGAGATTAAAAAAATATGTATATTATTAATGGGTGATCTTCATCTCGGATTTGTATTTAATTATTAGTAATTAAGGATTGTAATTATTATTATACGGAGGTGAATTACAGCTGCGCGGTAATTTAGAATTGAATAACATTTATGAGGTGAGGTGGTATTCTTCCGTGCGAATGGAATGACATAAAGTGAAATAGCCTTTTGCGTGCATAAATCCACCTAAACCAAACATATGTTAATGACATTTGAATGAGCAGTAAATTTCGCAACCTCTCTCTCTCTCTCGCTCACCCGAAGATATTACACGCTACGTCTATCATCTCATCTCAGCGCGTGGTAGTTGTAGTTATAGTAATAGCAATGGTAGTAGTAGTAGTATTGTAGCCTCTCTTTCTTCAACCCGGCGCGAATTTTTCCTTCCATCGTCCTGCATCAATCTGACATTTATTAGTGGCCAGAGTTACATAATTGAACATTGAACGTTCACATATAAGGTGATTTTAAGTGGATAATAAGGCAACCCCATAGAACGTGCCTTATCGAATATGGGTCACGGAAATCGTGACAATACTCAATCTAGCATGAAACCGATCTTTCTTTTATCCGGCACCCAGATTATGGGGCACCGGCTTTTATCACGGCATGTTTAGTGCATTTGCTTTGTACTTTATCGCAAATCCACAAAACAAAAATTTCAACAAAAAAAAAACCTATCCCATTTTTTATTTTTTGGTACAATTTTTATTTTTAATGAATCCACTGCATTTTACCATTTTTATTATTATTAATAATACAATTAAAATTAAATAAAATTTAACTGCTGCAAAGGTTATTATTATGATTCCTTGCATCTACGGTAAAGTGACCACATTTTCATTGGGACAAATGGGATGAAATGAGAATTATAATTTAGTTATAATAATTCAAAAAATATATATTTTATTGTATACATTCATATACTTGTCTATAAATATACAAAAAAGTATTTATTAATAGTTTGGTAATCTATAAAAATATTTGTAAAAACAATAATTTCAACATTATAATTATTAATTAATTTAAATTTTTTATTTTAAAAAAATATGATTTTTTAAAATGTCGTGAAATTTCTCACATGAATTGGTCAAATTATATTTGATCAAAGAGATCATTTTTGCAAATATTATTTTTCGGAAAATGGTTTTTACACATATTTCCATAAAATCTCTTTTTTTAATGTCACCCAATGAAAATTTTTAATATCCTCGAATTGAACTGTCCATTCTTCAAGATATTCCAAGCAGTTATTATAAAATTTTTTGACTTCTTTCAGAAAATCCGGTCGTTTAATGGCACCATGTTCTTCCAACTTAATTATGTCCTTTTGAATAACTAAAGGAACGTAATTTAAATTTTGTCCTCTTCAATAATTTTCACAGCATTGTGAAATAATGTAGCTTAGATGTGGATGAACTAAGCCAAATGTGTCGTTTTCAAAAAAGAGCTGCAATATTGTTGGACATTTATCTTGTAATAAAAAGTATGATTTTAATGGTTCGAATAAATTTTTGCAATAATATTTTCAACATCATCTGCAAGTCAGATGCTGTTTGAATAGTGTATATTGTGTAGAACATGCGCTGCACAACCTAGTCCAATAATTTTTTCTAATTTTCAAACGTAATTGATGCCTCTTCTAGATTTTCCATCAAAATTTTTATTAGTGTTATCCGCACAATAGGCATCAATTGTATTGTTCAAATTATTATTTTTTATAGTACTTCAAATATTACTTATAAAGTTTTCATGAAACAAAATCTAATATTCTAATTTTAATTCTTGTTTCTGGATCAAAAAATGTAACAATTGTGAGAAATAATTTTAAATCTTTGTGGTTGGAAACATCAGACTATATGGCTATATTTATCTAATTCGTTCTGCAATTGTGAAAACGAATATGATGAAAAAACATTGCTTCGGTTTTTATCCTTGCACATGCAAATTTTTTGTCGTACAATGTTTTAATCATTTGCGACGTACAATTAATTGATCTAAAACTTTTATTGTGGTTTATGGTATGGAAATATCCCTTCAGTTAATGCCAGCTGTTCCTCCGTGTTGCCAAAGCAGAAAAAAATATTCCATTTTAGACCTATTATTTATTAATAATTAATAAATAATAGGTAATATATTTTTACAGTACATTTAAAATAAGAAATTCAAATATTTTATAAAAAGCGGGACGTTTCGCCAAAATCGGGAACTGCGGTCACTTTAATCTACGGTTATTTTTTCATCACCGCATATTATATATATTTTCCTCTCCCTCAGTTTCCTTTTTAAAAATTGAACATACATTTTTTTTGTGTCTGGGGAAGCGGTCGACGACTATCGGACAGTCCGATCTTGACAAATGCACATACACACTTCTACATGGCGCGGAATAAATATGAAATATGATATATTACCATGTCTCCATTATTATTTTAATTTCGACGTTTTCTCCTACAACGTTATTTATACGTTTATTATATATATATATATATATTTATTTCCGACTAACTGCAGTAGAATAAGAAAGAAAAAACGTTCCACTATTTAATTCTCGTTTCTAATTAAACAGAGGAAGTCGTCCATAATTGGATACTAATAAATATTCGGCGGTCTCGCACCCTTTATCATCCTCCTGACCTCCCAAAAAATACTAAACACTCATTAATGTATTTATAGTTTGCAGACATTCTATTTCCGTGTTAGGAAATTTGTCTTCCTCGGGAAGTTTCAGAGGGTTGGAATCCAATTATTGGCTCACGAAATGTTTGGTGCGGGTTGTAATACTAATTAGTACGGATTTTCGTACTAATTACATGCTTGTACTGATAGAGCAATTAATTTAACGCTGTCCTATTAATGGGCTTTCGGCCAATAAACATAAGCCGCTTCGATTATACAGGAAATATATATTTATAGTAATAATAGTTGATTGCAGATAATCGAAGTTTCGAAACGGAAAATTACTATTAATTGGTTTTATCTTTTTTTGTGATCAAAAATAGATAAAAACGAACATTAAAATCGATCATATAATTCACATTTTGTTTTCAAACTATTCTTCTAGTCACACTGTAATTTAATTGTCAAATCATATCCATTACAAATCAACAATTTTAATAATTAAAACACTTTAATTATTTTAATAAAATATAGTGAAAATTTTAATACTTTTAAAAATCTTCTATAAACATTAATTATTTAAAGAAATAAATTATTCAAATTACCAAATTTATGATATATTTTTTTAAATATTACGAAACAAAAAATTTAAATTACAAAATTACCTCAATTAAAAGCAACTACGTTATCCGAGGTAAACAAAACTCTAATCTTAATTTGCATACAAAAATAATATATATTGAAAATAAAAAAATATTTCGATTAATCATTAAACAAAGCTTCGTTATTCGAGGTAAAAAAACTATAGTTAGAATGTGATTACGAAAATAGGATATAATGAAAATATAAAAATATCTCGAGTGATGTAATATTGTTATGTAAAACTTTGTTATCCCAAGTAAATTATTGTGTAATTATTAAGTGCGACTTCGTTATCTGAGGTAAAACAAAATAGTTAGAATATGCATACAAAAATAGTATATAATAAAATTTAGAATTACATCGATTAAAGTCTATTTTTTGAGAAAAACTTCGTTATCCGAGGTAGAAATAATAAAATTCTCTATTAATGTGTAATTATGAAGTAAAAAAATAGTTGAAATGTGCATACTAAAATAATATACAATAAAAATGTAAAAATACATCGTCCAATCGTTAAGCAAAACTTCGTTATCCGAGGTAAATCGGAAAGTTTTATGAAATAAATTTTTAAATATTGTTTGTTTTTTATTTATTAATTACGAATTTAAAGTAGTTTAACACTTCTTCGTAAGAAGTATCATCTTCACTAAAAAAAAAATACAATAATTTGAAGGTCATTTAAAAAACTTTTTAAATTTTTTATTGTTAATATTTTAGACTGGAACTTCTTTCATTTTCTTTATTTTCATTTTTATCACGGTTTTCTAAATTTTCCACTAAAAAAACGTAATCTTCTGCATTGAATAATAATACTTTATAGGTTTAATAATTTCCACTTCAATTACACAAAGAAAAATGATTTAGGAATGAAGATAAAGTGAGGATGCATGTGTCAATTTTAAAGCCTGTTTTATCCTGTGCCAATTAACGCAATAATTAAAACAGAAGTGAATAAAATTCAGAAAACGTTCAATGCTGAGAAAGAACGAAAGAAAGGAAGATAGAGAGAGAATTAGATTGAGTAAAAACGTTATTAACGTGATCGTCGGCCTCGAGATAAATATCGATAATTAATTAATTATAATTGATATAAATGGACGATTTCCAGGCCATCCATCTGGACTACCACGCCACACTCTGTACCTTGCGAAGAGTGCACGAAATAACAATTTCGCAGTGCGTCTTCTCTCACTCTCATTCAAACTCTCTTTCTCTCTCTGCAACATGGAATGCTATTACTCGCCTCGGTATTATAAATCGTGAGATTAAATCACAAGTACAGTTTAATAAATATACTATCGGTTCATGGGATCTAAACGATTCTCATAAATTCAGAAATTGAAAACTATGAATATAAATATTTGAAATTTATTTATCGGCAATTAGAATTGAATAACCGTTTTTAAATTGGTACTTGCTGTTCTCAACTGAAACAACTACCTATATGATCTAATCAATTCAATGATCATTGACGTAATTTTTTTTCTTAGTTGATTTTTTAAAATCTTTCAGAATGAACAGTTCTTATTTCTTATTCATAGAGAAATAGATTGGATTTTTTTAATATTCAATTTATTCTTGATTGAATCAGATAAATAAAATACATATTTGTATTTCGTTATTTATATAAATCACATTTGATTAAAACAAAGCTGATTCATAATGAAAAAAAAAACATACAGTGGAACCTCGCATAACGAGCACCTCGATTAACGAGCAACTCGCTAAGCGAGCATTTCGCTTTACGAGCATTTCGATTAACGAGCAATTTATATAATTAAATCTTTTTTAAGATAGTTTTAAATTATCCAATCATTCCACTTTTAAACAGTGCATGCTATTGATGGATTATCCGGACTAAGCGAGATATTTTCAGTGACTTTAATATTTGAAAACAAATATTTTTCCTTATTTTTTTTTTAAATTTAGATACTAGATTTTCTTAATTTTTATATTATATTTTTCTATATTAAAATAGTCTTTTTAATCATAAATTTAGAAACTAATTCCTTGAAGATTCCAAACTTTGACTGTAGTATAATTTTGCTTTGAAACACTATTATTATATGCACAAAATATGAATTGTGTATTTATTTGACCACATGTTTTAAAAAATAACAATAAAGCTCAGTAATAATTGTCAATTACTTAACATTCTTAAATACATTCTTATATACGGTTGCATACGGTTTGCAGAAATATTTGCAATGCATGTAAAAGTGTTTAAATCAAAACTAGGACAATTATTGCACGCACTGCATAAACAATGGCAACAGTTCCGATCATTAGCGGTTTGATAACATTCTGTGGTTTTTGTTTAAGGCACAATATTATTATAATAATAACAATAATGTTGGTGGCCTATTTTATTGGAAACACGTACGGGCACCAATAAATAATATTTTGTAAAAAATTGGAACAAATATTTCGCCGTTCTCTCGCCGTTTAACAACAATGGGAAATCTGTTGTTTTTCGTTACGCTTTGCAACAGTATTTTCATAACCTTTATTGCAGTAATAAATATAAACCCGAGAAAGAAATGCACCTTTTTTTTTCGTTTTACATAACCCAGATTATTTGTAAAATACATTTTACTCAAACTTTTATACATATCTTTCATATTATTTGATTATTAGAAAATTATTGATTATTGCAAATTTAATTATTTTTTGTTATTAATAAAATATATTTGAAATACAATTTTAACAAAAATTGAAGAATTTGAAGTACTTGTAATGTTTTCGTTGAAATCCTAAACTTGACAATTTTTTAAGAATTGTTCACATTATTTCTATTAAATTAGAAATATTGTATAATATTGTAAATCAGAGTTTCTCAACCTAAGAGTTTGATTTAATAAATAAAATATATTTAAAATACAAATTTACAAAAAAAAATAAGGATTTGTAATATTTCATAAGACTTGATTAGATTAGATTTTTAAGAATTAAATTAGAATAGAAATATTGAAAGTTTCTCAACCTAAAGGTCATGTTAATTATTTTTAATCGAAAATTAAACATTTTATAGTAAGAACTTTCCTTTTAATCGCGAATAAAAATAACACATAACAATATAACAATAAAATTGTTCTATTCTTTCAAATAAAAATAAAATTAAAATAAATTATTTAAACAGCGTGGATTTTAAATAAATTGTTTAAGTAATATTTCCACAACATGTACATTTTACGGATCAGTATTTTCCCAGATTTATAAAACGCCACTATTATTATTCGCTCTAATTATCATAAAAAAATTTCATTTTAGATATAGCGCCTACTTTAAATAACTTAAGATATAGAAATTACTTCAGTATAAAATATTAATATATTTTGCATAATACAAATCCGTTACGCCCTTAACATCTAAAAGTAATTATTCTAGCCTACAGATAACATATATTTCTTAAAATATGAATAAAAAATGTACTTTGTTACACTTTTTTTGACGCTTTGAGGTAAAATGACAGCTGTCCATTTTTTGACGTTTTGAGGTAAAGTGACAGCTGTCAATTTGTTGATGTTTTGACGCAGTATAAATAATACAGCAAACATGAAATTATATAAATATTTGTAGATAAGAAAGTATTTATTGGAAAAATATATATAAATCATTGAAAAATGAAGAAATGGATTATATTAAAAATATAAATTATTAAATTATATTGTAAGATATGATTTATGTAATGGAAATAATCATTAAGCCATATAGATCATATTTACTGACCACACGCGTCGATCCGTGCTCGAAGTTCTCGATTTCCAATAGCGGATTATTCTGATCCATTGCACGGATTTAGTTATCATCAATCCTATTGCGGAGGTGCACTACGGTGGTATGCGGTTTATCCCATAAGATTAAGTTTCCCCTTTTTTTTCGAATCTTCCGAATCGTCTCCGACATGTTCAAGTGCATGATTATTTGAATAATCTTCTTGAATGCTGAGATTTTCTCAAAATTTATTCTTTGTTAGATTTGTGCAAATCACCTTCAAATTATGCATTAGATGAAAGGTTTTAAGAATAAAATGAGAGATTAGATGAGAGACTTTATGAATAAAATAGGTTTTGAATGAAAAAACGTGCGCCTTCCATTAGATTCCTGCAAAAGCAAATTTCATTCGGATCTGATACGTGCGGCTCGATCTGGTTAACAGCATTCCAATATCTATTTGGAAATGCTCTCTGTGAGTTATTTATATAAATGTATGTATACAGAAAGCATCGACATCTGCGGATTTGCAAAAGACTTGGGACACGTTTTTCGTACTTTTCGGAATCGTTTCGCAAATTTTTGCAGTAGCCGCAAATAATGGTCCATGATGATGATAATGATGATGATGATGATGATGATAGGCATCTTAAGTACCGATGGCCGTTTCATTTTTCGATGGAGGTTATAAAATTTTAAACGCGCATAAAACAGGTAGCATCGTGTGCTTAATGCGCGATTCGAGAAGACATTTCTTGTAACTGTAAGATCGCATTTTTCACGACGAAATCGGCATAAATATGCCGAATGGATGGGCATCAACACGTAATTAATTGCCACCATAAAACTAATAGCGAAATAAGTGTCAAATCGGGCGAAAATTATTCGGCTTATTATTTCCGATGAATTAAAATTCCACGTTCCAACTATTTTAATGTTTACTGCCTTCATTCGCTGGAAACGTTCGAACGTAATTTTAGTCGTATTGGACCTTCACATCATTTTCTTTTCTCTTTTCAAACTCGATCTGCACATTAAATCTGATGGTTTCCTTCGTTTTGAAAGCGCAATGACAACACTTTACCAATACGATATTTATAGTTTCAACTAATATTACAAAATTTATCAACTTTACCGAAATATCTATAATTTTATAGTTAAAAAACATAAAGTAAAAATATAATTTAACACAAATTTTATAAAATACAGTACTTATTTTTGTAATAAATGTGATTAAATATTATCAAAAATTATGATAAAAAATTAAAATAAAAATATATTTTCATGAAAAAATTTATAATGATTTCAATGACAATTATAGTATTAACAAATTAACTTTTACTTTTCCATTTCTATTATCTTAAACTAATCATCTCATTTTATGTATTTATTTTTATACATATTTTCTACATCGTCTAATTAATTACTTACAAAAATTAATTAATTACTTACAAAATTGAGTCCTTTTTCAACATAAAATTACAAAGTATATGTAGATTTAGCCGATTTGCAATGATCAGAAAATCCTGTAAATCGAAAACGATTTTGATAGATAAAATTATAAAAAAAAAAAATTATTCAATATTTTTGATATTTTGTCCATTAATTAATTAAAAGTTATAAATTATGATAAGAGTAATATTCAATGAAATAACAAGTGATTTGCAACATTTTTGGTATTCTTAAAAAATAAATTATTTAAAAACGTTTTTTTTCCTCATTTCAAAATTTCCCGCAACATTAATTTTCCTTTATCCAAATTAAATAAATCTTTAAACTAAAATATAATTCCTATTCCTAAATTTGTCTGACATATTTAAATAATATATAAAATACTTACTTTAAAAAATACAATTTACTAATTATAGTTGATTTTATATATTATAATTTTATTATGTGTTATTATATAATGATTATAATAAATATTATTATTTAATAATGCGAAATATATATAAATTAATTATATTTAGTTGAGGAAATTACAAAAAAATGTTGTTGTTAATGAGTTATTTTTTTAAAAGCTATGTTTGTTTTGTTAATTGGGTGGGATGGAGTTATTAAAACTTTATTAATAAACCAGCAAAAATAATAATGTAGCAAACAATGTGACGTAGATTAAGTATGAAACGAATTTAGTTTATAATTATTAATTATGGTTTCCTTTAATTAAGAAAGAAAGGAACAATTAAATTCCCTTATTAATTGCGACGCGATTTCGAGGAACGAACGTTTTCTTTGTTTTTGGATGCACTTAGTGGTTGTTGTTGTTGTTGTTTTTGTTGCTGTTGTAATTCTTGGTGTTTGCTGCCGTTGCTGGAATATACGGGATATACATATGCAGCCTGATGTAAAGATATTTGAGGTACTTTATTGTTCTGCGAAAAGAATTACACCGAGGATCCTGAGATCCTTTATCTCGGTCGGTCGGCCGGAGGTATTTCGTCTGTACCAAGCAAGCAAGCAAGCAAGCAGTAGTAGTAACGGGCTTAATTACGGTGCTGTCGCCCGTTGTGTTTTATGAAGTAGACGGACGCAGAAATTAACGTGATTAATTCCACCATCACCTGCAATTTTTTGCAATTAATTAGTCAAAAAGAGCGAACGAAATACGAATACGCAAAACGGAACGAAAAAGAAATAAGATGATGAAAGAAATTGCTGCTGATGCGGTGGTTGTTGCTGTTGTTGTTGTTGTTGTTGGAGTGGTGATGGTGGTTTCCACGGGAGATTCAGACCCATCGGATTTCAATTATAATTATTCTCCGCGTTGGCAAGACAAAGGTGGAAAACCAGCTGCGATATAATTTACGATGGATGGTATTTTGCGCGAGGCGAACGGAGCTGAACCATCATCATCATCATCGCATTGAAATTCTATCCACGGACTTCCTCTGCTTACCGTCGTCTAATCATTGTCTCTTCGATATGATGTTTCAATTACATAAGCGCTTAGTGTATAAATTGTATATGTTCCATTGTTGTTCAATGTTGGTCGCACATCACCAATATAAAATATCAACAGCTTTCATTCACGCTCCCTGTTGCATCGATGTCTTCCACTGATCTACATTACATCAATAAAACTTAAAAATTACTACTAACAATATTCATTGCATAATGTATCAGCAAACAATAGTTCCTTACTCTCGATTACATCAATCAAATCTATAATTTACAATACTACAACATAATTTCATATAAAGTAAAGAAAATAAAAATATTTAAACTTTCCGTTTTATGTATGATCTTACTCAACTTTTGTAAAATTTTAATGGTTTTTCATTAGTGTATTAATCTAAATAATTTTTGATTAGTTTAATATTTATATATTTTTTTTAAGTTTATAGTCAATATTAGATGTAGATGTTCTAAATTTAGTGTGGTCTCTCATTATGCTTTAGAATCTTTGAGTTTGTGCAGCATCCAAATTCTTTTACAGATTTTTTACAAACTTCACCAATTAGTTTATAGTGTAATCATTTATTTTAATAGCGTAACACTACTTTTGAAACCATACAATTTTTGGAGGATAAAAGATTTCTCCATAAATATTTTAGATAGTTTCAATAAATTCTTTTGGTTTTAATACTTTATCAAATAAAAACAGCTTGAAACACCACAAATATGTACACGTTAACACTACTTTTAAAACATTGTGAGGATTAAAAATCTCTCCATAAATATTTTGGATAGTTTTGGTAGTTTCTTTTGGTTTTAATACTTTATCAAATAAAAACAGCTTGAAACACCTCAAATGTGTACACCTTAACACTACTTTTTAAACCATCTATAGCCCTTTTGGAGAATACAACATCTCTCCATAAATATTTTGGTTAGTTTTGGTAATTTCTTTTGGTTTTACTTTATCAAATAAAAACAGTATAAAACAATAATGAGTCTCTTCAATCTTTAACTCTTTCATTTTTTGTAAAAATATTAATAACAGAGCTTCTAAAAAATACCAATCGCGACGTGTTAACTCAACTAATATAATAATATGATAATTTTCAAAAATATTTTTTTTCCATTCATGAACCGAATTTACTTTATAAAAATAAACTTCTGTTCTAAAATTTACTACTGCTATTATACTTTATTTTAAGAAAAGTATACCAAATATACAACTAAATAAATATCTTTTTAATAAGTAATAAAATAATATACAGCAAAATTTCGTATAGTCCGGCTTCGATAATTCCGGATTTATTATAGTACAATTTTAATTTACATAATTATAAGTTTAGATACTCAAAATGAACAGAAAATAACATTCTACCTGAGTCACGCAAGTACCATCATTTCACTGGGAAGAAGGAAGATGAAAAGTGTTGGTACTACGAAGAAAACGATGATCCAAAAGTTCTATAGATACTCCAGATGGTCAAAGAGGAAGCAAAAGGCGCGTCTAGGAATAATACTGGAAGATGATACTCGTTTGTGTGAAGTACTGAAGATTTCAGAGTGATGATTTTCTTCATCATGGAAGAAGATTAACGGAGAGATTAACAAAGTTTGATGATCAAAATACCAGCAGCATGGCCAATGATCATCCCAATAAAGTACCTTAAAAAATGGAGCTGAATGATGATTGATTTTAGATAGAGATTTTAATGGGTTAATCCCATAGTACCATGACTCTACTCTAAAAAAGAGAATGAATTAACCATAAAATAAATTTTACTTCCATAAACAATTTAATTAATATTTTTAAACAAACAACGTATAAATTGTGGACATCAAAAGGCAATTGCTGTTGTTCTAATTGATAACATTTGCATGGTAATGAGTTTTTGCGTTGATTCATTGACACGAGCTCAAAATTGAATCATTCATTACATAAAAGTTGTTTAATTGATGAACATGAGATCGTTAATTGGAAACGGATGAATAAAATACGAATATATGCGAGTGTTTTCATTTTTGCTAAATGGTTTGTTATATGATTCATACGTGGTTTTCATAAATTAATAAGAAACACGACGACGCGCATGACTCACGTGAAACAACTCATTAAAAATACATACGAATGCTATTATTCATGAAATATACAAGTTTTTTTTACGCTTCATACTTTTGTTATGTTTCATACATTTCATTCATTTCTAAAATGGAATTTTTTGGTGGGAATGTGGATAAAAAAAAAACATTTCCAGATTTATTTTCAATGATAAAATATTTACATATTATAATTAATATAAAGAATTAAAATATTTATTTTCGCAAAACATTCATACAAAAAAGTGTATCAAAAAAATTAGATTTATTTCCATTTTTTTTCTATATTTGTTCCCAAATAGTGATTTAATTCGTTACAAAATATAGTTAAAAAACTGAAATTTTTAAATAAAAAATAAATAGAAATATAATATGAAATGTGAAGATAGTAAAAACATGGAATTGTTATTATATTTGGTATTTAAAAATGCAATTCACGCACTTTCGCTTTCATAGATCTGCGCGAAGCGAAGCAAGGATAATGCGGAACGTAATTACTTAATACGAGGCTAATTTGTGAAAGAAAATGTTGCAAAAAATAAATAAATAAATGAAGAGAGAACAACGTGCATAAAACCATAAAAGGTTATTATATGCAAACTGATGCGTGTCGAATTATTACGCACGAGCAAATCGTGTATGCAGCGAAAGTAACCGAGATTATATTATAAATCACTACAATTTATTTTATATAAATTAAGTTTTTATTTAAATAAATAAAAATATATATATTCTTGACGAATTTTTATATAACACTTTATTTAATTATGTTTATATATTTGTTGATCCATAATTATTACTTAATATAAATTGAAATAATTATATAAGAAAGAAAAAAAATATATAAAGAGTTTACGAAATTAAATATAACCTGATTCACCTTTTACAGAATCACATACCATCAGATTTTCTTGTAGATAATTAAAGTGTATTTACTCTCAAAGAAACATTGCATAACATATATTAGAAATTATAGAAATATATTATTTATAAAATATAATTTTTTTTTATTATTATTTGCAATACTGGTAATTAGTAAACAGTTTTGTAATAACAAAAAAAAAATGCGAATTTGCGTAAGTCGGGTTAAACGTAATCACGGCAAAATAAATACTGAAGATCTTGACTCAAGAAATAAATATTGCAATGTTTATACATAATTTTCATAAACATAAAATTTAAATGAATTTTGTAACTTTAATTCATTAATTATATTATATTAATTATATTTAAAAAAATAATATAAATAGAATTTATTGTTCCGAATATTTATGTTATTTAGTAGAAAATATTTTTAAAAAAATTACGTGAAATAAATATTTTTCATGTTATGAGAAATGCATTGTTCTTAAATGGCATTAGTTATTGCTTAAACTACTGGATGAACATGTTCCATTGTGGACTAAACAAATGATTATCTTTTTATTATACTGTTGCTATGTTTAAATGTATATTCAAATGATTATGTACTTTTTATCTGACCATTACGAGTGAGGCCATACGTTAAATAATAAATCAAAAGTTGCATTCAGTTTAATTAGGTGTTAAATTAATGTGTGCTGCGAGAGGTGCGTGTGAGAATAATAGTGAGAATAAGGAAACGCGAAGGCATCTCGTGTCCGTCTTTTCCATCTTCTTCTCGAGTGTGTGTTTCTTCTATTTTATGTAAGTCCAGCAGTGCCAGCAGGATTAACAGCGCTCGGCAATAAAACCTTGTATCGATGCAGCGATATTTGTTTATAGTTTTTACGGTGAAGCAAGCAGAGGAGGAACATCAATAAAGTCGTTCGGTTCGGTGATGGTAATTGAGGCCTGCCGAGTCGAACGGAATCAAATATGAAATGACGTCGGCACGAAAAATACCGTAAATACCTGTGTGTCAGTGGCTGCAGTAAAATTCCTCCCCGGACGCTATTTAACCTAACGACCGTTATAAAATGTGCGATTTTATTGAAGATTCCATATCAAATAACGTTTTCCCCGAGCGCCGTCTTAATACGCGCGCACGCACTTATCTATCTGTGCGGTTATGTAACCAATGCCGCGGAGAATGCGCGCCGCGTTTTCGCATTCGGATACGCATCTGACGGTTTCAATACGCTCATACATGCTCATATACCAATGATCTTTGGTATCACTGCTGGTTCATGTTGTTGTTGTTGTTCCTGTTGTCGTTTGTTGTTGTACTACACTGCCTGCTGTACGGATCGAATCCGACCAACTGTATATATATGCACTGCCGCAGAGATATACAGCAATTACAGTGTACAGTCTAAAGTTACATTTCCTATAAATAAATAAAATCACATTCGAAAACACGACCACCAATCCATTCCATATATCTAAATCTCCTTTAAATACAAGAAAATGACTCAAAACTAGAATACGCCTTAAGATTCACAGATGTATGTTAACAGATTTTCATCTACAAATATATATTTTATTTTCTATAAAATTTGTACTAAAACATGTTTAATGCATTTCATAAGATCTAAAATTCACACAAAAATTAGTTTAGTAAAATGTTTTGTTATTTATTACAAAATTCAAATAAAACTACATTTTTCATTAATACTATCTTTCAAACTTTTTTTTTGTTCACGTAACCCTAGAATAATAGAAAAATTATTATAATTAGCCTCAAATCATTTCTGTTATTAAACTCTTAAAATAATAAATCATCTATTTAAGTACTGTCTGCTAGAGCCAGTTATCAAATACCGATTTTATTGTTTTTTCTTTTATATATTTTGTATATTTCCGGTTAAACGGTTCAAATTAAATCAGTTAATTAAAAATATGACGTTCAACTAAATTCCAATTAAATATGTCTGAATTTGGAACATTATATCATCTTTTGAAATAAGGTATGCGCAACCGTTGCTTAACTTTTATAAGTTTTACGTTCATATGTTTTTATAAATAATTTACATATAACCATATAATTATTTAAGAAAAAAAAACTAAATAAATATAAAATTTAAATTGCTATAAAAAATTGGACATATTACAATCTATTGTTGTAATTTTAATATGTAAAATGCAATTTATAAAAAAAAAATGTAATAATATTTTTATAAAAAGAAATAAAATTTAGTATTTTTGAGAAATTGAAAAATAATAAGTTTTAATAAAATAATTTTGGTGATTAGCGTTCGGCAATCGCTGCTGCTGCAGATGATTCACCCGCAAAATCGCCTAATTTTTATTGTTTTCTGCGAAACGCACTATTTTCGTGCCCAAATAAGGATTGTTTAAACGCAGCTGCAAGTGCAGGTGTTCAATTTTTATAAATAATCTCATTTTTATTACTTTTTTATCGCAAACATTTTATATTCAATTTGTTATATTTATTAATTAAATTAATATATTAATCGATTTTTCGTAAATCTCACAATTTTTATTACTTTTCTATCGTTTTAATATTTTCATTTGTAATTAAAAAATATCGAAAAAGTACAAAATTTTTATTAAAATAAATTTGTTCTAATTAATACATTCATATTATAACAAAATCTTCATTTAAATAAGATAATTGTATTATTTCCCCTCTGATTATAGAATATTTTGCAAATATCATTCAAAAAGTAATTTACAATTAAAGCTACAATCTCCACGCTTTATCCAATTAATCTTAAAAAATTAGATAATTGTTATAGATTCAATTTTTATATTTAAAAATAGGTTTATTATTTAAGAAATTGTATATAAAAAATAATTTAAAGTCAAATCAATATATTCGAATCGAAATCGAAAAACATTTTTAAGTATCAAAATTGTTGTATTATTATTTTAAAAGATAAGAGATACGCAGCCAATAGTCTACGTGACGACCCGAGCGAAAGAACCAATAGAATTGTTAACAACGAACAAATCCGCGGATTGCCGAAACCTCGCTGTGATTTGCAGGTGCAGATGATTCACCCGCACAATCGCCTAATTTTTATTGTTTTCTGCGAAACGCACTATTTTCGTGCCCAAATAAGGATTGTTTAAACGCAGCTGCAAGTGCAAGTATTAAATTTTTATAAATAATCTCATTTTTATTACTTTTTATCGCATAAATTTTATGTTAGAATTGCTTTAAATAAAAATTAACTAAATTAATATATAAATTGATTTTTCGGTAATCTCTCAATTTTTATTACTTTTCTATCGTTTTATTATTTTCATTTTAATTAAAATTCAGCGAAACAGTACAATATAAATTAAATAATCCGTAAATATACGAAATGATTTATAATTTCTATTAAGTAATTATTAATTACAATATTTACTATTTTTTTTAATTGATTGTTTATTACTTGGCAAGTCTCGATATGCGTTTAAATAACTTATGTTTATTTCAACGAACGAGTACTTCTATAATTTACTTGGCAAATAACGCTTATAGAAGTTACTCAATTTGTAATTGTAATTTATAAAAAAAATGTAATAATATTTTTATAATAAGAAATAAAATTTAGTATTTTTGCGAAATTGAAAAATAATAAGTTTTAATAAAATAATTTTGGTGATTAGCGTTCGGCAATCGCTGCTGCTGCAGATGATTCACCCGCAAAATCGCCTAATTTTTATTGTTTTCTGCGAAACGCACTATTTTCGTGCCCAAATAAGGATTGTTTAAACGCAGCTGCAAGTGCAAGTATTAAATTTTTATAAATAATCTAATTTTTATTACATTTTTATCGCATAAATTTTATGTTGGAATTGCTTTAAATAAAAATTAACTAAATTAATATATAAATTGATTTTTCGGTAATCTCTCAATTTTTATTACTTTTCTATCGTTTTATTATTTTCATTTTAATTAAAATTTAGCGAAACAGTACAATATAAATTAAATAATCCGTAAATACACGAAATGATTTATAATTTCTATTAAGTAATTATTAATTACAATATTTACTTTTTTTTTTTAATTGATTGTTTATTACTTGGCAAATCTCGATATGCGTTTAAATAACTTATGTTTATTTCAACGAACGAGTACTTCTATAATTTACTTGGCAAATAACGCTTATAGAAGTTACTGAATTTGTAATTCTACTAAGTTAAATAATTTTAATATGTAAAATGCAATTTATAAAAAAAATGTAATAATATTTATATAAAAAGAAATACAAATTATTATTTTTGTGAAATTGAAAAATAATAAGTTTTAATAAAATATTTTTCAATCGCAGCTGCAGATGATTCACCCGCAAAATCGCCTAATTTTTATTGTTTTCTGCGAAACGCACTATTTTCGTGCCCAAATAAGGATTGTTTAAACGCAGCTGCAAGTGCACGTGTTCAATTTTTATAAATAATCTCATTTTTATTACTTTTTTATCGCATAAATTTTATGTTGAAAAAATCCAAGTTTTCCAATCCAAATGTATTAGAAGACTCGCGGGTGCGCCATGGTACATCACCAATAAAAGACTGCACCAGGACTTTGGAATAAAAATAGTGGTAGAGTTTGCCAAAGAACCTGTTGGCGCTCAATCTTCTCGACAACGGCACGACAACAAGAAGATTAAAGCGCTTCAAGCCCTTCAATTTAGATTTAAGTAAAAAATAAATAATCCAATATTATATTATGGAATGGTGCCACTGGGCAGCAACTTCCGAATGTCAACAGCGAACTGATTTAATAAATATTCAGCTGAATAGATTGTAAATAAAAACTGACAATAAAAAAATTAAAGAAAGAAGTTCTACTAAATTGTTATTAAAAGTATCTTAATTTCGAATATTGTATCAGCCTTTTAAATACATTCTGTGACAGCCGTTCTTTAACTTTTGTAAGTTGTCAAACTGGAAGCTATAACGCAGCCGGCGTTTGTTTCGAAAAAAAAAAATTAACACATGAAACATCGCCTCCCTTTCAGAAACGTAGGTATTAAACGGTTTAAATTAAATTACGTAATTAAAGAATGACGAAGTGCGAAGTGACTTCCACCGATGGAGCATTTGCATATCGCCGACTCATCAAATGTATTTATTTATTTTGTCAAAAACTAATTGCAAAATGAGTTAGCGAATAATGCGAAACTGGTCCAGCACATATGCAGATGCTAAATGAGAGAGTGTTTACCTTATGGGAGTGGAGGAAGCGGTGGTTCGATGCTGCGCAGACTTTCACTCGCGATCGGAAAATGTGTGCAGAAGAAGTAAACAACATAAATTCGAGGCGAAGGATGTTTTGAAATGCTAGCAATTGCAATGCCACCAAAGGAAGATATCTTTTTCCCAAGCCTTAGAGACGTCGAGATTTACCGCATGAAAACGTAAATTATAATCGAGCGACGGTAGCATATGCTCATGAAGTTCCAGGATTGGAAATAGAAATGCGTATTTAAATCGAAATTGTTTTCCATCCACTGTTCTTACGTAATTTATGGCTCGGACCAGCTGACCAGAAGGTGGAGGAGTCCTCACCTCGCACCCAACACACCATTCCACACAAGAGAAACAAAGAACCAAAATAAAAGTAAAACTGAACATTTAATAAACTATTACACGTTTTAAACATCTGCTGCATGCAAGAACGCCATATAATATAATATTATATATATATATATATATATATATATATATATATATATATATATATATATATATATATATATATATATATATACTCACACACTCGTACAAACTTTTTTTTTGTTCTCGTTTTCTTTCCGTTTCATTTTGACTTCACTTGAACGTTTAAATTACAAGCCGTAGTATTCAAATAACTTACTTTTATTTCTTATTATTTCTCCCTATATGCACTTACCACCAGTCTCCTCCTATGTTTTAATTTCTTTTGGTTTAATTGAAAGCATAAATTTCGTTAAAATGACGTACCCGTATTATCGCCCAGACTAACTACAACTACAACGCTCGTAAAAACGAGAACTTTTACCTACTATTAAAAGCGGGTAAACTACAGTTTTATATGCCTTTCGTTCTATCGGATCGTAAATCAGGACCTCCCGTAGCACAAACAAATAAACTAAGTTTCTTTAATCAAAATTCAAAACTGAAATTGAAATATTTTATGTTAAGTATTTTATGTTATATTTGAAACCAGGTTAATTGGGGAATTTTATGCATACAACATAATAAACATAAATCGCACAAAACTAGACTTAACAGTTTAAAACAGTTTTTATCAAATTACAAAAATTACTCTTAGTATTTTTTTATTTAGTTGAATTCTTTGAAAAACTAAATATTTTAAACAAACAACTTCAAGGAACAAATAAAACTGTCGATGCAAAATGCTTTATTTATATTTTTTGAATTATTTCAGACATATATCTACAATAACAATTTTAAAAAATTAATTGATTCTAAAAATGTGATGTGTTTGTTATTGTCGATCACCTGAAAATTTTCTCGGCTTATTTAAAAGAAAGATATTCTTATAAAAAAAAAGATTTCCCAACTTGGATGATGCAGCAAATGTTAGTGAATTTGTCTGATAATTCAAATATGCAGTATCAAAAAGAATATTTAGCCATAAATGATTTGCTACTAAAAAAATAAATCGGCTGGATATTACAAAACAGTGAGATTTGAGACTGAAATTAATTGAAACCTGAGATAAAATCTCTTTGCAAGTGCAAGTTTCTCACTAAATTTAAATAATACTTAAATAATTAAATAATTACTAATAATTAAAATAATATAGTAAAATTTTTCATTCAAATTATTTTGTTAATCAATAATTTCCAAGTAATTTCTAAAACTTATCATTAAAATTTCATTTTTTTAATATAAAATATTATGTATATATTAGAGGGGACGGAATTAGAATTTTAGAAAAAAAGTGTTCTAAAAGGAAAAAATATTATAATTTTAAAAATTTACTGAATAAAAACTTGTTTAAAAAAGATCAAACCGGACAATGAATATAGATTGTTGCATTATATAAACAATTAAAAATTGATTTATTTAAAATTTCACACGTGTATATTTTTTTAAAAACAATTATGACTAGCAATTTATTAATTTATTCATCAAGTTTTATATAACAAGAACAATAGTATAATTAATTTAATTACAATTGTTTACATATGAATACAATTGTAAATATTGTTATATACATAATTATTATGAATAAATCAATGTAAATTTTATTACAAATATGAAATAGTGCATTTATTAATTGCCTTAAATTAATCATAATTAATTCGTTAAAAACAATGAATTCAACATATTTCTTGATAAATTTTCTTCAAGTTTAATTAAATAATTTTTCAATAAGTTTTATATAATGATTTGATTATTTTATTATATATAATTTTATAACTTTCTATTTTATATAAATTATATTTATCCAAATTTAAATAAAATAAATTAAGTTAAATTATGAATTAAATTTAAATAATTGAAAAATATTTTATTTTAGACAATTTTTAAATAATTTTTGTTAAACAAGTTTATTTATAAAATCATATAATTATAATATTTCAGTTTTCTCTATTAATTAATTAGTTTCACTGAATCAATATTTTTTTAGTTCATATTAGTCAAATTTCCGCCCTAAATAAATTCTATATTTTTTTCAATTTTAAATAATTAATTAATTAATTTACTTTGAAAAAGATATAATTAATTGCTGATTTTTGCATGTTTTTTTTTAATTAATAGATAATAATAATTAAAAAATTAACTGGTTTTCATCAATTAAAAATATATGCATTTTTTTTTCATATTTATAATTATATGTGTTTTAGAATTTAAATTGTAACTGGTGAAACGGCGTTTAAATTACGTGCAAACCCGAATTTATGAACCGGCCTTTCGAGCGATTCATTTACATACTAATTACGTGTGGAAGCTCGCTATGATGAAAAAGTTGTAAATAACATTACCTGAAGTTATGGTTCTAATTTAAAAATTAATGTAGCGTTAATTTAAATTAATTGTCTCGAGCACAAAAATGTTTGTAAGATGTTGCGAAAATTCGTGTACGAATAACAATGAAATTTTTTTTTTTTTATTATAAATATAATGTTCAAAAATTAGCATAAATTTGATTTATTATTACAACTATCATTTATAATTTTAATTGTTAACCATTTTTATGTAATGTTAATTTAAATATTTTATTAAAATTATTTATTATAAATATTCATATTTAAAAAAAAACAATTTTTTTTCACGGGAAATACTATTTTTGTGAAATATTCATAAAAAATTATTTAAGAATAAATAATTTAAAATGTTATAATTTTAATAAAATCTATAATTTGTAAATTATTTTTCTGTAGCTTTAAAGAAAAATAAAATAATTAATTCCAGTTACTAGGAAACTTTGCAACGCATGTTTTATTTATTATATAAATTGCAATGCAACGGATCGTAACTGTTCGTAAATTGATGAATTACGTAATATATTAGATCGGGCTTCGTATGCAATAGGTAAAGCCGCATAGGTTTTAATATAAACA
Organism: Nicrophorus investigator; assembly: GCA_963457615.1. NCBI lineage: Eukaryota > Metazoa > Arthropoda > Insecta > Coleoptera > Silphidae > Nicrophorus > Nicrophorus investigator. The sequence goes on from OY735142.1 coordinate 28,942,669, forward strand.
AGAGATAATAATATGGAATCATAATCGTCTTAGAAGTGAAATATAAATGATCTAATTTGAATATTCTCGATTACAAGATCACGATCACGGTGTAATTTTCGAATTGTAATTACCGATAATTGTGGTAACGAAACGTCGGAGTTTACAAAGTTGCGGGGAGCGAAAGAGATTTCCTAAACGAATTAAAGAACCGTTAATTCGATTTCCTTCACGAGAAGAATAAACAACGAGAATGCGAAGCAAGGAAATCATAACGCGTTGAAAAAGGAGATGTAAAGTGTAGTAGTATTAATAACGGGTTGTGACTTTTAACAACATAGCTACAAACAGTGAGATTTGCGTTATGAGGAAAATAAACAATAATAATAAATGAAAATAAGCAAGGTGGATGATAATGTAAAAAGTTGAGTTGTATTAATAATAGGTTGTAACTTGTATGGAACAACCTGCAAGCAAACAGTGGGATTTGTGCAATTGGGAAAACGGCAGAGAATGAAAACTAAAAGTTGAATGAAAAATTGTAAGGAAACGTTAACATGTAGTGTCTTCCAACAACATGTGAATAAATGAAATAAGGAAATTTATAAACGTATAAAAATATCATTCCAATTAACTTTGTAATTTATTTTAGTGAAGAATTAACAACAAAATCTAAAATTACAAAGGTGAAAATATTAAATAATAATATTGTTTAACGTCTTTATATAAATAAAACAAATTATCTTATGAGAAGAATAAAAATCGAGAAAAATGATTTTTTCATAAGTGATTAATAAAAGCGAATCCAAAAACTTAAATATTGTATTTTTTTTTAGGAAATTATAAAAAAATATTTATTAAAGAAATTTAAAGAAAAATGTAATGCTATTAATTTGAATTTCATCCCTAGAATAATATTCATCCCTAGAAAAATACAAGAAAAAAATATACAAAGAATTAAAATAAGAAATAATATGAATAAAAAATGTACTAATATTAGTAAAAATATTGAAAAATACATTTTTATGTTGTTATAAAAATAAACAAAGGCAAATATAGCAATGAATGAAAAATTTAAAAAAATTAACATTAAAAAAATAGAAAAATAGAAAGGAAAAAAATAAATAAGTATGAAATTCTGTAGCCATAATTTAAAAAAAATGGGTGAAAATATAAAATGTAATGTTATGTTAAAAGAATAATTATGAAACTACAAGAATAGATATAAAAAAGAACATAAAAAGATTTAGAATAAAGAAGGAATAATCTAATATGTAGGATTGAAATATCTAATAATTAAAATAACTAATTTACAGACAAAAATTTAAATTAATTATTTCACTTAATTAATGGATAAATTGCTAATTATTTTAAAGTATATTTTATAAATATAATAAATTAAAAAAATAAATACAATACAAAAAATATACAAAATAGGGGAAAACAAATAATAGGATGAAAAAGGAGATCAGAAGTATAAAGAAGTATTGTAAAATCAATAACAGACTGCGACTTCCATCCAACAAAATATGATCAAAAATAAAAATTTGGACTATTCGAATAATAAACAAGCAAGGAAAAATTACAAGATATATTTTCATCTTTTACAAAAAAGTATAAAAATATTATTAACATACTGAAAAATCATATAAAATTTGCTTTTTAGTGCGGCTTAGAAGTAGAAAAATGGAAATTTTAAGAAGTGCATTATTTTAATTGTACAAGTTGAGAGATTTTCGTTAAGAAAAATATAAACTTTAAGAATTGTTTGTAAATTAATAGAAATATAAAAAGGCGACATTAATTTGAAGATAATGTAAAAAAATATAGTAAAAATGAGATAATCTTTTGATGAAAATACAAATAAAGTAGTAGTAAAATAGAAATTTTAAAAAGTGTAGTATTTCAATGAATATTAGTAAAAAGTAAGATTTACGTTCAAAAAATGTTGAAGAAATTGAAGATCAAGTAAAATAATATAGTATGAAGATGGAAATTTTATGAATTGCAGTATTTCAATTAAGATTAGTAAAAAGTAAGATTTATATTAAGAAAAATATAAGCTTCAAGAAATATTTGCAAAATAAAAAGATTAAATTGAAAATAATGTAAAATTATATAGAATGAAGTTGGAAATTTCAAGAAATGCAGTATTTGAATCAAGATTAGTGAAAAATGAAATTTACTTTAAGAAAAATATAAGCGACAATTAATTTAAGATAATGTAAAATTTCAAGAATTTCAGTATTTAAATCAAGATTAAAAACGTGTAAGTTTTGCATTAAGAAAAATATGAAGAAAACAATATTTTCATATATGAAGAATTCAAATATAAAAATATATGTAAAAAATGTACTAATATTAGTAAAAAAATATTGAAAAATAATATTTTGATGAACGAAAACTAATATATGAGTATGAAATGTAAAGAAATGTTATACTATTACTAATAGATATAAATAATAAGAAATTGTTGAAAAATAACAGAAATATAAAAGAAAACAGATATAAATAAATGAGTAGAAATTATGAAAAATTATAAATTAATATTAAAAGAATATTTTGATACACGAGGAATAACATAAAAATAATGTTATGTAAAGAAATATAATAATATTAGTAACAGATATCAGAAAAATATATTGAAGAATTACATAAATATACATAAATATAACAATATTTTGTAAAATATAAAGAAATGTATTAAAATTAGTAAAAGACTGTGACTTTTAACAATCTACGAATAAAGACTGTATCTAATCTTGAACAGTGGGCAGGAATAAGCATTATAATCGTTATCATAATAGGTATTTGTAATAATAACGTGAATGCGGCCGTATTTCATCATCGGTTATATAAATGTAAATTGCGAGATAAATTGCGGACAGCGCATATACATTTATACGTATACACACATACGCTTTGTGAACCCACGACAATGTATTTCGTGTGGAGACAACTGGAGAGAAAGACATAAGGTCTGATCTGTGGAGGCGATTGGGGGACGGAGAAAATTGTACGAAAAAAAACGAACAAAAATATAAAAATTGACCTCCAAAATATCACATTGTAAATTTAAATATTTCGAAAATTATGCAACTATTTCCTATACATGATTTATTATGTTATTTATATAAAATTTCTGGAAGAGAAGTGAAGATTATCAAATTACTAATAGTAATTAATAAAAGGTTAGTAAAGTGTAAAAATACTTTACTGAAATAATTTACTGAAAAATCTTGTTATAAAAATTCTCGCATATAATACAGATTTGATTACATGTAAGAAGATCTGTGCGGTGATTTTTTTTATCGGGTCCGATGAGTTTCTTGTTCTTAGAAGCGGCAACGAATCCCAAATTTATTCCGAATGACTTTATCGGCCGTATTCAGAAATCGGTAATACGAGATGTGGGTGAAAAAGTTATTCAGGTGATAACATATTTCAGTTCCGAAATGGTCCTACTTGAATTTCTCCAGCGAATCGAATTTCTCACTCATAAAAATATCGTAAAAGAAGAAAAAAAAAATAATAAAAGATGCAACGTCCGTCCGTTAAGTCCCTCAAAACCATAAGTTTTATAACATATTGGCATTCCCTAAATACTTTTCGATTTTCTTTATTTTCTTACTTCATCGTTCAATTAACAATTTATTTTTATGTCCATCTCCAGATAAAAATATATTTTTTGTTATATTTTACAATTTTACCGTTATTTTTAATTTATATTCACTTTTAAATTTACGATTTAACAACAATGTGTTTTTTGCTTAAAATTACAGGATGTTGCTGAGATTGTGCGAAATAAAATATGACCCATTTCGATTATTATCTTTACGTTTCAAGGAATTTTAGAATAATCTAATGTTCAGTAAATTCCACATGGAAATTACGATTACTACAATTACGATCACAAAACTTAACTGTTTCTATTATGAAACTTACTTTTAAAATAAAGCCTGTTTTGTAGAAGAAGGACCCTCAGGGACTACGGCAGGAATTTTAATTAAAGCTTGGTTTACATAAAATGTATTTTAGTAACTTTTTAGTAAGTAAACGAAATTATTTATATTTAGTTACTAAATCTGGTAACATTAAAGACAACAATTTATGTAGAATTCGGTATATAAAGTTTGTAATAAGATTTAAGATATTTGTAAAATAAATATATTTATTTTAAAACGGAATTTAACAATGTCACCAAAATGTGTTATAAAACTGAAGTATTTTATCTTATAATAAATTCATTGAATTAATTAAAACTTCCGTTTTTTTTCGTGCAGCGATTACAAAATCGTTAAAGTAATTGCGTTTTTTTTTTTTAAGCTGTACATAAATTAGAAGATCATCAATAGTGGATCGCAGATGTAGGCTAGAATGTGAAAGTGAGCCGAAACGTTTTACCGGTAATTACCATAATCCGGGGTTACATTTACACGGGAGAAGAAAGCAAACGTTTTTAATCTTCTCTGTAATTCATTTTTCTGTGGTGATCTTTCTTGCATTAGACATACTAATAGGTTGGCCTCCGGTCCGAGGCATTTGGCATTCCTAAACACCTTGTCCATGGGTCGTCCGTGGGGCACATTAATCTTTTTGGGCGGCGAATGTTGCGCTGAAATGCTGACAGACTCAATTTCGAAAACCACTCATGTCTATATAATAGAAAATTACAACAAGCCGGAGCGAGGAGGAATAAAGAAATGGATGATCGGTCGAGGCTCGAGGGGGTTGGGTGCAGTTGCAGAAGAAAAGAAGAATACAAAAAAAAAAGGAGAGCAACGAAACGACTGTTAGATTCTGGATGACCGATGGAAAAGAGAATGCTCACGATTATATAAAGAGTTGATTTTGGTTGCATGAAAGGGTGAATAGGAAGTTTTTTTTTTTTTGGCCATTATTCACTGGCTTCGATTAGTCGCTACATTTTCTACGATCTTTCACCAATTATAAATACATTTTGTTATACCTCTATCATTAACAAAAAAAAATTACAGCTGAATAACCTTTGAAGCTCGTTTATTTTTAGAAAAAAATATTCAATAGAATAAAATTTATATTAAGAAATTTTAATAAAAACATTTTTACCATGCAACATTTATTTATATTGCTTTATTAATAAATATATATTATCATTAATAAATAGAGATAATATTCAGCATTTTAATAAATAAAGCAAACATGTGAAATTTTATAACAGGAATTAGAAAGTATTAGAGATCACTTTTAAATTATTAAAATTTCAACCATTGAAATATAACAGGAAATATAACAACCCTTATAATTTTGAAAAATTGATGAAACTCGTCTGGTTCTAATTAAAATCAAAAAATATAATTATTAAAAAAATCTTTCTTTATAAATCTCTTCGTAAAAAAACGTTGTATGACAGCAGGTATTCGAGGTAGAGGAAGTTGAAACGTTTACGGCAGATTAAGGATGAAAGTGAAATAGTAAATTATAATACACTATGGTTCCATAAAAAAAAGATAATTTCAAACCATTGACAAAAAAAATCATTCAAAATAAACTATTCAGAATTTAAAATTAAATGAGGCGGAATGTCTTAATTTAACATAATATTTCAATAGAATAAAAGAAATTAATTATTTTTTTAATTTAACTCTCATTATTTATCTATAATTATTACAATAAAGATATTGTTACCTCTCATAATCCGGATTTACTAAAGTCTATAACAAATAATTAATTTAAAAAAAAAAGTTTTTATTTCCTCGATTAGTCCGGTTTTGATTAATCCAAGATTTTGACGGATTATACATGATTTTACTGAATTATATAATTAAATTAAATAATGTGTTTTTATATATCATGACTGCTCTTTTTGTAGGAAATAAAATATAAAATATAATTTTATATCGACATATTTTCTTTTTTGCTACAATTTTTTATAAATCTGTATACAATCAACAATAATAATTAGTTACTCTTTATGAACTGGTAGAGAGAATATGCTTTTTATAATACTGTGATTTAATTATTTAAATTTAAGTTATTATGTAATTTATTAAATTTTTAAAAATATATCACGAGTTAATTCTTGCACCTTTTTCAAGATATTTTATTAAGAAAATTCTTAAAAAAAAACTGATGCCTGTTAAAGGAACAAACTGTATGTTTATTAAATATTACAAGATTGCTGATAAATTCTCTTTAATTGCATGTAGGTTTTATTGCGTGTAGTTTGAGTCTCAAATGCACTGAAGCTAATACTGACGATTACGTAAAGACTACCTTATATTATTAAGTTCTGCAGTCTCATTTGATCCGAATCCTCCTACGCCGTCCCACAGTTGCAGAATATGAATATAAATCTGCGGATTTTATGTATCCACGTCGGGAGATGGAATGGATACAATCCCGCATCCATTTTTTGCTATCGCAAAAGGCCATCACACACACACGGCATAATAATAAGTAGAGATGCATTATTATACTTATTATCATCATCCTCTTCGTCGTCGCAAAAGAATTTTATTATGAAATATATGGAGGAGAGGAAAACTGCAATGCATTTCTCGTGCGATGGAAAAACACACATAAATGCACAATGCGGAGGATTAACTCTAAGCCATCATCAGTATACGACGATCTGAGTCTCCGATGCGGATTTATGCGTATTACATAATATGTATTGCGACAATGAATGATGCCGATTCCAATCGGAAATTCCACGAGGATTTTCAATTTGCTCGCTAATCCGGATACAAAGCGTACACACAATGATCGGCCATCCTTACTTACGCAATGTTCAATATCCAAGAAGATTGTCGAAGTCGATGAACTATAAAATTCTAAAACAAGATACAAAATGGAATTTAAAATTCACACATTTTTCATTAACAATTTAAGTATAAATTAATGCAAATTATTTGAAATTTCTTATTGAATATTAATGCAAATAATATTATTATTATTTATTAACGTCAGATACTGTTTAAATTCTAATATACTGTTTAAATTGATTTAGCTTATTTCTACAAATTATAACATAAAATAAAATATTATAAAAATAATGTCAAAATACATAATTTCGTAGAGATTTGAGTCTTATTAAAATAAAAAAAATAATTTAAATATGCAACGATTATTGTTATTTCTTTGTAATTAATTTTAAAAAAATATTATTTAATAAAAACATTAATAGTACTTGTTCATTTTGGTTAAACTAAATTAAATATGTTTCAAAATTAATAAAATTATCCAAAAAATTGTTATATAAAAAATTCATCAAATATATTTTTAAATTATGCAAAATGATCAAATAGCAAATTCTGTTTATATTTGAAAAATAGTTAATTTTGTGTTTTTTTTTTGGAAATTATGTAGAGTTTACGTTGAAGTAAAAATAGAATAAGTTATGTAAACTATTACATGACATTGTTGCAAAAAAATCAAGTGAATGAAAAAATGATGTTAATCTATGAAACTATTCTAAAACTTATTTCAAAATAGAAATAACAGAAAGATTCTAGTCATTAGCGCTCAATGCTATTTTACAAATGTTCAATAACAAACAACATATTATTTTTAAGTCGTATTTATGAGTATTTCAAATAATATACGTAAAATTAGAAAATTCTTTCATAAATTATGTAACTATAGTAAATTTTAATAGTATAAAAAAAATAATTTATAAAATTATTTGTTAGTGGATATATATTTAGATTATACTAGTTATTAGTATATAATTATTATAAATTAAGCAGATTTAATATAAATTCTTCAATGAAATTCACTTTTCCGGAAAATAAGCTTCAATTTCAGAAAATTTAAAAATATCAGAATATTTTTAATAAAACTATTTGAAAATATAAATAATTCTATGCTACAAAATTCATGACAACAAATAGCATATATTATTTATATTTAAATCAAATTTATTATAGATGTTTTAAAGTTTTTTGGAAAGTTACAAATTCAGAAAATTTTAATTAAATTTTTTACAAAAATCAAAGATTTTTTTAAAAATATATAACATTATTGGATAATAAAAATATTTTACTTAATAGAGTATAATTATTGGGTTTTAATTGTATTTTAAAAATTCTTAAATAATAAATTTATGTATGAGAAAGTTATTAACAAATTTAATTCATATCCACTTTTTGGACTAAATATTTGTTATAGTCAAGTTTTATAATTTTTTAATAAAAAGTGTATGCATAAGAAAGTAATATTAACAATTCTTACTGAAATCAAATGAAAACAATAAATCTTAAAAGTATTTGAAAATAGAAATAATCTAAAGATTAATGCAAATATTTGTGTGATTTTAATATATTTTTTTTCTTCGGTATAAAACTTTCAGAAAATAAATGTCAGCTCAGTGGATTTCAATTACTTTCAGATCATAATAAATTTGTGTTTTTATGAAACGGTCGGACTTTTTCTGCATTTCGGAATTTCAATGACTTGATATTTAGCGTCGTATCGGTTTATTGGTTAATTTAAATAAAATCAGAGGGAGGAGATGGCGAAGGAGGATGCAAATAAAACGAAAACCAAATGTAAATAAAGCCAAAAAAGGCAAACGTGTATGCACTAAAAAAGTCACACAGATGGTATAAAGATATCTTGGGCCAACAGTCGTAAAACCGAACTAAAATACAGGACGTATTTTATGGTGTATTAAAAACAGTTTTACAAGAGGTGTACCACCGTAAATAGGTATTAGTAGTAGGGCGATTCATTCCTTAAGCCTCGCCTCCACCCTTTTCTTCCTCACGCACACACATTTCGAAATATTTCAAAGAAAAATTCAGTTCCTCACTTTTATTTCAGTAACACCTTTATATATAGAAAAAAAAACTACTTTACAACTGAAAGCCATGGTTTTATTAGGCTGATACTAATTATTACGTGGCGTACTTTATTATTTATAAAATCTCGAATTTATGGCTAAAAACCTCAGTTTTCTACTTTGTATAGTGTTTTGTATAATTCAGAATATAATTTCACATGATTACAAGAAAATATCGCGACGATAGTTTGTAAACTAAATTGTAAATAAATTATAAACACAAATTTACAGTTATTTCTTTAATGATTGAATTAACTATGAAAAATGACATTTATTTCAGAAATAAGGAAAAATATTCTACTAAAATATATACTTTATACTTATTATATAATTTTTATTATAAACGACTGTTAATTACGGATAAATTATTTCAAAATGAATCTTACACTAAACTATTTTTTTTTATATAATTACTTGAAACTTATTTTTATGATGAAACGATTTTTTTTTATTTTATACAGTTTCGTAATAATATTTAAGAAATTATTCATATCCGAAATTGTGTAATGTCACTAAAACTTTATGGATTTATGTAGATTAGTTTAATTCGCATTGAATATTTCACGTGAGTCACAAAATACTGTTTTATTATATAAATAAATTCTTACATAATTCATTTTATCTGCACACAAGCTAAAAATATACGTATACTTATCATGAGAATTCCGCAGTCCGTCGGAGCAGGGAAATAAAATAACAATAAAAATAAATTATAATAATGCGACATTTTACATAAAATCTTGCAGATCACGTTTTTTTCTTTCAATAAAGCAATTTGTTTAAAAAAAAATCTTTATATTTATGGTGATTAATTAATATATGAATTGTTATTACATGATTTTTAACTTTAATTTAACATTTAATTATTAATTTTGAAATTAACTACAGCATAATTATTTATATACATTTTGTACTACCACAAAATAAACATGTGAATTAATTACATGATTTATTTATTAAAGCCCGAAATGGAACATTGCGTAATTAATTTGCAGTTTCGAAAAAGAAATCAATAGGAATAAATTCGAATGTGGTAGTAAGTTCGGAACGAGCTGGAGGTGTATGGGATTACGCGCCCAGGACAAAATCTCATTTTGTACACCCATGGAAGCTCTTCTATGCTTTCCCTTTTGGTGTTGAGGTGACGCCACTTGTGCTTGCTGGACTGAAGCGCCGCGACGGTGACGGCCGGTTTCGAACTTAGTAAGAGTTGGTTTCAAATTAATTTCTCAAATACGGGTTTGGCCTCTTCTCGAATACTATTTCAGACGCTGTTCAATCGAATCTTACAAAGAAAAAACTGTTTTTTTTTTAGATTATGGTTATATAAACGTATTGTTTTTAAAAGTTTTATTGTAAGTAAATTTATTTCATAATTTTATTATAAAAAAAAAAGTTATTTATAAATAATTAAAACATTTTGAGGATTGTAAAATTTATTTATTATATTTTTAACGAAGAGAATTTTCTTAACAAAAATCAAATTATATGCAAAAAAAAATAACTTAAAACTATTAAAATGTTACAAAATACAGTTAAAATTCACAATAATAAATAATTATCGCTTATATTCACAAATATTGAAACTGTAATAGTTACGTAATATTTATTATTTCGGTAGGAAATAAAAGTTTAATCAATAAAAAAAATATTTGTATTTTTTATATTAACTTACAATTATACATATGTATTAAAAATAAATTAACTTATGCTAGAAATGTTATTTTTATACTCAAAATTATTCCAGTTTTAATAAATTTAAAAAATAATTTTATTGAATTTTGTAAAGCAACTTTGTAATAAAAGATTGTAAAATTATATATTGTTTTTAGTTTCGTAAAATAATAATTATGTACATTTTTTATTATGTAAAAATAATTACAAAAATTTAGAACTAAAAAATAATTATGACATAAAACAAAACATATTTAAAAATTACTTGTTACTTACTTGTAACAATAAACTATAAGCGTTTTAGAATTAACTCGTCGTTATGACATTTTTACTTTATTAATTTTATAAAAATATTGGAATTTCTTACAATTATATAATTATTATAATAAATAACTTTAACATCAAAAACAAATCTTATGATTAAAATTGAAAAAAAAAGAACAAAATTATTTTATCTTTATTAAATTTATTTATAATTAAAATATAATTTAAAATATTTATTACTAATTACATTTAATATAAAATAACAAATAGAATTACAGTAATAACATAAGTTATGCGTATTTGGAATTACGCAATTCTTGATCTTCAGTATATCATTTGGTCGACGCGTTTCGCTAGAATTCTACGTGCAATATTACTTGACAATAATTTTTTGTAATTGGACTATATTTCTGTGGTAGAAACAAACATTAATTTAATAAAAATAATGTTGCATGCAATAGTTTCACAAAATATTAAAAAAAAATTAAAATAATTAATTTCTTGTTAGTACTAATTGAGGTGAAGGAGATATTACTTAATAAACTGTTTGTACAATATCAGATGCTATTTTATATTTTACAAATCTTTAATCTATTGAAATAAAATACAATGTTTAAAATGCTCAAATTTATTAATTTTAGATATTTATAATTACGTCTAATGCGCTGTTTTTTGACTAATCACAAAGAGTTGAAAAAACGAATTATTTTGAATTTGAAGTTAGAAAAAATAAATTATTTTTTAAGTAGAAAAGTTTAATATTTTAGCCGAATTTTCTATATATGTAGATCATTCTTAGATCAAAGATCAATTTGTTGCAGATTATATTATATTAATTAAGTAAATTTGATTGGTAAAAATTATGTACAAATTTATAATTAATTAACTTTTTAAAAAAATTATACAAATATTTTATTAAAAAAATATTTACAATAAAATCAAAAGAAAATTGACAAAAGAAGGGTCGAATTTGTAATAAACATTTTTGTAACATTTTTTACATAGTAAAATCAAATAATGAGTAAAGTTCACTCAATATAATTATTAAATATCCTTCCAAAATTTTAATAAACCTAAATAATAATTTTATTGGATTTTGTAAAAATTGTATTTTTTTTAGTTTCGTAAATGTCTCGTAAATAAATACAAGTATAAAGTTATAATTATAACAAATTTATTAAAATGATTAATTATTAAAGTGTTTATGTATATTTTTTACTATTTAAAAATGATTAAAAATGTATAGATCAAAGAAATAATTAAGTAATTTCCTTAATCTTTAAGATTAGAAGATTGACAAAATTAATATTGAATAAATATTTCAAAAAGAAAAACAATTATGGAATTTGTAATATTTCGTATTTTTCGGACTTTTTAGAAAAATATATTTTAATGTTACTCTCGGATCATAATCATGTTTCCATATTGTTTTGCATAATTGATTCACGTTATATGGAAAGTCTTTTCTTTATTTTACGCTCATTTTTTTAATTTTAGAATAAAAATATTAAAGATTTGTAAAAGTAATTCAAATGCGCACAAAATTACAGGCAAAGCCTAATACTAGCTATCGACGATCATAGACAAAGAGTGTAGGTAAATCGGTGATTCCCCCGCTTGTCTTAAGATAACTTGCGTCATACCTAAATTTTCTGATTATATGACGTACCTCAAATTTAGAGACGATTTATTGAAAAAAATATTTTAATGTTACCTTCGGACCATAAGACGCACCCAAAATTTCAGCACATTTTTCTATGCGTCTTATAATCCGGAAAATACGGTACATTCTAAATTCTGCCTCTTTTGGGATGGAAATGTAATATGTCTGCTGCGTTTGCGTGTGTTTATGTGTGGTGTGGTGTGTGTGTGTTTGGCTGTCGTTCGAATCTTCCTCCCCAAGTTGTTGGTTTCTTATTAAAATCAATCTCCGTAAGAAAGGCGGCTGACAGAGGCGGGCATGAGCCGTCAAATCAGCCGGCTCTCGCTCCCAGTATTACTGCTTATATTTACATTAAGCTTGTATTGCGAGATTGAGTTTTGAAACAAAGCGAATTTTAATATTCGCTCGGATCCTATGCATAAAGAATCCGCTTCGTTCCGCCCTCCGCCAACCTCCTGATCCAAGCAAAACACACATAAACACACACAGCCGACGCGAAATACCTGCACATTCTCCCAACTTCCATATATTAAATATTAAACGTACAACGAGCTCAAAATTGCATTTACACATTTGTCAAGCGAAATCCAATCGACGCTAAATTATTTATCTCTCGTAATTACTGACGTCCGAAGGCGGTGATTAATTGTCTCTTTTTTTCTTTATTTTTTTTTTTCGCAAAGGCCATAATTAATTCATTACGACGAAGAATTTTGTAATTGAGTTATATATAAGGTTTTAGAGGCGGCGCGCGATACGTTTCAGGAACGGCCACCGCTTAGGACTGAGACGGATCGACGAGGCTCTTTGCGAAGTAAAAGAAGTGAACTAATTTATTCCGAAGCAATGACTTTTGAAAATCAAGTTTTTAGTCGACATCTGTTGTTATCCTTTTCTTTTAATCCTATTAGCTCTGCGGTAACAGGTTTTGCGGGCAGTTCGAATGCTTATTTTTGTTATTAGAAATAAATGTCTCAACTCGATTACATTTATTAAAACTGTCATAACCGGGATTAAAATCTATGCACAAAACGACGATATGTTATTTCTTTTTGCCAATATTATAGATACAGAAGTAGATGGGAATCACAGGTTTTTTTTTTCACCAACTTGACAACACTGTAACAACATATGGACTTAAGCTTTTGAAATATTTTGATTTATATACATTTAATTAAATACTTTCACAATTTTATATTAATTAATATAAACACTGCCATCTGTATCAATTATCAGAACTTAAATGAAATGAAATTATTCCCATTTACAAAATTCTTTGTCTATTTTTGTGTAATTTATTTTAATATATGATTGAGATCTTCGATTAGTCCGGTTTCAAACAAATATTGGCGCAACTTATTACCCGGACTAAGCGAGGTATTGCAGTATTTTTATTGTATTTTTTGTTAACTAATTGTAATACTTACGTCATTCGCTCAATCGATAGTTAGTTTTTATATAAATGTTTCAAATTTATACAAACATTAAATATTAATCGCATATATTGGATTTTTCATGTTTAATTATATATGAACTTTAATGATATATGTTTTAGAACTTGTTTTAAACTAATTTACTAAATAAAATACATGTATTCCATATACACACTAACTAATAGATTTGAAAATATGTGAAATTTATATTTAAATTTTTATACAAATACATGTACAAATTACACCTATCCTCCGATTTACACGTTACCTTAATTAAACGGTTTTACGTATAAAAATTCCATTAACACGGTTTTCTGAAGAACCTATCTTTAGTGAAAAGTTGTGTTTATACCTTTATACATTCGACATTTGAAGGATTCACTATATGTTTTTATCTTCTTCAAGATTTAATTCTTATATTTTATGAAGAAGTAAATAACATATTTTAGTTTATTTATTTAGTTTATTACTTTACTTGATTTTTTTAGAACAATATATTTCATCACAGTTTAAAACTTTTGTCGTCATTTAATTATTCAAAATAAAGTAGAAAATAATGAGTAGAAGCAGAAGTACACGTCCTTGAGGAACACCCGACTTAATAGGAACTAGAAATGTGCTTAACTCTGTTATTATATAAATATTATAATATATTAAATATGTAACAAAGTAATATGGTAAGTAGATGAATAAGCCGATTTGAACTTGAAACTGCCATTTACTTCCAACTCAAGTAGTTTATATTTATAATGCGTTTGTCCGGATACATAATATTAAGTAACAAAAAAAAATGTAGTTGATTGGAGACAAATACCTCGGGGTATATTTGGCGCACCAATAAATAATGATTAGTGTTGGCAGATAATAAAATACAAGTTATATGGTAACGTGTAACGAATTTTACGCACACACCATAAATATTCAAATTCGAAAATTATTAGCTCCGCGCCGCAATTATCAATAGATAAATCGTTAATAGCGTCGCATGAATATAAATTCATCGTTTGCCTCAATTTACAATTTAATTTAATAAATTACGTAATGCGCATTAAAGTACGTTATCGGGCGAGAGGATCTGATGGGAAAAAACGGGATTTGCATGAGAACTTCATCGTGTCCAGTGCTTTTCATCCATTTTTTTTTTGCTCATTGTTATCCTCGTTGCTTGTTCCACCCTTGATAACTAATATATAACACTGGAAATGCATAAAATGCGTGTCAAAAGGCGATTTCGCTGGAATTAACAAGACTCCACAAAGCATGAAGAAAAAAAACAAATAAATAAATGAAACGACGACGAATCGAGGTAACAAGAGGAAATAACAGAAGAAAATCAAGTATTTTTATCTCAAATTAAATTACTTGGTGGCATGCAAATTCGGAATGATCGCAAAAATGTTAGATGGACACAACAAAAAATAGACATTGGTGATGGCTCAGATTATCGGAACGGATCACATATATAACGGAAAATGCAACTTTATACGTGGTTAAAATGTATAAAAATTGCACTTAAACATGAAACACTCGTCGAGAATATTAAATTGCGTAATTATACGGCAGCGGCAACTGCGGATGGAAGGGAAGGAAAATGAAATTATAAGGAGGAATGTGGAAGAGCGATTTCTTGCCAACCCCAGGATTGTAATAATACAGGACGAAAAGGAGACAACAGAGCAAAATGTATTAACGTATTAACTGCGCAGTTTTTATCAACTCACTTTTCAATTATGTAAGTGTTTGTATAAATTTATTGTTTAATCATCTTTGTAAGATTTTTCTATTTTGTAATTTTTAATGATTTTTACTAAAAAATATAAGAATTTGTTGTTGCTGCTTGGTAATTGATAATTCGTAGAAGACCATAAATCTATGAGTGATCGCGTGTCCTCCTGGAATCCTCCGAATACGTAATTATCATTAAGGCGAGCCTCGATCCATCTCCCTCAGTCATTCTCTCTCTCTCTCTCTCTCTTTCGCTCCTGCACATTTACGAGCGTCCAGGACAATTGATTGCCTCCCAGGGCAACTCGTTACAGTAATCCACTAGTAAAAGTAAATTATTATTTGATTTTAACTGGCTGATCCCCTGTAGACCGAGGATGTTGCACTCCAAATCACTTTTTCGGCGAACGAAAATTACATTCCCGCTCGCTTAAATGCAACATAATCAGCACGAAACTCTCAATCTCCAACGACCCAATCCTTCATTTGTAAAATAGAACTCATCATCATTTTATTTTATTATTTTCATTTTCTAAAATCTTTCTTTCGAAATAATTGGTAAGCTTAAATTTGAATCAGTCCAATATTTCAACTTTAATATTTGAAATAAAATAGTTTTCCTTCATTTCAATTATATAAATGTATCTATAGTTAATACTTCTGATGAGTATGGATGTAGATTCAACAACAAATTTTGCATTTCCTCAAATGATTTAATTAGGGAATAATTTAATAAAATTTTGATGGGCGAGCAAAGCGAGTACAAAGTTATGAAGATTTCTAAAGCTTTTCTAAACTCGTTACGTTTACCCATCAAAATTATGAAAAATGACAAAAAAATATTAAGTAGTATAATTATTGAATAATTTAGCAAAAATTTGATGGGTGAGTAAAGCGAGTCCTGAAAAATGTTATATCCGTTTGTCAGTACAAAATTATGAAGATTTCTAAAGCTTTCTTGAACTTAATATTTTTGTATTTTTTATTAGCTCATCAAAATTAAGAAAAATTACAAAAAATATTAAATGGTAAAATTATTAAATAATTTGAGATAATTTTCATTGACGAGCAAAATTGTATTTGTATTATTCAAAATAGAAAATATTTTTTTATTAATTGTCTTCTAATTACATTATTTTATGAAAAATCCAAAAAGAAGAAATAATATATAAAAAATAAACAATATAACATATTAAAAATATCACTTTTATTTCATTAATAATTTTACTGTTATAAAAGTTAAATAAATTGTACATTTTAGTAAGAATAATGTAAAACTAAAAAATAATGTATAGAAAAATATTTATGATGTAAGATAAAATGTAGAATTTTCAATAGTAAAATAGAAAATAAGTGTTAGTATGATTGGGATAGAATTTCAATTAAAAATCGTTCCATAAATCAGTTTTTATGATGGCATCGATATTGTCCATATAAAACTAATAAATATATATTTACATTTGAGATGTAAATGATAGCGTGCAGTAAAATATGAAACTGGAATTGATTCGATTAATGCCATTCTGGCTTGTAGATTCTGATAGACTGAGAGGAAAGAATGAGAGAGGGATGGTAGGTAAAGAGACACTTATGCAAATTGGAAATAGGGGATGGCTTTTGAAAGCGCGTTTGGTTGAGTCGAGAGCGTGGAATGAAAGAGAGAAAGAAATCAAATTCTTTTTGGCAGCGGCAGCAATTATAGCGTACCCGTGTATTTGTATGTATATATGTATTTCAGTTGTTGTCCTCTGCTTCGTCTTGGTGGCCGTTGTTCTTGCTGGTGTTGTTGTTTGGGTGGAAGCTGTATAAGATGTGAAATGAGTATGCGAAGAAGTTTTGTAAGGGTTCGTGGGATAGGAGGAACCCGCATAGCAGGTGGGCATGATATAAAATACTTCCTTGCATTTGAATAACGGGCATACGCGTACCATAAATCAACGTGAGTGGAATGAAAACAAGAGGGATGGATATGCGAACGCAACCCTTTCTCTCCCTTCTGCCTTTACCCTTTTATGCAAACTCTTTCCTCGCCTTGTGCATAACGAATGTACCCATACCCATACCCATACACACTCACGCACACACACACACCAAATCCATTTTAATGCCTCTTCCTTCTCCCGGTTTATTTTTTACCTCTGTTTTCCTTTTATTTCTACCATTCTTATTCCCTTCTTCCGTTTGCTTTTTCTCTCTTTCACTTACAAACATCTTATTTTTCTTCTTCCATCCTGGACCCGGATCACAATGAGAGACGGTAGGTATGCAAATTTATTAATGCATATTCGATGGAATCAATCAATTTATATGCGTCCAACTTTTTCCCATGTAACCCAAGACGACCGACCGACTCTTGGAGTTCTCTCGCTCCGCTTTTTCCTTTGCTCTCTCGCTCTCCTCAAAGGTTATAAACGCCGGGGACTTGTGTATTTTCAATTTACATTTTACTTCAGAAATTTATTTCGCTTCTTATGTTATACAAGGCTCTCGCTCAGGCCAAATGGTTTTCGCAACATGCTGTTCCAATGTGTTTTACAGTTTGTAAATTCAATATACTGATTTACTATATACAAACGCACGCACATACACAAACCGAAAGCTCTCCGGTTTCTCTAACTCTCTTTCGCAGTAACTTCTTCAAAAACTCTTAGATTTTTCAATTAAAATTTAACTACAACATACAAAAAAAAACATACACTTTTCACCTTCATCTTTCAAAAGTTTCTACAACCAATTTCTTATATATTTATCCTTTAAAATCAACATTATTTTATCAATCAAATAATAATCTTAACTTTCTATTAACCAAAAACATTTCATTTTGAATCGCACAGATTTAGTTTAAAGTCCATGAAAATAATTACTATTTATCTTAAATTTTAATTAGTAACAAGTTCTAAAACTATTGTTATAAAGAAAAAAGCTTAAGACTAGAACATTTTGTGCAGATACTTAATACTTAATTATTTTTGCTTTGAAATTTTGTAATGTTAATTTTAAATACAAATGTTGGTGATTAATTTAAGAAATATAAAATAATATGTTAATGCAGAAGAATCCATGTCAAATTGTGGTGTGAAGATGTAGATATGAAATAATATTATGATTTAATTTAATTTGTATATTTATAATAGGTAGAATAAAAATGTCTGGAAATAAAATTACTGCGTTTATCTCTTTGTATTTAATTAAAGTTAATTATTTTCGGTTATGGTTTAAAGTACAAAGTACCGAGAGTAGAATATTTGATGTAATTTAATTGGTATTCAAATGATGCGGTGCGGTTGTAAGTGGTTGTTTGACGCTCGGGGCGAAACGGTGTGTAATTAGGAACAAAGCGAAGCACAAGAAGCGGTAAGAACCGAAAGGAAGAATGGAAATAAAGAAATAAATAAGCAATGTCGGGATGCTTGCGCGCCGTAGTAAGTGAGCCGTAATTTAGAATGTCAAAGTAGTTGGGATGATGTAAATTAAAGATCAGGTACATCGATTAAGCGGGGGTGGGCGCACTTAGAAGATCATCAGCATGCAAATATCATTATCTACTTGAATACTCATTCAATTGTCGAAGATGAATACCGCAGGATAAAGGGGGCTCAAATGGCCACAAGCCCCCGCGCGCTCGCGTCTCCATGGAAACGCGGCGAGCGCCGGGACGCGAAGAGGGAAAAGGGGTGTGCGCGGCGCCCCCCGATCAATCTTCAAGCCTTTGTGCGACCCTTTCCCCATTGTTATGGAACACGTATAAGTGTTCCTCCACACGTGTAGACAATAGACGCTCCGCTCCGATCATTACAGCCACCTTCACTAATAGCGAAAACCTGAAGGTCAGCTCCCCAAAAACACCCGAAGGAATAGTCTTAGTTGTAGTAATTGTAATCCCCTAATTATGACCCAAAATTCCATTGTCGACGATATCAGCTAATAATTAACGACGATTATGTTACTAGAGTTCTTGCAACAATGTAAAAATTGTCGATACATCACGCCCGACGACCATCTTTTATTCCCTGGAAAATGCAATAAAATCCGTCTGGTCCGTGACGTGAGCGACACACGGAGAGGCGGCGAGATTGGATGTGCCGCCCCCACGTCCCTCCACTCCTCAGCGATTCCTCTCTGTAGTCCTGGAATCAATCAGGCACCGGGATTGAAAGAGAGACGACCTGACACTTGCAGAAAGAGTGCATTTATCTATATGTACATCGAGGATGGGAGCGAGAAAGAGAGTCGGCGGGGCACGGGGAAAGGAATCTGATATTGCTTCCCGGGATTTGAGCCCTTTGATTGGATTCCGGATGTATGCCTCATTCGATTTAATGAAATCCAACTTGAAGAATTGCGAAGCTAAATTTACGGTTGCACAAGTGGAACAAAAAAAAAATGTGAAGAAGAAAGAGAGATTGAAATAAAATGGAAGAGGAGTTTAAAGTGGAAACAACACTCGATATCGGTTGTTGTGTTTGGCGTCGGCGTCGCGACGGCCGCGGACCGACGGACCTCTCCGGCTTTGGGGAATGACTGCACGGAGGAAATAAGTTGGAGTCTTCGTTAGCTGCGCTCTCTCGGAATTAATTTCTTGACTTTCCCGACCTATCGTCTTGTCTAAGCAAGCGCAAGCGCCTCTTAGGTTTATTAGCCCTCGCCGCGTGCACGGCGTCAATTACAACTAATTGGATGTCGGCAGCCAACACTCTCCATCCACTCGGTTACTCGGTCGATGAAAAAGTTGGACAAGATCAGGGCTGTCCTCCACATCCATCCTTCAATTACACCACCTAATAAAATATGCACAAGGTTCATTGCACTCATCAAAAATAGACACACATAACTAAATTGAAATTAATATAATACAAAATTATCATTCCTAAAAAAAGTTCCTAAATCTACGTAATCTTTAAATTAGTAATGTTGTCTCAATCAATTTAAATACTAAGAAACCAAAGAGAACAAATATACACGTAGATTTTTTGCTTATAAATAATTAACTTTTCAAAAAACATTCCTAAATCTACTATCATAATGCATATTTTGATCTACGCAAAAATAGTTTTGTTCGAACTATCATAAAATCAATATGTATTCTCATCAAATTCACAAATTGTCTACAAGTTTAAAATTAATTTCCAATAATTTTTACCATTAACAAAAAATTTTCAACTACTGTTGCATCCTTAATTACTCATTACGTTTATGAAAATTAAGATTTACCTAATCAAAAATATTATGGTGAAAGTTCATTGAACCCATCGGAACCCATAAATAGAGCCCGCACAGGGGGGTTGTTTTAATTTTAATTCCTTCCCGAACTCCACTCCACGCCACGGTCCACGTTCTATTCCTGGAAGCCCGCTTATTTACAAAACCTTGCTTCACACACGGCCACACACCTATTCGAAAATTCCATATTTTACAGATATTCTCTCACAAAAAAAAAGTAATAATTGAAAGATCAAAGTTCAGGCAACATAGTTTACTGGCCGGATGAACAATGTGTAAAGAAAAACAGTCTTGGCATCGCCTCAACTCCCGACCGAATTTACATTAGATTTTCAGCAGGTCTTTAAGGTTTATTTAATTTGTCAAAATATTTATAATTCCCGTAGTAAATTTACACGGGCGGCGAATAGTTCAAGGAAAACGTCGTTCGCTATATCCAAGTCCATTTGTAATTTTCATAACTCATTTTACTATGAATGATTGTTAGTGGTGAAACATGGAGCTTAAGAGGTCCAGATTCTAAAAGATCAAAGCGAATGCAACTACGTCTTTGTCTGCTTTATTAATGGACCGAGGTTATTCATCCTGATTCAAAGTGAAGCAACAATTTCATCAATATCAATTTTTTTTTAATATTTATATTGAGCTTTCTGTATAAGATGTAAATTAATTAATGGTCATGTATATTCTGAATAATCTGTAAAGCAAAGTTAACAACAATGTGAAGGAAAATAATTTACATGTTGAATTAGCTCATGCTCACATGAGGTAAAATCTTATGAACATGATTATATGTTAATAGTAATTGATTTCTAATGTTACGTGCACATGTAATAGGGCAATAGCTTTAATGGTCTCAAAAAGAGGACGACCATTAATCGTTTTCAATAAGACTACAGCTTCTGAGAAATTGAGAGGATTTGCAACAAAACCTGGCCTTCATTAAGCTATAACAGGAAAACCGATAGCAGCAAGAAATCTCGTTGTATATTAAAGAGGAAGTGCATAGTACATATTTATTGGTCGTATCGAAACATTTAGTAATTGGCCGTCGGGATAATCGGGCTGAAGAAAATAAAACCAAACAGGAAACGGCGAACGTGCGTAATTTAAGCTAGTACATATCTATTTAGCAAGTGCTCTCTAGCCATTTACAAGATTGTTTCCATGCGAGACTTCAGCTTATTATTTTAAGAAGTTTATGCTTGATGAAGAGATGGTATGTATCCTAATTAACTGACAATATGTTTATAAAACTATTGCGTTTGTTCTTTTGATCTTCTTTAAATTGGAAACGATTTGTTACGCATAAACAAGATCTGCTGAACGATACTTGCAACAATAACATTAGTCTACGTTCACATTATATAATAATATGCACATATTCGTAGTTCAAGACTGATTATAAATAACGCGCAACGGTGGATCTGGATATTTATTTGAACTGGAATAGCAACGCCCGATGGGCTAAAAGTTTTAAGAAAATAGTTTATCGATTTTTTTAAACCGGTTTTATAACGGATTTTTTTAATTTAACCGGTTTTATACTCTAAACACATATTAATATTTACACAGAAAATTTTAGTTATTTTAAAATTTATTTAAAATACAATTTAAATAAAAGTATGTTTTATTATCGTATTTTTTTCTTCTAAAAAATGAAAAACCGGTTAAAACCGATTTAGTGGAAATACTAAAATTGAAATCCGGTTATTTTTTGTACAAACCATAGCTGAGAATGGAGGAACGTGGAAGAGGTTATTAAAACCTATATAGCGTCGAACAATGCAACGACTCGAACAATTTTAATTAAGTTCACATTCCGATAGAAACTAACTGACTTTCTTCTGTTCTGTATTTATACCGCGAACTCGCGACGAGGCCGCCGCCTCCGACGACGACGATTCCTCCTAGGTCGTTTACGTCGCAGCAGCCGCCGCCGCCTCCGTCTCCTCTCCTCTACTCTTCTGACACCGCCTCTGCCAAGGCCCCATCTCCTTCCTTCCTTCCTATTCCCGGGCGCCGCACATTTTTATATTATTTCACTTAAATTTGCTCCGAAGAATGCAATATTGTTTGGACGAGCTTCTTTCCAGACGACAAAATATTAGTACCTAGTACATACATATATACGCATACATACATAAATATATAAGTACTTGCAATATTAAAATTGATTATTTTTACGTCCCGATGATTCAGGCGGAAAAGTAATATCTCCTCGCCGAATCGCAAAATTACTCCCAGAAAATATGCTGAAATATTATTACCCTCGTCTCTCTATTATATTTTCTTTTATACCTATTACACAATTCTTCATCACAATGGCAATCACATTTCTTATACCTAGATACGTTTCTACAATATTGAATAATTAAATTCTTCAAATTTAACAACATTAATCAACATTACAAATTTCTTTTAGTCCAAGAAACACAAATAGGAAATATAAATCATTAAAATCTAAAATTTGATTACACAATATATTTTTGCTTAAATAAATAATTTTAATAAAAGAAATATTTTGTCTTAAAAAAAATAAGTTTTTCAATTTAAAAAAAAAATTAGTTCCAACTTAAATTTTACTCTTAAAATTTAGTTGAGGATAGATAGCTCAATGATTAATTATGAAAGTATTTGGAGCCAATATAAGTGTAAAGGACAAAAAAAAAAGGAAATTTTATAATTGAAAAGAAGAAAATTATCTAGGAATTGAATAATATTTAATTGAATTTTATATTTTGTGAAGCTGTTTCAAGTAGTGTGTAAATAGCAAAATCTCTTGAATGTTGAAGTTGAAAGTGATCTTCAAATATTTTATTTAATAATTGAATTAATAAGGAAGATGAATATAAATGAGTTAGTAAAAAAAAATACTTCATAATGTACAATTATTACAGTCTTGAGTTTGTCTCGTGAATATTTATTGTTTGAATAATTTTTACAAAATTTAATTGCAATAAATATAAGCTGTAATAAATAAACACATTTGTATTTGTTTGTGTGAAGTTAAATTTTGTGAATTTTTATGTATGAAGATTATATAATTTATAAATAATTAATAATAATGTGAAATAATAAAATTTGAAAGTACGTATTTGTGTAGGAAATGTGGAGATAAGGAGATGACGTCGAACGGGTAAATTGTAATTCCCGCGAATGCATCCCTTTTAATTTAAAAACTTTACTTCCGCCCCGACGATCCCGTCGTGTATAAGCATATATTTGCTCGATGTAGTATGAAATTGTGCTGAGCTCTCTCGTCTTACTCGCCTCTCCACGAGCCGCTCCTCATTCTTCCTCTCCTCTCTCCTCCTTCCTGCCTTCTCCTTTTTTAGTTTAAATCCGTCATTATATAGAGCTGAGGGCGAAGATCCGGCCCCGAACTCACTACACGCTTCGGAACAATAGACATGAAGAGGCACGTAAAAGACAAGGGCTGCGGATGAGAGCAGAGGCCTACGAGCTTTCCGTTCGCCCTTAACTTTTAACATGGGGAAAAAAAGATAAAATAAAACATACAAAAAGAAAACTTTGCCAGAGTGGAGAGAGCCAAAAAATTCCCTTCTACATATTAATAATAAAAAAAGGGACATAAATATTCAAGGTGTCCTTGCCCTTTACCTCACTTTTTATTATTATTATTATTATTTTACATTATTTAAAAATAAAACAATTCTATATTTATTAATTACTTTATTTATTATTAATTAAACTTTCATAAAAAATTATTCTAACTTTGTACAAGATTTTAGAAAACTTTTATTTTTAACTAAACTTGAATATTCCAAATTTTGATTTTTTTTTGCATGAAATTATTATATAATATTAATATTTCATATCGTTATTAAAATTTAAACTTAAAAATAATATTAGAGATTTTTAGGTTCAAGCTTTAAATTAAATATTTTACAAATAAGGTTTTTTCAAATATGTGTTCAAATTTGCTCAACTTTTTTGATAGAAAGTATAAATTATTATACAAAATTAAAATTTATACCTAAAAATGTTTTACAAATTAAGTTTTCCTAAATCTGTTTAAATCTACTATTAAAAATAATAAAAAATATTTTATTTAGAATTTTATAAATTTTAACTTATAGGTAAGAAAACTTGAATCATCGAGTATGGAAACTGGAGTCGAATCGAAAAGCGCGACTCCCGCTCAGCAAATATTTGTTTTCCAGAACACTTAACTTTTTTTTCTCGTAGATTCTCTCCCGCGCATATTTGTATTCGAAATTATAGTCAAATACTGTAGAAGACAAAAAAAAAATCATATGCAAAGCAAACAAGAAACCTGTACAGATGCGTAGAGTTATTAATTCAATAAAATTTAATTGATTTTTTGCGTTCCTCTCAAGGTGATTAATTACTTTAGAATTAAATATTATGTAAATAAATATATGCTGTTTAAAGTAGTAGTGCAAATAATTAAATCTCTTCAATTTTCAAGTTGAAAGAAAGTCATCTTCAAATATTTAAATTGATAATTGAATTAATTAGAAAGATAAACAAAAAAATAACTTGAAAATATTTTTATATTTTTGTGTTTTAAATTAAATAATTTTTTACAATGGATTATTGAGATGCTTTATTTTCGCAATTTCTTGTAATAAACTAAAGGTCGGCAAAGCTTTTGAATCAATGAGCCATTTATAATAAGGGAGCCGCATGTAGCATGGTTATCGGTATTTTTAGAAACACAGCTGTGAGTGTTGGGAGTCCCATTTTCTTATAAAAAGAGCCGCAAATTGCAGACCCCTGGTTTTAAACAATTTATCTGATGTTAATAGTTATAGCATTAAAGACATATTTATTAGTATTTATCCAGTCTTTTTTTGTACAAATTTAAGAATATTTATTAGAATCTTGAAATTTATAGTTTTAATTAATAAAAATGTTCAAAATGTTCTAATATTTACCAAAATTCAAGATTGTAGATTATAAAATTATTATAATAACTACTTTTTCTGATGTTATGGAGATGTTATGTAATGTTTGTAGGAGTGTAATGCGCAGTGGATGAGATTTTAGTTACAAACAATTAAATAATTTCATGGTGCATGAAATGCTAACCACATGAGTTAGCTTTTTCCATGGAAATTAGTGAGAGGAAATCTATTTAACGTGTATATATTTTTTTGCTTCTGTGTTCGTTGTGTTGTGCTGTGATTACTGGTCTCTTCCTCCTCTGTAGAATGTGCTGACAATGCGGTTACCCATGCGGCCAATTCGTACAGTAAATGATGAAAATTGCGTGAGCTGCTGATGGCATAATGCAGAAATCAAGCGAAACAAAGCAAATAACGGACTCGTTTTGCTCGCATTGTGCGCTGATGCCCTTGTTTTATTTCGTTTGTTGCCGTTCTGTTATTGTTACAGTCGCAGCAAACAAACAAACAAACAGGAAGTTCGGCCGATGATTAATAAAACGCTTTATCCTCATGATAAGTATTAATAATAAATCAACGGTCCGGGTGGCATTGTCGATTGTCGCGAAGGCATTAATCACGGTCGGAGACAAATATTTATGATTTCTCAATTTGCAGCGTTGCAGAAAAATAATTTTAAAAAAAAAAGTGGTGAGTGCGAAATGAAGAATATAAAAAAGGAGGAAAATCGATGGGGCTGACTTTCTGGGCTCGGATGAAGAAGGGGTGTGCAGGACGAGGACAAGGACGATGAGGAGTAGGAGGAGGAAATTGTGCGAGGCGCGGCGCAATTGAATATCGGGGAATATTTAAAATGCGAGCAATAAATATATTCTAATAGAAAATCCATTTTAGAAAACGGTTTTGATCGAATTAGAGTTACTTCCTCCCGCTCACTCAGGCTTTTTCTTTCACCCGTGCTCCTCCAATGGGTTTGGTAAATCTGCAGAAAGCAATCACGGCTGCGGCGGAGAGGTTGAGAAGAAGGGCCCATTTGATACAATGTATATGTACTCTTTCTTACTCACTCTCTCTCTATGTATATATATACATATATAGTAAGAACGTATATAAAAGTACTTTCTGTGTGTGTATATATGTAGAGTAGAGTGGGTGAGCGTTCCTTGGGGGTGGCTGAGAGGCGAGGCAAGGCGAATTGGAAAATGGAGGTCCCTAGATGGAAAATGTAAATGTAAAGAAAAAGCGGAAAAATAAAATAAAACGATGAACATATCCAATAAGGCTTTAACCTGCAGGGAAACGAGTTGCCCGGGCAACGGGACTATAAGCTAACCTCGTTTCACATTAGGGCGGAGGCTTTCATATGTTTTGTGTCGGGCCTCGAGAAGGAGAGGAAAGCACGGTCGAAGGATGGAGGAGGAGAAAAATAATGCAGACGAGTATTAAACCTAGGAGAAAATAAAGACAACACGAAAAAAAAAAACTCACAATGAAGAAAATATCCCCCATGAATAATAACTATAATTACTATGATATTACTATGTGTTCGGCATAATCTTTAGCGTTTAAACGCATGATATACGGCACTTCATTAGAGATTTACAGTTAATAACAATAACTGCGCTTTTCCTAATTGAACTCCACCTAGGGATCCGGCCTCAGATTCGAGATTAACGCCGCAAGAACAATGGAGGAAAAATTGATCGTTCGCTTGGGAAAATAAGACGGGATCGAACCATAAATTACATATACACATCCATCGTTTTGCAGTGCTTATCGAATTCAATTTCCCATTTACGTAAACTTAAGCCGCTGCCGTGTATTGGATTTCAATTAAAGATACATAAATCACAATTTATTGCATCTCGAGGAAAGAAGATAAAATGTGCATTTATGCATTTATTTTTTAATAATTACTCGATTCGCTTTGAATGTTATTTCAGATCCCTTCTCCCTTCATTTGAGGGCCTCCGGCTTCGGTTTCAGTTATAATCACTTTTTCACCGAATGTGGTTTACATCATTATTGTTTCCCAACATACACTCGAGTTACTTTAATTTCTGTTTACTCCGAAATTGTTTATTCAATTATGCCTGTACATACTTATTAAAAAGTTTTATGTAAACTGTGTACACAACTCGAAAGTCTTTACATCACAACATTTAAGAACTCAATTTTCCAAGCAATTACCAGTTTAGCATTACTGTTCTAAACATAATATCCATAACTGTTATACGTCTTCTTTCATAACTATTCGTTGACTAAAAATTTGGTCATCACTTCTATAGTTTGAATTTATGAATATTAAGATTTAAATAATTCAAACTACAATATTTTATATTTTAAATTTCAAAAAATAATCACAACAAAATTATTTTTTTATCAATGTTTTATTTTATTTCTAGTGAAAATCATATATATTATTTTTAATTTATTTAGTAAATTTCATTATATAAAATTATTATAATTATGGTTATATAAAAGTATAAATAAAATTATTATTAGAATGAAACATTTCTTAACTGTTGTTCCTGAAAATACAATAAAGAGTGGTACTTAACATTTGATATATTTTATAGTATTGTCTATATTCGCTTATTTCTCGTTAGTACGTTTTTCTCTAGAGATGTAGTTCCAAGTAAATATAAGTTAGATGAACGTATTTATTGATATTTTTTCAAGTACATCTCAGGTGTCACAAACCTTTCTTCTTTGAACTATTATGATAAATGTATCAGTTTCACAAACATCCAGATAACAATGATTGAAAGTGAATTAATTCTCATAATAGATACGCTAATAATATTATTGGTTTTACTTAAAAATAATAAAATTTCAAGTAAGTCTACTAATATTTTCTTAATTATTTAATTGATTTGAAACTTAAAGAATCCTAATCCTAAAAACAGATGGAGTATAGGTTTTTGAAGTGCTACATTAAAAATGTCGTGGGCCCTAGATAAAATATTTTTTTATATTTAAGACCCATTTAATTTAAGAGTCTTGAGCCCCCCACTGTAGAGCCGCCACTGATATAAAGAAAGTATATAAAAATAATATAAATAAAATAAGAAAAAATGAGATTTAAATAAAAAATATAATTTTTAATTAAAAATAATTTATAGTAAAAGTATAAATTGATTAATATAAATAAAAATTATTAAAATATAATAAATTGCAATTGTTGCAAATAAAAAGGTTTGGAATTGATGTTTCCGAATTAAAATTAAGTTTCGTCTTTGTGTCTTGTTGCTATGTTTGCGTGGAAGCTGAAGCGGAGGAAATAAATGCATTTTTAAATGGAATGCAAATTGTTGCTGGGGTGGTTGAAAAGTTAAGTGAAAAAAAGAATGAAATGACCACTTAATAATGCCACGGATGAATGTAATCCCATTTCTTTAGCACTGCGCATAAAAGTGTTAGCTTTTCCTAATATACATACACATTTTACCATCGAGTTTCCTCTTTGACTAGTTTTTCTTTTTAAATATATTTATATATATTTATTTTCCTCTTCAGCACCATCAGAACTCTTCGCTTTAACTCTGTTGCTCTACCATCTCTCTTTACTTCATTTTTTTTCGAAGGCTTTGGCTTCTCCTCTCTCTTTTTTCGGTCGTTTTCTTGAGGGGGTAATTTGCTAGCTCGAGTCTGGGTACAGTAATGAGGTTAGCGCGCTCTGTATCAAAGTTGCTCGGCCGCAGCATCTCTCTCTTCTCCTCTCTTCTCTCAAAGTGTTTCTACGATTCCGTTATCTCCCAATGACGTCTTCACTTACCTACTTCCCGACGAAGTGCATTAAAAACTTGATACTTTTTACACTTGGCTGAATATCGTTAATGGACTCTTTTAAATATATCTACATACATACATATATACCTGCAGAGGAGAGAACCCAAATACTATTTACGCCATGTGAACTATGCAAATGACGTTTTGCAACTAGTAAGTCGATATTTTCCCTTTCAGTACGAATCTTTTCAATATTATTTATTTCGCGATCGACGGGAACGGAACACCACCGATGGGTAAATGCAAAGAGCAAACTGGGTGAGAGAACGGGTTGTTAGGGGTGATTTTGCATATTAACACAATATCAACAAGGGATTTGATGCATCGCCTACCTGAGGGCTCTCCGGGTCGTCTGCCAATTACTTATTGATTTAGAAAGTTTGTGTATGCATAATTTATCCTCCAGGTAGGCTACCGAATCCCATCCATGCATCTTCACACATGACTACTTTCGACCAAAATCCGATCTTTTATTTAGATATGATAATTTATAAGCTCAACGTTGGAGAGACTCCCTTTTCCGTTGTTGTTACCCAGAAGCCACTTAATTAATCGAATAACGAGACTTTGACAGCATCACAACTCGAATATCACGAATTAATACATTTCATTTCAAACTTATCTCATGATGATCACTTATTAATGCATTAACGAATGATGTTTTTTTTATATCTACATGTTTTACCTCTTTAACGACCACTGCTCATTAAAAAAATATTAATTAATTTAATTAGCAGCAATGTTTCGTTCGAATCATCGACGACCTGCTTATGCTATGTTCCTTGTTTCTCTCATTACATTTCTTCAACATTCTCTCTTTTAATTATATACAAACAATACAATTTATCTACATTCTAATTATTTTTTTATAATTAATTATAATACATCCTACTTCATATATATCTAATCTATTCTTGATAACAAAAATATACATAATATAATTAGTGTTGAATATTTTAATTTATTTTTTTATTATCATTTTTATTTTATTTTATTATGTTAAAAAATCTATAAATTAAATTGTTAATTCAATATTTTTTGGTTCATTCAATCGAAAACAGAATTATTTTCTTGAACATTTTTAAAAACATTTCGGAATTTTTTAGTTCATTCTATCAAAAAAATTGTCCTTAAATCGTGTATAAATAAATATATGAGAAAGAATCTAAATTAAATTGTTAAATAAATATTTTTTCGTAAATTCGATAGAAAATTTATATTATTTTTTCTTGAATTTTAACAAAACTGTCTTTAAATCATGTACATTTATATAAGAAAGAATCTATAAATTAAATTGTTAAATAAATATTTTTTGGTTTATTCGATATAAAATTTATTTGATTTCTTCTTGAATATTATCAAAAACGTATATGACAAGGAATCTATAAATTAATTTTTATATTTCGATATAAAATTTATATAATTTTCTCTTGAATATTAACAAAAATGTTCTAAAATCGTATATAAATATATGAGAAAGAATTTATAAATTATTTTTTATATAAATATTTTTTGATTAATTTTATTAAAAATTTTTAAGAATTTTTTATGAATGTTGTCCTCAATCGCGTGATTGGAAAACATATGTTAATGAATTTTTAAATTAAATTACTACATAAATATTTTTTTGGTTAATTTTAGAGAAAATGTATATAATTTTTTCCTTGAATATTAACGCA
The DNA here is from genome assembly GCA_963457615.1 of Nicrophorus investigator. NCBI lineage: Eukaryota > Metazoa > Arthropoda > Insecta > Coleoptera > Silphidae > Nicrophorus > Nicrophorus investigator. The sequence continues at coordinate 28,973,817 of OY735142.1, forward strand.
GTCTAAATAGTTTAATAATTTTTTTTTAGTTTATTCTATAGAAAATTTAATATTAACAAAAATGTCTTTAATTTACGTGAAAAAAAATAAATTTTTCTTGAATAATGATAATAACGTCATTAATTCTCGTTTTTTTGTAAAAATACATGTAAAATAATCTAAAAAATTTAATGAATATTCAGTCAAAAATCACCCTTTCAAATACTATCTGCTTTATACTATGTTTAACTTTCATAAGCTATGAAACAAGAAAGGATATAATTTTATTTATTTACTATTCGATTCGTTGGGAAAATATTAAATCGTAACCCTTTGTATTCAGGTGTAACCAGGTTTAGTAAAAGGACACCCTTCGCAATACTTCAAAATGTTATTTATTACTTGTACCTTTTACCCCATTCACAGTACTACTACCTCCCATATATTTCAGAATACAAATTTTATATCCTACCACTTCATTAATTTCAAGTAACAAGTTTATTTACCAAAATTCCCCGGATTGATTTATCTATTAGATAAAAAATTTTATTAGTAAAATTAAAAATGTTCTATTTCTTGATATAAATATTTAATTTTATATAAAAAAACATAATTCTATCTTAGAAAATAAATTAAAAATTGAAATTCCTCATCCAGATTTGAATGTAATTGCATTTTAAAATTTATTAGTAAAATTGAAAACTTACTATTTCTTGGTATAAAAGTAGTTATTTTATTGATATTTAATTTTATATAAAGAACAAACATAATTCCATGATAGAAAATCAGTTTAATAATCAGTTTAATAATTTTCATCCAGATTATAATTGCATTGTAAAATATGAATTTAAAACAATTAAACCAAATCGTTTATCGCAATAATTAACAACATTTGACAAGACATTGACGTTGTTATGACATGCGTAGTAATTATTGACCTTTGCAAACTGAAGAATTTCTACCACATTCGCATAAATGAATGAGTAAAATATTAGAAGTAAATTACATGGAAAATGTTTCGAATTTTTTCTATGGTAGCTTATAAAAATTAAGCAATAGGTGATTTAATAGATGATTTATATTATTAAAATTGAAAATTCTATATTTTTTTTAATGATATTGAGGAAAGTTTAATATTATTAAATTGATTGTAACAATAATTTGAAGATAACGGTAAAACTAATATTAGCACATAAGATTCTATTAGTGAGTATGTAGGTAACAGGTTTTATTACGTAAACATTAGAAACGGTGTACATATATTTGCTATTATAAGTAAATCCAGGGGTTTTGCAATGAATAGGACAGTTATTTTTGCTGCCGGTAATCCAAATGCATATCGTATTGTTTCTTGCGGTTGTCGAGTGGAAAAAAAAGATACAATATAATGGCGCTATAAATGTAATAGTAAATCTTCTCGGAGGCCTAAAGAAGGAAATCAGAGAGTCGCTTTTTAGTTGGATGTCAGGTATGGAAAGCCATTCCGACGAATCGTGGGTGGTCCTTTCTCTTTATGTGACAAGATTTCCGAGCAAAGAAGGATCCCCGAGGGTGGCGACGATAGGAAACACACGTATAGTGCGTGCGGGGGTGGAGTTTCATCACGTCCTATACAGCACGCACACATATGAGGAATTCCCGGAAGTGCGAGTGCGCGCTTTGTCCGTGTGCAAGCGTGTGTGTGTGTGTGTGGCATATGTGGGATTCCTCCTTGGCGCCACCAATTCTTTTCTTTGGGTGGCATCTTCGGGCCTCCAATGGCGGCGGCGGATTGGCGTAGGAGGATGAATGTAGGGGGAGATCATGCATTATGTATGTGCCCAAACTCCCGGCAAAATGTATATATCCCGTAGGAAAAACTCAACTTTTTCCCGAACGATATTAATGGCTATTTTATGCACTGCATCAAGATTTATAGTCGCATGTTTCCAACACTGCAACTTCTTCTCCAACGTTAGCGCACCGTGCAGGAAAAACTGGCGAGTTAGAAAGAGACAAAGAGAGAAACGAAGCGCAAAAAAGGCATGAACCGAAGAGATGACTACAAAAAAAGGAGGAACGAACTTCGAACATGGGGAAACGCTCTATCTTCTATTTTTGCGGAAACATATTTTCCAAATAACTTGATGCAACTACTGCATAACATGATTTATTTATCACCGCCGAGTTCGGATGAAGAAACCGGAGAGAAAGAAAAAAAAACACACAAATCGTAATTTATCTATGCCATTAGATTTACAAAAAAAAACGCACATGCATGATGCATCAGAAATTTATAACTGAAAACCAGTGTTTTTTACTTGACTCTGAAAATTGTATTCTATAATATGTTTATTCACTATAAATAATTAATAGAAAAAATGTGAATCTCTATTAAACACAATTCTAACTAATTAAATATAAATCAATCATTTTTAGATTTATTTTACAAAAGTTATACAATTTGTGGTTGACAACTTCAACAAGTTTTAAAAGCTAAAACTTAAATAATTGTTCTTTGGTATTAATAATCATATTTATTACAAATTTTGATTTATTTAATTAAAAATTATATTTTTATAAATGAATTAATTTATTAAATTAAACTTATATAAAAATTTATTATTATATATTATTTACATTTAGAAATATTTTTTATTATATAATCAATTTATATTATATTCAATATTTACACTTCTAAGAACACATTTTTATTATTATTTAGAAATTTTCAAACCGGACTATTATGAAAACTAATGAAAACTACCCTAAGAATTGCTGTATATTAAAATTTTGGTTATAAACTGACTTCATAATTATATAAAACCCAACAATGTTGTATATTTTTTGTAAGACTTTATTAAAAAATTACGTTTCAAGAAATAATTAAGTAAATATTCAATATGGATAGATTGGAAATAAAATATGATTGTATAATAATAGATAATTTTTAAAAAAAGTTCCAGTCATCTTATGCGATATAATAGTATTTTTTTTTTCAGTTAGTGAATGGCGTAAACTAATTGGAAACCCATATAATGTATTTTAAAAGTAGTTTTTGCTATAACAAAGGTAATTTTATGAATAACGTACGGTTTGGAAATAGTAATTACAATAATAATGGTTAATTGTATACTTATGATTTATAATTGATTCCTGGAAACGAACACCTTTCCTATTCAGTAAAGTTTAATTTTAATTCATGGCTCCGAAGAAAAAACGTAATATTGAAAGTACATTATTGCTTGCAAAATGAACAAAAAAAAAAAAAGATTTATATGAAATTAATTTAAATATTTGCAGGGGTTTCGTTCCATTTCTAAATTAATGTTTATGTAATAATAATTTTAATATATGAAGGGAATATTATTTAGGTTTTATGAAAATCGTCTCAAAGTGTATTTTGCATGTAAATAAATACAATTTTCAATATTCGGATTGGAAAAAAAATCTATCAATTTCTATTAGGTAAAGTGGTTGATCATTAGAGTTGGTTCAAGAGATGGGACTGGAAGGAGGAGGGAAATATATGAAGAGAAGGAACACAAAAAAAAAGAAGAGGAGAATGAAAAATAGCGTGTGTTGAAATATGATTGGAGGAATTTCTGAAATTGCTCCATGCAAATGTATGCGAGGAGTCTCATCGTAATATCCGCGCCCTGCGTTTCCTTCTTTCTTTCTTTTTTCCTCCCTCTCGTTCTTCTGCTGCTGCTGCTGCTGCTGCTTCTTCTTTTCTCCTCCTGCTCTTTCACTCTTATCTCATATTTCTGGCAAGCACCTCTCGTATCGCACACGTTTTTTTGCGACCCATTCCTCCTGCTTGTCGCGCGTTTTTCTCCACTCTTCCAGCTTTTATATTTTCTCCGTTTTCTCCTCTTTTCTTTCAGCTCAAAGTGCACAAGGGCCCTCGTCAGCCATCTTGGATACTCGACTCTGCATACACACACCTACACTTAGGTGCACACTCTTGTATTTCACTTGCATTGTTTCCAGAGGAACGAACAAAAAAATAGGATCCGAAACACCTGAAAGGAAAAACCTTCATTATCCTGATGACTTTCGCTGCCGAAGACGTCTCCTGCCTCCAAGCATTTTCTTGATGAATTCCTCAAGACATCCCACTCTTTAATTACTATTAACAAGCCTGTAACCTAACGCTAACTGACAACCACACTTTTTTTTTCAGCAACACAACATTTTTCCTCTTTGTTCCAATAACTTCAATTAAAAGATACGTGAAACTAAATGTGTCTCTAATTGATTGCATTCTTGAAATATGTAAAGAAACGGCGTCTTTGAAATGACAATAAAGAAAATAAATGGTAATTGAAGAATGCGTTATATTGTTAAGCTGGAGAGAAGTTTTGGTTTGTGCGCAGGGGAATTTACATAAATATAAATTCATAATTATTGCATATTCTTGGACATGATTTATTAATATCTGTCAATCCCCGGTGAAGATATCTCTTTCATTTGGAACGTGACTTTAATTACACGGAAAATATAATGAGCTTGCATTCTTCGAGTTCACACTAATAATTCCTGGGGGCTCTGACAAAACGCAATCCTCGAACGCAAGCACAGTTAATTACTTCATTAAGACACACGTTGGATAGAGAAAATTACGACCAGGATAACATTAGGTGCTAATGAAAATGAGACCGTAAATTCGTTCATTACTGATCGTTAGTTTAATTTTAATAATAATATATTCTAGTTCATTATTTTCAGCAAAAACTAACTATTTTATGATAAGCTATAAACCATTTTAATTATGTTCATTATTTTCAACAAAATTTGTAAGCTTTTTTTTATAGTTTGTGATGTAATCTAATGTCTAAATATTCACTTCCAAATAAACGGACCTCCAACGTAGATGCTGCTACTGTTTTATTATGCTGGTTTATCCATGAAATCTAGTCATAATAAAAAGAAGTCATGATCAAGATAGGATAGAAGTATAAGATTTGTAGAACAAGCGCAGATGGAATCTTACAGCTTTGAAAAAAAAAATACCACCTGTATTCAGTTATAAAAATAGCTGTAAGAATAAATTATTTTATTTATTGTTCAAACGGAACAATATTTTGTTGCAACTCAAAACTTCATAATTGTTGATGAAACTCATTGGTAAGTTAACAAGCACTTTGCTGTGAAGCATATAGGTACCATTCTTTTCAGAAGTAAAAATAATGAAATATGATTCTTTCAAATTAAAATCAACTACAAGATAACTTTCAAAAGCTTTCAGTCGTTAATTAAGATCTAAATTATTAGAATGATTGTCTATTATAATTTGCATTAAGGTTTTCGTTGGTCAGCAGGCATTTGTGTCCATGAACACTTACAATCTTATATATTTTTAGAGATCAAAATTTTTTCGTGGTTCCTAAATAATGTGTTTAATAGATAAGAGGGTGTAGAGTATGTAGTGTGTTAAAGGATTATTGATATGTAAGTAAAAATGTTGTTCGTTAAAGTAGATCATGAAATGTACGTTGATAGTTGTATCTGATTATTGAGGTGAGTGTAGATAAGAATAAATGGAAAAGCGAACGGTTGTAATGATGTTGGGGTGAAATGTAATGATGATATTACTTTTTCAAATATGCGATGTGTGTGTGTGTAAAAATGTTGGCGCCGTATCTGGTTGATGTTGGTTGTGTGTTGGACGTGGTGGAATCGGATCAAAGTAGTAAAAACAAACAGGATCGTTATATTTGGTCCATAAAACACAAATAGCCCTTTATCAGCATATGCCGGCTGCGCGGAGGGCCGAGCCATAAAGGCACAGATTGCTTACACTCCACATCTCATCCGCGAGAAGTCGCCGAGAAGGCGGAATTGTAGTTTTATGATGTACGGCCGGGGCTTTTATCACTTCAAAGGGGCCCCCTTTTTTATATGCATCCTCGACAGTGGCGTCCGCCACTCCCCGAAAGGCGACATTAGGGAGTAAAAGGGAAAAGAGGAGGAAAAAAAAGTATAGGCATGTATAGGAGAAACAGAGTTGGAATGATTTTGAGCGAGTGGCGGAGGAGATGGAAAGAAATAGGAAAAAAGAGAAAGAAGGCAGGAAAAAGGAAAAAGTGTGTAGTCTGCACCTAAATTACATATAAAATATTCGTGTGACGAAAGGAAACCGCCCAATCCCGTAGGTGTTCGAATGTGAAGTATTGACGATGCGGAGGGCGCTTGCGTGCCAACCCCGTTAGCGTTACCGTTCACATAAAGTGAGAGACCGGGAACAAACGAGACGGAATAAGGGAGAGCGTGTGTACTTTTGTGCTTTTTCTCCCATTTTGCACATCCACATCCAGGCCGTCGGTATTTTTCATCCGGGTGGAGCCGCATACGCGGAGACCCCCAGCGAGAAGAGCGGCCTACCCCTAGATCGATCGTCCTCATCCTCATCCTCTCATCCTTCGCCGAACCTCCTCCGCCTCTTCCTCCTCCACGGCACCAGCGAGCCTCAGCCACGGCACATTACGTCTTCGCCTCACGTCCGCACAAAGAAATCACCTCGCATCGTCTCCATTTATCATAGCATCTTCAAGATTGCATACACACACACACATACACATTCTAGGGCGTTGCCCTCCGAAAGTTCACTCCCTTCGCCACCGAAACCTTCACCAATCCTCCCACACACACACACACATAAACATCATGATCATCATCATCATCAACATCCACACATGTGGACTGACTGAGTGCACGAAACAAGAACAAATAATAATGATGAAGGAAATTAAGGAAAAACTGCGGCGTTGTGCGGAGGTCTCTTGTAACGTTCTCCGTTTGAGGATCGCGATGGTAATAAGGAGTAGGAGGATGCTCTCGTCTTTTCTTAATTGAACTCTGCGAGGAAAGTGGGCCAGTGACCTGCGGCCTTGAACCGCCCCTCGACCGACGCTCCCGGAGGTAATTAAGCACCGCGGCGCAGCTAATTGAAGCTGCGGCGCTTGCGTTCCGAGCGCTCCGCTTATTAAAGAAGCTCACTGGGTCACGAGGGGGGAATAATGAACGGGAATGGAAGTCAAGGGAAAGTATTTTAAAGAGTGAAATTAGACGGGCTTGGGGCAGGTCACGACTCCGACAGCCGCCTCTTCCGACGCCACCTCCGCAACCGCCGACGCCGCCACCTCCACCTCCTCTTGCAGCCCGACCGACCATTCATTAATTTCTCATTCCTCTCCTTCGCCCTTAAAATCCTTGCTAACTTTAAACATCGCGCGCGCTCCCCCTCCCCCCTTCGCTCTCACTCTCTTCATTCATTCACCCATCTAATCGCTCTCATTACTCCCTTACATCACAATTTCCTTATTAAACCTTCCTTATTTACGCCGATTTTACAACCGACCCATTATTTTCATCTAATTTACCTTAATTACACTGAACACATCCATCTCAAACACTTTTAAGATAATTTAACAAATTTGATACATTCATTCTTTTATGCTCTAATTCTATTTTTAAATAATTTACTATTAATTAAATTCAAATACAATTTTATAATAAATAGTAATAACATTAATAAATGTCAACTTTATTATTAATCAAAAATATATTAAAAAACAAATTTTATTATTAATGTTATTACAAACATTGTAGCAAGTAGCTAAGATTATTGAATTTATAGTGAATAAATAAATACGATAATGATCATCACCTGTGAACTTTCGAAAGATGACTTTAACAAAGCGACGATAAGATCGGTTATTACAAATTCAATTAAACATAATTAAATGTTTAAATAATTATGCGATATTCATCAGTTTCAAACGAGACGTACATATTATTGAAAGCTCACGTTTATTAATAAAATTATTTGTAAGTGTTATTACATCATAAATGACTGATTATTAAATATTAATAGTTTCTATTTTCTAAGAACAGTTCAAAGTTCATATTTTTTCGTATTGAGAATTCAGATATAAAATTTGATTATTTGTAAGAAGTTGTCAAGTTTTTAGTGTAGTTCATTACTAAAATTACATAATTTTTTTTTGTATTTTTTATTGAAACTAGTTAAATAATTCTAAATAAAATTGTATAAAACTTTAATTAACTTAATTATTGGTAAATTTAATCTAATTAATTTAAGTCTTTCAGATTAAACTTTTGGTAGATCCTTATTTCTTTTGGATATGGAATAAGGGAAAAATAAATGTGTTTTTCGCCATTTTGCTCTCTTTTCTCGGTCGTATTGATTCCGATTGACTAGACATCGCAAAACGGGAGCCCGGATAGAGCTCGGCTCGACGAAGAAAAGTGTGTGTTGGGGGCGGCTCCGGGTTCCACCCCCGCCAGCTCGGCGTATCGTATGTGAGTGTGTGACAGCTTCTCGGAGAGGCGGACAGCTTGAATAATGCAACCTAAGGAAAAGGACGAAAAGGAAGAAAAAAGGACGCTCCACTTCTTTGCATAAAACATTTTCCCCTATATATATATATATATAGAAATGTATGCGCACGAGTGAAAAAGAGAATTTAGCAGATAAAATGAAAAAAGAAACTGGAGACAAGAAAATGGGATTCCCTTCAAATATGAAACATTATTTTTCGATTTCCTTTTCAACTCTTTGAATTATTTAATCCCAGTTATCTGATTAAACGATATTAATTTATTTTCTCTTCATCTAAATATTCCTTCTCTTTATACTCCAATAAAGTAGTATCTTCATTTATTAAGACGTTAAAAAAATTATGATAAGAAAAACATTTTTGCTGAGTGGACTATAAAAGTTTTGATATCCGGACAGAAATAGTTTTTTGATGTGTTTAGTAATATAATATAAATAAAAGGACCCAAACTAATTTAAAAAATAAAATTATTTAAAAATTATAAATAAAATAATTTATAGACTGTAATCGGGAAGATATTTATCATGAATGTTTCTTAGAAATTGAAGTTTAACTGAACTTTTAATGAAAGGGAAAGTATTCAGGTAATGCATCCCTTGTAGATAAACCTATCGTCACCCTTCAACGTTTGCGACCAGGTGACCGGTGATGCGTATCAAATTTACGATGTATTCTTTGAAAACCTTCTCCTTCCAGGTCCTCACTCGTTAGATAACTTTCAGAAAAACCCAATTAGACTCAAAAAAATATCTATATACCCATCAATTTTTTTTTACAATTATTTTAGCAATTATCAGATTTTATCTTGGAATATATTTCAACAAATCTTCATTTTTTTAAATACATCTGAATATATTTTAATTCATGATTCAAAATAAATTGTAATAAATCTATCTTTAAATTAAATCTTTATGTTTAATATTTTGTTTAAATAATATAAATAGTAAAATTTGAGGAGCATTTGTTGTATATTGTATAATTAATTAAGATTGTAGTATTTAAAATTGGATTATTGTGATTAGGAAATATCAAGTTTGATGAAAGAAGGTAAAGCAGATGTGGGTTTTATATGGATATAAATTATATTTATTTTTGAGTGGTTTAAATCAGATGTAAATACAAGTGAGGGTAAAATAAGATGATGAAAAAAAAATGATGAAGAAAAGAAAGGAAAATACGGGGAGTGGGAATCGTTAGCGAGGAGTTAATAGGAGATGCTACGACACGGGAGGAAAGGAATGAGGGTGAAAAGCGATTCTTATATAACGACGACAATAATGAAATTATTGATTTTCCACCAAATTAGGGGTAACTTGGATGCTCGGAGCAGGGAAACATATTAAAATTTTAAGTGGATATTTTCCGAAGGGATGTTAGTACGTCGGAGCTTTGTGCAAGTTGCTCTCGGAATATATATATATATATATACGTATTTTGGAGAAGAGAGCGAAGAAAGAACAAGAAGTATGCGAGATGAAAAATAACAACGATTGAAAGTATCTTGGGAAGGAGTGAAGTTCAAGTAAATTTAATTGAATCGCGCGATGAGGGGGATGCCAATAATATACACGAATACACGTATAGGTTTCTTTCCTCCTCTTCTCGTCCTAGCGTTTTGCTCGGGGATCGCTAGGAGACGGAGAGAAGATGTCATTAAGATCGATAATGTACGTCGTGGGGTTGAGGGGTTGCGTCGAGGATGAGAATGAGCGTTGGCGAGAATATTTTAGGGTGAGCGAAAATATGAAAATGAAGCATGGATATGAGGACAACAATAGATGTCTATGGATGTCGCGCGAGAGGCTGCGGGGTTTCCACAACTGATGGATTTCAATTTGCTGCGCCTCGAATGTATTATTGTGATGGATGCTGAGGCTCGTGGAACGAGAATGAAAATATTGGAGGAAAAAGACGAGGCGAAGAAGTAGAGGACTATGATGATGATGATGATGATGATTGTGGAGAAGAAGGATGGATGCGGCGAGGAATCCGCACACCCAGCTTCACAACATATTTATGTATTATTTGTTCGGTGTGTCCCACGTGTTGTTTCGTGGCGAGGAGTCCTTAAAAGGTCCTCGATTTAAATTGAATGGATATTACAGAAAGTTTTTCACAGATATTATTCCTATTATTACTCCAGCATTTTTTTCTCTATTCTCCACCGACTCGAAAGAAGCACATAATTAATTAGGTTTTATATACACAATAAATATCATTTCCTATTATCATGCTTACATTTACTATCATCAACCAAAATTTTATTAACAATATAAAAACAGTTACAAAAAAAAAAAATATTTTTTTATGTAACTGTTATTTTTACTAACTTTTACTAACTTCATTATGATTATAGAATTATATACATTTTTACACTTAGGGCAGTATAAAAAGTTTTAAAGAGGTTTCCAATCTTTTTCGGTTTGCGGATAATCGGATTTTTTCCGCGGTGAAATCACGTTTGGGAATCACTGGGTTATGGCATCAGTTTTTTGAGTTGCAAACGGAATTTTGTTGAGAAAGATAAAAGTATTAGCTCAGAATATTATTTAAGTCTGTTGAATCAATTGGATAGAAATAATCATGAAAAAAACTCATTTCAAACTACCCTCGTATAATCACTTATATAATTTATTTTCTTTTTTTGAATAAACAGAGGCTTTACTAATCTATAAACTAATTTATAAACTAATCTATAAATAGGAATTTTCTTTGCTAAATTAATAATTTTGCAATGTAAAGTAACTTATCCTAAACTAAGGTAAGTCAAGTAAAAGTAGCAAAAACAGGTATACTCATCTGCTATTTTTCTGGCTATTACGGTCAATGGTTTTCAGTAGAATTTTGTATTGTAAAATGGTGTTTTACTACTAGTAAGTAACAGTTTAAATAATAGTATTGTACTCCGAATAAAATTGTAAATAATTCCAACGGTCAGGTAACTCTTACTACCATATTTAGTAGAAAATCAGTATAAGTACAAGATGAATAATGAAGAGGGTTTCAGTTCTTGAACAGTTTTGGATCCGGCAGTATTTACACGATGTCTGAAAATATCGACGAAAGTTCAGTTATGGAAAATATGAATAAAGGGTTGAAAGTGGATTCATTCGTGCAGGATGTTGCAGAAATGACTAACAAATTCAAGAGGATGACTATAGGAGAACAGAAGGAAATCCAGGTGCAAGGCGGCAAGGAAATGTTAAAAAAAATATTTTCAATTGAAATTCCTGATGATAACCTTCAAAATAATATCAAAGATAAAAAGTTATCATTTCAAAGTGCAATGAAACATCTCAAATATGAGAATATAGTGATGAAAAATAAGGATTATGCAAAAAAGGTATGTGCAAACCGGATGGATCTCCAAACGAGATACAAACAGTATCTGATGAAAAAAATAATTACAAATAAACGTTTTAATGAGAATACTCCAACGAAGATGGAAGCAGATAACTGTAGCGTGTTTGTTGGAAATGTCGATTCTGGTACAAGTGAAGTATTACTAGAAAAAATATTCTCCAGGTGTGGTAGAATCGAACGCGTCTCTATTCCCTCAAGTAAACTTACGGGTAAATCTAAGGATTACGCATATATTCAGTTTTATGTTCAATCATCGGTGGAGAAAGCCATCAAAATGAATGGATATTTGCTGAGAGGTAAGCCGATTCAAGTGATGTACAAGAATACAAATAAACCAGGGTTGTCAACAACCGATCGCAAATCTAAAATACCAGTGCTTTCGAAAGGCAGAAAAATGCTTTATAAATGCTTGAAAAAAACACCCACACTTTTAGAAACTGATTCTTTAAAGAATAACGATGCTGCCAAGACCGAAAACACAAATTATTTCTTTTTGAAACGTAAAGTTTCCAAAATTCATACCAATAATTCTACTCAATAAGTTAATCTCATTTATTTATTTAATGACTTTTAGTCATATTTTAAGTATTTCGTATGTAACATTTAAAATAACCTTTTTTATATTGAAATTTGATACCATTTATTGATTATTACAAAATTTATTAACAATCATGTTATAAATATTATTAATAATTTAACAATAATTTTATTAACAGCTGCTGCAAAAGGCTTATTGCCCTAAGATTAAGATTATCCTCAACTCAGTGGTATGAAATTTTATATTCGGTAAAATTATGTTTAAATTTATACATATTCCTTTGATGTTTTAATATTCATAATTGCTTTTTAATGACATTTTCAGAATTTTTGGTTTATGATTCAAATTTTACAAAAATCCATTGTTGTTACTTTTATTGCGGTGGAGGGGAAAAGTTTTATTTAATTTTATTAAACCCCCAATAAAATTAAAAGTGGAGTGTTTATGATCCTTAATACTTCTAAATCTGTATAAATATCTGTTGCGAATTGCAAAAGGTATCAGTTCTTGAATTCTCTTCAGTGCGACAACATTACTTCATTCGAGCGACAAACTTAATTGCAAAGTTAAACACGATGTCTGAAATTGAAGTATCCTGTAAATCCAACAACAAAATTACAATTTTGGAGAGAGATAATAATAGTGTGGATCTTGAGCTTGTGGAAATAACGACCAACTTCGAGAAGATGATCATTGGGGACCTGAAGAAACACCTGATGAAGGATGGTAAGCAACTGTTGAAAGATATTTTTTCAACTGATCGTTGTGATAAGAAGAACGAAAAGGAGATTAAGGATGATAAAAAAATTGTTTTTAATGTTAATGGCACAAATATCTTTAAGTTGACTTTTGAAAGCATGAAGAAACGCCTGGTGAAGAATAACAAACACCTGGTGAAAAGTAAAGTTTTAAGTGGACATATTTGTGATAAAGTGACATCTGATAGAAAAAGTGTATTGAAAAAATACCAGATGAAAAATGAGAAACATCTGATCAAAAGTAAGGATTCCAGTAGAGTAGAAGATAAAAAAATAGAATATAAAGAAAAATCCTTGTTGACTAAAGAAATAATTAAAAAACAGCGTATACTGAATGAGAGATATTTGATGAAGAGTAAGGTTTTAAATGGTGAGAAAATTGTAGCAGATGAAAAAGAAAGTTGTGAAAACCAGAAGAAACTTCAAATTAAGGAAGACAAGCATCTGACGAAAAACACAGTTTCAATTGAACATCTTGATGAAAATACTGAACCGAAGATGGAAGCAGATAGCAGAAGTGTGTTTGTTGGAAACGTGGATTATGGTACGAGCACAGCATTATTAGAGAAAATATTCTCCAGATTTGGTAAAATCGAACGCGTTTCAATTCCCTTGAGTAAGTTTACCGGAGAACCTAAGGGTTTCGCATACATTCAATTCGATCTACCATCATCGGTGGAGAAGGCTATCAAAATGAATGGATTCATGCTGAGAGGTAGGCCTCTTCAGGTAAAGTACAAGAGGACAAATTTACCTGGATTATCTACATCCGATCGACCATCTTTCGAACCAGTACCTTCAAGAAGCCGGAAGATACATGAAGATTCTTTGAAAAGAATACCCAAAGTGTTCGATAATTATTCTTTCAGAAATTACACTGCCGCCAAGACGATCAGCAAAAATCCTTATTACTTGAACCGCAAATATTCAAAAATTAATAACACTAATTCTAATCCAAAAGTTAATCTCAAAAATTCCCCGCATTAAATTCTGCACAATTAAATTCTTATATATATATTGTAAATTATATTTTGTGTTCCATATCCTAAATAAAAAGTAATATAAAAAATATAACATTGTACTTTTTTAATAATTTTAAATTTAAATAACTGTTCCTAGAAGTAAAAAAAACGTTCAAGAAATTATATAATAAAACATCTCATTTTTCTTACAAAGAAACGTAATGATCATAATATTTTTTACTGTATTAGCAAAACGTTTCTGAATTATATTTAATTGAAAGTGTTTTGGTGAACAGAATAACAAGTTATATAATAACGAAAATGTGTTATGTATAATAAAATATTTTTATATTATGGAAGAGCATCATTACTGCATCGAAAACAAGCTGAAAGAGGTGTCACAAAGCAATATTCGCTGTTACTACGTTTATCATTTCCTTTTCCTCCGAGCCGAGCGGATCGCAATTAATTTTCACAATTCCCAAGCGCCATTTTTGTTCTTTATTTATCGCCGCTCGAATATTTATATGGAAATGAGCCAATTAGGACGGCAGAACATGTTATGTTGTATTCCCATTTCTCATCATCATCATCATCTCCACCACTATCTATCGTCCTTATCCTTGCAATTTTATTTTTTCCTCTTTCCACCACTTTGCTACGACCATCTTCGTCCTCTCTCATGCACAAAGCACATATAACCTAACACGAGAAGCATATGCACATTAATATTATTTACATTGTATTTTAGCAACTGCTTCCTGCGAAAACAAAACTGAAAACGTCAGTTTGCGATATTTATTTGTTAAAATTTTAAAACGTATGTTAATTAAATAATTGTGTACGTACATATATATTTTATATTACAGACATGTTAAAAAGCAAATAATAAATAAAGAAAATAGCTTCATAAATAAAGCATTTTTATATTACAAATGTTTGATTAAACAGGTGAATGGAATGTATATATTTTTTTATTTTTCTATGCATTTATTCACCATATATAATTCTCATTCTCTCGTACACTTTCTTTATGTTTAATTATATAAATAATTGAGAAAACATGATGGTGAAATGTAAAAATAATCAAGTAATTATTATAAATTAATTCAATTATTTTTTTAAAATAATTTTCGTGGCGAAGTATTTGCGTAATTAAATTGTCAGAGCTTTTAATTGCGCTTTAATCACTTCCTTATTCATTTATTCGTAAATTACTATTATATTAAATTAAAGAAACTTAAATAAAGTCATTCATGCATTATTGTTAATCATTTGATTTTTTTTAATTCAAATTAATTAATTAAATTAATTAAGTATAATTTTTTTATATAATATATTAAATATTTCTATTCCTAATTTACTTATTATTAAAATTATTTTTTTTATCTAAATTTCTTGAAAAATATTGTTTAACTTTTGGATAGTTCAAATTATATTGTATATGAATCAATCTTAGTTATAGCTTTTATTCTAATTTATTGTTACATAATATGATTATTTTCAGAAATAATTTAATATTGCAATTATCTCAGGGTAGAAATTCCAATGATGATACAAAAGGCAGAAGGCAAGCACGAGAGAAAATAACAGGAAAAGTGGCAAAACTGAAAAAGGTTATTTTCAGAAGTGGATAAGTGGACAGGTGGAAAGTACTGGAGATGATCTTTTACAAGGCACTCGGATACTTTTGGAAGTATCTTCACTTTATTAGTAAGAAAAAGGTCCCAAAGTGGTGTTACTGCCTGGAGGAGGTCCATATCATTTTAGATACTACCAGTTAGAAGAAATCTGAAGCAAAATTAGGTTTCCAGAAATCATGGTATAAACTATGGTACAAAGCCAGGAAAATGGAATATTATAGTTGGTTATGTCAAGACAATAATGAATGACTACAAAAAAGAGAGAATATAGTTTTAGTACACGTGAGTATGGCTGAAAATAGTACTGTAAATCACTGAAAATGGATTATTTATGTTTTATATTTTTATATATTAATTTTCTAGATTTCATCATGAAAGTATTAGTATTTATCAGAAGTTGCAATCATTGCAAATAGATTTCCATAATAACAATTGTTGTCTTGCTTTGCTACCGTCGATATCGCAGCGTGTAATTAATTTGTTGCAACGTGTTTAAATATAAATAAATTAAGATTTCATTATGATTGCCTCCACCATTCACACGAGTGGAAGGAAGGTAGAGGAGGAGATGAAGAAAAGGTAAGGCCTCAAGAAAAGAAAAAGAAATATACACCCATGCAACTATATAACATTGTCAATATTGAACGCATGGAGACAAAACCGTATATTAAGTCTTTATTATGGAAGAAACCCACATGCGTTATGTAAATATATCAATTTAAGACCGAATCTGGAATAAATTGATATTTTTTTTTTTGCAACATCAGCAAAACCTCTTCATTTCGATCCGTGGGGGCGGCAATTTGCATGTCCGACCTAATTAATGCGTTTCGATAAAACTCGATTTCCATAAAGGCCTTACTGCCGCCCATTGGCCAAATTAATTTATTATATCCGACGATCATTAGTTCTCAATTAAAAGTATTCAATTAACACCGTTAAAGGCTATAAACCAAATTGATTTATTCATTTTCCCACTGCAATTAATTTTCAACTATAATCAATGCAGTGTAGGTCACACTCTAATTACACACTGCACGATATTTAATTTTTATGAGAAATTTTCCTCAGAAAACGACAATATTTGTTCACGAATCAGAAATATTATCTCAGAATGTTTCTAAATCCTAAAACATTGTATTAATTTACTTTAATCAGCGTTTCTCAACCTATCAGTCACGATAAATTTTCAAAATGACAGCTGTCACTTTCTGTCAAAGTGAGGATCTGGTGAAAAACACTTATGAATTGAGTCGCGATAGAACTAAAAACAAATAAGTTAACAAAACGCATCAAAAAGGTTACAAAAAAAATTATATATAAAGAAATTTGGTTTCATGAATGTTGAAAAAATCCAGTAGATTTGTTTAAGTTATTACATAATTTTTAATGCAAGCCATTTTTCTGGTATAAATTCAAGTGATGCTTGGCGTACCCCAAGGAACTATACTTGGTCCTATTATTTATTTGATATACATATTATACCATTCAAAATTAAATTTAATAATTTGTAATTGGTAATGATAATTTAAATTTTAGTATTTTTTTCTAATTTAATATTTTTTTGTAATATTATTATTTTGCAAAAAAGAAATGTCACTAATTAACGTTAATTATTGTTGTTTATATATTCTAATCTTGTATATAAATAACAAACAGTTATCAAGATCATAATTAAAGTTGTTTATGAACAAATAGCATTCACTTAGAATAAGCTGCATATTTAAAC
The DNA here is from genome assembly GCA_963457615.1 of Nicrophorus investigator. Taxonomy (NCBI): domain Eukaryota; kingdom Metazoa; phylum Arthropoda; class Insecta; order Coleoptera; family Silphidae; genus Nicrophorus; species Nicrophorus investigator. Next base: position 28,991,134 of record OY735142.1, read on the forward strand.
TTTAAATTAGCGAAGGTATCGGAACACCTGCTTCGATGTTAACAGTGTTTGGATGTTCGCCAGTTGCCGAGGAATTTAATCCATAATCTAAATTTGATCTACATCTCTCGTCGCTCGTCGGCAGAGAGAAGAGAGCACAACGATTATCTTAATAATCTGTAGATTTACATTCAGAAAAGCAATTGATTAATGAATAGTAGCCATGTTATGTCCATTTACATGCATTTTTTTTTTTGGAAGCTCCGTTGCATAATTTTAAAAATGTTGTCCGCCAATTAAAGCAAACGCCTGTTTTCAGATATTACGAATAATTCTTCGCATATTTAAAACAGTTTTTTTTATTTCAACTATCAATCAAGCTTAAACATGACAATTTAATTATGTTATCATTATATTTACCGCTTTTAGTTTGAAACTTGTTTGTTCATTGCAAAAAACATAAATTAAATTGAATTACTGATTTCAAAAATTATTGTGAAATTGGAAAAATAAATATAATTAGTTTAATAATAAATAAATTTTCATGAACAATATTTATTGCAGAAATAAATAATAAAAAAAACAAACTAAATGCAATAATAATAAAATGCTGCAAATCATAGGTTTTCTGCCCTTCATAAACGACAATTTCAATAAATAAATTAATTATGAAGTAACGTTTCTTATTCTATGGATAAAATTGTTGCAAAATGACAGCTGTCACATTAATTTTCTCAAAAAATATATCGGTTGAGAAACACTGGTTTTAATTTAAAAATATTTTAAAAGCGAATTAAAATTATTGAAAACTTATATTCTTTATTTGTCATATGAAAATAAGTTAAATTATAATAGATGTAATTAGTATAAAATAATTCTACTTTTCATCAAAAAAAAAATTCAAAATAAAAAATTGTAAATAAATAAATTTAAAAAAAAACTGAAAATGATTATTACAAAATTTTATTAGGATTAGATTAGGCAAAATTTTAAATTTGGATTGAAGTTATGGATTTATGATTTTTTATGTAACATAATTAATGTAGTTGAAGTAGTGATTTTGAATTAATTATGAAGTGAAATATTAATGTAGATTGATGATGTATTAAATATTTCATCAATGAATATACCGCATTGCATTAACGGGTTTTGCAAACATCCCCTTGATGAATAATTTCAGTTGCTACAGTAGCGGCAGCGGCAATACGTAAACAGTATTATATTGGCTTTGAAAAGGAAAACGATTGGAAAACCAATGCCTGGATGAATGAGTAATGGGGATGGCGGAGTGATTCGTGAAAATCCCGTTCTCGAATCCGAAATGAAACGGAATGCGAAATAAGATCGAGTGCGGTAGTAAAATTAGCCAGTAAGTGGATTTATTTATTATTGCTTCGGTATTAAAATGTCTTGCTTATAAATTACGGGGAAACCTAATAAGAGAATTTAATATAGAATAATTTATGGGAGAACGAAGCCAATTTTCCACATAATTTATGAACAATGCATCAGCCGGGCAAGATCATAAAGTATGTAGAGTATTAAAAGAATTGGAAGCCGCAGTTTCTAATCTTGTACACTCTTTCTCATCTATCTCTCTCCAATTTGGAAACGTGAACTATCGCTAAGGGGTTACCATGAAAAATGATATACTTTTAGTCTGAGGTTTGCATGCTTACAAAGACAGAAAGGCTTCTCGTGTTTGCCCGTCAGGGGAGTCCCCGATGGCATTAGTCCATATATTACAGGCATATTTCACACAAAGAAAAATAGTCTAAATGGAAAATCGTTAATTAATAGATAAAGATTACCTCAATTATTTTGACAAGATAAAAACAAATTAGTTAAATCTTGGACAAAACACTAAAATAAATATGAAATAAAGCACCTTTTTATTTTCTTTCTTTCCATTGAACAGCAGCGTGTGTTTCGAAACGTGTCCACGAGCCATGGATAATCCTTTCGGCATTCTATCCATCAGCCGTGCATTCGAAATCGTCGACCAGTTTTACAATTTAATTTTATTACACCTCGGCATTTGCTCACTTTACAATATGCCTATGTGTATAGTATCGTTATTATTTTTGTTTTTAATTATTTACAGCGCCGATTTGCATAGAAAGCGCTTTATTATAAAAGCTTGTTCATACAGAAAACAACAACATTCTATACAATCTCGTTACACTGCCGACTAATTATTGCCTGAGGCTGCAATCAGATAAAAGGTCCACAGAAATATAGAAAATATGTTGCAAACCTCCATTAAAACACAAATATTATCATGAAACTATCAGATTTTAATTACAAAAAAAATTAAATTTTATATAGAATTAAAAATAATTGAAGTTTATAAAAAAAATTAAATTAAATTTTCAAATCTATTAGTTTCTTTTATATGATGTAATTAGTATAAAGAATCTACTTTTTATCAATTTTGCTAATAAAAATACAAATTTAAAAAAAACTGAAAATGATTATTACTAAATTTTATTTCAGTTTGTTTTGTCAGTAAAGTTTTTCATTTATAATTTTTTATGTAAGAAAATTAATGTTTTGGGTTGGCAACTAAGTGATTGCGTATTTTAGATAAAAAGGAAAATTCAAAATTTTTGCTTAAAAATATAACTTTATTCAAATAAGTATTGTCCGTTAAAACACAAATATTAACATGAAACTATCATATTTTAATTACAAAAAAAATAAAATTTTATGTAGAATCAAAAATAATCGAAGTTTATAAAAAAAATAACACAAAAAGAAACTTGACTTTATAAAGTAATATGTAGTTAATTTTTAATTTTTCAAATCTAACTATTGGGTGATTACATAAGAAGGAAAATTCAATTTTATTGCTTAAAAATATAACTTTATTCAACTTTTACCATATTTCATAATTCTATGTTCATAAAACTTTTTTTTTGCTATATATTACTTATATAATACTTATAAACTGCAGTGGCAACTGATGTATAAAGACTAAATTTTTAAATATTTAGTTTATATTTTTTTGTAGAAATAAATTAATAAATAAGATTTGTATTTTTATTTACAAAACTTAAATATTTTATTTACTAAATTTAAAAGCGTTGTAACTTATACGAATCGTAAATGAAAAATGTAAAACACATTACGACACGCCATAGGGTTTTAGTTTACTTGAGTTAAAATGCAAATTGACGCGTTACATATTTCCGAAAAAACTTGAGTCGTTTCGTGGCGTATTTCCAAAAAATAAATTACCAGCCTTTGGGCCATTTCCAATACTCGTCTCCTATTTCGAATAGATTTAAAAAAAATACATACACATTTTTTTTCACAATCATTTTCAAAAAAACACATGTTATTTTTTGTATGCATTGACATTATTATATATATTTTAGAATTAAAACTTAATATAATTTTTTTGAATCCCGAAAAGTTCATTATTGTAGTTTTTATAATTTGAAAAGCTTAATAATAAAATATTTTGTTACTTTTTTATTTATATTAGTTTTGTAATATAATATTATTGTGGATTTTTTTTGTGAATAATTTTGAATTATTTGTAGAAAATATATGTTTAATAAATAAATATTAAGTTTGAGATGAATGATTTAGTAAATATTTTTGATATATTTAATTATATATAATTGTAATAATTATTTTAAAGTAATTTTTGAATAAGTAAATATTGAAACAATGTTAATTAACTTATGAAATCTATTTGCTGGATGAAAGTATAGTATAGGATTTGTAGATATGTTAATAACTGTATTTAGAGGTAACACGAATCGAGCGCGGATGGAGGGTTTCAGGTGATGCTGCGGCGGCATTTTTGATACGAAATGAATATATCTGATCCGTTGAGAAAATGTAGTCGTTAGCTGGAAGTATCACGGTAATAACACAACAATTATGAAACTGTTAATTACGGGTTTGGCGGTTAGAGAGAATAATGGGCAGCGGATTTTGTGAGCGGCGAGTGCCGGACTCGGGAGATGAGTGGAAGAAGGGCCGTGCATATCACGAAACGATCATTAGTTAATGCCAAAGTTAAGCACACCGCTGTACTAGTAGTAACTATTACATCTTGCTGTTGGTGGCTGAAGGGAATGGGGTATGACGAAGCCCACGGGCGCCGCCGAACTTTAATATTCAACGGAGAAAGAAATCGCAAATTGCCTATAATTTACTTGCAAAAAAAAGTATAAAATAAAGAAAGAGAAGAGCGAATAGTGCAGAGTGTGTATGTGTCCGGGTTAAACGCTGAAAATTCATTAATCTTCTGAGTCCTTTACAAAAGGACGAATTGGAAGGATACATTCATTGGTAATTCTGTGTGCCATAAGTATCTGTTGACAATTTATGTAACATTTATTTCATTCAAAGATTTATAACTTGAGAGATATTTATTATTAAATATTTGTTTGATACTCAAATTAATGCCAATAAATTATTTGAAGATGAAAGCAAAATTTGCAAAATTCTAAAATTTATTTATTTTATCTAAAATCTTGAGAATAGTTTAGGTAGAAAAGATCACATTTTAACAATTAAATTCTTATAATCTTAAGTATTATAAAATGTTAAATTAGAAGAAATAATAAAATAGTTTATTTTTTTAATATTTTTACAAATTTAACAAAATTTTGATATTTAAATAAATTGTAGAAGATTCGAACGTCACAATGTTATAAATCATCAAAAACAATACTTATTATCAGTTTACTTTAAAAATTTAGTTGAAAATACCGTAATATTAGTTTTATTATAATCTTTGATTCATCGTGACGTAGAAATGAAGATTTTTTAGAACTATTTTGAAATAATGATCTAATTTTTTTTTTTTCAATTAAGTACAGGTTTTATTACCTGGTTTTATTATTAAGTAAAAATGTTAAAAATAATATTTGAAAATTGTAAACTTTTAATTCTTACTTTAAAGATATTAAAATGCAAATGAAAAATTTTGATATTTACATAAATTAGAAGATTCACATTGTTATAAATCTTCAGAAATCATTACATTATTATATATTATTATACGTTAATTTCACAAATTTAACTGAAAATACCTTAAAAGTATTAGATTATGTAAGTATGAGGAATTTTTATAAACTTTTTTAAATAATGAAAATTGTATACTTTTAATTCTTACTTTGCAGATGTTAACAGAAGATTTTTCAGAATTTACGTAAAATATTAAAATAACGATTTCATAACGATTTATTAAATAATTACCTAATTTTTATTACTTTTATCAAATATGTACAAGTTTCATCTTAATCATTTGGAAATTTTAAACTTTTAAATCTTACGTGTAAAATTAAAATAATTGTATATTTCATTAACGTAATCAATTTTAATTCGACTAACTTTATAACTCAAATAATTATTAAAGGATGAATACTTATTAAAAACTGTATCTTTCACAAAAGGATGAGGTCTTGGTATGTATTATACCGTTTGGTAATCTTAATATACATTTAATTCCTACATAGTTGTTTGTAACAATTGTTGGCACAGTTTCTCGAAAAGATGTCGGAACGCAGTGCCGCGGCAAAGAGGCTGAGAGCGTCAACCGTGGAGGAACATCAAAGGGTTCCATCTCGTTACCACCAATTACTATGCTGGATGTCGAGTTATCAAGTGCAAGTGAGAACAGATAAAAGCCGTCGTGCTCTGCTAACGTCTTCGCAGTGTTTTCATAAAAATACCAGTAGAAATGCCTCGAAATTCTCCGGTCTCGAACCTGAACCGAAGAGATGCTCACAATACCTGTGCACATCAACGGAGAAGAAGAAGGTCGATCCGGACAAACAATTAACGCCACCGCCGTGGAAATTATTGTGTCTAATGACAAAGCTAATATATCTTTTGCGGTTTCCGCTGAAAAAGTTCTCCTTCAAAGGCCATTACCGGTTGTAGCCGCAGAAGCAGTAGCAGCATCATCATCATCATCATCGGCAGCCGAAGAAGCGGCGCGCGTTCCTTAAGAGAACCCGGTGCATTCTTAAATCGCATCGCTGTTAAAATAACACCACTTCCAATTAAAAGACGCCTTATTTAGACGCGCGTCGCCGCACAACATAAACATTTAAAACTCCGCAGATTTTTATAACCGAACACGATTCACTTTTTTCTGCCTCTATCTTTCTCAGACCTCTCCTGTTTTTTGTTTGTTCGTGTTATTTGCTTGTTTGTCTTTTCCCCTCACTCAGCGGATACAAAATCTGGAACACATCTTTAGGTGTGCACGTTTCAGCAAACCAGATCGAACTTGACAACTAAGATAACAAAATCAAAGACACTACACATGCTCAGCCTTTTAAAATCCATTATTTATTTTATGTTGTAATACCCTTTCAGATCATTACAAAGCTAACAATTATATAAAAAAGTTCTATTTTAATTTAATGAAAAAATAAAATTTATTTAGCAAAAAGTCTTTTGCTGATTTTATTTTCATCCAAATATACCAATAATAACTAATATTTTTTTATATATTTATTGTTAATTTTTTTGTTCTCTCACAAGAAAATTATAAAAAAATGCAATTATTGTTTATATTTTTTAGTAAAAAAAAGATATATTTTCAATATCATTAAAGTTATTTAATATACTTAAGTATAAGTATAAAATTAGTATAACTTACTTAGAATATTATTATTTTAGTACAAAAAATAAAACTTTTATAAAAAAGTTAAAGAAAACCAAAAAGTTATTTTTTTTGTAATAAATTGATATATTTGCAAAAATAAAAACATTTTGTTCATTTAGAAACTGGCGAAATATAGTATTTTTTAAATTAAAAAGAGAATGTATTTAATTTAATTTATTTGTATTATTGGTTCAAATCATTTTATTTGTAGATTTTATAATCAATATATTTTAAAAAAAGTTCACAAGGAAACAAATTAATAATCTTTGAAAATTATGTGTAATTAAATAAAATAATTTCTACAATTAATCTCAGAAATATTTAGTTAAATTTACTTAGTAAATTAATATTTTTGTATTTATTAAAACTTTTATAAAAATTTCTAACATTGAAAAATTTAAATAAAACCATTGATAAGTTACAAAAATTTATAATTAATTTAGAAATTATTAAAAATATTAAAATGGATTTATGTAATAAATTAATTTAGAAACTGAAAAAATATTCATAGTGCAATAAAAATCCTTGCATATTACTTCGGTATAAGTAAAAAGTTAGTAAAATTTATTTAGTATTAAAATTAAAACTTTTATAAAATTTCTAACATTCAAAACTAAGCAAAAATTTCAAAAATATTTGTGATTCATTCAAAAATTAATTAATATTTGTAAAAAAATAATTTAGGCACTAAAGAAATATGGTATTTTTTATATAAAATTCAGAAAATAATATACTTAAGAAATTAATTAAAAATATTGAAATAGTAGCAAAATAACTTATATATAAATAATATCTAAAAAATAAATAAATTTATTAAATTAGTAAATTTGTAAATCATGTGAATGTGCAAATAAAATTTGAAATGTGAATGTGAAATTTTGTAGGAATTTAATTTTTTATTTATATTAATAATTCCAACAATTAATTAGTGATAAATTTATAAATGATAAAAATATTTGTACTTTGTTAAAATAATTATTTAGTGATAATAATTGGAGTAAGTAGTTTTTGTGTGAAAGAAAAGAAGAAAAAAAAATGTAAGGAAGTTTTGATGTTGCAGTAGTTTGAGTGCATATATTTCATTCGTCGCCATAATTTAGTGGCGTAATTTAGGGATGTGAAAACAGTCAAATATCAACTAAAAATCCATCCACAAGAAGGCGAGACTTTCCCATCAGTTATTTTAATATGTTGACTATTAATCTAAACTGCCGTTGCTATATGTCTCCTGGAGCTAAAGTTATAAATACACATAACTTATTTATACATCTTTTATGTTGCTATTGCATTAACGGAACGAATGTGTGTGCGAGTGTGTGTATATAGTTAGTTGGCATTTTCCAGCCAAACAGAAATAAAATCCGAGAACGAAAAAGAAAATCACACAAAAAAAATAATATCCACACTTAACATGCCCGTATAAGGTACGAGATATATTTTGCATAGTTAATACAAGCTTTCATCTCTAACTAAATAATAAAAAACATCATCGTCCATCCACCTGCTCAAAACGCGTCCGCAATAAACCTCTCTTTATCGAGTCTCAGAGTCTCGCCTTGATAGGGATTCCTTGTTTCGTTATCTTAACTACAAATAAAATCTGCATTTCGCAGAGTCCGATAATGCAAATATTGATTGCGAATCATAAGTTTCTGTTGATTTTGTCTATTATTTCTGTGTGCAATCAATGCGTAATCTTATCGCGTTTAATGAATGCCGAATAAATATTGATATAATTAACGAATCTCGTGCGGCACTTTCATGTTTCAAATATTTACATGCATGCAAAACGATATTTGATTAATGCTGCTGCTTCTTCTTCTTCAGTTTTTTGGGTTCGTGTAAATTTAGCCGACGATGACAGCTTGTAATCGAGAGGCGTAATTTGATCCTTTTTTTCGGAACTTGGTCCTCACGAAATTCGAAAAATGTTTTTGAGAATCTCGTGTTACATGTTAACGTAATTTTCATATTTTACTAATAAATTGTAATATGTTTATAGTAATTATTTGTAAGTTTTACACTGAATTAGTCATTAATCACAAAATTCATGAGCCATGTAATTTGAGATGCGCTAATTTATCCAACTTAACTTAAATTAATAAAACTTATTTTCTTGGAATAAAAAAAATATAATTAATAAATTATCTAATATAACCAACGATTATATCATAATACAAATATTGTAATTTTTTATATATAAAATCTTGGTTATTCCTATTTACTAAAACAAACATTCATAAATATCATAAATAAAATTAATAAAATATTCTCATAATTTTCATCAAATAAAAATAAGTTATTCAAGAAATTGAAAAATAAGCTTGAATTACATAAATTTAATTATATGTAAATATTTTTAATAAATACTTAATCATGTAAGGACTGAAACTACTTTATATGTATTTTAAACTATGTGTACAATTAAGATTTAATTAATCATAATTATTATGTCCTTATCAGGAATTGTGATCGGATACTTTCTTGCATTTGTGAAATTACTGAATATTCATTAATATTTAATTTCATAACAGTATTTATTATTTATTGGTTCATGGCGAACATAAATTTCAATGTTACATTTTACTTTTCTTTCATTAAATTGATTGCATAAATAAATCATAGTTTTTCAAAACTTGTTTTGTCTTAAGGTACATTTGAACTTACTGTTAAACTTCTACAGCTCACTTAAGTATTTTGAACTTAATTAGAAAATTATTGCCTTTTAAAATTTGATTGTGACGATTCGAAAATGTGTCATTTTTTAAAATTAATTTTAAAATAATTTGTGCAAATATAATAATTGTTCTAATGCTCGTTTTTTCACTTAATATATTACTATGATTTTAGTCTTCATATGGAAATTGTTAAATCTATTAAAATTAATAAAAAATTAATATAAATCTAATTAAATTAATAATTTTATATTTTTGTATTATTTATTATAGTAAATGTTAATTACATAAATGATTTTGATTGTTCTGCATTTCTATATTTACTACAAAAGATTCATTTTTAATATTAAGTACTAATAATTGTAATTAAGATACAAATAAATCAATTTTATAGAATTTTTTTACAGACATAAACAATACTTAATTTTTTGTTTATCATATTAATGGTGAAAAATAAAGTAAATTTTATTATTAATTAAAAATTGACTAAAAAATTGTAAAACTGTTATTTTTTAAAGAAAAATTCAAAGTTTAGTAGGAAATCGTCTAGTTGTAATTTAATTAAATTTAATAGGAATTATAATTGGAAAAATTATATCTTCCAGTTAAATTTATTGAAGTTATATTTTAATTAGACAGATGTTGTGTGTTTTAATTAAATTAATAATTTATACTATTTATTATAGTAGATGTTAATTATATAAATAAAATTAATATTCTATATTTTTTTATTTAGTAAAATTCATTACTTTTTTTAATATTAATTACTGATATTTGTAATTAAGATGCAAATATTTTTGTAGTAAATCATCTGGTCATCAATCCAGAGATAAACTTTGCTTAACTTTTTATTTAGCATATTATTATTTAATATGAAAAAAAAATTGTAAAACTTTTGAAGAAAAACGCAAATATTTTACATTTAAATTTAGAGAAGGAAGTTTTTAATTAGACAGATGGAAAAAAATGTAGTTATAATGAGATTAATGATGGATTCTTTGAGGATGATGGAAAATGTCGTGTGTAGTGTGGTTGTAATTAGAGCGAGTGCTGGAAGAGAGAGCCCCAAAAGTAGAAAAATAAAAGAAAGATCCGCAGGGGTTGCGCTGCTCATTCCATTGTCTTGCATTGTGGATTGTTTGGAAGCGGAGCCCGGCCTCACGCTGAGGACTCCTTTTCACATCCATACAAACATACACGCATATTTTCCTCGTCCTTTCACTTATGCGTTATTATTATTATTATTATGATTTTTATTTTCCTCTCATCGGATAATTGAAACTGGGCATATTATTTTGTCCTTTGGATATAAATCACCGAATCGTTTGTTTTGATGTTTTTTTTTCTTCTTAGCATCCCTTTTTTTTTTGTTCAAAAGTGGCCAAGATTAATTTCGCGAGTCAAATAAATCATGCTTCTGCCCAACATGCACATCATGCGGAGACACAGAAAGAGAGAGTGAGTGGAGAGCATATTAACTGGGATTATGTGGGTTTGAGGGTATTTCCCGTGGGGTGGCTTTGTGCGGTGAAGAGGTGTCGGGCGAAGGGGATCGCATTGTTGCATCGACCGATCGGGTATTGATGTGTGTCGATATCGGGGAAAATAGCGCCACTAATACAGGTAGCTACTGCCATTGTCCGTTCGCCCTGCATTATTGTTATTTTTTTGTGTACGTGTGTGCAGAGCTCCCTCATCCTCATCCTCAACCTCATCATCCTCATCGTCCTCATCGTCCTGATCCACGCTCGTCGTCCTTGTTTACGTTTCGAGTACCGGATTTGGGTGATACGTCAATGGGTTCGGCTCCCCAAATTGATGTTTTCATTTCCATTGCCGGCGGGGAGATTTATTAGTTCCGATCGGATTATTATTTATCGACGGCCGATTGAATATTTTAATGTTAACTGTCGCATTAATGAACCGTGCTCATAGACTTTCGCACCGCATACGGGATATTTATTGAGATAATTATAGTTTGTATAAATCATATTATGCAGCGTAATATTGCCCATAATGAATCGGATTCGAAAGGACGACAATAAAACTGATTATTTATTGCGACGGGCATTTGCATTTCATGAAATAGAACCAGATCATGTTTCTTTCTTTCACGGTCCTCTCTCGCCCTTTACTTCTAATACTCACGGCCGAACCACACTCAAATACACTATCCTCACATAATTAATAATTACACTGCAGTTACAAAAGTATAATTTTTTTTAACTTATATTATATTAACGTTCACTTAACGTACATTCTATAATACGTACATGATTTTACATATAAGATTAAATATATACAATTTTTACTGAAACATAAAAATAACTACATTTTTGACTTACTAAATCTTCAAATAATAAAAAATATACTTACCAGAAAAAATTATAAACTGAAAAGTGTAATTTATTGCCTTTTTTATATATTTTTTAATTGATTTTTAATTAATAAATTATTATAATTGTAAATGTAAATAAAAAAATTAAATATTGTGTAAATTATTAAATTAGGGCGGAAATACTGCAATAAATGTTTTGTACTACTATTAAATTATTTGAAAAATAATAAATAATAAAAGTACAATATTGACTTTAGATATTTTTATATCTAATTATTTTTTATTTTGCTATGTAATTGAACTATAATTTATACTAATTAGTGAACTATATAATTGTTTAAAGTCAATTATTATATGTAAATATTGACTAATTTATATGTTACTATTTAAGAGAAAACTTTATTATTAATTTATGAATAAATCTTAAGAAAATAACATTAGAAAATATATAAAATATCAATAATTTAAATCAATTAAATTTTCAAAATTTTATTATAATTAGTTAAATTATTACTTATCTAAAAAATATCAGAGACAATCGTTGCTTAACTTTTCGCTTTACTAAATTTTTAACTAAATAATGGTAAATCTAATTTTTGAAGAAAAAGTCCAAGTTTATTAGCAAGTTATTTGGTTATTTATTCAGGAATTGCTTAACTCTATTTTTTTACATAATAAATGTTAAATGTAAATTAAAGGATTTTTTAAAAGAAATGTAAAGAACAAGAAAATACTACTGTTTAGTAATAAATAGTCTAGCCATCACAGTTAGAGACAAGAAATGAAGGAAATTTGATCGTTAATTAAATAATCGAATAAAAATAATTACAAATGAGTTTTGTTTAAGAGAAACTCCAACTTTTGTAGTAAATCGTGTTATCATCTATTCAGACATTATCAGAAACAAACGTTAATTAACTTTCTATTTGATATATCAAATATTGAAGCTGAAAACTGAAGTAAATTTTATTGTTAGCTAAAAGTTTAGTAGTAAATTGTCTGGTCATCTATTCAAACATTATAAGAGATAAACGTTGCTTAACTTGCAGTTTTTCATATTACATATTAAAGGTGAAAAATGAAATAAATTTGATTTTTAACTAAAAAAACGAATAAATATAGAAAAAAAAATTTTTCAGAAAGACTGGAAGTATTTTAGAAAATCTTTTTGTTTTGTATATTAAATACTAAAGGTGAAAAATGAAGTTATTTTTATTGTTGACTAAAAAATGTAAAACTGTTTTATTTAACTCCAAGTTTAGTAGTAAATCGTCTTGTCATCTATTCAGACATCATTAGAGACAAACGTTAATTAATTGTTAGAAATAAACGTTGCTTAACTTTTTGTTCTTAATCATAAATATTAATGGTAGAAAAAACTAACTGAAAAATCTAATAAATATAATATATTGTAATATTTAAAAAAAACTCGAAGTATTATTGAAAATCGTCTTTTCTTATTTTTCAATTTAAATATTAAATGTGAAAACTGAAGTAAATTTGATTTGAGTAAAACTGTTTTTTTTAAGAAAAACTGAAAGTTTAGTAGCAATTATCAGGTGATCTAGTTTCTTAGAGACAAATGTAGCTTTATTTTTCATAAATTTGAAAATTGAATTATTTGAAAAACTCAAAGTTATATATAATATTATATTTCCAAAATGAAAGTTATCTAAACTTGATGCATGATGTAGTTATATAATACAAAGAATAAAATAATTATTTCGCATGAAACAGATTTATTTATTTTTTTTACTAGAATTTACAGTCATTTGGCGGTAGATCAAACGAGTTTAAAACAACCACCGTCTTCAACAATTGCCATTTTCTTCCGCCGATTGGGCCTAAATTGTGCGTGCAATAGAGACATTACGAGCGACCAGAGAAAATCTCATTTTAATTCGCCACTTTTAATATGATAGATACTTTTCCCTCGCCCGTTCTTACACTCTCGTCATAAACGCGATAATTGCACCCACCTTTATGAGCAACAAATGCGAACCGCCATTTCAAAATAATTATATCATTTAGAAAATGTATTCTTTCATAACTTTGCATTATACTCATTAACTTCATCCACTTCTCCAACGTCTTCTTCTACTCCATATTCTCAATTCCCAAATAAAATAAAATAACACAAAAACCACAATATTCATATTTATACAGAAATATCCTTAATTCGAAAATCAATTATAAAAAAAATAGTACACAAAATAATTCATAATTAATTCGTTTTTATAACTTTATAATCAAGTCTCTTTTTGTGCTGTTAATTTTTAAGTCGTTAATTAGTCCCGTTTCAAATAATCCGGGATATTGTTCAGAATTGTATGTTATATAAAACGTATTTTTTGTATATTATGTAAACTTAAGTTAATTAAGCGTAATAATTAAAATTAATTAGAGATGTTTTGCTAGTTTACAGAAGAAACATGATTATTTTCAGTATTTGTATCCTGTACAAATTAAATTTATTTTTCACTAAGTTCAATTAAGATTTTATGATTGAAAGGAAACGAGTTTTTTTTAAGTTGAGTTTACATTAATTATTTGTACAGCTATCATTTTAAATATTCTAACTATCAAGTTTTACTCTATTATGTAATACAAAATTGTTAAACATAACTTACCTTTAGCTTGTAATTGATGTACAAAGATCTAATAAATCAATAAAATCATTATAATTAAAAAATATTATTTAAAAATTACCAAAATGTAATTACTATGAACATATTGAAATTTTGTTGAATGAAATAGTAGTAAATAAAACAACAGTTTTTTGGACTCATCGAGATATTGATGATATTATAAATCCAAATTATTAATAGATAAAAATAAATTATAGTTAAATATTTGAATATAATTGTTTCAAACGGTAATAAAATTGCGTTAATTTTTTAATTTTTATTGTAATTTATAGTTTAATTAACTTACACTTCTTTATCACTTAATACATTTTATAATAATTTCTCTAATAATTAAAAATGATTAGATTTTACAACTTTATATCAAAAAGTAACACAATATTGGTTTATTTTTTTTAAGTAAAATAATGAAACTTCCTACTATTATTTTTTGTGTTTCTATGTATTTTCTTAATTTTATTTATTATTTTTATTATAGTAGAGTTGTAATTTAATTAATTAAGAAAATTTAATGAAATTAATACTTCATTAAATTAATACCAGGATTTAATTAAATATTTAAGAAATCTATTTAAAATAATCAAAGTTATAATTAAACTTTATAAATTATAATTGGAAAGTTGCATATATTCATTTTGTGATGAATTCAATTAATTAAATGTTTCTTTACACCAAAATGTAATTAATTATAAGCAAATCTTTAAAAATAAAATCTTATTTTTTTTAAGATGAATTTTTATGTGTCAGTATTTATTTTAAATTATTTTCATTAGATGTTAAAAATTTAAATAATTATAAGCAAATTTATTATAAAAAAATAAACTTCATAACAGTATAAGTTTGAAAAATATTTGGTTTTTTCTATTAAAATTAATTAATTATTTCTTCATTAAATTAATACCAGAATTTAATTATTTGTAAGAAATCTATTTAAAATAATGAAACTTTTTATTGTTAATTTTTTAAATAAATTATGATTGGAAAGTTGAATGAAAATTCAATTAATTAAGTGTTTCTTTATACTAAAAAATATAGAGTTGTTAATTTTTAGATGGGATAAATATTATTATTTAAATAAATTTATTTTTTAATCTGTTTAATTAAAAAAAAAATGGAAAATGGAAATATCTGTTATTCTTTTTAAAGATTTATTAATTGTAGTAATTAGAGTCCGTTTCGATCCGAACATGTGGAAAGGTTCTTTCGATTGGTGCGATTTCAGAAGAGTTCTAATGAAAAGTTAAACCGATGCGTGTGATTGTAAATTATAGACTGGCAATAGCCATAATGACAAGTCGCTCAATTACATCACAAAAGCGCCATTTACATTTTAAATAGACCGCGCATTCCGATCCGTCACTCCATCCAAAGAAAGACCAGGAATTTATGTACGAGTGTTTCATTTAAAATATATTTATTAGTAAGAAAAGACAATTACCATTAAGTTAAATAAAAAAAGGTATTACGAGAAACATGAAACTGAACACGGATTAATGAAATGTGTATGTAATAAAAAAAAGTATATTTATTAAAAAAGTCCCTTTTTTCTTCTACGTTACAATAATAACATAACATCTAGTACAAATAAAAACAGAGAGAGGAGAATATAGTATATTTTATCAATGGCTGTGCGGCATTTAAAGGGATTTTTTCAGGAATATGTAAAAAAAAAAATGATGTTTCTTCTTCAATAGTGCATTCCCATTTTTTTATAGAATTGAGCAGCGATTTTGTCGTTGATAAGCATCATGTCCATGGGATATTTATCCAAATATTCGTGGTTTAATTCTCTGACCGCGTCGGCCGCATCTGATGGAACCTGATACTTGACTATGGCCGATCCTATCCCAAATCCCGTTGCATCCACGTGGATGTCCACGGACAC
Source organism: Nicrophorus investigator (assembly GCA_963457615.1). NCBI lineage: Eukaryota > Metazoa > Arthropoda > Insecta > Coleoptera > Silphidae > Nicrophorus > Nicrophorus investigator. The sequence goes on from OY735142.1 coordinate 29,007,296, forward strand.
CAGAGGTCCCATCTCTTGGAACACCTCCACTAAATCGATCCTGGTCACGTAGCTTAGTAAATTCTGTACCAAAACGCTGTCCATAATTTCAGACTTCGCACCGTCGTTTCCTTCTTGATTGTCTTCATCCATGGGAAAGTGTTGATTCTTGCACACAACAGCCGATTGTTTCTCCACCTCCGATATTTTGTCCATTGCAGATCTGCACTTTGTAATCTAACCTTTTATTTTTATAGAGAGATCGAAACTTGAACGATTTTCTGAAATATAATTATTATTGCATTTGCATCAATAAAATATATATATATTTTCTTTGTTCTCTGTTAACAAATTATATATTTTTTGATTATCAATAATAATATATTGAAAATGTTCAGTTTCTCCCTCGTCTTGTCGTTGGCGGCAGTGCAATGTAACTGACGAACATCCAAAATTTTTAAGAAATACAACAAATTTATTTCAATATATTTTTTTGTTTTTGTCTTCTTTAGTATACTAACAAAATTGTAAGAGATCAATGTATAAATATCAAAAATACATATAAAAACACACAAAAAAATGAACTCATAGATAAAATTCTATACAGAAAATAAAACTACAATTCTCAACATTTTAAAACACGCAATTTAATCTTTAATATTCGTATAGATACAATTGTAGCTATAATTATAGTTAAGTAATATAAAAATACAAAAATTAAAGATTAACTGACACGTACAGATAGATTAACTGAAGATCAAGAACTTCAAGTTTGCGTAACAAAATGTACATAAAATCATAATAAAATAATGAAACTTTCCTAAAATACTATAATTTATTTCACTAAAATTAGTAACAATATTACTTAAGATTTTCAGCAATTATCTTTAATATTAAGAATAATATGTCTTAACTCGAAAAAACTAAAATCAATAGCACTTTGTAAGTGTATTATAAATTGTATTGATTATTGTGTCTTAATTGAGATTTTACTCCATTCAATAAAGATATATAAAATAATATGTGTTGTAATCTTATCTAATTTACTTATGTAAGTTACTTAATATTAAATAAACATTACTTATAGTATTATCTTATTGAATTTAATTGATTTTAATAAATTCATTCATCAAAAATGAATTAGAGGTTTAGTTTTATTTGTTGCATAAGATCTTCTAACAATAAATAAACTGTGAAAAAACTAAAATGAAAATTAAATTATTAATTTCCTTTAAGCAAATATAGTTATAAGTAGATTTAGACAACACAAGTAGTTATAAAATAGGTAAATATTTTTACAGTTTTTGAGTTAATATATTTTTTTTCTACAATTTTCGAAAATTAAATCAAAAAACTGTATGTTTATATAAGTTTGAAAAATTTCATTATATCTGTGAAAAAATGTAATATTTTAACTTTTTATTTATATATTTCTATGTACATTATTACTTATGTCAATAAATTTTACAATAAATATTATTCTTAAATTATTACATAAAATATTATATATGTAAGAAACTGAAAATGTAAAATTTTCTTTAGATCTTCTATTTTCTAATAAGTTTATATAAGTGAAAATATTAAAATTTAATTTTTCATAACTTTTTCTTTGGATCTTTTATTTTCATTTAAACAATAAATAATTGTTTAAACTTATTAATCAATTTCGAAAAATTCATTAAGTCTACAAAAGTGAGAAAATTTAACTTTTCGTAACTTATACTTTGAATCTAATTTCATGTAAACTATAAATAATTGTTCAAATTTAGTAATTAAATGTGAAAAATTCAATAAGTCTACATAAGTGAGAAACTGAAAATGTAATTTTTTCTGTAGATAAAAAATTGTTCTAATTTAATAAGCAATTATGAAAAATTCTATAAGTCTACATAAGTGAGAAAATGAAAAAGTTAATTTTCTAATTATTATATAAATAATTATTCTAATTTATTAATCAGTTCTGAAAAATTTTGTATGTCTACATAGGTGAAAAAATCAAATTTAAATTATTGTAACTTTTTCTTTTGATTTCCATAAATAATTGTATTAATCAATTGCAAAAAAAATCTACATAAATAAAAATTGAAAATGTAAATTTTCGTAACCTTTTCTTTGAATTTTCTATTTTCATGTATACTATATATAATTTTTATAATTTATTAATCAATTACGAAAAATTTAATAAGTTTAAATAAGTGAGAAAATGTAATTTTTTGTAACTTTTTCTTTAGATCTTCTATTTTCATGTATACAATAAATAATTGTTCTAAATTAATAAGCAATTATGAGAAATTCTATAAGTCTACATAAGTGCAAAAATGAAAATTGAAATCAATAAATCTACATAAGTGAAAAACTGAAAATGTAAATTTTTGTAACCTTTTCTTTGAATCTTCTATTTTCATGTATACTATAAATAATTTTTATAATTTATTAAGCAGTTGTGAAAAATTCAATAAATCTACATAAGTGAGAAAATGTAATTTTTTGTAACTTTTTCTTCTATTTTCATGAATATAATTGTTATAATTTATTAATCAAGTTTGAAAAATTCTATAATCTTACATATGTGAGAAACTAAAAATGTAACTTTTTCTGTATACCTTCTATTTTCATGTATGCAATAGATAATTGTTTTAATTTATTAATCAATTGTACAAAATCAATAAATCTACATAAGTCAAAAACAGAAAATGTAATTTTTCGTAACTATTTCTTTGAATCTTCTAGTTTCATATATACTATAAATATTTTTTATTTATTAAGCAATTGTGCAAAATTAAATAAGTCTACATAAGTGTGAAACTGAATATGTAACTTTTTCTTTGAATCTTCTATTTTTATGTATATAATAAATAATTGTTATAATTTATTAACAAATTGTAAAAAATCAATATATCTACATAAGTGTGAAACTGAAAATGTAAATTGAAACTGAATATGTAACTTTTTGTAACTTTTTCTTTGGTTTTTATATTTTCTTGTAAATAATAAATAACTGCTCTAATTTATTAATCAAATTTTAAAAAAATCTGTAAGTATACATAAGTGATAAAATGAAAAAGTAACTTTTTTTATTTTCTTTAAAAATACACTCGTATTTCATCTTTGATTAACAGAAGTTATTGAAGGGATTGTAAAATATAATTTGTGGACTACAGATATATCCGATACAGATTAGTTCGTGCGCAATTAATTAAATCGGCGCGAAAGTGCTCTATCCTTGACTCCTCGCATTCCGGCGATGTGCTTTGTTGGATGTTAATAAGTTTTTCCTAACAGGAATTGATGAATGCCATAATTTCCTGCTCTCCGTGGGACGCCCTTTCACCATAATTATCAGCGTCGATGATAATTTCCATGGTTCTCTCACACACACACACACGAACTCCATCTCTTTCCTTCACATGCTCAACATCATAATTCCATCCTCTTTTTGTTGTTGTTGTTGTTGTTGTTGCTGCCTGGATGTGTTGTTGCTTGTGCATTGTCCAATCGATATCTTTCTCTCCTGGAAGGTGCAGGCGGGTCGCGATGTAAGAGATACACCGTCGAGTTACCCCTTGAGTAGAGAGATTGCAGATATGCCATGTACTGCATGATTTCCATCGCTGCTTTCCTACGTGATCTTCGAGCACTCGGTAAATACTTGTGAAAAATGCAACCGCGATGAAAATATGAAGTACACTTTCTGCTACTTCCTCCTCCCACGTCCTCGAATACAGCACGCAGAAGTACAGAGAATGACAGATGCAGCAGAATTAAGCATAGCATTATTCAAATTTAAAAGAGAACATAAAAAATTACAAAAAAAAAAAACTAATAAACTTTTCTTTCTTTTCACTTGACTTTAATTCTCTATATTAATGGAATATTTGTAAATGTTCCAATACTCGACTTAACCATTATAACAAACCATAATTTGTTCATAGGAAATAACTTATGCAACAAAAATAATATTTTTTTTTTCTGTAGAAATGCACCTAAAATCTGGTAATACACATTTTGAATTAAAATTTAAATTTATCTAAAATTTCTGGTTATTTTAATATATAATAAACTATTGGATTTTTTTCTGTTCTGTAATTATGGAAATTCATGAAATAAATGTGAAAAAATTTCCTTAATTCTAGAAAACCTTTTATCAGTTCCTAACAATAGTATACCTATGACTAGTATATTATTATTTAAAATGTAAAAAGTCAAAATTATATAAGTTGATGAAATTACTTTCAAAACTAGAATAATTTTTGAGACTCAATAATCAATTTTTTCGATATTTTATTCCCAAAAAATCATTGAAGTGTAGATTTTTTTTCGGTAAAAAGTAATTCCCGGGAAATCCCGTATTTAACATTTCGCTATTGATACAAATAAGCATATTTTAAATTAAAATCATTTTCTTACTTCTAGAAAACCTTCTTTCAGTTCTTAACAATAGTATATTTATGAAATTATATTCAAAATTTGAAGCATTTTTGAAACTCAATAATGAATATTTAATCAATTTTTTTGATATTTTATTCCCAAAAAATCATTGAATTATGGATTGAAATTGAAATTTATATACAATTTCTGGTTTATATTAATATTGAATATTCTATTGCATTTTTTTTTGTTCTGTAATTATGGAAATTCATGTATTTTTTCTCTTTAAAAATATTTCTGCGTTGTAGAAAATCTTTTCCAACAAATCATTAATTATTTATAAATTTAAGATAATTAATTCTATATAATGCCTAGATATTATCTAATATAGTAAATTATTATTTCGGTTATAAATTAATTGGTTGATTACAAATCCACTGATGTGTATTATGGAATCCATAAAATGGATGAATGAAAATAAGCGGGTTGTGGATGATTTTTCGATGTGGCGATCGTCGGAGCGGCTCTAATTAAATTTGCAATTATGAATTGCATGTGTAAATCCGTTGAAGGCAATTACCGTGATTCGGATTTTCATTTCGCATTTCGCATATCGCATGGCAAAACGGGTCTCCATTAGTGGAGAAACACTTTCGCAATTCGGAAACGGTCTATTATATGCTTTACGATCCGCACTTAAAATTTTAATTGCTCACATAAAGCTCCAATAATTATGTTGTACGCTTCTGGTTTAAAAATATTATAGATCATTTCCCTTTCGCCTCTTTTTCCTTACGCATAAACCATTCTATTCTTCTAAAAGTCATATTTTTGTTATGTAACAAACTAATAAACCGAAGACAGTTATTGATGATCTCTTTGTGTAACGCATTAAATCAAAAATTGAGTATATCGATAGAGTGATTGACTTCTATTGAATATAGACTCATGTTCAAGGATGTAGCTTGCGTTATTAGTTTGGTTTCGTTTTGATTAATTTATGATTTTGATAGTTTCTCATGATTAGATATTTAAAGTTAAATAGTTTAAGTTAATACTAGGAAGTTGTAATAAAGATCGATGGATTTGGTTGAGAAGAGAACAGTGGTTGGAAATAGATGTATCTGGGAGGAACGGAGATAAAAGATAATTAGTACACATTTACATTTTATCGTTCGTCGTTGATCTTTAGCCTGTTGTCGCCAGGACATTTTCCAGATGCATTCGGAGCGCACGTACATACATATCAATTCGGGTCGGACGTTGAAATTCCGCAAGAGGCAAGAGGCGGAGGGGCCTAGGCCAGGTTTCGCCGGAATCGCTTTATAAGTGGTCTGGAAGAGGATGCAAAAGTGAAGCAGGACGAGGCGGTGAGCTGAAGGAGGAAAAGTAGAAGGCGAAGACGAAGAAGAAGTATGATGAGAGGGAGGAGGAGCAGGAGGAGGAGGACAAGGAGGCTGCATCGGCTTCATCGGCTGCATATCATTAAAGTGCATAGCGCGACCAAGCGGACCGGAACAGGGTTGATGAAGATTGATGGACCGCGCCCTGACCGCTCGAAATAGCAAAAGCTCTTCACCTCTCGTCAACCGACCCGACTGTCTCCGCGTTCAGCGATCCACTCACATGCATCGCATAGCATCTCATCCTGTCCATGATGAACACTGAACAGCTAACAGCACATCCGAAGCAGTAGCCTCTAACAATATACATACTTTGCAATGCAACAATAGTTAAGCATATTTTAAATTCAAATCATTTCCTTACTTTTAGAAAACCTTCATTCAGTTCCTAACAAGAGTACACATATATTGTCATTTCAAATGCCAAAAGCCAAACTACATACGTTGATAAAATTATTATATAGCAAGTGTAGATTTTTTCATCAGGAAATTGTAATTCCCGGAAAATCGATGCATTAACTTAATATTACTTCTACAAGTGCTAGCAGAAGTTATCAATTACAAGGAATCTCGTATGTTAAACGTAAATGTGCTGTAAATGAATTATAAATGTTTTATAATGCAATTAAAATATTAGAAATGGAGATATGAATATATTTAGTAAATGTATTTGTAGGAAAGTTGACTAATATATAAATATTATGTTGATTTATATATAAAATGAGCAAATTTTAAATTTAAATCATTTCAGTAGTGTCATTCAAAATGTCAAAAGTCAAAACTACATAAGTTGATGAAATTACAATGATTGTAAGATTTTGATTTATTTCTCCGAGAAAATGTAATTACAAATTTTTAATTGAAATCATTTCCTTACTTCTATAAAACTTTCTTTTAGTTCCTAAAAATAGTATACTTATGAGTAGTATATTATTATTTAAAATGTCAAAAGTCAAAACTACATAAGTTGATAAAATTTAGTCATTTTTTTGATATTTTCCCAAAAAATCATTGAATTTATATCAAATTCGATTTTGATGTAGTATAGCAAGTGTTGACTTTTTTCACCGAGAAAATGGTTGAATCGAATATTAAGTCAAAATTATATAAATTGATGTAATTAAATTCAAAACTCAAACGATTTTTGAAACTCAATAATGAATATTTAATCTTTTTTTTTGATATATCACTTCCAAAAAATTATTTCCAGGAAAATGTAATTCCCGAAAAATCCCGGATACAACATTTTATTATTGATGTAAATAAGCAAATTTTGAAATAAAATCATTTCCTTACTTCTATAAAACCTTCTTTCACTTTCTAACAATAGTATACATATGAGTAAAATATTATTATTTAAAATGTCAAAAGTTAAAAATATATAAGTTGATGAAATTAAAAACTTTTGAAACTCAATAATCAATTTTTCGATATTTTATTTCCAAAAATTCACGGGAAATCCCGAATTTAACGTTTCGATATTAATGCCTTCCTATTAACTTAATATGCCTTTTAGAAATGCTAGAAGAATTATAAGAAACCTAGTATGTTAAACGAAATGTGTTCGCACTATAATATTACACTTAAATCCTATCTTACTTATGTGCTGTAAATGAACCATAAGTGTTTTATAATGGTACGAGTAGAGATATGAATATATTTAGTAAATGTGTATGTAGGAAAGTTGACCAATATATAAATATTATGTTGATTTATATATAAAATGAGCATTTAATTTAGTTACTGTCTTCACTAATATATTCTGTTTCATATCTCCATGATCACCACTAGCTTTTGCATATACAAATGAGCTGGAGGCCAACGCTTGAAGTTTACTACTTTAATATTTATAGGGTTTACGAACTGGATTTAATTGAACTACTCAATTTATGCAATTTCACATATTGCTTATGATTACGTAATGCGCAACTCCATAAAGCTAATTATGATTTTAATTTTAACGTATTCATAACTATTTTCATAAAATTGTTACAATATTATATTAATTATCATTATATCTTAATTAAGTTTTTAGTTGTATACAAGAAATTAATGATAAAGAAAATCAGCGTTATAAATGTGCTTGTCTTGAAATACCTTTTTGGGATTGAGGAAATATAAGTACCATAAATTATAGTATACAAATATACGTGTCTGATGTTGTCTATTTTGTAAATAAATATCTCTTGTATGCAGCGTGTAGTACTGATGATCGAAATTACTTAAGCGTCATCCACCTGCGTTTAGTCCAAACTCTAGAATGGAAGTTTGAAAGCAGTGCAATGCATTTCCACATAAATTGACGGGCAATTTTACACTTTCTTCGTGTCGTTTTCGTTAATAAATTGGAGCAGACGCTCGAGTGAGACGTAACCGAAGTAGGATGATGCATCATCATCATCAACTAACCCCACTTGCATGGCATTTAATCCTTAATAGTCGGGTATCTTTTGTCCATCGGCGATCGAAGTCGCGTTCGGTCAGTTATTATCGGGTGGAATTGGCGGACGATTAAAGAAGGAGAGTTTGTTGGCCGCGGGTGTAGTGATAACAGGTGGGGCTCCCACGGTTCTTTTGCACCTGCGATGTCCACCTGCCTTGGCATTACACCTTAATTACTTTGGTCCACGTGGCAATCGAAGAGGTAGGATCTCCTCCGACAGTCCCATCGACATCAGAATTGTCGACCTCCATAAATCCGACAGTTTCGACCGACATCGACATCAAAATTACAGAATTGCTGCTCCCGATGTCGAACTCCATAAATCAATCATGATCATATTACATGCAGCATTTCCATTTTAAATTACCAGCAGTATCAGATGCATACACACGTACCTGAAATATTCATTGCGAAATGCTAATTACTGCTCGCTATCGCGGAAAATCTACACTTAGTGACATTCTTCAATTTGCACCGTACGCTGATGATTTTAAAATGTATTGATGCATTACCATCGTATCTTACACAATCCAATCTTTAAACGCCCTTACATCATTTCAGCGTATTAATGACGCACGTTTAATTAAATTCCATTCAAAATTAAACGCAGTTTTTTTTTAAACCGACTTTCCAATACTATATACTTTGCAATCACATATTTCTTAATTTTTAACTAATTAAAATTAATATTTAATACATTTACAATTAATTTTTGAAAAATATTCTAGTTTATTAATATTATAAATATTACAGCATAATTTTTGAAAATTGTTGAAGGATTATACTTTTTTATGTATACGTTTGTTATATAAAATATTAAGAATTATAAACATATTTTCATGCAGTTTCAATTTAATTGTACAGAAACATTTCTGTGTAAAATGGTTTACATTTTTGGAACTTAGTTATTTTTAAGTAATAAATGTAAATTAGGCAACCAACATGTAAATATGTTGAATTCATTCATTGATATAAAATAAATTTGATAAAAAAATACTAGATTTAAGCCGTCTGTCAATTCTCGGAAATACGCACTATCATTGAATAAACTCGTAGTAAAAAATCCAAAAAAGATGTGTAAAACATTCCGAGTCGAGACTAGACGGTAATAAAAAGTATATATCGATAAGGAACAACAAAAAATTGCACACATAAATTACATTTCTCGGAAATACACACAATCCATGAATGAAGATGAATGAAAAGTAGTAAATTGTAAAAAAGATGTGTAGAAAATTCCGGCTCGAGACTAGACGGTAATAAAAATATATATCGATAAGGAACAACAAAAAATTGCACACATAATTTACATTTCTTGGAAATACACACAATCCATGAATGAAGATGAATGAAAAGTAGTAAATTGTAAAAAAGATGTGTAGAAAATTCCAGTCTCGAGTCTAGATGATAAAAAATCTTTTATTCAAAATAATAAGAACTGCAAACATGAATTTAAACATCTGGGCAATTATTTTTAAATAGTTTAATTCCTTTTAAATTCGTACTTATTTTGTAATAGAGTGATTTGTTAATATGTTCATATTTGAGATTTGGAGGTTGATTTCCAATTTATTTTTTCATAAATACATCAATAATTAACTTCTTATAAATTTCAGTTTGCAAAATGCTAGTGTAAACACTATATGTTATTCTAAGACTATCTTATATCTACAGTATCGAAGAATCATTTTTTAGGATTTTTAATGGAATATTATAAAAAAATATTTTAACGTCAAAATAACAGGTTAAAATAATTAAATAACTTTGTATAAGTTTTGTATATTTTTATCAGATTTTAACTTAATATTCAAAAAACGATTATTTTTGAGTTTCTAAATTAACATTTACTAAAAATATATGTAAACTTTAATTTTAAAGATTTTTGTAAAGCCAAAATAAAGGGTATCCAACAATTTAATAACTTTGCAATTTTGCATAAATTGTTGTAAATATTTTGTATCTTTTTTTTTAAATTTTAGTTCTTGTAGCTATTTCCTGTATTTTTGTGAAATTTTATAAAAATCTAATATAAAAAGTATTGAATTATCATTTTTCTTATGTAAAATACAAATAAATTTTGTATCAAAAAATACATTTTACTACAATTCCTTAAAAAAAGATACATTGTTAGAGGTTGAATAATTCAATAATTTTATGTTTTGACATTAAGTATAAGTTTTGTGTATTTTGGTCAGATTTTATTATAGTCTAATATAAACAGTAACAAATAATCGTGTTTTAAGTTTTCTTAAATGTATACATTAAATATGATAATAATTTTTAAGCGAAAGTCAATAGTTTTAAATATATTTTGACAATATTAATGGTTTGAACTATATTAAGAGTTTTGTGTGTTTTTGTCAGATTTTATATTTTTGAAGTTACCTAATTAAAACTTATGAAAAAAATTGTTTACAATAAATAAAAAAAACTTTTAATTTTGACATTATAATTGAAAAATAATGATTTGAACTCTAGTAATAGTTGTCTGTATTTTTGACAGATTTTATTTATTTATTTATTTTATGAACTCATATTTTCAATGCTAAAATAAAAAATAAATTTGTATTTTCACTTGAATTTTAACTATATTAAAAGATTTTATGTATTTTTATCAGATTTTATCTTAGTCTAAAATAAAAATTACAAATAATCGTTTGTTAAGATTTTGCATTGAAGCTTACAAGGAATAGATATAAACTTTGATTGTGGAGATATTTTTAATGCGAAAATAAAGTTATATAAACTAGTGAAAATGATTATTTAAATTTTTGTATATTATTGAAGACTTTTACATAAAAAATATATGTAGCTAAAAATAAAAATGGTTTTAGCCAAGATCAGAGAACTGTATGTAACTTATCACGAATTCTATTTAAACCAAAATAACAAGCAAACATACAAACAAACCAAAAAAAAAAAACACCCACACACAGATTTCATTATTTCCATAACGTATTTATGCAGTTATTTATATCGTGTACATGACTTGTTTAAAAACAATGCGAAACATTTCCTAGGCTAATTTATAGCTGCTCTAATATTAAATCATATTTGTATGTGGCATCGTTATCGTAATTTTATGTAAATTCTTTAGAAAATATAGTTGCGCCGTGGTAACCTGCACATATTTCGAATATGAACCATTCCATCCGAATGCACGACAAAGTCGTTGCGGAATTCCTTCAATCCTTCCTATTGTTACTGTATTAAGTTGAATTTATCGGTCGTTTTCATGCATCAATTAATCAACGCAATTGGGTTAGAGCCAAAGCAGAATCAATTTTAATTGGTTAGAAATCGAATTTTTCATTCTCGGCTTCCGAATCTTAAATTAGACTAATTAGTCTTTTATATTTTTTTCTCTCTCTCTCATTTGCTCTATTATTAATATTATTCTATTTTTTTTTTTAATCGAATCCGCCTCGTAATTACAATCGTCTTGCATCATTTCGGAACCATAGGATTTCGTGCATACATTACGTTTGTGCTGGAAAACCTGTGAGTGAACTAATTTCGTTCGTGTCGATTATAAATTATAATTTTATTCGAGCAGACCGAATACGCCTATGTTCGATGGATTGATTTGGCTCAATTAATTTGAAATATTAGATCATCAACGAAATTTGAATAACACGCTCCTCGGAACAATTTAATTTCGTGTCTTTCTTGAATTATTTATATAAACAGAAATGAATAGAAAAAAAACCTGTTAAGAATTTTAGTTTCGTATTTTGTTACACTTTCTATAATTCCATTGATTCACAAATAATTAATATTTTAAATTTTAAAATATTTAAAAAATAGAAAAATATGCAATTTATTTTTATAAAGAAATATTCCACAACATTTTCTTCAATATATTTATAATAAAATAAATCTAAATATGAAAAAAGTCTATTTATTTACATAAATTCTAAATTTTCAAACAGGAATTTTCTTCAGAATCTAAACTTATAATATAGTGCTGAAAACAAAGATATTAAACTTTAAACTGTTTTTTTTTTAGAGAACAAAATTTTTCATAATTACACCAATATTCACTGTTATAAACCGGACCAATTAAGGATTAATAAAAATAAACATCAAAATTACGAAGATGCAAAAATAATATTTTTAAAAATTTATTTTGTGTACTAATTTTATTGAATTAATTTTTATTTCACTGAATGAAAATTGAGTTTATTTTGTAATTTTTACACTTTACTATTGTAAATTTGCACTAATCAAATTTGTAATATGCGAGGTACTGTTGTACATGAAAAATTCTGTAAGAAAAGAAAAAAAATTCTAATCTAAATAGTAAAAATAAATCCAAAAAAAAATAAATTGTAATTTATTTTATTTATTGATTGTACCAATACTTTACTAATTTGTATATACATTAGGACATTATTTCATAGGTAGAAACTGTCGAAATATAAAAATAAATAAGATAATTTTTTTGAATCCATAGAGCAAATATTTATTTCCTTAAGTTAAATTTTTGAAATAACGCTAATTCTTTACAAAAAACAATTCGTCTTTTTTGTGTAACTAATAAATGTATTTTTGGATCAATAAGACGCCCTTTTTTTTACATAAGAAAATTGACTTGAAATTTGATTTTTTTTTCTAAAAATGAAAACTATGAAAATATTGATGGATAAATTGAAAATCATAATTAATTAAAGATAATAATCAATGAATAATAAAGGTTTTGATTGATAATTAATTCATGAATAAACGAAAAATAATTGGAATCGTTATTGATTCGGCTTTATATTAATTGTGGCTTAAAACGCAGTGAATTAATAATTAATCAATTAAAAAGCATGATACAAAGTAAAAAAAAACGTAACTCCAAGGTATGGTTTATTAATGGTACAAGAAATATGTGTGCAAAGTTAAAGGTTAATTACATCGTATTGCCCAACAGACTAAGCAAGAAACAAGAAAAAAATAATAATAACATACACTTTAGAGAGGCACAAAGAAAATAAAAAAAAAATAGAAGTGTTTGTGAAAGAAACGAGATTTTTATTAATTATGTTTTAAATCAAAATTATCGACACTCATCAATCACGAAATAACGCGAGTTTTTTTTTGTTGGATTATTTCAATCGATGCCCCTTATGTAACGCTGGCATTGAATGTGGGTCCCACAAAAAAAACTGTTGTTATTAATAAATTGCTAATAATTATGTAAATTAATATCACTTTTGGAGAAATAAACGTCAATAATAGATGATTGATAGTTATGACAGATTTTTTCGCGGTTGGAGATTGTGAGGTAGGACGAGAATGAGAAATCAAAAATTGGTGGAGAGTAGAGAAAAAAAAAAGATAGGCAGCTCGAGATAATAATACCATTTATTATGTGCACGTCGGAGGTCAAGAGACAAAATGTCATGTAACGAGACGTGCGGTGTGTAGTTAGTAAGTGGGTGTAGTCATTTTTCTGTAATAGATCGACCACTGCAGATAAACCATTTAATTTATTGCTAAATCTCACCTTGCCGGAGATTTTCGCTTTCCTATTCGATTTGCATATTCGATTGATATTATTTATTATGCAAAACAGCAACGCGAATTTAGATAAGAACCTGTGCATAAGATTTACGCTTTTTTTTTTGTATCTCTCACTTTTACGTTTTTATTTCAGAAAATGACTTAATGTTTCTAATTTATTGCAGAAATAAACATTTACAATGTATTCATAGGTAAATACAAGTGGGAAGAATAATATTGATTAATTATTAAATAAAAAACACGCAACTTAGAAACCGTTGAGCAAGTATCCTTCTAGCATGAGTAATATATAAATAAGTATACTTTTTTACTGTTTATTAAAATATATTATAATTACAACTTATATAATGCTTCCTCCACACTACTTGAGACATAAATTGCATAAAGATTGGCGTGGGCCCTATGTATCAATTAAGATTTGAGATTTGTTGCCATCACTTACTTAACTTAACAAAATATGTATCTTGAATTCTAATTTCAATTTTTTTTGTGGGCCCCAAAAATTTCCGTGGGTCCTATAATATTTGGTTCCCATGACAACCACATTTCTTAGTTCTAAAATATCTAAATTATTACTCTGTCGACGAGTCAAACGTCAAACCAAGATTGATAAGGGCTTGATGAAATAAAGGGCCAAAAGTGGCCCGCGGGCCTTGGATATTTGTACTGCAGTGTAATTTTAATTGTTCCAAGTTGAGAAATCAGCTGTCCATGAAATAGTATTGATACAGAAAAAAAATATACCGTTAGAGATTAAGTAATAATAAATTGAAGACAAAAACAGAATTTCACATCGTCCAAAGCTGATAATTTATATAATCCGCGCGCAACGGCGAAATGCAATAATTTCATGGTAGATTGCTCAAACATTCGCAACTAATAAAGTATTTATAAAACAATTTTTGCTCGCGTAACTGAGTTAATGTTTGAATTATGCTACGCATTTATCAATGGGATTGATTTATTAATGTGCAACGGAGGCTGCCCGCAATGCACGTTTGTTGCCCAATCAACGGTTGCAAACGGCTTCTCTATTTTTCAGCCTCTTCGCTTCAACAACAACAACAAGCTTAATTTTAGTCTTTGGGTGAACGGTTTCGATGTGAAAACGAACAAATAAGATATGCTGATAGAAAATTATAGTATTAATAGTTTGAAATAATACTTTTCGAAGGAATTCCGGGTGGAAGCCTTCAAGCGTTTGCTTACCAAAGTCAAATAACGTGTCGTGCATAGTACTTAGTGACCAATACCTTTTGCAAACTTGGGACTAATATAATGGATTTTAAAAATTAAAATAAATAATATTTGAAATTATTCGAACTTTGAAAAAAATAGTTGTCTTTTTTACGTATAAACGGGATTTTAGTAGCATTTTTTTTTATTGAAGTACCAATATATTTAAGATTGCTTATTAAAACTTTCTAAAATTTTAGTAAAAGTTTATGATTTTTCGTAATAAGGGAAATTGTTGGCATTGTTGGCATTGTTGAAAAAAATAATAGTTTTTACTAAAATTGATTTATTTTTTAATAAGAAAATATTGATGTAGACTTAATGAATGAATAGTATTATATTAAAAAAAAAATATTTGAAAGTTGTAACAAATCATTAATGAAAAAAAACTTGAATGTAAACTGGTAATTTGAATAATTAACAACTTAATTTGAAAAGAAACGTTTGTATCATAAAGTCTCTATAAAATAATATAAAGGTTGGATTTGAAAGTAAGCAGAGTCCATTAAATATAATTTCCATAAAATTGAGTTCCAGGACGTACAAAAAGTTAATAACTGTAAAGGGAGATTCCTTTCTTCTTTTCTTATTTACCCATATATATATATTTTCATCTCTCTATTCCGAGTCCCTCTCATTCCCGGTGTTGTCTGTTGAGTCTAGGGCTGAATATAATTCTCTTTCTCTGCTCGGATCCTTTCAGCCTTTCTTTCTTCTTACATCTTTTTACTTTTTTTTTTTCTCTCTTTTTCCTGCAGCCTCGGTCGGTGTAGCAGCGAGGATTCAGAAGGATTCATCAAGTGCTCGAACAAATGTAAGAAGAAGCAGCAGTAGGGAAGGAGTGAAGGATGTGGCGAAGTCTCGCGGCCGCTTGATGACTGTGATTGTGCAACGCTTTGATCTACGCTTTCGCAGCATCCTGCTGCGCTATTACGTCTCTTTCATTTGTCCTCTTTTGTTGCGGTGAAAGTAGGATGAGGATGCGAAGAGGCGGACGAGAGTCCTGTCAGGTCGCTCCGACTATCGCACCGAAATTATAAGTTTCCAGAACATGTAAATTACTATTTTTGTAGCTACGAAAATGCTGCTGCTGCATACAGTCCGGTTATATATTTATATACGTATATTTGCGTGTGTGTGTGTTGGTATGGTCGTAAAAACGTGCACAATCTGCATATAAATAAATACCGGTTTAAATGGACACTCTGTGCTCGTGTGTATGCTGTGTAAAACAGAAAGGAACAGCTGTATGATCTGTAATTCGTTTTAAATATAGCCGACGACTGAATCAGTTTTATCTATTTGATACGTACGTGCCGATTGCTTCCATCAACAGCTTCCTATTTCGTCCTTGAATCTCTCGCATTTCCTTCGATTCACATCCAGCACACTCCATCGAATTATCCAAATTATACACCTTTTACATGTTCCATCACATCCAATCAATAACTTCAGTTTTAACAATTTTAATAATAACTAGTTTTCATTCAATTCTTTATTTCTTTTCTACCCATATAATTACATTCCACTTTATTATGTAACTTTATAAAATTTGAAAGTTTGATAATAATCTGCATTGTTGATATAAATTATTTATTGTCTTCATAAAATATCTAGTAAAAAAATATCTTTCATTTTTATCTTTCAATAATGTCATTGAAATATTAAAAATATGAACTAAATATATACATTTTTTGCAGAATTCATCAGGATCTTAGTATCTGTTTCTCTTTAAAGAATCTTTTACTCATAATTTTTAAAGAAACTTTTTACTCTTCTTTGGAGCAATATTTGTTTCAATTGTTGATAAACATTATTTATTTTGTTGACATAATATTTCTAGTAAAAAAATATCTTTAAATTTTCTTTTTCTTCAGAATTTTTAACTGCAGCTTCAAATTTGATGTAAAATATTTTCAAATATAATTTTACAATTAATGTATAATTATATATTACATAAAATTTATAATTAGATAATATTAAATTACAACTGTTATTTCTCCTAAATTTAATATTTAAATATATATATATATAATTTATTGGCCAGACAGCAACATACAAAAAAAAAAAAAAACATTCCATAGATAAATACAAATCATAATAATAACAACCAAAATAAAAATAACAACTCTCAAAATAATTAAGTAAATTCTAACATAAATTAAGAAAACCAAAAAAAAAAAAAAAAAAATACAGTCTACATGCTGGCCAAAGGGCTATCGACCGAGGTCTTTCCGCCCGTTAATATTTAAATAATGAGATATATTTGAAAATTAAGCAAATTGCAGTTGTAATAATAAATAATTTAAGTATAAATATAGGTGGTCTTTATATGCAATAAATAAGAGGAAATAGTATTTTCTGTAAATTATAAAATTCGTAAAAATAATTATAATAACAGACTTCAAATTTTGGTGGATGGGTCTTCAAAAATTACACCGTCGTTTTGCTAATTAAATTTACAATTTGTCAGTGCGCCGAGCTCGTAAAACTTTATTAACAATAAAGAAAAACAATAATTATATACTATAAATTAAAGTGGTCATATTCTGTTGCCCCGTGTCTCGGTAATATTTTTGAGGAAGTCATAAATTTTCCGAAACTCCAGAAAGTGTAATTTACGTCTCGGGACGTGGAGTATGAAGAAGACAAAAAATGAAAAAATTACACACATACTCGCCGGAGATAATGTGCGCTTGTTGCATAGGACTTTAATTGGTTATTAAATAATTTATTACGCACATTTCACAGTTGATAAAATTCAGCGGTCACTTTGAGCCAATTCACATCTTCAAAGTTATCTCAATAACAGGCACAGCTCACATCTTAATATATACGAAAGTGGCAAGATTCCATTTTTGACTTTAAATAATAATTTTCATTAAATTTCTGAATTGAAAATGAAATTTTATAAAAATGGCGGCAAAAATAAATTTTAACACTTCTTTTATGACAATTCTCATTTTTGACATTTGCAAATTTGACGTGTGGATCATTTATATTGAAGTTCTATCCATGTATTTATACACTAATGTTGGCTTTAAGTAATAAGTAAAGTTGGAAATATTATATTAATAATTTTAATTAAATTTCTGAAATGAAAATGAATGATTTCAAATTTAAAAAAAAAATGACAGGAAAATCAATTATAACAATTCTTTTATGACACTACTCATTTTTGACATCTGTAAATTTGACGTATGTATCATTTAGTTATACTCTAATGCTGGCTTCAATTAATAAGTAAAATTGTAAATACTTAAAATTTTCGGATGAAAACTGACTTAATTTAAAATTTATAGAAATGGCGGGAAAACGAAATGCTTCTTTGGTGACATCTCAAATGTACAAATATTTTAAATTTTGGTAACGTAATTTTATTATTGTTTTCTAATACTAATTATTTTCTAATACACTATTTTTTTTAATAATTCTACTTTAAACTTAATTTCAATTAATATTGAAGATCAGTGATAATAATCCTAAATTTGTGTAAAGCAAAGTATTGATACTAGGAAATTCTGACAAAATTCTTGGAATTAAATCTGACATAATAGTAAAGAAAAGACAAGAAAAAAGCATTTTTTTTATCTATTATTATTATTTAAACTTTTAAATTAATAAAGAAATTATTATTTTAGAATTATATTCGAGTCAGCTGTCACAATGTGTCAATTCGAGAAACTTCAGAAAAAAAGGTTGAGAAACGCTGCTCTAGATTATGTAAATATAGATTTACAACATATTATAATTAATTATATTATTTTTTAATCATCATTTTCGTTTTTACTCATACTTTATATTAATAAATAACACGAACAATACTTAAGTTTCTCACTTCTCGTTTTTTGTATTTTTACTTATTTTTTTTCTCTCTCTTTCTCTCACTCTCTCCTGGCGTATTCAACGTGACTTGACATCCTGAAGTGAGTATGCATAACACTCGAGACTGTATTACGATGCCACACTCCTATAGAAACGTGCTCAAGGGGGTTGCTTCCTAGCGAACGCGAGGAGAGACGCGAAAAAAACGTAATCCAAGAACTATATGTGATGTAAAACACGGAAAATGAAGACCCTTCTATATTTTTTCTTTCTTCTTATTTCATGGTACCAGCTTGCTGATACGTCCTAAAACCCACTCCAATTTGCAGCAGCGTCTGGAGTTGTCCTCGTGCATTTATACATTGTTCTTGATTTGAGCCAAAAAGAAGAAACTGACATTAATCACGTTTCTTCTCTGAAAAAAAAATCACATCACGAGCACTTTTCACAACACTTTTATTGATTTAAATTATTTTTCATGTTTTAAAACTTTAAACATTACTAAAACATTTAATTTAATCAATTTCAATTATACTTAATTTGTTTTAATTATTATTTGAAATTAATATAATTATTTTGTAATGATTAAAATTATTTTGTAATAATTAAAATTAAAAAATGAAATTTACATAATACCATAGAAGAATACGTTTTAGTAATTTACTGTATACTCGATATTCGTCTAAATAACAATTAGAAAATTTAATTATATAACAATTTGAATAGTCCATACTTATGATTCTCAACTATCAAATAAAAACTGTCAAAAAACTTTAAATTTAGTAAAGTAAATGACAGTTGATCAAAATCGTAACGCTTCTTTTATGACACTTTCATTCTACAAAAAAATAGATACGAAATAGTTTTAAAAAATATATTTAGCTTTAGGAATTAAACAAAATATTGATTTAATTTAAAATGTACATTTTTTAAATATTAAAAAAATAAATGAAGAAGAAATAATTATTTTTAGCGATAAAATAAATCTATAGTTTTACATCAAAATTATATAATTGTTGCATAGAAATAATATTATAATTATAATTTTAAAATATTTATATAAAATATATTATGAATAATGTAACTTTATATTCGTGGCATTAATGGATAATTATATAATTGGCTATATCATTTTCTATTTTTTTTTTCTATTATAAATATAAAATAAACGATGTTTGGAATTATTTTAATATGTTTTGCGGACACTCCTATAAAATGAATTATATTGTGGTGTATTATATATAATATATTGAACGCTATGCTCGGAGCTAGTTATATATATAAAAAAATAAATAAAGGTAAAAAAAATAAAGAGTAAAACTGATCACGTATTCAGAACTGAAACGTGCAGTCTTCGTGGACGGAGTATTTATTAATTGTGGGAATAATATCAGCGGGAATCAATTTTCCGTGTTTATTGAGCGCCATTAAAATTGAAATCCTTGGGAAATGGGAATTAAAACGTTCATTAAATTAATTTCACCATGTCTGATTAGTTTAATTATATCGTTCGCAGTATCCACCACAAACTGAATGGGAATTAATAGACTTTATCTAAATGCAGTTTTAATTCATTGCTTTCGCATTATAATTAACCTTTTGCTGAAAACACATAGGAGAAAAATATAAATAAATTGTTCGTTTCTGATCTGGTTTCAGGTGTAAAATTTGATTTAATTGATTTCGCTGCAAGAATCTGCGCTGTGGGCAAGGTGAAATTTATGTATTGTCGCATTGCATTATATAAAAGCAGTCGGAATTTATGTAGTGAAACCCATGATAGGAGCATTAATTATTGCACATTGTTTGGAGTACGTTACATGCGGAGCGCGCGTTATTAAGAAATGAATTCCCCGACACATAATGTGATGTAATCCATAAATCCATGGGCACAAGAGATTGAG
Organism: Nicrophorus investigator; assembly: GCA_963457615.1. Taxonomy (NCBI): domain Eukaryota; kingdom Metazoa; phylum Arthropoda; class Insecta; order Coleoptera; family Silphidae; genus Nicrophorus; species Nicrophorus investigator. The sequence continues at coordinate 29,027,965 of OY735142.1, forward strand.
ACAGAGTCCTTTATATATATATATGTATATATATTTATTTATATCGTTGTTTTTTTTTCTTCTCTCTAACGGCGAAACAATGCCGGCCCGATTCACACGTGAATTGCAAAGGATGGAAAATGCCCACACAATGGAACGCATATGCGTTCGACCGGGTCAAAAGTCAACGCCTATTCCTATTACTTACCTCGAAGGAGTAGATAGAGGTGGAGGAGGAAGGAACGAACGAGCGAACGAACGAAAGTACCATTTCTTTTACGCAACCCGCCAGATGGTTATCTACGGGATAAGATTAATTCCGCTGATTCCCCCATTCCACTTCAATTACGAATATTAGCGTTCTCCAGCGAAACCATTCATTATGTTATGCAATACCTCCTATTGATATTCAGTCCGCATTGAGTAATAATAATCTCCCATAGTATTCATTCATATATTTCGTTGTAACTCCACGCCCTGCAAAGTTGTTTCTAAAAAAAAAAATATAATCCTCGCTTATTTATTACTCTTTTATTAACAATTTTTCGTATACATCAAATTAATTGTTTGTTTTATAAATTATTATTAATTAATAACGAAATTATAAAAAAAAAATCGGACCATAAGACGCACACAAAAAATTATTTATTTTTAATTATAAATCAAATTATGTTCCAAAAAATACATTTTATTTCTCGTTATTTTACAATTTATTTTTTTTGAAAATTAAGTAAATCTTTAAATCATTTTTTTTATGTATTATTCAACATAAGAATAAGTAGGATTAGCAGATTTAAATAGGAATAACAAGAATATTACTCAATCCAAAATGTTTTAATTATTATTATTAATCAATGTCATAATCCAAATATCATTTGGCCTAAAAATACGAAATTATTTTCCGAACAACCGAAGACAAATTTTGTGTATTTTTTATTGAAATTCTGTTATATTTCAATATAAAACTGGTGCGTCTTATAGTCCAAACAATTAGTAAATAATTAATTGAAAGTAATTAAAAATAAAATATTGTAGGTAAAATACAACAAGTTTTATCTATTATTAAAATTTGAATTACAAACGTTTTTTTTTTATATTATTCAATAAGATATAGGTACTAAAATTTATTTTATATTTTTAATAATTGGAAGAATCACATATTTAACTGAAATGTTAAAAATTCTCAGTCTTAATTTTTTTTTTTTGATATTGTAATTCCAGATATATTTTAAACATTTTAATTATATACACTAGTATATCGCTATTATTGTTTACATTATTTGTATATATTTTAATAATGAAAAATTAAAAAGTATTTATTTTATGCTGTAACAAAATTTATTTTTTTTGTCCATAAGTAACTTGTCCAATACTTATCACAGCTAGAGAAACATTGAGGATCAAGATCCGCGTAAGTCGGAGTATTACTGTATTATTTTTTTTTAAATAAATGCGGTAAATCTTAAAAAATACGGTGTATTTAATTTTTGAATTTGGTAGCCACATGGATTTTATTTTACAATTTTGAGGCAATGTCATAAAGTCCAAAATACCAATTATAATATTGATGATAAAACGGTAGAATGTTATATAATTTATTTATTATTATAATTTATACTGAAAAAAGCAATAGTTGTACTAAATTCAGAAAGGAAGGAAATAAAATAAATACACTTACATATTACATTTTACAATTTTGAGGTTTCCTCTAACTATTTTCTTACAAACTCATAAAGTCCAAAACACCAATTATAATATTGATGATGAAACTAAACATTCTAGTTGACACAACTATCGCTAATTAAAATTTTATATAACTGATTTTATGTAAATTGTAAACTATTTACTAAACTCAGAAAGTAAGGAAAAATAATAATATTACTTATTTTTAATTTTACAATTTTCAGAACTTTCTCTAATTATTTTCATATAAAGTCATACAGTCCTAAACACCAATTATAATATTGATAATAAAACGGTAGAATGTTAACTATACACAACTGCTGTTAACTAAAATTTTATATAACTGATGTTATATAAATTGTAAAATATTTTTACTGAAAAAATCAATAGTTACTAAATTCATATAGTTAAGAAATAAAATAAATACAATTACATATTTTATTGTAAAATTTTAAGGCCTTTCTCTAAATATTTGTATACAAAGTCATAAAGACCTAAACATTAATTATAATATTGATGAGCTAACATTAGATATAAATGATTGTATATAAATTTTAAAATATTTATACTGAAAAAAACAATAGTTGTACTAAATTCATGAAGTATATTTTATTTTACAATATTTCTATACAGTTATAAAGGTCTAAACAGTAATTAGCGACAGTTATGTCGCTAGTTAAAATTTTATATAACTGATTTTAAATGAATTGGAAACTCTAGTTGTACTAAATTCAGAAAGTAAGAAATATAATAATTACGATTATATAAATTTTATTGTAATTATTAATGATTATGGGCTTATTGTATTCTTGAAAATAGAAATTAAACAAGGAATAGATGAAAATTGCAATCATTGGTTAATTTTGGCATGGCGCCGATGTATATATTATGTTGTGTGAAGTAGAGAAGGAAAAATGGTTTTCCTGCACGGCAAGTCGTCCGGCCACAATTTGTCTTGGCGCGTTACAATAAATCTTGAAAGTAATCGACGTCGGGAGCGGCGATCGGTGAAAAATGAATGTAATTGAAGTGTGCAGCACACCAAAAAGGTAATAGGAAAGTGGAGAGGTAACGGTCTTTCAATTAATATTTAAAATAGATACGACCCGGGTCTGCGCGCTCTTCCCATAATTAATTGATGGATGTTTTTCAATCTAGCCGTAAGGACAATCGCAGCGAAATAACCCATTAATAACCAGTATAAATAAATTTTTGATTCACGGCCCACACTGCTACGCAGATGCTGTTGTTGTACCCATGGTATGAGAACCATTGGAAGGAGAAGCGAAATAGAGTACCTAAGTGCATTAAATATATATATATATATATATGGAGGAAGAACGTGTGTGTGTGTGTGTGTGTATGCGATCCGTGGAACTGATATGGACGACCGGCCGTTCGCATGTGGGATTCAAGATGCGGGTTCATACAGAAGCTGCTGCAGCACCAGAGGTTTATAATTACCTACGGGTACGTTCAAATTTATTAATAACATTCTTTATCTACCGTATTAGAGGCTGTAAACGGTTCCCGGTTGCTCAACGTTTCGGGATAGTCCATAAGAATTGTGCAGCAACGCGTCTAGTCTAATGGTATATTCATGAAGATTATCGGAGATCGAGGACGAGAGGATTAATAGCAGCGTAATTTCGTATGGAAATCTGTAATTTAAGAGAAATAAGGTTCTTTCCTACCGAAAACGAGTGTTGGACCTTGACCCCCAAAAATCAGCCGGAGAAGGACGAAGAACCGGGAACCGGTCCCAGGCATTAATCGACAAGTGTCTTCTCCGCGCTATGCTGAAAGCGCGGTGAAATCACCGAAAATAAAGCACATGCATTTACAATGTAACACATCAGAAAAAAACAGAGAGAATAAGGTTTGGAAAAGAAGAACCGTTGTGTGTAGATAATGATCACGTGTACGTGTGTGTGTGTGTGTGTTATTATTGTTAAACACAAAAGGCTAATTCTTCGATATCATGTATCAAGAATTTTTGTGATGGAGGAACATTTACGCGCCGTAGGTGCCGTCGTGTTCTCTGTTCACGCTCATATTTATGATTCAAGGATAATCGTTAACATCTGTAATTTGCTGAACAAGTATTCAAACTTTACGAGCATACATCTCTCCCGAAATAATGCCACGCAAAGAACGTACAATTTTTCTGCATTTACTTCGAAACATCTTTACGATCTTTAATACTTTAATTAAAGCTAAAATTCCGTTCAAACTTTCATAAATAATTCAATCAAATATTCAATCAAATATTGAAGAAAGTTAAAAAATACTAAATAAGTTCTGTTCATGGGGAAACAACTTACAATTTTAATATTTGTAATATTTCGATAATAACAATAACACACCTAAATACAGTTTTTCATAAGTATTAATATTACCTCTTATAACGAAACTTCGATATAACGAAATCTACTTCTTGGAAAGCTGACATAAATGGAGAAGACAATAACATAGGAATTTTCAAATATCGATGAAAAGTTTACATTGTTAAATGAAGAAGAAAAATGCATATATTTGAAACTTTGTTTTCAAATTGTTTTTTGTTTAAAAATTATGTTTCCTCTAAAAACGAAGTGTCTCTTAACGAAGGAAGTTGACGAATCCTATTTTTGTTCGAAATAAAACTTTTCATTTTATTTAAGAAACCATAGTATTTTTTTGCCTCCGAAAATGAAGTATCTTTTAACTTATGAATACTGAAATATCATAACAATAATTTATTATTTTTTGAATAAAATTAGATTATAATCTGAAAGCAATGTATAATAAAGAATTACTAGTTTCTGAAATTGAGTTAAAAAGCATTTCTGAGAATGTTTTTCTATTGTTAATTAAATAAACTCAACAAGAATGTAAATCTTGAAAAGTGTTTCTTTATAATTCAATTAATGCCTACATTTGAAACTTCCATGAAATCGATTTAAAAATATCTTTCAATTGTTGAAGAAAATGTGGTAATTTCTCGGAAGAATGAAAGACATTTGGATAAGTACAATTCGAAAGCGAACATCATCTAAACAGAATAGGAATTCAATACTTTCGAAATTAATTAAAACCTTACATGCTGCAGATAGAATTGAAAAAAACAAGCAAACAAACAAATGGATTTGTAAGATCCTCGAAAAATTCTTGGAATGCAGCTGAGATTTTCCCGAAGAATGCAATTGATACAAAAGAACCTAAAGTAGAAAATAATATAAAAATCAACAACAAGAACGGAGAAGAATTTAAATGTGAGGTGGACATTCTTATTGGCCGATATACGCAAGAAACGCATTCCGTTTATTTTAAAGAAGGGACAGTGCAGCAACAAAAGATAATTGTGAAGCCGATTTAATTGCAGTCTCTCTCTTTTTCACTATTTTTCTCTCCCTTTCTCTTTTGCGCGTCGACAAAGTAAGGAAGGGAAGAGTCGGTATGTCGGATCGGTGTAATTTTCCTGTTCATTAAGATATCAGTTTGTTGAAAAGGAAATGGCAAACAACGCGAAGAAAGAGATGAAGAAAAGGGTGAGTATAAATGGGAATCGAAATGTCTGAGATGCGAGGAATTGTCAGTTGATTGCGGATAGTGGTGAGCTCGTATGCAATTACTTTAAACACAAACCGAAGGGAAGTATTGTTTTGATTTTGACAGTCAAATAATACGGAATAATGTCAGTAATTTTAGGTGGAATACGGATGGTTAGGGCGACCGGTGTAATGCTACAATGCATGTGAATGCAATTTTAAATTACCCACCACGTATGTAGTAGACAGTTTCATTATACGTTCACATGAATTCTCTAGATAAATACACGGATTTTAACGGAAATCCATTTAATAGACGATTCAATTCTCTCATACCACTGTCGTTATTTTTTCCCTTCGCTTCGCTTTACCAACAACAATTTTATACGCACTGCCAGCATTTCCACACATTAACAAAGTAATTGTTACAATACACAGCACAATACCTAGTAACCAAAAAGTTATACACCAGAAATAATCAAAACTTTTTAAACATAAGTTAACTACTTACATAAAAACTATTTCATTAAATATGATTATATATTTGAATACATACATCTAACTGCTTGCAAGATTCCAGAAATTTAATCAAGAAAAAGACTGTTAAGTTTTAGTAAAATAAACTTTAAATGAATTATTTTATTTCAATTTATTTTCTGATTTTTTTTTAATACTTAGTACAATTCTGTAAATTTTGTACTATTTTAGATTATGACTCAATCACTAAAAAAATTGTATTGTTCAAGTAATAATAATTTTGTTGTTTTATGGAAACAGTCAATTTAGAAAATCATGAAAATTTTTATTATTTTTCAATATTTTTCATACAAAATTATTGATATACCTTTCTATCTATTTGATTCCCTTCAAGGATAATTCACAAATTCTCTAAAATAATTTTATTCTTAATGAAAAATATAATGATTTAGTTACAATCCAATTTAATCCAATTTTCAGCAATTGTATTTATTTTTCATGCACTGTTTTTTACTACATTTATCAAATTTACGATTTAATGTTTTAAAAATATAAAAGAAATTATATGAAATAAAATCATAACAGGATCTGCAATAAATACACCAAATTATAGACCAAAATTACTTATAGTTTGTTATACTTCTGTAAATAGTATTTCTATATCATCGCAGTATTTCTAATATAATAAGTAGGATGACATATAGATAGCGCCTCTATCCATATGATTTTTAGGAAGTACCAACCTACAAATGATAGCTGTCAAAATTTTGTGGTAATCTGACGTTTACTTCACAAGTTACAGTGGTTTTAGTGACGCTACTTTTGTAATTTTCAAAAAAAATCTAAATTTGTTGATAAAACATTGCTTTTTGATGGGAAAAAATATCTTCTTCTTTCCGTCAAGCTTCTTCATTTGGCTTACGCAATGCGCCAACAAGCCAGCCACTGTCTGTTCGAAAAAATATCGTTCAAGCAAATCATATGGTTTTTTTCATAGAAGCGCCATCTATATATCATCCTACGAACTTAATAATTAGTTGTTAATGATGTAATTATAAAAAATATTAATTATAAATAAAGATATTTGAAGAACCTCGTGCCTGATGTTCATCATCAATTTTGCAGCTGAAGTAGCTTCTATAATAAAGATTTTAGAAAAGAACAATAATAAAGTTTCATCAATTCAAATTTTCTGATATTTCCTTTGATTCATGAAATTATTTTTTGTTAGAATTGATAGATATTAGAAAGTTTAAGTAAACATTGCTGAACTGAAAACAGTATCTAAATCAGAACCTCGTGCCTGATGTTCATTATTAATTTTGTAGCTGAAGTAGCCTTTATAATAAAGTTTTTAGAAAAGAACAATAATAAAGTTTCTGATATTATCTTTGATTCATGAAATTATTTTTTGTTAGAATTGATAGTTATTAGAAAGTGTAAGAAAACATTGATGAACTGAAAACAGTATTTAAATCAAATCGATGCAAGGAAGGAAGGTGTATCGTGTTCTCTCAGGACCAGAAAGGAGTAGAACGGCATCGCGGAATCACGATCAGAGTGTTTGCTTTGGTAAATTTCTAATTTGTTTCCACTCACGATTCCCATAGAGTGGGACCCGATGCCACAGGTTGTTATTGCTTTAGCCTTATTGAATTTATTAATTATAGATTGTGCCGTCATTCGACTAGGGCCGTTTTAATTTATTGGCCGCATTCGTGGCAACTCTCTGCATGCATCCACACAAACATATCTATATATATATACACACAAACACACAAACACACAAATACAGATATACATATACAGATGGAAGAGGAGTATAGTAGATACATCCGTACACAAACACAATAAGACATACCCACACATCGTGATACAAACCGAGAGACTCCTAATAATTTATCATTTTATTTATCTCTGCCTTTATACAATTTCTGTTTCAACAGGTACCTAATCTCAAATTGTGCAGTGCGCATTCCTATGTACTAGGCAATGTGTATATAGGATATATAAAATAGTGCCACTTATCTCCGGCAATAAATTATTTCTGAATCGGGTGTTCCAATAATAATAAGTACAATGCGATATATGTAGAGAAACACGCTCAGTTTCTTCTACACCTCCCTTTACTCAACAAACTATGCACTTCCATTATCTGAAAACTTGCACTCATCAGTTGCCAATACGTTTCAAACAGTCTAAATAATATACACTAAATTATATGTAGATCATAACTGTCATTTAAACAAGTTTCATATTTTGCAATTATAAATTTGAAATTTTATTAAATTGATGATTCAGCTTTCAATTATATATATTATAATTATACATAAAAAAAATTGTAGTTTTTAGTTAATATATTTATTGTTATGTATTTTTGATTATATAAGATTTAGAAATTCTAGCAAATCGAATATATAAACATAAAATGTAGAAGTTTGTTGAACTAATTGGAAAATTTAAATTAAATAAATATGTTTATTACTACTGATTAGTTTCTAATATAATCTGATAAAATTAGTTTAATACAATTGAAGTAAAGAAAATTGTTTTAAGGCATAAGAAATTTAGTGTATTAATTTCGCTAATTAGTGCAATTATGAAATATAGACTACATTATAAATTTTCTTCGTTAACCGGTAATTTTTTATATTTTTTTCAGAAATTACCAGTATTTCTTGTGAAAATTTACCGGTAATTTCGATTATAATATTTGACGGTAAAACCGGTTAACCGTTATAACCCCCAATTATAATTATGAGACGACTATAATGAGGATTTTAGTACAAATATTTGTTTTAATCTATTGTAAAAAATATTGTTTGGTTTTGGTAATTTTTATTTTCTAGAATTATTTTATAATAAAATTTTATATTAAGTAACAGCATTATTATTTTCGTTATTAAATTTCAAAGAATTTTTTTTATATCTGTATACAAAATTCCGTTTTGAATAATACATTTCGATAAATATGATTTTTTTTTTGGAAAAACATTAATCAAAAACAAACTTCAAAAAGCTAAACCGAGTTTTATAATCTAAGTTTTATTATAATTTTTGACAGTCAAAAAATCTCTTTTCATTCACATAAATTAGTCACGGTATTATTTATAATTCGTAAAAACTCATCTAATAATAAAACTGTCTAAGATCCTGAAATAAAAAAATCTTCAATTAGTCTTACATCCATATATAAATATTCTTGAATATTTCATCTAATATCTTGTCGCCCTATTAAACACGTTCATAATCAATGTAGCATCAAAAGCATATTTCCACTCACCGAAGATAATTTATGTCTCCAGATTTAAAATAAAAATCCCCGAGAATCAAGACATAAATCACATTGATTTAAAAATACGCCCACAAATTGGTCTTCCTTTAAAAAAAAATAAAATTAATATCATGCTTCTATAATGAGTTATATTACGTAATAATTAATAAGTATTTGAAGATTTATAAATATTAATACTTTTTAATGGTAAAAATCGTTTTGTGACGTCCAAAAATATTGTAGAGAAAAAGTGAGAAATATCATATCATAAACATATTTTACGACTTCTGTTTAAAGAATTTTATTTCTAAAAATACGCACAGAGTAAATATTTGTGCAAGATTTTTTTTTCATTATTTATTTTATTCTATACATATTTTAATGTTTATACGTAGTACATTTTTTTTAGCGACGAAAACAATTAACAAGTTTTGAATAATTGTGGATGCTGCAGAGAACTATTAATCAACGCATAGTAAATAGACGCAACACGTGTTATACTAATTTAAACTTCTCGCTGTCATAGAAATACATACATACAAAAAAAATTATAAATTATGTAAATATATTATTTTATGTTGAAAATATTAACAATAATAGTTAATAATTGACAAAATTATAAAAAAAAGATTGTTTACAAAATTATTTTACATCGTTTTTTTTATATTATTATTAGTATTTATTTCTGCGTTTAGTATTGGTGTAAAAATTTAAAAAAAAAAACAAATATTTAAACATTGATGAATTTTTTAATTATTTAAAAATTTAAAAAAAAATATTTAGTAATATTTTTAAATACATTAAAAACCAGTTTGATTCGCTTAGATGTGAATATAAAAAATACTAATAATAATGCTTATGGAATTAGGGATTCGCATCACACCATCAGATGTTTTCCTGGAAATAAGAAAATTAATATATGTTTCTACACGTTTCCATTTAGCAATTTTATATATCTAATAAAGGTGGAAGGAAAAATGGCGTGAACGAGTTTTTATTTTCGCGCGGAGGCACGTCATAAAATTATATTTGTTATTTGTGCAAATCCGAATGCGGCGCATTATTCTACTACTATATGCCTCTTATTTACTCTTATTGTATTGAAATAAATATTATAAGTAATAAAAATATGGTCTATCTAGTCAAAGTTGTCATCTAAGACGTGTGCAGAATGTATATTTTTCTTATGTAGTCTTTCTTTATTTTTATTCTGTAATATTTCAAGACACATATTAATAAGTACATTTTAAAGAAATTCTTGTTGTTAGGGAGACTTTTTATAAAAATCATATTTATAACTAATTTTTCAGTTTTTGAAATATTTTTATTATTTAAAATTAGTTTTAATTTCTTCTTTGCCGCTTTTGAATAATGGTCAAATTGGTTTACTTATTATACCCTTTTCAGGATATTGGCGGATATATCCGCCCTATCATTTATTCAAAAGACTACATATTGTATGGAAGTACAGTCATAGAATTTTAGTTCTTAGAAGCTGTTTTAACAATATTATCCCAGATCTCAATAAGTATAAAAGAAAAATAAATAAGAAAGTATATGTTTTTATATTAAATATTATGTAAAAAAAAAAAACTAAAATATTGTAAGTGCGATAAATCATTTATTTTAATTTAATTTCGTTCGGATATTTTTTTTTTTCGTCTTACATCATACGGGATTATTAATTATGCATGTAACAACATCAACAACAGCAACTAAGAAAGAAAGAAAAAAAAATACGCACGTAATTAAATTGACACGTGTAAGAAGCCAAAAACTTGAGAAGTTCGAAAGGAGAGGACCAACGTTATTAAGCCAATGTGTGTGATGTCTGAAACGGAAACTGTCCACTTTTTGGTCTCCTCGTAATTAATCACACGTTTCTTTTTTTAGAAATTAAAACTTAAAGTATAATTTCAAGGTGGCGCGAGGTCGATAATTAAAAAAAGAAGTGGAACACTGCGAAGGCATCTCAATTATCTTCAGCCCTCCAGTTTATTATTAGCAGTTTCTCTCTCTCTCTCTTTCTTTCTTTCCTACTCTCCTGTTTTTTTTTCTTCTGTAAGTATCTCTTTCGGTGTGCAGACGAGAGCAACACGTAAAAATAAAACCTAAGATATGTGGAATAGCTTTATTTTTGGATGTTCGTGCTACAGTCGATTCGCCCCACACGAGCCGCTTGTCCAATTAATAACTATGACAATAAATAATATTCCACCTTCGAACCGATCCGACATATTTCAAACGGGCCCACAGCCAGCGATCAATTATACCGCAACCGAATGTCTCAGTTTAGTAAGTGAATGGTCAATTTACCACGTGATTTATTTCGAGATTTAATGGGGCACTTTTGAACAACTGCTCGGACCGATTTCTGGATCAAACAAGGACGCTCCATGGTAACAGGTGGCACTGTTTTTTTGTGTGTTGTTTTTTGGAAAAGGGCTTTGATTTTTCTTATTGGTTTCTCACACCCAGCGATGTAATTATATAAGTTTTTTTTTTGGTACAAAAACTTTATATAGAAAATTTCTGTAATATAATGATTATGGTGATTATAGACCATTTGTCTTAATATAACTGCAGTGGCAAAGACATATGTGAACATGAATATTTCAATTTTATTGTTTATAAACCTTTAACTTATTACCGCATGCGATTTATTATAGAATTAGTGCAAGTTAAATCAATTATAATTTTATTATCCATAAACAAGATTTAAGTTTATAAACACTAAGGTATGGCTGATCCTTAAACTTATTTATTATGTGCTGCAAGTGGCCCGCGGGCCAAAATTTTGACATTTTTATGCAACTCTTTCGATTAACAAAAAGTAAAGAAAAATAATATTTTATGTATAAACACCTATTAATTTATTTATAGAATTTTTTATTGGTTACTTTTTTCGGTATATTTTTGTATCTACTTATAAAGAAATAAATGTAACTTATTGTTATTTGTTATGTAAATATTTACTATTTTATATTCAATCTAAAACCTAACCATAAACCATAATTTAGCTTTAATTCTAAATTTTAACAGTTATCAGAATTCATTAAAAAATGTTATTATTTCAAGAAAATCTATTACATTTTGTATATTTTAATAAAAATATCTACTTAAAAGAGATTTAGTTTATTTTATTTTTTATAGCACTGTATTTGCCTCACGTTAATCAAATTTGAGACAAAGAAAAATGTAGTTTCAATAGAATAGTTTAAAAAAATTAGTATTAATTATGTATTTTTTATAATTATTATATAATTAAACGTTAGTAAATCATTTAGCTCGCATTCTACATTTTAACAGTGATCACAAATCATTTTAAAACATTATTCTTTAAAGAAAATATATAAACTTTAGTAGAATTCTTTATTCCAATATTCATATTTTATTCAAAAAAATGGGTTACATAATCAGACTTTGTGAAATTTCAATTAACTTATTGAAATATCGAAACTATATTTAGAATTAGTTGAAACCATTTTTACAATTAGTTGAAAGATAAAATCTGTAAATTAATTATTGTCTTTTTATTACATAATATAAATGTAAGCGAAACTCTTTATTTTTTATTATAATATTAGTTGTAAAGCACGTGTTATATAAATAAGTCAATACATTCATCATAGAACTGATATAAAGCACGTAATAACGTAACATAAATAAAATTAAACCGGCAATCATGAAGGTATAAATCGAATAATGGTAAAACGGTATTTACTGCTGAGCTTTTAAATAGTTTAAGGTAATAAAATATGATTTGTACTTCACGTTCGTGCTGGAAATTGGATTTAGATACACACTGCACCACACTGTACAGCTTGTTGCGTAATTGTTCGGGTTAGGAACAAAGAGAGGCTCGTTTCTCTAATTTGTATAAAAGGGCGTCAATTAATGGACTAACCTTTAATCTGGCAACGGCACGGCTACGCTCGAAGAGGTCCACCATATATGGAACCTTTAGAAAGTCTCCATTTGCGGAATTCCAATAAAACGACCAAACATTCATTACATTTTTTTATATATATTTTTTGTTGCTTTATTCTTACGTGAATTTCATAATTTTCATTAGTTAATTGGGATACGGGTTTCGTTTGTGTTAAGGAATGAGATAAGCCAAGGTTTATGGATTTCCCAGATTGGGTCAGGTCGGGAATTAATTGCCCGCATTTGCATTCGAAGCTTAGGCCTAATGAAGTGCGCGTTTCCAGTTTCATTTCTATATGCTTTTTGTCCGCCCGTTCGCTTCCTTCTTCTTCTTCTTCACTTCGTGTAAAGTCTAAATGCAATTGAGTCGTTTTTGCAAGCTCTTAATGCCGCAATGCATAAATTTGATTTATACGGGCTTATTAAATACTGTTAGCGGATTATGTTATTCACTTGCTCAGATGTGAAGAGTATAAATTTATACGTCACCTGCTATGGTGTAGTCTTAACCTCAGTGATCTTCAAACTGTTTTCCAGGAATTTCCAGAAAACCTTAATTTAAACAATTATTTTAATTATACAAATCACATAGAAAATCCAAAAAAGCAAAATACTAATTTTAAATTTCAACTCATTTTTTTTTTTAAATTTAAATGTTTTCTTGTTAAAGTTTGAAAACCACTGGTGCAGATCGACCGTTCGTACTTTCTTACTAGCATGCAAACACCATAGTCGTATGCAAAATTAATTTAAATTTAATGAATTGCTTACGCATACATATTAATATTTAAACTGTGCGTTTTATTTTAACTCCATGATTTATGGGATTCGAATTTGTGGCCTGGACAAATTTATTCCATTTACTCTCCCCATCGCTGTAGATAATTACACGGTGTTGGCATGGCCAGGTTCAGAAGCTATTAAAGGAAAACGCAACCTTCCCGGCTTATTATTTATTAAATTCCGAAGGGGAATATTAATCTGTCTCTACCTACCCCTCTCACCTGTTGAAACAATTACATAAGGCCTCATCCATCCATCCATCCAACGAAGTTCTCGCTCTTCCATCGTTGCCGATGTCGTGTGAATGAATAATTAAGAGATCACCGCTCGAAGATAATTGATTTTCGTTAACCTAGCATTACACGCGAATTCAATTTCAACCTCACCGTATATCCCTTAATGGGAACCAATTGCGGTTTATTCCTTCACGATGAGACCATTTAATTGTGATTTATTCACATATTTCCACATTCATAGGAAAATTTAAATGCAAATTTCGATACATGCAATCAACTGAATTAAACGTTTTTCCTAGTACAATTATTTTGAACAATTAAATTGAATTTGAATTTTCGCATAATAAATACAATTTTTATTTATTACAATCAATAGTGAAATTACCTTCATTCATTAGTTAAATGTTGTAATTCAATAAAATTACAATAGTATTGATTTTTTTGTTAGAAAACTTTATTTTTTTCTTAAATATTGTATAATATTGAAATTTGTACGTGTTTTAAATATTAGTTCACAAATTATGACTCACATAGAAAATGATCACATAATTGTTTATGAGACTTACGAGTTTATGTTCGAATTTCAGAACATAATTTTTTGTTCGAGTTGTTAAAAAAAAATTTCAGTTTCAGAAGTGTTTCAGAAGATGATTTTTTTGTCAATTTTCTATTTGAATTTCAAGTTGTTAAAATATTGTGTGTACTTTCATCATTTTTAATCACTTGGAAGTTTTGGGAGTTTTGGCTCAAGTCTCAGAACAAAATTTTCTTCTAATTATTTATTTGATTTTCAAATTGATTATGTATCAAATCATATATAGTTCCAGAATATAAAATAGAGTATTTTTGACTTACGAATTTGTGTTTTAGTTTCAGAACATAATTATCTTGTAAGATTTTGTTCGAATTTCAAGTTTTTGAAATATTAATTCATAAGTACTTTCTACAGTTTACTAAATACATCATTCCTGAACACAAAGAAGATAACCATATGGTAGTTTATTCGACTTTTGAATTTGTTTCAAAACATATTTTTTTTCTAATTTTCTATTTGAGTTTCAAGTGGTTATAACGTGAAAGTTTATTCGACTTATGAGTATTTTTAGTTTTGGAACAAATTTTTTTTCTAATTAGATTTTCAAATTAATTAAATATCAAATCATATATAGTTCGAGACTATAAAATATAGAATATAACTATAAAATATAGAATATAACATAATTTTCTTGTAATATTTTGTTCGAGTTTCAAGTTGTTGAAATATCAAATCATATATTGAGTTCACTATAAATTTCATATTTTTCATATTTTTCCTCCAATTATTTATTCGAGTTTCAAGTTGTTCAAACAAAATATATTTTTTATAATTTTGAAAAATCTATAAAAAAAGCTAAAAAAAATATATTACCATAAAATATGAATATTCATTTGAATTCACAAAATATATAAACATTTTATAATAATGTTCGAAAGATGAATGAATGTAAAAAGAATTAGTTATTAAATAAATACGCAAAAAATATTATATAATATTTCGATGTGAAATTATGGATAAATTAAAACGGTAACGTCGAAGAAGCATCGTTATCCTTGCGCACGTTTCAATTTATGTAAGAGGAAGAAGCTGAGGAGCGAGCTGTTCGTATGAGGTAATGAGAAACTAAACTGCGATGATTATTGTGTAGACCGGTCTATAAAGTATCGCGTAGCATCGTATGAGTTGTTAATTGTCAATGCAGCAGTGCGAACACTCTGTTCTCTTCTCATCTCTTCTGGTCTGTTTCCATGCGATACCTGTTTTGTTTCAGAATTAATTCTAGGTATGCGCGTCGATTTAATAAAATTCAATTATTTACAAAACGAATAAGTTGACATGATATATGAAATATAATCCAACTGAGGATTATAATGTATACACCAACTAAATCTATTATAATCCGAGCCCTGGGGGCACAAACTGGAATGTATTTTCTTCTCCTTTTTTTCCCCCGTTTGGTTCTGTCCTCCTCCTCCTTCTTCACATCCCCAAGATGCTTTTTATTCCTTTTACACTGAGCTCACGCAGCTCTTAAAAAAAAACGGATATATACATATATACTTAACCATATCAATCACAGCTTATAATATATTATTTATATTGCGTTTTCTCGATCTGAATTATGGATTTTCCTCTCATATTTAACAACCTGCAAAGAAATACGAATCAATTCAATAAAATAAACGTGAATTTTTACTTCATTAATTTATTTTACATCAATATTATTAACATCTTGTTCCAACAATTCTTACAAAAAAAATATTATTTTTTTATTAAAAATGTGTATATTTACTATAGATTCATTAATTGTAAACTTGAATTATTATATTATTATTATATAAGAAATGTACACTGAAATAAATACTTATGATTATGAATAAAAAAAGTTTCACATGCAAACCAAATTATTTAATGCTACATAACACTTATCGATTATTTATACGATTGTTTCAAAACTCTCCTGCTTTGTGCAAGGAAATACGAAATTACTGTCCAATTTGCACTGACCGTTGTTTTGTTGATTTTGCAGTTGGGGGGGAAAAGAAAGAAAGAAAGAGAGAAAAAAGAATACGTAATTACGCTTGAAACGCACGAGAAAAAATAAAAATAAAACTAGAAGCGAAAGGTAAACATAATGAGTTCTGGTTGTGTTTGAAACGAGCGATTCTTCATTAATTAGAGGGAAGCCGGAGCAGGTAAAACAGATCGTAACCGACCATTATTTTCGTTCGCGTTTAATTTGTTTGCATTTTCAAATCAGGAAAATTTGTAACATTAAGTACGGCAGCATGTATAAAATATGGTTCAAGCTGTATATACACCATCATCATTATTATTGCATCGGCGCGGCTGGTTCTGGTACTGGTAGTATTGGTACTTGTGCTGGTGGTATTGGAGGCGATGGTTGTAGTACCTGGTACTGGTGCAATAATTAAGAACACCGTACGTACCCAGCATGGACGGATACCGAGACATCGACCGTAATGGCAAAAGGTAATAAAAATAATTTTCTAATTTTAAACATGCAATTAAACTAATCGCAGAAAATTTGCAGCAAACTCATAAATATTCGAATTGAAAAACGCTAATTACGTATTTGCATATAACGATCATTACCTATGTGCCATTGCCGGTGAGCCCAAACCGGTGGGGATTGAGTGGGGAGTTTCAGAAATCTTAACTTAAGCTTAAACGACGTCAACTCCATTCAACGGTTATCCTGAATCGAACGCAAATAAATAAATATATTACGTGAACATCATACATAAATGTGCGCTCCTCTCCTTTGATCTATGCGAATGCATTCTTACAAAACAATTTGGTTTACTTAATTCCAAGTTAAAAGTGCAGCTTACCCAATGCGCTCTTTGCATAATGTATATGTGTGGTGCGTAAATTAGCGTTCGGCTAAGTATAAATATTTAATTATTTAAAGGAATATTTAGCGCGAGTTTGAAAAATTGCAACAAAGTTCTCTTTACGTTTTCCATTAATTACTGATGAAATTTTAAATTTCCAATTGTATTTCTCCATCAATAATATCAGAAACATTAAGATTTTTTTTTTTTTTTGAAAAAACATTATTTTACATTTTTATTTATTTTCATTTTCTGTGTATAATATTTTAATTAGTCACTAAAAATCTTAAGTTTTAATAAAAAATTAAATAAAACAACATTTTAATTATTTTCATTAAAAATTCAACATAATTAAATATAATTTTATTTAATGAAATAAATACAAAATATTTCAATCAGTCACTAAAAATCTTAAGTTTTAATAAAAAATTAAATAAAACAACATTTTAATTATTTTCATTAAAAATTCAATATAATTAAATATAATTTTATTTAATGAAATAAATACAAAATATTTCAATCAGTCACTAAAAATCTTAAACTTTAATAAAAAATGAAATAAAACAACATTTTAATTATTTTTATTAAAAAACTAAATATTTCGAAATTTTATTATTTCTATGTATTTGCAAATATTCTAATTGTTTTTAACGAAATAAATACAAAATAATTCAATCAGTTTCTTAAATTATTAACTTTTAATAATAAATGAAATAAAACAACATTTTGAATTATTTTCATTAAAAATTTTAATTTTTATATATTGGAAAATATATATATATTGCAATCAGTCTAACTTCTAAACTTTTATGTAATATTTTCTTTTTATAAACTTTAAGTTCTTCTAATTAGTTATAATTATAAATTATGTTACATTTGTAAAAAAAATGTATGATTCAAATATATTTTTTAAACTAATAAATATTAATATGTAATAATTGAAATAATAGAAATTAATGATAATATTAATATTCCATTAGATATAAATATATACAAATAAAGTATTTACTATAGATTTTTGGGCTATTAGTCTTTCTGATAGAATTTACTAAATTTTTAATTATTCGTAAACAACAGTTGATAATTTTTGTTTCATTATTATTTTATGAATATTTTACTTATTATACTTAATTATAGATAATTCTAATTTTTCTGTTTGTTTAAATGAAAGAACGTCTAAATATTATTCAGAGTAGAAAAAATAACATCACTGTGGAATTAATTATTGGTTTAGTAACAGTATAGGGTGTCCAATTAAAAGTGCGAGATTTAAATTTACCGCCAATTTCATCATATGCCATCTGTTAATCTTGTTATTAGTAAATATGGAACGATATAACAATACGTTATTTTTGTTAAAACTCATTTAACAAAGAACAATAGTTCGATTCTGGGCATTCAGTTGCAATCATAACAAAAATTAAAAATTTCAGAAAGTACCTTACTGTGAATTTTGCAACATATGTACTTTGTAATGTTAAAAACATTGTCAATTTTAGCAAAACTAAATTTTGCGTTAAAATTTGCGTTCGAAAAAATAATGTTATTTAAAAACTAAATGCTTCACTATTATTAGAATACCTGATACGTACATTATATAACATATAGTCTATAAAAATATTGTGTATTATAAGAGAATTATACTTGAAATACCGATAACAATTTATTAGATTTCCTTGTAATAGAGTATAGCTTTTTGAAATGTTATTCAATATGTGAAAAATGTAAGAAGGATGATCATGATTCTAAAGCGTTGTAACAATGTATATAGTTTAAGTATTTAATTTAATCTCATTATGGAATCGAAGCGATACGGTATAATTTTGCATCGGTGATGGCTCCATAATCTGTCGAGGAATAACTGTATGGGGTAACGTTGAGCCTGTGTAAATTATAATGTATACAAGTAGTTCTAATTCTAGTAAAGCATCAGCAGGAGGTTGTCTGGCATTGTGGGCGATGCAAGACCGCAACCGTCTGCCAGACGACGTCGGCTAAGGGAAGCGAAGAGTGCGACCGTCAAGGAGGACTGGTTCTGCCTGCCTCTAATGGGGGTTGCAGACTGAGCAGATTTCCAGTCGCCCAGATAGAGCATCCCCTTGTCTTCTGAAGTGTCTACTACTCTTCATCTCTATCTCCATCTCCCTCATACACACACAGTCTATATGATGGCACGTAACGTGTTCAGTCCATAGTGCGCTTATACGTATATTTGTATGTACGTGTATGCATGCTGCTGAAAGGCATATAAATTCAATATTATCTGAATAGGAAATGGTCAGTTGCAGAATGTTTGATAATGTGCCGCGGTTTCCGGCACACCGACCGGAAGTCCGCGTTGCCGGAGTGCATGAAAATTTAAATTGACATTATCAGTGATTGAAATATATCTACTACCTGAATACGCGCGGCGGACCGCAATTGTCCACACATCCTCCCTGTCGGCGGGAAATTTGAATCTGAATAGGACTCGACGACTGATGCGAACGAGACCAGCGCTAAAAACAACAACAACAACGAAAAAAGTAAAATCAACGACTAAAATCCGTATCGACAGTAATTACACTAATCGTGTGCAAACCGTCACAAATTGCCAACGGCTTTGTGCGCTTATCGACAAACTAATAACAATTCCAAGAAAAAATAACGCGAAAAACACATCTAATTCTAGTTATGGAAAATCTCCGATGTAATAGTTTCAGAATTTATAAATTTCTCTCGCTCCCAATTAAAATACTCGCTGCGCTCGCTTAGTTTCTGGTTGGTCATCATCGTCATTGTCGTTTCATATATAAACCGGCGGCAATAAACGGAACAAGTTTATGAATATTTCCTGAAAACAATCCTTCCCAGTTTGTCCAGTTTAGGCCTCGAGCTCTAATTAGCTTTCCGTATCGAAGGTATATAATAGAAAACGGGCACCGTGAGAATATGTGTATTTTCCTCTTTGCTGCCCATTCTACAATTCAAGAATATAAATGATCTGTCTGCGAAATCTTAATTATCAATATCTTCTTGGAATAACAACATTCTCACTTATAATCATTAAACCAAGATAACGAAATGACAGCTTGACAGCATTTCATTTTTTTTTTTATAATTATATAACATACATGTCTTTATTAGTCTGCTTACTTTAGAGAAAAAAAAGTACTTTATATAAAAATACCATTATATTTAGTAAAGTATACTAATCACCCATCCGATTAATATCATGTACATACATTGTTTAACTTTCATCGAAGATGTTTAATATAATTATCAAACATCCATGAGCATTTTATATTGATAATGTAATATATTCTATAAAAATACCATTAAATTCGGTAAAACATCACCCATCCATTTAATATTCTCGACATACATTGTTTAACTTTCATGGGATATGTTTAATATAATTATCAAATATCCATAAGCATTTTATTGTGATAATGTAATATATTCTATAAAAATACCATTAAATTTGGTAAAATATCACCCATCCATTTAATATTCTCGACATGTATTGTTTAACTTTCATTGAAGATGAAGAAGAATGTAATATATTTTATAAAAATACCATTACAATTGTCAAAATATCACCCATTTAATTAATATTGCCATTATGAATTGCTTAACTTTCATCAAATATGGTTAATGGAAGATACAACTATATATCATCCATGTTTTGCTGGTAATGTACTATATTCTATAAAAATATTATTAAATTTGGCAAAATATCACCCATCCATTTAATATCCTCAACGTATAATGTTTAACTTTCATCCATAAAATAAATAAATAACACAACTATTTATGTAATAAATCATCTACTTTAAAATACTGCTTATAATTAATAGAATTTAAATTATTCTTGAAAATTAAATAATTTTACCTTTAGCTAACATGTTATGCATATTAAATAATAAATATGTTAATTATTATTATTAATAATAATATTACAAATATAATAATTATGCCTTTCTATAATATACAAATTCAATATATTTCCATATTGACAAACTTAATTCATACGTTCAAAGTTTGTTTATTAAACAAATTATGCGAAAATTATATAATTAATATGTACAGTGTATACAAATATGTGTCACTTACGAAACACTCAAACTCCATGTAGTAAATACGTAGTGTTTAAATTGAGTTCTAAACTTCCTGAATTATTTAAACACACAGAAGTGCAACTACAAATGTTTCAATTCAAAATACTTAATATTTCTATAAACATAGATTATCACTAAATTTTTAATTAATTAATTTAAAATATTAATTAAATAAAAATTGATTAGTTTTACTGATCATTGAAATAGATAAGACATTTTTTGTAAGATTGCATAAAGACGTAATTTTTGTTGCTTAACTTTCCCACTTGACAGCTGTCATTTTATAATAAAGTAGTAATTTATCTTAAAATTGTCATCTTATAATAACTTTCCATAAATCGGTGTATAAAAAAGTAAATAATCTCACATTTTCTAAATTATTTTTAAATAATAATTAAGTAAAAATTGGTTTACAGTAATTTTATTCATTTATATTTATTAGTAGTTTTACTGATCATTGAAATTGCATAAAGACTTATTAATTAACTCACCTATTCAAATTCGAATCGTGATTGTTGTTGCTTAACTTTCCCTAGCTGTCAAGTTCCCACCACCTGACAGCTGTCATTCATTGTATAATAATGTAGCATTTTATCTCAAAATTATTATCTTATAATTAACATTCATAAATCGGTGAACAAAAAAGTAAATAATCTCAGATTTTCTAAATTATTTTTAAATATTAATTAAATAAAAATTGAATTAAAGCAATTTTATTTCTTAATATTTATTAGCAGTTAACACGTAAACTGATCATTAAAGTAATTAAGATGTTTATTTCGTATGATTGTTTGTTAATTGTCAATTAACTCACCTATTAAAATTCGAATTGTAATTTTTGTTGCTTAACTTTCTCAACCTGTCAAGTTCTCACCACCTGACAGATGCCATTCATTGTATATTAAAGTAGCATTTAATCTTAAAATTGTCATCTTATAATTAACATCCATAAACGGTTTGACAAAAAAGTAAGATAATCGCAGACAGAAAACATGTACCCGTCTTATCCGAAGACAAGTTGCGAAGTGTTTATCTGCTTTCCAGTCGCTTTTCCTTAAAGGTTAAAACAATTTCCATAGCAATGGAACGCAAGCGGCGGCAGATACAGAGGTCTCCATGGAAACGGTTGAATTTTGCATTAACAATATTACCTAATGTATTTGTTAACCTTTGGAGCATCTCATCGGAGACACGACAAATCCGTTTGCGCAAATCGCGGACTCGGACATACAGACAGAAATGGTCGAAACGTTTAGAGGGGACGATCGCATTTATCGTCGATCGGGATTGGCTCTACGGGTTTTTCAATGAATTGCAGCAATCAATACATTATCAGTCATTACCGTTTACGTAATACACAGCGTTTTAATAAAATATAATTAATGTGGAATTGAATTAACATAATTGCGCCTGCCCCTCGTTCCGAGTGCATTCGCATTATGCAGTCACCACCGCTCTTTGAAATTATCCGCTTTTCTATCTATTTTTTATATTTTATATAAATTTCAATAATCATACTTATTTTCTGGTACGTGCTGTTTTCAAACCGCATCCAAAATTATTATATAATTTGAAAAAACTTCTTAATTTCCAATCAATTACGATAATAACATACAAAATAAGTTTAATTATGAATTACTGCAATTAATAACTATAAAAATAATTATCAATTTAAAAAAAAAATATGTAAACTTAAAAAAATTATATCAATTATGCAACTAAAATATTAATTTTATTGTAATTAACCAGTTAGATTGTAGCGCCATCTAGTTTAATACCTAAAAGTATAAATTATCAAGAATGTAATGAAGTGATCGTGTTTTATAGCAAGGACTGTTTGCGATACGATTATTCAGTAAAAATTATTTGAAGCGTAGGAGGAAAACCGCATGCACATTTAAAACAAGAGCAAAATAAAGTGACTATTGTATTTCAGGCAGAATCAGTGAGACGTGAATGCAGTCACGTAACAACATTTGTCGTTCGAAATTAACAAGTGCAAAATTCCTATTTTTACATACTGCAATTACGCTGGATGGAAAACGAAAACAAAATTCCCATAAACACAACAATATTTATTACCAACAAGTAACAGCGTTCAGTGAAAATGGAATAAATGAAAGTAACATAAAAATAAAATGTATATAAAAAAGTTTATAAAAATTCTATTTTTTAAACAATTTAACAATAAAATTGTCGAGTAAATAAGTCATATGTTAGAGAAATATAACACTGAAAAGTTACTTGTCAAGTAGCAAGTATATAATTAAAACTGTGGTACTTGCCAAGCAATTTCATGAAGTGCAAGTGGTTATTGTAAGTACATATGTTACAGAAGTATAACATTAAAAAGTTACTTGTCAAGTAGCAAGTGTAGAATTTACTTTATAATTATTTTTATATTTGCATATTGCAATTAATCTATAATATGAAACAGAATTAAATTTATTGTGATAATGAATAAAGCAAACGTCTGTTGGTGGAATTAATTGTGGATAATGGGAGTAAATGTAAGTAAAACAGGAATAAAAATATATAAATGAGAACGCTTTTAAAATTCAGATGTAGAAACGCGACCGGCGTATAAATTAAATGTGAGATATTTCGGCTCGGACCGTTTTAATTGGAATAAAATAATAAATATATACAATGAATATTTAAGAACAAAAAATAAAAAGTATAGAAAGAACGATGGCGTATGCAAATGTCTTTGCTCGGTCTGAATTATCACTTTGGCAAAATAATTAAGGTATAATAAATTGAATGCGTTTCGTGCAGCTCGGAAGGTAGAAAGAAGAAAAGCAGCGAGTTAAGACCGTTCCAAATAAATTTATATTAATTACTTCGCTGTGGGAATCTGTCTTCGACGGTGGTAACCGGCAGCAGGATCGAAAAAGGAAATCGTGTAGTTTTAATCCTTGCAGGAATAAATCACGTGCGTTATGCACATGCTGCTGGTGCTTCTTATGTGCACTTCTTCCTTCGTACACACACACACACAGTAGTTTCGCGAATGTAAACCGAGAGCGGAATTTATCGTGGACAGAAGGACATAAATCCATGACTTTATGATAACGTTTGATAACTGGTGTATAAGTACGCTATCGGTTTTCTTGTAAATGCGTTTACCGCGAATACGAAGGACCATAAAATGTGCAGCCTCCGTGGTGCAAGCAGCAGCAGCAACGATCTTGGAAGGTTGGAGATGAGCCAGAGCAGGATGGAGGACGGAGGACGGAAAAGGAACAAAAACCTATCGGAATCCATACGTTGTTGGCAATAACGACGCGATGACACCTTACATACGAGACCATAAAGTATTTGCCTTCCTTTACATAAATTTCAGTATCGGCTGGAAACGCTGGTTCTTGATAAGGGACATCGTATGGAGGAGGGATGGGATGGGATGGGATGGCACATGCATCCCGTGACAAGTCGCGATGCGAAATTCCGAAAATCCTAATAAATTATTTATTTGCAAATTCCGCTTCATAACGGAATGGATGGCCATTGGGGCGAACACAAAAATTTGTGATTTGCTATCTGAGTGGACGGAAGATTTATTCCTTCCTGAACTCTCAGGAATCCAGCGGAGAATCACACTCTATGGGAAAATGTTAACTTCAGAAAATTGGATTTCAATGAAAATTTCATGCTAATACATTCAACAAACGTCGATACCCATACTTTCCTGAAATTCATTTCACTTTGTAACAGTACTTTAATCACAATATTTTTCAGACCATAAGATTACCGTTTCTCGTAGAGAAATTTACTTAAAAATTGTACATCTTAATACATATATTTTAATTTTCTGTTATAAAAGGGTAAAGATGGAAGATTCTTATTAGATGAAGAAATAATATTCAGTTTAATTTGAAAATATTGAAAAGATAAATAATATTGCTATAAAAAATGAACATTATTGTTATAAACATTAAAACAATATTTAAGATTATTATAATTTTTATATTGAAAAAAAAAATATAAGCTTATCTGTTTTAATAATATAATATTGTACGAGAACATAAATCAATCATCATTCTTTAACAATGGGGACATTGTAAAAATATATAAAAATATTGTTCTATGAAATCCATCAATCCGCACTCGCAAATCAACAATAAATCTGCCACAGTTTGCTAATCTACAATGCGTTTCTAATCAGCAATAATTCATGCCATTCGTAGAAGGAGAACCGTAACGCTGTAAACTCCAACGTTGTTATTCTGCATAGATTCCAATCTAAAATACTATGAACAATAATTAACACCCATGGGCCGTTCCTTCTGCAATTCCTTCTGATCTATATATTGAAATGGTCGAAAAGGCATTCCGTGTAAAATATCGCGACAGATTGGAGCTTCATCCTAACGATCTGCCAATAGACAATAGCACCACAACTCACAATATGAAACGGTTCAAACCCCCTTTTCATTTAATTTTACATATAAGTTTCATGTTAATACAATGCAGCAATAAATAATCATATGCGAATACGAATGCAGATATGTGCGTATAGCCACTAGGCTATTTTGGTAAATCTATGGTCTGAAACTTCCTAGATAAAATAACCTTTGGTTTTTGTAAAAATAATAATATTTATTGAAACATCAATA
This sequence comes from Nicrophorus investigator, assembly GCA_963457615.1. Classification (NCBI taxonomy): domain Eukaryota; kingdom Metazoa; phylum Arthropoda; class Insecta; order Coleoptera; family Silphidae; genus Nicrophorus; species Nicrophorus investigator. The sequence continues at coordinate 29,053,972 of OY735142.1, forward strand.
TTTTCGAGTCGAATTCGAGTAAGTTAATAAGAAGGGTTAAGTTTTTGGCATTGGTCATTACAAAAATTGTATTTATAGATACAAAATTATTGGATTATTTATAGAAATATTTTACAAAAATTGTTTTTTTAATCAGTACATTTTTGCATAATCCTAATTTTAATTAATTACTATATCCTATTAAGAAATAATTTATTAACTAATGTTTATAACCGTGTTCGTAATCAAAAAAAGAATTTATTTGTGAAATATTAATGAAGTGAAAAATAAAATGGTTTTAAATTATGGGTATTCTAGTTTTTCACTTAAATATTTTAGAAACAAGCGTAGATATAAAGTAGACATTCTGGTAGAGATAAACACGAACGGTAAATGTGATGGAAAGAGAGAAAATGAAATAAATAAACGAAACTGATTTACTTCATTGTTTCGAGTCACGAACGAATCGCATCGTTTGTGATAAATACGTTCGAGGAAAAAAAATGTGGAATAGAATAATTGCGATAATGATGATGACTGTGGAGAGAATGTGAAAATGGAATGGAATAAAAAAAGAAGAGTGTTGGGCGTTTTAAGTTAATTAGTAAATTCTGCGATATTTGAGATAGAAAGTGGACCCTGTTTGTGGCTAATTTATCATCGGACTGATTACAATATATTTCAGTTTCCGTCGTAATTATCTTAATTCAGGGAGTAATGAATTAAAATGTATATTTATTAGGGGGTTGGTAATCTGTTGCGGGTGGAAAAAAGAGAGAGAATGTGATACGGGGTGCGGGTTGGAGCGAGAAAGAGGGATGCGGTCGTTCCTTCTGTTCCGTCCAGCAGTTCATATGGCACCAGAATGATGTCCATCACGCACAGATATCATCAGTCTGTTTGCATGACAAAGTTGATAAGTACATATCCATTAATTACTCATATCTATGGGGGGTCATTTATCCCTCCGCACAGCCGAGACCACTAAAAACATGAATAATATATTCAATTTACTTTATATGAAAAACTGAAGCCAAAAAAAAAATAATAATAATAATACGAAAATGCAGGATGGAAAATTTACGACGGTGGTTTCATCCGCGGCGCTCATTGTATACGAAGCAACGGTTATAAATAATTAATGAAGGATTAATTATTAATTGTTATTATTTAATTACGGCCCCTGCCCACGGTTGAAATGTCATTGCGAAACGGACGCCAGTAAATTGAAGTGCCACATTAAACGTATTTATGGGCCAGTAATGGAAACCCATAGGAAAACAATTAATATTCTTTTCATCTCTTTCTCTTCATCCTTTTCCTTCGCATTGTCCGATGGACGATGGTGAATAGAATGGATCTTGCGTGATTTAATCCTACGATTAGCATACAAATGAGTTACGCACGGGGACGTGTACCATTGAGCAATGAGGAAGTTCGAAACGCGTAAAAATCTATAAATAATAGGAAAAAGTGTGATTTTTTACTCTCTTCGCAATTGGATTGAGGAAAGGTTTTTGGCGTGTCCGATCCGAGGGACTGGGTCCTGAACTCCAGCTGCGAAGACAAATGTGGTATTCTCTATCTCTCATTTTTACCTCTCTTCGTAGTCTTCGGTTCATTTTCTCTTGGTCTTGTTGCTTCGACCGTACGTATTTCATAATCCCATTCACGTCGTACCTTTTCTCACACGCATCCAAACCCACAAACACGCAAACACTTACGTACACTTCCTACATCCATTACTTACCACCCCACCAAACTCAAGAGCACACCTATTTGACTCCAGGCATTTTCGGTCTTCAATTTCAAATTTTTCTTTCATCTATTCTAATAAACTCAAACCTACAAATCCCGCAAACCAGCAAAATATTACCACAGTCACATCACATTTTTAGTACTTTGCTTCATTTCATGACATTAATCTAAATAATATTAATTATCATTGATTTTAGTCTAATAATACTTCTATTTTTGTTATATAAATATGTTTTTAGTTATATGTTACAATAAATTATAATTAATATATTTACGTAATATAATAATAAATTAATTAATAAAAATGTAATTAGTTTTATTATAATAAATTTGTTTTCTAGAATTTAATGTAGAAAAAAAATATTTTGTATTTTTTTCCATTTCCATTTTTTAGACTAATTTCATAGCATTTGTGAAATAACTAATTTTTATTTAAATTAATTCTAAAAAGACAATAATTTGATTATAAACTGAATGCTTTATTCTAAAATATTTTTTATTAACTGAATTTTCAGTTTCTTCAAAATTAATTTATAAAGAATAATACAGAATTTCATTTACTATAATTTCTAGGCAAACTAAACTCTACTTGTTACTTCTCAAATAGCGCGTCAAATGTTCAGGTTCTCCTATGTTTTCAATATTGTCATACCTTATTTTGATAATACTAGAAGAAGTAACTTGACAAGTAGCTTTACATATGATTATATAATATTTTGTTTATCGTTTTTATTTTCTGATTTTGAAAAATTTATATAAACATTTTTATATAGAAAAATGCAAAAAAATAAGTAAAGACGTTTATACAATATTACTCAAACTCAAATTAAAAAATATTTATGAATTTTCTAATGTATATTTCAAAATAAGAAAAATTATCAAATCAAGGTATGCTTTCAAAATATCCTCCAAACTTTCGGTTTCATGAAAATTAGAACAAGAAAATACGGAACAAATTTAAATAAAGTGGATTATTTTTATGTTATTTTTCCTGTTGTGTTTTATCAGGTAACAGAAAATGTCTATTGGTCTTAGTTGTAGTCTTTATTTTTTTAGAACAAAAATCTCCAAAAATATTTTTATTTCTTTCAGTAGGAATGTACATAAATTTTCTGTTTAAAACCAGGAGACACCGCAGTGATTTATACACCAAACGTTTCGGTTTCTAAACCAAATTCTTTTCGATTCCATCTAATTCCTGTTTACCATCTTATAATCCGCAGCTTAACAGCTCAAAAAAGCAAAAGCGCACTCGATTTATATCACATTACAAATCCTGATTTATACTGATGAAAAACAGTTAAAAAAAAGTTCCAATTATTGTGAATCGCATCAGAATAAATAGTATTTATTTTAAGATTCATTTTATTCAATGCTCATGGTAATTCGATGCTGCTGCTGCTGCTTCTTGGAGTTGGTAGGTATGGTCGTCGTAACGGGAGGGAATTCCAGGACGAAAAATATGGCCTTTTCATATACGAAATAATTCCGCAAAGGCGCATACGCACATTGTATGAGAGATACAAATAGTGACCGAAGCAAACTTCCTTTGAAAGATAAACCGACCTTACGAGCGTGCATATATTGGCGGCATCTTCTGACGATTATCTTACAATAGAACAATACAATATTCCATTGGAATACATTACATTTTATGTTGATTTTATAAATGCCTCCACTGAATGTACAATTACTTAAACGAAATTCATTCTATTCCTCATCAAATAAACTAAGTGGACGCATTATACGAATTTAAAAAATTAAATTAAAAAATGCGCTGCGGTCAGTCGGATGGACCCGAGTGAAAGTTTACCTGAGGTCGTCTTCTTAACCCACTTTCATAATTTGCTTATCTAAAAAAAAATAAGGATAAAAAACGTGAAGTACGAGATGCAGGAATCGTTACGTGACACAGAAAATATTTCACGTCTAGACCGATAAATTATTTTTTTAATGTAATTTCAAACAGAAATCCAATTAAATCTATTTTTTAACGAATTTTCTTGAATGAAAAATGCTCGGATCGTATCAAAGCTAGTGAATAGTTAATGGTATGTTATTATGTGGGACTCCCACTCGAAGGAGTGTGTGTGTGTGTCTATCTAACAAACGAACAAAAAAAAATATAATAAGATATGTATCTGGCATTAACTACAAGTGTTGTAATTTAAGAAAAGTTTAGTAGTGTAGTGAGTCAATTGGACGAATTTATTAGTGACAAATAATTTATGCGGAACGTTTGAATGATTGACGGTCATTAATGGACACGTGAAATATTTTATCTGGAAAGGCACGCGATTCGATCATGTCACTGGCCTAGGCTTGTTTCATAACCTGCATTGTGTATTGACACAGCCTTCGAACAGTTCTTTAAACTTGAAATATTACGAAGAGTATCTGTTACTGTTAAAATATATTATCGTGTCGTGGATTAAAAAATCTCTAAAAACTATAGTATTTTTAAATGTTTTTTATTATTTAAACTAATGCTTTTATTGAGAAGTCAATTCCAAACTATGTTCTTCGCTTCGTCCTTCAATTTTATGAGTCTAACTAGAACTCTTAGATAATATCTAAAATTTCGGAGAGATTCCCTTGACAACTTGGGGAAGACTACTCCTCCCTAATTACTATGTGTTTAGACGGATGTACAAATTTGTAATCATTATAGAATTAGTAGAAAAAATATTATCAACTGATTAATATTGTAATTTCATATTGATTAATTTGTTTAATCTTTAGAAAATGGGAAATTACTTAGTAGTTATAAGAGTATATAACAATTACAAATATGAAAAGTAAAGAGTTTATACAACAATATAAATAATTTTACAGTCGTGTCCCTGGATTAAAATAATCTCCGAAAACTGTGATATTTTGGTTGTATTGTTTAAACTAGTATTTTTATTAAGAAGTCAACTGAATAAGTGTTGATCTCATAGTTCAGCAGACTATGTTCTTTTCTTCGCCCTCTAACTTTGACAATCTAAGACTCATTTTTATGAGTCTAACTAGAACCTGGACTTCTAGATACTATCTAGAATCTCGAAGAGTTAGTAGTTATAAGAGTACATAACAATTACAAATATGATTTAGAATTTAGAATTAGTTGCAGTTAGAATGTTATGAGAAAAATATTTTACAAGTAAAGTTGGTATTAAAATAATTATTTTCAATTAATTTCCTAACTCTTAATTGACAGTAACTTTCAAACCATCTATTCTATGGATTAATTAAATTAAGTTAAGAATTATTTTCTATGTTAACTATTTGTAATGGATAGAATAAAGTTGAGTAGGATATAAGCTAGTATTTCTTGGTATTTAATATGGAACATAGGAAGTATTTATATGTTTTCTTTCTAGAGTTAATCGCTCATTAAGCTATTTATAAAAGAAAATTAGAATCTGGAATCGTTAAGGGAAATCCCCCGATGGGTTTTTATTGCTCTCGTTGCGTTTATTGGTTATTTAAACCCCAGAGAGAAACAACTGTTTACGATCCTCGTCCCCCTATGTTTATTTGGTTTTGATTGTTTCTGATTTATTTTTAAAACTAAACAGAGTTCGTATTGTGGATGGGGAAGAAAGAGGAGGAGGAGGAGGAGGAGAAGAAAAGAATACAGAACGGGTGAAGGAGCAGTGTTTATTTTAGTTTATAAAGCAATGTTCACCACGTGTGTTGGGAGTTTCACTGTGGCGTTCTGTGTATGTATTTTTTTTTTGTTTCGTTTGGTCTCTCTTGTAGAATCCGTCTGGTGTATGTTAAAAGGGACATGTGTTGAATTTGTCAGGTCCACCGAAGACAAGTTCCACTTGCTGGGAGACGTTTCAGGCTCCGGTTAAAATAAAACGAAAAATGTGAAAGAAGGCGAAGCAGAAAAAAAAGGAAGAAACAACATGAAAGAAAAAAAGAAGAGCAGGAATGGGTACTGAAGAAGAAGATGATGATGATGGTGAAGAAAAAGAGAGCGTATGTAAATATATAAAACGAAGCTGGGGTTTATAAACATCTCGTGGATGGCAAATTAGCGGCGAGGATTGATTTCGCAGGTGCCCGAGGAGGAAGATGCGATGTTGTTGTTGTTGTTATCAATCAGACGGTTTCTGGTTTGTGTCAATAAATAAGATCGGAGGTAATTGGCGATGGGATGTTCGGGACTCGAGACCGATTGAATTATGGATCCATAAATTCCGAAAACCTACTGGGCGCGAATGTGTTTTCCTTCGGCGTTAAATAGGCAATGCCTCTCCGCCTCTTCCTCCTCTTTCTCCCCCATGTTGCCGTCCTCACAGACCGCAGCTAATTCCCATCTCTCCCCTCAAACATAAACCCATAATTACGGTTACACACCGAGCGTTTTACAACTTTCGGCTTCCATACATTTTGCCAGCTCCTTCCTTCTTCATTATTCACCTTCCACTTTGCTCCTCATCGTCGTCGTACTCATCTTCTCTTACCATCTTGTTCTTCTTAAATTTACCTTCCGCCGCACTAATCGCAATTTAAGACCTGCATTATTGGACACCTTCTTTCTCTTCCCGATACGCGCCTCGATCGTAAACATTTCATCCGCAATTTTTTTATAAACGTTCAATTAAGTACACCTTGAAATATTGTTATATCCTATCGCGATATCTCTATAAAAAATTATAATATATTACACCTTGCTACATAATAATACAGAAAAAAAAACAATCTTGAACAAGAACAAAATAAATTTATCTTCAGCTCCTTTCAAACCCATTTAGATATTGCATCTTAAGAGAACAAGTATTTATTACATTTTCAATTACCATAAATTATTTAAAGTCATACAGCCTGAAAATATTTTATATTTTTAATTAATTTAATTTGTAATCAACCTTATTTTTCACATTAGTTTCTCAAGAATCCGTGTACAAAAATTAGTTAATAGTTAATAAAAAAATTGGTAATGGGCCATGTGTGATCTCAAGAGCAAAAGGATAAGAAAATAGTTTTCACATTTGTTGATTAAAGCTCTATTTTATTAAGCTTGCAGTAAGTGGAGTCTTGAAGTCATCATCTCTAAGATTTTCTTCCAACAAATCAGAAGAGGAACAGATAACTTCATTTTTATGATCCTTAAGAAGTTTGTCAACTAACAACTCATCTATATGACCAAATAAATCATCTGCTATAATTATTAACCTTTAATTATGAGAATTTCTCACTTGATTTTTTAAAACATTTAAATAGTTAGCTTCAGTTTATACTAAAATATTAATAATCAGTTATGTATTAAAATATTCTCGTAAAAGTATTATTTAGTTAAAATCTGTATTTGTTTGCTCCGTAAATAGTGATCAAACACTTTTCTTGAAGATTGTGTAAAATGGATACATAACTTTTTTTTATTGCTCCGATAATTACTATAATTTAGAAGAACGGTAATTCTTCGAATACGTAACCGGAAGTTATGAGATGTGAGGAATTTCGCTAGTTTAAAAAGTTGGTAATATGAGTAAAGTATATAATTATTTTATTTCTAAAATTGAATTAAATAGTTGCTAATAACATGGGAATAAGATAAGTAAATATTAATTTCAATCAACTAATTATATGTGTTTTTAGCCTTTAACTAATTAACAGAAGCAATTTAAAATCTGTATTTATACATAAGTAAAAAGTTTAAATACATTAACAAAATATGTTTATTCTTTAATCTTACGAAATTAATTATTTTTTTTTATAAGACGAACATAGACTTTAATTATTTAATTATTTATTATATAACTTAAAATAAAAATAAGACAATTAGTATAGAATGAATCAAGATCAACTCAGTTTCATGTTCATGTCTTTCAGATGATGAATCTTCAAGTTGATTTTCTTGTCTTAAAAACTGAAATATTAAAAAATTGTAATACCTTGTTTACATCTTTTAGGGTATCAAAATTCAATTAAGATTCACGATGTTATTGTAAGACAAAAAAATAATGTAATCGAATTATATATAAAAAAAACTTCTGGATTTGATCTAAACTATAAATTTATAGATTAATCTTAATACTAAGATTTAATTTCCATTAAAAAATAATAATAAATAATTTACTTTTATTTGTAGATAAATGAAAGAAGTGTAAATAATTTTTAAAGTTTATAACATAATTTCACGTTTTTATGAAGTAAAAATCAATAATGAATTTACTTAATGTTTGAATGATAAAAATATGTAAATTAATAGAGGAAGATTGAGAGAAGCAACAAATATATTATTTTTAATGTGTTACAAATTATACTGAACTGTCGATCAATTGATTATTAATAATTCCAAGTACTAATACTAAGATTTCATCTCCATTAAATAATAATAAATATTTTACTTAGATTTAAATTGTAAATAATTGAATGGTGTGTAAATAATTTTTAAACTTGTGTAGTTTATAATATAATTTCAAGTATTTATAAGAAAAAAGTAAAAATCAATAATGAATTTACTTAAAGTTTGAATGATCAAAATATGTAAATAAATAGAGGAAGACTGAGAGAAGTAAAAAAAAACTATTTTTTTAATGTGTTAGAATTGTACTAAGCTGTAGATTTTTCTGATTATTAATAATTCCAAGTTTACATAAGATAAAGTAAATGTATATTATTATGTAGTCCATATAGTAGCCACAACAATGTAAATTCAATTGAATTCAGTTATATGTATCTGAGTTATCTATTTGTGCCATAAATCCATAGATTGTTGATCTTGTTTCGTAGCTGGAATTTTGCTACCGGTAAAATGAAGTATATCGTTGTCTTCTATAAATCCGTTAAATAAGTTGCTCGGACGTACAACCTGCGTGTCTGCCAAGCCCCTTTTGGAATTGTGTCTGTGACTGTATATGTATATACACATACACATACACACACATTCAGATCTATACACAAATGTGTATATGCACACGCATATACATATAGAGAGACAGACGAACACACACAGCACAGCACATATTTCTGTATATTCCACACAAAGTGCATTCAACGTCACTCATACGTCACGGGCATTAAACAGGCTCGCCCAGGCCCTGCCCAAGACCCCACAAAAATGTTATGAAAGCAAAACTGAAAACGGACCCCACGAACGCGCATATCGTTTGTCTTCACTAAACAGCAACAGATTTCACAACGCAGACGATGCCAGACGTCCTCGTACATGAACACGAAAGAAAAGTCAAACCAACCAAAATAAGTAATAAAGTACGTAAATGATGAGGAGAACCGAATCCGAGAATCTCCCCCTTCAGCTCGTGTCAAACCACATTAATGTTCCCCATTTATTTTAATACATAAGAAAAAAAAATACAAAGAAGTACTCTGTTCCACAATTTTATTCACTTCCCTCTAATTTACGAACACAAATACCGTGTAATTTAAATAATTCAATTTTTTACTTAAATTTTTTAGATTTTTTAGCTGAAGCAATTTTTCAAATAATTTTAATACATATTTAATTTTAATTTTTTTAATAAATTGCATTTTAAACACAATATAATTAAAAAATGTTTTTTTGTTACAAAATTAAATTAAATAATTGAAATATTTTGTATATTTATGTATATTTATTAGTACTTAACTGCTAGATATTTAATTAATTGCAGGTGATGATTATTAGCTGACCTACATTCAAATTCCTTAAGTTATTGAAACAAATATAATTGAAAAACTAATATGAATTATTAAAGTCAATTAAATTTTGAATTTTTTAGAAAAGATAATTTTAATTTTATAATATTTAATTTTAATAATAATGAAATAATTCTGAAGTTTCTACTTTAATATTTTAAACTTGTTAAAATTAATAAATCAATCTTTTAGATCAAATTTATAGGCAATTCAAAATTTGTTAATTGTTTTCAAAAGACTTAAATTTACGAATGTGTTAAATGGATTTTTTCATTCAAATATTACAAAATTCGATAAAAGTTGTTTGTTTTGATATTTTTTATTTTATATTTATTATAAAAATAGATGAATCTTTATGAAATATATATTTATTTAACCAATATTCATTATTCTATAAAATCTGAAACATATTATCTGACTATAATTATATAACAAGCACTGAAAAGCATATTTTCGTAAGACTTAATGTGTTAAGTGGAATTTTTCTATCAAATAGTATAAAAAATAATATAAAAAATGTTCGATTTTACAATTATTATAAATATACATGAATCATAATGAAATATATATTTATTTAAAAATCTAAATTATTTTTATAATTTTATAAAAACTGAAAAACATTATCTGACATATAAATATATAAGAATCACTGAAAATTGTGTTTTCACAAGGCTTAAATTTACGAATCTGTTAAGTGGAATTTTTCAGTCAAATGTAAAAATCAACAAAAAGTAGTTCGTTTTTATATGTTTAATTCTATATTTATAATAAAAATAGGAGAAACATTATGAAATGTATATTTATTTAAAAAACTAAATTATATTAATAATTCTATATAAACTGAAACATTTTATCTAACATATAAGAATCACTGAAAATTGTGTTTTCACAAGGCTTAAATTTACGAATCTGTTAAGCGGAATTTTTCAGTCAAATGCAAAAAATCAAGAAAAAGTAGTTTGTAATAAAAATAGGAGAATCATTATTAAATGTATATTTATTTAAAAAAAAATAAGTTATATTAATAATTCTATACAAAATGAAACATATTATCTGACATGAATCACTGAAAATTGTGTTTTCACAAGGCGTAAATTTACGAATCTGTTAAATGGAATTTTTCAGTCAAATGTAAAAAAAAACGACAAAATATAGTTCGTTTTGATATGTTTGATTTTATATTTATTATAAAAATACATGAATTATGAATAAATACTAAATTATGTTTATAATTTTATACAAACTGAAACATTTTATCTGACATATAACAAGTACTAAAAATCGTGCTTTTAGTTGAAAACATGTTGAAATAACTAATTAGAATTTGTAACATTAACAAATATTTTAATTATCATATAATGTGATTTATTTCATTTCCAGAACTGGATATTTTCATTGACATTGGAAATTACTCAATTTCTTTATCGATTCTATTAAATTTTATTATATAATTAATCACTCAACGAACATTGACATTTCTATATAAATATATAAAGTTAACTTAAACTTATTTTAAAATCTGTTACGAAAGGCGACAGCTTTAAAAAAATTCTTTTTGAAATAAAAAAATATACTTAAAATATTGTAAGTCGAGATTTAAAAAAAAACGAATTTATTAAAAAATATAGATACAAATAGAATTTAATATAATTTACAAAAAGTTGCGGAGTTTACATAAGGTTGTAAGTGTGAATAGTCGTAATTCGAGGACTTCCTGTATAAACATAATTTGTAATTAAAAGTAAACTAAAAATTTATTTTATAATATATTAATTTGGTAATTTGTAATAATACTTATTATATAAAATCTAAATTATTTTAATTAATTTTTTCTTATGTATTCGAAATAAATATTAATACAAAAATAAGAAAATAATTCGAAGATTTTTTTTTGAATAAAAATAAACAACTTTAGAAGCAAAATATTAAGTATTATTAATATAAAAAGAGAAAGTATAAAATAATTCCAAAAATGAATATTATCTATTTTTATATAATTCGACATTTTTTTTATTTAGAATTAATTAGTTTTTATATTTTATTCAAACAAAATACGCTAATGATGATTTACAAATTGAAATATGCAATATATTCAGGATTAGTAATATTTTTTTTATTTCTTAGATAAATATTTAAAATTTGTATGTATTTATTCTAATATTAAATATATGAGAAACTGAATGAAGAAATGAGGTAGTAAAAATATATAATGTGTAAGTTTGAAATAATTTCAATTGCTTAAGAAAAAAAAAATGTTATAAAGAACGGTGTGAGTTCGTGTACGAGAGTACCCTTTGTCCATTCACAAAGGATATTAAAATTCCGACGCGGAATATAAGTAATATAGGAAGAGTGAGTTATTGGAAAAAGGATTTATTCCTCACAATCATTTATCTATGTGACAAGCCGAGTGTTTGCATTAGCCTGTGTGTGTCTCTTGCGTGCAAGATTTGCACGATCGCCTGGATAGGATGGATATGTGAGCGCATTTTCCTGGCGCCTTCAGCAGCCTCACCACCATCCATCGGATGTGCACTCCACAATTGTATCATTGATTATGCATTCCAGTTCGCAGTTCTATATAATTCCGAATACAAATATATAAATCGACCGAGAGAAAAGAACAAACGAAAAGGAGAAAATAAAACAGCACGCAATGAATGGGCCGCCACACCTGTATTTATATTGTGTACTTTAGCGGCGTTTCGGTCGTCCGGATAATTTATATAAAGAGACGATAAATAAATTAACGTAACAGCCGTTTTGTCGATTCAAATTCACTTGAATTTCTCTCTTTTCAGCCGAAGAAAAAAGAAATGAAGAGCAGCGACAGGATGAAATACAAAACGTTATTTATGATGACTTTTGGAAACCGTAAACTTAACTGTATTGCAGCATTACGAGAATTGATACGTTTTTCATCTTCTTCTTCTTCTTCTTCAACACTTATACTCTTTTTATATAACATTAATGAGCTTCAATATATTTCTTTTCACTTTGTTAATATATTACCTACATCGATTTCATACAAGTCCATAATGCATTTCTTCATTTGATGGTGATGACTGTACGTTATTTATTTGTTGAGATTTATTAGATGTACCCGTTATTTTCCTATTATTTGATTTTGATGTGTGCTCTTGTCGAGAGAGAAGAGAGCTTTTATTTTCTTGTATTAATGACGATGATTCCATATATTTTATTTTTGTATTAAGGATATGAATGTGCCAAAATTATTGTGAAAGAACGTGGGTTAATATATTCTTGAGAATATTATGAGAGTTAATCAATCACTTAAAATAATTATATAGTCGTGTATAGGAAGTAACCTTATAATACATTTATAGATGTTACATTATTGATGGAACAAAAAAAAAAACTTATGAAGAAATAAAATATGATTTTTTTTCTCTATTAATTACAACATTATATAATTGATTTATCTTAATTAATTTAATGAATATAACATATTGAACAACTATATTATAAAAATAATTATTTAATAAAACATAAAGAAATAGAACTGTAATTGATTCAAATCGAGAAAGTAAAGCAACGATTTTTGCAAATACTATAAAAAAACGTGACTATTTCGAATACGAATAAAACATAATGAAAAAGAACGACAGATGAAATTTGATGCAATGATTGATGACCGTTACTTCTAGTAAATAAAACGTTTGCCAGTGAAAAACAAAGAATTTAAACTATTTCCATGAAGTTTTGTATTGATTAAAATTGAACATTTATGAATAAAAAACGTTTTAAATTTTATAATACGAAAATATATATTTAATAAAACTTAATAACAACAAACAACATATGAAATTTGATAAAATGTAAGAAAGTTAAGCAATAATTGGTGACCGCTACTCTTAGCAAATACTACGTTTGCAGGTGTTAAATAAGGAATCTAATTCCAATTACTTGAAGTTTTCTGTTGCTTAGACTGAACCAATTTCTTCAAATAATTTTCAAATCTATAGAATATTATTACGTTATTATTTATGATAGTTTTATTTAATGAATAAAAAACGTTTTAAATTTTATAATACGAAAATATATTTTTAATAAAACTTAATGATGACAAATGACATATAAAATTTGCTACAATTTGAGAAAGTTAAGCAATGGTTGGTGATAGTTACTTTTAGCAAATACTACTTTTGCAATTGAAAAACTATTTCAACGATTTTTTTTGTTTATTAAACTGAACCAATTCCTTCGAATGATTTGCAAATTTATATAATAAAATTACATTATTATTTTTGCTTAGTTTGTTTAATAAATACGAAACGTCTTCAATTTTATAACTCGAAAATATATGATACAACTTAAGAAAGTTAAACAATGATTGGTGATAGTTACTTTTAGTAAATACTACGTTTGCAAGTAAAAAACAAATAATCCATTGTTATTTCTATGAAGTTTTGTGTAAACTAGACTGATATAATTATTAAAAATATATGGTACACATATTTATTAACATTACATAATTATGTGTTCTTAATATGTTCAATAAATATAAAATTTCTTCAATGTTATAACACAAAAATATATTTTTAATAAAACGTAATGAAAAAGAACAACCGATGAAATTTGATAGATCTTAAGAAAATTAAGCAATGATTGGTGACCGTTAATTTCAGCAAATACTACGTTTGCACGTAAAAAAACAGGAATCTTATACTATTTTAATGAAGTTTTGTGTTAACTAGACTAAACCCATTATTACAAATAAATTGTGCAATTATATGCTCACATATTATAATTTATTCTTTAATGAATCCAAAATGTCTTCAATTTTGTAACACGAAAATATATTAGGAATAAAACAAAATTAAAAAAACGACATATGAAAGGTAATACAACTTGAGAAAGTTAAGCAATGATTGGTGACCGGTATTTATTTGCTAATGTATAATGGTTATTATTTTCAAACATTTCAATAATTTTACAAAATAAATATAATTTAAGGTTTTGTGGACAGAAAGTTAAAAATATAAAAATGAAATATATTTTATTTTAGACTAACTTATTTTTGTCTTGATTTTGAGAAAATTGAGAATAAAATATTAAATTAATATTTGGTTTATAAAAATGAAAATTTATTTTAAAGTCTTACTTTTCAGCAAAAGTCTTACTTTTTTTGTACATTTCTAATGGAAAATATTATTTAATAAATTCTAAAATATTTTTGAATATTACTGATATAATTATCTAAAAAAAAAATATATGGATTTATTAGTGAATTATTTGATATGAAAGAGAATTTGAGAAGTGGAGGCATGTTAAAATTTAGTGGAGTTTAATAGAGAGCAAGTGAAGGTTGAAATTTATTGCCCCACTTAAAATTGGTGTATGTCAAGTTATCAAAATGTGATTAATGTACACGTTTAATCGGGCTAACCTTTCGGAAAGTTTCTTGTTTGCGTCTATATACAATTTTTTTCCTTCTTCTCCGTGTGTGCCAACAGGGCGTGTATAATTAGATAACGAAAGTGAGATTGCGACTTTGGTAATGTTTCTTTTACAGAAAGGTTTCGATGGAGTATAGTTAGTGGTGGTTTTGCGGAATATAAATGATTTATTATCGACGATGGTCTTTTAATAATGTAAAATTGCCGTGTGCAACATTATTAACTTGACATATGAGTGGAGATATCATGAGAAAGAATTTCCACGCTCCCGTGTGGTTAATGCGCCTCTTCGGCGATCCACGATCAACGTTAGGTCTTCGGCATATGCATGCATGCATGCATGCATATGCGAAACTCGTATATAGATGAAGAAGAAGAAGAGGTGGCGGCGGCGAGGAGTGAAGACAACAACAGCAACAACAACATCAACAACAACCAAAAAAGTATTAAAAAAAAAAGGCGCACTTAATTTATAACCACATATTACCACACCTTTATTCCGTATAGGTTGGAAGAATGGCCGCACTCTTGTACCACGGAATTTACAAATTACTTCACACTTCCTTATCTGAGCGCGCCTCGGCATGGTCCAGCGCATGGTACGGTGTGGTGTTGTGCATCTTCCGCAGAAAACTTATGGCTACCACGTATTAGATGCCTCTCCCGATAATTGTTATATAATACGATGCCGAGTCACGCACTATCGACGGACCACGGATCAAAACGTAACTCGAATGACCCCGGAGACCCTCTCTCAACGGCTCGCACAATTTTTCTCCACTTTTCCTCGCTTTTATTTCCTTGATAAGTTCCGATGCATCCATCCAACCATCCAGCAACAGCAACAACAACAACATCTACAACTCTTATCCGTTTCGCTTGAATTTACAGGGAACTAACCCATAGTACAGCGAGCAAAGCAAGAGGGCAACGTTGAAGCAAAAAGAAGGAATGCATTCCTCCGCGAAGCCGCTAAGAAGAAAAACCATTCCAGATCTTGGGCACGTACCTCGTTCGCCAATTTCATATCATCTAACTGATTCACCTATAATCATCATACGTTTCCTAATGAAAACCTTCCATCGCCACATCTGTATACATTTATCGGCTTTAATTCTGCAGAAAGGGGAACGCATTAAGACCGATCATGATACCTTCACTCCTTTATATTTCTTATTTATTAAACCACATCCTCATTTGATCATATTGCCTCGCCATTGACCTTAACTCCTCTATGGAAAGGCTACATTCAAACACAGCTATTTTCTTTTATCCAACTTATATTTCATATTTCCTTAAAAGTACATTGACCTTTCAATTTTAAAGTCCATAGTTTCTTTCAAATTTCAAATTTCCTCATAAATTTGCTAGAAATTACAAAGTTTTAAGCATATTTTAGAATATTTTCATAACAAACCAATCAGAACAAACTATTTTCCTGCATATTTTTAAAATTATGCTTGTAACTATTTTGGAAATAAACTGACTTCTATAAATCAAATTTTATTAGGAACATTGATTTTTTTTTCAGAATTTTGATTATATAAATTCGTAATACCAATATTTTATTTTTATTCAAATTGATAACTTATATTTCATATTTCTTGAAAAACACATTGACCTTTCAATTTTGATAACTTAAACCATAGTTTCTTTCAATTTTATGGAAATTGTAATTTCAAGATATAAAAATAATACAAAAAAGAAGATAATTTCCTCATAAAGTTGCTAGAAATTACAAAGTTTTAAGCATATTTTAAATGATACACAATATTATATAAACATTAGTGCTTCATAACTAATCAGAACAAACTCCGAATAATTATTTTCTGGCATACGTTTAAAATTATGCTTGTAACTATTTTGAAAATAAATCAAAATTTGATTAAGAATAAAGAAAATTTTCAGAATTCTGATAGTTAACTAAAATTATATAAATTCGTAATACCAATATTTTATTTTTCTGTAATTTAATAACGAAAACATAGAATAAGTCGACAATTATAATTCTATATACAATTTTTGACTTTTCTAATTTCTAAACTTGAAGAAAAGATTTGTTGAAAATAAAATTTCTTGATGGCTACTTTTGACTATACTTATTTTATTAAAAGAATAAATTAGACCTAAATTAATGATTAATTACATAATAATGATTTGAATAGAATATTCCCTATAATTTATTATGAATTTTAAATTTAAAATATTTTTCTACATTCATTGATATATAATCAAATAAAAATTATTATGTTTTTCATTCAACCTTTAGAAATTTGTTACGTGAATCATTGCGAAAGTGATAATTATGATTTCACGTTATGCTAAAACAACTAGAACTGAACTTTATAATTAATTATTACTTAAAAGCATTTAATATTTTTATTGCTCCGCTCCTATCTATTAGTTTGACACCAACGTGCATACTAGTACAGATATTATACAACAAATTAATTTAGTTGTCTACTCATATTTTGCAAGGTAATGTTATATATGCTTAATAGATTACATACACTTGTTCAGCTGACCTAATAATTAATTATATAATATATTATTAATTATCTTTGATTGTTTGAAAAAAAAAAAAACAAATAAAATATTTAAAACTTAGTTTGTTTTGAAATTTTCAAGTGGATGAAAGTGATCAAAGTGTTGCTTACATTATATAATCATATGTGAGTTTTTCTATTTAAATATCTGAAATGAAACGAAGATGAATGATGGGTGAAGTGAGTCAAAACTTATTTGCGATGAATTATTGAGTAATAATGTGTGTAAAATACGTATTCCAGTTCCTCGACATAAACATGAGCATAAACATAAACATAAATTCCCGTATGTATTGATATATCAGTTTGGCATCGCACAAACGAGCCGAACAGCGCTCCTAATATTTAACAACATTATAATATTAAGAGGTCGCTCCTCGTTCTCTCCAGGCGAATACGACCGGTAATTTACGACTGGGAAACGTTTAACAGTTAAAGAAACATCGTGTATATCTCGCGGAAATCTGAACAGAAAATGATAAATAACTCGTCGGGATCTCAATCCGCTGGCCGAGCGGAAATGACTGCTCGAGTACATATCTCGACGAACGAAAATGACGAAGATTAATTGCGGAATTTCCATCCATGCAAGACTTACGCAACACAAATGAAGAAGAAAAGAAGATGAAGGCTACGAAGAAGGAAGAAGCAGATATCGGAACAGTTAACCGTTCGGGATTTTGGTTTAAAAATTAATAAATCCGTTCGGGACTTCTCCAGATGTTTCAGTGTCATGCCTATTAAAAACTCGTATTCTCCAGATGATATTTGGAAACCGACTGTGAACATCGGTTTTAAATGATTAATTTCACAGTTTAAAGGCATCAATTATAATTAGAAATCATTCTTCATATTTCCTTCCTTAATATCTAGTAAAATAATTAAATTACACCACATAATTTTATCATTTTTATTCATTGATCTCCTCGCAATTATTACCTGATATATTTTTTAGTAATGTTATATCAGATCTTGACTGATCTTTAATCCTTAAAAAATAGTAACTATTAAAGTAAAATAATAATTGACTTAAGTGTTTTGTATATAAGTGTTTTGTGTTTCTTTTCATATAGACAAAGAAATAAAGATAAAGTTTAAGATGTATTGGATAATATTTGGTTTTTGTACTTGTGTAGAAACAGCTTAACATATACGAGGAGCTTAATGGCACCGAGTAATGTAATCCTCGCATTAATTAGAAAGAAAAGAAGAACTGAAAACGGTCGTTTGCATGGAGCGAAGTCGTGAATGGTAATAGAAAATTGTAAAATAAAGATTTATCATAAGATTAGAGCCGGAGTCGAGCCGTCGAAGGCATAATTTGAGGTCCGTTTTATTATCAAATTGAAAATATTTAAAAGGGCATTAAGATAATAACATACACGCCTGTAAACGGCGATAAATAAACCCAATAAACGTCTATCGGAACTTATTCCTGTCTCCTTCGTTTTCATCCACATCTAAAGTACTTTAATCAGCCGTTTGCCCGTCAACTGGATAAATTCTTTGAAATCTATACTCCCATTCAACTCGAAGTGATTATTTTAGGGTCAATCGCATCGCAGCAAAACAAGAAATATTCTTACATAAAGATAAAAATATTCCAAAGAAATTGTTGTTAAACGTTAAACTCTAACATCTTTGTATTCTAATTGAAGATTTTATAAATTTAACTATATACATCAATAAATAAATAATAGTATTTTTTATATAGAATAGATTTATAAGGTCCATATAAAGC
Source organism: Nicrophorus investigator (assembly GCA_963457615.1). Taxonomy (NCBI): domain Eukaryota; kingdom Metazoa; phylum Arthropoda; class Insecta; order Coleoptera; family Silphidae; genus Nicrophorus; species Nicrophorus investigator. The sequence goes on from OY735142.1 coordinate 29,073,054, forward strand.
TATTCCTGTATTTCATTGTACTGTACTTTATTCAGGATAAATTCTTGAAATGTATGACTTCGAAAATAATTTTTGGGGTCGTTCACATTAAGCTGGAGTCATGTCACATAAAGAAGCAGTAGAAAACGGTGGTAAACACATCGTAGCCGAAGCAATGCATTCCTCAAAACTCCACCCTGTCCTTGAAACTGGAACATTCTGCATACGAAACGGCAGCCGGTAGCGGATAGCGTAGCCAGAAGTCCTTAAACAACGTCTGGAGATTAAGATCGGTTCTAATCCTGGGAACGTGGCCGAGACTTGTTCATCAGGAGTGGAAGTGGAAGGTAGGTAGTAGCACTTCCAATCGATCGAAGCAATTGGCAATAAATAATAATCGCGGCCGGAGAAAAACAGTTTTAGCGGCGGCATTCGAGTGTTATATTTATATGCATTATCATATATTCCTGAAGGCAAGTGTTACTTTGTCAAGTATAGCATGGGTGGTTACTGAAAAACATTAGCATACAATGGCGCTTATTACTAATCTACAGTCGTACAATAAAGCTTTAGTCTTAAAAGCGTGTTATTAACAGCCGAAGGAAACGTTTGCAATAAAAGTGGTATGAAAGGAAGACGAGGGTGGAGGAAAGAAGAGGAGGAAAATCATCGTAATAATAATAATAATATGAGCGAGCTGCACGGCACAAGAGGCCAACAGTGATTAAGCAGAACTCTGTGCCTGGGCTCTTCTCATCACATGAAAGAAAACCTTTATTTCGCTCCAGGAACAATACGGTGCATTATACGACCTCCGGTGCCAAAGGATCTCTCGCCTCCTCCTCCTCCTCCTACTTCACCTTCCTCCTATGCATTTCGAAGCTTGTTTCATTCTTTTTCATCCTCATATTTTTTTATTCACTTCTCGTTTTGTTTGATTGGATATTTTCCCTCGGCTAAAATTCTATGGATCGATGGTGTTCTTCAAACCGATACGTTTGACCTCTAAACTTTCAACCCGTCATTTTTTACTATTATGAACGGCGAATGTTGAATGCAACTACGATTAAGATTTTAATTTGAATCGTTTCGAGTTTTCATCATTTCATTAATGCTCGTTCCGATTAATTTACGCCGAATGTAAAATTTTATTATCCATACGGATTTTACGATCCTCGTCAATTATCAGCGGCTCACAATGGTCTAATCATTTCAAGGCAGTTAGATAATCGTAAACCGATTTGCATTCACCCGATATTACACACACATATTCGAAACATTTTTATTAATCAAAGATTTTCTAATAATCTTCAAATTTATAAAAAGTATAAATATTATTTTCAGTGTTCCCATGGATTAATTAATCCCACTTTGAATGACATCTGTCACCTTACGTCAAAGCTTCATTCAATATTTGAATTCACAATAATATTTACTACAATAAAATGAAAAATATCATATTTGTAAAAATATAGATTAAATATTATTAAGTAACATTTACAAAATATTATATAAAGTAATTTTATTATTTCGTATTGGAATTTATGAATAAAATAAAGTTATGTAAATGGAGTTGCATGTGTGCTGCAGTATCCGGTCAACTAAATCCACATAATCTGTGATAGCCATAACTAATCGATTATTCATTCAATGATTCTTCAAATTCCAAAGAAAGTAAATACCACAAACGTGCGGTTTCAACAATTCAATTAGTAATTATGATTAAATACATTTTTTTAGTGGTTGAACATTGTAATATGAGTAATATTCTCAGTCATAGAAAAAAAATGACAAATGTAAACAGAATTTTCTATGACCAATAATAATTATTATTTTCAAACATAAATAAAGTTAATTGTAAAAAAAAAATTAAATTTATTATGAAAAATTATTAATTTTATGAAATTCTATGACCAATCATAATTATTATTTTTAAATATAAATAAAGTTTATTGTAAAAAAATATATTGTTATGAAAAAATATTAATTTTATATAAAACGAATAGTGTACCTGAAAAGAATGATTTTTAATTTTATCAAATAAAGCCAAGAAAATTTAACGATTTTTTTTTTAACTTAAATCATCTATTTTCGTATTATAATCATGAAATAAATCGTAAATATTATATAAATATCTGGACAAAAGAGACTTGACTGTATAAAGTTTATAAAATAATAATGATGATAGCTATGATTTGAAATTACAGAATATTTCCTTTAATTTGAAGAAAATTTACATCCACTTGATTTTCTTCTTATACGATGGATACATTCTAAGGACTATCGTGGATAAAAGTAAATGTGGAAATTACCATACATATTTATTGAGTTTTTACGAAAAATGTATTTTCTAGTAAAAAAAAAAGTGTAGTTATTTATTAAATATAATATAGTAGAAATACTTCTAACGAAATAACAAGTATAGAAATAATATTGATTTATTTAGTTAAATAATTTTGTTGAAGTGAATGTAAAATAGTAGTGAATCAGTGGAAGGAAATCCGTGAAATCGGAGTACGCCGTTATTCGGAGGCTGAAAAGAAAAGAAAAGTAGTCCATGTAGACACAATGCACTTTTGAACGTGAATTGTGGTTGGCTTCAAGAAGAAGAAGAAAAAAGATCTTATAAAGAAGGAAGAAAGTTAATGAAATGATTAAGCTTCGAAACGAAATGGCTGACTCACGACCGCGCTACCTCAGGGAACGAAATGCTAGTCGAAAAGTCCATAAAATCGATTTTCTGTTTAAAGACTCTGTTTGACTTGTAAAGTTAATAGTGTTGGTTAAGCCGGCTCCGTTTATTTACAAACAAATTGAGACGAGTTACCCTAAGGCATTTTAATTGCTCCGAACCGCCGTTTGTTCCTCAAATGCACGTAATCCACGTAGATAGAAAGAGAAACGGTGCAATTCCGATGTTGTCCCAGTGCTGTTATTCAATTAGATCGAAACAGTGCAATATCACAATGCAATATGTAAATAAGATTCGGTGAGCGCTGCATGAATCGAGTTTTGATGGAATTGCATGAAATCGTATTAATTTGCAATCATTCTAATGGCATGAGTCAAACAGACAGTCAGTCAACGCGACCGACCGTTTTGTAATGGGCGTTCGTGGAAAGAAGGACAAAAAAAAAACGTATTTATAATAAAAATAAAACGTTAGAAGTCTAAATTAAAATATCATTGAACTAATTACAACCGGTAGCGTGTAAAATGCTGCGCTCAGAAGTTATTGCGATTTTATTGTAATAACTGCTCTAACCTTTCACTGGATCCTATGCTCTTTGCATCAGGAAGCAGATCGTATCTTGGCACACAGCAGACAAACAAACCGACTAACTAACTCATTTCGTCTCCCATTAGCATTGCTCCGGCTAATTAATATTATTACCGCGATAAATTCTAAATTGCCAATAGAATGTTATGGTTACAATAAAGGACGGGGACTCCATTATCTGATCGAGCTGCATATTATTATACGCGAAATGTTAATAGGAGCGGATAGCTTTCCATCTGCAGATCCGGGACTTTATTCGACTTAATTACGCCATCTCTCGATCATCGGCATCAATCAAAGCGACCGCTTTCAATCAAGGTCACAACCGAGTGTATTTTATGCTTCTTAAGTAAACAAGAGCTTCGGAAATTCATATGAAAGTTAACAATAGTCAATGCTGTAAGCTTATTACATAATCGTAATAATTAATTTATTTCCTACTGATGAATATTTTAGTCAAAAATAATTAGTAAAAGTTTATGTTTATCTAAATAGTAATACTTAACTAAGAACTTAGAAAAAAATTTTTTGCTTTTATTATTTTAAGTTCTGAAAAGCTAAGTGATTAAATGAATTGTAAAGAAAATTGTTAAAACTTTAATTAAATTGTTTGGTTAGTAAAATTTGTCTTCATAGAAAATGTTACAGAACACTTTTATTTCTTCATGGAAATCATTTCCGTTAAAATTTCCTTGGTTTTCATCATATTTCAATGCTAGATTCAAATTCATACAAATCATATCATTTTTTCAGGTTTTAAATTTATATTATATATAGGAAAGCAGATAAGTTATTGCATTTTTCTAGTTATTTGATTTTTTTCTTAATTGTAATAATACTTTGGTTTACTATTAGTAAAAAATAATTTCAGAATTCCTTCATCTACTTCTATTTTTCGTAAAAATTTGGAGGAATATTAAATTTTTCACATTTTTAAAAATTGATATAAATGTTTTTTTTATAAATATGTAAAAAATATAATTAAAACGTTAGAAATGCTTTATTAATTTTTATTAATAAATAAACAAATACGTTTTCTTAAAAACGATTTGGGTTTTTCTTCGATTTAATTACGCCATCTCTCGATTATTGCATCAATCAAATCCGTTTTTATTGAAGGTCATCAGGTTATGCACACACAGCAAAGCAACTGCTGTGAGGATTTTCGCTTATGTAAAAAGAGTTGAAAGAAAAAAAAAACTAAAATAAAGAAATAGTGTCGGCGTCAGAATAAATCAAAGCATCTTGAAGTTAATAACAGCCGGTGCTGCAGGAATGTTAGATTACCGTAGTAACTAAGATAAACTGCGTAACACAACTCTTGACAGCAGTTTAAAAATATAATAGAAGATCCAACGGCGTGGCCATGTAATGATTAGATTTGTGACTGTCAATCCGGATTTAGAACGCGCGCTCTCCCTTACATAATTATAATTGTCACATCTCGTGTGTTGCGTCTTAATAATCTACTTTAACACCCATATTTCCTACACACTCTTCAATTTATACATATACACATTTTTTCTTTCTCCTCTCTATTTTTTTTTTTGGTCGTTGTTGTTGCTTATATCACATGCTTGTAGGATATATAATTGGATTTTTCCAACTACTCTCGAAACGCGTTTACGCAACTCCACACTACACGAAAACCTACGACTTAATTTCAGAAACTTATTTATAGGAAACGATATTTGTTTTTCTTCGGCGAAAAATGGGTCATATTTATGTGACATTTCGATACTGAACTCACATGGATTTAATAACTTAGTTTTACTACAATTAAACTACATAGAATTAGCAAACTAAAATAGTTTCTGAATATTTGAGATTTAATATTGCTGAAATCTGAAAAAGTATAGCTATACACCAAATATTACAGGATTTACTAGTCTCAAAAATTAATACACAAAAATATTTCTATAAAACTATTATTGTTTTTATTCCTTGGATTAGTTACTTGATTAGTTCGGTTTCAAACTAAATATATATGAAATTCATTAATTTCTACAAAGATGAATAATTGAATGAATAATTTTATATTTTATTTTTTTTCATTAAAAAATATGTCGTAATTATGTGACATTTCAATATCATATCTAACGTACATCATTTTGCTTCAATGAAATCGCATCGAATTAACAATGATTAAATCTGATGCTGTCATCGAGCTGAATTAGATAACATTATGTTAAACGATCTGCGTTATCTGTTAGTAAAGATCTCAAGATATTGTTGAATGACAAGGATTCTGTTGGATGTGTTTTGAAATTGGTGATTTAAACTAATTAAATTAGATTGTATATACAGATTGAATTAAATTCTCAAAAGGCATAATCCAGTCGTTCGTATAAACGACTCCTATAATACCATACCATTTCCTTTTTTGTCCTTCGTTTTTATTTTACGTTGAATTAAGTATAAATCTTCATTCATAAATCAGACTAATGTTTAATTAATTATTGTGAATCAAATACGAAAATTTGCATCCATTGAAATTGCAGACGAAAAACTTAAACGTTATTTAAATTACATTTATTTATTCATTCATTCAGCTAAGTACGCTTTAATTTGATGCTTTTTTATATACATAGTTAATTTATATTGATTACTAAATATATTACGTAAAAATAAATTACAAATCAATAAAATAATTAGTTTGTAACATCTTACTTAAAAATAAGTTTTTCTTCTTCTACTAACTTTTATAATTCTGAATAATTAATATTTTGTATATTTTTTTATTAAAGTGACAAGAAAAATGAACATGTGTACATAGAATATAATAATTTATTAATAGATGAAAAAAAAAAGTTTCGTATAATTTTCTTTGATTCTTTCTTGAATTTTATTATTACTGTTTTATCCTAATTTTTTAATTATAAAGTACAAATATTTATTTTCTTTATAACCATTTTTTCTTGAATATTTCAATAATGTTAAGAAATATGTAACAATATTCAACTGGTATTAAGCATTTTTCATATCAGTTCAAAGTCCTAGTTCTAAGATGAAACACCAAAGCTATGATTAAGTTAATTTTCTACAAATTAAAAAAGTTATTCATAACTCAATTAGGTTAATTTAGAAAATAATACTAAATTAGCTTAAGATCAATTTCAGATGTTTGAAAAACGTAAATTTTATTGAAAAAAAAAGTACTATTATAACAAGTTTATTATAATATAAATCAGCAATACAATTGGGTTGTTCGGAAAGTAATTTCATTTTTTTATGAAAATAAATAAATATTTCATTGAATTATTTGGTTTTCAATATTTTGATAATCTGTAGATATAAATATTGTTTTTTTTTTGTATTTTAAACCAGAGCTTTTCAAACTTTTTATTAGGGTTTCTTTGAAAAAAATCTTTCTTATTTTAGTTTATTTCTTTCGTAAATTTCTACTTTTGCAATCGCTGTTTTACACTAATATTCATATAGAATCTAAAGTTTCTGAAGTTTTTTTTTATTAGGACTAATATTTGAGTATAACGAAAGTAAAGTTTCTGAAGTTTTTTTTTATTAGGACTAATATTTGAGTATAACGAATATTAAAAAAAAACACGAATATTTCAAATAGTTCTGTCAACATCCCAGACTGTTTAAAATCGAAATAATTGAAGATTTTCAAAATAAACCACTAAAATTGCAACAAAGTAAAGAAAAAGTATCATTTATGTATTAAGAAATAATTTTATAGAATTTATATTAAATTTGTTCTACGAAAATTTAGTTTTGTCACTGTTTATTTGAATATTTGCATACAATAAAATGAGTAGACTTATCTGATATTAAATACAAAATATTAATAATGTAAACCGGTATAAGTATACCAAGTAACAACTAGTCCGATAATTTCTTGTAATTTTTTTACGATGAATTCCCGGAGAAACACCATTCTTGTTCGTAAGAGTCCTGCGGCCAAGGTCAGTTGTTGCCACAATGCAATCCGTGTCGCCGTGCTTTTATTTCCCTGGTTAAAAATATTGCAGATGATTTAGTGCGTGTGTATGAACCGTATGCACTTTGGATAATACGTGCATGCGAGAGCGCTGGAAGCAAAAGTTGGATGAAGCCACAAAAGCAAATATAAACCAGCTGCTTACAAATGCGTACGGACGTAATGCAGTTGGTCGTGCGTATGACTCGTTTTATTGTCCATTCTTCATCAGTCAGCTGCGCGCATATGTCTCTTGCTAGATATTAATTAACTTCCGAGTTAATTACCGTCCGAAAGATCCCAAGATTTTCTGGACAATGAGATTTCAATGCACGCGCTCCCAACAATAACAGAATAACCACTATATTTACGCGCAAAACTAAACATTCTCTAAATTCTGGTCTACACAAACACAGGAATAGCATTTACGTCGATAATACAGCAGCATGCCTATTTTGAATCTAAATGCACTTAAACATATGCCATTCGCCCGAGGAGACGTGCCTCTCGCTTCTTGCCTCTCCTTCTTTATACTTTTATTATTTTTTTTTTTTCGTATGTTTCTGTTTGTGCTGCCTCTTATTACTTCAAAGGCGACTTAAATTGCCCTTTCTCTTACATCTTAGAGCAAGAACTCGGATATTATTATTGGCTTATATGGAATGGACACAAATTAACAAACCAAAAAAAAATATAAAATTTATAAATAAGCGCAATCCACTTCTGAAATAGGCCAAACCGTTACTTAACATCTTAATTGATTGTATGAGTTCGCTTATTTTCTTTCCTCGTTAATGATTCATTAATCAAATATTAATTACTGTCAATTAAAGTACGTCCAAATTTCGATCATTAATTATTCAATTCGGCAATAAATTAAAGTTTCGTTAACATTTAATTTTTTTTTTCGTCGATCATCTCTTACACAAAGTAATTGATACAAGGCTTTGAATAAGACTTTCGCTTAGTAAACAGTAGCATTGCTTTAGTTTACGATCAGAATATTAATCCAATCTATTATTTTGAAAGCGCTTTAATAACTCTCATAAATATGTATGACACAAATTAAATTTTGATTTAAAACTTAAGAAATTACATTAATAGTTAATAATCTAACTTTTACGAAATTGATGAAAAAAATATTGAAACTGCTAAGTACAAATAATTGTAAAGCAAAATTCGTAGACTTTAGTTAGGAGATACAAATAGCTATAATTAAAGTTGTAGAGATAACTGAAGCAGAAATTATTAGATAAGTCTGTAAGTTTATAGAAAAATATGAATTATAATATCTTAAGATATATATTGGTATAAAAATCAAAAAAATATAAGTAATTTATATATATCACTCCCTAATAGTATTATATAATACTAGACATATTTTAATTATGGAATTAGCTTCTCAAAATTAATCAGAAATAATAAATTTTCGGATTAAATTTGTGACAAGTAATATGAATTATTCTATCAAACTTCTCATGATGGATTAAGTTAATCTTATGTTTGCTTAAAACCAGAATAAATCCACGTGTTAATAGGATTAATTTAATCCAATCTATTATTTTGAAAGCGCATTAATTTCTTAATAACTCTCATAAATATGTATGATACAAATTGAATTTTGATTTAAAACTAAAGAAATTATATTAATAGTTAATAATCTTACTTTTATAAAATTGGTGAAGAAAACTAAACTAAAAAAATATTGAAATTTATAAATTTACTTTACTAAGTAAATTTGATAAAATGTAGTCATCCTTAGACTTTAGTTAGGAGATACAAATAGCTATAATAAAAGTTGTAGTGATAACTGAAGCAGAAATTATTACGTAAGTCTGTAAGTTTATAAAAAAATATTAATCTTGGTATAAAAATCAAAGAAATATAAGTAAAAAATATATATTAGGCAAAAGCTTCTCAAAATTAATTAGAAGTAATAAATTTTCACCGCATCAAACGGATTAAATTTGTGACGAAGCGACGTGTTAATAGGATTAATGTTAAGAAATAATATATCTAAATATTTATTTTTATATTTCAACGGTCTAAAAAATATTTTTTTATGAATTAATTTGAATGCTTTTGTGTGAGTTTTGTATTTTTATTTATGGCGGAGGATGAATTAATAGTCCGTTTCATGAAATTGAGCAATTTGCTGTAAAGAGGAAGCAGCAATTTGAGACGGAATAATAATAATTAATCCAAAAAAAAAAAAAATGGAGTGAAATAATATAGAAGGCAAAAGGAGAACGATATGCGCGCCACACCATGTAGAGGCTAATTTACAACCACTCCTGTGTTGTAAAACCCATGTAACAGATTTGTATACTGTGCCCATACTTAATAACCCGAATACCTTCAAGAAATTCCCCTCATTGTAATAACCTTTAATCATTAATTTGTGTGTAACTTTTATTTCCTTCGCAGCACAACAACAACAACAACGACGTGCACATAATGTAAGAATTTTTTAAAGAGGTAACAAGAAGAAAAAAATTGTGTAGAGGAAGGGAGGAGCACTTGGTAAGAGAGACCCTTGTGAACTGGTGAACTCATGAGATGTTACATTGTGCTTGCTGCGCTGCAGAAGTGGCAGGACTCTCGAGTGTAACATGCTTGAAGCTACTGGTCTCTCTGGAAAGTGTGTGTGTGTGTTTGTATGCGATTGCGTTGTAATTATTTATGTGAACACATGGTTCCAGAGCGGAGCGCTGAGCAGAGCAGCAACAATAAAACGGAACGGAACATAATGAAAAATAATAAAGAATCATGGAAAGGAATAATAATGATCGTGCCGGTAATGCGAACCATTGTTTATTTGTAGGCCCCCGGGGCGTCGGTTCTGGTGCGGACCATTGTCTTCCGTTTGGAGATCTCGAGTGGTACCATTAATAAGGAGCACTCCGCAGCTGATAGAAACAACAGATTGAAACAGTGGCCGCCATTCAGATCGCCCCTAATGGACATCATATTTTATCGTAATGGAAGTTTATTAATAATACCACCGCGACTTCAACTACCTCCACCACCACCACCACCATCACCATCGGTACTATCAACTACCGCTACCAGCGGAAACAACAATACTCCAAGATGTAGATGGAAAAACTGTAATATATATTGGATCGTATAAACATTCTGATGGATTGCCAGTCGTGGACGGTATTCATTTTAAATAATAATACCCGACCTCCGATGGTTTATTATCCACCAACAATATTCTATATTAATAACGTCTCTTTCCTTCCTCGGATAATTGAACTGATTCCTTAACAACTACATGCACGTTGGTCGCTTTCTATCTTCATCTTACTCTATCCATCTTCTCTCTGAAATATTAAATTTACAAATTGGATTCCTGCTCCAAAGCAATACCTCAAGGCTACAATAACAACAACAATAACTAATGGAATAAAGTTTTTTGTTTTACTTTTCACCACATTTCAGCATCATTATTTAATTCACAACTTGATATTGTTACAAAAATTGAAATTATCAATTTTTTTACCTTCATGATGATCAAAACTATACTATAGAAATTGTCAAAACCACATCAGAACTAGTTATTTTAATTGTACATACATAATTACTGATTTGTTCATTAGTTTGTTTACTATCTTATATTGATTGAATCAAAACTAGTTTTGTAAATAACTTATTTTAGTTATCAAAACGCATAGTAAAATTAACTTTTGACATTATTAATATTTTTGTTTTGTTTTTTAATTGTCAGTTTTTATTTACAATCTATTCAGCTGAATATTTATTAAATCGGTTCGCTGTTGACATTCGGAAGTTGCTGCCCAGTGGCACCATTCCATAATATAATATTGGATTATTTATTTTTTACTTAAATCTAAATTGAAGGGCTTGAAGCGCTTTATATAAATATTATTACATTTTTTTAAAATAAATTATTATCTTTTCATTATGGTTACTTGCATTGATTAATGTAAATGTGAATTTTTAAAAACTTAATGTAATTCAATATTTCTTTAAATGATAAATCGCATTTTATATATTAAAATTATTTAACTTGGTAGAATTACAAAATTGAGTAGTTTCGAAAAGCATTATTTGTCAAGTGACTTATAGAAGTACTCGTTCGTTGAAATAAAAATAAGCTATTTAAACGCTTATCGAAACTTAGCAAGTAATTAAATTAAATAAAATAGTAAATATTGTAATTAATAATTAATTAATAAAAATTATAAATGATTTCGTATATTTACGGATTATTTAATTTATATTGTACTGTTTCGCTAAATTTTAATTAAAATGAAAATAATAAAACGATAGAAAAGTAATAAAAATTGAGATTATTTATAAAAATTGAACACCTGCACTTGCAGCTGCGTTTAAACAATCCATATTTGGGCACGAAATTAGTGCGTTTCGCAGAAAACAATAAAAATTAGGCGATTGTGCGGCTGAATCATCTGCACCTGCAAATCACAGCGAGGTTTCGGCAATCCGCGGATTTGTTCGTTGTTAACAATTCTATTGGTTCTTTCGCTCGAGTCGTCACGTATACTATTGGCTGCGTATCTCTTATCTTTTAAAATAATAATACAACAATTTTGATACTTAAAAATGTTTTTCGATTTCGATTCGAATATATTGATTTGACTTTAAATTATTTTTTATATACAATTTCTTAAATAATAAACCTATTTTTAAATATAAAAATTGAATCTATAAAAATTATCTAATTTTTTAAGATTAATTGGATAAACCGTGGAGATTGTAGCTTTAATTGTAAATTACTTTTTGAATGATATTTGCAGAATATTCTATAATCAGAGGGGAAATAATACAATTATCTTATTTAAATGAAGATTCTGTTATAATATGAATGTACTAATTTGAACAAATTTATTTTAATAAAAATTTTGTACTTTTTCGATATTTTTTAATTACAAATGAAAATATTAAAACGATAGAAAAGTAATAAAAATTGTGAGATTTACGAAAAATCGATTAATATATTAATTTAATTAATAAATATAACAATATAAAATGTATGCGATAAAAAAGTAATAAAAATGAGATTATTTATAAAAATTGAACACCTGCACTTGCAGCTGCATTTAAACAATCCTTATTTGGGCACGAAAATAGTGCGTCTCGCAAAAAACAATAAAAATTGGGCGATTTTGCGGGTGAATCATCTACAGCAGCAGCGATTGCCGAACGCTAATCGCCAAAATTATTTTATTAAAACTTATTATTTTTCAATTTCTCAAAAAAAACTAAATTTTATTTCTTTTTATAAAAATATTATTACATTTTTTTTATAAATTACAATTACAAATTGAGTAACTTCTATAAGCGTTATTTGCCAAGTAAATTATAGAAGTACTCGTTCGTTGAAATAAACATAAGTTATTTAAACGCATATCGAGACTTGCCAAGTAATAAACAATTAATTAAAAAAATAGTAAATATTGTAATTAATAATTACTTAATAGAAATTATAAATCATTTCCTGTATTTACGGATTATTTAATTTATATTGTACTGTTTCGCTAAATTTTAATTACAAATGAAAATAATAAAACGATAGAAAAGTAATAAAAATTGAGAAATTACCGAAAAATCGATTTATATATTAATTTAGTTAATTTTTATTTAAAGCAATTCCAACATAAAATTTATGCGATAAAAATGTAATAAAAATGAGATTATTTATAAAAATTGAACACCTGCACTTGCAGCTGCGTTTAAACAATCCTTATTTGGGCACGAAAATAGTGCGTTTCGCAGAAAGCAATAAAAATTAGGCGATTGTGCGGGTGAATCATCTGCAGCAGCAGCGATTGCCGAACGCTAATCACCAAAATTATTTTATTAAAACTTATTATTTTTCAATTTCTCAAAAAAACTAAATTTTATTTCTTTTTATAAAAATATTATTACATTTTTTTTATAAATTGCATTTTACATATTAAAATTATTTAACTTAGTAGAATTACAAATTGAGTAACTTGCTGCCCTTGCTTTATTTTTTACTTAAATCTAAATTGAAGATCCAAGGGCTTGAAGCGCTTTAATCTTCTTGTTGTCGTGCCGTTGTCGAGAAGATTGAGCGCCAACGGGTTCGTGTGCGAATCAAGTCTGTTCGTGTATTTTTTGGAGAAATCTTTGGCAACCTCTTCCATTGTTTTTATTCCAAAGTCCTGGTGCAGTCTTTTATTGGTGATGTACCATGGCGCACCCGCGAGTCTTCTAATACATTTGGATTGGAAAACTTGGATTTTTTAATATTACTTGAGCTTACTGTTCCCCATAATTGGATACCATATGTCCAGACTGGTTTTAATTTGACTTTGTACACTAGCAACTTGTTCTCCAATTCTCCATTATTTATCATCAATAATGAAAATTAAAAAAGTCTCTAAATTTTATTGATAAATTTATATAATTTTAACTTTCAGATATTTACAAAATTCATGGAGATATTTAAATATTTGTAGTGATCTTAAGAAAATAAATATATTTATAAAATAATTTTGAAGAAATTATTTACAAAATTGTACAAATATAGCTACTTTGAAATATTTCAGTAACATGAAACTAAAGTGCTATGAACAATGAATGAATTACAAATTAGTAAAAATATTTAAAAAATATGAAGATACAATCGTTGTTACGAAATCGAAATTATGGATTTGTTACATGTATTTAATTCAGATTAGTACAATTGTGTTGGTACTTATATGTAAACTACTATAGAAGTTGACTTTTCCATTTGTAGCACAATGGTTTGTAAAGCATTAAATGTCATTTTAACTATGGATTATAAATAATAAAAAATACATATTTTAAAACAGGGCGTTTTTATGACTATAAAATCATGTTATACTAAGAACATAAATTGTTGAATTCTTTCCGATTTGTTGAAATATCAGGAAAATTTATTTCAAATAAATATCACAGGAACTGTACGCAATCAGCAGTGAATTATGTCGGTGAGAAAATATTGGAATGCATTACATAAATCATTGTGCACACTCACACGAGTATGTGGGTGAAATTTATAGAAGGATTTTGAAATCGTTAACGAGATATTGACCTTTGCACGCGCAACTCTACAAAATAAAGTTATAAATTGACTCGGATGTAATAATAATAATAATAATAATATGATGATGAAAAAAATGTACATCGACGAAGAAAGTTCGAAATATCCAATTAAAACCGTCCGTAAAATATTATGATATGTGTATTCGGAGCGTCATTATCATTATTATGTAGGACGAGGATCAAAAATGTCCATCGATTTAATGAGAATTTACGAGTTCACATGTGTATTGTGGAAGGCTGTTGCTGCGTTTTTCGTTTCGTGGAATGATGATAATTATCGGTGGCATCATCACAATCATTGGATTTATTGGAGAACGGTTATTGAATCATCCGGATGGTTGGATAATCCGTTGGATGGTCAGAAATTTCGTTGGTCGTGTTGGTTGATGGTCGTTGGTCGTTTGTTGGCGATCGCCGGTGGATAACGTTTATTAATCGTTCCGGGCAGAAATGGCGTGTGGGTTTGTATAATAATAAAGCGGCGTGGAAGGATCGCAATTATGGCGAAACTCGCAATGGACGAAACACCCTCGGCGTGAACTTTTAATTACCGCATTAAGAGGAATATTTTAATGAATGATCCTCAGACTGACAGGCCTCGGAATTGCGAAATTTCCGCGCCGAAGGACCGCGCGAATGCATCGTGCCAATGTAATTAATGATCCGGCTTCAACAACAACAACAAAAAAAATAAAATATAAAAAATTATGCTCGCTGTAGCCTCATGACCAAGTAATTACATTTATCCGGACCACGGAAAATAAATTTAACAACTTCATTATTTTCTTCTTCAAACATATCAAAATGTTAATTTTTAAAAAGTAATTTACGTATAACGACATTCATTCAACTTTTTTCTTCCAATATCTATAGATGAGAAGTAATTTTTAAACTATTAGAGTAAAAAAGTTAATTAACAATTTAATTGTGTTTTAGATATTGCACAAAAGATAATTAATATTAAATAGAAAAACTTAAATAATATATTAATTACGAATCATATCTTAATGTTCGAAAATAAGTACAATTGTCCGTACGAACGTACAAGTTATCAATCGATATCTGCCTGTAGAAGTTAACAGATTTTTTTTAATAAAATTTTGAGAAATTAAACTTTAGGAATAAAAAAACATATATAATATATTAATTACTGTATAATTTTACATTACAGGATTCCTTAATATTATATGAAAGTATCAATGAAATATGGAAATTAAAAAATTACATAACACAATAAAAAATATAAGGGAAAACAAAACAAATTTAGAAATTTCACGAAGGATGATAAATATTGAATATCTGCAAATTATGAGTATAAAAAAATCTACGAAAAGAGTTTCACAAAGCTACAGATTAGAAAAAAAAAATAATTTAAATGAGAATTACAAGTGCAAGATTTTTTTTTAAAGAAAATTTAATTATTTTATCTTTCTCAAGATTTCAAATTGCCCTCGACAATAAAAATCTTATTATTTTAGTTAAGACGATAGAATAGATTATAACACTTTTTCAGGAAATTTAAAAATTGAAACATTGAAATCACAAATATCAGAATTTTAATTTTAATTCCTTTAAGTTGAATTACAATATCTCGCGTTTTAATGAACATATAGCATTAGTGAAGATGTCAACAAAATAGGTTTAGTTAGTAATAATTAATGATTATAATAAAAATCTAATGTATTATGAACATTGTAATTAAAATTAGAAATATTATATAAAATACAAAGAGATGTGTTGTTGTTGCAATATTATTTAATTTATAAATTTAAGAAGGTTTCATCATCATTATTTTTTTTTTTAAATTTATAGTTTGAAGTTATAAAAAGTGGAATATCAAATATAAAATTTATGAAGCTCTGAAAAGCTTTAAAAATTTAATTCGATTCTAAACCTATAATAAAAAAATGATTGACGATGCATAAAACTGGGCACTAGCATCGAAGTGGACAAGTTTCGGTTTCCCAAAGTGCATTAATAATGTTCGTCTCCTCGGATTTTACATTTTAATTTTTTCATCTTTTTTTCATTATTATTTGAAAATTTTATGTGTCCCGTTTTTAATATTATTATTATTATTATAGTGCCGCGTCGTGATTCGTGTTCCGCCATGTGCAGAGGATAAATTCCATCATGAACAGAAATTAATTCCGATTTCACGTGGCACATAATCGTAATTGAAAACCGTGTCCGGGGCCCATTAGTCATTAGCGACAATCATTGTAATTGTTTCCACCCCGACGGGTACATCGAAATTGACCACCAAGAGCGTAGTCCATTGTTGGAGAACCATCTGAGCCGCGAGAAATTAATAATTATCTAGAGATTTCGCGCCGCATGATGCGTCTGATCCCTTTGATAAAAGCCACATTAACCAAAGTAACTGGATGTTCTTATGGACACGGGACACCTAACTAATGGCCTGGAAACACATATATCTACGGAACTGTAAAGATTAAGATGCGATATTCGGTTATGAAAGCTTGTACGTTTCTAATTTACGATTTAGTATATGTAAATTCGGCTGCCAGACATATCCATTGCATAACATCCAATACATAAGATATAATTCCATTTGAATAACATAATTTTAATTGCTCACTAATAATAAATCGATGATACAAATCGACCTAAGCAATAGTTTAGATTATCTACATTTTACAAGAAAATATTTAATTTCCAATTAATTGCTTTCTATAACTCTCATAGGATTTGAACTTATTCAATTAGGTTAGTGTATTGATATTAAATTTAGTTAGTTAGTTTACGTTTTATAATCAGTACCTTAAGTCAAAGTAATGACTTTCTTATTATGTATTTTGTTCGATAATACGTACATGAATATTGAAACTATTCTACAAATATCCGCACGAACGTACAATAAATTTTAAATCTGTACAATAAATGTTCTCTTAACGTACATATTCATATGAACGTACAATTGTATCAGTCAACGAATGTATTGACTATTTCATTTATGTTTATGTCAAATTGAGCTGTAAATATCATTACGGAGTGACTGAATTAGAAAAATAGATTTATTAAAAAATTAAATAAATATTAAAAAAATATATAGTGCTGATCTTGGGTGATAAAATGTACGTTTGTATAAACATGTAGTAAGTGTGTACGAATGAACAGACAATAAAATTTGTAAATATTTGGATTTATATAGAAATTTATTGTTTTATTATCGTATAAATATTCGCAATATTAATCAACAAATCCCGACTTTTCCTATTGTATTTGTAGTTAAATTACATTTAAAATCAAAGTGAGGTGTTATCTGCTCTTTTTTTATAAAACTCAATTTAGGATATATTAATAAATATAAATATAAAAAAATCTGATGTCGGTCTTCAATGGTACGTTCGCATGAACATTTAGTACGTTTATGTGAATGGAGAGACAATAAAAAAATTAAATATTTGTATTCTTATAGAAATGAAATAAATGTACCGAGCATTCATATTATATATATTTAAAGTCAGGTTTTTGTTCTAAAATTAGTTTTCAAAGAGAATAATATTGCTGTTTAATCGAATTATGTACGCGGTTTCATTAAAAATATAATTATCAAAATTTTAAAGTAAAATCTACGTTCATGCGAAGAAGAGATATTAAAAAAAAATAAGATTTCTATGAATTGAAATTATTTTTTAGTACGTTTATGCGAATTAGAAACCTTTTAAATGATTTAGTAACTAAAATTCGTTTTGTGTGGAGAATTGTATGTATGTACGTTAACCGAACAATGACTATATATAAACACAGAGACGATATCAACTAGGTTTGGCGACAACTGTAGCGGCAGCGGCATTAAATAATGAAGTGAAACGAAAATTGAGGGCGTAAATTGGGGTCCATGCGGGTCCGTCCCGTTTTGTTTATTTATTTCTTTATTTATTTATATTGGACGGACGGACGGGCGCGCTCGCTGCATATGTGTCGTAAAAATTAATTAAAATATGACTGATGCAAAGGCCTGAATATAAATTGATTGCTTTCTCTGGCAGAGCTCGCTCGCACACTGTAATCATTAAACTTTGTTTAATTTAATGACGCCAGAACGCCCTCTCTCCACAGAACTACCATTATTAAAACTGAATACCATCTAATGGATTCGTAGCCAGTCCTTCCATTCCTCCAAACAATCAGGAAAATATCTCATTAAGACTTCTAGACCCAATTTTTTTTTTGTAACCTAACTCTTCCTTTTTGTTTTTGAAGTGTGTGTGTGTGTGCGAGGAACATAATAATTATAAGGACGCCGGGAAATACATGGAAAACGGGCGGTTTCGGAACGAGGCTGTTTCGAACATAAACCAAGCATTTCACTAATTGATTTCCGTCGTAGTGCACCTCTAAACGTACCTCGAAAGGAACGTGTCGTGAGTCCAATTATCGATTAAAACCTTTCCTGTGTGCGGGAAAATTTGCATCGCAATGCAACAACAGCAACAACAACAACAACAACAAGAGTAAGAACAACGGCGGCGCAACGAGAAATAAAAAAAATGCATAATTTAAGTGAAACATGCGGCACTTGTCTGAAACGGCGTTCGCCACGTATGCGTAGCGCATTGTGCTATTTTCGTTCTTTGTTTGTCGAGAGATGTTGTCGTTGTTGTTGTTGTTGCTTTGGCCGTTGTTACCGCAGAGTCTCTTTTTTTTTCCTTACATCGGCCGCCGCTTTCCATGTTCTCTCTTCCATTATTTTCCAACTGTTATGGGAAATCGGCAAAAAGAATCCGGTTGCGCTGTGTGTTCTCCTGCGAGGAGGAAGTTGCGTACACGCCGCGTTTCTTTAAAAGCCTTCTGTTGTTTTAAGAATTCGCACAAGAAAGAAAAGCCACTGCGTTTCCTCCAATAAAAATAAATTCAAAAATAAACTTTTTTTTCAGCGCAGAGAGAAAATATATCCGAGAAACTGAAGAAACTTTGCTTCGAAGAATAGAAACATCATCTTTTTTGTTGTTCCATCATCATCATCTTAAGAAAAAGCGAATCTTAGGTCATAGCTATTAATAAACTCTTTTCTTTTTGTATTCATCGTTATATAAATTGAGTAATTAGTAAAATACTTATTTATAGTTGGTTACTCAATACCCATAAATCTCCTCTCCATATACTGGGGTACCACCATTATCAAATGTTGATATTAATATAGTCGCATTCCGAGAAGCGTGAGCGTTATTTATAGCTGTTTTATAGAGAAAAAAAATGGTAATATTAATGAAAACATGGATATGGAATATTATTAATGTGTGTTTAGATTTGCCAGTCCAGACCTTGATACAATGTTCTGATTACTGTCAGATAAACTTGATTTCTTATTCACATGCATTCATTATTCCTATGTTCCACTGAATCGAGAACGAAAAGAACCGTTGATAATATCGCATTACAATATGTTGGAAAACGAAAGCAATTACTTTCATACTTTCGAAACATCTTGTAACATTGATGTATAATCTTAATAAATCAGACGATACACAAAAGAAAATATATTAAGAATTATGTTATTTTCTTATTTATAAAACCCAAATATATATATATTGCTTTTTTTAAATTATACCAGACGCGGCACTTGTCAAGTAATGCGTATTTAAAAAATTGTAAATTATCCAAGTTTTATTTTCTTCTGCATTAGAATTTAACAAATTTTAAATTTAATTTTCTAATTATGAAAAAAATAAATCCACTTTATTAATGCAAATTTTAATTTCTGGATTTTTATAATCAATAATAAAATTATTTTAAGATTCTTATATCAAATAATTTGTGGAAGTAATACGTATTTCAAAATTTGGCAATTATCTAAGTTCCATTTTCTTCTGGGAATAACTGCTAATGAAAATACTAAATATTTTAAAATCTATCATTTCTCAATTTCCAAATTTTATTTTCAAATTATGGAAAAACTTTCCATTTTATTAATGCACATTTTAATCTCTGGATTTTCATGACTAATATTAATTTTTTTTAATTTAATTGTGAAAGTAACACGTATTTAGAAATTTGACAATTATAATTAATATAAGTTTCATTCTGGGTAAATTTATTAATGAAAATACTAAATTTTAATTTTCAAATTTCATTTTATAATTGTGAAAAAACTGTTTTTATGCACATTTTATTCTCTGGATTTTAATAATCAATATTAAAATTTAATTTTCTTCTGGAACAACAACAAACTTTTTCGAAAACAGTACTTTTTGATCTGCTACTGCTTCATTTAAATTTTTCTGTCACAAACATGACTAGGAATTAATTGTATAGCAAATGAAAATTTTCAATCTTGGAGAAAAATAAAAAAAGAAATGGAAATCAACCACTGAAATCACATATATAAATTATAACAAAGGGAGGCACTAAGGCATAGTAAGATAAAGTTTGGGAACCACTGATTTAGACGAAAAATTAATTTCTAAACCAATTTAATCAGGTAATATAATTTTACCAAAAACACAATATTTTTCTTAGATAAATTATTACTTAATCTATTAATTACTTCGCTTAATTATTATAAAATAAGTACTTAAAGATAATGAATCTTTTTTCAAATAGTTTTTTTTTATTGTTATAAATCAGTTGCACCGATGCGCAATGAACTTTTTGCGTGTTAATTAAATTAATGACTTTTTTAGCTGGCCAAAAAAACTTTTAGAAGGAATAAGTTGTAATCCGATAAAATGTAAATTTGATTGGATTACAACCGTAAAATCATGTTATAATCCGGTGTTATCCAATTAGAAGAAGCATTGCAAATACCTATGACTAAACACATTTTGATTACTTGATCTTGCATAAAACAGAACTTATTTTCGATTAAAAATAACAATAATTATTTATGCTTGAAATTTACAATATTATATAAATATATTTCATAATAAATAAATAATATAAATGAAATTTTTCAAAAAGTTTTCTGAAGTAAAAATATTTTTTTAATAAATTATAAAACTTATAACTTTAAGAACTAATTCAATAATATATCAATGAGTTTTGTTATAAATATTTATTTTAAGTGTTAAAATATTTTATATATTGTAATAAAAATTGTTGATATAATTTAGATATTGCAAAAGTCATGGTCAATTTTAATATAAAATTGGTGTACTTTTTTTGTGTATAGTTGTGCAGTGTAATTAAGCGGAGATGAATTATGTAACGTAAAGGGAAACAATGGTATTGATTTACCTTTTGCAGTGTACAGTTCGAATGACGATGTCATCCATATAAATGCCTTGCAAACTGCGTTTGACCGCAAATGCGTCATGTAAAATTAATATTTCGGGAGCGAAACGAGTTCAACGATCCTGATAACAATATAAATTATATTCGCAAATGAGATTCGCACATGCGAAGCAAAAAAGGATACGAAGAGAAGGAAGGATCAAGGATGGATAGGAGTATACGGTCATCATTGTTTGTTATTTTATCATCGCGAAACAATGCTCTTTAAATGCATAAATCACGTGCAAATATGTTTTGCGAACGTTTCTTGAACCGCCTTTGGTCCTTGAACTCGAATTAGCCACGAACGATCGTCCCGTTGACCAGATTGCATACTTAATGAAACGAAAAGAAAAGCATGGAACATCGAAACGTCGGGAGAGCGGCGTTATTAAATTGTTTTGGTCACATTTCGCCTTCGCTGGAAACACGAAACACAGAAGGAAATAATATAAAAAAAAAAGTATCGCTAAGAGAAATTTAATAATCCGCTCGACGGAACAATGTTTTACTTACACGCAGGTAGGCGAAATTCCTGTGGAAATTGCGGTTTGGAATAATTAATATAATGTGAGGAATGGACGGACGGAAGGACGACGGAACGGCGGTAGCAGCAACAGCAGCAGAAAAGCAAGAAACGAAATCTGGTGGCTTTTATTAAATAACGTTATGGAGAGACTCGTACGTGGCTTATGGTTAATTAATGGAGCCGAATGAGGAATGTCGTTACTCATGTTCGGTTCGGTTAATCCAGTGGTCTTCAAACTTTATTCAACTCACGTATCTCTTAATAATTATTCCAAAACCATAATAATAATTAAATTACAACAAAAACAGTTTATAAAATTCAAAAGAATCTAAAATTTTATTCCAAAAATAATGTTTTTTAATAACTTAATTAGTCAGTATTAATCGAACCAATGAAAACTTTTCATATTGTACAAATAAAATGAAAATAATATCAACATTTCTTTTTGGTGGAAATATGTACCAAAATCTAAAGTGAAATTTCTGAAATTTTTTTTTTTATGATTTTTCATCTTGTAAATAATTAATTTTATTCATATACATCTGTTTATAAAATATTATGTAAATCAATTAGAAACATGTAATATTATATTCTTGAATATTTGAAAAAAAATATTAAAATAAATATTTTTTTTTTTTCAATTTATGTTGAATTTTATATTATTGCAATACAAGTTTTTATGAAAGTTTTTTGAAGTAATGTAATAAAAAATTAATGACAAAAATTGTCAATTTTTACACCGTAATTACTTTTCATTATAAAATAAATTATTAAGATGTAATTACATGTGTTTAAGCGTAGTTCTAATATTTTCTCATAATAAACGTTAATTAAATAATATTAAATAAGTTTTCTTAATTAAATTTTATATTTTTTTCATCAATTCTTTCGATCATTATTCAAAATTATTTCTAAAAAAGTTATTTAATTTGCTACGAATTATTCCAAAAATAAAGAAATTTAGTATTTGAATTAAAACTTGTGATTATTATGAATTATTGATTTTCGATTCGTGGAAACATTTTGAAGACCACTGGATTGATGCGACATAAATAGGTTCCGTACTTAAGCTACATTCGAGGCACCTGCGCTTGGTTCTCCGACCTCTCCGCTCATTGTTTCTTCGTCTTTATTTTTATTGTATTTTTTTTTTCGTTCTTTTTGTCATCTTCTACTTTAAATTATGCATCATAACCTTCGTTGGATATGCTTAATAATGTACCGGGTATTTCGGATATGCCAAGTCGCAGTAAAAACCTACATGCCGATAACCCATACTGCCTGTTGATTCCGAGAGGAAGAGGTTATCGCACTTGATAGCCCGTGTGTTGTCTGGTGGTGAATCACAATCTTCGCGTGTCTTTCTGCTGCTGCCGCCCTGTTTCTTCTCAGATTTCATTTCGACTCCCTTCGAGCCATCTCCTTCTTCCACTTCTACTTCGAAGCCATCCCATCAAGCACAATTAACCTTATCAGAGGTGGATTTATTAACATTTTTTTCCCTTTTCCCGGCTCGCCTCGTTATCTCGACCGCATGCCAACGACGAATTTACTACAAAACCAGAAGATAAACCTGGTGCACTTTCGCGTAATCATATCGCGCCTGGGTAATTGCAGAGAACGTTAAAACGGTTTCGGAAGAGGTCGAAAATAAACGCGTCCTTTTGTTCTCGCAGATCGTCGCGCCTATCTGCAGATATGAATTACGAGCCTGTCCAACACTAAACAACAACAACAACAACAACAACAACGAAGAAAAACAAAATAGAAAGCTATTTTCCTCGAGCCAGAGCACAGGAATCGCAGGAATGCTGGAACACCATATTTAGAGGGGACATCAATCCACTTAAATATTACAGCAGATTACGCGAATTGATTATTTCTTCGTTTTTCTCGGAAATCCAAGAGACGCAGCGAAAATGTTACACACTAATTAAAACAATGTAAATATTGTAATTATTCAGTTAATTTCTGGTATGAGCGTGTAGTATGTATAAATATGAATGTGGACGCGTTTAGCTGTCTTATGGTTAATTATAAATGTTGTATCTGAAGCCCACACATGAACACGATATGACTTTAGGCGCGGACAATGAACGAGGATTTTCCTTCTTCTCAAATAGGAGAGATTTGTACCAAACGTAATACGTTTTGCATATTTCAAGCGGTTAATGCTATGGAACTCGTGTGTATAAGTGATAAGAGCAAATGCCAATTAAATCCCGTGCAGACAAATGCGTTTCACCTCTGCCATTTCAATCGAAATATCTGCTCTTCGATTAGTTATTTATTGATCGAATCCAATTAGTTATGTGCGTTTACAATGAATAGAAACATCGATTAATTTTCTTATTCATGATAAATACATTAATTCTTCATTCGTAAATACTATTTTATATTTCTAATTAAAACATTCATAAAACGCATGTTTCTACAAACGCTGTGTGCATTTATATTGCTAATTATTTCATTTCAACAAAACATATTTTTGTTTTAATTAATTATTTTATTATATTATCATTTTATTAATTCACAAATAATAAATGAAGATTTTTTCCTCAATTTTCGACTATTTACCCAGAATTGCATAGTAATAAATTTTTCTGTTTTCACTTTTTTCAAATATCTTCTACAATGTATGTTATTCTTAATTTTATTGTTTATTTTCTGTTTTAATTTTAATTATTATATATTATTTCTGATAATAGACTTTTTTATGTTGTTATTAGTATATATTGTAGATCAACTTTATATCTATATAAAATTTTGTAATATTATATTAAAAATCATTTTTTCGTGAATAATTTTTGAGCATTAAATTCTATTTATTAAACATAATTTTTAAGTTTTTATTTGTGTATATTTATTGTATTTTTTATTAAATTATAGTTATGTTTTATAAACTGCTAGAAAAATGACTTAAAGTAATATATTTTACATAAAGTATAATTTTATTCAAGACTATAGAAATCCATAAGATAAATGTTAATTTCTTAGCGAAGACACAAGTTTAATGAATTATGTGTTTATGGCATTACAATAAACAGTATTATATGTATCTTTTTTTTGCATGATGAATAGAATACGTTTATGGTAATAGATGAAAGTAAGGTTTAGAAATAATAGTGTGTGTCTTTTTGCATTTAAAATTAACGACATCTCGGGCCGAGGATCATCGGACGTTTTAATGAATGATTCATTATCGGGAGTCGGGAAAGTTTTGTTCGAAAGAACAAATTGAGTTAAATGGACGGATCAAGTGAGGATGGGCCCCGAGTGCACCTGCCTTTAATAGCCGTTGAGCGACTACCAACAATAGCCAGACTGGTTATCAATCAATGTTTGAATTGTTAAGTAAAATAAGTAAGGAAAAAAGGAGAAGGATGCGAAGGATAAGAAAAGAAACTCTTGTTTCGTGGCGGACGCACCCACTCTCCCTCTGTGTACTCGACGAAACGTTAATGAGAAGATAAATATCTCATCGCATTGCAAATACATTGCACACATGAAAGTGACTTAATCAACGAAATATACTTGCATCAACCTTAGGCTTATCCAAATATTTCAAAATGCAAAATTTCTTTGAATACTACTCCTACAACTTTATTCAAAGATTCCAAAAATATATGAATCTTTATTCCAACTTTCAATTCATTTTGAACCACTTTTACCTTATTTTGTATACAGTCATACCTCGATTAACGAATTCTTAAAGCAAAATATAGGTACGTACTTTCGTAAAGAAAATGCAGTTTTGGGTGTTGGCTTTAAATTGTTGACTAGCGTTAAGTTTTTCTGTTTGTACTTTATAAATAAATATACAAATATTAAAAAAAATATATACTCGTAGTTCATTTTTAAGTTTATGTTTTCTAATAGTCTTCTTTTCAAAAAATATTACTAGTAGTTCATTGATCTTATTTATGAAAATACCAAAATGCAACAATGCAACAATGGATTGAAACGAAGTATGCTCCATATTCGTAAATTTACGTGTCTGGAAATAATGATAAATTTGCATTCGAAATTTGCATTTACTTTATATTATTATATTACGTAGCGTCCGTTCCTTCTTGAACAGCGATCATCTTCAGCCCAGCAAAATTGCAGCCATATAATCAAGACATTTAAAAATTACACGTACTCTGTGTAAGACCAGAATAAATTTCCGATAATTATTGCTTTTATGCAAGGTGTATGTTGCAAATCGGATATTAGTTATTTTAATGCACCTATTTGCTCCCAGTTGTTGTTGCCTCTTTCTTTTTTTTCTTCTCATTCACCACTTTTCATCTTCGCATTCTCGAGCAGAGTTCGAAGCGTAACATCATCAATCTTCGTAATGTTCTCAAATTATTTGTGTATATAATACATACACATAAGAGGGGCCTTATTTAATTCGGAATTTCCAATTAGTTCCGCAATAACCTTTATCAATAAACAAGTTTTTTTTAAATGCATACACGCACACTTTTGTGATCCGCTTTTCATTATTATTTGGGAACTTTAACGGCTTTCAAATATCTTCAATTTATTTCGCATGCAAAAAATTTCGAATTAAAATTATAATTTATTTTAGTTTAGAAGTAATAATTTGAACAGCAATAATTAAAACTATTTTCAATATATTTCAAAATGATTGAACATGAGTTGTAAATGGAAATAATTAATTGCTCCGCCACGAACATTCTAAATGATTAGCATGGAATGATTCAATTCTACAAATATTCCAATTCCCAATATAAATGTATCATGTATCTGGAAAGCGGATAACTCTAATTAATGCCTTTTACTTAATTAAATGTTTTTTTTTTGTAAGCAGTGTTGGTTTTATTGCTTCTCCTTCTTCCCTTTCGTGGCGAACGGCGAAATGTCAATTACCTGCAATATACCTGTTGATGAGCGGAATTAATCCGAGCACACGCACAATCAGAAGTAATTAGGTTGAAGTTAATTAGCTGATGCCACGAACTACAATAATAATAATAACGAATAGACGATTAATGTGCGCTAATTAACGAAGCAAATGTTTACTGTTTTCCCTGCTTTGTTTCATGAGAAAGCATGTGAAAGTAAAACTAGGAATTAAATGAATTATCTTCTTCTGAAGTTGACGATGCGACGAGGATTTCGTGGAAGTCGCAATTAGGATAGGTAGGATAGATGATACGGTGCTTTCTGATTATTATTATTATTTGTATCTGGGTAAAAAAATCTAGGTGTTTTCCTTGGAACTGTTATTCTAAGAGTGTACATATTTTTTCCATTTGCTGCGCCCGTAAAACCTAAATAATTTCTGCGAATACGACGACCACCCAGCGCCTTGGTCAGCGAGGCATAGTACTACACCCGAAGTGTGCATATTAAGTTTTACTACGACTGCCGCCGAGGAACATGCAAAACCTAGGCGTGTGCGTTAGGCGTAGAGCTTGTGCGCATTCATCTCTATGGTTAGAGGAAGAGAGCGAGAAGGAATCGGTTCGCGAACGCATTTCTTCGGCGAGTGAAGGTAAATTAGCGTAACTCGCGTGTTACTCTCATAGGCTTGGGAATAGTAATATAGAAGCGGAATGAGGAGGAATAGAAAATGAGCAGGTACGAAGGGAAGTATTTGCAATTCGCCAATTAGTGATCTCGAGGTGGAGGAAAAATGGACGAAGTGCGCGAGCCTTCGGGCGGTCAGCAAGAATAATAACCCGGTTATCTGAGTAATCTATATCGCTTTTTAATTCGCCCGTCGTTCATTAGGATTGCGAAAGGTGAAAAGGGTTAGACGGGCCGCTAATTTCATTATAAGTGTTCGCGCGGACGCAAATTGGCGGTTTTCACGTAAGGAAACGAACGCCGAGGCGAGAGTTCCTCTCACCATTGCACCAGGCGATGCAACAATTTGGGCGACCCACGACATTCATACCTAATACCTCTACACATTTACTTGCAACTTCAAAATATTTACTAATTCTAAAATTATATACAAATTGACAACCAATTAGTTACAACTCAAAATTGAATCACGTTAAATTTTCAATGGTCGCGAAATGACAGCTGTCAACTAGTGTCAAAACAAGCTACTAGTAAAATAGTATTAGCAAATGTCTAGCAGTATAATTACAAATAACTGTGGTGAGTCACGAAGCAAAAAGGTTTATAAATACATGCTTTTTTTCCAAATCTTACCTATTTTTCTGGAAATCCACGTAAGTTAAAATCGAATGCTTAAGGGTATAATATATTTTTTTAACGCATAAGTAAGATATTATCGGACAGTAAAATGTAATTTTGAAATGCACCATTGCACCAGGCGATGCAACAATTTGGGCGACCCACAACATTCATACCTAATACCATTACACATTCACTTACAACTTCAAAACATTTACTAATTCTATAATTGACAACCTATTAGTTACAACCCAAAATTGAATCACGTTAAATTTGTAATGGTCGCGAAATGACAGCTGTCAACTAGTGTCAAAACGAGGACCTTGTAAAATTGTATTAGCAATTGTGTAGCAGTATAACCACAAATAACTATGGTGAGTCACGAAGCAAAAAGGTTGAAAAATACATTTTTTTTACCTATATTTTCTGGAAATTCACTGAAGTTAAAATCGAAAAGATCAGAAATAGAAATTAGATTTTATATAAAATAATACTGTTAATATAAATGAACAAACAGTAAAAATTCTGAATGCTTAAGGCTATAATATTTTTTTTAAAGATATTATCAGA
Source organism: Nicrophorus investigator (assembly GCA_963457615.1). Classification (NCBI taxonomy): domain Eukaryota; kingdom Metazoa; phylum Arthropoda; class Insecta; order Coleoptera; family Silphidae; genus Nicrophorus; species Nicrophorus investigator. Next base: position 29,101,839 of record OY735142.1, read on the forward strand.
CAGTAAAATGTAATTTTAAAATGCAAATTTTCAATTTCGTGAAATCCATATGTATCTTCTTTCGGGGAACTGAACGGTTCCAGAGGTAAACTGCGGGTCGAATCGGACGACTCACGTCGCTCGTACTTCTTAAACGGCTGTTCAATTATTAAATAAATAATTCCATCCCTCGGCAATGCGCAAATGCCCGTCGCAAATTATAACGTCGCGTAATTGCTTACACGAAACGAAGAGAGCACCTCCGATGGATGGATGGTTTTGGTCGGATGGATAGATGGATGGACAACGCGAGCTCCAACAACTGGTTTGTATTACGTTGCAGAGAAGATCGTAATTCCATATTAGCAACATGCGTAACGGAAGTTATTCTTTAAGCTACATGCAATCATCTATGTAGTGTGTATATATATATACACCTATTTTGTGTGTGTGTGTGTGTATTGCATTACTCTGTAATATGAGTATGATTAAATTCAATTTGATATAAATAAGGAGTGTACGTCTCTTGCGGATGCCTAATATGGCCACGTGGTGCATGGCTAGGATGGACACACGTAAGTCTACTGCTTTTCAGGAAGTCTCGCCGGGTTCTGCGATCATCAGCAAAGGCTTGTAATATCTCTCGTTCGTTCGTTCGTTCTTCTCTCTGTTTTCCCGGAAAACCCCCAGGACAACCCCCGACAGCCGAATGCATTCGCGAACCTCCTCATTAAACATTTCGCACTGCACTACAATCTGCCGCGCATAAAGCCGACTTTCCTTTCCTTTTCTGCTTTTTTTTCTTCTTGTTGTTTTGTTCACTGAATCATTTTATAAAGAGCCTTGCATAATCGGAATGCAACATCCATCAACCTGTAATCGCACAAAAACAGTTTCATATTCATATAAAATAGTCATTGGCCGCACTAAAACCCAGCTAAACACTCTCATTCCGGCCGTTAAAACCAATGAGCGAAACAAACTGCGCCAACTCTATCATCAAAAACCATTCAAATCCTTTCAAATTTTACTGCGCGCGTTCTCCTTTTTTTTTGTTGCAATTTACTAAGTTTCCGAGAATCTGAAGAACCGTTGTCGTATAAATGAAAAATTAGAAAATTCCATATACCGCTTCCGTTTCAAATTTCACGTTTGCTCTGTTTTCATACCATGCATTTAGACATTATTGTATAGTCATGGTATAATAAAGAAACATATCCATTCTGAAATGAAGCGAAGCAACTAAACTGACTAATTACAACTTGAATGATTTATAGTGTAACAATTAAATTATTATTGCTTTAATGGTGCAATCACACCACATCCGATATTCAAAGTCATGCATTCTCACCTCCTGAATATTTTCATGTCTGACATGAGATACAAATAAAAAAGTATGCATCAAATCTCTCATTATTTGAATACACGTATAACAATTTCTCACATAGTACGAGTAATTCGTTCCGCAATTATCCCGCACTTTTTAAAACCGGATAATCGAAGATTTTAAAATAAACATAAAAATACTTGACTATGGCTTCTCAAACTATGTTCCGAGGAAAAGTAATAGTTGGAATGTTTTGCACAGATATAAACAAACTTACTGATAATTACTCTAAAATTTTAATAATTACTCAAGAAATGATGAATGTTTTTTCAAATATTATTGATGAAAGGATATACGACACGTTGCAGGAAAAGTTTGGGGAATTCCTGGAATAAATTATAAAATAGACCATTTATGTATAAAATAATTATTTTTGTAACAATTTTTATTTTTTTAAATTATAATGTAATTGGTTTTAAACTTTTCAAACTGAAGGAATCTCACCATAATATAAATAAATTTGGATTATTGTAAAAAAAAATCATTCAAAAACCAATTTTGGATATTAAATATATTTATTACTATTTCATAAATGTATTACAAGTATATAGAATATCGGACATTTATTGTTAATTTTTACTTACTTAAATTTGATGTAGTATTTCATCTGAATAAAAGAGTTTTCAGAAGAAAATTCATCATATTTAATTTGTAATCTTGGAAGGAAACTGCTTTAAACACGAATTAATTTAATTTTGCAGGAAAGTTTCATTTACTAAAAATAACATAAAAAATGTTCCACTATATTAAAATTATGATAAATACTTTTAAGTTCAATATTTCGAAAATTCCATAATCTTTTGACCGATTTTACTGAAATATTGAACAATATTTATTACTATTTAATATTTTTGATAATAAAATACGCAATTATATAAATTATTGTAAATATTAATTACAGTAATGTTTAATGTAAAAATCTTAACCTTAAGACTGTTTTCTTTAAATCCAGTGCCGGATTATCCCTTAAGTCAATGAGGTATGAGCCTAGAGGACTTAAGCTTTGGGAGTCCCAAGCCAAAGCATTTTCCTATAGTGTTTTGGTATCATATTTTTTTTTTAGAGGCCCCAAATACAATTCGCCAATTATCTTTATTTTTTCACTGCCTATAACTGAAGTATTTATGAAATAAATAATTATGAATGAAGAACTTTTACTTACAATATAAATGATATTAAAATACTGGATGTGATTAATCTGTAGTCGGTTGTATGTTAAAATGAAAGACTCGACAAAATGCTGAGCAATAATCCAAATCGAGATCACGATTGAGCACTATATATTAAGTTTATCCTAAATAACGTTTCATCCTGCCCTGTTATTTGCACTCGTTCCACCTTTTCCTTGGCCGAGCCCCATTTTGCAACAATTACCTCAACAAGTACAAAAAAATACGATATTCCGGTATTGTTCTTTTTCCCGATGTGTAATTTATTCAAGATTAAATAGCATCACGATGACTGTGTGAGTGATCACTTAATCCTTGGAATTCTACAACGGAATTGCATAAGAGCGCGGCGCGATCTTTGGCAGGATACACCGTGTATATTGTATATCCATACACTGTGCATAATTCATCGGAATCGTGGTTTACGATTTGCCAACTCTCCATATATATATATAGTATTTTTTTAGAGAGCAATGCTTTCCGTTCTTCATGTGCTTCAGTTGTTTTCATTTTCGAAGCAATTTTTATTCGTTGTTGCATGTTGTATTCTGTTTTTTTTTCTTCTGTTGTTGTTGTTGCAAACATTATTATTTATTGGAGTTGCATAGAGGAATTCCAAAGTTCAGACTAGTCGACACGTTCACGTTAGGCTCCGGTCGATCGGACTATAAATCAATTGCGTTCGTGGGTGATGGCATATTGTTGGTAAATTGATATTTGACCAGGTCCCGGTCAGTTCGTGATCGCTGATCAATCACAATTTCATTCCGATAACATTTTTTTTCTTCTGTTGTATCATTCATTTCTCGTCGGTATTTCCATTTGTTAACCTTCCCAGAATACTAAAACAAAGGTTCTATGATATTTCAATCGCAGTTACAACTACAGAAATCTGATTAAATAAATAAAGAATTTTCTAATTCAACATAAAATGTATACACGTTTACCAAAAATGTAAAAATAAAATTTTATTATAATAAATACCATAAATATTATTTTATTTCTAAATTAATGCTTTAAGGCTGTTAGAGCGTATTCTTTAGTGTAAATTATATGGCGGATATATCCGCCGACTGGTTAAAATTTTCATTAACTCAGTTAGAAAAAAAAATGTATTTCTCACGAAGAATGTAATAAGTAAATTGATTTCAAATTTTAAAAATTATTAATATTAAATTGTTTTTTTAAAATTATTTAAATTATTTCTTTCATAAGTACTGTAATATTGCATGAATTCTTGGAACTATTAATTATATCAACTGTTTCATTTCATATTTCATTTATTACTCGTTCTAATAATTCCGTGTAAAGCATAAGGCGGATATATCCGCCAACTGGTTAAAATTATCATTATCAACTTAGAAAACAAAATTAATATGTATTTTTTATGGAAAATGTACTAATACGGAGTTATTTAGTTACAGAATAAATGGTTTAAATAAATAAGTAAATAAATTTCTAAATTAAAAAATAAATTATATAAAATAAAATTGTCTTGCACTCAAATTTAATTTAATATGTGTATATAAATCTGTTCCAAATAAAGGTTTATTTACATTATTTCTGTCATAAATTATGTAATATTGCATGAATTCTTGGAACTATTAATTATATCAACTGAATTTTACTGCTTGAATATGTTCCAATCAGGTATTTTAAAATTATTTTTTTATAATTAGAAATTATTGCATACATTTCAATATTCAATTCATTACTCTTTCTAATAATCATATTCTTTTGTTCATATTTTCGTATTCATTTGTGTAATGCATATGGCGGATATATCCGCCGACTACTTAAAATTAGCATTAACTAAGCTAGAAAAAAAAGTATTTTTCACGAAAAAAAAATAATAATTTGGAGCTATTTTATTCATTCTAATAATCATATTGTTTTGTTCAAATTTTTATAAAAATTAAATTTTATTTTATTAATTTATTTTTTATATAAATTCAGATAATATTTTGCTTCTGTTTCTTTATTATACATTTTTTATACTATTTTTTTTTAAAACAAGAAATTTTAATTATTTATTATAAGGATTGAAATGTAATAATTATATAATTTTTCTGTATTTATCTAAACCATTAATAAATCTATAATGAATATGTACTTTCATCCTACAATGAAATCAACGACAATGTAAATAAAATAAATAAATAAAAGGAACATAACCATTATATTTATCAGTTAAGTGGAAAATCTTGTAGGATTTAACACACTGTGTGTTTTTGTTTGCTGTTATTGAATGATGTATTAATAATGCATAACATGCCAATAAAGATTACATGGAAGATAATTAAATTAGTAATTGCTCAACAACATCAAATGCACGAAAAGAAAAAAGAAGAAAATATTATATGGTGAATGTATCAACTTTTATTTTGCTCGTTTGCAAACATGATGATGTTGTATTTACCTCACAGCAAAGAGAATATTAATTAAAACAACAACAAGAAAAAAAATGATTAATGTTTCTATTTACAAGAACGCAACATTATTGTTGTACAATCAACATATTATTTTATTCTTAAACTATTTTTTTAGTACATAACGTATATTAATTATAAAATACTACCTTGCATAATCGGTTTTATATACCGGATTAACCGTGGACTTCTGAAAATGATTAGTTTTGTTAAAATTTTTAATTGATTTGTTTTTAAATTTTCAAACCGGTCTACGATGAAGTATGAAATATGAAGTGGGAAATATTTCTTAATAAATATAGAATTTGCTTGAATATAGTGTGAACAATACATTGCATTGCGATTCTGGGATTAAGAATGAAAGAAATCAATGGCACATAATCCCCTTTACGTTGAATGACTTTATTTAGAAATAATCCTGAGATAATCCTTTGTACGATTTGCATAATAATAATCCCTATACAATTAAATAACACTGGTTGAAGGACTGCATAAACATTGTTAGTTAGATTGTTGCAATCTATTCAAAACGTTTATTAAATAATGCACATACCCACACCTACAATAAAATAATACAAAGTAATATTGAAAGAAAAAAATGTAGAATCACGGACCGAATGCTGCCCAAAAAATAATCGAATATGAGATTGCAACTAAAAAGTAACTAATTATTTTTGGAATTTATTTTTAACCAATGAGAGATTCACAAAATCAATCTCAAAATATGCCAAAAAATCTATTTTTTCCAATATACCATATGGAAGCTAATTCCTGTAGGTCAGATCAAATATATGAAACTTGCGGCCCGCGGGCCACATACTGCCCACATCGTTTTGACAGCAATTTTTCACTTTTTATATTGAATACTTTTCTATTCTATTCTATTACATGCTTGGTTTAGACTAAAGAAGTACAATTTTCAGGAATTACTAATTTTTTATTAGAACCAGTTTTTTTTAGGAAAAAATAATCCATGTTATATAACTTCATGTTCTCTTAGTATTTTACACAAAATTGTCTTCAGTAGATCAATTTATTTGTTACAATAATTACATTTTAAGTCATTCAAATATCAATATGAAAAACGAATTAAATTTACTAATTTCTTCATTTTATTCATTATTCTTAATATTTATTGTATTATTCATACATATCCAAGGATTATTTTTTAAACATTATTTAGTTACATTAAATATAAAAATTTTAAAGGATTGTATAAAATTTTATACTAAAATAAAGACATGCAAAAGAAATTAATAAAATGAGGCAACATATTTTTTTATGTTTTGATATAAAGAATTTATAATTTGTTTAGACGTGAGGCGGGCACGATTTAATTATAACGAAAATAATGCTTTGCGCTGTTTTTTTTTCTGGTGGAGAATAAAGTTAAACGCGGTGTGAAATGATGTTAATATAATTTTATAGTCAGATGTAAAATGTCTAATAAAGTGTGTGCGCGCTATGAGCGTCCAACAAAGTGAACAATAAAACTAAAACTATAATGCATACATATACAAAACACACGTAAATATTTTCGAGCAATAACAACAACAATATCACATATAAAGAATCCTTATGCAAATCTCATTAACATAGCCACTTCGGTGGTGGTAATAATATTAATAACAATTTATCCTTATTGCAAGTGGGAACTTTATGGTTATGCATAAATGTTAACGAGCCATTCCTGAATCAGTATTATATTATCGTTTAATTTAATTTAATTACCTCTGTCGAAACGTGCATTTAAAGAATATTAAGATTTAATTAAAGAAATTCTTATATCACATTGTGCATTCTCGTAACGTAAATAAGTTCATTGTTATTATTCCTTGTTTATACAAATTGCTTTTAAACTTCCACCGCTCAGCAGTTCGTTTAAATAATAGAATAATACGTTTCTATTTGTTGAAAATTCTCGTACTAACCAGCTGGGATGATGTAACGTTTTATTGTTCGAAATTGTACATATATTATCGCAATTAGCAGAGGCATGCTTATTCCTTCCTGCAAAATAAAATGGTAGATACACGAGAAAGTATACTTGAATTCCATACAGTAATATTTAAAATTTATTATATTTTGCTACATCTATATTTAAGTAAAATAATCATGATTATGTTACTGCTTTCATTATAAAAAATAAACTTCACTTAGATTCTATCAATCTTAGAAATTGAGCAATGAATTAATCAAAATCATGGAGAGACTACATTCCACATGAGTTCCTTCACTTCATCGGGAAGAAGGAAGATGAAAAGTTCTGCAAAATTAGTACGAGGCAGAGTCAGATCTTGAAATAATTCTGGAATGGTGAAATGTTGAAGAACCTAGAGAGATTGGATCATTTTAAGGTATGTATCGGAGGTTCCCTCCATTAAGGAAGAAGATGGTTGGAGGCTGAAGAGGACCAGCGAAAAAAGTTGTCACCATTGAAATCAGACCTAGATGATACTTAATGAAGATTTTTAGTGGGTAAAAATCGCATAGTACCACGACTCCACTTGTGGTCTCTATTAAAGGTTTTCTCTCCTCCACAAAAAAAGATGTTATCTTGTATTTTTAGAATATTGTACTTTTTTACTATAAATCTCAATTTTTGGGATAGTTCTATAAAATAAATAAACAAAAATTTATATTACTTTCTATTTTCTATTAATTTACACTTACATTTTTATATAATACCTTTTTTATAAGATTCTACAAAAAATAAATAAAAAATATATTAGATAATCCAAAAGTTTTACTATAAATGAAGTATTAAATTCAATAAATAATATTGAAAACATAAAAAAATAATCTGTCTTTTAAAATACTTAAAATCTAATAATTACTAAATTGTATATCTATTTAGTATTAATTTAGAACTCAAATATTATGCAATTATTAAGTGTAAATTTAATCACTAAAAGAATATTTAATAATCATCGTCTAGAATTATCTTTATTTATTATATTTATATAAAAGAAAGTAAAACCAATTTCACAATCAATCATCGCACATTCAAATCCAATTATGCATACCAATCAATTCATTAAAGATGATTGATTTATTTTGTAATTAAATAATATTTTTCTTATGCATTTAAAAAAAAAATTATTTTGTTTGATGCGGTGCTTTCATTGCTTCAATAATTTTATTATTATTTTGCTCATTTGAGCAACCATTTACGTCTATTATTTTCTTTTCGGTTTTCCACTTTAATTGCATAAAATCTCGTGCCAATAAAACGCTAATATACCGCTTTTATTATAACTTTAATTGCATCTGGCCTCTCTCGATGTTAATCGTTAATCAGCTGGAATGCGAATCTCGTGCATTTGCATTGAATTTAATTTCTAAATGAAACGAAACGAAACGAAAAATACATAAGAAAATCGCATTACTCTCTAGTTTATTAAAATCGTAATTATTTAAAGTATGCTTAACATTTAATATTCATAATAATTAAAATATTAAATAAATATTTTCTAAAAATAAAAAATAAATTAAAGTATAATAATGAAATTGATAACTGCTACAAGTATAATGTATATTGCTTACTTGTACTGCGGTTATTATTTTTTTGGAACATGAATATTGCATAAAATGTAATCGTAACTGTAAATCGCTTTGGTAACAATTTTCACGCTATTCTTTACAGCCGAGTCTTTACAAGAGAGAGTTTATAATGGATAATTTTACATAAAAGAGTAAGTTTTCAGCCTCTTCTATTATTCAGCTCCTTAAACCGCGTTTCCACTTGCATTCCTTTATTATGCAAGTAACTACACACAAATATATACAGTTGAAAATACCTTTGTGAATTCATATATATTTTTAATAAAATCAACTAATTACATAATTTTTATTTATTTAAAGTCATGTATCAAAATAAATAAAATCAATAATTATTTGTAAATAAATTTGAATATTATTAGTAATAATGTATAGTTGAATAAAACAGATTTAAAAATAAAATATGAAAATATGAAATAATATAAAGATTGATGAAAAAAACGTGTTAACATTTAGATAGAATAAATAAAGTTATTAGTGTTAATATAATTTTAAAAAAAACAATACTTAGAAAGAGAAAGATTGGAGGTGATTCGAATAAAATAAATTAGATTATTATAATTTAAGCAAAGCGTTGATTAATCGTTTCGAAATGTCGGCCGATATAATCAGCTTAATTAGAGAAGTTGTAGTATTTGTCATTCGGCTGCGGCGGAATATTAAATGCATTTCTTATGTAATTCGTTCGAGGAAAACGGAAGAAACGAAACGAAAAAAAAAAATGTATATAAAATAAACTATTAATGTACGTGTATCGAAAAACATTTATCTTCTGCTGTGTCAAGATAATACAGGTTTTGCAAATCGCAATTCGAGATTTCGTTTGGCGATGTCTCGTTTACCGCAACATTCGTGCAACGTGGACTTTTATATACTTCCTTAAAATTCTTGTATATATATATATATATATTTATGTGCAAGTAGACGATTGTTGCTAAGTGTAACAATATATGTATATAATCGTGACCTCATTTTTATGCTCGATTATGCACGCAAATGCTCAAATAAATCTAGAAATACACACACATCATGTATCTGGATTAAGAGCGCAACGTTCAAGAATGAAATCGCTCGAAATTACCATTCAAATTATCTAACTAATTATTGTGTTTAACGAAAACACTTTTAAATCGGTTATTATTATTATTATTACGTGCACACGTCTCTCTCGCCAAGGTCTTCCGCATGCACGTAAACTTTAACCTCTGCAAAACCTTAATTTATCATTGTTATGTAATCTAAACTTCAACTGACATATCTTCTTCTCAAAATCGCAAAAAAATATTTGATTTATTACATCATTCATGAAATAATTTCAGTCTTAATTGCCTATTGATTGTACGTAACAATTTCTATGTAATTCCTTCATATTTATAAATTTATATTGGATAGAAATATTACTGTTTCTGAATATAAAAAATATGTAAATACTAATAATATATTTAAAAATAGTTTTTTCCAACTAAATTGATTTAGGATTAAGTATTCTTAATTACAACTTATTTATACTAGAAGTATTATTTTCGACCAAAATATCACTTTTTCAAAGAATTGAATTTACAATCTACTTTTACCTCAATTGTAGGCGAATTTATACATTTTCCAGTCAATGTGCACATCTTTGATTAACAGGAACTGAAGTTACGGTTAATATTAATACAGTTTATATTACATACAATTATTTACAATGTACTTTTACCTAAGTTCTAGGCAAATCTACACATTATTCAGGAAATGTATATAATTTTGATATAGTTTGAAAAATAACACATCTTTTTTTCATGAAACTAAAAAAAATATAAATTATAAAGTTATATAAGTACATAGTTTCTTTAATTTCATTTAGTAACTTTTATAAAAAAAAACTGAAATTAACTACAATTAAAATTCATCACAGATGTATTAATCTTGATACATTTTCAAAAGAAATTTTCGTTTTCTTTATGCTTTACTAAATACTTTAAAAATCAAAGTTTTTCAACTTTTCGAACTTCAACTTACATTCAAATAAATTGTATTATTTTAGTAGTAATTCACCTTTCGATATTTAAAACTATTGAAAACTATTATTTGAATAGAATTTTGCATTTTTCAAAATACTTACAGATTTGTAATTATTAACTATTTTTATATCAAGTTTTGACTAGCTCTTTCAATATAAAGAGATTAAAAATACAATATAGTACAATTTTGTAGCAGAGAAATGCATTTATAATTATTGTTTTGTTTTATGAAATTTTCACATCCAGAAATATTTTTTAAACTATTTTAAACTATTCATTAAAAATAAATATACAACAAAGTAAGTTTTGATTATAAACTTTTTACATATATTTTTCAAATTTTGTTTACAAACATAATATTTTTTAATTATATTAAATAAGTAATAATCCATTCATTAAAAAAAATATGTACAGTTTCAAATATAAAAAAAATCATTTTTTCCACAAAAAACTTTCAAATTTTAATAATAAAAATAATATTCTTTAAAAATAAAATATGTAGTTCAAATACAAAAAAAAATAAGGAATTTTCAATGAGTCAGTATTTATAATGTGAGTGATATTATGAGATAATCAAATCTATAAGTAGAAACGTAACAGGAAATGGTTTTAAAATGTTATCGGTTTATGGTCATGTATAATCGCTTTTACAGGAAGTGATTAAGGGTAAGTTCTATAAGTTTTTTGGTTATAATTTATAATTATTTTGTTTAGATTATAGTTTTCCAGTAAAAGTACTGGAAACAACCAAAGATTTAATAAAAGCTGCTTAAATAATATTAAAAACATTTTACATTTTTACTTGGTGAAAATGATCCTTATTTAGAAAGAAGTGTTAAATGTTACCTCACGATTATTTATTTATATGTAAGTTGTTTATTTAATGAAAGTTTTCTGTATTCAATTAATAATTTATTTGCTTGCAGATAGGTAATGTAAAGTCAAATATTTGTTATATAATTAGTGTGTAAATTGCGTATCACAGATTTTGATAGATCAATTAATTAAACGTTTCTGATAATCGTAATGACATAAGGTGTGTACGTGTACGAATCAAATAGGTAAATACGTGGAAAGGTCGAGAAAGGAAAGCCCCTAACACATGGTTATGAATTATATAAATATTTGAAGTATTCCAAGCGAATTAAGTAAGCATATAAAGCGGTACCGCATTGTGTTTTCATTCACAATACAATTAGAAACGTATTGTTAAGATATTATGCAAAGAACTGCTCCGGTTTTTTTTTTGTTCCTCTCTCTCCGTTTCTTTCGTTCGACCACCATTATTTGCATTTCATTGGCAAAAGTGAACGAGCGCATAAGGAGAGTGTAGTAGAAAAAAAAATGAAATGAGTAGGAGAAAAAAGCACTGCAAGAAGAGTGGAAAAAATGCCGTCAATGGATTTGCCATACACTAGTTACACGTTTAGAATATCAAACTGCTTTGAAGTAAAAGTAAAACTTATGGGTTACGTGCTCGAGATGGACGGTTGCGCTTTTAAAATTCCAGGACCGACCCTCGGAGACTTCCTTTCTATTTATCTCTCCAACATTCCTCCGCCGCCCTGGCATTTAATTATAATCTTCTCCTGTTCTTTCTTTGGTTTTATCTTGCATGCCTTTTTTTCTCTCTCGCTCTTTTCTCCTCCTTCGCCGTTCTTTCGGTTCTTCCTTTCCATCACTCGGGTAATGAAAATTCATGAATTTTCTGGGAAAGACGCCACGATCTGGGTCATCGCTTACGGTTTCGGTCCGCAAGAAACGGACTCGATTATAATTCGCCAAAGATTTATACCCAGTCCAGACCAAATACAGGTTAAAATGACCGCAAATTATGAAATCGTTATTATTTTCTTTTACATTTGTGGACCCAATTGCGGATTCCGCACGCTTCCGGACCAACAGTTATTTTCATCAAAATATTGCGAGCAAGAAAAATACGAGCATAAATCAATTTAATTTAATTGACAAATGTTTTAATTAAGCGGGGTCCACCTTAATAAAGATATTTATTATGTGACCTGTTTTTCTTCGGCTTCGATCTCTATTATATATATATATATAAGGTGAAGGAGATTCAGATCTTGAACAAGAACCATCTCTTTTTTGTCTCCATTAATTTATAGATCAATTTATTTCCTATACAATTTTTTTAAATAAATAACCCAATTATAGCCGAAATATTTATGTGAGCAATTAACATTTCTGTAATTTAAACAGATTAATGAGTAGAATTAAAACAATTCAAGCTTATATAAATTTCGATTCTCGGAATTTACATAACGCCAAAGTCCTCTTTCAAAGTTATGTTAGAATTTATTTCAAAAGTGCTCTTTCTCTCGGCCATCTACGGCCGACGTACATTGAGTAACGTTTTGGAATTATGTTTTTAGTGTATATAGAAGCCATAAAGGCAACGAGGATGGCGTGCGGTGAAGATAAAACGGTCGGTCCGAGCCTCCAACTTCTTGAAATTATATTCCTCGGAACAGGAGGGAAAAGAATGGAGGAAAAGTGAAATCGAATATCTGCCGCCGTCTGGCGTTAATAGGCGCTGCCCTTAACTGGATTTTACTACATTCTTATATTTTATTTTTATAATCTCGACTGAATCAAACAACAACTAAGGGAAAAAAAGTCTTCCAAAATGATGATTGTTGATATTCGAACGGTTGATTTCCAAATGCAAAGTTATTGAGTTTTGGACCTAGAGAAGGGTGGCTCGCAATTTCATCCTCTGGTGATTGGTTCAAACTGAAAGTCGCTGAAACTCCCATTTCCTCCGGAAATTACGCTAAATTTAGGGAATGCGGAAACTAATAACCTCCTGCCCCCAAATACTACATATTACGATAGTTTAAAAATCTTTAATCATTTACACATTTATCTCAATTATAATACTCATGATTTTTTAGTGATCATCATAAAACCCGTTTTACAAAATTTCTTAGGTGAAACTTCGTTTTTAAATATAAAAATAATATAACCAGAAAATGTTTTTGTACAAAGAAAAATTTGATTTATATTCCTAAATTAGGTTCATTTTCACTAAAATGTAAAACGTTTACAACATTATGTAATCAGAAAAAAAATCTTTTCTTTGGTATTGTTGCTGTATTCAATAAAATTTTAACTCCTTTTCATCAACATTTTCGATTTCTTATTTCTTGATTATTTTCTTGTTCTTCTTAAATATTTTGTCAGATTATTATCAGCTTTAGGATTTTTAAATAAGTTGAATTGAAAATGTGGATTTTGCTATATCAAAAATAACGTTACACAAGGTTTGACTTTGTACAGAAAAAAAATATATATTACTTACAATTTACCAATAATAAATATTGATTTTATTTATGTAATATTATTGAAATTTATGAGAATGTTTCTGTACGTTTCTCGAAATGATATAAAGCGAATGCAATTTCATTTACTGAATTATGTAAACAATGACAAAATGTAGTTAAGCAATGCGTTATAGGTATACGGTATTCGCCTGAATATAAATAAAGCAGAATTTGCCCATAAATTATTATTGAAATTCCATTAAAACTTATTGCTCAGTTATGGTTCAATTCATGTACAAATAAACGTTTTTCATTGTCCTACACGGATTTCTACACCCCGCTCGAAAATATTTATGACGAAACGTGCAAAAGATGACGAATGCATGAATAAGGAAAGGCATTCAATAAAATCGCGCTCCAGTAAATCGCAGTTATTTCCACTATTTCATATGCACACCAAATCGATAAACAAAGAAACCAAAAAAGTGATAGGTCTAAAATTAATTATTTTTATCTCTGATTTATTGGATAGATTAATTAAATTTTACCCAAGAGATAATCCTCAAGGTATTCATTGGATTAAGCGCAAACGATTACCTTAATGAAAGCCGTATTCCATTAGGTGGTTAATTAAATAATTAACTTTGCAATGAAGTCTACGAAACAATCGCATAGATTAGTAATTAGATTAAAAACCATTGCGCAATTTCCTTTTCATAACCGCAATTGAGCATGGATTACCCACACTGATTATCTATAGTACAATGCATAATAGAATATAGAATTATTGCATTCTTACAAATATGGTAACATTTGCATTGCAATTTGCTAAATTGTTGGATCTCATTTTTTTTTTGGTGAATCAATGAAAATTTATGATGTACAGCATTTCAAATTGTTTTCCGCGAAGTACTTCATAATTCATTTCGTGTTATAAATTGCATGCTGAATATTTAAGATTCTCCTGCCGCTATGGCAAACATTACAAATTCTTTACTTCAACATTTTTTTTCCCTCTGAAATTTTTATCAGAGCCGCGGATCGCGCATTGCAATTTTAATTGCAACTGCTTAGAAAATGATGGAAAAATCCTGTTTAGTTTATGCATAATATGCAATAAAGATTTATATATTTTGATAAAACTTTAACTCAAATTATTACATTTAACTTATTACAGGTTAACTTAATTTTAAAATTTCAAGTAAAAATTATTATAAGTTAGTTTAAAATTTTATTTATTTATTTACTTTAAAAAAAAATACAGTTTAAAATTTTTCTGATGTTGCAAGTAAGCTTTATTAATTAAATATTTTAATCTCAATTTGAGGTCAACATTCAAAATTAAACTTTAACCAATTAAACTTTTTGTAAAATTTTATGTACTAATTAAACTTTTGATTATGTAAAATTATTGGTGTTAAAATTAAGTTTAAAACGTTTAATATATTGACGTGAATTATTGCTATGATATGTATTGAACTAGTTTAATTAATATAACAATAATTCCAATCAATCAGTAACGTAATTCAATAATCAATTGCACAACATACACTTTCAAAGCGGATTAATTAAAATTTTTCGGCCTCGATGTAATTGTTCAATTATTTCCTAATTAAATAAGCCGGATTAATAATGATTTATCTCGCACAACAATCGCGCGCATTCAATTTATATATACAGGTGAATTACATACCTGTAACCGTATGCAAAATTGAACGTTTTCTTCCGCTTTGTTTTCAATTCGAATCTGGAGCACCAATGAACATTTAAACGATTTAAATTAAATTCCAAATAAATCCTTCAAAGATAATATATAAATATTTATTGACTATTGCATGTTATAAATCAGTGACATTCTAATAATATTGGTTTACATTTACATTCGTTAGACGCAAATATAATTATACTTTAAAAGTCTTCATTTAATAATCTTTTAAAATAATACGTGACTTCTGTTTATTTCTTTTAACATTTTCATGGAAATTTCAGCTAAAAATAAGATTTTATGTAGATTTCCATTTTTATATTAGATTATAATAAAGTCTAATATAAAAATGGACAAACGTTAAAATTATTAAATAATAGTTAAATTTTCTTTAAAACACATAAATTTCATTTGATTCTTTTCAATAAAAGTTTCAGTATATTTTATGCAATTTATTATAAAGAATATAAATTGGTATATAAAGCACACCAAATATTATTTACAAATTTTGTACTTATTTTAATTTTTGTTATGACTTATTTATGATTTTTAAACAAAAAAACTAATTTTCTATGCTTAAATAAAAATTATTTAAATGTCTTCATTAATAATCACAAATTACTATAAAAAATATAATATAATTCATCATTGGTTGAAAAAGACTATTTTCCCTTAAAAAATATTTTTTTTATTTAAATAAATTATATGAACTATTCAAAAATAGTATAATTTAGTTCTTAAAACGTGGATTCGTATTATACTCGAGTAATTTTCTAGAGTGAATGAATGAATACATGTATAACTGTGACATATATTTAACTTTATCAAATAAAAGTTTTTTTTCTTTTTCTTTTTTTATTTTTTTTTTAAATTTAAAGATTTTTCAGTAAGTTTTATTTGAATTAATTGAATATAATCTATGAACTATTCAAAAATCTCAAGTATAATACATTTTAGCCCTTAAAACGTGGATGTTTATTATATTCGGGTAATTTTCAAATAAAAGTTAATTTTTCCTTGAAAAAAAAGTTAAGGAAACTTTCACTTTTATTTAATTATATTTAGATAATTTTCATTAATTTGAAATATTCACGACTTTAAGATTTAGTTAGTTAAGGTTAAGGAAAATTTTACTTTTATTAAAGGTTTGAGCATGTTTTATGTAATTTAAAATATTTTGAAAATTTTTGTAAAAAAATTAGAAAAAGTACAAAATTTTAATTTTTATTATACAGGAGTGCACTTAATGATTTTGTTTTCTATATAAGAGTAGACTATATAAGTAAAGAAATGCAGATTTCCAAGAATAAAAATAATAATGGTGTCTATATAGAGAGAGGGAGAGAATATAAAACTGTTAGGAATTGATTAATTGGCTGAATTCCAATTACAATCACTTGTTCCTTGTAAAACGGTGAGCAGCTAAGCGAATTCAAAACTAATTAAAAGCAGGCATGTGAGATATTTTAGATAAACTCATTGGACGTTTTGACATAAACACAAGAAAATGAGTAATTAGCGAGCTTAAGTATTAATGAGTTAAATTTACTTGCATATCGGGAGTGCGTTTTATAAGAAAATGCATTCGAAAGTGGACGGCATTGCCGTTTCTTTGATTTAC
Source organism: Nicrophorus investigator (assembly GCA_963457615.1). NCBI lineage: Eukaryota > Metazoa > Arthropoda > Insecta > Coleoptera > Silphidae > Nicrophorus > Nicrophorus investigator. The sequence goes on from OY735142.1 coordinate 29,118,977, forward strand.
GTCTTTCGCTCTCCGCGTTATTACTGCAACTCGTTTTTTGTCGATTATATTACCATTATTTTTTTATTGTATCAATCCATATGCATAGGTATATTGTTCTAAACGTTTAATTAATACATTCAGGTAATTTTAATTAGCACATTCCGAACGGCGCAACGGACAATTAAAAATCGGCCAAGAACAAAGCGGAAGAAAATAAAATGGGAATGCATTATTATTATTGCATGTGCATGGCACAGCACCACATTCGAAAAAGTCCAATCGCTTTGCATTGATCATATTTTATGTGCCTAATCGAAAGTCAATTTATTGATATATTTGTTGTAATATGTATATAATTTATTTATTTATGTTCAATTTATTACATTGTGTGTGTGTGTTTGTTGCTGATTGTATCGCAGGGTATTTGACATTGCAAGTCAAGCTACATTCCTTTCGATTCGTTAGACATTTCCTATTATTGTGCTCGCGCCAAGTCGTTGCATAAATTTCCGACTGGATGGAAAGAGAGCGAGAGCACGAGCGCTGATGATGCTGAAAGAAGACATAAAACATTGTTGTTATCTTAGATGTAACAAAAATCAGATTTTCCCAAATACATTTAAAAAAAATATCTTAAATCAGATAATAGCAGATTAGGTTAGGTAATTTTAGGTTAAATTATCTAAGTATACATTTGCCTAAATAAATCTGGGTTAGGTTATAATAGGTTTTATAAGTACTATTAATCTTAGAACATTGTAGGTTAGGTTACATTAGATAGTTGTAGATTAGGTTAAGTTTAAGCTAGGTTAAAAAGATAAATAAGATAGTTGCAGATTATGTTAGATGCATGATTTCATATCCTCTAGAAACAATTTATCTCCAATTCCAGAATTTCCAAAAAGAAAAAAGTTTGAAAGAAATCAAATTGTCTAAAGTATATTTAAAAAATTATGAAAAAAAAATCTTAGGTTAGCATGATAGATAATCGTAGGTTATGATATATCAGATAGTTGCAGATTAGGTTAGATTATATGTTTAATTTTATCTCTTCTACCAAAAAGAGTATATAAAGTGTAATTTTAGGTTGAATTATCTAAGAATACACTTGTTTAAATAAATCTGGGCTGGGTTATAATATGTTTTTTAAGTTCTATTAATCTTAAAACGTTGTAGGTTAGGTTAAGTACATGATTTCTTCTCCACTAAATATAAAACTAGTTTTAATTAGGTTATGTATATGATTGTGAGTTAGGTCACAAATTTATCGGTTAGGTCATCTATTAGTTGTAAATCTGCAAAAAAGAGGTTAGAAAGTGTAAGTTATGTAATTTTAGGATAAATTATATAGGTATAGTTTTATATAAATAAATGTAGGCTAGGTTATAATTGTTTTTCAATGTTCTACTAACTTCAATCTAGTTTAAAAAGTTATAGAAAAAAAAATGTTAGAAAGTGTAAGTTGGGTTTGGTAATTTAGGTTATGTAGATATAAAACTAGGTTATATTAGGTAATCTATATAACTGTATATTGGTTAGGTCAAATTAGATAGTTGTTGATTAGTTTATGTCACATCCAGTTTTTATAATAATGTAACAGTTAGCAATTCTTTATTGTAAAAAATGTAGTTGAGTGTAAGTTGGATTAGGTAGATGTAGATTATATTCTAGTATAATTTATGTTAGGAAAATGAAGGTTAATTTAAGTTAGAATCTTTTTGAATCCTTACTAGGTACTATTAACACTACTATTCCTATTCAAATAGTGATTCACACAAGAAATAAAACTTATTATTAAATATTGGATTAGGTGGATGTAGGTTATATTCTAGTATAATTTAGGTTAGATAAGTGAAGGTTACTTTTTTTAACCATTACTAGGTACTATTATCTCTACTATTCAAATAGTGATTCACAGAAGAAATTCTTCAAATTAGTAAGAATTATTGTTAAACAAATAATGTATAATAGAAAATTGTATGAAGAAAGACTGAAAAATGTGAAACAAGCTTATACCTAGAATACAAATATCCTTCATGATTACTGGTTACCAAAAGATGAAGACATAACAAACAACATTACATAACCATTCTTGGATATGATTAAATATAGTTTCATTACATTTCAATATTTTTTTCAAGATTTCTCTAAACTTAGGTTAGGATAACTGAGTAGATTGACTTTAGTTAGGTTGTGTTTAATTTATATTACTTTTTGTTTAGTTTAGACTAGTTAGATTTATTTCTTCTATAAAATAAGTTTATGTTATAGTTAAATTAGGTTATTCTGATAGATAAAAGTAAAAAAATGTATATATTTCTGCTCAATTTAAGAAGATAAACTTTTTGTAGCAATTTAATAATTCTGAGCATTATCTTTCAGGAATTTCTAGGAATTTGCATATTGCTATTAGCAGATGAATGTGAGATATAATCTTGGTATATCAAGAGTCGAAGGCGGGACTAAAATATCAAATTTCGCGCAACGACCGAATTGAATAATTAAGCGTGTTATTGTAATTTCGCTTAATTCTGGAGCAGCGGTTAATTACCATTGACATTATGCAAATGGTAAAAGCCGCACACACACACACACACAAATATATGAATCGGATATCGACGGAATTCACAGTTCATTTGAACGCGCTAATTGGAAATCTAACTTGCCACAGTTAAATCTCCGAAGTCTTTCTTCATCTTCTCTTTTCATCCATCCCGTTTCATAAATCGAAGGACAACAATGTTGTTCCCGTCGCGGCGAATTTCCATTTAATTGAAAGCCATTCAGTGGTCTCTCAGGTATTTAAAAGCACATAATGGCAGCAAGGGCCGCTGGCAGATTTTAAAAACCTCGAATTACGTACGGCCGTTCGCGTAACTCCATCTCTCCGCAATAACATTTAAAATTCCCGTCTGGAAGCCCAGAATTCCACTCTTGATACCGTTGCAAGACCAAAGCAAGTACAACAAAGAAAAACGGCCACAATATATTTATAAATGAATGCGTACCAACTTAATAACAACACTCGTGCAGAACTCGCTGAAATTCAGCAAAAATCACATAAAACTTTAAAAAAAAATATATATCTGATTTTAAATCTATTGTAACCAATTTGATCTTTCAGTAAACTGAACTTTTAGGTAACAATTTGTAATTTTGATAAACTACATTTACATTTTCAAATATAATTGTAACCTTTGCAGTAAATTATATCCGTTTCACACTCGAATCTGCAATTTAAGGGATACGAAGATGAAAGTTCAGCATGTAAATGATTATAATTTATATAATAATACACAATTATGTTGATGTAATTTCCAATTACACTAAGTACTCGAACTCCAAGTGATTCAGCTCTTTTCCAATAGTAAATCAAACCTTGAACTTAAACTATTCACATCTTCTATTTTGTTTTTACTATTATCCTCCTGATCTCGAACAAAATTAAATAAATTAACTGTGAACATTATAATTAATAGTTAAAATATCAAAACATGCTTTTTTACGTTAATTTTTCGACGTTATTATTAATGGTGTGTAAATAAAAACTAAATTTATTTATAAAATAATGTATAGGTTACATATGTTAAATAAATAAATTTAAAATTTTATTAGATGAGAAATTTAGATTTTTTATAAAAGACTGCCAAAAAAAAATGTGCACACACCGTTGGCTTACGGCACAAACGGAACGAACTGCACACTAATAAATTTCACACTTTATTACACCTGATAAATTTAGATTTATGTGCACGCTGAATTCCAAAAAGTTTCTACTACAACAATTTGCGTTTATTTTAAATATAATTATTTCATTCGGTTTTGCACATAAATTACGTTTTAACTGCTCTAGAATGTCCAGAACTTTCAGAATGTATAGTTTATTTTTATTTCTTATCAAATCGAAACTTAATTTTATATTAGTTATAAATTATAAGGAAATTATTTATTTTATTATTTACTATAATGCATTATTCATTGAAATCTACCGTAATAATTTTTATGATATAAAATAACAGTAAGTAGAAATAATTTAAGTATTAATTCAAAATATCTTAAACCTAACAACTTAATATTATTTTATAGTAATTATTGTGGAACAATATTCGTTTTTGAGTATTTTCTTCATTGAAACGTATAATTTCTTAATTAAATAATATTAGTAGATATAATCTATGTATTCATTCAAGAAATTTCTGTGTTATGAAAAAGAAAAAATATTAATACAATTGTAATTATTTTATTTTTTAATTATTTTAAAGTAACTGCAAATAATTTAAATATTAATTAAAAAAGCAAAACTCTAACAACTAAAACTAATTTTATAGTAAAATACGAAGGATCTTCGGTTAACGAATAAAATCCATTCATTAGTTCTTAATAAATAAATATCAATGCATTAATTGTGATATATTAATTATTTTACAAAATTTATAAATAATTTAAATATCAATTAAAAATTTCTGAAATCTAATAACTTAAAATTATTTTATTTCAATTATTGTGGAACCTCGATCATCGAACAACATATATTTTTAAATTGTTAATTTCTAGGTTTAAACGTACAATTTCATAGTAAATGAAATATGATATAAGATGAATACAAACATTGTTTAAAAAATTACTTTATAATGAAATGAAAAATTTAAATTTTTATTATTTTTAAACCTTCTAATTATTTATTATTTGTTAGTAACTGCAAATAATTTAAGAATCAATTACAAAAGCTAAAATCTAATAACTATAATTAATTTTAAACAATGTATAATGAAACATCGTTATTAACGAAAAAAATATTTTTTAAATTGTCCATTTATTTCTTGAAATGTATACTTTCTTCAAAAATAAACATTAGTATGTGAATTGTGATATAAATATAATGAAAATAAAATTATTGATATTTAGAAAATTTTATACATTCTATTTATTAATTATTTAACAGAAACTACAAATAATTTAAGTATCAATAAAAAAATTCTGAAATCTAACAATTAAAACTGAAGCTCGGTTATCACCAAACAAATATTTCTAAATTTTTAAATTATTCATTGAAAATTACAATTTATTAATAAGTAAATATTGATACAGTCATTTTTAAATACAAAAAATTGTAAGAAAAGAAAATAATAAATTTTAATTAAAAAATATTTTTTTTATTTATTAATTATTTCACAGAAATTATAAATATTTTATAGCAATATATAGTGATAACTCGGTTAAGGTACAAAAATTATAGTCAATCGAAACAATTTTTACCATAATAAGAAGATTCAGATTTTAAATTTGTAACTTTATAAAAGTTACTCATACATAACATCTATTATAAAATAATAAAGATTCTTAAGTTGTTCATTACACTTTCTTAATAATCAAATATTATAATATACTTTGTAAATTTTAATAAAATTGCATATAACAATTAAAATTTATATAGTAAAATTGTCATATGTTGCCATTAACGTGCAAATTTTTTTGTCCACATTTTGTACGTGAAATAAGCCTTTACAATCATATTATTGAATAAAATCTAATAATTAAACACTTTTTAAATAACGAAATGTCGATTATTGAACAAAATTTGTTTCTAAAGACCGAATTGTTCGAAAACCGAATCCAAAATATCAAAGAACATATTATGATCTATGATATGATATATGATCTAAATATGAAATAATGAATATAATGAAGTTAAAAATTATTATTGAATATATATTGTTTTTATTGTTATAAGTTTTTGCACTTATAAACAACGAGCAAATTAAATTGTATTTGTCCAACACGTGTAATTCAATACATATGTGTTTTATATCGAGAGTCGTGATCCGATATAATTTCTTTGTGGCATAATTTATAGCCGTCCGCGAAAAGAAACGAACCGTTGCGAACCTTTCGAATAGAGCGAAGGAGCAAAAAAAGCAACGGAAGAAGATGATGGAGTTTCGAGTGGACCAAGCAAAAGAAAAAAAAAAGGAACAGGAGTAAGACGCAGTTTGAACATTAATCAAATACATCATGCAATCCGGTGCCAAGATTTTATATATTTTTTTTCGGTATTTTCGCATCCTTCGAGCGCCTCTTTCATTTGCCCATAGAAGGAGATGTTGCGAATATACAGTTAAATTATATATTGATTAATGGTGTGCATTCCGACTTTTACCTAGTCTCGAAATCCGGGTGTACGAAGGCAATATCCAAATCAAAACGGTTTTTCTACCTTTCACTTTCGATTTACCTTAACCATTGGATTCTTTATTTTTCTTCTTTTGGTTCCTCTTCGTCCGTTGCTTGCACCTAGTTCTGTGGATTTTTTTTTATTTACACCTGTCCGATGTTTAGGTGTAATTGGTGGTGTAGGTAAGAGGAAAAAATAAAGAGTGTCGGGGAAGGAAAGAAAAAGGCGAAAGAACGGAAAGATTGCAATTATCACATTCATAAAACCAGTCGGTCTCTCGGTATGCCAGAGTGGGCCGCCGGGAAAAAATCCACCAAGGTTCGTTTGTACCATATGGCTTGGAGTGGATGTTTGTCAAACTGCATGCATACAGCGTTCTCTGACACAATTAACTCTGTACTTTCACTTCCACAATAAAATACAACCTCCCTTGAGTTGAGCTCGGCTATAGCAAACGCTGTTCCCACTAACCGCAGCCCAAATAATACCGGACACTTTAAACGCAACGATTATTACCGCTATCTAATATATCACAGCTTAGAAGTAGAATTGTTGTTTTTATTATTGTTGTTTTCTCGGTTAGAAGAAGAAAAAAGGAGGTGAAAATGCGGTAGCTTTAGAATATGTACAAATTAAATATTGACGTTATAAAGAACGTGTTGTAATTAAGTAAAAAATAAATAAATAATAATAAAAAAGGCGAGAGTACGGATCGAAACGGGCATGCAATAAGTGAACGTGTGTGCATGTAAAGTAATACATCCCGATGGAAATAATTACAATGGAAAATATTAATAAAACACTTCTAATAATTAATTGATGCTGATGTATGTATATGTATGCGATTACTCACTCCTTTTTCCTTCCTTCTCCGCTCCGCCACTCTATCAGGCTCTCTCCTTCTTCTTCTCCTCCTCCTCTTCATTATCATTATTATTTCGTGTCCTTCATGGGACTATAAATATTCCTGCCGCATCATAAGTTCTCTATGTGCATAGATGACATGCCCACTTGTCACTTGCCTTAATGCATATGCAAGTGTTATTAACAAGCCTCTGCAAGAAGGCGACTGGAATTGAATTTTAAGCACTTTTATAGACACTCCGACGGCGTATAACGGCGACATCAATTCCACGGCCATTTCCATCGGCCCTTCAGCACTCGCATACAAATTCGTCTTTCCCTCCCGAAAAAAAATAACAAAATACAATAATACACACACACACACAAACGCTAAAGGGAAACTTGAAAGGAAAAAACAAAAAAACCATTCAAAGTCGCTATCTTCATCTGAATTTATTAGTTAAATGTTAAGTGTTCACTTAACGTACATCCTTTTAAAGTATTTGGCCTTCTGACCGTACTAACGTACAAACATTAATATGCATCTACTTTCATAAATTTTAATCTTTAACTATATTTTACTAAAATTGTCTTTCCCTCCCGAAGAAAAATAACAAAATAGAATAATACACACACAAACGCTAAAGTGAAACCTGAAAAGAACGAACAAAAACCAAAAACATTCAAAGTTGCTATAATTTTCTCAATTTATTAATTACATTTTAAATGTTCACTTAACGTACATTATTTTAACGTACATGGCCTTCTGACCATACTAACGTACAAAAATCAATATGCAACTATATACGAGTATGAATTATAAGTATTAATTACTTTCATAAATTGTAAACTTTAACTATATTTTACTAAAAGTCCTTTTTTGAAAATAAATATAATTATATCACAACTTGATTAAAATAAAATTTGAAATATGCACTACATCCGTGTGCATATGCACTACATCCGTGTGCATAAAATATGACGTACAAAAATTTTTGTTTACATTTTGTATGTTAAATAATCATAGAATCAAATAAAATATTTCTATAGTGGATGATTTTGATTTTTCTTAATTTATTTATTTAAAACTCATGTCAAAATTCAATATTAAATATCTAATTTAAAATTTTCAATTTTTAAAATAACTATTGAAAATATAGATGAAGAAAGTGAAAAGAACAACAGAAATTTACTACTTATTAAGGAAATACCTGAATTAGAAGCTGAAAATATAAGATTTTAAATGTTACAAACATTTTTTTTGAAATGCGAATAAGTTTGTAAATTATTATTATTTTCAGCAAATATTATTAATGGAAAATCATCAATCAATTCATTCATCAATTTTTGATATTCTACTAAAATAATTACCGTATTTTCGGATTATATAACATATTACCATTTTTTGTACACATTTTGTACGTTATTTACATGTTTTCAATCATATTTCTATAAAAAAAATATTGAATATCTGGTTATTATTTTTCGTTTTAGAATTAGAATATTTACTAAAGTGTTGTCATCAAATATTGTTAATAAAAAATTATATTAAAGGAAAATTTAGTTGAAACTTGATTATTCAGTAATTAGTCTTTTAGTTTCATTAATTTTTTTATATTCTACAAAATAACTACCGTATTTTTCAGATAATATAACGTAGAATTTTTTTTTACAAATTAACTACTTTTTAAGGAAATTAGAAGTTGAAAATATATAAAAAAATATTAGTTTTTAAATGTTACAAACATTTTTTTTATACGAATATGTTTGGAACATTATAACTTATGTATTATCATCAAATATTATTAATAAAAAATATTATTAAAGGAAAATTCAGTTGTATTCGGATCATAAGACGCACCCAAAAAATGACTTAAAATTGGAGCGCGTTTTATAGTCCGAAGGTAACACAAATCTTTATATTTACACTATAGTTTTAGCTTGTGGAAAGAACAGAAATAAATTACCACACATCTTAATCTTCAAGAGAAAAACTTTACCAAAAAAATGAACCTCCTAATAGCAATATTATCTATGTTCAGGAGAAAGACTGTAAAATATATATTTTTAAAAATCGTGTCAAGAAATTGGGGTCTGATTTTATTAATATTTAGTACAAACATCAATATGCATCTACATACGAGTTTGAATCATAAGTATTTGTTACTTTCATAAATTTTAATCTTTAACTATATTTTACTAAAATCGTCTTTCCCTCCCGAAGAAAAATAACAAAATAGAATAATACACACACAAACGCTAAAGTGAAACCTGAAAAGAACGAACAAAAACCAAAAACATTCAAAGTTGCTATCATTTTCTCAATTTATTAATTACATTTTAAATGTTCACTTAACATACATTATTTTAACGTATATGGCCTTCTGACCATACTAACGTACAAAAATCAATATGCAACTATATACGAGTATGAAAATGAACCTCGTAATAGCAATATTATCTATGTTCAAGAGAAAGACTGTAAAATATATATTTTTAAAAATCGTGTCAAGAAATTGGGGTCCGATTTTATTAATATTTAGGTTAAACTATTTATGTTGTATGAAAATAATGACCTCAAATTTATAATTGTACGTATTCGAGTAATAGCATACAATGAAAACGAAAATCCATGTAGCTATTATTTTTTTCCTCCTTCTATTTCGATCCTAATAAGTGGAATTAAATTAATGAGCGTGCAGATATAATGGTAGTAGCATTTATACATCATTATTTCGAAAATTTAATTTGTCGTAAATTAGTTCCGTCCTTTCCTCCAGTCCGCAGATAATGCACAGACGGCGAAACAAATCTAATACGAAATATGATACATTTCTGGTAATTAAACCCATGGAACCATGCACCAATTTACAAAGTGTCTCCAATTAACTTGCGTAATTAACACACAGCGGGGAGCACCACATTATATACACATAATCCGAAGACATTTCTGTTACTAACGCCTTTCTGAATTTAAAATTCAACGGAACGAAATATAAGGATAAGAGCAAAACAAATATAGTTAATTCACACAGCGCTAATTGGACTTAATTAAAATTGTTTTCTATAGTAATGAGTGAATTCATTTAATTCATTATTTTTTTTGTTTATTTAAGTGAAAAAACACAAAAAGTTTCTTAATTAAATGACAATAAATAAATATTATTTGCCATTAAACTAAGCACAAAAGCATCTTGCGTTTCGTTTGTCGCGGCATTAAATTTGTCTTCTAGTCGTAAACGTCACAATATTTAGCGATTTGTCATGCAAATGAGTACTTTTTAAGTGCATTAGTGCACATGTTTTAATTATTTATGCGGAACGTAAATGCATCGCATTAGCATTGCAGTTTCGGGTATGTGTGCATGCAAGTATTTACGAGTGGAACTATTTTTGGATGTTGCTTACAAATATTTACATTCGAATACATTTTTTTTTCTCTGCTCACATTTCGCAAATTGCAAAACAAACCGTTCTCCAGGTTTTGCACAGTCAATAACAGAAAACTGGTTTATTTTATTAATGTATACGCTTTAATACTATTAATGATTATGTTTATAAAAAAAATATTATATAATTTTATGTATTCAGACAAAATAATGTAATTTATAAAAAACTTATTTTATTATTATATAATATTTTACAAGCTTGAAAAGAGATGTTCATTTAGTAATCAATATAATACTGATACCTCTGATAACGAAGCTTTTAAAATATAAAGAGAATGTTAGAAATTTGTTGAATTCAATGAAAAATTTGCGAAAAACTTGTTAAAAATGAAGACGAAATCAATGATAAACAAGTTAAGAACCAAACATTTAAAAAAATTGCGTAAATGATATTGAAAACGGTTTATTTTTTAGTAAAAATGTTTTTTTTTTAAATTGTATTCTACACATAGTATTTTTATCTCTGAAAACGAAGTTTCGTTAATCGAGGTGTAACTTTATAATATTCACACTTCAGTTAACACTACTTCTGATACCAAAGCTTGTAAAATATAAAGAGAATGTTAGAAAATTGTTGAATTCAATGAAAAATTTGCGAAAACCTTGTTAAAAATGAAGACGAAATCAATGAAGATTCTTGTGAAAAACAAAGTTAACTACCAAACATTTAAAAAAATTGCGTAAATGACATTGAAAACGGTTTATTTTTTAGTAAAAATGATTTTTTTTTAATTGTATTCTACACATAGTATTTTTATCTCTGAAAAAGAAGTTTTGTTAATACAGGTGTAATTTTTTAAAATATCGTGATTGAATAAAATACTTATTAAAAACAGATTATTATGTAATTATTTTTAGATTATTATTGAAAATAAATCTATAAATTATATAATTAATTTGCAATTTATGTATTTATTTTTGTTTAAGAAAATTGACTAAAAGTTGTTTTTTTTTAATATCTAATTTTTAGATTTAAATTTTGTTAAATTTGTAGTTATAATTGAATAATATGCAAATCGTTGAACTGAAAAGTGGAAACCGCTAATGTTCCACCAATTATTTCCAAATAAAAATACTGGATGTGTAATAACAGTCGTAACGGCAACAACATTTCTGATTTATGATTAAATTTTTAATTGATTTATTTGCATTTGCAAATTACCTCTTGCGCCGCACAATATATTTGATTAAGGTTTCCCCTAGATATGATCTGGTAAGCAAAGCAAATAATAATCGAGCGAGATTTCTTAATCGAAATTTAATAATTACATACATTATTTGCAACGGCAACAATACCGATCGCATTTTTTCTCTCCCAATCCGTAACCGGCGCCGTTTACTTTTAATTACTTTCGAATACGTGTGTTATTGTTTCTCTCCGCGACGTGTTTACTTTTAATTGCTCCGCGCTCTCTCTCATTTAACCAGCAATTTTATTTGTATTCGATGGAGGAAGTATTAACGGAATCTGCGCCTTTGCAAATTCATAATTCAGAGTTCTCTATTTTGACAAAACTAATTGCTTTGCATACTGGCCAGGAAGATTTATTAATGCCATTTTAAATTGTCAATTATCCTGCATTTGCATATTATCCCAATTAATATGTGTGATTCGGTGCAGTTAAATACATCCGTTTCAAATTCGTTAATTCATAATTTACTCACGAGATGGCGTCTTCATTAAAAATAATAATTTATACTATAATTCAAATATACAAGAGTGAGATTAATTTATTTTGAAGCTTATATTACTCCAAATTACGCAAACTTTACAATTTAAATAAGTATAAATTACATTTATTTAGTATATAGGTATCATGCATTTTTCATTTTCTAAGAAGTTTCTTCTTCTAAGTAGCTAACCACAATTCAATCGATTTCAATTTGTATATTAGGTAACAACTACTGGTATAACCTTGAGGACAAAGAATCCTGAGAAATGACCGATTGAAGATTCTGAATAACATAAAGGATACTGGTCTTCGATTCTTCAAAATTAGATTGTAATCGTTTATACAATCATTAAAATTACTTATAAATATTACTTTTTATATGAAAAAAAATAAATTAAATAATTTAATAAATTGTTATTTCATCAAAGGACGGGAACATCCTTGATCTTTCGATTAGACGGAAACAAAGCTCCAAAATAAAAAAAATTGCAATGTAAAATTATGTACAGATCATTATAGATTATGCTTGGATTAGTAGGAACCGATGGTAAATCCAGGCGTAAGTAAACGAATAAAAAAAAATAACACAGAGCTCAAACATACACCGAACCGAATTAATAAAAAAAAACGCATTGAAATGCACACAAGTGGGAGCAGAGATTATGCACACCTATGAATGCCTAATGTAATTACCATAAAAAATCAATAAATAATAAATTTGATGTAACTAACCATAACTAATAAACGCAATCCGACCGTTGATTAAATTGCACTTCCATATTTATTTTTGTTTCTTTTCCATTTGTTCGCATTTTATAATCTCTCTCCGGCATAATAAATACAAGAAGCAAATATTAAGCGCCCCGTTACGTAACCGGCCGCATTAATGTATTCGAGATCCAAGGTTGCCGCATTGCAATTTGCAAATGAAATTCGCGTTCGCTTTTTGTTCTCTCCTCTCGCTTTAGTGTCTTTACTTTTTTTTTTTTTTTGCTTCGACAACTGCTGAAGGAATATACATTTATTATTACTTTATCGAGTTTCATTTCAGTTCAGTTAAATTATAATTAGTAATAGAAAAAAGTTATTATTTTAATTAATAATTATGTAATTTATTAACTTAATTATTTTTTTACAATATAATTATGTAATATTAAATTTTAAAATACACAATAAAGTTTAGAAATCTTTTTCATCAATTTTGATATATAAATTATTTAAAAATTCCATTTTTTTGATAGTTAGGAAAATTTTTAATAATGATTTTGTTGATTGCAATTACAAAATTATTTGATTTAGTTTAAACAAATGTAAATTTTAGAAAACTTATTCAAAATAATATTAAGAGCACAAATTTAATTATTTTATTACTTTTAGTGATTTATAATAGTTTTACTAAGAAAATTACGAATAATTAAATATTTACAAACTGATACAAAATGATAAATCAAATTTTTTATAGTTTAATCAAATTTATAGTTTTGTTTTTATCAAATGTAAATAAGAGGATAAATCTAAATGTTTTAAGCACAAACAAAAACTTGTATAACTTTCATATTGTAAAAAAAACTAATCCAGAAAAATATTAATTTGCAAAATTTTCTATTAAGAGCACAAACTTAATTATTTTATTAGTTATAAGAATTAATTTTAATTAAATAATTAATTTTAGTAATTAATAAAGTGATTTATAATATGTTTACTAACTGGAAAAAAATTACTTATAAATAAATATTTAATTTTTTTCGCAATATTTGCTTGGTTTGTAAGTAATTAGTATATAATTTCTTTAATATAATTTAGAAGATAATAACTGGAAATTATTGATTTACGTGTAAATGTTCACTAACTGGAAGAAATTTATATATTTCTTGTCTTTATTTGTAAAATATTTAGAAACTTGAAAAATGATAAATCAACATTTTTTCGTAATATTTGCTTGGTTTGTAAGTAATTATTATATAATTTCTTTAATACAATTTAGTAGTTATTGATTTTCGTGTATATGTTCACTAACAGGAAGAAATTTATATATTTCATGTCTTTATATGGAAAATATTTAGAAACTTGAAAAATGATAAATCAACATTTTTTCGTAATATTTGCTTGGTTTGTAAGTAATTATTATATAATTTCTTTAATACAATTTAGTAGTTATTGATTTACGTGTATATGTTCACTAACTGGAAGAAATTTATATATTTCTTGTCTTTATTTGTAAAATATTTAGAAACTTGAAAAATGATAAATCAAAAATTGTTCGTAATATTTGTTTGATTTTGAAGTAATTATTATATAATGTCTTTAATATAATTTAGAAGATAATGACTGGAAATTATTGATTTACGTGTATTAATTGTTGTAGCAATTATGTTTTTAATAGAAATTAGAAATGTGATAATTAAAAAATTACACGTAATTAATTTTATGCTGTTGTTGTTGAACTATTTATTGATGTATTTAATGTAATTTAGAAGATATTCAGGAACTTTAATTTAAAAAAAATGCAGTTAATTTATTGGAGGAGATTCACGGTCCAAGGTTGCGGCATTGCAGTGGATTCGTGAAGGAAGAAGAGAGGCAATTTACGTGGTCCTCATACGTATGCATTGTTTCTCAACCCCGAGTGATATTCACGACCCAAGGTTAAGCAACTGGCAATTTGTGCTGTTGTGTATATTAGCGAGTGGGCGATCCTGCAACTCCGCTGCACCGCTCTCCGTTAAAGTCAGTTGATTCTGTTTTTCGTTTTTCTTCAATTTGTGTTTTTTTGCTTGTTTGCACAGATCGATTAATGCTGAATGCTGGATTCTCTCCATCCGTGGATTAGGATCGCAACGAATGCATCTGTGCGTAGAAAGAGGTTGAGATTGAGAGTTAGAGAGAGACGTGCATGTGAACTGCAAATGCAGCAAACAAACATGGGGACCAAAGTGGAATGGAAACGAATCTGATAAAGTCTTAAAACGAACACGAAAAACCGTTTGTGGAACAGCGCGGCCTGCAAAAACATTATTCAGGAAGTGAAGTGAATGTTTTCTCAGATACATCGTACAGAGCCTACAAGGACATCGGCAGCTCCGGGGCTCCGCGGATTACGTCAACGTTGCACAAGCCTGACATATACCACACCACTTTATTATAAAATTGCATCAATATCTATCCGCTGACTGCTATTGCTCAATTCTCGTCTCTCTTCCACCAATCCGGATCGGATACGGACGGCCGGAGACAGAAGATAATTGCGACTTGCAATTGCGATCGCAATTTGCAATTGCAATTGACATTGAACGAAACGAAACGGTAGCTGGACGGGACCGGAAAACACCTCCGAGCCTTTTCGGTCGAGGATAATGCTGCCCGCCACGTCCCTCCTTTTTATGTCGTGGCCGTACTAGTTGGTAATCGGTATTCCTCCTGCTTTTTCCTCCCAACCATCCAATCCTTCTCCCTCGCCAATCACACACCTCCGACGACCGATCCGAAAGACACACACATGCACGCATATCTCCATAATTAATATTTATTAGTGTGCAATTAAAATCACCGCACACCGATTGGTCAAGCGGCTGCATAATTTATGCCATTGACAAGAAGGAAGGTGTTGGTTTATACGAAAAACGCTTTGCGCCGCTATAATCCAACCATGGAGCAAACGCCTTAAGGGTGTAACCCATTCCCATTACATCAACTTTGTATGCAATTACCGGATTTGCATACAACCCGATAATGAATTATGTAATTTCCCCCCCTAATATCCGATACACGTGAAAGAAGGAGAGGCAACGCACAGAAACCAATCCCATTCCCTTTTACTCTTCTTCACAAAACATACAAAACCAATTTGGAAATCGTATTAATCCAAAAAACTACGATTGATGAGATCTAAAACTTATTTGCGTTTTAGTTGATAAAAACATCATCAAAGTGAAATCGGCTTTGTACATTGTAACAACAAAACTGTATTTTCCAAGATATATATATGGTCAATCCAATTTTTGTTGTTTTCATCATTTTGTTAAAAATCATTTACGAAAACAACTAGTCTTCTTTTCATGAAATTTTCAATTCCAATTGATGCAATAAATTTGCATAATATTTTGATTTCATTGTTGTACTTTTTCTAAGATAATCTATAACTTTATTCGGAGAATTGAATAAAATAAATTATCGTACAGAAAATTATGTTTTCTTTAAAATGCAAAATATTTATAGTTTATTAAACCAATTGCTATTAATTGTATAGCCCACATATTTAAATATTGCATAAACATTTGTATCAATTATTTTCATGTAGACATAACGAGAATACAAATTTGAAAATTACATCTTTAGATATTTTTGTGATAATTTAAATATTTTGTTCATTTCTACTGGAACGTAACACAAATTATTATATGTTTTTTTTTAATATATTAAAAGTTATTTCATCAATGAAAATCGAAAATATGACAATAACACCAAAATTATGATGGGTTATGAGATTTAAACATATATCTTTTCTAAATAAGTCATAAATTTTACTGAATCCACGTTCTCCACTGAAAAAATATTGTCATTACTGTTTAATATGAAAAATTTCCATTCGTGTGACACGAATTCTATTTTTTGTATTGCTAGTAAATCATAATTATTATGTAATGATATTTATAAAGTTTAGTTATAAAGTTTTGTTCAGTTATTATTTCAGGTACATGACTCGGATTCTTCACTGAATTTAGTTTTCCTCTATATATTCTACATACAACGGTCCTGAAAATATAAGTCTGAGACATCTAACCAAAAATTAGGGACAAATCCTGAATAATTTACACGTCTAGTTACTTTAAGCCAGAGGTTTTAAATTATTTTTTTTACCCGTTCAATATATTTTTTTGTTCACGTCTCTCCTTGTTTTAATTTATAAATATTATATTATGACATTAAACATCCTAAAAATTGTATGAGATTAATTTACAAAATATTGAGGTGATTTCCATTTAATTTTCATTAAATATTTAATTTCTCGTAAACTTCTTAAAGTTAGCAAACTGCTGCGGCCTAAGCAGAAAGCCCTGAATAAATTCCTAATAAATTTGTCTTATGAAGAACGTTTTTTCTTGTTGTATTTAAAACAGATTTATTTTCTTCATATTTGCCTTTTCTTTCAATATTATTTTATATTTAATAATTTTGTGTACAGATTGTTGTAATATTTAATTTATATTCTTTTAAAAATCAAAGACTAAACTGTGATTTACTTCTACCGTTTTTTTTTATGGTTATTTCAATCAAGAAAGATGCTATCTTTTTGCAAGATGAGATGCAAAAGAAAGGCAATAATAAGCAAATGAAATTGTCTTTTAAGAATGGTAAACGGTTTTACAGCTACTTTTATTAGCGCCGTTCCACGCAATAAAGACATATATTATATAAAGATACAGTCTGGTAGTCGGCATTATTTTCGTTCAATTGCCGCGATTACAACACAGAACTATCGATAAATTGTTTAAAAGTGCCCTTTCTAAATTGTATATTACACATCCAAATAAGCGCGCGGAAATTACCCGCAATAAACAAAGCGAACGCCGTATTCGGTTATCGTCGAAATTCTTACAATTTTATATGTCCAGCCGCACGCCTTCGAAGGAATTACGACATTACACTTTTTCCACTGTCCTTTTCTTACCTTCTCGGACACGCCGCAATTATCTAATTTTATCAATAAACGAAAAAAAAATCTACAAGACTCGAGGTCTCCTCTATGTGCATTGTCAATATTTTTTCTATCTTTTGATTTTGGTTACTTTTTCTTTAAATTTCTTGAAACTCTATTGCCATATCTTAATATTCTTTATTTTATGGAAGATGTAACATCAGATTTTATAAATTCGTAAAACAGTTAAAGTAATCTTTATTTTCAATTGAAAGTACTGTCAACATTTTTTTAAATTTTGCGTTAAAAATAATATATAACAAATATAATTTGTTTAAATATCTGCAATGTTTGAAAAATTTCTCTTTGAAAATAACTAATGTAAATTAAGTTCTATATATTTTATTTATAATGAATGTCGTCGAATAAATTTGAATAAATTTCGAAATTATAGAATAGAGAAATATATGGCACAGCGATATGAATCTGGCAGATATTTATCAAAATTTGTACATTTCCACACTTCGCACCAGAACGGAATGATTGATTTTAATTGATATACATATATTTGAATACATTAAAAAAAACTACTGAAAAAAATTGTGTGACGCGAAACGCGACGGTAAAAAAACTGAATTTATATCTTAATGCAATCTCTTTGGATAGTTCAATATTTGGACATGCAAATTGTTAATGTGTATTTTATTTATTTATTCTGGATTACATTAAGTTGGAGATTGTTGTAATCGGGCTAACTATTATAGAAAATACAATTTAGGTTAGTTTGAAATTGATACGAAATTATTAAATTTTAATTAATTTTACGTTTTTACGTTTTTAAATATTTAAGAATAATTAAGAATTTTGTAAAATGTAATAGAATTTAAATGTTGTTTAGTAAATTTAGAAAATTGTCACATTTAAATTTTTTAATATAGCCCGGGTTTGTCCAATTTTTTAAGCGACTTTAAAAACTCATGAAATGCTCAAGAAGTACTATTTTTAAATTTATTTTTATTTTCTCAATCAGAATTTAGTTTTATTTGAAATTTTCAAATCATATTACAGATAGATCATATTATGAGATAGATTCCAAAACATAAGTCAAGTTTCATAAAACTCATATTTCCTAAGCATAACGAACAGTTTGGGGGGATTCCCTATATGCGCATGCGTGAATGAAACAAACATAAGATCGTAAGTACAAATAGTCGTAAGTCGGACAGTCAGGAATCCGTACTGATCGAAACAACACTATGCTATTTTTTGAAAATATTTGTTAGTTTCAATTCTTATTTTATCTGTTATATAATCATGAATATAATCATCTAAAAAAGGAGAGTAATAAATCATATGCAATTATTTACCATATGATTAATTTATCGTTAGTTATTTAAGTCAAGCAGCTAAAAAAGAGTAAGAAATCTTCGGTACAAAGAATAAAAAATTGGTTTAATTTAGTTAGCTGACATGATTATAAGATACTGTCGTTAGTTGCGTTTAATGAAAAAAAATAATATATATTTATATTATGTAAAGCGGATTGCAGCATAAAAAAAAGGTACATAATGAAAGAGAAACATTGTATGTAATTATACGTTGTACGCAGTTCGTTTCAAAATAATGCTTGCAGTTATAATACATGGAGCTGATTAAAGTGATTAATTAAAAGTTGCGCTTCTAATGCGGCAGCTGCTGTTTGTATATTGATACAATTACAGTTGGTTTATTTTTTGTGCCGCATTTGAAGCAAGAAAAGGAACAGGAATTGCAAAAAAAAATAAAATATAATCGGAATTTAATTAATATTATTAAGTAAGTTTGTTGCAGGCCAATTATCTGATCGTTTGGTAATATTTATGGGAAGCCGATGTCGGTCATAATCGGTCGGGACTACTTGAAACGTGCAATCTGTTATAATAGTTTCAGGGGATTGAAGGAAAAGAAAGGAGTTTGAACAAAAATCGGAATCGTTCGTATCTTAAGCGAATTAAACCCACTGTAATTCCTATAATCTGCTCTATGGTTTATTGGTCATTTAGTCGATCGCCTATAATTTACTACCGAGTTGTTGTTGCAAATTATTGATCGCGGATATTGTTTAGGTGTTCCGTGTCCAGGTTTTCGGGCGGTTTTTGTCATTTTTTTTTGTTGTTGTTGTTGCTAATGGTTTTGAAGCTTTGTCGGTAGCTGATTGGTATGATGTAATGTTCGAGCCGGCGAGATAATTGGAAACCTTCAACCTTCCCGTGACGTACGACTCATAGCTCATATCACCGATTGACATGTAACCATAGTGAAACATAATGTAATGAATAGCCTGTGGGTGACTTCGAGTGGAGATTACATACACAGCGCACTGCCAATACATACATATGTGTGATACTGTTGTGTTCGAGTATATGTATATGAGAATATAATACACATTCCACATGGACACGTGTGTTGTACCTCGCCCAATCTGCTACAGGCGTGTTCGTGTGTCTCATTTACTCCAACTTACAACAATACAAATATATACACACTCACATCACACCGCATGAAGTACCACTTTCTGCAAAATCTATTATTTATTACAACTTACATAATCGGAGCGCTATTTTAGAACAGATGAATCAAATTTTACATAATGTTTTTTGAATCAATTAATTATTTCTAATTCAACTTCATTTAGTATGATGTACACATTACCCAATAAATGTATAGATTCACATATAACTGAAGTAAAAGTTTAAATAAATAAATTTATTAATATTATACGATAAATAGTTTAGAAAATGTAAAATTAATTGGGGAAAATATAAATAATTAAGAGAAAAATAATTTAATTTCAATATGTATTTTCATATTCACTCTACTAACTTAGATCAGCTACGTTCAAAGTGAGTACAATTTACTTCAGAGGCAAATGTGTATTGAACACAACGTACATTTTTTAAATGGGGTAAAAAAATATTTGGAATATGGACTTATACCGTAACATACAAATTCATTATTATTTATCACATCTTACATCATCGAAACGGTCTCAAATTTTCAATTTTCCGAAGATACTTATACTTCAGATTTATTATATAAAACGTTACATTATATCGTTGAATCCAGAATTATAAACATAATTATAATATTACAAATATATTCATACAATATAAAGGAATTATCTAGGAACTACTTCGTTATGTAATTTTTTTTATTTAATTAGAACATTTTTAATTATTTTTTTTTGTATTAACAAATTTCTTTTATTATATAAAATATTATATAATTTAATCAATCATTGCGAAATTTGTCAATGATTCACAGATAATAATACTGTCTATAGTCCAATTTTAGAATAATACAAATTTATACACAATCACATACCTTTTACAATGAAGGACTACTTTCTACAAAATCTATTATTTATCACATCTTATATAATTGAAGCGGTCGAAAAGTTTAATTTTAGCGAAGATGAATATACTTTAGGTTTATTATAAGTTTTTTTTGTTGAATCGAGAACTGGGAAAATAATTAATCAATTATTTCTAATTCAACGTAATAATACTTCATTCACTTCAATTTACAATTTTACACATGCAAATGTTACATTATCCGGTAAATGTATAGATTCGCTTACAATTGAAATAAAAGTAAATTGTAAATAAATTAATATATAAACTATATCCATATTATATTATATCCATATTATTCGATAAATGCTTTGGAAAATATCAAATTAATGGGGGAAAAATATTATTTAATAAAGACAAAAATAATGATTAAACATTTAATATCAATATGTATTTCCATATTCACTTTAGAAACTTAGGTTTTTCAACTTTGCTTGAATCTCATTTCATTCTCAGTCGAAGTTCCTAATTTCGAAAATGTATTGAATTTTCACACAATGGGGATGAAAATTTAAGCATTATTTGGTATATGCACTTATACAGTTACATAAATTCAATGCACAGTAATTAACAATGAACTTCTTATATAATACTTCTTATATAATAATAAAACGTTAAGATTATAATGTTGAATGCAGAAATGTAAACATCATTAATCCAATTTATAATATTACAAATATATTCATACAATTCAGAGCAATCATTTATGAACTGCTTCGTTATGTAATATTTTTTTTTATATAATTAGAATACAACGAATAGACATAATTAATTAATTTATTTTTAAAATTTATTTACTAATTTCTATTTGCTCTCATTTAGACCAAAATCTTTCTATCCAATTTTATTATATAAAACATTATAAGTTACATATTAAGTTACATTTCTTGTTTCTGAGTATTTTACTTTTAATTTATTGTTTGAAGATTATGTAAGTTATTTGAAATTCTTGAAAAATCATTTATATTTATTAACAAGAATTTACATATGACATAAATTGTAATTAACATGAGTTGAGATGATATATTCACTTTGATAATTCATGTTTTAAAATATATGATAAATATAAAAAATACATAGAAATGATTTTCTTTAATATTTTTATAATTTACGTGATTAAATGATTTATTATATATTAGGTATTTGTAGATAAATGCAGTGACGCTGTTTGGACGGCAGCTGCAGATGAACCAAACTGAAATATGGAACACGTGTTCATATCGAAAGTAAAATATTTATACCCAGATGGTGTTTACAAACTTTAACACTTTACATCATCGATCAGCGAAACATTACGGAGAGATAACGAATATACTCAGCGAATTAAGATTACCTGATTTATTGCACAGCCTTAGATAAATCCAGTAATCATATCACATTAAAGTTTGCTATAAATGTTAATAAATATAACAAGAAATGAAACATTTCAATATTCAAGCAATAATACAATATTTTGATTTATTATTAATTCTGAAAGTATAACTAAGAAAATTTGGAATACGTATTTTTTTTTATTATATTAGGACAATAATAACTAATAGCTCGGACTTTTCTAAACCGGACTAATCAAGATCCAATTCTGTCCATCATACATTTGAAAAAAATATTGGAAATCATCTCCGCTCATAAGATAAAAAAGTTTAAGAAATTCTTCCAAGCTCATCACATTTGAAAGAAAATAGAAATTATCTCCGCTCATGAGATATAAAAAAAATGGAAATGCTTTCCAGTTCATCATATTTGAAAAAAATATGGAAATAATTTCAGCTAATCCGATATGAATATTTTGGAAATGCTTCCCAGATCATCACATTTGAAAAATAAAATTGGAAATCATCTCCGCTCATCAGATATAAAAAAAATTGGAATGCTTCCCAGCTCATCATATTTAAAAGTATATTGGAAATGCTTCCCAGCTCATCATATTTGAAAAAAAATTGGAAATCATCTCCTTTCATCAGATATGAATATTTTGGAAATGCTCCCCAGCTCAATATATTTGAAAAAAAAAATTGGAAATCATCTCCGCTCATCAGATGCAAAACTAGTTTTATTATAATGTTACTTTAGCTCTGAGAAATGATTTACTGAATCAACTTTTTGTGGACAAACGAAGAATTAAGGTGTTAAAAATAATTGGGTTCATGCAAGTGAACTTAAAAGAACAGGATATAAAATTCGAGGAAATTATCAAATTCGTTTAATAAAATTACGAAATATACACAGAAATTGTTAGTTAGTTCAATCCATACGTAATCGAATCTAATTATGTTTTAACAACGTTTTATTTTTTGTACATTTTTTTTCCCCCGTCCTTCTCGCATCAATTACACGTGTCATAATTGTTCTGTCTCGCATTCGAGGACGAAAAAGTGCCAATTAGATAGGGTGGAATCACCGGATGTGACGCATTATTAAGTCCCAACTCTCCTAAATGCCACGTATCACACTGTATCATTCCTCTCGGTTCTCTCCTCAGTTTCAGACTTTATTTTCCCCCTTTTTCTTTTTCTCACTTTGACAGCCATTATGTGGACGTAATCTCACGAAATCGCGTATTTTTTCACACAATTTCTGCTACTGGTTATAATGAATAATTACACACAATTTGGAACGGAAAACAGCGAATGCACACTCCTCTTTCTTTTTCGTGCATATATGCAGGTATAATTTATTTCCATGAAATCTTACCTCCAAAAGAAATAAGAGAAGTGCATATGCATTTTCGACATGAAATGTAATCATAATTATAATAATAGATGCAATTATTTTCAATTGAAAGCAAATTTGAAATATGCTTTAATAATACATCTAACGATTTTATTTTTTGTTCAACTTTAATTTAATTAAAAAATTAAGATTTTAACTATTGATTTTTCTTTTGTAAATTACAGTTTTTTTTTAAATTAGAATTCTTGCAGTAATTTGTACCGGAAGATGGTAATGCTTAAGAGATTAAAATGTAATTGCCTTATTGTTTGCTTATAAATATGTTTTAGATAAACTTGGGATTGGTAAAGAAAGGATGCAATAAAATGTGTGAAGTGGATGTACTTCCAACAAAGTGAATATATATATATATATATAAAAAAAAAAAGGATACTCGACGCACACATATAATATAGATTAAACACAGACAGTATTTAACAAAGGAGCGGAAATCCTGTATAGACAACACCTTTACTGTTAATTTAATTTCGTAAACGGTTAAGAAGAAAAATGAAGTGGCGCAGATTTCGATCGGCTCGAAAAAGCTTAGTTAATTATTTAATTAAGATGCGAAATGCAAGAGACAAAATAGTTGAGTTCAATTTTTCATTTCGGGAATTGTGTGTTCGTTTTTATCGGAGCATCGCCGAAAGAGTGGGTATAAATTATACCGGATGGAGGCATGTTTAGACATATGTTTAGATCTTATCTGACGTTTTACATATTAGTTCGTCAATTGTTGTAAAATTTTAATTAGTCATAATTGTATGAGTTTTGAAAACTCGTATTATTAACTCCAATTATTTTCATACAAATTTTAGGATCATTGCTTTTTTTTAATTTTTATATTTTGCAAAGTAAATATTAATTTTGTACTTAAGAAAATGATAACATTTGTCCAAATATTTAAATACATTTTGGAATCATTAAAAAAAATTTCTTTTAAATAATTAAATTAATTTATTTAAAAATTTAAAATTAATTCCTTATTAATTCACGAGATGGCGTAACAGTAAAATTTACAAATTTTAATTATTTGTCCATAAAAATAAATTTAAATTAACTTTTCTTTAAGGGAAACTCTAAATTCATTATATGACGACTATTTGATATAATTTAATCATGTTTGACTAATCTGCATATAATAACATTTATGAACTGAATTAATTTATTTTGATTATTTTTTTATCCAAACTATAAGAATATAATATTATTATTTTGTAGTCTTTTTGAGGATGAAAATGTAATATTTCTCAAAGTAAATATGAATTTTGTAATTAAGAAAATATAACCTACAAAGCGGTTGAAGAAACGATTCATCAGAAACTTTAATGTAGACACACACGTTTGCTTTTCGGGAAACCACGTTTATGTGCTGATGTTTGACCTGGATGATCCGGAGCTGGAGTCACCTACGGGTCTGGTTCAGGGGACTTCCGGGTCTTTCGTCGTGAAGGAAGCTTAGCCATCGATCCGTGTCCGGTCGAATTGATAGTTCTTCAACCCAATACGAAGAAATTTGATAATATTTTTTTTGTTTTACATTTTTCTATATTTTCATTTATTTGGTATTTTTGTTATTGTCTTTCTTTTTTTTTATCACATTATTCCGAATACATCTATTTTTTATTTTTTTTTGTATGATTTATTGTAAGGCAATTTATATGTTTGATTGTATCATTGGGCGGAAAGACTTAGGTCGATAGCCCTTTGGTTACATTTAATGTGTGATCAATAAATATTGTTATTATTATTATTATTATTATTATAACCTACAAACATTTGTAGATTTTATAATTTTATCAAAAGAAAAAAATATTTTTAATTTACTTCCAATAATTAAATTAATTTATGTAGAATTTTAAAAGTAAGAAACGGTTTTTATATTTCTTTGTTAATTCACGAGATGGCGTAGTTTCTTGAAAAAAAAAATAAAAGAATGTGATAAGTTTACATAATTTTTTCTTTGGTTTTGGAACATATTTGAAAATAAAAATACATACTTTTAAAAATAATTTAATAATTGTTTTTTAAGTCATTCAAATCTTTAAATAGAAGTATTTGTAAATTATTGAAATGTCTTGAAAATTTAGAATTTTTGGATATTATTAACAATTTTTTTAGAAATAGTAGTTTTATTGTTAATTTACAGGTAAGATGTAATTGAAAGATATATAATAAATTAAAATAATTAAATTTGATTAAAACTGTAACATAAATTGAAAATATTGTATAATAAATTTTAATATTAATTAATTTTACAACGTGTATTGAGAAATAGTATTAGAATTAAGATCAGAGAAAAGTAGTTTAGGAAATGGTTGAATTTTGAATTATGATGACAGATATTGAGTAAAAACTAAAGTGTATAAGATTTATGAAGGAAACGGGACGAACATTTAGTAATGTAAACCGCGAAGTATATCAAAATGATATAGTAGCCGATAGTGAGTTCTGTATCTGGAAAAGGAAACGTTAAATAAGCGTACCGTGTGCTATTCGATGCTATTTTCGAATGCCATTGAATGGCTCAATACATAAACCGGGTATGTAATCTGATTCTAATTGAAATGGCCTGCATCCAATTAAACCAAAGCGAAATATCCGCGTGTACGCCAGCCATGCAGACGTGTTGGTAAATGGGCAAATTACACTGGGCGAAATTCAATACCCAGTAACTTTGATAATTTTTCAATTGCTTCATGCGAGTAAGTACATTGGTTGGTTAGTTGGTAGATAGGTATGCGCTTGTATCTTGCGTCCTTACTTTCCTCCTATCTTTATCACTATATCGCGCAGTGTGTAAGTGCGCACTTAATAAAATGTCGGTTTTAATGTGTGTCAGGTAGGAGATGTCGGGGCTGTAAATTATGAAGGCAACGGCTATTAAAACGAAATGCACAGTTTCAATTCCGTTTCATTAGCGAAACGCCACCGTCGTGGCTGTTATTAATAATGATTGAAAACCGTTTTAGTATCATCAGACTTTTTGCCTTTAATTTTAGCGATACTCCTGCCTCGCTACAAGCAAGGAATTTCGTTTGACTCCCGGGCGTTTGCACTCTGATTGTCACCGACACGACACTAATTACCTATCAAAGAAGCTTAATCAATTCAATTCAGAATACATCGAACACATAATTCTGCTTATTATGTCAATATCCACAAATTCATTATTTATCACAATTCTGACAAACTAATAAGTTGTCTTATAAATATTGGGTGCGTTTTATCGTCCGAACAAAATCAATAATTTTACTGTAAAACATTTTTAATAAATTATTACTATTTATTCTAATAAAATACAGTTTTAATTTATTTCCATGAAATATTTTCTGCTCGAAAATAATCTCTTGTCTATAAAAGGCTTTTAGAAAATTTGTAATAATTAATGGAAGAAACATATTTTTTCAACCAAAATTATTCTAATTTTAATTTTTAATATTTAACACTTTTTAAATCCTACCTATATGTTTGTAACAAAAAATAACATAATCTGATAAGTTTACATAATTTCTTCTTTCATTTTGGAACATAAGATCGTAGAGAAATCGATTTAAAATATCGACTGAACAAAATCAATAATTTTACTATAAGTACTAAAAATTACTCTTTAATTAGATTCATTATAAATAAGGAATGAAACACGCTATTAGATAAAATGTTAATTTTCTTCTAGAATTTTAATAATATTAGAGTTGTAGAATTCTAATGTATAAAACTTGAAATTATATGAAAGTTAAGCAATGATCCTTTACGGAATAATATTTGATTTGGTGATTTTTGAATTAATTATGATAGCCTAAATAAATTTGTGTAATGGATTATTACAGAAATATATTATTAGAATACAGAAAATACTTTTTCAAAAATTATTATTGAATTAATAGATTTTGATCTCAAATTAATAATAATATTTATTGCATCAATAAATTACAAAAAAAAAATAATAAAAAAAAAAACTTGACTATTTAGGATTGAAGAAATTAACATTTTCTGCAATAGTTTTGAACTTATTAAAAAATGTATAGCTTTTAAAAGTTATGATAAAATTACTTAATAAATCTAAAATAAGTAAACTATTAATTTTCATTCTATTTATTTCAAATTATTAAACGAAAATTACTTTTATTTGTATATAATGGTTTATGTATTTTTTGAGTTTTTTTTTGAAAAAAAAAATCTATCGTTTTCATTACTGTAATCTGTTCCGTCTTGTGCATCGAGCTTAGTAGAGCCGCCCTCCGATCTAGCCGTGGACTGTGACTATAAATCTGCTCGGAGAACCACCTGAACTGCGGATTTTCAATTAAAATAGCAAACAAGAACTGGTCTCCCTTCCGACCGAGACACATATATTACGCCGAGTCCAACATCCACATAGGTAATTATCTGCGTAACACGACACAATGAATATTTATCTTCATTCGTTCGTTATTACACAACCATTATTATTATTTTTATATTGATGAAATAAAAAAATAAAAAAATAACTACAAATAAAAAAGAGCGAATGAAAAAAAAAATAAGAAATTAAAAAAATATATATATATATTACAAGAGAATTTTAAATTTATAATTATATAATAAATAATAAATGTGAGTTCGAATCTCGTGTCAAATAAAAAATAGATTAAATTTAGTCGTGAGGATATTTTTTTATTAATTAAGTTGCGTAACATAACATAATACATCAATGTTTGTCAGGTGTACCAATTACTATTGATTATCATATATAACACTAAAGCTGAAGGGCTTGTAGTAATTGCTATGATTGGTTGAAAAAAAACAGTACAGTAAACCTAGGTTTGTTTATACTTTGTTGATGAACTGTATTCGAGAATCGAGATCATTAAAGAATTGTAATTAACAATTTTCTTATTCAAAAACTGAAATTATGTTACACAGAACTGAATTGTTCAAGGTTACACAATATTTTGCTTTTTTCCTCACCTTTTTTTGTAAATTCTAAAAAAAAATACCTACGACTCATATTGTTAAACAAATATTGACCCATTATAATTTTTTGGGTTTGAGAACCAAAATTACTTAAAAATTAGGAAAGTAGATATTTCGTTTTATATAACATGTAGATACAGTATAATACTGATAGAAGCGCAAGATAAATGTGAATGAAGAGAGACACATAATTATAGAAAAGAGTGACAAAAAACGAGGTTTTGCGTGATTTGAGAACTAAGATTATTTAAAAATTTGGAAAATAGATATTTCTGTCTTACATAATTTAAAGATGCAGTACAGAACTGATAAAAGCGCTATTGAAATGAGAATGAGGACAGAAAAAAATATGGAAGAGAGTGACAAAAAAAAAACGAGGATTTGCGTAATTTTGTGTTATTAGTATTAATTTGCGGACGACGAAACGTATTTGTGTTTGAGAACTAAGATTATTTAAAAATTTGGAAAATAGATATTTCTGTCTTACATAACATGTAGATGCAGTATAAAACTGATAAAAGCGCTAGTGAAATGGGAATGAGGACAGGAAAAAAATGTAGAAAACGAGATTTTGCGTAATTTTGTGTTATTAGTATTAATTTGCGGACGACGAAACGAGATTAATTTTTGAGAATTAAGATTACTTAAAAAATAGGTAAATAGATATTTCTGTCTTGCATAACATGTAGATGCAGTATAAAACTGATAAAGTGAAATAGGAATGAGGACAGAAAACAAAATATGGAAGAGAGTGACAAAAAAAAACGAGGTTTTGCGTAATTTTGTGTTATTAGAGTTAATTTGCGGACGACGAAACGGGAGAGTAGTTGTCACTCATCATCATCATCGTCGTCGTCGTCGTCGCCGCTTTCGTAAACATATGTTATAGAAAATGAACTCATCCTCGCGTCATCTCCAACAAAACAAATGTAATGAATTTACACGAGAAAAATTTATATTACCCACGAGTTTTAATCATCGTGTCAAGTGAGTGTTTGTGACTGTATGTATGTTTATACGTATCTATATTTCAATTCTCTCGTGTGTGTGTGTATGTATTATGCCTGTATATCAGTCAGACACAAGTTATTATTCAATTTAATTCGCTAATGGTCAGTCTCTGTTTGTGTGTGTGTGTATATGTGCACGGTGTTTGTATGTGTGTTGAAAGTTACGCGCACGCGAGGCGCGTCATCCCCTGAGGGTTGAACCGAACTGAACGCACACACATGCAAAACGCATGCATATGCATGCACGTATATTTATATGTATACAACATACACATAGATATGAAAAGGACACCCCCCAACTGTCCGGTTTACGTTACACGCTTCAGCCCCAAAAGGTGTTACGCAAATTGGATATTGTGAATTTAATAAAACACACGTGCGGTTGTTGCGTGCGTGTGTATGCAGCATATTAAGTTACCTAAAGCTCATTGCTTGCGCAAATTGTTTTCGAGCATTTTTGTATTGTATTTGCACACGATGGTCGTGCATGAATCACTGGAGCCGCGGCTCAGGTATCCCGACCGTTTCTTTCAATTAACCATTTTAATTAAACTTTTATTTTCGCTGCACACAAGAAATGAGCACGCAGATCGTAAGAAACAATCGCAAATGAATGAATGCTCGGATGGAGAAAGAAAAGAGCTTTTGCTTTTACTCGATGTGTAAATTGCAATTACCCCACACAACTCGAACCCAATTCAATACAGATTGAATTAACGTATTTTTATTGATACTTTTTAGATTTGCACTTAATTAACATAATTTTTGGTTTTAGAAATGCGTTTTATAGTCTAATTTTTAGATCCTCTGAAAAATACGGCATTGTTTGAGAATAGAAACCATTAATACTCCTTAACATATAATGTATGTGATTGCCACGTTGTTAAAAAAAATTATTCAAAAATCTGTAAGGAAAATGAATTCATAATTTGTTCGAGAACCGAAATTATTAATACTTCTCATAATATATACTTGTTTGCCAGTTTATTTAAAGTTGAAAGAATAATCTATTCGAAAACCGAGACCATAATTTGTTTTTAAACTCTGTTTGAGAACAGAAACTATTTTATACAAAAATCTGTACGGAAAATTAATTTATAATTTGTTCGAGAACTGAAATTATTAATACTCCTCAAAATATAATGTACTTGTTTGTAGATTTATCTATAATTGTAACAAAAATCTGTTCGGAAACCGAATTTATTTAATTTTAATCCAAAAATTCATTAATTAATTCTATAAACCGTGTACAAATCTGTACTTCACTTTATCCGGGTAATCAGCTCCGCCAATATACCGCACTCTTTGAAACCGGTTTAAATGAGAACTCTATAATATTAAAACCGCAAAAAATAAATCGCACAAAACGAGAGTTTTTCCTTAGAATAGAAAAAAGAAGATGATTTATGTATAAAACAAAGAATTTATTTATATTTATCTCAATTTTGTTTGTTTTGAAACTTTCAAACCATACAATAATAAATCCGCACTAATCGAAGCAAAGCTATATTCCTAAATATATCACGTAAATGATTGCCATTTTATTCGAAAACCGAATTATTTTTGTGTTTCAAATTGTTCGAGAATCGAGGTTAATTCATTTTAATTTCCAATCTTATTATAAGAAAAACATGAATTTTTATTTAAACTCGAACTTATTTGCGATTTAATGAAGTTAGTCAGAGACTTGGCCTTTCGTTGCTGAATATATTAATCTAGTTTTATATAAGGTTCGAACAAAAAAAGAAACCGCGATAAGAAATAATTCATAAATGGATATACAGGTGTGAATTGTTTCGTTTAATCCGATATATTTATGTTAAACTAACATAGTTTAAGATAACATTCAGAAATAATAAATGATACAAAAAATTATAATGAAATGATTACGTCAATCGATTTATAAACAGTTCTCCATATATTATCAACAACTTTCAAATTTTAAGGTTGAAAAAAATATTTACTTCAGTATATTCACATATTTTATTTTGGCTACAATAAAAAAAAATGATTATGTAATTAAATAAAAACTTATTGTAAAATTAAATTAAGATATTAGGAAAAATAAATGATTGTTAGATAATAAGCTTTTAACGTATTTTTTTAAATAAAGCTGCGTTAATACTATACAGATATTCTGTAGATCTAAAGAAAAAAATCTGTAAATTTTGATATAAACAATCATTTATTACGGATTATGTCGATGCGTTTTATTTATTTAATATTTAAAAGTTGTTGGCCATAAAATTAAAACTAATTTTATAATTTAGAAAGTTGTTACCATTTAGTTTACTGTCAAATAATGTTTATGATATAATAACTATCGTTATTTTTTTTATTTAAAAATACATTTCTTTCATTAATTTAACTATAAAATAACATAAATATGTTTTATCTTCTATTAAGTGCAAAAATATGTAGATGAAAGATAAAAAATACAAAAATTATTGCTAATTTGATCAAAAAAAATAATGATATTGCATGTTAAATCGTGGAAGTTGAGTCCTTATATGAGTTGTATGTGATATACTGGTTTAGTATTTCCATTGTAATAAATAATAATATCTATTGAACACAAGGTTGTAACTGAAGCTTTTTTGTGGGCAATTTCCTTTATATTTAATTGAAAACGTTGCTTTCCGCGGAGATGAAAGATGGTTTATTGGGAATCAAGTTTTGCCTTTAATAGAAATATCAAGGTACGAGGAACAACCATTTATAACCAGGAATAGATGCGGAGTGCCCAAGCACAGTGGAAATATGTAATAATTAAATGCAGCTTGTACATAAATCATTCGAACTATTTAATGGGCAATTAACTGCTCCCATTCCGCATTAAGTTTTTCGTGTTTTATTTTTTTGTTGTTAATTTTGTAATATGCATAAATCTAGGATAAGTGAGGATATTATGATTATTTAGAGTAAAACGGGAGGAAACACGAAAATAGTTTTCGCTGCGAAGGGGAATTACCAATTATTCAAATTGAAGGGTACATTTAGCCGAAACAAATTAACGAACGAGCTGAGAGAGAGAAAGAGGAAGGAGTGACACCAGAGAGCGGCTAAAAAGTGATTTATACCCGATGATACATGAATATAAACTCCTGGCGTGTTCCTGGATAAACTGTAACCAGTCACGTTATTACAGGTGCGCCTGCATAATTCGAATTAAAGCAGTTCTAATGTATTCCATTTATATATATTTTTTTTCTTTTTCGTTTTCCCTCAGTTCTCTTTTTCATAATATGTTTTAGGAACTATCCATCAGAGGAACTACCAGGATAAGAACACATAAATAAAATAAATATATATAAACCCGCCTTTCATTTGCATAGTTGCCTATCGAACGCCTATAAGGATGGCTTTAATGTCTTCCACTTCTTCTCTTTCCTTCCATGCACATTGTGTGTGTGTATTTTTTTTTTATATATTCGTATTCTTACATTTTCCTTCCTTCTTTCTCTCTTTATTATTTCACTTCATTTTATCTAGCCCCGCGCGCCATTCACATCAAACGTCCGACTATCATGATTCCAACCATCCCATTCAATTCCATTTAATATGCATAAAAGGTATTGCATTTGCATTGTGTGTATTTCACGAAATATAAAGAAACCTTTATTTTCTTTTCCTCTCTTATTTAATAGTCATCTTACATAACATTTATTTATTATTTCCGACAAAACTTCTCTAACATCAATTTTAACACAAAATTTGAAATAGAATTTAAAAACTATACTAACATATCATAATAAAAATATTTTATTTAGCGAAGATTTTTAAATTAATTTTTCAGCTTTTTTATGATTTTTTTTGTATTATGAAATCTATATAATAATTCGATTGAATTATGAGTAGAGTGAAAATGAAAAATATCAATAAACAGTATAGAACATAAAATTTCATGAACACTTGAAAATAAGTGGAGTTTTTAGTTTGGAGCACTTTCAGCTTCTTACATAAAATTCAAGTATTACAAAAAATGAACATTGATATTGATAACGATATAGTTCTTGTAAATTAATGTGCTACTTAGTTCCTGAAAAGCACTTAACTCACTTGATTGACCAAGTGTTCCTTGTTCGAGAAAACAGTACGTAATTGTATAGAAATTTTAAATGTTTACAACACGACAAAACTTAAATTAGAAATTAATTGTTTACAATTATAATTGTCGTAAATATTTTTATTAAATTTCTATAAATTTAATTCATGTTCAAAAAAAGTAATTTATATTTTAAATTATCAAAATTTGAATTTGATTCAATTTTACAGTAAAATTACAGTGTAATTATTGTAAATATGGCAATAAAATACTTAAATTACACTTAAATCTTACTTTAAATGTTGCTGTTAGTTTAGAAAAATTAGAAACTCTTTGAAACAAAAAGTGTAAATATTAAAGTAATATTTTGATAAGTGACTTGTCGTTATTTTTTCATGAAAAACTGTAATTATTGTAAATTTCAGAATATGTGCTCAAATATTGTAATAAAAACGAATTAAAATGTTTGGAATATTATATATTATAGAGTTTATGTTTCTTGAAATAATGGTAATAATTAATGAAAAATTTATGTTAAAAAACATGACTAAAAAAATTTGTTGGAAAAAATAATACTTTGAGAAGCTTTAATTAATGTTCAATGTTACTATTTAAAATAGTATAAATTATAGAAATTATGTAACTATTATAGTAAAAAAAGAAAACGGTAATTATTGGCAACTTTATTTAAAAAAAAATGTGTTGCTTTCAGTTTTTAGAAGAAAAAATATATTTGAAAACTTTCATTAAAGTTCAATTTTGTCACTGAAAATAGTATAAATCACAGAAATTATTTATCTATTGTAGTGATTTTCATGAAATTTGGTAATTATTGGAAACGTTGTATTAAAACAATACTAATTAATAAAAATTGTTGCTTTTATATTTTGGAAAAATATTAATTTGAAAACTTTAAATTAAAGTTGTCACTGAAAATAGTATAAATTATATAAATTGTGTATCTATTATGCTACATTTTTCATGATAAACGGTAATTATTGGAAACTTTATCTAAAAAAAACACGAATTAAAAAAATTTTGCTTTTATAATTTGGAAAAATAATAATTTGAAAAGCTTTAATTAAAGTGCATTTTTGTCACTGCAAATAGTAAAAATTATAGAAATTCTGTATCAATTATAGTATATTTTTCATGAAAAACGATAGTTATTGGAAACTTTATTTAAAAAACACGAATTAATTAAAAAATGTGTTAGAAAAAATAATAATTTGAAAAGTTTTAATTAAAATTCCATTTTATTATTTATAATAGAAATTATGGATCTATTATAGTATATTTTTCATGAAATAATAGTAATATTTTGAAATATCCTTTTTTTATATAATTACATTTACAATTGAAAAGAAAAATATAATTACAAGCCTATCAGAATCTGATGTATTTTTGATAGAAAATCTTTTTAAATAATCGTTATTAAATTTGTTCAAAAAATTAACTTATAGCAAAATTATTTAAAAATATATAAAAGTTAAATTATTATAAATACATATAATTGATTTTATCCAAAATTACGCGATGAGGCTTTATATACAAATAAAATCTATAATGCTCTTTGGTAAAAACAATTCAAGACATTCTTCTAAATTGTTAGCCTCGAGTGTAATTCTTTAATTATCTTAATGTAAAAAGATCATCGAATTTGATGTGAATATTTAACTTTATTAAAGCAAATTAATGTTAGAAAAATATATTCATATCTTTCATATTTACAGATGTTAATCTTAGTAATTGCAATTATAATCATAGTAATATAATCACTATTTAGATTCAAGAATATTAGAAGAATTATGAAAAATAGAAAGTGACAAATTTATACTAAATAAAATAAAATTGTTATTGTTATTTTACTTGCATAATTCTACAATAATTATGTAATTGTGTTGAAGCGAAATCGTGTTGTATGATGGATTCTCCAATATTTATATCTACAATATTTTATAAGTTTAAATCATGGTAATTAAGAAAGAAGGTGATTCTATACTCATTAATTAAATAATAAATCAAATAACAATTTTTGATTATGAATGGATACAATCCTGTTGTAAAAATATCATGTTATTGATAACATGGTATTGGAAGATTGGAAGGAGGAAGTTGAGGATGATTATGATGATGATGGCAATGGGTGATCCGGGTTTCGGATGGATGCATTTTAATGGGGAAAGTAACATCTAAATCGTATTGCGGGCACGTACTAATTTGCAAAATACATTTGCAACATTACTGCATGGCAGTTTATAGTGGAAGGCTTGCAATCAATCATTCATAGAATGTAAATGATTGATTTCAGATGCGTGGGCCGCGCCATATGGACACTTGCATGCATTCCGCATGCGGCTGCACTTTCTCTCTTCCTCGGTCTCTCTGTTTGTTGCCCAGAGAGAAACACACATATATTTTCATTTGCAACAATACAAGGAAGTATGACAGCTTATTATTATTGAGTGCAGTCCATAAAGGGAATGTCTCGTATGCAAAGGACTACTCGCACATACTGCAACTACATCCGTCCGACCGTAATGGATCATTCCGCATTAAAAAATAAAATTGCGAAAGCGTCCACCATCAACGCCAGCCACTTCATTAATAAACATGCAAATTCCCTGCATATCCCGATGCTCGGGGAATCGCTGCAAACACCGACGACGATCGAACTATCGATGTTACCTATAAATAAATGATAACGTTCCTTGCGATATGGTAACTAGCATCCAACAGTTTCCATAATTATAGCCATCGATGCGAGGATTCTTTTGGTATCGGATAATCTCATGTAGGTCTAACATGAAATCAATCTAATTTTCATAAGAGTCGATTTGGAATTTACCGTTGCTAAAAACTTCCTATATAATATTATTTGTATTTATCTTCGTCTTGCTCTCGCACCTAGCGCAGACGGACGATTACGTAACGAGACGTTTATCATTCTAAGGCCGAGCCTCGTAAAAATTCTATAGTGGGAAATAAAAGCTCAATTCCGATTCTAAAATACAGTACTTTCAGCGTAAGATGCAGTCGACCACTAAAATTCATCGGATAACTTTAATGAAAACTTTTCAGACCACTATCAATCTGTTATTTAAGAATCATGTAATCACTTTTTTTATTATACAAACTTTTTTTATCTATTTCACCATCACATCTCAATCAGAAAATTCTCTCGACCAATACAGTTTTCAACAGTCACAGTTGTAACTTTTCTAAAAAAATCAATCTTGAAAATTAAAAATAAATTTAAATTACAGCAAAATTAGTTAAAACTATTAAACAAATAATTACAATTGAAATTAATTGTTTATATTTACACATAAATATAATAGAAGTTAACTAATAGATGATGAGATAAAAAATGTAATTAATTTTATTTTTAAATATTTTTTTCATTAAATTATAATATAAAAGCATCAAATAACTTAAATAAATAAATTTTGTGCATTAAAAAATCTACGGAAAAGAAAAAAAAATCAATATGCAAAGAACTGGATTTTTTTTTCAACATTTATTTTCACAGACTGTAGCAGATATAATCAACTAAAAATTTCCCTTTTATTTTTGGTGCATACAGGAGTTAAATTTCGTACTATCTGATGAACGTCGGACATAACTCAAAAATGCAGACTAATTAATTACACGGGGATTTTAATTGTTCCCTCGTTGTTAATTTCTTTTACTACTATTTTTTTTCTTCAACATCCCCGATGTTTTATCCGGTGCATTTTTTGCACTTTTTCCTTTCTGTTTTTGGCTGCTGCCTCCGTGTTCAGCTGGACGTAACGCTCGCAACTGTATTTATTAAAGCTGTATGCGAAATAAATTAATAATAATAATATTAACAACGCATGCAATAAAATCAATCACTTTCAATTCCAACAAACAACTGCATCAGATTTGTCTTTATAATAGTTTCAGAACTTAACAATTAATTGGATCAAAATTCAATTACAATATTATTATCGTTTCCTATTAAATTTAATATCGTTATAAAACATATTTGCAATAAGCCATTTACTATACGAATAATTTCCTTGTAATCGTATATTTCATTGTTTCCTTACGTAAGTTATTCTAATTCGTGATATTTACATATTTATTTATATTTATGTTCATATTATATTATATTCTAATCATAAACAAATAAGAAATTTGAAAAATGAAAAAGAAAAAAAAATGTTTATATAATTAAATTAATGTAATATTACAAATTTTTCTTACCCTTAATTATTTATATATTAATAAATTATAAAAATCATTGAGATTTGACTTACAATTATTGAGAATATTTGTAAACCAAACTAGCGGCCCGCGGGCCAAATGAAGACTTTGTGTAAATAATAAAAAGTAATAAATTTAATATAAATATTGCAGACATTATATTTAATTATAATTTACAATTTAATTTCCACGTCGTCATTTATTATGTAATATATTACAATAGCTTTACGATAAACAAACTTTCAGTTACGTTTATTAGTATTTATTAGATTTTAATTGTAATCAATTTTGCAGTGCAACGGCGTTCTCGGATTTAAATAATTTCAATAAGATACGGTTATTGAAACTACTTTTGAATCGAAAGCGGATAATAAAGTGAATATTATATATCGGATAATGCCTGATGCAATTTTATCCGTACGATAAAATCGCGTGTTTATTCATTG
The DNA here is from genome assembly GCA_963457615.1 of Nicrophorus investigator. Lineage (NCBI taxonomy): Eukaryota > Metazoa > Arthropoda > Insecta > Coleoptera > Silphidae > Nicrophorus > Nicrophorus investigator. The sequence goes on from OY735142.1 coordinate 29,157,525, forward strand.
ACAAAAATGTCAACGGGTTGTCAATCGGAATCGGGGCACGAGACGCTAATTATAATTTATGCCTGATCCGAACGACAGTATTTATACGCTCTCCAATTGAAATACAAAGAGAATGTTTGAAGGAAGTTAACGATGACATAATGTCTTTCGGAACATTCGTCCGTTCGTTTTCACACGACAATTCATTATGCAACGTCGCAGGCGCAATATTCGTACAGTTCATATCTTTCGAAATTTTTATTTTTTTTTTATTATATTTAGATACATTTAGTTAATATTAAATTATTATTAATTAATTAAAATCAATTAATTCTTATATGAAAAATTCTAACAATTTTCGAACATACTTTAATAATAAATTATATTCGATAACCGAATTTCCTGATTTTTCAATTTAAACTTTATGTTTACATATAATTACATACAAAAATGAAATTAATTAAAAAATTTAACTCACATTTGATTTATTTCATTTTTTTAATTTTTGCTATGATTTTACAGATTTTAGTTTTCTACATTTTTTATATATTTGATTATATTTTAATACATAATTAATATTAATTGTTAAAATATTATTAATTAATTAGAAATAATCAAATTATTGAACAAAAACCCAATTAATTTGAAAAATGTACATTAATTCTTGTATGAAAAATTGTAACAATTTTTGTACATACTTTAAAAATAAATTAAAGTGGTTAACACATTATGTTTAAATACATACATTTAATTATTTTAAATAGATATCTCACATTTAATTCTTTCTAGAAAAAAAATAATTTATACTATGAATTTTACAAATTTTATTTTTCGAAATTTTGGATATTTTTGATTATATTTTGCTACATAATTAATATTAATTGGTAAAATATTAATAATTAATTAAATATAACCAAATTATTCAACAAAAACCCAAGTAATTTGAAAAAAAGATTAATTCTTATGTAAAAAATTGTATTTGTTTTCTGACATCCTTTAAAATAAATTAAATTTGTTAACCAATAATATAATTTACACATTATGTTTAAGTACAAATATTTAATTAATTTTACAGATTTTATTATTATTTTTCGAAATTTTTATATTTTTGATTACATTTTGGCACCAATAATTTGTATAATATTCTTGAAAATAACGATTTTTTTAAGACTAAAAATGTTGTTATATAATTGGTATTGAAATGTAAAATAAAATTAGTGAAGGTTTTTAAATTATGTATTAATTTATTATATAAATATTGAATGTACAAATTGGTGTTAATTTTCAAGGTTTAAGTGGTCGATGTTAATTTATGAGAGAAACCTTCTAAGAAATGCATATAGTACATAAATAATTAATTTTGAGAAACAGGTGAGATTAAATGATGACAAGGACTATAATTAGTTTAAGTAGAATTTTTAAGAAGCCTGAAATTAAATATGTTTCTTTTCCGTAATTTAGTCGTTCGCAAATTGTCGTTTAATTTTATTTCCCGGAATGCGGTATCGCATTTAAACGTGCTCCACGTAAAGTGTATACAAAAATTGCAGATAACGAGAATAATTCATTAAATACCATTAATTCCTGGATTCGGCGGAATTCGTTTCTTCTTTCCGCCTTGTACAAATATATTTTTTTTCCACTATAATCATTATCGCCGCAGACGTAAAAATGAGAATCGCAAAGGGCCAGGTGATGCGGTTTTCTCGCTTGTAGCTACAAAAATTATTCAATTAAATTTATTGCAAAAGGTGTATAAAAGCATTATTATAATTCGCAAGTGGAATTCCACGGTTGGTGGTGGTGGCGGTGGCGTTTACTAAAAGTAAATAATAAAAATCCCTCAAGAACCAGGTGAAATTTCGATGTGGAAATTACACGACGCGGAATTTGCGGTTGTTCCCCGACCTTAATTTACTTTAACAACATTATTGCGGCACAAAATGAGAATAAAAACGGGAGTAGAGGAAGGGCTTATCACCATTACCGCTGCCTCCCAACCACCTGTACAGGAAACGTAATAATAATCATTGCAGCGAATTCTCGAAACGGGACCGAAAAGGAAACAACAGAAATAAAATGAAAAAAAAAAACAGCTGGAGGTTAAGTGAAAGGATTTTTTTTTTTGTTTGGAGTTGTTTTTTGTTGTTGTTGTTGCATTTGTAGGATTTGTTTGCGGGATGGTGAGAGAGTTCAACGTATGTTGCAGGTGAAGTTTTATTGATTTTCTTAAGATATCCGCTCTCGTAGATGTTAATTGAATGGGGCGCGATTATTGCGAGACTTGTTCTTCTCGTCCTTGATGGACGTATTTCTGGTTGTTGTTGTTGTTTCTGTGGATGTTGTTGGATGGAAGTAGCGGACCCGGTCCGGCCGTTATTCGCAGGAATGGCCGGCAGTTATAAAACAATGAATTATTATATAAATTTTAATTAATGCGATTTACAGTTTCTTTTTTGTTTGGCATGTAAAAGGAATAACGGCGCTATTTTACTTCGCGCAGCAATAAAGGTGCGGTCTGTCCTTGCTGTAATAGCCACTTGACTGAAAATCATCATGACATAAGAAATACATTCGCTAACCGAGCCAACATCGACTTACAACTCGAGTACGGTCTATACTTTGAGTAAATAAAGGCAGGTCTCTCTTTTAAAAAGAGAGTTTACCTTTGCGCCGAGTTTGTTCAACGGCCTGGAGGAATTGCAGCTCGGACTCGGACGAAGGAAACCGCACAAAATTCGCATATCTTTCACGAGACCGGCGCCAGTGATTGAATTACAAAGGACGAGAGATGAAGAACTAAAACATTCGGAGAGGAAAGCGTTCGGTTAAAAAGGATATCGGAGAGGTGGTGGTGTATGGTTTCACGGTATTCCAGTTTCTTTCCTTTCCGCAACTTTCCTCGAGCATTTTCGTATCATATCGATGCTGGAATTTAGGTTAAACGTGGGCACACAACACACAAATGATATGCGCGAATTGTTCATTCATAATGAGTAATTATTATTCACACACGCCATGTGCTCCACACTAATTAGTTATTGTCAAGATATTAGATAATTGCATGTTATTGTTGGCCAGGAATCGGGGAGTGGTCCTTCTGGCTAAACTGAAGGAGACACAGACAGGCAGACAGCTAATACACACACATAATTGTCGCCGTGTTTTTGCCGATCCAATTTTATCTGGAACTCCATCCAATCTTTCAGACTTATACTTCTTCGTCTTTCTGTTCCTTACCGACATTACGTGATCGATGGTCAATTATCGTGTAACCATTTAATAATGATCGTGTATCCCCGACGCAAATGCCATGATCTTGGCCATTATTTTGCGATTATGCACGCATTCGTTTCCAACTATTTTCCACTGCAAACAAGCCTCGATCCTTTCATCCTCTCTTATTTTTTTTTTTTGTTCATCGTACATTATTATTATTCTTCTTCTCTGAATAAGATTCAGTGGGCGAACTTCACCTTACCTCCTACGCGAAACAAATTATTGTTACGAAATTATTACGGATAAACCACCTATTGACATAATTATACACCTTGCTGTTTGTTTGCTTTTTCTCTTCTCCGGTTCTTCTTCCTAGTAAACATCGGATTCTCAATGTCGACGAATAAATCATTTCATTCCACTGGATTTATACTCATTACTCTCCAACTGTGCATCTAAGCGATTCGTATATATAAATACATAGTAATAATATTATAATTACGGTAATAATTAATTACAAATCATTTCAGTTACGCAATTTTTAATGTCCCGTCGATCAGCGGGCAATCAAATGCGTGCCTCCATATTCAATTACATATAAATCAACATCATAATTTATATTTATTTACCACGAATTCCTACAACTCTTCCATTTTACATCTTAATTAATAAAATGAATTCATTTTATCTTTTCACAACAAAAAAAAAAATAATTATTTTTTTAACAAATACTCTTCACATTTGTAGAATACTGATTTACACACAATTTTGTATACATTTTCGTAACTTATTTTAAGACTAAAATACATTAGACAACATCCCAAAACTTATATTATATTTTTCTTAAAAAATACTTTGAAGTAAATTTAAAAAATATAATATTTAACAATTTATATAAAACTTACATGAATTAATGATCTTATTTTTTTTAACAATTGGATTGAAGTTAATAAAAGGGTCAGCAAACTTTTTGGAGAAAAGAGCCAATTTATATATATATTGTCTATTAGAAAAAAGTCTAGAGAGCCGCACATAGCATTACAATCATATTTTTTTCTTTATGAAATTAATTTTCTACTATAGCCATCACTATGATAATTGGGAGCCGCACTCTCTTAACAAATAAGCCGTTTGTGGCTCTGTGACCGCTGATTGCCGACCGCTTTGTTAATTAATTAAAATTACATTATTTAATTATTTTTTAAATTAATTGTGTAATAAAAATTATAAATTATATTTATATTATTTTTAAATGTACTTGTCTAAAATTATTAAATATTGTTAATTTTAATTTTAGCAACTTATTTATTATTCACTTAATATTATTAAACAATTACTCAATTTTTGAAGTGACTGACTGAATTGTATCTTGTGATTTAGTAAAAGTAAAGTAAAACAATCAAGAGTTAAGCAACCAGTTGATGTAATGGATATTATTGTAAAACTATACTTCGGATTAAAAGTAATGGATAATAGATTGATTTTTAAGTCTGTGCGCGAGGCGGCTTTTTGTAGCAATAAAATCGCGAAGATCCGTAATTGAAGTGATCCGCATGAATGAAACATGGTCGTAATAAGAAATTCGCGGATATTGATGAGTCGCAGCACTATTTCCTGCACTGAAATAGCCTTTTCAAAATGGAAATCCCTTTCGATTTCCCAGAAAAAAAAGCATCAATGAAATGGTTCAATTATTATTAGTTGATAGTGTCCCTCGTCGCTGATTGTTGCTTTTTTCTTGCTGGTTTCGGTGGCCGTTAAAGTGATCCTAAGTCTTTTTACATTAATGGAATGTTAAAAACACTCACGTTTTCGCCAGGCAATTGTATTTATTACGCTATCGTGTCTTATAATTGGTGAGCTGTGGGCCGACGTGCAGCACCAATTAGGATGGTAATGGCGACCAGCATTCAATGAAATAATTACACACGAAGCCAAGAGACACACGAGCTCTCTATCCGACTTCATCATCATCATCATCATAGTTGATGTAACAACGTAAAAGATGATGATGCGTCCACCAGTGATAAGAGACGCATTGCCCGGATGATCTCATAACCATCCTCCTACTTCATCTGCGTGCCAAGAATTGCATTCGCAAGAAGAAGCCACGTTTCTCGGTGTGACTCACGGATAATTATGTTGTTCTGTTGCGGAGCGGGATTGAAGAGGAGGAGGTGGAGAAAGAGGAATTGGAAATAATGAAAGAGGAGCGAAAAAGTAATGCGAAGAGCTTAGTCACATCGTTACGTTACGTTTACGTTTGATCGTCTTTCCATATCTCAAGCACATTGCCAAACGATGCTTTATTTTATTGAAGCTGTATTCGAACGATGAACGTATGCCGCTAATGAAATCGTAATCGAAGAACACGTTGGTGGCTGATTTATGGGTTTATCATTTATACACTTGCTCAGATAGGCAAAATCGGAAACCGTTTGTACATGGATGCATGGATACATGTATACAAAAAAGAAATACTTCGGAGATAGGCAAGTCCCTCTGCCATTTTGAAGGGGACATGCGTTGGCGGAGGACTCATCATTGTGGCCCACACTTTGTCTTATTTGTACAATGAATATTATTAATGACTACAGTTCCAGCTCTACGTGTTCTCGTAATTTAAATATTCAAGTATTTTAAACAATACCCATGCTCGTTACATAAATAGGACATCAAGTACTAATAACATGCTCTTCCTCACCACAAAAATCTTCATCACACCTCTTTCTCCATAACCATTTTAAGATTATTATATTTAATTTATTCTTCAGACTTCTTTTGATTAAACTATCAGATTATTTCTATTTTATAATGCTTCATCTAAGATAAGATTTTTTTTTTCAGTTTTTGAATAAATAATTTTTCAAACAACCTTTAGGAATAATTGATATATTTAAATTATAAAATTGAAATACATTATTTTCTTGAATTCAAGAGAAAGAAATAAATAATCCGAAGCATTAAGTATAATCCCAAAAGTTAATATTTTACAGTAAGTATCTATCAAGTTTTAACTTTATGGGGAAAATGGTTTTGGTTTTCAAACAATTTAGTTTCGGTTTTTGAAAAAATATTTTTCGAACAATATTTTCTTGCCTGCAAAAGAAATAAATAAATAAATAATACGATGCTTCCAACAAGTTAATATTATACAGAATTTATTTATCATTTTTCTGTTTTTTTTAATATTTTCGGTTTTTGAACAAATAATTTTTTGAATAATCTTTTAGGAACAAATTATATTCGACAACATAAGTGTTATTGTATACTATTATTAGAAATTTGATTTATAAAATTTAAAGATATATGTATTATTTATGACCACACCAATTTATGTAACTATCATGTTTTTCATTTATTGAGAAAATGGTTTCGGTTTTCAAATAAATATTTTTCTAACAATTTTTTAGAAGAAATTATGTTTAACAACATAAGTTTCGCTTTATAATATTATTACAAATTTGAATTATAAAATTGAAACGCATCCTTTTTTGGCTACAAGAGAAACAAATAAATAACCCGATGCTTCCACAAGTTAATGTTAATTTTTCATTTATAGTGTACATATTTTCGATTTTTGACAAATCTTTTAGAAATAAATTATTATTAAAATTTGTAGAAATATATTATTTTCTGCTTTCACCAAATTAATATTTTACAGTGTAATAAATAATATTATTCTGTATATGCATCATTTTTCCTTTTTAAGAAAAATATTTTTGGTTTTCCAATAATTTTTTTTTTAACAACCCTTATGAAAAAAATATGTTCGATAATAGATTTCATTGCATAATAATGTTACAAATGGAAATATATATTTCTTCCACAAGTTAATGTTAATTTTTCCATTATTGTAAACATATTTTTGATTTTTGACAAATATTTTGTAAATAAAATATTATTAATATTAAAATTTTGTAGAAATATATTATTTTCTGCTTTCACCAAATTAATATTTTACAGTGTAATAAATAATATTATTCTGTATATGCATCATTTTTCCTTTTTAAGAAAAATATTTTTGGTTTTCCATTAAATTTTTTTTTTTAACAACCCTTATGAAAAAAATATGTTCGATAATAGATTTCATTGCTTAATATTATTACAAATTGAAATATATATTTCTTCCACAAATTAATGTTAATTTTTCCATTATTGTAAACATATTTATGATTTTTGACAAATATTTTGTAAATAAAATATTATTAATATTAAAATTGTGTAGAAATATATTATTTTCTACTTTTACCAAATTAATATTATAATAGTTTTCATTGCATAATATTATTACAAATTGAAATATATACATTATTTAAAAAAAAAAAAACATCAGATCCATTATTTATGCTCCCATCAAGTTAACGTTATGCAGTATGTAACTATCTTGTTTGTGTATCCTCACCCACATTGAATACAGCTTACATACTTTGGGTAAATTTATTCCCTATCCTCCGCTGATTTCGTTGGATAATTCGCTGCGTGATACGTTAGGTTTAAGACTGTGTTATATTCATGATGCTAATGTGGCGTATCTTATACTAATCTCAGCCTCACCAAATATGTCCACCGCATCTAAAACACATGTATTCATTGTATCTTACGATCTTCCTAATCCTGTTTTATACGTATATATAAAATAGAAATTATCACCTCACCTCATTCATTCACTAAATTTAAACACCTACGATATTATTTAGATCTTATATACACATTTTCATCTTCAAACTTAATTTTAAACAACACTTACATTCATCATTCTTCAATAAAATTATGTTAATTTATTAGAATAATCAATTATATAAAAAAAGCATTTTTACTAATTTTATAACAAAAAAAAGTAAAATTTTTTGTAATATATTTATTTTAATTTATAATTAAATAATAAATTAAATTAACCTTGCCAATTAAGACGACAAGTTATTTAATACTAAAAAAAAGTTGATCTCTTAAATGTTAATTGCATTGCGATACTTTTTGTTGTTTTCTGAAATCAGTGCAAAGCGTAATGAGGTTCTTTAAATGCAATTGTTGCATTTTTGTCAAGTACGTTTTCTATTGAATTCGCAGCCATTTATCAAATAGGTACGTTTGCTTTTTCACCTGACTTTCACCTCACAAAACGTAATGCTGCCTTTTTCTGCACTGTTATCGTTTCCATTACAAATATATCAGGTAATTTTTTTTTCTTCTCCTCTACTTTATTCATAAATAAAAACAACAACCTGTATTTGGTTTAGCTTCGACCTTGCCACATATACTTTACTCTTAATCAATTTACTTAAGTTTCACCACGGACAATCTAAATCTGTTTTATCTCATATTTCTTTCATGAAAAAAAAAAACATACATAAGATAAATTATATCTAAATCGATTAATAGAATTATTGAGAATTTCTGAATAAAATAAAAATTTTCAATGAAACTAAATAAAAATAATTAAATATAAAATAATTATTTACTTATTTAATTCTTGCACAAATAAATTTATTTCAGATTACGTATTTATGACTTAAGTAATCGCTTTGATCAAATATTTATTTTTTTCCTTTTATAAGTAGACTTTCCTGTATACCGAGAACAGATAACTCTTATTATTTTGTAAATAGAGAATATTGTTTGCATTTATTGTATGCTTAATCTATTTTCTCTTATATATGTAACATTTAGTCACACAAAAAAAGTTTGTTCAAGTAAAATGGATATTATGAAATCAAAATGTTTTCCGTTTTCCTCTTAAATCACTTCATTTGTGGGCGATATATCAAGTTTATGTTACTTATGGAATCAAAGCTTGTTAAAGAAAGGTATTTTGTAGAGAAGATTAGGTAAATAATCTTTCAAGGAATGTAGTAATAATATTAACTACATATTTTTGTATTTTAAAGAGTTATGGACTAAATAGTATGAGTTATATAAAGTTTATTTTATTTATATTTCAATTCTTTGTAATAAGATAATTACTTATAATTATGTTTTATAAGCATAGATTAATCTCTTAAGTTTGTAAACTTTCTTCCTATAATATTTCAGATTCAATTAATTGCTTTTATGTTTATATAGTTTACATAAGCAATACTTATGCTGCAAATTCTCCTATAACTTGATGCAATCACGGTTTCTATATAATAAAACTTAATTAAGACTTGATAATACTTTAGTAGATAAAATGTATTGACAAATTCAATTTCAATGATGTGAAAAGGAGACATAATTTGTATAAATAATTATAATTTAGTAGAAATTAATCTGATTTATACTAATTACAATTTTCTGCTAACTCTACCAATTAATCGAGTTAAAGTAGTGTTGATATTAAAGTAGTATTGAACATATTTTAGTTATAATTAAATTATATAAATTTATTATGGAACGTAAACAATGTTACAAAAAGTTAAAGTAATTCTGTTAGTTGTTTTTTTTTCTTCTAGAGTTGAAAGTTCAGTTTTAACTGTCTTCATTTGCGGGTCATTGTGTATAAATATCACTGTTGAGTACATAGCATCATGGTGCGTCGGTGATAGTTCGCAGCGATTTAGATTGTAATCGCATTCAATGTTGGAGTTACTTGCTGACTTGGTTTGAAAATGGCTTTATAAATAAGTTGTTTTCTGTTCAACGATACTTCTGACTTTTATCCTAACATACAATACAATGTCCTTTTGTATTCAATAGATGTAGAGTTAATTTTTATTTTTTTTATTTTGGAGTTTAACTTCGTTGTTTAGTCATGTTTTTATTTGAAACTACAAGTTTTTTTTTGCCCAAATGATTACATAAATTTGATTATGTAATCAAAACTAAATTAGTTTTATATCATTTGTAAATGTATCAATTATTGTCTTAGAATTAGATTTTTTCGCTATTTTTTGAAATAATTTAATTATAAAGTTTTTGTATTTTTCTAATAATTTTATCTCATAGATTGAAATAATCTATTAATTTTCTCACTTAAGTTCTGACCAAATAATTGAAACTTTTCCATTTAATAATTTTCACTTTTTTTTTAAAGTGTGATTTCCAATTCTTTTTTTAATTTGAAATAAGAAATTTTCTATTCAATTTATGTTTTTTTTTATCGAAATATTTATGTAATGTTTTCAACATATTCTAATTATTATTTTTTGCGTTACAAAACTTACAAATTGTCGGAAGAATCATTAAAATTGATAAATTATATAATTAATTAAATTTAAATTAACCTTAAATCAGATACAAAATAACATTATGTTATTAAAATTTTAATATTTTATATTAGTCTTGAAAAAAAAATGTGTAAGTGTAAGAATTATTGTAATTAAAACATAATTTTTGTGTCAATTTATTGAATAATTTCACCTCAAAGATCTACGAATTTTCTAAATCAATTATCAAATAATTTTAATTTTTCTTTTGAATAATTTTCAGTTAATATTTGGTTTCCACTTAAATTTTTTATTTCATACTTTTTTTAAATAGAAATATTTGAAAAGTAGTAATCATATATTTTTTGCATTACGAAACATGCAAATTCTCGGTAAAACTAATAAAATTAATAAATTATATAATGATTTAAATTAGTATAAAATATTGATAAAAATTTCATATTTTTGTAGATATGAAAAAAAACTTAAATCAGATACAAATTTACAAATTATGTTATTAATATTTATATTGGTTTTTGAATTTTTTCTATAAATGTGATTTCCACTGAAATTTTCTATTTCATATTTTTTTTAAATAGAAATATTTGTAATAAAGTAATCGTGATATTTTTATTATTTTTTACGTTACGAAACATACAAATTATCGGAAGAACCAATAAAATTGATAAATTATATAATTAAATTCTGAAATTAAATTATTTTTGTAGATATGAAAGAAATAATAATTATTATTCAAATTGCATCTAAAACTTAAATCGAATATAAATTAACATATTATTTTATTAAAAAATAATTAATGCTTTTTTTATTATATTAAGATGTAAAATCTGCAATTATGCAATTTCGATTTCTATTTTTTTTTTCGTTTAAAATTCAATTAAATTTTTTATTGATATTAAAGAAATTACTGTGGTTATTTTTATTAAAAGGATATAACTAAAATCTCGATTGAGTAAAGTGAAATAAATCATAAATTTCGAAAACCATTATATAGAAACAACACGCACCGAGCAGCGAAAGTCTAATAATGATTTTTAATTAGTGAAGCATAAATCATAATTTAAGTACCTGAAATAGCACTTTTTTAAAGACTTTCCCCATACGCACAGCAAGAACATCACATGTATATATACTAAAAAAAAAAGTGCATGCTATTGGCATATAAATAATATCCACCCAATATTCATATATTTTATGATAATTAAATTGTCATCGTTAATGGTCCTCTTATCGATGGTTTTATGATAATCATTGATTAATGACCGAACCATCGTCACGGGGAGTACGGCCGTTTTGTTCATACACTCTCTAAGAATCCTCTCTACCTCCTCCCAACTTCGTTTCTTCCCTGTTTTCCATGTAGTACCCGAAGCCTAATCATATTTTACAGCAATTAAAATGTCAACGGATTTTAAAATTCCTCAATAGAACGATAATTAACACCTCTCTAGTCTCGATTTTTTTTTGTATCAAATAATTTTCTTCATCCCGAGGCCGATCCCACATTTCTACACCGCATACATGAGGCCACGATTTCACTGAGCGTGTGTGTATATAAATTTCTATGTGTGTATGCACATAAGATTACAACTTTTGTATAGGTACGTTATTATTATACCTTTTGCCCACACTCATCGATTGTGAAATGCAGTCTCCTTCTTTATCTATTATTTATTTATTTATTTTTTCTTCGTGTAATTTAATTCTTCTATTTATTCTTCTCGCTTTGTGGGCCGCCTCTAACTGTGTTTATTTTCGGGAGCAGCAGCAAATTAAAAACGATTTATGTGGGATAGGATATTATGAGGAATGGATTGAAGAACGAAAAGGAAACTAAAAAATATGTTTAGAAGAAGAATATATCGTATAGGAAACGTGTAATTTATTGGCCTGTCTATGGCTTGGTGATAAATCTTAACTACAACTTTGTTATTTATAACTTTCTTTCAGATTTTAATTCGTTTTCTTTGCTGTAGATTAGATTTCTTATTTTCAACTTAACTGTTGAACTAACTTTGTACTAACTTTCTTAAAACTTACAATTTTGTGGTATCTTCAATATTAGATGGATCTTTACTTTCAACTTTATTAATTACAACATTCTTTCAGTTTTTGAATACGTTTTACTTTGTATTGGTACATCAACTTAGATTTCTTATTTTCAACTTAAATTAAATATGTTTACTTCGCTTCTTTACTTACAACTTAATTATTTACAACTTTCTTTCAGTTTTTGAATACGTATTTCTTTGCTTCTTTTGTGTTAACTTTCTTAAAATGTAATATACTTACTATTGTATAAAATTATTAAAATTTTCAGTTCACTTTGAATTAAAAAATATAATTATAATTCGCAATAGTTTTCTACAATATTTGATGGACCTTTTTTTCGAAGAAGGACATCTGGTCATAATCACCAAAGTAAAAACTACCATAAATCTATTCTCTCCGAAAACCCTGGCCAGTGATAAAACTACTATAGAAACGTAAGAGCACATATTTCTTTTACTTTCCAGTCTCCGACTCTTCAGTGTCTCCTAAGACCCGATGTCGTTCGTCCGTCCTCTTCCTATCCCATTCCCATCATCATAAATCACCTGTAACTTCTTTCACCACTTTCTACATTACCTTTGCAACATATCTTCTACTCAACATCTTCACCACATTCTACGTCACCCTTCTACAAGACCATCTGGAACCTTTCTACGTCATCATCAACATCATCTACAAGCTGAAAGCGATAGACCAAGATTTACAGAAAACAGAGGTCTGAAACTCAACATATATTATGTACACCGAAATAAAGCTATTCAGTTTCTAATATATTTATGGTTGCTTTTCTTAGTGTAATCTATATAAATATTTGGGTTCGGAACAAACACAAATTCGGATAATGAACAACTTTCCGGCTAAATGACAATACTTTTGGAATCTTAAGTTAGTGGCGTTGAAATTTAAATAGTTTCTCCAATTTATGATCCAATAACATACAAATATGGTAACAAAAATTGTATTTGTTCGTTAACCGAATTTTCTTATAAATTATGTACAAACACAAATTCAGATAATGAACACTTTTCCGATCGTTTGACTATAATTTTGGGAGATAAATTTAGTAGTAATATAAAGCTTAGGCCATTTCTTAATTTGTTCGTTAACCGAATTTTTCTAAAAATTATATACAAACACAAAATCGGATAATCAACACTTTTCCTATTGTTTGACAATAAATTTTTAATCTCTACTAACAATTCCGGTACCGAAAATTGTATTTGAATGAATTTTGTTCGTTAACCGAATTTCCTTATAAATTATGTACAAACACAAATTCTGATAACGAACACTTTTTTGACTGATGGACAATACATAACATAAAGCCATTTCACAATTTGTTCGTTATCAGAATTTTCTTATAAATTACATACAAACACAAATTCGGATAAGAAACACTTTTCCGACCGATTAATAATACTTTTGAAATTAAAACTAGTAGTAATATGAAGCTTAAGCCATTTTCTAATTTTATATTCGGTTAACGAACAATTCCGGTACAGAAAATTCAATTTGAACGGATTTTGTTCGTTAACCGAATTTTTTTAATAAATTATTTACAAACATAAATTCAGATAATGTAAACTTTTCCGACCGATTGACAATACTTAATGCTAATATAATTCGAAGTAAGTTATTCATAAATAAATTTTATCTATATGATATATTAAATATTTTATAGTTTAATTTTGTATCCAATAAATATCCATATAACCAATATAATATGCATGTTGTTCGATTCGATTTTAGATAAGTTTATGAGCATTGAAAGTTGAGTAATATTTTCATAAAGTGCTGCACGTTCTTGTCAAGATAAATATCAAATACTAAGTTTATAGACTTAAACGCTGTTGATTAACAACTTTTTTATTAATCCTTGTACAAAAAATATCAACAGAAAGTTCAATTATTTCATATTTTTACAATCATTTTCTCATTCTCAAATAGTAATTAATTAATTTTCTTTAAAAAAATATAGAAAAAATTCAAACATTTATTTTTCATAAAAAAAATTAAGTATTTTTCTTTATATAATTCACTTTTTCACTCTTTTTTATTTTTGATATATAATAAAATATTTTGATATATTTTACATATATTTATGTATATTTCATAATTCTAACCATATTTGAGATTTGATAAACTATTGATTTACTTTTTAATAATTAGTATATGTAAACATTATAAATAACTACCCGCATTAAAACGATGGATGGTTGTTAAGTAGCCTTAAGCTTCATAAAGCAGAAGCAATATATCTTAAGTATAGTTAATGATAATGACGTTGTTGACTATAAATATGCGTTGCAATTTGATCGTATATTTTCTATCAAGAACTTAATCACTTCAATTTCCTTTTAATCCGTTTGGACTTGTACAGAATATTTATGTAACTTAAAATAATACAATAGAAGTTTGTTATTTCCTTCTCCTTCATAACATAATTTCAAAACATTATGAAATAATTTGATTTTTTTTTCCTTAAAATTTCTGATAATTGATTTATATAATGAGAATTTTGAAAATTATAAAAAAATATTGATTTTATCTCAAATTTCTATAACTTTCTAGTTTGTTACATGATTTTGACACTTAAGATTTATTTTTTGTTCATTTTCTTACATCATTTTTGCGTCCAGAAGAATTTTTTTGATTTAATTACGATGCACGATCAAATATCCAAATATTCTGAGGTTTTGCTACTGCTGAACAATCACATCAGGGTTGTACCGTCTTGAAGAAGTTGAAAATTGAAGAAGTTGTTGTATCAACTTGTAGATGATATTGAAGATGATGGTGCAAGTTTTGTTAAAGAGACGTTACATAAGATCTTGTTGCTGAATATGATAGGAATTTGATAAGACAGCAAAAAAGGACGACGTTGACTTGCTGGAATGAGTTAAGATTAAAAGAGTGAAAAAAGGAAGATTAATTTTTTATGTTATAACTATCCAGAGTTTTCGAAAGGGTAGAGATTATGGTATTCTCTATATGGACCATGATTAAAACCTAAATTAAGTAAATTATTAGAAAAATTGCTGAAATTCAATAAATCATGTAGACTTAAGATGTTAAGGTAAATATTAATGCTTTCAGGAAATCTAAAAATTTGATTAACTGAAGGTTGGAGTTGTTATATAATTTATATTTCTAAACGACAAAATTATGAATGATTAGTTTTAAGTATTATGATTGATATCACTTGTATTATGGATGTATTATTTATTATAAATGTATAGTAATTATTTGTATTGTATAGAAATATGGTTTCAGCAGTGATTATGAATACGTATTTTCTGAATTAGGTAATAGCAGTTAAGTTGCGAAACGAAAAATTGAAGAATTCAAATAAAATGGCGTATAGTAGTTAAACATAGCTAATCTCTAAATATAAATTGCGGCAATTCCAATACCGACCGACAGTTGTAATAAATATTGCGCAAAACGCGGCGTATGCATTACAATTAGAAGCAGAGAAATAAGGTAAGGAATAGGAAAAAAATAAAAATAAGGTAAGGAAATATCCATAGATACATAAACCTATGGATAATAAATTTGGTTTGGAATTCCATATGGAAGTGGGCCCCTATAGGAACGAAGGCGAAACGCTTTATACGAGAAGAAAGAATGGAAAAGGAAGGCAAATCGTTTTCGCATTTGCATACGAATGTCCATCCAACGTTGCATTTCGCTCCAATCATTATTATTGCCAATTGTAAATTGTCAATTAAATAAGTGCAATTCGACGATAAATTTGATAATTTCCATTCTGAAGAACCAATCTCAATTATTAATTACATTCAATTAGTTTTCTGCGCCTACGTGAAATACCGGTGGTGTAATTGAATCAAATGAAAAGCGGAAAATAGAAAACTAATGAACAAATAAATTAAACACAAAATAATTATTGTTGCAATAAATACAGGCCAATTAAGCTTCTCGGAATATGCAGCACGCATAAAGCATGTTTCGTTTTATCCAGTTCTTTATTTTTTTTTTTTAAGTGCGAGACGTGTTATTAAAAGTTAAGTGCACCTACCTTACATTCTCTCTCTCTCTCTCTCTCTCTTACACGTATACTATTTATATGCAAATTGTCGGCAACTCAAATGAACGGATCGTTTAATAATAAAATAATAAATGTAATTAATTTAATTACGATTGCCCGAAAGTTTTGTGCAGTCATAGTTGAATCGATGTCTAATTCAATTTCGTGGATCGATTAATTGGATATATCTCTTTGATCTGATGGCACGGCTCGATGCTGAGATCAGATGACTTGTCAAAGATCGCAATCGAAATTTATACATTTTAATTGTTTCAACAACATTATTATTTTGTTTTAAATATTAAATTTCCATCTAGAATGTAGAGTCTAGATTGTAGACTTTAGAATCTGGATGAAGCGAAGATTGGATGCGTGGTAATAGAAGCAGCAGCAGCTTCAATGCCAATTGCACATCCATAATTAATGTTCGCAAATTCTCCTGACATTTTGAGTAATGGTTTTTATTATATTATGGAAATTTCCTCGTAAGCTATTTTAAACTAAACATCGTTAAGCGTCTTCAAAACATGACTAATAAATTAGAGTTTGATAACGGGTAGCCTTATTAATAGTTTCTACAAACTCGCCACAAAAAAAAATGTAAAACTTGATTTATCTTACAAAAACTATTTTATTTATATTCCGATAATATTCGTGTTATAAAGTATTAAAACTGTTCAATTGCAAAACTAAAATTTGCGGACGCTTGGCGGATATATCCGCCATGTAATTAACATGAGGATTTCCAAATTACAAAACATAATATTGCACAAAAGTTTCGCTTTTGACAGGAGAAACTACGTAGTTCCAAAATCTCCGTTCGCAAAGGGTTAAAATATTTGATTTTGTCTTCAGTAATTTATTTCTATTTGTAATTGTTACAAACTTTCCCTAAATTATCTTTCTACGACTTAATTAATTTGTTTTATTTAATTTCTGGGAAAATCTAAAAAAAAATGTATTAAGTCTATTGAAGTTATTTGGATTTTATTTTATAATTTACCAATATTTTTCATTTCTCATTTCCCGGGATTAAAAATAGGAAAAATTACCTTCCAATAGACTCAACTATTTTTAGAATTGACGATACATGTTATATAAACCCTTTAGTATTTATTACGGTTATAGAAGTTGTCTTATTACTGAAGTTCGAAAATATATAATAGTTGGTTTAATGAATTGTTATTCCTGGCAAGTTTATTACAAGAAACCGTTTACTCTTCATTATTTTATAGGCTCTAATGCATAGTATTAAGATTGCTCATTCTAACGACTTCATCAACCAAACCGCTCCATTCTTCCACGTAGATGATTGTATTATTATCATTTTTAACCGTAAGCATAACATATTCTTTTATTACCATTATTTCCAGAAATTATGTAATTTAACATTAAATAAAGCACAGTGATTATACCTTGGTTATATATATAACAGTAAAATTAATTTAATTTTTTTTGTGCTCATAACAATTTTTGAAATAAAATAAATTGTTATGCATCAAATAATTCTATGTAAATGTTTTGATCATTAAAACAGAGAAAATTATGGATTTCCTGAATAAACGGAATATTGGAAATTTCGCGTTTTCCTAAAACCGTTTCTCACGTTCGGTCTGCGGTTTCCTCCGTATTTCCCGCATTTAATCGAATAACGAGGCTTAATTAAACGCGAGCCGCACAATATTTGCAGCCTTTCCATCATCATAAATTATATTCTAATCATAATAAACGCAGCATATCCTACTGAACCATTTCGATTATTTTTTTTAGTTTATTTTTCAGACGCATTTGCATATGCGGCCATTCAGTTCTCAGATAATTACACTTAAAAGATTATCGTCGAAAGCGATGATAGTAATTCCAATGAGCAAACGCATTGAGACTAATTAATTAATTACCATTTTAGTACAAGTATAATCTAGGATGTGTTAATTTTATTGTTCTCAATTATTTATAATTAATTATTTTCGTTTCAGTCAATAGAAAAAATCTATATTTTCTCTACACCAATCGCAGGGTTCATTATTTCTATAAAATATTAAAAATATAATGCTTATAAATTTTATAAAATTTATTATATAAAAACCAATTTAGTGTAAAAATTTTTTATTAGTTTTCTATCGAAGCTTAAAAATGTTGAAGAGTAAAGTCAAATTTATATAATTTTACATTTTCTTTAAAATTGTACATATTATTATAAAAGTTGCTGTTAAATGAGATTCAATAAAAGGTTTCAATTTTTTAAAAATTTTAAGAAAAATATTACATAATTTTCTTGAAGATTTCTCCAAATTATTCGAAAATAATTAGAAAATACTCGTTTTAAATTATTTTCTCATTATTTTACTTCAATTATTCAAACTATTAAACTAAAAAAATAATCTTAAATATAGTAGTTATTTTTACAATAACTAAATTTTCACTAAAGCAAAATTAAAAAATTATGAACATTTTTATGTTTTTTTTTGTAACTTTGTTACACTTAGTTATTAATTCCTATATTTTATAAAATAAATATATAATAAATCTTATTTTTTTTTTAAACTTTCATACATTTAATAATAATTCAAAATTATTTGATAATTAGTAATTAATTATTTAATCTTATTTTTTTTTTGTAATTAGGACTAAAAATATTAGAAATTTCATTGAATTTTTTTTAAATTTTTCATTTTTATAAAATTAAAACGCTGTTACAAAAATTTATTAATTAGGAATTTTTTAAAACTATAAATATAATGTTAGGTAAGTCTCAATAATGATTAAAATACTTTTAAATATTTCATACTTTTTCCATTTTTTAATGAATTTGAACTTTCCGTTTAGTTGTAATTAGGATTATTTTATATATTTGGTATTACGTAATATTAATTTTGAGATATTAAAAATTCAAAAACTCATCAATACGATAAATTAGGTACAAGTGATTTTGGTTTCAATCTATTTGAAAAAAAAATACATAACTATTTTAAAATAATTAGACTTTTCTGTCAAGCTTATACACCATTAAAATTAAGATTAAAATTAATTTCTAGGTGTTGTATTTTCTTAGAATAATGCCGTAAGAAAAAGGAAACTCTAGGAATTGCAAAATGTAAACTATTTATTTATCTCGTGCGTTGATCATAGCTGCGCCATCCCACAATGTAGATATGATAATAACTTTAATATTGTATAGGGAGTAAAAAAAATGTAACACAACAACACATATAAATTTATATAATATGCAAACGCATCGGCCATAGATCTAAATAGGAAGTTCGCGTTTCATGCCAGCTGGATTTATGTACACGTTGTATACAGAATTATATTAGTTATGCATTAAAGTTGATGAATGCGATAGAAGTGCACACACAATATGCAAGATTCCTAATACAATGAAGGCAGTAAAACAAAGGAAGGCCGGCTGCCACGACAACCCCTTCACATCAACCCCCCAGACATTTCTCCCCGTGATGCGTTTTTTTTTTATATTCCTTCACGATTTTTTTCTACCTATTCAAATTAATTTTTTTACTCGATTTTTTTTATTCTCGAATTAAATATACTACGGGGTGACGTTTTTTTTTCCTTCAGATTCAGATAACAATTGGATAACCTTATGGCAGTAATTTTTTAATATGAAATTTATTTAAATGCAGATCCCTTATTTTTTGCTGCTGCAAATATATTTTTTTTAATATACTAGATCATCCATTTCGTATCGGGTTAAGCCTAGGCGTGTTAATCTGATAAAAGTCGAACTGTTTAACGGAGAGAAAGATCTTTCATCTTGGGTGCAGCAGCTGTCGCCGTGGTGAGATCCAATTAATTGTTAGTTAAATGGGGACACACAACTGGACCGAAATTTATGATTTTCCAGTGGGGCGCCAAACCGGGGGGCGAGAATTGTTGTTTTTTTTTTTTAGAGCCGTGTAAATAAATCCAATTTAATTATATTTATTGGATAGGCATTTGATAAATGTGGAATTTTCTCTGCGGCTCAAACGCAGCGATTTCAGATAAAGGCAATTTAAACTGTTAACCATTATGCTCAGTAATTCGAGTTTCGAATGAACGATTAAGTTTTCCTTTTTATTGGTCGCTATCGTAGACACCGGACATTTCTCTCTGTCTCTCTCCGCTTGATACCAACTATCAATTTACACAACTATTATATTTCTACACATGTTTAATCTAAAATATACTACAACGATATCTAATAACAATATTCTAATTAAATAAAAAAATAAAAATTATTAGCTTTTTTTTTCGAACTAATTATTTTCACACTAACTTCGTTTCTACTAAACCAGAATTTAAAAAAAAACAGAAATTTCATTTTTTTTGTACATTTTTATGTCTTTTGTAAACTTTGTTATAAGTTGTTACATTTTATAAAATAAATATTTATAATAATTAAAAATTTTGATCATTAATTAGTAATTAATTATTTAATCTGATTATATTTTTACAGATTTCATTCATATTTTTTTTTTATAAAATTAACACATACAATAATTTGTTATTTCTTTCTTATTTACCTTTTTTATATTTTCCCCGAATTAAAATAATTTAATTTATTTTTTTAATAATTTTACGTTTTATAAATTAAATTGTATAAAATTTATGTAAATTTAAACTAATTTATTTATTAACAAGAAATTACTATAAAATTTTGATTACAAAAAATTAAACTGTCTTAATGTAATTAAATATCAATTTTAATAATTTAGTATTAAATAAATTATTCCATAAATAGAAATAGTTTTACTTAAAATCTGTTTTTTTTTACTAAAATAAAAGAAACATTTGCATTCTATATAAAACTTATAATATATAAATAATTATATAAAAACTAAAAAATATTAGAAACTACAAAAATAGAAAACGCACAAAAAAAAATCTGTACTCATTTTAGTTTGTTTTGAAATTTTTAAATATATATAAATTTATTACGAATACTGATTGCTGTATTACATATTACTCTTAAATATTTTGAGAAACATTAGAGAAAAAATGGAATTAATTTATTATTAAATAATTCGTTTTAATTTATTTTTTTTTACTTATGATTTTTGTCTTAATAATAAACAAATTATTTATATCAGAAAACTTATAAATTAGCATAGAAAATACTTATAAAATAGTGAAAGCAATTATGAATTCTTAATTAAAGCCTTAGGATTTGATGTAATATTCAAATTAATAACACTACATTGAAAAAAAAATCTTTATTAATTAAAACTGAAACTTGAATTTATAATCTGTAGATAATTGCAAGTTTTGGTTATATAAGATATAATCAAAAGACATGGAACTATATACTTTGTAATATTTAAATGCATGTTTTGTACGCCAAAAAATGTCATACGGGTTCTAAATTTGAATACTTTTTGTTAGATAGAAAATTTAGAAAAAAACACATCCATAAATCAGCCTAAAGGGTACTCCATATATAATTCATTTAGCCAATTGCCCTCCATAACCGTTTCTCGCTTTAAGCACTATAAATTATGTATTTATCATTGAAAGTGCGGTTTCCATAATAGGAAAAACGTAACTGACATCAATCATAAATATATAAAAGCAAAAGCATATATTGTAAAATATATATCAAAAAAAATTAATAATATTCAACAAAAATTTTAAATAAATTTATAAAAACTTTAAATGAAAATCGATTAAATAATTTATATTTAAATAAAAATAAATCACTTATTCTATTTTTAAGTTACCTATTATAAAATTGTACTTTATTTTACCTTTTACATTTATTTATGTTCATTTACATAAAGTTGTTACTTCTATATTCTATTTTATATTATAAAAAAAAACATAAATCATAATATTTTAAATTTATAACTTTTGGTAGTACATTTTTTTTGTCTATTATTATTTATATTTTTAAATAATATTTGCAAAACAATAATAATTAGAAATTAATTTTTGAACTTAAAAACTAAAAAAGTAATAAAATTGATTTTAGGTCTAAAGAAGTTTTAATAATTTAATCCTTATTCTTGTTATCAAATTTAATTTCTTAATTGTGGAAATATTAAGGTTTACGTTAGGAAAAGTAAATAAACAAGATATTAATAATTTGAAATTAATTTTAGAACTTAAAAAATAATAAAATTAATAAATAAGTTTTTGTAATAGATTAAATCATTGTTTTTCTTATCAAATATAATTAAATTTGATTTAATAATTGTGGAAATACTAAGGTTTATGTTAGTAATAATCAAATAATTTAGAAAATAAAACAGAGGTGATCGTTTCGGTTTTTCGTTAGATGTTAGACGTTTGTATGTAATGTATAGGTATATATTATGTAAAGAAAACCGGTCACCCTTTTACAAAATAAAAATCCTTACGATTCGGAAAGTACTAAGATGTTTCTTAGGTAATTGAATATAAATGATATGCATAAAATTTCGTGTGATCACAGTTGAATAATTATCATGACTGAGCTTTATCCTTCTTCCCACGGCTTCGACAATGGTCCCCGAATTCGTTTTTTTTTTCAATGCTGCTGTGCATTATTTTTTTTTACCTCGAAGACCCAGAGTCTAGGCTAGAGCATTCGGTTGGGAAAGGGGTCGAGTGAATTGTTTTGCATACGCGATATTCAAATGAGGTCCCCTCGCGTTTGGGGACGCAACCCCTCCGGGAATCCCGTCTTGGTCGCATGGAGAGCGAAAAAAAAAACTAGTAGTAGTAGTAGTAGTAATAATAATGCTGAAAAAACTGAAGCCTCCTATGGAGTTCTTTCATTGGATTGATTGAAATCGATGGGAGATCATTTTCAGGTTGATTTGCTCGCTGGTTTTTATGCACGCATTATGCGTTCATAGTGGACGTGTTGCACGCCCAAGTGTGTATTATGCAAAAGCGTTCCGTTAATCTGGATTTATGGTATCAGTTCGGTCGGTCGCAAGACGTCGTCCCGTTAATTATGAAAACGTCGTTTACGCAATATTAATATATTTTACACCGTCGGACGGATTAATATATTTAAATTGAATGGGTATTTGCGTACAAACCGAGGCATTTAATAGTATAAATCCGAAGCGCTGTATAAATTTAAATGCGTACATAAAGCCGGGAATATGCAGGTAATGCGGTGAGTCTGCATCATATCCATTAAGCCGGGACTCGAATTTGCATACACTGAAATCTCGATGGATGGCAAACCAACAACAATGCCCCCTTTTGCAAAACAAATCCCCTGCCTTGATTCATAAACGCGATCCTCCGTACCTCTCCGCTCACTCTACTACTACCTACCTACATCCATCCATCCGTCCATCCACCGATCCATCCTTCATCATCCAACTCACCGTACAAACGCGATGGATATTACCAGCCATATCCAGCAGCAGCAGCAAAACCAACGAGGTCACCCGGTATATATTGCACACAAATACACGTTCGATCCGAGCTGAACGCATTTCCATATGCATTAACAATCGCCGCGCTAATCAGCCATATTATTTCCGACCATGCCTGAATAATCACCGTCAGACTGTATTTTCCTCTTTGTTGTTCGCACCAAGATTGATATGCCCGACCTTGTCAACTATTCGCACATTAGAAAGTCTCAATTATTTCACGATTCATGCCCAATCTTAAATATAAAAAAAAAATCACCTAATCACAATTCTGGTAATGCCAGAAAACTATGTTAACCTCACACAATTCTTTAATATTTGTAGTTTACTTTAAGACGTAAAAGATTTTGGAGATGAAAGTTAATCAATCTTTATAGATTGATTAATTTTCATAATTATCAAAGTTAAATTTTACATATTGAATAATATACACAATAAAAAAATGCTACATGAGTTTCTATTTATTTTTTAAGTAATTGTATAATGTTATAAAAAAATCATATTATTATTCAACAATAACAAACAATTTTTTTATGATATGATAAATATATTCAAGAAGTAATCACAACAGAAAAAAAGAAAACGTAAGAAAAATTTCTAAAAAATATTAAATATTTACATGTTTTAATCCTCAAAAAGGACTGACTCATCTTGAATAAATCAAATGAATATTTTTAGATATTTTCCCCCCATATTCTGTTTTTCGCAGTTTTGTTTTGTTACATATTTTATGATTTTTCTAAAAAAAATATAATTTTTTACAAACTTAATTATAAGTATATTTTAATTTTGCATTTTTCGTGCGTCTTCACAATACACTTTTTTGTTATATAAAACTATATACATCTTAATATTCAATAATGTTCATTCACATACAAATTCCTTAATAGAATTTTACTGAAAATTTTAATAATTTGAACAAAACTAATGTGAACAATATTTTAAATTTATTTTTTTAGATATTTTCTATTCATTTATATTAAAAGTTTTGATAACACTGATTATGAAATAGTCTGCAAAATATATCATATAAATTAAATTTACTTATTTATGGAAAAATATTTTGAAATTGAAAAAAAAGTATATATATGAAAATTGTATTCTTAGAATAGGAATGTCATTAACATTTATTACATATTTTTTTACTGACAATTAAATAAATGTAAACATTATTAAAAAAAAATAATATTTATAAATCTGTTTTTATATATTTTTTTTTCTCCAAATAGTAAGAATAAAAGAAATTATAAATAATTATTTAAAAAAAATATTCAATGCAGAATGATTACAAAATAATATAGAAAATTAAAAGATTATATTGTTATCTATTTTTTTTTCAGAATCATCAATCATCTTCCACAAAAGTGTTACATAAAATATCTGTTACATAATAGTGATTTTATTGGACTTTAAATAATTTTTCATAAATGCAATATATGAATCTAGGAAATTAGCACAAATTTTTAATTAAAATAATATTTACTTTCCAAATTTTGGAAAAATATTTTAACATAAAAAAACGACTTATAGTCCAGTAATTGTTATGTCTCGAAAAATATGATAATTATTGTGTTTACAAAATAAGTATGATGCAATAATAATGTAAACGGTTTATTATGGAAACACGTGGAAATGTGAACGACGTTTGGAACAAATCTACACTTTGTATTCAGCACTGCAAATTTGTCAATACTTCATTACATTTCTAATAAATCATACATACTAATATGGGTGATATCCTTGGATATCCATAAGCATAATTAACAATTTGCAATTTGTGAGTATCAACTCCGTTTATATTTCGCCTCATTGTTATGCATTACATTACCACAATTAAAATGTCTGCATTTCTCTTGATTAATGACTATTACTCATTCGTTTTGCATTATTTGAAAAAATAAATATTTAAATTATGATTAATTATTTAATAATTTTTTTCTGTATTTTTGTAATTTTATGTTTGGAGTTGAGTATTTATTGAAATTATCTTTTAGATTAGACCTGAATATTGGGTTTCGTTTTAAATGCGACTCAGTCTGTTTATTTTTTTATTATATAATTATTCTCTGACCGCGAATAATCAATAAATTATCATAAACTTAATTAAAAATATGTTAATAAATTATCTAATCTATAATTTAATGTATATTAAACTTGTTTATTAAAACACACTTACATATTGGGAAAGAGCAGATCGCTGAGAATATCAAAATGTAAAAATTAAATGATGCTTAATCTTTTAGCCTATTTCAAATTAAATTTAAAAAAAAACATTTTGTTTTTCACAATAGATTTTTATAAAAATTAAAAAAATATTCAGTAAACTATTTAACATTTTTATATAAGTTTGTGTTTACAACTAATTTTTATAATTATTCATTTTTTAAATATTATTTATCGATTTTGTAATATAAATTTCTAATTTTAAATTTAGTATACTTTTTTTTGTAAAAGTCAATGCTTCCATATTATATAAATTTCAATGTCATTAGAAATAAATTTCATAAAATTTTTTTTATTTTAATTTTAGAATTTACTGTTTATAAAGATAACAATCAATCTTATGCAATCATATTTGATTTTCTGCGAAATTCTAAATTAAACTTCAGTAATAAATTTATTAATTGCAATAATAACTATCAGTTCTTGCATTTATTATGCACAGAATGCAGCTTATTAATATTTAAAAATTGTAGATCGATTTTATAGTTTTATTAGTGCAATAATCATTATAATTTCGAGCACTACATGAGGTCACCAATTATAACCAATATAAATCCACTTAACGATAAACCATTAGAGAATTAATTATATATTTTAGAAGTAATTCTTTTTTGCGGATATATCCAGATTTTATCACCGTCTTTCACTTCGCTGCATTCTGTTTCTGCATAATAAAATTAACGATCGAATAACACAGAAAATATTTCTATAATTAATATTTAGAAATTGAAAAAAAATATATATATATAAATCTATGATTTTATGTATTTTTTTCTCAAAATCATCAATCTGTTTTTAGTAACGTGGCATATGACTAGTACATAATAATAAAAGTATTTATGAATAATTAGTAAAAAAATAATTTATTGGAAAATATTTTTTAATTGAAAATTAAAAAACTTTAAAAAAATTCCAAGAACTAAAATATCGTTAATATCAAGTTATTGTAAGGCGCGTATTTTTAGATGATTATCCTCAAAATTATCATAATTCATCTAAAAAATATGATTGATTATTATATAATAATCACTTAAAATAAAATATTTATGATTTCAAAGTAAAGTTGTTGTAAACTCTTTATTTTTTATAAAAATCATGAATCTTCCGATGCAAAATGATGATATATGATATAACTGTTACAAATTAATCTTTTATCTGCAGTTGCGATTCAAAATATTTTATTAAAACTTATTATTTTTCAATTTCTCAAAAATAATAATTTGTATTTCTTTTTATATAAATATTATTACATTTTTTTAAAATAAATTATTAACTTTTCATTATGGTTACTTGCATTGATTAATGTAAATGTGAATTTTTAAAAACTTAATGTAATTCAATATTTCTTTAAATGACAAATCGCATTTTATATATTAAAATTATTTAACTTGGTAGAATTACCAAATTGCCAAGTGATTTATAGAAGTACTCGTTCGTTGAAATAAACATAAGTTATTTAAACGCATATCGAGACTTGCCAAGTAATAAACAATCAATTAAAAAAAATAGTAAATATTGTAATTAATAATTACTTAATAGAAATTATAAATCATTTCGTGTATTTACGGATTATTTAATTTATAATGTACTGTTTCGCTAAATTTTAATTACAAATGAAAATAATAAAACGATAGAAAAGTAATAACAATTGAGAAATTACCGAAAAATCAATTTATATATTAATTTAATTAATTTTTATTTGCAACAAATCCAACATAAAATTTATGCGATAAAAAAGTAATAAAAATGAGATTATTTATAAAAATTGAACACCTGCACTTGCAGCTGCGTTTAAACAATCCTTATTTGGGCACGAAATAGTGCGTTTCGCAGAAAACAATAAAAATTAGGCGATTTTGCGGGTGAATCATCTGCACCGGCAAATCACAGCGAGGTTTCGGCAATCCGCGGATTTGTTCGTTGTTAACAATTCTATTGGTTCTTTCGCTCGGGTCGTCACGTATACTATTGGCTGCGTATCTCTTATCTTTTAAAATAATAATACAACAATTTTGATATTTAAAAATCTTTTTCGATTTCGATTCGAATATATTGATTTGACTTTAAATTATTTTTTATATACAATTTCTTAAATAATAAACCTATTTTTAAATATAAAAATTGAATCTATAACAATTATCTAATTTTTTAAGATTAATTGGATAAACCGTGGAGATTGTAGCTTTAATTGTAAATTACTTTTTGAATGATATTTGCAAAATATTCTATAATCAGAGGGGAAATAATACAATTATCTTATTTAAATGAAGATTCTGTTATAATATGAATGTATTAATTTGAACAAATTTATTTTAATAAAAATTTTGTACTTTTTCGATATTTTTTAATTACAAATGAAAATATTAAAACGATAGAAAAGTAATAAAAATTGTGAGATTTACGAAAAATCGATTAATATATTAATTTAATTAATAAATATAACAAATTGAATATAAAA
Source organism: Nicrophorus investigator (assembly GCA_963457615.1). Taxonomy (NCBI): domain Eukaryota; kingdom Metazoa; phylum Arthropoda; class Insecta; order Coleoptera; family Silphidae; genus Nicrophorus; species Nicrophorus investigator. The sequence goes on from OY735142.1 coordinate 29,186,022, forward strand.
TGTATGCGATAAAAAAGTAATAAAAATGAGATTATTTATAAAAATTGAACACCTGCACTTGCAGCTGCGTTTAAACAATCCTTATTTGGGCACGAAAATAGTGCGTTTCGCACATACGATAAGAATTGTAATAAATATTAAACAAATATTTGAAATGCATGAAAAGTGTATTTTACGCGTTTCGATTCGAATAAATTGAAATTACTAAATAATTTTAGATCAATTTTTTGAATTAGAAAACCTATTTGACAATAATATATTTTAGTCTTTAGTCAATAAAATCATTTATTTTGTTAAGATTTATTACATAAAATAATTATAGCACTACAAATTGCTTAAATTTAAACAATTTCTTGAACGATATTTGCAAAATATTCTGTGATCAGGAAGAAATAACACATTTATCTAATTAAATATATAAATAATTTCACAAATATTTCATTAATCAATATTTCATTCAATTAAAGTTATATTTTTAAGGTAATTTTTCTCAAAATAATCAATTTCTTTATACGATTGTATTGAATTGTTACATAATAATCATTTTATTAACAATTAAATAACTTTCGAAATATTTATTTAATTACAACAAAAAAATAAAATAAATTTATTATAAAATCTGTATTTTGAATAATTCCATAAATGCACTAAAATAAATGTAATCAAAATGCACATAAAAAATTGTGGAAACATTTAAATTATTTATAATTTACTTAAAATCAATGAATCAAGAATTTTGAATAGTAATTTAAAAAAAAAAGTAATTAAGAATTCTAGCTGAAGATTTCTAATGGATACGATTATGAGTATTTAATTAAATATTGATTGAATATGTTACAACTAACCTGTGATTTGTATCTTCGGAGATGAGTATTTTGGAAAATACCAATGACAATTAATTCTAATAGAGTCTTGTTAATTAACAACTAACGGCCGATTAGGAAATACCGGTTATTTATTGAGAGAACATAAAACTTACATATGCATATGCACCGGGTTTGGCCGGATGAGATTTCCAACGAGATAGAAAGAAATAAAAAAACGTGGCATTAAAAAAAATCTAAACGAAAATAATAATAATAATACAAAAAAAAACCATTATAATATTGAGATTTGTTTATAAGATATTCCACGAGTTTCATGAATCATACCCGCATAATTTCAATAATAAATTACACACATGCTTAATTGTCGCTGCTGGCTAATATAAAAGTCAATAATTATAAGCGAAAAAGGCTACGGCTTACAATGCAGAGAATGAGAGAGAGAATTATTACATAAATCTTTTTCTTGATTTTTTTTTTTTTTGTATAGTTTACCCTGTCTTAATTTTTATTTATTAATTTATAAGTTTTTTTTTGTGTGATTAATTCATAGCAACAAATCATGCAAGTCTTATCTGCCTGGCATTTCCCAAAAAAGGACTCTCAAACTTATTCTGTAAACCAAAATCGAAAATCATAATAATATAAATACACACAGTCAGATATCGGGAATTATTGTCGTGGGTGTTTCGATTCGATTCGTTGTTCGGATTTATGTTTCGTTGTGAAATCGAATGCATTAAGCGTGAGAAAATCTGATTCAAATGTATTTGGTACATGCAACTTGCTGTGTATTCATAGATGTGTGGTAACTAAAAGTTAAAAAAAAAATTGTGGAATTCAGAAATGATCAGAAGTTTGATAAAAATTTTACCGTAATGTGGTGGCATTCTTATTTTAATCAGGAGGAAAAGAAATATATTTATGTTTTATTTTTTTATGGTAATTTACGAAAAAATAGGAATAATTACAGGTTTGGTTACACAAAATATTATAAACTAGTGACTTAAAATAAATAAATAAAATTTACAAAATTATTAATGTATTATAATGTCATGTAATTATTTAAAAATGAATTAAATTTTCTCAATTTGTGCAACAACAAAAAGTTTATATTTTAGATTTATGAAAGAAAATAAGATTTATTTATGAAAAGAAATAAGATACATATAAATAATAACAAAAAAAAACCTATTATAAATTTATTCTTTAAAAACTATTACATAATTTTTACTTTACAATAGTCCTCTTATCTCAAGACATATTCTTATAATTTTAGTATCATATTTCTTTTTGGATTACGTTTATTCTAATAAAAGAAATACAATTAAATTTTAGTTCATTAAATTGAAAAAAAAAAATTTATATATATAAAAATCTATAAAAAAATCTTAAATTTGTTTAGGGTCAATTGAAAAAAGTAACAATAAATAATATAGAAATTTTATTAAATTTTCGAAAAAAAAATTAAATACACAAAAATACATATTTCTCTGAAAAAAATATGTATATAGAAATTAAAATAACAATTTTTACATAGTAATACGTATTTATAGTACTTATTTAAATAAATAACAATATTTCTGTTGTTTCAAAATAAATTAAATTTTTATAGTCAAATTTTTCAAAACATAAATTAATTAAAATTTGATAATAATAGTAAATATTAATAATTTTATTACTTAAAAAGTTTTTTTTTTACAAATATATAAAAGTAAAAAAAATCGAAATTCAGGAATTAAGAGGTATTTGTTTTGAATATAATTTATATATAAATTTTTATTTCTTATACATATAACATAAAAACATTAATTTTTACATATTAACACGTATTTTTAGTACTTAAATAAATAAAAATATTTCTCAGAAAAAAAAAAGGATTGTCGCTTCAAAAATCAATTAAATTTTTATAGTCAAATTTGCAAAACATAAATTAATTAAAATTTGACAGTAATGGTAAATATTATTAATTTTATTACTTCAACCGTCAATCTCGAAGGTCAACGTTATGTCGTTTTTTTTTTCTATTTTAAATTAAAAAATGCAAACTTCAAAAATGAAGATGTAACTTTTTTTTTATATAACCAAGTTTTGCATCCAAATTTTAATTTAATAACACGTATTTTTTTTTAGTTTTATTTGAATTTTAAATGAAATTTTTAACTTGATAAATAAAAATATTTTGAGAAAAATAAAATTGTAATTAAAAACTTATTGAATTCTGTATAGCTTAATTGAAGTAAAGTTATTTTTAACAAACTAGAGATTTGCATACGGTTTGAAAAGCGACGAATAAAAAAAAATCGAAACATGGTATACACACAGCAATCTGCATGCGATGTAAATTATCATCAATTGTGTTTTCCTAAACTTAACAGTTAGTTACACGCCCAATATGGTTAGTTGTGAAAAATATGCAAAGGTAAATACGGGGTGAACGCTTTGTCCGTATGCAAAGCAGTCTGGGGTTGATTTAATGGGTAGAAATTGGTTAAAAAATGGACCGTCAGAGGGATGGGAGGAAGAGAAAGTGTCGAAATAATAGAAATAGAGGATGGAAATGGGATGCAGAGGATGGTTGTCATCCAGGTGAAGCCGTGGTATGCTAAACAGTACGGCCCCTTTTCGGTAGTCCTCGAGGGAGTCCTGTATCTGTGCACCCCACTAACAATCAACTTAATGGATCATAAAGTATTATCTGCAAGAGCGAGAGAAACACAGGAAGAACAACAATTGTATTATAGAAAAAAAAATGATGGAGGATGATGGCACTGGGAGGAAGCTAATGGCAATCCTGTTGGCAAAATTATTAGCATGCTGCTGTACTAACGAGCGGAATAAAATGAAATGCTCTAATAATAGAACAAGAGTGTGTTTGTGTATACTGCGAAGAGGAAAAAGGATCGAGTACGTGTGTGGCAACGTGCAGTGCACATACTACAATGTCGTGATGTACAACAATTATTAGATAATTAGAGTAATTTCGCAACAAATGTTGAATGTCGGTACATTCGGATTTTGTTATACGTTAATTAAACTTGATATTAGTACTTTACGTGCCGGGATTATTAAAAAATATATGGAAGAGAGAAATAGAACAAAAAAAAAATATGAAAAAGAGTTACGCAAAAATAAATAAATAAATAAATAAATGAGGAGAAAGACGAGGAGAGGAGAGGCGCATGCACAGAGAAAATAATAATTATAGCTCCAGATAATTATACCAGTTATATATATATACTAGGAGCTGATTGCAATCATGAATGTTGAATGATTTCACATTTTTGCACAACTGGATTCGTCGTTACGTTGCATGCAAATATTCCCCATCAATCGAAATTGTATTTTCCTCCTCCAATTAAGCCTTGCCCAGAATATATATATATATACAAATAAAAAAAATAATAAGAGATAATTTGTGGTGAACGCAAATTAAATTCTGTTTGTTTTATCTCTCCAGTAAAAATATGCCACTAATTGACAATAAGTATATTATTTATTTTTGTCACGTTATTAGCCGCAAAATACGAACAAAAAATATTGCGAAAACTTGTACGTAATTGGAAGCAAGTGGAATATTCATTCAAATTATTACAACTATTCATTTAAAACTCGAATGCTAATCATACAGTTCTTACTTCAACCTGTCTACAACATTATTACTCACTAAATTTTAATTGAATAAAACTACTTCATTGATTTAAGTTGAAATTATTATTTTTGCATACAAATTTTAGTTATATTATTACTAATAAATGGTTATTTACAATTAAAAACTAAAATAGACAAAATTATTATTTTATTAGATTATGTAATTTTTCTATGAACTGTCTTCACTTATAAATCATTGACCATTACGTGATCACCGGAAAAGAATTAAGATTTTTTGAAAGTTATCGTTTTTATAAAACATTCTATTATATTGGGTTGTTCGGAAAGTAATTTCGTTTTTTTTTTCAACAGTTTGATTTTTCCAACATTTTCAAAAAATTAAAATAGGTTTACAAAATTTTGATCCAGCAATTTTGATGTTGAAGATGCACCACGTTCTGAATTCAAACATTTAGGTTTAGTCTCAAAGCTCGACATATACGTTCCTCATGTTCTTACGGAATGTTATAAGCGTGGAATCATGCTACTGCCAGAAAGATGGCTAAAGGTATTGGACCAGACTGGAAAAAAAACGAAATTACTTTCCGAACAACCCAAGAGTTCTTTTTTAAATATTTTATTGTATTTTTATAAGCAATTTCAGGTGTTAACTGGACGAAAGTCGCCCATTTGTACTAATTTATATGTAATCCTGTATATTTTATGATGTTATAAATATTTTTAATTAATTTTAAGAGTGAGAAAAAGAACTGTATTTCAAATAAATTTTTGTGTAATAATCATCATGGTATATTAAAATGTGTCTTTTTCCATATTTGGTGCAGTCACCTACTGGGTACAAGAGTGCACCGAGTAACGGTAGCTGACTCGGCCCATAAACATGGAATGATATACAGTCATATCTTCGCCTCTGGTCATATTTTATACATTGAATTACGTTCCGCATTAAGTAACCGGACACCCCGGGATCCTGGGCCGCCGATCTTGTCCAAAGAGGAGAAGGAGGATAATAATTTAACGGTGTCCATTCTTCTGAGAGAAAAAGAAACTTAGAGGACGAAACGGTAATAGATGTTGAAGGTGTCCAGCTCTTCGGATCTAGTAATTATCGAATGACAAGGTATTTAAGAATAATGGCCACGGCGTATAGGCGGAATGGCGTGTCGCCGGATCCTATTATCCTTGTAGTTTTAAAATTGACACGGCATCCAGTTAAATATGGGTCATTTACACTTAGTTACCTCATTATGCACGAACGCACAAGATGTTCTCTTTTCACGAAAAAGGCCTACAAACGGACAGCTGTCGTCGTCGTCGTAGTCGACGTTACGTAATCTCCCTCCGCGTCTCACCTTACCGCTCCTTTCAATCGACATCCTCACGTGTCTCTACATATTTATTTGCTTCTCTACTCTCGCCATTTGACAATTTTCAAACGACTTAATTCCCGCCGGTGCGAAATTATCGAAGAACAGGCGACATGCAAACGGTTGCACTTAATTTTCCACCAATTTGCGTTTATTTTTGGTTTTGCGCCAATTATTCCGCAGACCGCAGGAATGGATTTCTCGGAAAATCCAGTCCCCAAGGAATGAACCCGTCAAGTGTGCGAATTACCGCCGTTCCAAGAACGACCACCTCTTCGTCTCTCCACCTCTCAGTCCAACTCTTTCTTTCTTACACGATCATTCTGCTTCTCCGCAAGATCAACTAATCGTCAATCGCGGAAAGGAGAAGCGATCCGATTACGCAATCGCCTTCGCGGCTAATTATATTTGCTCATTTCGCGGCAGATAAGAGATGCATTTATTATGAAAGATTTATTATTTGCGGCGGGACGCGATGCGATGCGAACAGTCTATTTCGTTCAGTTCTATTTTTAACACTGATCCAACTAACTGCATCTACCCAGATTGATAAATATTGATTAATGCTATATGAAATAGATTATTTGTTCAATTAACTTGCAGACATTTAATTACATTCAATCATCAAACGCCATTAATTTACTATTTATATTAATACTTAACAAAATAAAAAAAATATATTTTAGGAAGGAAAATTTCAAATTTTTCCGACGTTACATTCTTTTTGAAAAAAATAAATTCATAGAACTGCACACCAATTAAGTAGATGATGAATAGAGCTATACCAATCGTCAACCAGATCCGCACTTTGGACTTTAATCGATTAATCAGTTACCAAACTTTGGAAAAGTTTGGTAAAGTTTGGAAAAGATTGGTAAAGTTTGGTAAAGTTTGGTAAAGTTTGGTAAAGTTTGGAAAAGATTGGTAAAGTTTGGTAAAGTTTGGTAAAGTTTGGTAAAGTTTGGAAAAGATTGGTAAAGTTTGGTAAAGTTTGGTAAAGTTTGGTAAAGTTTGGTAATGTTTGGTAAAGTTTGGTAAAGTACTATAAAGTGTGGTAAAGTATGATAAAATATGGTATAGTTATAGTAAAGTATAATAGTTTTGTATAATCAATTCTATAATTTGTACATTTTGTTGATTTTCATGAAGACACTCATTTTAATAGGATTAATTTTGAATTACTTCTGACCTTTTTTTGTAAGACAAGAGATGTGGAATAAATAATATATTCCAATTAAATTATGATCATTTATATTTTCAAACAAAAATTACACCAAGAGAAAAAAAAATGTTTTTGAATCTAGTAAATCTAATTATACCAGAACACTTATTGAGATTCAATCAAATTTATATGTGACGCTATGTTTCTTTATGACCACGACCATAAATATTTTCCACGTGCATTAATTCCATTTAATAAGACACATCAGGCAGTTAAATAAAGTTTTATGTATATGAAGTTATTTTTTTAATGGCTTTCGAATAATCATAATGTCTTTCCGGTCAGGTTAATAAACCATCACTTAATAATCAATGATTCAACGTTGCGTTTTTCGTATACATAAATACACTTATTAAATGCAAAATGAATCATAATGTAAATATATTAATGACGGCAATGATTTCTTGTCCAAAGTAGTTACAATTTTATTTTGCTTTTTTTTTTTATAAATTAATATTACGTTCGTATTTTATGAAAATTATTTCCTTTTTAAACCAGTTCTCCCGGGCTCCGACTGCCGGTTAAGTAAGTGCATTAAATTAGACCCTAGTTAGGTGGATAATTCGTGGTTGTCTCCGAGAAGTAGCTCACTCGGAAAATGGCGATTCGAATACCGAAGAAAGAGAGAGATTTTACTGTTGCATTATGCGCTTTTGGAATATTTTAATTCGATATCGTTAGCGGCCTCCGCCGGCGTTTTATGAGCGATTGCGTAATAAATTCTAGAACTTATCATCGGATCATGGGAACATAATCGGAGCCAATTGATTGGGACGATGCCTGTGTTCCGTAATAAAAGATGCCACAGGAATTCCTTCTTCGCCTTTGTTTTGCATGGCTGTAATAATAATAATAATAATAAATATACTATTATATAATAACGACTTTATTCGTTTCGTAATTGGCTAACGATGTAGGTGTTTTTTTTTTGCATTGCGGTTGTTATTAAACAAAACGAAAGTATGAACAGATTGTAATGGTAATGTATGTGTTTCGAGCATTTATGCAGGAAGTAAGAAATTGGCTTCGCTTGTTGGCTTAAGTGTATTTAACTTTGGCATTACGGAACTGCAGCTACAGTGTGTTTCGAATGCATTACTGCATAAGTGTATTAGCAAAAACTGCCGGTCTATTTACACGCCCGATTTATAAAATGGACCGAATCCAACCAAAACAATTTCTGTCTGATATTCAGCATCTGCTGCATCCATTTATTTTTCCTTTCCACTTTGCAATAATAGACGCATGTAACGTGTTGATTATTATTTTGTATATCCATTGTTTTCCTCTAGAAATTCACAAAAAGTTAATAAATATTAAAAAAAATTGTAACTTTTTTGATACAAGTACTTTTCTATAATTAATGCAAGATGTAACGACGGTTAGTTTCTTAAGTGGAAATGTATAAGTTTGATAAAGTCAGTTGGTTATTCTGTTTTATTATTTAAATTAAAATTCAAAACAATTTATAAGATATATTTACTTCAGGTGTTGGTGAGATGTTTGAATCTTTATAGTGTTACATAAGATTATTTTTATTGGAAAATGATGTTTTTTATTTTCTGATTTATCTTAAGTGTAGTAATGATTTATTAGATCAGATATTAGGAGATTTAGTACATCGTTTAATTTAGTATTTATTAAAGATGCGAGTATTGTGGAATAGTAGATGAGTCCTTGCCTTGACGGAAATTATAAGATGGTTGAGCAATTCGAACGGTCGGTCGTGATTATTAAATGGCTAATGAGAGAAAAAGTGCAAAGTAATGTCTTCCTGCCTCAGTTGAAATAACATTTAATAATAATGGTTAAAGGCGTAGAGCGGAGTAATTGGAGATACTTAGCGGATAAAAGAAGATATCGAGCGATTCGAGATTCTGGAACACGCTGTATATATATATATTGGATTGCATGCAGGATTTATTATGTGTAAATGCATAATCGTGCATAAAATAATCGAAAGCTGTTTTTTCGAGTAAAAAATGATTAATGCTGAGATTCGTGTCACGATTTTGAAGGAAATTTTTGATCCAAACCAAGGTGTCTGTATATTTGTGTGTGATGTGGTGAGGTATTGTATTTTGTAGTGTGTGTGTAGATGTGGGATGCCTCCTTAAACCGTGCACGAGCTATCGGGCTCGAGGAATTCGTCCCACATCTGAGAACGAAACCGCAGAACGTCGCCCGACGCCGAAGGACGAAAGGACTTTCCCCGGGCTTCAAATTACACGTTGCGTTATCTCCAACAATGACTATTCTAATAATATTCCTTTGGGGGTGGGTGTGAATGCGCGGAGAGAGCGACATATGTCTGTCTCCTCCATTGAAACGTGGAAGAATAAAATAAGGGAATCGAAGGCGTCGCTTCCTTAGCATAACAATGAGATATAGTATGCATATTAACAACGACAACCACCTTGCGTTCAAGACACACACACACAAAACACACATTACGACGATGGAAGAGGGACGAAAAAAAAAAGAAAAAACGGTACGACCGGACACATTGTCGGTGCACTTGACAGATGCAGAAGGGAAAAAATGTGTACGGGCCCATCCTCTTCCTCTTGCAGCGAAGCGCGTATGATAATGAAGCAATGCATTACATATCGGAGGCATGAGACGCGCTATCGGAGTGCGTTTAATCATAAACAAAACTATCCGTCAGGTTTTTCACGACTCGCCTCTCTCGGACCGGAGGAATAACAAATTTCACAACGAAAACCTGTTCCACCTCCTCCTCTTTCTCTTCCTCTTCCTCCTCCGCCACCTCCTTCTACTGCAAGTCTGAAGGCTTGCTGCGACTCCTCCGTCCTTCTTGCATCTTCTCGAAGCTGGTGGTATGCGTGCGCTAGAGATAATCCGTGATAAAAATGACCTAGAATTTTACTACGGTCCCGCTTTCTACGTACATAGTAAAGTGTTATTACTTGTGAATGGCTAAAGGAACGATGATGCAACAACGTGAACCGATCGTCTCCACCATGTAATATGCACGCACGAAGACCCGATGGAAAATATACACACCTGTTATTACGGCCACGGATTTCGTTGTCCAAAATAAAAAAAAATCCATCAATATTACATCATACACACACACACACACACAATCTCACACAGACGCACACACCCTTTTAATACTACCTACTTTTCCGAAAACAACGGACCGTAATTTGATGTTCTTCACACCCAGTTACAACAATTCTGCATCGAGGTTTCACTATATAAACAACATAATTAACATCGTTTCGTTCGCCACAAACAACCCAAAAAAATGCTCGTTTGTTACGTTACGTAACAAAACGCAACGCATTTCAGTCCAAAACGTGTGGAAGTGCATAAGAAAATTTAATATTAATGCTTGAACTTAAAGTGAAAATTTTCTTATTAAATTTAATAATTACACAATTGCTGGTTATATTGCAAATATTATAAATAAATTAACGTTTCATTATTACTTTTCATTTAATTCTTGTTAAGTGTATATTTGAGAATAATAATGTACATTTTTCCCGGAAAATGTATAAATTTACTTTTTAAAACTTAAAATGCAAACCTTTTTAATGAACTTAGTACTTACAATAATTACAAATATTATAAATAAAATAACGTGTTCTGTATATTAAATATATATTTGAGAATAATATTGGGATAATGTAAATATTGCCCGGAATATGTATACATTTGCTAGCTAAAAGTAGATTTTAAATAATGAATTAATTTAATGAATTTTATTAATTAATAGAAATAAACTAATAATAAATTAATGAAATTAAAATATTTTTTTATTAAAAAAAAGTTTTTTAAGTTCATTAAATCTTCTAATAAACCGTAAAATAATTACTATAACAATTTGGGAGAAAAATATAAATCACACAAATAGCGATATTAAAAAAAACTTTTAAACTCTAGTAATTATAAAAATTAATTATTTATATAATTTCATGTTGTGTGTTAAATTATTTAATATTATTTTTTCATATAGTAGTTTTAATTTATTATATAGAAATTTATAAGAAAAGAATAACAAATTGATGATTTCATAGAAAAAGGCGAGAAACAAATCCAATTATATATCTCATTACAATTTTAATTATTCCCATTATTATAACATATATTAATTTATGAATAAACATACTGATAATTAAAATGTTGGTAATTATTGCAATAGTAAATTATCATTTACTTATTATAAAAAAAATATGCATTTGCATCAACAACGTTCAATAACGGATATAATTGAAAATATATTTACAAATAAATTTATTTACAAATATTAGTTTTTATATAAGTATTGTTAAAGTTAACGGTAATAAAGAAAGTAATTAAGTATATGTTATTAAGGGATGAAAAGTAATTAATTAGGTAATTACATTGAAAAAGTTCTTTTACAGTTCAAAAAGTAGTTTGTTGAGTTCCAGATTTGCAGTAAATTTCAGTTAAGTTTTCGGAATCCAACTAAAATTGATAAATCTTGATTTTGTAACGGGTTGTTTTTATAAACTAGATAGAAACTATCTTTGCATTTAATTATTTCAGCTGAAGAATAGGATTTTCCGTGTATGTCTTAAAATTTGTATGGATAAACACATATGTTTTTAGCTGAAAAATAGTAATATTCTGGATTTTGTAGCAAGTTACGTCATTTAAATATTTCAGTAGAAAATAGTATTTTTCGTGATTTTAATGGAATGTAATAGAAATGTTTCCGATAAAAACTTTTAATGATTGCTGTATCAATTGTGCACAACGAACCGGATTAAGTGATGTAATCAACGTTGATCCCGTGAACTGGCATCGGCCCGAATGCGAACGGTCCAATAATCCGTGCGGCTTAATTTATTGCGAGCAAAATAAGCGTCGCGTCGGGGGCGCCGCGACGCCCGTTCCCGAAAGCCCTCAGTTCAAAGCACCCGCCGCCAGACGGCGACGCTCTCCAGCAGCACGTGTCGGACGCATGGCGTCGGCGGCCATGATGAAAATCGGCGTCGCGGCGCACGCCTCCCCTCCAACCCCTCTATAGAAACGGCAGCAGAACAAACAAAAAAAAAGAGGAGGAAGGAAAGTACGCGTGGGGGAAGGCGGTGGCGGCAGCGGCGGCGTCGTCGTCGTCCCCCGAGAAAATGGTCACTTGTTGACAGCCGACGCAAAAACTCGTACACACTTTACCATTTCTTCTCGAGTTTGTGTACTTCTTACTATCTGTTCTCCTTCTCTTTGTCAGCGAATAATAATAATAATAGCAGTAATTGAATAATAGGATTAGCATTTGTGAAACGGAATCCTCGAAGGTGTATTGAATTGCAACCAAGTAAAGGCGATGAGGAACGATGGAAAAATTATGCCTTTTTTTCAATCTCTCTTAGTAAATGGTAATTAGTAGACGTGTTCATCCATCAAAATTGTTTAAACCTATTTACATTAGATTTTGATACTTTTCCTACACCTTCATTTCAGTCTACAATATATCTACAAAAAGATAATCAATGCTGTAAACTAATTATTATATTAAGGAAGAGTCGTTGATGATTAAAACGGAGTTTAAACATATTTATTTACGGTTAGTTATGTAAGTGTGTGTTATAAAACGTTCAAATGCCGGACATCTGATAGCCACGTGTCCACCGTTTACAGCACGTGGGAAGTTGATTTGTTGCTATCTACTTATTTTTTAACGTGTAATGTTTTATGTGTCCAAATAGGTGCCGCCGTATTTATGTAATTCGATGAACGAATTATGCTCGGAAGTGTGAGAAAAACCGTTTATCTTACTATATAAGAATGGAACGATGTAAAACACACATTTTCATTACAAAAAATATCATTCAAAATAACCAAATTTAGTATAAATATTATATTTATTACCCAATAAAAAAAATGGAAATAAATTTAAGAATTTTATGTAATGAAAATTTATTAATCAATATAAAATATTTTTTTGTTTGTTCTAGTGTGTACGCACCTCAATTACATTAAAGTATACTTTTATATATGCAAGTAAATATTTTTTTGCTAATTTATAAATATTAAAAATTTAAAGTATTACACGGGAATAGTATTAGGAATAAATTCCCATACGGCTACTGTAAATTTAAATAATAATATGTTTTTTATTTATAAATCAGTATTTGAACTGATCAAAAAATTTGCATACCAAAAACTTATTCATACGAAAGGGTTAATATTCAATTGCGCGCAGGTAAACGAAAAGACTTTCTTAGCTTAAAACCCTGAATATATTAATTCTTGATCTCTTAAGCTTTATGTGAACTACTGCTAAAATTATCATCAACATAATAAAATTATACAACAAAGTCAAATGTGTGTAAATACATCTGGGAAAAAGATTAACATATAGAAATATAAAGAAATATGAAATTCCGTTTAAGAAATGTAGGTTGATTTATTTGAAAAAAAAACACAAATTAGAAATGTTATTGTGTTATGTAATTTTCATTAAAAATACTATGTAGTTAAAAGTTGATAATAGTTATTTTATTGCGGATTCTATTTATACAACAAAATTAGATAAAATCCTTGTATTTTGAACGTGCTCTATCAATTAAAATTAACATCTAAAATAGTTATTTTTATTCGAATACAAATATAAACTATTATATAATTAATCTATGTATTATTGTTGATAAAAGAGAAATTTGAATTTTTTTTATATAATTATTACTATAAATAGAAAATTTTAAAACTAATAATATTAATATAAACTGGGTTTATCGATCACCTAAATACCAATTACATAAAATTACATAATTATTTAAAACGCCGATTATATGCAAATTCAGTGTATTTTGATATAGCCAGATGAATCATACCGGAATGATTGAGAAAGAGCAGGGAAATATTTGTATTGCGCTGATTGAAAAACAATTTTGATAAATTAATGGAGCGCGTTTTCGCCCGAGACCGGAAATTACGTAACGCTTCCTCCGATACTCTTTCACTTTCCGCCGCGCGTATTCAATTAAATCAATCTTTTCATTTTGTACCCGTTGACCTTAATTATTGCAGTTGTAAAAATAGACCGGCGTTGCGCAATCGATACAATTTATCACTTCAATTTTACAATAATCAAATAACAGCAGCAGTTCAAGAAATGTTATTTTTTTAACTTTACGTAATAATTGACGATGCGGAACATCTTAAATTTCGTGCATAATATAAAATGGGTCTATTGTTCGTGATTGTGGGAAAAAAAAAATTGTAGACGCGTCGAGGATAGGAAATGTTTAGATGCATTTGCATAAACCCTTCCTAATTGGATGCACAACCTTAAGCAGTTCGCATCTCGGAATTTGGGCTTCGGGCGTATTCAAATTCACCAAAAGGTAAATACTTCCTTGCATTTATATAATGGAAATGCATTTATGGCCGATGGGAATTTGCGGCGGAAAGATGCGGCGCGTTCGGCCGTGAAGTATGTCGGGTTAGAAACATTCTGTTTGAGTTTGATTAGCATAGACCCTTTCAGATTTGCATACCGTGCATGGGAAGGGTAAGACGCAGTTTGCACCTTAGGGAACCCAAACAGAAAACGGGAACACGGGAACACTTTCCCTCTTGCAGCATCCGCTTACGGATACATTCTTTGCTTCAAAGAAAATATGCTAAATACTTTCAGGTGAATGCAACAACTTTTAACCTTTTTTTACCTATTTGCATATACAATTGCAGCCTTTAAATTTCTTAACAAAAATTTCACATGCACTGGTATATCACAATTATGTGCTTCCCGGGATTTCTTTTTCAATTCCCGGGATTTAATTTTTTTTGGGAATAACATTCATTAGTATGTTTTCTTAATACGTTTGCGTTAATCCCAATTTAAAATCATAATAATCTACCTTTAAAATTATTTATTAATTTAAAAAAGAAAATTGTTCTTGTATTAACTTTAATAATATAGGATTTTGTTTCCGATTCCGGAGATAGAAAAACTTTCGGGAATAAAATACATTATTTCTTCTTAATACGTTTACTTTATGACAATTTAAAATTATAATATATTTCATGTTGTTGAATCTTAATGAATCCTTGAAGTATACTACTGTAGAGATTAAGTGCTAGTTTAGATATAAATAAAAACAAATAAGGAAAAAGAAAATTTCTGTAGAATTCGCATTGCAACGTTTAATTTAAGCTGAACGTGGAAATACCTCAACATAAACACCGTCGTTGCGAGTTAACTACATGATTATTTCTTAAAACTGTACTAAGGTATTAAAAAGTAAACAGAACAAACAGCGTTCGTCGAAATAACTGATATTAAAAAATGTATTTTCCGGCAAAACTAATTAACGTTTCCGCACAGCTGGAAGTAAAACCTAGAAACGTAATTACGGCAATTGGAAAAGCATCGAGGATTTTCCAAAAAAAAAAAAATATCTCGTGCTTTCCAGAAAATTGATATTCAATGGAAACGAAACACGCATTTTCGGGAAAAACGTTTGCGATATCCATCCATCTCGTTGAAACGAGGAATTTCCTAACAATTAATAGTTCGCCTCGAATGTGGACTTGAAACTACAATTATTTCGCACATAAAAACGCATCGATCCACCGCATAATGGTTCACCTTGAATTCTAATTCACTTAATTAAAACATTTGTTAAATAATAAGAATATGCAATTAATGCAAATCGCTGAGAATGATTCACGGAATATTCGGATGGAATTCAGTGAATCATCGCGATTTTATAATATAAATGTTAATAATTTTGAACATAAACAAAATTTTAAAAAAATAATAATAATTCATTATAATCACTTCCTCGTAATAATTACAATTGAAATTATGTATTTCCTGATATATTTTATAAATATTATTAAAATTAATTTAAAAAAAAATATTATTTTTTTAATTATTGACAATAAGTTTCGTAATTAGATTTTATTTCACGAGAAGAAAATCTTTTACTTTAAAAAGAAAATACTTTACGAAAATCAATTTTCCAATTATGTAATAACAATATACGTATTCGTATTCATATAAATAGAATAGATTTTTTTAATGTAATTTATTTATAAAAATATAAGCAATTTAAACAATTATTTATTTCTCTCAAACTTTAGATGATGAAATTTAATTTCAGTTCATATATTTATTGAAAAATATTATTTTAAAAGTAATTAAAAAATCATATTATTTTTTAATTATTGACAATAGGTTTTCCACTTGATTTCGTAATTACAGTTAATTATTTAACTTATTTTTTAATATTCGTATGGAATTCAGTAAATCATTGCGATTTTATGTAAATGTTAACAATTTTCAACCTAAAAAAATGATTAAAATTTATATTATTCTTTATAATTTTTACAGTTAAAAAAATATCTTACTCGTAACAATTAATATTGAAATTATTTATTTCTCTTAAACTTTATATGATGAAATTTAGTTTTAGTTGATATATTTCATATTGAAAAATATTATTAAAATTAATTTAAAAAACGTATTACTTTTGTAATTATTGACAATGGGTTTTCCACTTGATTTCGTAATTACAGTTAATTAATAATCTTTTCCTCGTAATAATTAAAATTGAAATTATTTATTTCTTTTAAACTTTAGATGATGAAATTTACTAAACATTAAAATTTCTGCAGTTAAAATAATCTTTTCCTCGTAATAATTAAAATTGAAATTATTTATTTCTTTTAAACTTTAGATGATGAAATTTACTAAACATTAAAATTAATTAAACAAACGTATTAATTTTTTACTTATTGATATTTTTCTAATTATTTAACAACAATTTATGTAATTACAAATATTTATGTAATTTTAAATTTTAAAAAAGTTTGTTTTTTTTATATTTTATTTATGTAATTTTATTATAAAAATTTAAACAATTAATTTCAACGTTTCTTTTTAGCTGGTGATGTAAAAATTGCAATCTTGGGGATTTGAAGACAAAGTTAAAATTAATGTTATTGACTGCGTTAAGTGAATTACATGATAAAAAATTGTGTATAAATAAACGAGATTGGAATTATCGTTTCCTGTCTGGATAATGATTCAAAAACCCATTGGGATGGAAAGTTTCGCGCGCTTAATTGGATAAGAGGAGGCTTTTATCCGATAAGTTGCGTAATTTTTCCGTCCTCTTTTCGTTTCGAAATTGATGGTGGATATCGTGGTGGCAGTGGGTATAAAATAATTTGCAGTTGAGTATAAAATCGATGGCTCGTTAGATTTTGGCAGGTGAGAATGCATGGGAACGGTGCCAATTTGTAATTAGAGTCGCGCGAATCGTGCGCGAACGAACATGGGACCATTTGGCACATGGCGCGTGCAATTGGGACGCTCTTTTCGGAAACCTCGATGGAGGATGAACGTGTCCCTCTCCTCGTCCGTCGATTCGGGTTATTTAGATGATGTTGATTGAAAATCGGATAGGAGGCAGAAGAGCTGGTGGAGGACGAAAGGAGGATGGATGCGTGCGTGTATGTGTGTATATTTCGTAGCCTGAACACATGTGCTAAATATTCTAAACATAGTGTATGCGATACGTGTACAGTGTATACAATATACACACATAGTTCGTGTCCAAGTCATGCGTGAACGGTTCTCTCTATGCATATGCAAATTCTAGGATATCGTAACGTATGACGGTCACGTGGTCCCCGGAGCCACTTCCGGTCCCTCGATCCTACATGTATATACCACACACATGCACAATCACACACACACACACACATTCAACTCAACTCAAATACAGATAGGAGTGTGCGCGTACGATCATGATCATGATGATGATGACTGAGCGTTTTTCACGTTTTATAATCGGCCGCAGCTGACCTGGCTAAAAGTAAAATGAAAAATACACTCTTTACCTACATTTCATACGTGTGTGTACACATGCATACATACCTATACGCACTTGCATACGTCCATGTGTGTGAGCGCATTGAAATCATAAGCGCTGACGCAAACTTGGCCACTTTCGCAAACGCTTGCACTTATTAAAATTCGAATGGCAAATTATTCCGACAAACAACTCGACCCGACCCTTTCTGGGTCCGCCTGATCTCGAGCTACTTCTACTTCTTTCCTTCCAACCATTCGACTTATCGAACATTTCGTTATTTTTAGAACTTCACGCTTCGGATTCCGTTTGGGAAAACTCACCGCAAAACCACAATCCCAACTTAATTTTAAAACCGACTTTTCCAGTCAACTTCATATTTTCTTCATTATCTTAAATTTTGAACATAAACTATTTAATTTTTCATCAATTAACACATTTTTTAACAAAATTTTGTAACTAATTATTTTATTAGAATTTCTATTTTAATTAAAAATATTTATTATATAAAATTTGATTATGTAATTTGATTTTTGTAATTTAATTAAAAACAAATATATTTCAGCTACTTTTTTTTAAATTAAATTATAAATATTTATAAAAAATGTATAATTAGTATTAATAAACTGTGAAATGAGATAATTGAATGTGTTACATTTGTAATACAAAAAAATAAGTTTATTAACCGAGGTCTTTCCGTCGATAAATGAACAATTACAATTCATTAAAAAATGTAAGAATATTAAATTAACGATAATTGGTTTGATGGAAATATCCTTGTCCCAAATTAATTCAAAGCTGACTTTATTCTATTTAACACAATAGAATCACCATCAACACCAAATTAAACACTAATTAAGCTATTATTCAACCAACCCAAATTAATAATATATTATTAATAAACTATTAAAATATGAATAATATTTTTGTAATAAAACTTAGTTTTTTTTTAGAAGTCAATATTTAATATATTTAAATAATATTTCGGTTATTCAACCTTTCTTCTTATCAGGTAGAATTAATTGGAATTATTTTTGAACGCGATAATAATGAATTGAGTTCATATTTGTGTAATAATCAACGTTTAGTGCAAAAAAAATGTTGTTATCGTTGAGAGAAATAAGAAAACATATTTTAATAAATTTATATAAACAAGTGTTTGTTAAATTACGTTAATTTCCCATTGACCTATGTATGACTTACATAAATAAATTACATATATAAAAATTGTGTAAATGTTTGTGCATTTTTTTTTTTAATTTCTAATTGATGTTATTAGTATGCAAATTGTGTGCTTCTGCTTCTGTCCTCTAATTAATAAGAAAGTTATAAAGCCGAAATGTATCGAATCAATTAAGTGCCATTTAAATTATACATTGGACACCGAGCGAGATCCAATCTACATTAATTATAATCACTTCAAATGGGTTAAACGAAAACGTGAGATCGAGACGACGATGCATATTTATATTAGAGAAGAAATAGTCTTTAAGATATTTAGAAAATCTATTAAAAGTAGATCCATTCATTAGGAAATTGGTGTTTTAGAGCTTTAGAAAGTTAAGCAATGTGTGTAGAGGATTATATTTGAATAGAATAAAATTTGCCAAATAACTGGTAAAATTGTAAGAGGTTTTGTAAATTTATGAAAAATATATCCATTCTTTATGAAATTTATGTTTTAAATCTTTAGAAAGTTAAGCAACGTGTGTAGAGGATGATACTTGGATAGAATAAAATTTGCCTCTGATAAAATGTTCAATAATTTCTAAAAGAAGAAACATTTTTTAAGAGATTTTGAAAATCTATGAAAATTAGATCTATTCTTTATGAAATTTATATTTTAAATCTTTAGAAAGTTAAGCAACGTGATGGGAGGATGTTACGTGGATAGAATAAAATTTGCCAAATAATTCTGGTAAAAAGAAGAAATATTATTTATGAGGTTTTGAAAATCTAACAAAAATTAGATCCATTATTTATGCAATTAAAATTTTAGATCTTTAGAAAGTTAAGCAACTTGTGTGAAGGATGATACTTGGATAGAATAAAATTTCCCAAATAACTCTGGTAAAATGTTCAATAATTTCTAGAAGCAGAAAATCAATGAAAATTAGATCCATTCTTTAAAAAAAAATATATTTTAAATCTTTAGAGAGTTAAGCAACGTGTGTAGAGGATGATACTTGGATAGAGTAAAATTTTCGAAATTACTGTAGTAAAATGTTCAATAATTTCTAGAGCAACAACTATTAATACTCTACACCAACAGTTTCCAAACTGAGAAATGATCATTCTTGAGACAATGCATATTTACTTTATAGAAGAAACAGTCTTTAGGAGATTTTGAAAATCTATTAAACTTAGATCCATTTTTTAGGAAATTTATATTTTAGAGCTTTAGAAAGTTAAGAAACGTTCTATACTTAGAATAAAATTTTCCAAATAACTGTAGCAAAATGTTCAATAATTTTTAGAGTATCAAGTATTATTACAGCGTTTTCCAAAGTGGGATGTGAGTTGGGAGATGAGATAAATTTTTGTAAAATAAAATAATTTTGTATTCAAGGAAAAAATTTCATTTTTTTTTTAAATCTTCCTATATATTCATGAAAAATATTATGACATAACATTTATAAATTAAAGCAAGGGATACGCCAAGACAACGTGTTAAAAAAAAGTTTAAAACCACTGTTATACATAGAGATTTTTTTTTCAAATTTTAATAAATAATTTACTTAGTTGAATTTTATTCATAAAAAAATATAAAGCTTATATATTCACATATAATGAACAGTGCCTTAGTTTGTCATACATATTCAGATGATAAGACACTAAACATATTGTTGTTTATGTAACATTTATGCCACAAAAAAAATAAACACATTCATTTATATTATCTCTACTAAACTACAGTTTTAAAATTTTGTAAAAATTAAAAAAATGATAATTAAAAACCAAGATAATAGTATAATAATGTAAAATAAGGTCAGCGCGTGAATTTATTAAATTAATGTGGTTTAATTCTTACATTTATATGATAATTAGTGTAAAAGTTTTAAAAAATCAATAATATTTAAGTATTTGTATCATTAACATTTTTAATTTTATCATTAAATTAAATATTATTATCATATATTTTAAAAGTGTTTAATTAATATAACTCTCTATTAGTTCTAGCTATTAGCACTTCATATACAGATTTATGTAATAAATAAATTCGTTTTTGTTGTTGTGTAATCATTGTAATTAATTTATATAATCATATTTCCTGCTGGATTAAAGTTTTTTTAGTTTATATTTTACTTGTAAAATCCTGTAGATAATCGATAATATATTGTATCGATAAATAAATTATGAGGCAAGTATGCGCAAGCTGCGAAAGAAGTGCAAGTTATTTTTTTTTTGAAAATAGAAGGAAAGATTGCGGTTTGTAGAGGCTGCGGCCGGAGAGCAGGATATAATACATTTCAGGATGGTCTTTAATGGGCTTTAATGCGGGATATAATCTACAGGAAATTGACGTTGGGAGTAAGAAGAAAGGAGAGAAAATGGTTCTTTCCAGTGATGTTCTAGAATGATTAGAGAGTGCGCCGCCATAGCGGAACCCGTAGGATTTTTCTGGTGCGTCCAGCAAAACGGGCACTTCCTCCATGTTTTCCACATAGCTCACCGTTGGAAGCATATGATTTCGAGTACGCATTTCTCCGGAATGAATATGCATTTCGAAAATTGCTAGGCGAATGGTAAGCTGAAGAATAAAGAAAGAGTGAGAGAGTAATAGAAGATTTGCGGTTGGAAGAGAGACCTGAAGGAAAGAAACTGGTTCCCAATCAGCGACGTATTCCCATGCAATTTAAAATGATATTTCCTGTGCAAATGAGCGTACTGGACGATATCATGCACATGCGTCGCTCCTATTAACTCAAATATGCTCGACAGGCATTTTAGAAGAAGTAGAAGCAAATATAAAAAGAGAGATTCATGAATAACCTAGGTTACATTGACAATAATAATGATGATGATGATAATAAGGTGGAAACATCGATAGAAAATCTCTAAAATGTAATTTTCGTTTGTATTTGCAATGAAATATTCAGGCCATCATTGGACACGTGAAATTCACTCGATAAATAATTAAGGGACGAAAAAAAAAACTGGAACACTTGCTTTGGAGGTGCGTGAAGTGGACGTACTAAAATTTTATTTCACCAAATTATGGCTATTAACGTAAATATTGAGTACACTACATTTTCTTTAGTCTTTTTTTATATTCCTTCTACTTCTTCACTCGTTGCTAATGTACATGCACATCGCATTCGGCTCGACCACTATTCTATTATTCAGCTTATTGGAATAATTGCATTCGCGCTATAACATTGGTAATTTCATGTAATTTATTATTAATTTGTAAAAGGAAAATGTAAATGCAATCTTGCACTTTATTTAATACGACATTAATATGTAAATATCTGGTTAGTACATAGACTGTATGTGCAAAAGCGAGAGAGAAAGAGAGTGTGAGGTATTCGAGATACGAGTGGGAGAAAAAAATTGTACGAAGTATGAAAGAGATTATTCTAATATTGCAGTATTTAGACAAACCGGCCTTTAAATAACAGTGCTTGGATAGTGTTCTCAATGTATCTCTTGCAATATAAATGTAAATATGATCTCATCACTTCTTCGATATCCAATTGCAACCAGCACTTAATTTGTTTTTCACTCACGCTCATTTCAAACCAGATTACAATCATCTCCTTTCAGCTCATGAAATCAACATTTTTCAGATTATATCTATTCAAAAATTCTATTTGCAAACCTAACATAGACTATTTTGCAATAAATGCATTCATCTTGATGACCTAAAAATTACAAGATTATAATAATATTTAAGATTTTAAAATAAAATATAAAAACGAAGATATTTCACACAATCAACTTCTTTCAAATTATTTATGGTAAATTTCAAATGATAATTTTTTCAAATTATTTTCTGTATATTTGATATATATTCAAATGTTGAATTTTTCAAATTATTTTCTTTGAATACCAAATATTGTATTTTTCGAATTTCAAATTTTGGATTTTTAATTTAATTACAAATAAATATTTTATAGATTTGTTATTGTATACAAAAAAAGCAATACTTTACTTTAAACAAGTTTAAAGAAAATTATCAGAAGAAGATATGTTCTGAATATTGCAGCTGAATGCGGTTGAATTGAATAACAATTACAATGTAAATGAGATAAACTGTTCAAGGTAATCGTGTTATTGCAGAACACATATGATTGAGTTTAAATTTTTCACTGTTGAATTTTTATCGTCTTCAAAAAAAAAAATGTTATTATGTCTGTAATTATTTTTATAATTCTACAATAAATATTATAAAATTACTAAATATGGAATAGTTTTTCTAGTATTTATGTATCATATTTATATTCACTGTACAATGGTTATACAAACATATATGTAATACTAGGAAGTAGATGGATTGGATAATCGTCCTAATATGCAAGTATACTTACATATTCCGTCCACAAGCAACTCTATAATTTATTGTAGAAATCTGTCGTTTGCTTACAGAACAAAGAGAAACTAATTTTGATTTTTTTGTATAAAGCACACACCACAACAAAGTTTGTATTATTCCATTATTTAATCACGTATACTTTCAAGAATATTCAACATTCTTAGTAGCATTAATTCTGAGAAATAGTCATGAAAAGAACTTAACTTTTCAAGTATTTATAGTTTTACAATTGAATTTTTGAAATAATAATGAAATAATTAAATCTAGAAAATTACTTAAAAATTATATAAATAATTTACTTCATGATGAATCAACAGATTTTTTTTTTGTTGGAAAATTAATATTTTGTTATATTTAAACTACTGACGTAGTTATATAATAATTAACTTAAACTAGAGATAAATACTTGCCAAGTTAATCCAAAATATTTCTAAAACTTCTACGAAGTAATAAAAATAGATAAGATAATTATGAAACAAATTAAAAAAAAAATCATTGAATTCTATATTTTACTAATATTTTTTTCTCGAAGTAAATCGAATTTTAGAAACTACTTTTTAAAAACTTATTTTTTGGGACATTTTTATTTTGTAGAAAATCTATGTTAATATATAAAGTTGTTATTAGAAAATTATGACATAATAGTTTTTTATGGTCTATTTTTTTTTAATATTATCTTATTAAACTTATTTTATTGTAATCCTATAAATTTGATTTAATTTCAACTTTAGAAATAACTTAAAAAAAAATAATTTTTGGGATTATATAAGTTAAGTTTTTCTTTTGTGGAAAATCTAATATTATTATATAAAGTTCTTATTAGAAAATTATGACCTAATTGGTTATAATGACCTAAATTTAATATTGAGACATATTGGTTACAATCTGATAGGAAGTGCGCGAATCATCACTTCTGAAGGTCCTAATTATAAATTGTTAACAGGCGTTTTTCGAAACCGTTATTTATAAAATTAATGAGGGCGAGAAGGCCTTCCTTCCTCAAGATCCCAATCTCGCTCCGTCCTTCTCTAAATACACACCACTTCATTATGTAAATACCAGTTAATTATGCGTTTCCCTCCCGTTGTCTAATTGAGCAATTGTAGATCGGAAAATATTACACCTCTATCTATTTACCATTATTATTATTATTATCATTCACATGCTACAACCTCCTTTCCTTCAATTTATTATCGCCGCGCTTCGAAATAATTAGGAAAGCTCATTGCTCGATTCATTCAAATTCAATTCAATTAAATCCACCGCTTGAATAAATAATCACAAAATATTAATTGATTTTTATATTACCTTAATTCAAAAGCAAACATCAACAAATAAAAATCAATCCAATTGACACGTTTCAATCGGAATCAATATAGTTTAACAAGATTTCCTATTTCCAATCGCCGCACGGAATTTTAAATTTTACTTTCAACAAATCATTTGCTGCTTCTGATCTTGATCCATTCTAATTCCGAACATGAACAATTATATAGAATGGAACTGGGACTTTCACTCGTCGGAATGCCGCACTTCCTAAATGTTGTTAATATTCCCAACTAATACGCAGATCGCTATGCGAATTAGCATTTTGACCTATCCAACATGGAAGTAAGTGTACTACGAAAGTAAAAGAAATAACAAAAATATTAGAAGCTGAAATAATAAATTTTCTAATATTTATTCTACAGCTTTATTTTTTTAATTCACAATTACTTAAAGTAAATAAATATTGTTTTAAATATAATTAAATTTGATATAAACGAATAGATGAGAGCAACGTTTTTTTTTTATTTGCAGCGACTTTTTCTCAGTACAGAGAAGAGAAATAAATAAGTAAAACAAACATTGTGTGTGTTTCATCTTTGTGGATTGCCGCCGTTAGTTAGTGGCACATTTCAGCATTTCATTATTTTGACTGTAACGTAATTAGAGGCGTTTGTATTCTCGCATCGTCTGGTTCAGTGTTTCTTAACTCCCTTCTTGAATTGAAATTGACAACGTGATATAGCCATAATTACAAAACAGGAATGTGAAATCTACAACAGCAGAAATAAAAAAATTT
Organism: Nicrophorus investigator; assembly: GCA_963457615.1. Lineage (NCBI taxonomy): Eukaryota > Metazoa > Arthropoda > Insecta > Coleoptera > Silphidae > Nicrophorus > Nicrophorus investigator. The sequence continues at coordinate 29,211,471 of OY735142.1, forward strand.
AATGCCTAAGTAACTGTACAAAAACTACGTGCAAACTTCTCTATAGTTTTGCAACACGTCCGAGGAATGTTTGCATTCTACGTTTCAGTTTTCGAGTTTGTTACATAAGTCACAAGTATATAAATAGATATTATTCATGATATTTTATTGATCATCAATTTTCTAATGTATGTTAATGAACACATTATTTATTTGAAAGTATTTTTTATAACAATATGAAAATTACATAAATTTTTGCATTTCTGTTATTAAACAAATACTCAAATTTACTTATAACAACCAAAAATTTAAAGTTATAATTTGGAACAGACTCTTTTTTATCATTTGAAATAATCTATCTAATATTTTAAATAAAAACCGGTTAATCGGAAAATTACCGGTTTTTTTTAAATTGAAAATTTTGCAAAATTCATTCATTTAAGGAATAGCACTTAAATCTTGATATTATATTGTTAATAATAATAATAATTTCATGTTCTGAAAATATAAATCAATAATACATTTTCTATTATTTTTTTAATAATTTACAGAAATTACCGGTATTTCCTGTCAAAATTTATCGGTAATTTATGTAATGACATTGGATAATAAAACCGGTTTACCAGTTATGAAAACCAAGTTATTGTAGTTTTTTTTTTAAATTCCATACAATATATTTTATTAAAAAATTAAACATATTTTATTTCTAATGATATTTCTTCATTATTATTTATTAAAACTTACATAATTTTTCTTTTATTTATTTAGTTTTTATGACATATGTATAATTAAAATTGACAGATGAATAGCAGTTGGTACTCTTTAGAAATATTGGTGTTATAAGTCATGTAAGTTTTTATTTATTTTCTTAAAAAAAATAATTATCATATTTTAGTGTGTGAATACTAGTAGTAAAACTGATGCATAGAATGTTCCCGTTTTGCGAATAAACTCGTATAATTACATCCTCGAAACTGGAAACGAAGAAACGGCCCATAATTGAAAAGCAATTAAATAATTTAGTCGCGCTCATTTTCTTTCCCGAACAAATTAACAGTATTTTCCGCCATAAATCTTGCCCGACAATTCAGTTACATAATTGTCCGCAGCATTTATGTCTAATTAGAAGTCAAAGTGCGATTTCAGATGTGTAAATGTGATTTAAATTTAAATCCTCTCTCTCACACCCGAAGCGACTGAAGTCCTTTTTTCTCGCTCGACCTCTCTCTTCAGCGGATTTTTTTTTCTATTATTTTATTCCAGCCGTCTCAGCACTTGCTATCTCTTTCAGTGCATTGATGTAATTACCGTCAATGCAGGTGATGATATTTCCTTTGCAAATTGCGGCGATGGAAATCTCAAAAGGTTGAGAGAGCTTAAGAACAAGAAGAAGGAGCAGCAGCAGCAGTAAAATAAAAAAAAACAAGAAGTAAAGAAGAAAGAAAGAACGAGATGGCATGCCAGCAGAAAAGCAGAAAAAGGATCTGCGCCAAAGTCCCAGCAGAGTGAAGAAATCAAATGCTGCATTTACCTAATACGTTTTACGCCGGTGGCCCATAAATCGTATCCATTTAGGGTAAATGAATTTCTTTTGCTTCACGGAATAACCAGGAGAGGAGGCGCGAGCAAAAAGCAATGATGAAGATGATGAAAAATAGAGGATGATCAATAAAATATGACCGGTCGACGTTAGGGCACGAATAAATAAGTTTAGAATTTAGTATGCAATAAACAAGGAAACGAGAAGAATCGACGTGATAACGTAACTGGTTTATAATTGGTTTCGACAATGTTCGACAATCGCAACGGTTTCGTATTAAACATTTAACGAAAGCAATTTGCATTATGATCAAAGATCAAGATCACGCGAGGCACACAATGTTAAGGTCATGCTTATACGGTTCTTTTTTATATCATTGCGGAGATCATTACGTTTCGGTTTCTCTTAATTCGAATTGCAGGCGGCAAATACGAAAACAACGCGATGTTCACTATATCAATCAATGTCATATAAACATTGCCGTTTTATCTATTAGGGCCTACAAAAATTATTTGGGGCCCACATAAAAAAAAATTAGGATTAAAAGTTGATATTCCGACATTTGCCTCTCATCATCATCTACTTAAGCCTAGATTCCAGTGGCTGATTATCAATATTTAAATTAGGAAGAAAATATGCTATTAACTTAATATTCCTACATTCTCCACTCGTCATCATCTTCTTATGGCATGGGGGTCTCAAGATTCGAGGGTCCCAAACCACAAAACAATATATGAATAAGGATTAATATTTGCTGTTAAGTTGATATTCCGACATTTTCCACTCATCATCATCCACTTAAGTCAAGAATTAAGTGGAGGATTATCCATTAAGGGATCTCAGGTACCAAATTAAGACATTTTTGTATAATATTTTAAAATAATAATGTGGGCCCACACATATATCATGCTCCAGCTATTTTTAATCCACTACTGCTAAGGCCCACAGTAACCTTAATATAAAAATTTAAAATTTAAAGAAAAGGAAATTTATACACAGTAGAAGAAACGCATCAAAAGTGAAATCATTTTCTTGCATTACGTTAACGTTTTTCTTAATAGTCGTTAATTGCAAGATTTAAAGGACAATTATGTTTTAGTTGATTTAAATAAATAATTGTTCGCATTTGACTGATTTCCCATTTTCAAACCAAAACAGTATTGTAAATATATTTTAAAATAATAATGTGGGCCCACACACATATTATGCTCCAGATATTCTTAATCCGCCAATACAGTAACCTTAATACTGCCCTGCATATAAGTATTTAAATCCTATAGATTAAAGACAAAAGTACAATTATGTTTTAGTGGATTTAAAAAAATAATTGTTCGCGTTTGAGTGATTTCCTTTTTTTTATTATTTATTTTATAGTAAAAATAATTTCCTTTCCTTACGTTATATTTTAATTTATTGTAACTACAATGCATGTGCATAAATAAATAATTGTAAATGTAACAAAAAGAGAACTCACAAACATAATCAAAAAAAAAAAATAATTTGACAGAAGAAGAAACGCATCTTATTTTTTAAATGTTATTGTATTTTTATTTTCATTTCTTTTAATTCATTTTATAATTAATTACAATTGCAAGGCGTATGTCCTTAAGGAGGACGAAAACAAGGCGATAATCAATAAATTAATCGATGTCATGTTTTGGTAGATATAAATAAATAAATGTAAATTTGAGTTCTATGCGCGGAGAATGAGAGAATTGATAGACAAGAATGAGAGACGCGTCGAAAAGGAAACGAAACGACGCTTATAAATAATTTATTAATATGTGGTAACCAAAAAAGAAAACTGTGAAACGAATTTGAAATTACGCCCCGGCCATTTTTGGTTACCCGTTGACAATTTATGAATGTTAATGAAAGAAGGAAGAAAAAAATAGAAACATCGAAGATTTTGCTTCCAACCCGAAATGGTAAACAGGTTTGTTAACTGCGCTAATAGATCAATCGATGTCCATAGAAGATCCATTAAGTATAATTTATTTTTACTTAACTTAAAAATAAGTATTAAATATAAAAAAAAATCCTGAAAGATTTAACAAAATCTTCTATCGTTGGATCCACATTAAAAATAATTATAAACTTACAGTATGACCTCGTTTAACGTTAATTAGATTAGCGTTTGTCGTCTAGAAATGTTTATGAATAATCTTACACTAAAACTATGCGTAATCTAAAAAAATACGGAGAAGACAGATACATCAACTGTCCTCGATAATCATTGAATACAACAGCTGCAATTACATAATAACATGCATACAAAGTCATATTATAATCAATTTATAGACATCTTCTAATTACGTAACTGCAAATAAAAGGAATGAAAAGAACTTGCACTTACATTCATTTCGGCTTTTCCTCCAACTTTAATTGCGTTACTTTTAGCGCCCGGAGGTGCGAAAAAGGATTTTCTCGCCGACATTTATTGACCGGAATAAAGAGAAAAACCATTCACACCTCTTCTAAAAGGACAAGAAGGAAGCCGAGGAAAAGTAAAAGTCCTTTACATTTAATATCTATTTAACGTGAGCGTGTTTCCACTTAGCACTTTAACCATGTACGTACATTCTATATATTTCCTTAATTTTATTTACAGTTTTTTTCTTAACGTGTGTACTTTTTCTTATATAATTTTTATTTATTAAATTATCTGCGTTTTTGAAATTAAGTCTTTTCATTAAAGTAATTTCTTGTTAATGCAAAGAGGATTAGTGAATTGTTTTAGGCTTCTGGGTTTCATCATTAAAAAGCACGAATAAACGTAATTTTGTAAAATTGCAAGAAAAATATTATTAAAAATAAAAATGTAATAAACTTTCTATTAATTTATTAACAAATCTTAATATTACATAATAAATATGGTAGTTTTATAATTGGTAGTTTCTTACAAGAATTAGTTAATAATTTACTTTTTTTTTTAGATTTCGTCTGAAGCATGTGTGATCTGGCTGTCTAATAAGTAGGTTAGATATGCATTGTATTTTTTTTTTAGTTTGATTTTTAATATATCCGAACGAGGAGATTTGATTCATAACCGAACCGAGGCCGGTCGGTTTCGTAATGAGGAAATGCACGTTTCGAAAATAGAATGAACAGCAACACATTTCCATTCAGTCGAAATTATGAAAACAATATTTTACCGACCGAACGGTAATTAATTTCCTCCTCTCTCTCTCACTCGCTCCGGTGAATTATAGAACGTGAATTATTGATACTTTCAATTACGGATCTGCGGCCTCGTCGAGCTGGCGGCCAAAGTCGTTTCGAATCCGAAAAATCCTGCACACAGAAATCGTTTCCTATTATTATTCATAATTATTTGAAACCATTATTTGCACCACCAAATTACTAATTGCACATATAAAACCTGTACATAATAGATTCACAATTCGAATTGAGTTTTCATTTTTTTAACAAGTTCTCTAATAATATTCAATGATTTAATTCACAAATTTATAAACTGAATAAAAAATATAGTGTTGTAGTGATATAATACCAAAAATGTTGACTCAAAAAAACATATTTATAAAAATAACTTCATGATTCGTCAAGTCCAAAAATCCATTTCTAAACTTTTATCGTATAAAAATAATGCAAAAGAACTTGATTAACATTAAAAACTACAGTTTCAAACCTTATAAAATGATCTAAATCTACCTAGTATGACTTGATTTAAGGCTGTTTCGAGAAGCTCATCCTAAGAGCTATAACATAACTTAAAATATGAAATACATATTTAAATAAAACCATTAAATCTTCTAATAAGAATTAATATATTTTTTTCATTATGAATAGAAAAATGTTTTGATAACTTTTAATTAAAAAATCTCAAAAAATATTATATAAAAGTGTTTCACGTTTTGAGTTGCTTTATGATCTAATTCGTAATAGTACTAAAAATGTTGACTCACAAAAGCATGTTGATAAAAATAACTTCATGACTCGTCAAGTCCAATAATCCATTTCTAAGCTTTTATCGTATAAAAATAACCATTACTGCATTATTTTACAAAAGAACCGTATCTAGGTTAACATTAAAAACTACAGTTTGAAAACCTATAATAAGATCTAAATCTACCTAATATGACTTAATTTAAGGCTGTTTTGAGATTAAAATATGAAATAAAGATTTAAATATAATTAAATAAAACCATTAAATCTTCTATTAAGAATTGGTATTTTTTTTTTCATTTTGAATACAAATAATGTTTTAATAACTTTTAATTAAATTAAGAATTCAAAAAGACATACAAAATATTATATAAAAGTGTTTTACGTTTCGAGTTGCTTTATGATCTAATTAGTAATAATGCTGAAAATGTTGACTCACAAAAACATATTGATAAAAATAACTTCATGACTGGTCATATTCAAACATTCATATATAAAAATAAGCCTTACTGCATTATTCTATAAAACAACACATGAATTATTTGTTAGTAAAAATCACAAAGTTCAGTATTACTTTGATTAGAGCTGTAAGAAGTATAAATCAAAAAATATATGAAAATTGAAGTTCAGTAAGAAAATTTAAGGTTTGATGATACCTAAGAATATGGTAATTTTGGGCGAGGATTGTAGATTTTTTTTGTTTGATTTGAAAAAGTTGTTTAATTAATAATAATCATTTATTTATTCTTTATTGTTATTTAATAGTTTAATATTGCTACGGTTTAGTCACCTTGTATATGCTTATGGTCGGCATCATCAGTATTCTTTGTGTAATATTATTTTCGAAGATTATTGAACTCGATGATGCTCTTTAATAACTTCTACTTAATATGCTAGCCTTGTTGACTTTTGGACTTTGTTGTTCAAATCAATATTCGTTAGAGTCTTCAGTTTAACTAATTTAAATGTTCATATTAGCATGTATCTTCACACCTTCACCTCTTTATTAATGTCTTGAATTATAATAATAATTCCAGTATAAATGTACATAATTTATTTATATAGTTGAAGAAAATATCATTTTATTTTGTTTCTTAATATATCTTGAAAACATGCAGTTATTTTTGTAATGTTTTTTTTGTCAATAATTAATTTAATAAATTTTGTTTCAAGAAATTAACATTTATTTCTTTTCTATAATTATAATAAAGTTGAGATTTGCGTGAGTTTAGAAGTATTCTGATGAAAGAACAAGTCTACACTAATTTTGTAAGGTATGATAAAAGAAAATATTTGGTTTACGTGAAAACAGAAATAAATCATTGAAATAAACGTCCAAGAGAAAATAAAAAAAACGAATCATTTAATAAAACGTAATTTATAGTATTTGCATCTGAAAGGTGTTTCGGTTTTGTTTGCTTTTGAGAATGGCGTGTCGAGGGTAGTCAAGTATATGTTGGAGACATTAAAACCGTTCACGGTTTTCCTTTTCGTCTTCCTCTCACTTCTCATTTCTGCTTCTCTTGTTTCTGTTTAATTTTTTTCTCCCATTCCCCCCATTCGAGTTACCGCCATTCCCTTACTCCTCCTCCACTATTTGCAATAATTCGCAGGGTTGTTTGACCGGTCCCCATATAAAACGTACAAAAGAACCTTTGGGTCCACGACAGTTTCGTCTGTCACGCAATACACGTGCAAGAATAAAAACATTTCGATATTTTTGTAACAGGGACCTTTTATACATTTACAACACGTTTTCGCAGTTTATATTCGACAAACTAAAAACTCACTTCGGTAATGAATCACGATCGCTGCCGTTTGCAACCAGCATCGAATGCATGTGTTTTCTTCCTTCGTCCTTTTTTTTTTTTAGTAAATACTGCGTTTTGCTTAGCCCCTTTTCATATTTGTATCCTTTTATTTTTCTTACTTTGCTCTTTAAAATGAAACTTATCAGCGTAATTAATCTCAACGTGGTCGGAGCATTTTTATAATGCGCAGTTTCATCAACTTCGTTCATAGATGTTATCGAAACAGATTCTGGATTTTAATTTCAGGCGTAATCATTTTCGCACTGTGCCTTCATGCATTTTCAATTTTCGTATTAATAACTGAAGCAAAAGAATCGCGAAACTACGGCTTTCGTTACAAAAATCAATAATTAAAACAATTAATCTTAATTGTATATATTGGATGTTTGGAAACTCGTTATAACTATTTCTAGATCATAAATAAATAAAGTAATAATTGACTAGCAAACTGCAATCAATTACTTTGGAAGAGATTAAACGATCTTTAAAGCCATTACAAATCTTAATTTTCAGTTATTTTAAATAAGTTGATTATAAAGCTACGTACACACTACACGTTATTTATAAAATATTACATAGAGAGTACAGGATGTGCGTATTACACAAACAATTACTAGAAGTTACGTAAATCTTACATCATAAATTTTATTATAACCAAATTTGACAATTATATTTCATTTATAGTACAAGGCAGTTTTATGGAGTTATATAATTTTTTCCGATTTCCTAGTTTGTCATAACTGTGAATATTGTAGTAACATATGCAATTTTTAATGATTTTTAGTACTTTAAAATGCTATGATATCAATATTGGAGTTAATGTATGCTAAAATTTTAGTGAATTAAAAATTTGAAATTTTCAAAATAAAGATGTATTTTTTTATAATTTATGAAAAGTTTTCAATGATTTTTATTTTTTTTATGATAGTATAATATCAATATTAATGTTATAAATTTTATATTAAATTTGATGAAGTTTTATCCCATTTAACTATTGAATGAAGTTTTTGAAATTTTCAAATTGTATAATTTCATAATTTATGAAACGTTATCAATCATTTTTAGTTTATTTTTATGATAGTATGATTAAATTTGATGAATTATTAAAATTTGGAAATGGTTTTTTAACATTTCCAACAAGTATTGTGTAAATATTGGAGATTTACTGAGCTTTTTCGAAATTGATAAATCAAGTTTGTGAAACTTGGAACTGAAAGTAGTAGCAGACTATAATGTAGTAAGATGGTAAATGCCCAAGGAGGTTGCGTAAGTTGCCCGAAGGTAATTAATAAAAGTGAAGAACTGTAAGTAAAAAATAAGATCAGAGTGCCGGCAGATGTAATCTGGACAGTCGAAAAAGTAGATCAAACGTCGGCCAAAGAATGCGGGGAATTCCGTTAAGTAAAACGAAGAACGAAATATATAAAAATAAAATATAAAAGAGAGTAAATAGAATGAGCATAAAAATCCGATGCGATTAGTTGGAAATCGGGCCGATCTCTTAGCGGCTTCTGCGGCCTTTGTAAAAATAATGTACAGCCAAAGGCGATAACGATCTTTCCATCACGTCCGTTGCGAAGAGAACGATAAAACGCGCCGAACTAAAATTAAAGAATGTCGCGAGCGGAAAACTCTTTTCTTAAAAAGATTAGAGAAAATTGTTAATTAATCGGAGCATTTAATGAACAATCAGTTGAGTGTGGAAAAGCAGCGAGCTTTTTGCGAATCGAATGTCTTCTTGTCTTGCGGCAATTTATTATATTGATGGATGGGTATGCGTCGGATGGTTTTCTGTTTTTTTTTTTGCGAAATTATTCAACGTTACGTAACTTCCAGGAATCGAAAACGGAGCGGAGTGCAGCAGCGCCTTTATTCTTTCTTTCTTTCCTTCGCGTTGCATTATGCACATGCAGGCCATTGCAGGTCTCTCGCTGCAGTAATTCTTCCGGTGCAATTACGATAATTAAAATAAAACAAAAAGTGCAAATGCAACGAGCGGCTCTCTGCCGATCCGAATTCCTCGCTAATTAATTCCTACCTGCCCCTAAGATGTTCCTCTTAGTACAATCTACAATTCACATTCTCGCGTTTCAAAAAGCAACTTAACTTCTTGTATTTATTCTTGTAATTTCAGAAAATATTTTTTAAAAAAGTTATTTTTTTCTTCATTTGTCAAAGTATGTTTTTGTTCTAAAAGCTTAAACAGAAATTTGTCTTTAATTATTTTTTAAATAGAAATGCAATTACACACATCTCATATTTTACATTTATATAAAAAATTTGAAAAAATATCAATTTTGTAATCAAATTTATTCATTAAAGTAAATATTTATGATAGTAACAAAAACTGATGATAAAATAAAATAGTTTGCTAATCCTAAGATTAAGTTAACTTTCCTTTTATACCAAAACCGGTTTATATCTATTAGATATAATTGTATTTAATCCTCTAAAAAGTTAACTTTATAAATCAAAATTCTCCAGAATTCTTTGTCGTGCGCAATGCGGACTTTCACGATGCGGAAGTTTCCAACTTTTCGAGTTGTCTACTCCTGTTACTTATATTTATTATTTCTAATTATAGTACATAATATATGTACGAGTAGTAAGTAGTAGTTAAGTTTTCAGTATTGTAAAACATAATTATACAATTTTATACAAAGATTTTTCTTCACAGAAAGTTAAAAAAATAATAATAGTTCGTCTTAAAATTTCTATTATAAAAATTAATTCAATTTTTGTAGTTCAGTCTTTAGTAGTAAATTTAAAGAAATGTGTTTAATCATTGAAATATGCACTATAATCTTATGTAAAGTTTCTGTAAGTCAACTTGTTAATATAAAATAAATAATTAATGAATTATTGCACAATTTGAAACAAAAAATCGGTAAATTTAAGCATTTTTCTGTATTATATGCAATGTATAAAAATATATTGAAAAATAAATAAAAAGAGAATAAAGAATATCGGATATTAATATTTCATAAATAAATAATTCATGCATCGACGTATTACAACAAAATTATTTATAGATCTATTAATTACATTGTAAATGCGTTTTTAATTGGCCGGAACGCTGTATCTGCGTTAAGTAACAATTTCGCGTTGGCTGCTAGCTATAATAGAAATAAAAGCATAGGAACGAAAATCAATGCGACGACCATAAAATTGAAACTGGAAAAGTTTCGCTATTTTTAGCGATGAATGGGTAACGGCTCCACGAGAGGAACAAGAGGAAGCAGAAAGAAGAAAAAAATATCAAATCGAACCAAAAAGAATACAAATAAATTGTTATATACGATATAGGTTCGACACGACACGAGAAACAATTCCGAAAAGTTTTGTAACGAAAGTAAAAGTTACCTGCGTCTTTTATTTATATTATTTTTTTTGTTTTAAACCCGCAGTTGTTTTTAACTCAGAAATTATCCATTAAAGAAACAAATATATTACTATAATAGGAATTTTATAATATTTCTTTAATAATGACTGTTTGAAATTTATTTTAAATATCTTTTTTACAAAATAACACTTCTTTTACAACATTTTTTTTAATACTACTATTAATAATTATCTTATTTATTTTTTAGTAAAATTTTATATAACAATATCCAATTAGTATCAAATTATTACATAATTTAAATGTCTACTTAACATGATTTTTCAATGAAAATTAACATAACCTCAACACAGACTAAATGACAGCCAATAAAAATGATAACACTTCTTTTATGACATTTTTTTTTATTGCAATATCAAATATTTATAATATTTTATTATATAATGTTAATTAGTTATTAACTAATAATATTAGTTTAATAAAAATAATTACAATTTGCTCGGTTTTTAACACATTAAATTGTAATGTAATGGCAGAAATTAATAATTAAAATGAATGTTAATTTGAAAATGTGGGCTTTAATTGCGGAATAAGTTCATTTATGAAAATAATAATCATTTTTAAAAAAGGAAAAAAATTATATAAACTTGTGAGAGTAAATGAAATATGTCCAGACTGTTATAGTACGTTTCGATGTAAGCTGCGTAATTACCAGCATGGGTCAAATTACTCATATTATGCTCGTAATTAATCCTCATTCAGATGTTGACAATTGTAGTTCAACTAATGTGTCTGAAATAGAGCGTTTATTTTATAATTACTGAAAACTTTTATATTAATTAATTAATTAGTTGCACAAATTAACATTCCATTTGTCGTAGTTTTATTAAGTATAATATTTGTTCAATGGTGTTCATTATATAATAGATGTGATTATTTTTATAAAATATATTAACACAAATGTAATTAAAAATATTTGCAAGAATCATTTGTTTTTTAAATTTTTCATTGACTATTAGCACTAATTAATTTATTGGTCATTAAATATAAACATTTAATGAGGTTAAATTAAGCTATAGTTATTGATTATTTTATATTGAATTATAAGTGAAGATACTGACAGAACTCAATTAATTACGTAATAAACAAGTGGAATTATTAACATTTATATTAGCACTTCAGAAATCATGAATTGTGTTAACATGTCCATGCACTGCGAGTTGTAACTACTTCTTTTTCATTTTATTTTATATAGAGAATTCAGTATAACAGTTTACACTGAAAGATTAAAATAATTGCTTCGGATGATTGAATAGCGCAGCATGCTGGAGGTGAAAACTGAATGTCTATCTTATTTTTACGCTCATTATTATTATTATTTTCTTTCTTTTTTTTGTGTTACTGTTGTTATGCTGCATAGGTGTCAGGCTGGTAGCTGCGGTAGTGGTCACGGAAGCTAATTGCTGCCGTTGTTTATAAGTGGAACTAGTTTACGCCGACAGCAAATTATGATGGAGCAGAGCATTGGGCGGCCAATTAAAAAGTCAATTGGACACACGATTATACAAAGTGTCGGAGTGTGTGTGTATATGTATATAAATGTTTGAATTTTATGCGTGTGTGAGTGAGAAGAGGAGATATGAAATCTTCTCGTTTCGAAGGTTCCGTTCTGACAATTTGCAAAGTCGAAGGAAGGAAAGGGAAGGAAAGAAAAGGAAGGAGGTGAGAGCAGGCAGCAAAGTCGCATATCATTATTACCTGTTAACGAGCGACCAGTAACCGTTGGATACATATGAAATTTTTAATCTATCTCAGGAGACATTTACATGCAATATCGCTTATTGAAAGGTATAATATATTACGTATAAACGAGCCACGTACAATTACATCTCGTCGATGGTTAACGTTCTGCCCCCGATGATTGCGCTTTATTTATGTTCGTATCCTTCTGAAGGATATCTCCTTCATAAATGTACTACTTCTTAACACTGAACAAGGAAATGGTGTTTCTTAAGATTTTTTGTATAGCTTCTGAAAATATTAAAAATAATTAACTCAGAAATTCTTGAAAACTTTGTTGTTTGTTAATTGGACACCTTTAAATAATATCTTGAGAAGTTTGCATCAATTTTAATCCTTCCTTGTACAATTTTTACATTGAATGAATAAAATTGAAACTGTGCTTTTCTCGCATTCTTCCAAAGAAATCATCCTCTTAAACTAGATACTATGTCTCAAGAAATTTTAGCTCACAAAAAATTAATTTATATTTTTTTACATTAAATGAGGAAACAATGTTTTCAAAAATGTTCTCACAAGAAAAAATATTTCGCATTCTTCCAGATTCCTTCTAAGAAATATAAGATATCTTCTTCATAACTGTACTACTTCTTTACTCTGAACAAGGAAATGGTTTCTTAAGATTTTTGTATAGCTAACATCCTTCTGAAGATGTTGAAAATAGTTAAACATTGTTTCAGAAATTCTTGAAAAGTTTGTTGTTTATTAAGGTGTCTAATAAATAATTGTCTTCCTTGACTGGACAATTTTTACATTGAATGAATGTGTTTTTCTCGTAAAAAATAATCCTCTTAAACTAAAAACTATATCTCAAGAAATTTTAGCTCAACAAAAAATAATATATATTCTTTAGAAGGATGCCTCATCTAGATTAGACACTTTTTACATTGATTAAGGAAACAATGTTTCCAGAAATGTTCTCACGAGAAAAATGATTTCGCATTCTTTTAAAAGATTTCCTCTCTTATATTAGACATTTTTAAGAAATAAGAAACTACGACTTGAAAAAAATTTAGCACAAAAAAAATAAATATATGTCTTTTCGAAGAATGTCTTTCATAGATTGGATACTTTTTACATTGAATGAGGAAACAGTGTATTCAGAAATTCTCTCACAAGAAAAATAACTTCTCTTAGATTATACATTTTTAAGAAATACGAAATTATGTCTTGAGAAAATTTAGCACAAGAAAAATAAATTTGTGTCTTTTCGAAGGATGACTTTCCTAGATTGGACACTTTTAAATTTTAAATTAAATTTTTTAAATTCTCACAAGAAAAATCATTTCGCATTCTTCCAAAGGATTCGTCCTTTTAGACTAGACATTTTTAATTTGAAGAAATAAATCAGTTTATATCCTTCCGAGGGATGCCTCTCCTAGATTGAACACTTTTTACATTGAATGAGGAAACAATATTTTCAAAAATGTTTTCACAAGAAAATATATTTTGCATTCTTCCAAAAAATTCCTTCTCTTAAATTAGACATTTTTAAGAAATAAAAAACTACGTCTTTAGAAAATTTAGTACAATAAAAATCAATTTGTGTCTTTTCGAAGGATGCATCTTCTAGATTGAATACTTTTTACATTAAATAAGAAAACAGTGTTTTCAAAAAATTTCTCACAAAAAAATCATTTTGCATTCTTCCAAAGGATTTATCCTCTTAGGTTAGACATTTTTAATAAATTAGAAACAACGTCTTGAGAAATTTTAGCACAGGAATAATCAATTTGTATCCTTTTGAAGGATGCCTCTCCTAGAATGGACACTTTTAAGATAGAAGAAGGAAAATTAAAACGGTCTTTACAAATTCTCTCACAAGAAAAATCATTTTGCAAATCTTCCTTCTCTTAGACTAGGTATCCTCCAGAAATAATAAATTACATTATTTTGCACAATAAAAATCAATTTGCATCCTGGACATATTTTACATTGAATAAGGAAAGTAAGTTTCAAAAATTTTCGTACAAGAAAAATTAATTTGACAATTAAAAATTTTAATTCTGAACGAGAAAAGAAGAAATAGTCTCTTCTTACAGAAAATAAAATAAATTCGTGTCCTTTCGAAGAATGACTATTTTTTCTTAAATTGAATAAGCATGAATGAATTAGCAGAATTTAATTCTAAATGAGGAAATAATAAACTGTAAGTTTGTAAAATTTCATAATTCTGAAGCATACTGGACACTTTTTTTTTAGATTGAAGAAGGAAAGTAGAAACTGCGGCTTGGGAAATTTTCGCACAGGAAAAACCATCGAGATGCGAGTGTGTTTTCTGTGTTTGTTGTATGTGCGAGAGAGTGAGTGTTTTATGCAAACTTAAATAGGTTAATTGTTGTTAAGCTTGCACTTTCTAACTACTTATGCCGTTGCAAAATTTTGCAAGTCCAATTGTTTCCGCCTAGTAATCTGTGCAGTATGCACATTTTTGCGCCGCGATATTTAAACCCGGCCACAGCTGTTCCAGCTATTAATAACGGCCGAGAATCGATACGTTACAAAACGACCAGCAGATATAATGGATGGCCCATAAATAATATCACATACGCACATGATTATGGCTTCCACCTTCTTTCCTCTTTTTCCTTTTCTTCCTCTGCTCCTTCATTTTACATCCATAACAAGACTGGCATTGATCTCAAAAAGTGAATTTTATTCATTTCAGATATACAGAACCGTATTCAGTATACTGTAAACATTTACAATCTTTAAAGTAGTAGAAATATAAAATAATTTTCAGAAAACTTCATATTATTCTTCATCTCTGCATCACGTCTTTCAGGTTCAGATACTATTAGTTATCATTGAATCCTATAAACCTGATACTAGAAATTTATTTACGTTTCCTACAAGAATTGAACTACTTCATCCTTTAATGTTGCAAGATATTCTTGAAACACAAAAAATCCAACTGGACTTAGGAGGAAAGTTTGGAAAGTTTCGCACAAGGTTTTTGGAATGCGACGGAAATTTTGAGAAAAATATGAAAAAAACGTTAAAAAAATAGACCTAATTTTTAGTTAAAATATTTTCTTATATGAAAAAACATTAGAACATAGAAGTTAATGTTCCTGATAAAAATTATGTGTTTCATATGACTCATAATATGAATGCAACATTAGAAATATTAGCAGAAGTCGAAAATTTGTTCCCTCAAAAAGGCATCAAAAGTTGGACTTTCTTAGGTGTACAGTGGCATTATCTCAACATTCCTAATATAAGGTTATAAAATCGTAGACATCAAAGATAGAAAGTAAATACTTGTGGAAAATCGTTTTCTTACAATTTCTACCAAATTAGTATATTTATAGTAAATTATAAATAAATATTAAAATGAGTACGAAAATTAATTCTATAAATTATTTTTGAATGTTGTTAAAATGTTGCACCAAATTTTGAAAATTTCAATTTCACGAAGATAATAAATATATAATAATTCACCACAGATTTTTTTTCGATGACGCAACTATTTCCAAGACTAATGAATAAAACATGAATTGAATGCATTAGTTATTGCATAAGAAATTCTAGTATATTTATTCATTATATGTCTTCTATTTATTATCATGTCTTACTGGTTATTGTCCTCTTAATACTCAATCGGAGAGTGTGTCGGAATTGAGCGTAGGGATGAAATTAATTCTCCCCCCAGTCAAATTAATACTAATAATAACAGTAACAGTACTTCAACGTTTCCCAACAAAGCGCCGGAGATAATAAAGATGTTCGTTTTGACTACAATATTGCCTAGTTTAAGCTGGGACTTTATTATAATGTCGCTGCATGTGTGAGATTGTATATATCTGTATATAACTATGTGTCTGGAGATTGTGTTCGTGTTAGTGAGAGCGAGGAAGGTATTTTATTTTTTCGGAAAAAATCCTGCCTCGTCCACTTAAATCGCGTCTCACTAAACCGATAAATGCCATCCTTAAATACTTTTAATTTCAGATTATATGCATAATGCCGAGCGCACTTGTACAGAAGAGCGGTGGTGCGGTTTGAGGTCGGGCAGGGCGGGCGTGTGTTGAAGAAGGAGAGCGAGACGCGGTCGGACGTTGGAAAAAAGGAAAAATTATCATAAGGGACACAATTATAGAAATCATATTTATGGCCAATATAACTTACGGCGAACCGACACGCGGATTACCATAATATAATTCGGTGCCATTACAGGACTCTTACAGGCCTTCGTAATTATTTATTAAACGTGTGGCTGTGCTACCCACGGAAATAGAACTAGCTTATCTATAATAAATAGATCAGGTATTTTCATTTTCTTTTCGTTATTTTTTTTTCTTCATGGCGAAATAAAGCTAAATCAGAAATACACGCAGCATTTCATACATTTTCCTCAGCGACACAAACGTTTTTCAAAAAAACTATCGTAATTTTATTAAATCTCAAAATGATCCATCTAAATCAACATAATCTAACATCAAATATTCTAATGATTAAACTAGGTACATTATATAATTAATTTTTATCTTGTATCGAAATAAAAACTTCAATTGTATCAAAATACATCCTACTTACAAATATTCTAGTTATATTAAATTGTTAAAATTACAAACATTCTAAAAATAAAAAATACTTCAAAATAATCATAAATTTGATCTTGCAAATGCTTTAACTTGAAGCTTAAAAATGTACGAATTCAGTTGAAAGCAAGAAAAATATTCACTATTAATACTTTATATAATACTAAAATTATTTTAAGTTATTTTAAATTGTAGATTATTTCATTGAAAATATAATTTTATAACAGATATATTAGTTTACCAGCACTTAGATTAGGCCACTGCCATAATTTGATCTGTATTGGGAATTATTTCATTTAAAATATAAATTAACATCAGGTATAGGAGTTTCCAAATTTGGACCGGCACCTAGGTTGGACCACTATCTTAACTTGATCTGTATAAGTAATTTGTATCATAAGTAACAAAATTTGTATTTATCTTTTTAAAGTAAAGTTATTTAAGTGCTTTTTTACTATTATAGTTAATAATATTCTTTAAAATTAGTATTAATATATCATTTTCAATTATTATATAAAGTTTCTTAAATTGGACTGATCAAATTAAATGAAAAACTTTAATAATAGCTATGAACGAGCTAACAAAAAAATACGAATGTAAGTTTTATCAAATTTTACGATTTTCTACAACAAATAAAAATTAACACTACATAATTTTCTTTGTAATGTGAAGAAAAAGATATCATATAGTACACGAAGACTAATAATTATATATCAGATAAGTTAAATTAAGAAAGTGGTCCATTCTGGGAAACTATTTTCGTAGAATTTTATTTTACACCAACCAATGACAACTTTCAAGCTGTTGAAAAAGATATAAAATATTAGTTGGTATACCTGACAAATTACTTAATAAAAAGAAATTGTTATAATCTTCTAAACTAAAATTATGTAATGGAGTAACAATTTTGATTTTGCTGTCAATCATAAATCGAATATCTATTTCCATTCATAATACAGATACTCAATTAGTCCGTCATTATCGCTGCAATAATTAATTAGGAGCATATTCGAACTATAAATTACAGCAGCTATTGTCCAAACTACTCCATGCACAAACTAACAATAACTACAACATTGCACAAAACAGTATTCAATTTCGATTTAACCAATAAGCGTTTTTCGTCTCGCTAATTACTCAATGTAAATATTTAGTTTGCACCAACAAAGCCTGAGTCTCCAGCAAGAAACACTTCATATACATTATAGCATACATTAATAATTACAACAAAAAAGTAATGCATATGATGAATAAAAAGAAACGCCGTTCAATCCATTCACTGTAGTTCGTTCAACCATAACACGAATTTTACCATTATCCAAAGCGCAACGCCCGCAGCGATAATAATAACAATAATAAAATACGTAATACCAATTATATAAGCTAAAATAGTATTAGCTTCATTCATCTATTATAAATTACGCAATTCGCGCAACTTCATTCTTCGCGCGATGAAACTAATTTCATATCAATTACCAAATACCGATGAGATGTAACGGTTCTTCGGATAAAAAGATTAACGAAAAATGAAGAGACAAATTACAAAAAAACGGTTAGTTGCACAACCCGTAAATCATTATCAGCTATGTTAATTAATTTATAATTTATATATGTGTAATTTTTGTTCGTTATTTATGAAACTGTTGAAGAAATATTGTTAGAGGATCATAATTTATTTAACGTGGTTTTTTTTATCTGGCGTGAAATAAAATAATTTATTATACGGGATTCCTTTATGATCCTAGTATTTTAAGTTCTTTGGAGATGACATAAATCACTTGGATGAGAATATTTTTTTTAAATTTTTATTTTATTTTTTTGTGAAGCGTTATTGTTATAAAATGCATTTGAAACTGTTCTTAATGAAATGTTTATAAATTATTGTTTTCGCGCAAAAGCAGCGACGTTCCCAAAAAGTCCGCTGCGTCCTTGACATTTTTGTGTGTAGGCACGTAAAAATTACAAAAGTAATTTATTTAAATAAATTGTCACCAGAAAGTGTAATAAATTAAGTTGGATGCAAACCAAATTCATTGTTACGCGACAAAAGCAATTATTAATAACTGCTTTTTCTATGCTAACCCGTATTTTTTTTTATAGTCTATACTAAATCAACATTCTGTTAACAATTCTATTTTCTAATTTTCCTTTTTTAATAGTTTATATAGTTTTAGTGTTTGACTTATTGTCAATAACTTACTTAAGTATTTTTAGTTTTACTTCATGAATTCTAACTTGCGGTTTTCAATAGAAAAAAAATATTATACTCTGACTCATCGATATAAAATTTTGCATTTTAATTTTTTAATTTAAATTATTTTTGCATAAGACTAATCATCGATAATTCCATTTGAATCAATTGATTCAATTTGATTTACTGCATAAAATATTTAGATTTTTTGTCCAAAATACTTCAAAAATTGTCCTTTTTCTTATTTCGTGGAAACTTCAAAAAATGATTGATATTATTTGTAAGTGTGCACAAATTAGGGTAGTCAGTTTCCTATACGACAGATACAAATCTATAATTACATAATTTCAGGATGCCCACTCACCTTGCGTTAACATTCCGAAATTCCTATATACTATATAATTATGATTATTATATGGTTTTTACTAACAAGTAAACTCATTTATTTGTAATAATTAAGGTCAGCTGTATCTAATTTTACTGAATATTACTGAAATTTTTGATAGCAACATTAAATGTGTTTAATTTAATTTGTAAAAAGGAATTTACGATTAATTTATTTTTTAATTATAAAAAACGTGTTATTTCTTTAAAAATTGATTTTATTTATCACATAGATTTAAAAGAAAATACCGGAATAATCCAGGATTTTAAAACCACCTAAAATAATCTGTACAAAAAGAAAGTTGATTTTATTTTTTTTAATTTATTTTTTCAATTAAAATTTAGTTTGTTTTAATTTTTTTAAAGTTAAACAATGTGATTTGCAGATAATTTTTGGAGAGGTGATTAAGGCAATATGTATGGCTACATTTATCATTGAAATTTTGAAGGCGTTGGCACTTTTTAAATTTATTATCTGTTTTAAAAATATCAGCAGTCATATAAATTGTAGTTATGTCATAGGTTAGGACCTTTGATCTGGGCACATTGAAGTTGCTTTTAAATAAATTTATTACGCTGATCGAAATAGTGTAACCTTTACTTGACTTTATTAATTAGTCCACTGATTAAAAGTTCATTACTATATTCAATGCGCCTTGGTGACTGTAAAAAAGATACAAATTTTACTACTTGCCAAATTACTTGTAAAGTAAAAATGTCAAAAATTCAATTTTTGAAAAGAAAAAAATGTTACTTGGCTTTTAAATATTTTATTTTGTAAATAAAATTAGTATAGTTATTAATTATCTCGAAGTGAAGCGCATTGTTGTAGATGATGCCAGAACGAAATTCAAAAATTAGTTATTTTTAAATCCTGTGTTAATTCTGGCCAGGAAAAAAGTGAAAACAGTTGGAAATCAACCAAAGCGATTCGGCGAAAAGAGCGTCGCGGATTTCGCTCTAAATCATATTTATCGCTAATAAATTTCGAATCGTTTCCGAGATGATTTACCTCGAATACATTTCTAATAATACGAAATGAAATCCGAGTGTAGGAAAAAAAAGTAACGTTCCTACCTTCGTTTTATCTATACAGATAATCACGGAGCACAATCTTTCCCGTCTCTAAAATTACAGTATCACTTATTAATACATAATAATCGGGACCAAATTCTTCCCCGGGATGATTATAGTTATTACCAGATGATTTCTTTTTCGTTGCCTCCATCGTATCCCAAGGCTGACAATTCCTTCCCTTTCAATTGCACGTTTCGTAAATTATTATATTATACAATGCCATTTCGGTGCCTTCTCTACCTCTCTCATTCTTCGCATGGATCTTTATAACTTTTCATCTCTCTTATTTTCCTCGCAGACTATTGCAACAATTTTGCAGTGAGTGTTGGCGGAAAAATGTTGATTTAAAAATACTTTCATGAGCGCGGAAAGCGTTTTGGGACCTTTGATGTATCTCCTTTACACAAAATATATACCTGCAACAATTGCAACATTTTCTGATAATGTAACAACTTTGGCTTCAGTATTCAACACAGTTTCAAGAAAATATAAATCATTAGATTTAATAATAAAAAATTATCCAAAAATGAAAAAAAACTTTTGGGTAGTTCTCGTTCATCTGAAGAAAAGTTCACAAATATTTACTAAATTTCTAAAACATTTTGTACCAACAAATTTAACAAATTAATTAATAAATAATAAAATAATTCTAATTAAAAATTATCAAAAATATTCCAAATATACAAAACATTTAAGAAGATCTTATAGATTTTAAGTTGAATTTCACAGGTATTAAATATAAATTTAAAATTACAAAAAAAAATTAGGATTTGACAAAAATTACCTTAAGCAGAAATACAAAAAATATAAATTTTCCAAATAAGTTTTTTTTAACTTTGTATAATTATTTATTAGCTAAAATAAAGCAATATTAAACAACTAAAAATTAAATATTAAATAGAAAAACTTAAAAATATTAATCATTTACAATTAGTTTTTTTGAGAGAAAATGTTTATTAGATTTATCAAATTTTCATGATGTATTTTTTTTTGAAACTATATCTATGATTATTTCTGTTAATAATATGTCTAAACTAAAGTAAACAATCAAAAATAAAATATTAATTAGAAAAATCACTAACATTACAATTTTTAGAAGAAAATATTTGTATTTATTTGATTTTCAAGATGTATTTATTTGTAAACCCTGTATCTATGTTTATTTCTACTAATAATAATAATTTATTAATGAAATTAAAGCCAAAATACATAAATAAAAATACGTAAAAAATCACTTACAAATAGTTTTTGAGAGAAAAATATTTATATTTATATGATTTCCTATTTAGTGTATTTTTTAGCTAATTTTAATAATTTATTTTTTAAATTAAAGTATTTACAATCAAATAACGAAAAATGAAATATTAAATAGAAAAACTTGAAAAAAATTAATCACAATTATTTGTTGATTTTCATAATAATTTTTTTTGTAAATTTTCTATCTATAATTATTTCAGTTATAATAATAATTTATTGGCTAAACTAAAGTACAATACAATGGAACAACCAAAAATAAAATATTAAATTGAAAAACTATTTTTTTATTATTAGTTTTTGAGAGAAATTTTTTATATTTATTTGATTTTCTTAGTGTATTTTTTTTAGCTAATTTTAATAATTTATTGACTAAACTAAAGAAAATTACAATCAAACAATCAAAAATGAAATATTAAATAAAAAACTTCTAATTTTTACAATTATTTTTTGAAAGAAAATTTGTAAATTTTTTTGTAAATTTTCTATCTATAATTGTTTCTGTTAATAATAAAAAAATATTAATTAAAACTAAGTATTAATTAAAAATCGCTAAATTTTAAGATATAAGTAAACATATAATATTTGTGTTTTCATAAATATTATTAGAAATAATAGTTATTATTATAACAGTCACATTTTTATAATTATTAAAAAAATAATTAATATTGATACTAAAACTAACAAGTCTATTAAATTGCTTTCTTTGATAATCAAATTTACTTTATTTTATAATAACATACATTATAAATATATAAGAATAAGTAAAATGAAGAAAAAAAATAATGTATTAAAGGAACAAAATTTATTAGCGAAGGGATGCGAATGGCACGCAAACCGTATTATTATTATTCTCCTGTCGCCAAATTAATATATTCCAAAATCGATTCGCGTTTGCAGCACGATGTTTTATGTTCAACGTTTTTTTTTTATTTTTTTTATTCTGTAGTATATTACACTATGCTTCAGTTTCTCCTATTCTTATATATGTGTGAATAACGTATGAAATTTATACATTTATTTCTTTCTCGTATTTTCACCCCCAATGCCAAAACATATTTATCAGAGATTACAATTTTAATATCCCTTCGAATGTGACATGCTAGAGCCCAATTTATTACACCTCAAGTTTATTTACAGCCTTGCAACATTCGCCAATTCATTAACATTTTTACACGAACTCGCATGCCACTTAAAATTTATGGCGGCTCCTTATTAATTGTGCAATTATTCTTTTGTGTCGATGACACATACGCAAATAGTAGAAAAGGAAAGATAAAGATAGAAAATGGGAATGGGACGAGGATGGGTGCATACCTATAAGTGTGGTTTTCGTAATTGTTTTCTCTCTGTGCGCTCATCGTCATTCGTCGTACAGACACACTTCGAATCGTTGTTTTTAAAATGGAAATTGTGTCATTTGCACGTTTTAAAATTAAATCCTTTCGAAAGCTGCCTCTTTTAGCGCTGCCTCATAACGTTTATTGTACAAGAAGTGGGAAATGGGAATACTCGCAATGTGTATATGTATTTTTTTCTTCTGTTAGTCCTCTTAGTTCAGCCCATCCTTTTCCACTCTTCTCTTTGATATTAGCTCTCGTTTGTGTTTACAAATGCCTCATGCGCTCGCTAATTTGTAAACCCAACCAATTTCAAAATGTGGAAAGCATCAACACATTTGCACTTATTAATAAAGTGAAATACTACAACAAATACTTGAAATATTTGTACGACGCAAAAATACCTGTTTTGCCTGCAGCCTCTCTGCACCATGCTAACAAGCCACATATTTACTGAAAGTTGAATGAAACCACAACCAAATTATGTTTCAACGCAAATATTTTTCATTTTAATTATAATACTTTTTTAATAATATTTAAAAAAAAAAACAACAATATGTGCACTTATTGAATACTATTTCGGTTTGATAATTTAAAAATAAACTAAATTTTCATTGTCAATTTAATCAAAAAAAAAATTATTTATTTTAATTATAATACTTTTTTTAAATTATATTTAAGAAAATATACATTTATTCATTGATTGATGTTAGAATAATGATTTCGGTTTGATAATTTCAAAATAAACTAAATTTTTATTGTTTTGTCCAAAATAATTTTTTTTAGAAATTAAAAATTAGTACACACAATTTTATTTTTGTTTCCTTTAATTTTTTTGATATTCTTCATTTGAATAATAATATTTTATTTTACTTATATTTAAGAAATAATTCAATTATTCATTGATTTTTTTTAAAATAAACTAAATTTTCATTATTATTTTGTAAAAAAAAATCTATTTTTTTTTTATTTTTGTTTCTATTTACACAGAATTATTCATTTTAATTATTTTTTTACTTATATTTAAGAAACAATCAAAATTAACTAAATTTTTATTATCATTTTGTCAAAAAAATAATCTAAAAAAATAGTACTTACAATTTTATATTTGATTCTTTTTACACAATAAAGTTTTTGGGTATTATTTATTTTAATTATATTTTTCTTACTTATATTTAGGAAATAATACAATTATTCATTGATTGATTTCAAAATATACTAAATTTTCATTGTCATTTTGTACAAAATAATTTCGAAAAGAATTAGCACAAACAATTTTAATTTTGTTTACTCTTAAATAGTATTTTTTTTTGGGTGTTATTCATTTTAATTATTTATTTTTTTTACTTATTTTTAAGAAATAATACAATTATTCATTGATTAAATTCTAAAAAAACTAAATTTTCATTGTCATTTTATGAAAAATAAATTCTAAAAAAATTAGTACACAAAATTATTGTATACATAAAATTTGATTTTACAATCTTTGAACATTATTTATTTTAATTATAATATATTTTTTTAATTATATTTCAGAAAAAATACAATTATTCAAAAGTATTTTATACATAAAAAAATATTTTTGTTCCCTTTTACAGTAAAAATTTTGTGCTTTATTCAGTTTAATTATAATACTTGTTTAATATTAATTTGATGTTTCGGTTTGATCAAAATAAACTAAATTTAAATTAGTTAAAAATAAATTAGTACACAAAAGTTTTTTACATTTAAAATATGTTTTTTACTATAATTTTTTTAGCACTTCATTTTTATGAGGCTTTGAAGTCCTGGATTAGTCCCGTTTCAAATGGTCTGGGATATTTAGGTAAATAATACAGTCATACAAAAATGAAATAAAAAAGAAAACTTTTATTTTAAAATTTATTTACAGATTTCTTCATAATTAAAATCTTTAAATTTAATTTTAAATATAAACAGAACACTTTTCAAATAATACTAAATTGGAATTACATGAATTAAAATACAAAGTATGTAGAGATTAAAACAATTTTGGGAATTTCCATTGGTCGTTTTAATTAATGGCATTTTCGATTCAAATACTGTTCGGATGTAAAGGAAAATATTCGTTAATTAATCTTGATTCATTGGTTCGTTTGGGAAAATCGAATGGTAAAATAGATGTAGCATCAAAAAAAAAAATAAAACATGCCATCCAATTAACATTCGTTGCATACGGCCCTAATGCGCTTTTAATTGAAAACATTTCATTTCAAATTAAATATCACACATAGTTTATCTAATACTAAGATTTAATTTTAAACTCAATAAAACTATTTCAAGTGAATAATTTGTTGAAGGTCATATGAGGTCAAATGTATTTTTTTGTAGATAAATTAATTAGTATTGCAATTCATAATTAATTAATTTACTTCGATGAATTTTAATTAAATTACTATTATTGAAATGAGCAAACATCCGGATCTGTTTCATAATTGTGGAATTGAGGCTGGAAACGAATTTAATTATATATATTTTTTTATTGCTTCGCATTATTTATGCATGGGAAACAACAAAGTAGCAATTTTAAGTGGACGGTTCGAAAATTGCAGTATGTGTGAAAAAAAAATATAATATACCTGTAAAGATCCGTTCCGGCTCTTTAACCTGAGAATATCGAAATGATTGTTGGTCTTTTCTGCAGGGATACCTTAAGACCTCTAAGTGTACCTAAGGTGGGTCTAACGACTTTGCACCCTAACACCATGTGGTTACTAATGAGCCTTGCGCACTCTCCATGACTATATTTGTATTATATAGAACATGTGCTAATGTATGTGCTGTTAAGACTTTTTATTTAAGAAATTATCGCCGTTTTTGGTAAAGTTTTTTTATCTTAATAACACGATCATCCATCCAAATACGATCCACAAGACATGTTGCTTAACTATTTAATAACATTCCAAATGATGTTTTATACTTTTCTAGATTTAGTAGCAAATTTAAAACAGAAATGTGTTTGGCAATTTCGGTCGTAACAATAATTAATAATTACTGAAAATAATTGTTATTTAATGTTTCACTTTGTACAATTTCTTGCAAAAAAATGGAAATAATAACTGTCAAATTTGACATAAGAAATAAATGACACTCAGGTGTACCAACTACAATTGATTAACATCTATACTTTGTAGTGGTATAGTGGAGATACATAAACATTAAGATTTATATTTCCCGAAAAGAAAATTCTCGGGAAAAAAAAATTAAAAATGTTTACTTTACAACAATAAATTTGATCTAATCTACATTATATTTATACATGAGTCATAATCAATTATGTTTCCTTAATATCTGTAAATAAAGAAGTTTTGTGTATATTTTATAATCAATATTGGTAGTGTTTCAAATGTAATTCTATTATAAAATATAAACAAAGTGTCAATTAAAAATAACATAGTTTACAGTTTGAATGGAACCCACTGCTGCCGTTTAATGATACAATCAACAAGTCTATAATTCACAAAGTCTATAATTAGTTTGTTGACTATGGAAGTTCATAATTCAGTCAACATTTTATTTTCCTTTATGCAGCGTTAAAATATTCAACTTATTATTTACACGTATTCCATTCAAATCGAATTTCCGCACAATTTTCCTAATAAGTGCATATATAATCGAGTAATTGAAAAGTAATTGGACAGAAACTGATAATCGAGCGTGGTAAAAATCGTCGATAGCTTTCCACTTTCTGGAAGTTTTAGGCCAATTTTTGTATTAGAAAGTAATTTACGTGGAAGCGGATAAAGTCAACAAAGTGAAAGAAAACTGCTGCGAGTTAATCCGCTTGTTACATCCACAATTACCAGAGTTGGATTCAATCGATTTATAATCGATGTTGGCCCAAGCCACTGAAAATTGATTGGCTTCAAATTATTTATTCTAAGATTAAATCAATTTAAGGATGAGAACATTTTTTTTTTGTATTTGCTACATTTACTCTGTGCTTGCACCTCCAAACGAGTTAATTAAACTTTATAAATTAATCGGAAAGTAATTATTTCGCGTTCTGAATAAGGGCACATACGAATTTAATTAACGAACTTGATTTATTACATAAATTCCCAAACGGATTAAAACCAGACCGCAGTTTATTTCTAAATTAATTTAATTACAAGCATCGTTCATATATTCGAAACAAGTCAATTTTAAATTAAATTTACGTAAATTGAAGAAAATCTTATAATAAAAACCTATTAATAATATTGTAAAATCAAATATTTACGTGAAAACTGTTAATTGCCAAAAACAAATATTAAAACCCGAATAATATTGACTTATTGTATCAAGAAAACGTATAAATTTAACAATCAATATTTTTCTTGAAGAATCGAAGACGGAAAAATATTAATAGATTTTCCCAGATTAAAAATTCATCAACGTTGAAAAAATCGAACCATTTTTTTTCTATAATAATGCATGAATATCTAATAATATAATGAGAACAGAAAGTCTCATCAATTCTAATCAAATTATGTCCATAAATGTATTTAATAATTGCATATAAATAATATATTAAAAGTTTTATAACGGTATTTTTAGTTTTCATATGAAATGTTAAAATGTTTTTTTCTATTTTCAAAGGTACAAAAAAATGTGTGTTTTCAAATGTGCAAAGCCTTATTAAATATGCATCCCCTTTCATAGTTTTATGCACCCTTTGGGTACATGCCACCTAAAATAAGGGGTGTCTGCAGCTTCTGGTAGACAAATCCATTTCATCATTTCACGGTGAGAATTGAAAATAAAATAACATCCATGTTAGATAACATAAAATAATCCACTACTTACATTCAATTACAAATTTTTATTCTCGAGAATCCCGGGAACAAAAAAAAAATTACACTCAATTTTTAACTATTATTAAATGCACTATTTGTATTTGAAATGGAAAACGAAAGTAACGTTCATATATACACATTCACTTTGAATTGGTACGCATTCTATTATCATTATTATTATTATTACATTTGCTTTTATTATTATTTTTTTAACTAATTAAAGTGAGTAAAATTGAAACGAAATTAATTATAATTAAGCGAAACGCATGTTTCGACAATAAACTATATGGAATGAGCGCGTTCGCTTTGCTACAATTTATAAATTAATTAAATCAAGTAATTTTTTTTTTCAACTTAATTAAAATATAATAAAAGCAAAAATATTTAACGTGTATAATTTATAAAATACATAATTATATATGAATATACAGTATTTAATCCGTTACAAACTTTTGCTTTACATAATTCACAAAATAAATAATTGTATACAATTATAATTAACTGTAGATATAAATTTTTTTATATAATAATCTTATGCTCAAAATTTTAGAATTATTTACTTATTACTTATTAACTATTTTCTCTCAATTAAGTACTTATAGTATAAGATTTGCTTTTTTTTGTAAATAATGTCTTCCAATTGTCTTAGAAATATTTAAATTAAACGAATGACGTGGCATAAATGGACAAAGTCGAATTTTTTTTTTATTAATATAAAAAAATTATTAATATTATCATATTTTCTTATTTTAATCAAATATAAATAATAATGGCAATTATGTAAGTTATTATTGAGAAATAAAGTTTTTTTTTTAATATTAACAGCCAAGCCAAATAGGTAAAACCTTCCATTGGGAAAGTTTATCTAAAAAATTAATAAAAATGTCAATACACATTTAACACCAGACAATATAAGACAAAAAAAAAATATTAACATATTTAATTATTTATGAATTTGGGAGACGAATGGAATGAATTAATGCAATTTTAAAGCATTTTCTTTTTTTTTTAATTGGAGTGCTTTACAGAGAAAAAAATGAAACGAATGTATAAAGTGGAAAACGGTCGAGAGGGAAAGTGTGTATAATTGAAATTGAAAGGGTTACGAGCTCGTCCATCTTCTTTGCTTCCTCTTTTTTTTTCCTGTATTATTTCGGGTCGTTTGAATGAATAGAGCGTGGATAGGAAATGAGACAGCTGGAAAACGGGGCCATTTTGTGATTAGCATAATATAAAAGCCTCGAAAACTCTTTCATGCAACGTTTGTAACAGCAATGCTCGCCTTTTGTATTCTGCATATGCACACACGCTCGGACAGGACACCTCGCAAACAATAAAAATAAGAGAAAATGAGAGAAAGAAAGGAGAACCGGCACACACCTAATCCAAATTGGTGCTTTCAGTAATTACCATCAGAAGACCTAAAAAAAAGAAGTAAAATAACGAAAAAAAAAAACCTAATCCAAATTGGTGCTTTCGGTAATTACCGAAGGTATAATTACGTTCGCACGGGTGCGAAAAAAAAATGGGGTTTCGTGATGGTGAAAGGGAAGGGTTGCAGTGACGTGACCACCTGAAGGATGCGCATTGAGAGCGTATTGTTTTGGAGGCGGCGATCGGTCATGAAAAATGTTATTGGCCGACTGAATGAAAATCGTTTTCAATTGAATTTCTATTGGACGCAAAAGGCGATCGGCGGATGTTTAATGCACGAGCGAATGTCGCAGAGGTATCTCTTAATGAAGGTGTTTAAAGGTAACACTTTTGCAGACTAATTTATTGCATTCTTAAATCGCGGCCCGCCGGTCTAATTCCGTTCTCTCTTTTACTCTCGCTCACCTCTCTTTATCTATCTTTCTCTTCCACACGCACACATTTTGTATATACGTATACGTACGTACATATATATATATAAGTGTTTGTGTTCCGCGAATCTGGCTCACCGCCGCTCCACGGACGTTCGCTCCCCCATAAATCATGGCAATTTCACGTTTGCCGCCTCGGAATTACCGCAATTAACGTTACTTCTCCACTTCTCTCCATCCTCCAGCCCTTTGCTCGCCTTCTCATTACCTTTATTAACAGCATCGATCAAAGGGCACAACATCGATTGCCATTCATTACATTCTGATTTTCGCCTCCGCAGATTAAATGTTAAATGAAAACACCTATTTTCCTCTTCAATCCCAATAATCCTTATTATTAAATTTTCCTTCTTCTCCAAATCTTCTCCTTCCTCAATTCCAATTTTTTATTGACTCTTTCATTTTACACAAATCGTTTTTTTTTTTGACAATTGACAACCTTAAATGATAATTATGAAAAATGCTTAAATGATAAAATATATATTATTATATTTATAAAAAAAATATATTTTTGAGAATTTTTGATATAAGTCGATTAGTTACTGCATTAATTACTTAATTACATTTTAATACTAAATCTAAAAAAATACTTCAATTTGGCGCTTTCCAGATTTAATATAGAAAAAATATACAGAAATTGTTAAAATAATAAATTGTATCTAATATTATTATTTTATAAAAAAAAAATGTAAATTAACAGTTTACATAACTTAAACAATTTATGTTGGTAATAGTATTTTGACAGATGTGAAATTATTGTCAAATCATTTTTATATCATTTTATTTCAAGTTGTTGTCTTTTGCTTATATTTAAAATTTTTAAAATGTTACAATAAACTTTAATTTTAAAAAAATAAATAATCCTAATATACATAATAATATTGAATAATCTAAAATTAGAGGACAAATTAACAAAGACATATTCAAAATTATTTTATAAAACATTTCATTCTTCAATTAAAAAAAACTATATAAATATGATTTTTTCTTATGTAAGAGATGAATTTGGTATTTTAATTTTACTTTTTAAGTATAACAAGTTGTACTTTTATTATTTATATATTTTAAAAAAAATCTTATCATAAATTTGATTAATTTCAATTTGTCGCTTTCCAGTTTTAATTTGGAAAAATATACTGAAATACTTAATATAATAATTTTTATCTAATATTATTATTTTGGAAATAAAATGTAAACTGACAGTTCACATAAGTTAAACAATTTATGTTGGTAATAGTAATTTGCCATATGTTGATAATAGTAATAGTAGTTTGACAGATGTCAAATTACTGTCAAACGTAATAATTTTCATTATATAATATACAATATATTTTGTCAAATATCAAATTATTGTCCTTTGCATATATTTAAAAAAAGTAAAAATGTTACAATAAATGTTAATTAATAAAAAAAAAACAATAATCCTAATATTGCATAATAATAATTAATAATGTAAAATGTGAGACCAAATTAACACAAGCTTTTTCAAAATTAGGTTATAAAACATTTCATTCTTCAATTTTAAACTAATAAAACTATATATAAATGTCTGTATTATTTTTTTCTTATTTTAGAGAAAAATTTGGATTTTTTTTTTAAAGTATAACAAGTTGTAGATTGTCGAGTTTTGCATTAGTAGAGTATATTAATATATATAATTATTTATTTAGAAAAAAATAAATTTGTAAATTTTTCAAATTTATTAATTTTAAAATATTCGAAATATTTTCCAAAAAAAAACATATTTTATAATTATTATATCCAATACATTCTGATTTTCGATGTCACAGATTAAACATTAAATAAAAACAGTAATCTCAATAATCCTTATTAATACATTTTCCTTCCTCTCCAAATTTTGAATTCTCTTATTCTTATTCAACCGAGTCAATGAAACATATAAAAAGCTTTAATGGCAATCTGGAAAGAATTATACAAGGAGAAAAAAGGGAGAACCCTTTTTTTTATTCTTACCTGACCCCACATGTGTCTCCCAAGAATGCGTGTTCACTACCTGAGACACTTCCACGCTGCATATCTTACCCGTGAGGGGAGTTTTGAATCGAACAAAAAAATAAATAGAAATGAATTCAAATAAGATTTAATTTTCGGTGAAGAGGATGTACTATTCCTAATTCGATTTTGAAGTTAATTGCCTTGATAAATCGGACATGTTTCTGTATAAACGACTGAAGATACACGAGGCCAAAGAAAAAGTAAAAATTATATATTGAAAAAACCTTTTAAGAGAATCCATTGATACATTGCATAACACATTACCATCATAGTTTATTACCTATTTTCCGTAATGTAAGAATATAAAAATAACATGAAATTTTGAAAATTAACATCCTAAAAAAAATGTAGACAAAAATTTGTTGTGTTTATTTTTATGTACTTATATTCTCGATTAATCCGGTTTCAAACAATCCGTACTAAAATAATTTTTAAATTAATACAAAATTAATCCATATTTAATTTATTTATTAAAATCCTAACATATCTGTTTACAATTAATTTTAAAAAAGCAATTAATACTATGTGTATTTGTTATAGTAACTAAATTATTTATATATTTTTTTAATGAATTAAGTATTGTTTGCTTAAGTTTAATTAAAAGCGGAATAAAAATAGTTTATAATTTGGTATTATTCATTTATAAAACATATAAAACATTTTATGATAATAAATGTTTTTAATATATTCCAATTAGTTGCATAATAATCATTAACACACATTATAATGAGGCAATAATAGAAATACATTATTTTAATTGAATATTTGAAAGCGTTTTAATACATTTGTGGCCAATTAACAGATAGTTGTTGATAGGAAACACATTTGATAATTATACTTTTAAAATTCAACTCGTATTTTCCGACATTTCCAACATGGTGAAAACGTGTTTTATATTATATTTCTCTCGAAACGCAGATGCTCGCAATGTGGAAAACAGTAAAAGTAGTACAGGACATATGCAAATGCGCACTAATTGTCTAAACGAGAAAATCACTTTACATATTATTAAGATATTACCGTTGAAAATATTTATTTATTTAATTATAAAATATTAACTATTATAATAACAAATAACAGATTTTTTTATAAAGAATTTTCATATTTTTTAATATTTTAATCCAATAATTTCTTAGTCTGAGGCTCAAATGCTAAAAATTGGAAAAAAATCAAAAAAAAATAATAAGGATTTTAAATATTTTAGAGATTTTAACTACAAATATTCAAAAATATATAAATTGTCAATTTCACAACTGTTACAAAAAAAAAATATATTAATGAACCTAAAGAAACAAACAAAAATATGTGTATACCAAATGTTGACTTTATTTCATAATACACAAAGATTTTTCGAAACAATTTTAAATGGATTTTGGTTAGTTTAGATTTTTTTTACAGCCATAAATCAACGTTCTTCTCTATTTTTTTTTCATTCAAATTTTCAGTGTAAGAGGATCGTTCTAAACGTCTTAAATTGTCACACATGCTAATGGTCGTAGTTTTATGGTTCGTTAATTGAAAAAAAAAGGTCCCCTCAGAACATTAGAGGAACGGTTCCCCTGAGGGTTTGCAGCCAAAACAGATTGGAAAAATTAATAAGAAAAAAAATACGAAGGAAATTATATGGGGGAAGAGACTGCACTACTGAACAAAATACTGAGAATTTCAATTTAAATTCAATTATTACAACACACTTTTTTTTCATAATTATATATTATCGAACCATATGGGATTTGATTTTGTTAATTGAAAGATTTTTGTTATTTTTTTATTACTGAAAAATATTGCTTTTTTATATTGAAATTAAGGAACAATTGCACAAAAGATGATTACAATACTTAAACAAAAATTATAGATATTCGTGAAATTAGAAAGTCCTGAAAGATTTAGTTAGAATTGGGACACCTAATTTGACCAAAAGTTTAAAAAATTGATTTGAAAATAATTTTGTCCAATTGAGGTTTTTCGTTCATAAATATATATATAAAAATTAATTAAGAGCCGTGAGAATCGTGTCTCCAGTTAACTATTTTCGTTACCGTAAACATAGCTTTTTTATAAGCATTTATACTAATTAAGGCCAAGCCAATAAACTGAGATAATTTGTGTAAATAAATCCGCGATGGTAATTAATGTTCGAAATAATAATAATAATAATAATGATGATGAAAAATCTGTTTTTGTCGAGTAAATATCGTTAATTGCTATTATTTTTTTCGAATGGCAAAATGGAAACGGTACATTTGTAAAAAGCAAAAGCGATGCAATAATGTGAAATTAATTAATTGGCATTTACAGTTGGTCGACAATAAAAGTGAAATTAATCGTGTGTTGTTGCTGTTCGTACGGCGGTGCCTAAATATAGATCAAGGAAAAAGAGAATGAAACTAAAATCAATACGAAAAGTGTGGAATCAACCGAATTGGAATACAGACCTCGATCAATTTAAAAAAAAACTGAATCATTCATTAATAATTAAATAATATTTTTTTAAACGGTCTAAACACTGTTGTAAATAGCACACTGTAAAAAAATATGAATGAAATAATGTAAATTTACAACGTTTGTAAATGATGTTTTTATTTAAATATATTATGAAAATCATGAAATAAAATTTCAAACTAATTTTAAGGTTTGAATTATGAAGGTATTTTTATTTATGTAGAAAATAATATTGCAAACTGTAAAAATTATGAATGAAATAATATAAATTTAGAACATTTGTTGATGATTTGTTAATTTAAATATATAATATGAAAATCATGAAATAAAATAAAACTAATAAATTGAACGCTTAAATTGTGAAGCACGAATCGCAAAATTTTTATTAAAACGAATTAAAAAATATCAAAATATTAACCCACAGTTTATTTATAAATTTAGAGAAATTCTATTCAGACTCATATATCTGATTGCATAACATTTTAAGCCAAATTAAGATTGAATAACATAATTGTAAGAAAATTTATTCAATAAATTGAAAATCATTATTTTTTCATTCATTACTATTTTTTTTAGTAAATTATTTACTGTTAAAAGTAAAAATAGATTTTAAAATAATTCTAAAAATTAATTTCCACTGTTTGAAATAATTAATGTAATTTAAATATATTATATTTGTATCCTCGATTAGTCCGGTTTCTATCAATACAAGATTTTGGAAAAATCGATTTCGCTCACTTTAACTTCCTAGTATTGTTTTCATTATTTGTATACCTATAAAAACAAAAATAAATTGTAAATAAATAATTACTAATTATTTTTGAAATATTTGATTTACTAATATTCCTAGACTTACGACCGAGATATAAGTCTGTGACTAAAAATTTAAGTTGTGAAAATTTAAATAAATTTTATAAAATATTAACAAAAAAAATATAAAATAAAATAATTAAAAGCCAATAATAATTGATTTGCAATAAATATTTTTGTTGTAAAATTTGTTTTGAAATATGAATATTCTAAATAAAATTTAATGATGATTAGAATATAAATATTGATATGTATTAAAAGTGTAGAATTAAAATGAAACTATTCGTGACTATAAAAATAGTAGTAGAGAAAAATGATCTCAGCCAAATGAAATGTTTCATTGTTTCATCATCTTCAGTTCGTTACGTGCCAAATTGAATCATGCAAGAAAACGATAATTAGTCTTGGTTAAAGCGAACGGCGAGAAGAGCGAAAGCCGTAATAAAGCAAATAGAGAAAGAGAATAAAAGAAATAGATTTTTTTTTGCGAGATATAAACGAGAATTACGATAGTTTTCAAATGATAAATGAATAAATACCGCTTTCGGTATTAATATTGTAGCGATTTTCCGTGCAGCCGCAATTTTTTCGGAAAAAAAAAATAAAGGAAGTTTTGGAGCGATCGGAAAAGGTAAAGTTCGTGGCGACTTCATCTCCAGCATTAATCAAAAATGCATGCAGCATATTAATACCCGGCGGTCTCGATCCGTTTTCCAAACGAAATGCCAACGTGGCACGAGGAATGCCAACCAATTAAATCATTTCTTTCACGACATTGTTTTTCCATATCGCACAAACTTACGGGTAGATGTAATTAATTAAGAGACGTGATGTAATAATCGAGAGGGATTTAAATAAACCGTATTGTTGTGCAACGGCTGTTGTACCGCTAACTAATTCGTGAACTATCTACGCCAAGACAAGGACACATATTTCCGTTATTCTCTATTTTTTTTTTAGTCGTTTCATCCTATGTAGTTTTACTAGTTCCAAGCATCTAACCACGCACAAATATGGTAGATTTCGGAGACATAACATTAAACAAACCAACGGACATGGTGAATGGTTATTTTATACATAAATTGAGCATAAAGTCAATAAATACAATACTAAGCTTATGTTCAACTAATTTTATTATTTTTATATACTATTTTATAGTTATTTATAACATCAAACCAAAATAGGAAAAAAAACTATACATAAATGTTGTAATATAATTAATTTTCTATAATTGTAATTAATTATATTGAGACAGACGCAAAATCGTTGAAACGTCCGACTTGTTTTGACGTGATGTCTGCATGAATGGACAAACCTTGTGAAACCTTTATAAAATGTAAATTCAATTTAAAATTTGCATGTTTGAAACATAATCTCGAGACAACTGTCTTTTCGAACAATGTTACATTATAATTGAATGAAATATGTGCTCTGCTAATACAAAATACATAAAAATTAATGAACAAAATAGATTTTTATTAATACATGATTTTGGTAATAATTTCGTTGTTTATTAAATTAAAAAAAAAAATGTGGAACTCAAAAATAATCTAAAAATACAATTTTACGTCATAAGTTTTTTATTAGGGAACAATTTATTATAAATCGATTATTGACGTCAATTATCAATACAAATTGAAATCGTTGCACGTAATAATTCCAATTCTATTATGCGCTTCAACTATAAAAATGTTTATTCAAAAAAAGGTAGTAAATTTATATTTCCTATTTTTTAACAAACAAATTTGAAAGATTTTGATATAAATTTGTTTGTTAAAGTTTCTTATTTATAATTAAAAAAAAAAGTGGAACTCAAAAATAATCTCAAAATACAATATTACGTCATAAGTCTTTAATTGTGAGCAATTTATAATAAATTGAAGTTTAAATAAAATATTAATTATTATTATTGATTGATTACTGACGTCAATTATCAACACAAATTGAAATCGTTGCGCGTAACAACTCCAATTATATTACGCGCTTCATCTACAATAATTTCTGATCAAAAAAAGGAAATATATTTATATTTCTTATTTTTTAACAAACTGAAAGATTTTGATATAAATTTGTTTGTTAAAGTTTCATATTTTATTTTTTTTTAAATGTGGAACACAAAAATAATGTAAAAATACAATTTTACGTCATAAGTCTTTAATTCTGAGCAAATTATTATAAATTAATGTTTAAATAAAATTATTAATTATATTACGCGCTTTGTCTATATTAATTTCTGTTCAAAAAATGTTTACATAATTTTGAAATTAAAATTGGTATTATAAATTTTCGTAACATAAAAAATATTTTGAAAAATTAATTAAGATTTTGAAATAATTTATAAATTTAATTAAAAATAAACTTTTTGTATAATATATAAATTGGTGTTACGTGGAAATTCCCACTTAATTCTAGCTGTTTAGCTGCACAATATTACCGAAGTTAACGTCGCATTACACGTTATATAAAAAAAACTCGCTTCAATTGTAAATTTAGATATGACTAATGATCAAGGTTTGTACGGGAAATAATTGCTTTATGTCAGTAAATGTGTCAATTAAAAACGCGATGTGCAATTATATCAGATAAAGTTAACTCGAATACCCTTATGCAATTTAAATATATAGATATAAATATATAAACATTGTATTATAAAGGAAACCGATAGATAATACATTCAGTACGAAAAAAAATAATTTACAGCGCTTTCATCAACAAAACACACAACCCGCATTACGCAGTAAAAACTATAATTTCACATTTAACATAATTTGATATGATTCGATAAAACTGGAAAGTCGGAATGACTAATAAACATAGTCATTTGCTTTTTCGTTCGTTATTATAAATTTCTATTGCGGCTGATGATGATTTGCTGCTTTGTATGATGTTATTAAGGAATACAGATTTTTTTTTCCAGAAACTAATATTAATGGAAATAATTTTAATTCTAAATGATAATTTCTTAATTGGAAAAAATAATTTTATGAAATAATTGAATTTTGCTAATTAAACAAATAATTAAATCTAAATAAAGAATTATTATAGTGATAAAAAAAAGCTGTATAATTATGTTTAAAATGTAAATAAATTAACTTAAATTGTAAATAATTTAGATAATTAAACTAATCAATGTTAATTTTGAAACGTTTTCTTGTTGTGATTGTAAAAAATATATTTACAATTATTCAATTTTAATGTTTGATTTATTAATAAATATTAAAAACAAATATTGTTATCTTATTTGATGTAAGTATTTGAATATTAATAATAAATTGGTAGTTGTAAAATTGCAGAAAAGAAAGGTTTGATATTGACTGATTGGTTTGATCAAACATGAAAATAGATGGAAGAAAATATATTTCTAATGGTTAATAATTTAATATTTAACGTAATTCGATGTGATTGGATGAAAGTGGAGAAAGTTTGTGTTTATAAGTAAAACAGTTATTTGCTTGTTCATTACTATTTTGTGCTTGTTGATGGCGATGGACTGGGGGCAGCGAATCGCTATTAGAGTTAAGGGCGGAAAAGTGTTATTCTGACCACGAAAAATGGGGAGGGAATGAACGAAGGAAATAGTTTCCTATTTGTGTACGTATTCAGTTGGAAAGCTGAGAATGTGTTTGTGTGTGTGTATGAATAAATGTGTGAATGTGTGTGTGTGTGTGTGGTAAGGGTACATTATAATAAATAATAAAATAGGAATGGAAACACGCCGCGCTGTCTCGTCCATATTATATGTAATATTTTCTGACATATAATAATGAAAATTATTAGGTGTACCGCTCATTGTTGGTCGCTCTATTCTCATGTAACTGCATGCACTATTATTTTAAATATACATACGAATGTGTGTGTGTGTGTGTACGTTGCGAGTGTGTATGAAAAACAAATAGCAGGTTTACAGCCGGATTTGAAAATAAAGTGTGCACAGGTTTTCCGTTCCCATATTTGTCCTCCTCCGGTTCTCCTCTTTTTCTTCGTATAGTCGCAGCAACGCGGTGTTCTGCTCTTCTCCTTCTTCATCGTCGTCCGCCTCGGTTGGATAGATGCATTTTGGAAGAGCCAAGAGCACGGTATGAAGTTCCTACAAGTTAAATAACGTAGGAACTCTATACCTCGCTAGTGGTCAACCACAGAAATGGTAAAATACTAGCTGGACCGGTCGGTCTTCTTTCTTCAAAAGCCTGATACGAACTGAACGAAGAAGAGAGCCCAAGCGGACGTTCGAGGCCACGGCTCGTATAATCTCTCTCCTCTCGTGTGTGTGTGTATGTGTGTGCGTACGGCCAACATTTATTAAAAAGAATCTGCCTCCTCTTCTTCTTCATCTGCTGCTTCGCCTGCGTCTTCTTCTTCTTCTTTTCCTTCAGCGTCATCATCATCATCTTCTTCTTCTTTACCTTCTCGATCTTCTTCTTTTTCCTTCTCGATCTTCTCTTCGACGTCGTTGCAGCAACGTATAATTTCCAAAAAGGAAAAAAAAAGCGCGCACACCCGAAAACCCAATCATCCTGCAGGGGTTGTTGCCGACTCATCGGGGCCTGTCCGTGCCCTTTAATCTGAAACAATGTATCGAAAATTGGCTTCGGATCCATCCTTCGGCCCCGCCATCTCCCTCTCACCCATCCATTCGCCGAGGGCCCCTTGTACATACATACACACACACATATATATATATATGTACGTATATAATTTATGGCCCGTCCGTAAGCTGATCCTCGGCATGGAAATGATTCGACCTTTCGCGACCCAAACGGACCCAGAGATTGCATTTTCGGCACGAGATTAGCGCGTTACGTAAGCCGCGTATCCTGTGCGGCAGCGGCCATGATGGACGGGTGACGTCATGGATTGGGGGAGAGATGTCGTCAATTAGCATGCGAGTGGAGTGAGTGAGTGTGCATCAATCCACCCCCCGCGCAGCCGACCCACCTCCTCCCTGAACCCCTCCGAACGTACGTACATCGAAGGCCACCATTTTGATCAGGAAATGGTAGCGAATAAAAAAAAAACGAATAAAATAAGAGAAATCAAAATAATAGGATTCGGTTTGCCGATTCGATTGTGGTGTTTGTCATTAATTAAACGCGCCGGGCAGGTAATTAAACCCAACGAGCAATTACCGCAGCGGCCATTGTTGACTACTACCACTACTTTGCGCTGCGTTCATTATAAATCAGCGTTTAATAATTCATCGAAAAGTTTGTGTTTATGTATCATCATCATCAACATCTTCAACGGATTTTGGCTATCTCCAAATGAATTTATGGCGGCGCGGTCACGAGAAACGTGATTCCATCCTCGCAGCTACCTGCGATAGAGTACCGATAGAACAGCTCCTGCACCATAATTGGCGCCATTAAACTATTAAACGCAATCTATGAAGCATTCTCTTTTCTGCAACAGTTAATAGGTGCTACCTACTTGGTTCGATCGGGAAGCGATACGAAGAGATATTCGAGCGCGGCACGAGAGCTGCAAGAGCAGCAGCTTCAGCAAAACACAGCAAATCCAGGCGACGGAATTGCGAAATCAATTTCGAATAATACCCGCGCGCTCCAACTAAATGACTCACGCCGGAAATTGGACAGACTTTGCATTCAAGTCAAATAAGTTTCCTTCGATTGTCCCCGAGACACTATCACCATCTCTCTCTCATCGAAACTCTTGAACATTAACACAAAGAGACACGAACTATTTTGGCGCAAGGCTCCGACCTCTCCGGCCGCCGGACCCGGAATGATCTTCCAAGGAGATCCCTAGCCTCAGGTACTTGCCTTTACCCCCAAAAAAAGCAAACCCTAAAAGGGTTCACACGCGTATGTAAATATTCACATACCGTACCACCAAAAAAAAAAACTAGCATCAAAGCACATACATCAATTTTTCATCGGATCCCCATTTAACCCGTTTTATATATATACGAAATTTATGGTAAATATTTAACGAATTCCCACAAAGCCCCATTGTACCTGAAAAAAAAACCCGAGTTACGCAAGAGCTGCGCACCTGTTCAATGCTATTCAATTCGACAAATTTAATAGTAGTAGAAAGGCCGGCCGACTTTCATTTCGGCTGTTGTTGTTGTTGTTATTGTTGACCAAAATTCAGGTCAAACAAAAAATTCTGCAAAAGACTGCTTGCTTTACGTATACAGAATTCTTCCTCTAATCGCATTAAAACCGCACATTAACAGCGCTTATTATAATTTAAATGAATTCGGCCGCAGGGCGGGACGCCCTTCATTCATTTATTTTTTCAGGACGGGACTCACGAATTAACAGCTCACCGACATCTGTGTGTTGTATAAATTTTCGATTAAAAATTACGTGTCGACCCACCCATCGAGATTACGGAAATTAACCCTAGCGCACACACACAGACCCGAATGAATGAGAAAGAATGAAGAAAAAAAAAGCTATACCTGGGAATGAAAGAAATATTATATTCAATTAAAATTTCCTCGAGAACATCAATTTGGGTGGGACACGAAGTATCATTTATTTCTTTTTTTTTTTGCTCTTCGTCTTCGTTTTATTGCCTTTCAGCGGGGATTTGCACCCACCTAAATCCCCAACATCCCGCAATTTCTGTCTCTCTCTCTTTCTTACTTTTCTCACCATCCGAGGCTCGGATGAGGGGGAGGTTAGTCATTATCAGTTAATTCAAGGGTTACGGATTTTTTCTTTTATTATTCCTTGCCTCAAATCCCTCGACCAAATTACTACTCGTTTTTTCTCTCTCTCTCTCTCTCTTACGATGTTGTTATTATTTTTTAGACTTCTTCGTATTTAATCACCCGCGTCGACAATGAGTACGTCGAGTCAAGCGTTTTCTCAGGGCGTCCGGTTTCACCAGCAGGAATATGATCCTGATTTCCACCGAAATAATTAGGTTGCACCGCCGAAACCTGAACGTCGCCAAGATCAAAAGTCTTAGATTGGAGCGCGTTTTATACCGGCAGTAAATAAGCAGATAAGCTGCGAGTACAATCACAGACATAGATATAACATGCGATGTGTTGAGATCTAGATAACCTCGCGAGTTCACCGCTCACCGAGGCCTCCAGTTCTTCTATATACTTTTTTTCCCTCTTCTTCGCAGAAGAACAATCTGCAACTAATGTACTCTTGCAACGCGGCCATCGGACTTTCACGCCGCTCATTTCAACAGATCTTCTTCCTTGTACCCAAGACTCGCTAATTAATTAACAACCTTTTTTTATTACTACTCTCTTTGTTCTTAGCGTCGGAAAAATGTGATTTACGTTTTATATTGTCACATCACAAATAAACAATTAAATTCTCACAAATTATATAACCAGTTACAAATTAAATAATTAAAAATTTCTGTTCAAACATAAAATTATCAAAAATCTCTAAAAATTAATTATCAATTACTTAAAACAAAACACAAATTAAATTTTTTAATTATTTTTGCTATATAATTTAATTTTATATAATAAATGAAATTAACTTGTAAAAATAAGAAAAATAATTAATTAATTCTACAACTAAGCAAATTTCTTCTAATATTTAAATAAAAACTACTAAATATTGCTTTTTAAGTAACGTTTTAAAATAATTAAATTAGATTTTAAAATGTTTTTTTTAAAATTTATATATTTGTAGTTTGAAAATATGTGCGTAGAATTATGTAAAATATTTAAATAAATTTTAATAATTTACGCATCAAAATTGGATAAATAACTAATTTTCTAATAGTAATAATGTAAAATGTGCAAAGCCATACCTTTCGTAATTCGTTAAGAAACATTCACTGGAGATTCGTGTTTTCGTTGCAATCAGAAACTTTCCGCACGTTTTCACATATATATATTTAAAATTCCACGGCGAGTGCTCATACTCAAATTGCGAATGATTAAATGCAGGTGAGCGTTGCTGAAAGTGAAGGTAAATGCCTTCTCTCCCCGATTGAGACCACGAGATAACCAATTTTTCGCATCGAGTTCGGTTCTCATGGACGGACGGGATGGTATTTAGAAGTTGGGGCAGAAGCGGACGAAGAGAGAACGGCTCCTGAATATTTATTAATCCATAAATCAGGCTTTTATATTTAAATTCAGGTAATGACATTAGGCGGACCGGAGAAGAGAGAAAGAGTTGCGAGCGAGATGAACGCACATACAAAGAGGGAGAAAAAAATAAAATAAACGGATATGCTAATATCGAAAGAGAGACCAAAAAAAAAAAGAGGCACAGCAACACTTGCATGAAAGAAAGGATTGCAGCAACTCTATCCAGGTAGGCAGATAGTGGAGTAGCACTGAGGTCCTTTGTGGAAAAGGCGGAAAGCCCTTTTCACATCGCAATGGCACAAAAGGCGATGTACGTGCGCACGTAATGGAGCAATGCAACCGTATTAAACAGCTTAGTCATTACGGAACGTGCA
This sequence comes from Nicrophorus investigator, assembly GCA_963457615.1. Lineage (NCBI taxonomy): Eukaryota > Metazoa > Arthropoda > Insecta > Coleoptera > Silphidae > Nicrophorus > Nicrophorus investigator. The sequence continues at coordinate 29,254,981 of OY735142.1, forward strand.
TAACATTTATTACTTCTATAACAACATGCATCGCTCTGGACGATGTAATTACATTATTGCAAGCAAGTATCAAACTGGCTCCGGGAGATTATTATTATTATTACACCGGTGTGACGGGACCGGAAAAAAAATGTATGATTACTCGTTTCCACGTCGTCCGTTCTTCATTATATTCATCATATATATATATTATATACAAAGTCAGCATACATATATAGTTTTATTATATTGTTATACTGGATTCTAGTATTTGTTTTTATTATGTATTTTGTATAACCGGACTAGCGCTATCATGGTTTTTATCGGGCAACCTTGGGGTCCGGAATGGAGTTGACGCTCGAAACCCGTACTACCATTAAATGAAGAATAAAAAAAGGAGTCACAAGAAAGTGCATCCAAGTATCATCTCGCCCGACGCCGCTCGAAATGCGCACACACACTCATCACACCGAGTAGAGCCATCAAAAGACCGCAATTATGTGACGAGGACAGGTAGTTTAGTTTTTTTTTGTAGCAGTAAAATAGTATAAAAGTGCATTGTGAACCCTATTTTGTAGTTGCACAGTAGAAGCCGTCGGGTATATAATAGGCTTTGTTGCGACTTTGTTGAGAGCTGCTACTACCGTTTACGGTAAACACCCGAGTAATATTTGCAGCGCATAAAGGGCGCGTGTCGGATTTGCGGTCCCAAACCCTCAACAACAACAAAAAAAAAAAATAAAGGTGGAAAAAGTCAATCCCACCCAATCAATCGGATTATGATTAGTTTCTAGTGTAAACTAGTTTTTTAAATCGTTGAAAAGCAATAGGAAGAAAAAGATTCACTTACAATCAGAGTATTCGATGAACCGATGCGCGCATACTTCTTCTCTTCTCCGTACTTGATCAATTCCGAAAGTTCAAAAAATAAAAATTGAAATCGAAAAAATAAAAATAAAAAAAAAATGGAAAAAATAAAATAAATTGAAAACTTCGAGTCACCAGAAAAATAATAAAAATAAATAAATTAAAAAATAATAAAATAATTGTACTAATGCACACACAAGTTTTTCCCAACGCGGCGGAAAATTCTTCGGAGAATTTTAACGCCGATTGGGATGGTTGGTTTCGGTTCCGATTTGGTGTCGATGGTTGTTTGTTATAAAGAGACGCGCACAGTGTTGTTTTCCTTTCTGGTTGTTGTTAGTGTTGTTGAATGTTGAAGCGCCTGGACTTCGGTTTGTCTCAGGTGGATTGAAGCAAGAGTTGCAGCAGTTGTAGAAGTACTGGTTGGTAAAGGGAAACTTCCGAAACGAAGTCCCAAGTCAGGTGGTAGATTACAAGTGAAGACTTCTGAAGCGCACCAAGCACTAACCGCGAGTTGGGGAACTAGCCGAGTCTTGACTCGCGGTGTCTACGCGGACTTGCGCGACAAGACGGTGGTGGGGGTAAGACGTCGCCGGAGGGGAGCTGCATCTGAATAAAGAAATAGTAAAGAACGGTTAGGCAACACCAAAAAATTATCCAAACACGCATACAACACACTTCCAGCCACTCCACTCCAACATTTATTTCTCAAACTATCTCTCTCTCTATCAAACACACAACATTTTTTTAAAAGTATTTTAGTAATTATCCAGTTTTTGAAACTATCCAATTTCAAAAATATATTACATTTAAATATACATTTAAAAAAAATTATAGAAATTACCTGTAGTTTATTATTTTCTCTCTGTTGGACTTGAATTCGATACGTTCTCTGCACGACTGTGGCGATTCCGCGCCCGCACTTAATACTTTGACTATGTCCCGACACCTGTACTATATAGTTTTAGTGCAAGCTGCAAGTCCCCAGTAACTGTCGGAGACGGTTTCTGGAGTGTGCAGCTCCCCCCATAATTCATTTGTTTCTAGTCGGAGGTCCATAAGACACTGGAGTCCGGTTGGAGCAAGTGCACGTTTCCCTCCACACCGCGACGCCGCGGGCTTCCGTCATGCGCGTTGGAGGCGGCTCCTCCGCCCCAACTGATGCACGGCCGACCGCATTTTTCAAACTCCGCCTCAACAGCAGGACACAAGACGCGTTGGGGTAGAAAAAAATTCACAATCGAGAGAGAGAAAGCGCGACGACGATTCTTTCTTTGGCCACGCCTAGTGAACGCTGGTACCGGTACCGCTTGGTGGGGGAATCACTAGGTGGTGGGAGGTCGGTAACGGCGTCGCGACGCTCTCACTCCACCGAAGTGCCATCTAGCGGCGAGGTTCTAAACTGCGAACGGTCTGAAGTTGCACGCGTAAAGGAACAAATTAGTTCGCGAAATAACCACAGGCGGCTCGTCCTTGCACGGTGCTGCCCTCTGCGGATCCTGCTGCTTTAACCTGTTGGCGAAAGAGGAAAGAAGTATTAGCAAACAAAGCTACAAGAGCAAAGCATTTAAAATAGAAATTATTATATAACTCATTTTGATTTCTTATTTCAACCAAAAAGGGTTGTATATTTCGTCCTTGGAAAAACTACAACTTTACTAAACTATTTTCAAAGCAAATAACTATATTAATCAATTATATACCAACTGCTTGAATTTTTTAATTTACAATTTTTTTATTGAAAATGTTATATAATTGATTTCGTAATTATAAATTAAATTTATTATCAGCGCTTGTATCATTTCCAACTATAAATAGTCCTTTTACTACCAATTTATAACCATGCGGGGGCATTACATAATTTTATTACAAATGGTTACTATCGAATAAGGTGTTACCAAACTGTAGAGTAGTAGTAGTTATAGAACATGTAATACGTGAGGAATAATAATAAGAAAATTGACTCAGAATATTATTGAAGTTTGTTAGAGAAAAATGGACCTTATATAATAATTTTATGAGAAAATCATGATATTTTTACAATAATATTTTTTATAACTGTAAGTACAAATCTAATAGTTTCCATTGGATTGCACTAATAAAATTGTTATTTTATGACTAATTATTTAAAAGCAATATAAACTGTTTACATATAAAATAAATGAAACAAGAAGCTCATAGAAAACATAATATTTGTTTTTTTTTTGTTAAACAATAAACTTTTCTAAACTGCTGTTTTATAAACTAAGGTTTCGAGTTACAAAATAAAATTCATAAACATTTCACCGATGCTCAGTAATTCGATATTTCTAAGGTTTTATATATTTAGTTATATAAAGATTTTTGAAGAAATTTCTTTTACGAATGTATTGTATAGTGAATAAAATTTAAAAAAATTACAGGAAGCGGAAATAGTTTGTTGATTTTACGTAATTGACTTATTTGCTGAAGGCTGGTCTGAAATATTGTTCGGTTTTCAGCGAGTTTCTAGGTACGTTTACTTACTTACTCTAGATTCGCCTGAGCCACTAATAGATTTAGAGCGTTAAAACAACAATAAACCAATCACTGTATTTATTATGAAACAGGATACTGCAGAAAGCTGAATTTATTTTGCTTCGAGCGTCGCGGATGCGGCTATAAATCGTCGGAAAACCGTGTGGTTTACATGCTGCAATAGCAACGTTGCACACTCATACACGCTATTTCTTATGAGCGAGTGAAAGATGTGGCTACTAAGAAAATTTAGCAACACACACTCGAAACGTTAATTGCACCAATTTGAATCGCAGTAAAATCTGCAGTTAGGCAAACTGCCAATTTCTTAAATAAACAAACGACCCCTTTCGCATTTTCGCCACTCGCATTACAAATTGTTTATCGCTGGAAACATCAGGTTTTCAGAAAATGAGGAAGTACCAACTTATCGTATTTATACGATCGTTCATTTATAGATATTCCAAATTTAATATATTTAGAAAGAAATGCTACAAAATTTTCTAAAGTATTAATAAATTGAAATTTTAAATATTTATTTAACATTAAAAATATTGTAAGTGCTGAATCTCTTAATAATATAAGAAATTATTAATTTTTATTTGTTCATATTCACCAGGTTTTTAACTAATTCTATAGCTTTGTAATTAAATTGCAACCCAATATAACATCTTTGACGTAAGGTGACAGCTGTCATTTTAACCCATTAAAAATGTATCGCAATACATAGGTACTTACAATGTATTATAAATTAGTCATGTTTATAATATTTATAAATATATTAAAAAAACATTTTTTGTATAATAATTTCTATGTTATTTTTATATTATTAATAATATATTTACGTTAATTGAAAAACTGCGACATTTTGTGCCAGCTATCATTTCACGTTGCTAGATACTACTTAAAATGTAGTCAACATTAATCATGTGTATAATATTCATAAATATGCTAAAAACAAATTATTATAATAAAGTATAATTGTGAAAGATTAAGTAATGTATTACATAATCTTCCTATATTATTTATAGTATATTAATGTTAATTGAAATAGAAATAACTTTATTTAAATAGGAACACATAAACAAAACGTTATATAATAACTTTAAATAGTTGATGATATTTATATCAATATTAAAATTCAAATAAGATTTCCAATGATGATTCAATACAAAGTAGCTGGAAACTAAATCTTATTTATAGACTTGTTTCTGTTATTAATATCTGTAGATGTTTCAATATAATACAACTGCATGTAATTTTAATAGAATATTTATTCAAATCCATTAGCAAATTTATTGAAGCAATGGATGAAAACTACACAAAATATATTATTATTAAAATTAATTTGTAATCATGATAATTATTTAATATAAAATTAATTTCCCAAAAAGAATTAACATGATTTTACTTAATTTTTATGCTCGAAAAAATGTTTTAACTTTAAATCAATAGAAATAAAATTTTAATCGATTATTGCAAATTATTTTTAAAGTTTATAATTTATATTGATTTATTCTTACAGTATTATAGCATTTTTACAAAAAAAAATATTATTGTACCAAATTTTCATGTTCAAAAATATGTTTGAATTCATAGATAATAAAATTGTAATCGGATGTGGTAATTCTTTAGTAAAAATACCAAATTACAGATTTAATTTTTATGTTATAATATTTTATATAAGAATTTATAGTTTTCTCAGTATTTTAATAAGTTTGTTATTAAAGAAATAGCACTTGTAGATTCCTAAAATATAATATTAGAAAAATCATTTTATGAAATTTTTCATGGAAAACTTGTTGTCATATTTAAAGATTTAAAAAAATTAAAAATACAGTAAAAACAATTAAATTATTTACATTTTTTGTTATAATATTTTATACATACTCCAAAACCAAAATAGTCCCTCTCCTTGACCGATACCATTCCCTCTCCTTGAAATTTAAATCCAAGGATTCCAACATCGCTTCCCTCTCTAAATTTTGTGCCCCTCGAAATCCAAATATCCTTCCCAAATTTAAATATCCCACATTAACCCTTTTCCAATACCTAATGTCCCTTGATTGAAACCCCTCCTAATTCCTAATATGCTGCTTTTTTTTTTTTTTTTTTTTCTCGTTTTGACATATGTATATATTTGAATAATGTCCTATTGTTAATTTAAGTTCCCGGGCGGAAAGACCTCGGTCGATAGCCCTTTGGCCAGCATGTAGACTGTATTTTTTTTTTTTTTTTTTTTTTTGGTTTTCTTAATTTATGTTAGAATTTACTTAATTATTTTGAGAGTTGTTATTTTTATTTTGGTTGTTATTATTATGATTTGTATTTATCTATGGAATGTTTTTTTTTTTTTGTTTTGTATGTTGCTGTCTGGCCAATAAATTATATATATATTATTATTTTATACAATAATTTATAATTTTTTAATAATTTTTTTTCTTGAAAAACAAATTACAAATTTAATTTCTTTATCAATTTTGTTGTTATAATATTTTACATAATAATTTATAGTTTCTAGAGTATTTTAATATTTTTTTTATTAAGAAATAGAAGTGGTTGTAGATTCTTAAAATATAATATTATAAATAGTATTTATTGAAAAACTCGTGTTATTTTTTGAAATTAAAAATACTGTAGAAATAAAGTACATATTTTTTTTATCAATTTTTTTTTATAGTATTTTATATAACAATTTATATATTAATAAATATTTCGATTTTGCTAACTGAATGGTTTTGTTGTTGTTATTAATGTGGATTGATATTGAATAGAGTCGCTCAATATGTAGATTATGTACAGCTAATGATGGATGTCTGACAACAATTGAGATTACGCTGCGAATAATCTTGTCGCTAGTAAAGGTGTAGACTCAATAAATAACAGTCTTGCAGTCGAAACAGAGAAAAAAGGTCACAATGATATCGTTCCTCTGAATGCGTACATTTTTTCTCTCCCGAAGCCGTTCATTGTCGCCTTTGGAGTTGGAGCAACGTGAAAGGCGCTCGCCCATGTTATTATTATTACTACCATTGTGTTTCGAGTGGGCTTCGAATAAACCATTCCGAGTTAACGATTGAAAGTGCTAAATGGCACGATCGAAAGGACAGTACTCCGTGCGATAATGTCAGGAAATAATAGAGACACACGGCGTGTACGTAATGTCATTCTATTATGCAGATGAAGACATTGGAGAACCCGAGCACGCCACGAAATGAATACATTTATCCCGTTCGACTTTGATTTTATTCCATCCATTTAGGTTCTCGAGTAATTAAGCGATCGTTCATCATTTGATTAGAGGATCAGAGGGAACGGTTGTGTTTCTGTGTCGGGAGGTGGTGGATTAATAAACGGGGATTAATCTGAGCCGCCTAATCCGAAGGGAAAACAATCGGGATTAAGTGAATGTGTGCGGGGAAATTTTGCAAGCAATTTCGGGCTGATGGGCGGACGTGTCAATTCCGATTGGTTTTACAAATTAGGTACACGGCTGGATGTACTAGTTTGTCTCGCTCGGAGGGATGAAAAGGCCAAATTGAAAACGTCGATGCATGTAAATTTGGCTTAATCCACCCCCGACCCCATCACTGAACGAGCCGGAGAGATTGAGATTCCCCGTGTACAGGAGAGAGATGGAGTGAGAGGACAAGTTGATATATCGACAGTTCCCATGTTAATTGGACAAGATTGTTCGGGAGCCGCATAAATTCTGCGGAAGACTGTTCTTCAGATGCTCCATTTATTTACCTGCAACAGTGTTTTCGGTTGTTTAATTTCTTCGTATTCTTCGCAGGCGATGCAATGTGCACGCATGGCAGCAGAAAACAAAGAATCGACGAGATTAACGCTAACTGCACATGTCTGCATGTAAATATAAAACAAGCTCGGTACACATACACGTCTTGGCTTCAGCTCAACAAAATAACATAATGTATCAAGTGTGTTTTTACTATTTCCTGTTTTCTGGCTTGCTCTCGAAATAGTTGGTTGCTTTGCTGCTGCAGCCGTCAAGGTGAGCGACAGACACGCGCTATTTGGGCTTGGCCACGTACCTTGCGGTCTCTCTGCATATGCCTTCGACTTCTTCAACAACAAAACTAAACGCACGCACCACGAAAATAAAACAACCAACTTGCATACAGCAAAAGCAGCAGCAGCAGCGCTCGCCATTAAATTGATGACCACAAGACATATTTTGAAATCATCACGTTATAATATATTCATCACGAAACCTACTGTACACGTACGAATGCGAAATGCCTTCAAAGAAAACCGTTTCTCGGTACGTTTTAATACAACTTTTTTTTTTTTTGCTTTCGGATTCGACGTAAAGTATACCTTATATATATTCTTCTCTTTTAAGAAATATTACTTCTTCTCCTGCATTACCTATATAAGTCTCACAACTTAAGTGCTACATAATTTAATGTCTGCACATATTTTTACTAATAAGAATTAAAAGAGTATCCACTTTTATGGTCGAACAGCTGACCGTTCAGTTTCTATCAGTAGTTCTAAAACGCTTTCAATTAACAGCCAACAAATATCTCAAAACACTATCTTATAAGACATTTTATTACCAACATGTACATATGTTATAGTAAAAGCATGAAACCATTAATAGCACACGCCTTTACCTGCAAAAACTTCAAAGTAAATATACCATTTGATATACCAATAAACATAAACTTAAGTGATTTCAGTTTTACAAAAAAAAAATACCCATTTATTATTAATTAATTTTATAAACCGGTAAAATATTTTAATGAAGCAGTCTTTTTAATTATTAATTATTTAGTAATTAGATTTTATTATAATGTAATTGTAATTTTTTGTTATTATAAATATATTTTTTTACATGATTTCAAAACTTAACAACTGTAAATCTGAAAAAAGAATAATTTAAAATATTTAGCAATAATTAAACAGATTTAATGAATTCCCATTTATAAAATATCATATCAAAATTAAGTGTAATTTGCTTAATTGAAAATCTTACTTAATACCGTTAAAAAGATTAAAAACTTGGACAACAACTGAAATAAATGATGTAATTATGTAACTTATCTAAATAAACTTTTTAAAATCTGAAAAAATAGTTACACAATCGTAATTTCAAATTAAATTGATTTACTATGAAATACTATAAATGTGCACATATAATTTTTTTTTAATTCGCATTTGTAAAATGTCATATCAAAATGAAATGCTTGGTGCAATTTGCTAATTGAACATCGAGACGAGACGATTCGAAATAACAAATCGCTTCGAAGCATTCTTACATCAATGAAAGTCTTACTTAATACCGCGAATGAAAACCCCGGTGCTGATATTCTCGGAATAAGTAATTGGATCGCAAATGCCGTGTGGTGCAGTTAAGTCTGACAGGTTTCCTATTTCGGAATCGACAACACACAAAAAAAAATATGCTATCATCCATTTACCACTTAGGAAAGTGATCCATATTTTATTACAAATAAATAAATTATGATTACAACTATTAAATCTGCTTCTCATTACGCAATACACAAAAATAATACTTTCTTGATAATAATTATTTGAAGCTATAGAAAAAATGCTATTTTTACAAATATCTTATATTACTTATAACTTATTGAAGCAATATATAATTTTAAATTAAAGATAATATGAAATATAAAATTAATTTAATAAATTAATTACGACTAAATTATTTCAAATTATTAGAAATTGAATATTAAATTAACTGAGATAAAAAATCGGAAAATCTATTTATGCAAAAAAGAGGTTTAATTTTGCAGAAGGAAAGGAAATGGATAACAAAAATAGAGCATGGATTGTGTGAAAGAATGATAATTTGCTGGAGGACAAATAAATGATAATCTTTCAGAGGGCAGAGAGATTTGTTGTTTGTTAAAACGGAACACACTCACGACAAACTCCTTGGCCACTTTGAAATGCTATGCAAATAAATGAGCACGGGAGATAAATCTTTCAGCAGGAATAATTGCAAACAGGATCCGTCGCTGCAGTGGACCAGACCGACGCAAAGACGTAGAAGCTGCAGTTTATTTTCGGAAAATGTCGAGTTTCCTATAAATTACGAAAACACCTCTGCATTGGGAATAGTACATACATTTACTATATATATATATATATTTTTTGTTTCTAACATATTTATTCAAGAATGGATCTTGTTGAATGTAGATTCCAAGAAATCACTAATAATGCAAATCATATTAAATGGACTTTTATAAGCACGGATTGACTACAAAGGAAAACCGACTTATTATTTTCCTTTCATAAACTTGTTTTATCACTGTCTAAGTGGCCATTAAACAACTAATTGCTTCATATAATTATATATGTAAATTTTTTTCTTTAATGAAACATTCAAAAATAAAATTCATAATTTCTGTTAGAAATCATTTAATTTTTTAAACATTAATGATAATAATTTCATAACTCAACTAACCATAAAAAGTGCATACAAATAATCTTAAAACATCACGAAAGATTTACTTCATTCTTACAATAAACTCGACACCCTGTATAATGTTTTACTCTAACATCGGAGGGTAAATTGTGTTTTTTTTAGTTTTGTTGCCGAGTAAGAATGCCGCAAGAAAGCATAGTTTTCTTCGTCCATCCATTCCTTATTTATACGTGCTTTTTTTCTTCTTAAAATCCGGTGAACGCAGCGAGGAATCTCCGAAGAGCAATAAATAATAGAAGTAATGGCAGTAACTGCCATCCGGGCGAACATAAAAAGTAAAATATTGAATATTAACTTAAACATAAAATAGGCAAAAGTCTGGATAGGAAAAGCCTAAACAACGATTAATACCACACAACAACAAAAAATAGAAACATTATATAGAGACGTATTGGAAATTAATTTAGCAATAATTTTGTTTCCTGCAATTTATGTACTTTAGATGTATTTTTTTTTATTTGAATTGAAAATATTATTATTTAAAACTAAAAAAAATATTTAAATGAGTATAATAATAATAAATTTAAAATTTTACATATTAATATTTAAATTTTATAAAAGGAAAAAAACTTAGATTTACAATCAGTTTTTTTTTTTAAATTTATGACAAATGTAAATTAGTCACAAACCCCGACCACGATTTTATTTCATGATAAAGATATGTTTCAAAGAATATTTCAGATTATTTTTAAAATTTATGTTTAACGAAAATTAGTCATAAACTACAATCACGATTTGACTATTGCCACTGTTTATCCTTTATCGCAATAAAAACTTAAAAAAGGGCTTTTACAGATTACAGATAATACTTATAATTTATGACTGATGTAAATTAGCCACAAACCTTCCCAGAAGTTGACTAATGTTACTGTTTTACCTTTTTCGCTATAGAGATAATATTTTTCTAACACATAAATCTAGATAATTTTTAAAATTTATGACTTTAAAAAATATAAAAAATAAACAAATTTCTAAATACATTTTCAACTTTATTATTAATTTTATACAAGGTTATTCCAGGATTTGAGAAAATTCTTCTAATATAAATTAATTACAATGAAATATATTTTTTAATAGAACTATAAAACTTAAATGATTTTCTGTAATTTCGCGTTTGTAATTATAATTTTAAATGTATTTGTATTTATGATAATTATAAAAAAAAGCGTTATATAAATTGAGTTAATAACGACTGTTTTTTTTTAAGTGGTTTGTAGAAGTCAGATGAGTTTTGTTTGTAAGAACATTTGGTGAAAGAAATAAGTGAAAATGGTGGATTAACGGCCAGAAGGGCGCGATTGGTCAAGCATCGAAGTGGGGACGTTTTTAGCTACGGTTGAGAGGCCACCATAAATTCCATATGCAACTGGAGCGACATACAAACATTACTAACAATATTCATTAGTTTCGTTAATTGAATTTGCTCATTTCAGTCCATTCCAGAAGCGGTTAATTTCCGTTAGGACATTTCGCACCGACCGACCAAACAGAACAGAACAAAACAGTCTTTGTTTCCAGTTACCAAGGAAGGTCCCAACCTCTGAAAAGAAAAAGGTTGAGCAAATCTAATTGTCTCATTGTTTTTCTCAACCATGGCACATTCCATCAATGCTTCCAAATCGTAGGCAAGAGTGACGCCCACTTCGGCCGATTTAAACGCTCATAATTACGAGCGTGAATAAATTACACGCGAAGTACCTAATTATAATCCAGCTGGATTAAGTATAATAATTCAAGTTTAATCGTTGGATTCGAATTCGTGCTCTTTTGGGTGGAAAATGCACGGTTAAATTACACAGTAATTAAGTTTGAAGCGAATTTTCGTCTGTTATTTTTTTTGGCAACAAGTTGCTTTCGGTATTTTGATTTAGTGCGGAAACTGCAGGGTAGAGATGAAGGGAAACGGCCAGATGTAATAGATGTGTTTGAGCGGTTTCGCCTCGGCTTGGTACAATTTACAACGTAAATATCAAAACATACATAAAACATGGTTGACTCTAAAAGTGATTAATTGCATTATTATGTACCTGTTTCTTACACTCACTTTACGATTGTGGTTCATCGTGACTCGAGGATGCATGAATCCAGTTTTTTAGCTTTTATTTTTGCCTTGTTTCGTTCTTAAAGGGAAAGGAGAAACTGCGATTGCCGATGGAAGACAATGTTTGCACTATGAATTAATCACCTGAGACTCAATAAATTATGCACCTATTATATCGCCGTAGATCAATAGCTTTTCTCCGACTATACATTGTTGTTAAATAAATTGTATACATTAAGTATTGTCTTTTTATTTTGTTGTACTTATTTCTTTAAATTTACATATACATTTATTTTCATGCTGATTTTTAAAAATTAACTTTATGCATTTTTAGAATTTCTTACAATATAATAACAATTTTATTAACTTTAATAAAATCATAATAATAACGATAAATCCTATAAAAGTAATAAAATTATTGCAGAAGTTATTTTTTTGAACAAATATAATTATATTTATTGTATTAATATATTTAATTTAATATTTTTTTGTGTAAAACCATCGAACTTTTGTTACTCAACTTGTAGTAATTTTTTTTTGTAATTAATCTATATTTTGTTATAATTAAATTCATAATATGTAACTAATTTCTTGTCAGTTTATATATCAAAAAGCGCTAATTTTAAAGTTACAATTTTTAATCGTAATAGAATTTGATTTATTTAAACTTTTTGAAATATTTTAATTCTGAATCACCAGACCAGAAATTAAAATTTATAAATTTTTTCTCATAGAAAGTTGAAACTTTAAGAAAAATAAACTAAAATCGTTTTGTTTTACTCGAATTTTAGTCATAATTTGAAAGTAAATATTTTTGTTAATTTATAATTAAAAAGCGCTAATATCAGAGTTACAAAATTATACGATTGAAAAATAATTTTAAATCTTTAAGACATAAAATTTAATTTATTTAAATTTTTATATATTTTAATTCTGAATCGCCAAATGAATAAAATTCTTAAATTTATTCTCATAAAAAGTTGTATATTATTCCAAATAAGTATACATTCTCTTAACCCTTCACATATTTAATCAATATTTTTAAAACCATTAAACTTTAAATAATCTATAATTATAACTTAACTTTTCGTTGCTCAAATTATAAGATTTTGTAACAAATCAATGTTTTGTTTTACTAAAAATTTTATATTTATAATAACGTTTTGTTAGTTTATACAAAAAATTGCTAATTTCAATGTTATAAAATCATAAAATCGAAAAATAATTTAAAATTATTTTGTCATAAAATTGGATTTATTTAAACTTTTATATAATTTAATTCTAAATAGCTAAGCAAAACATTAAAATTTATAAATTTACTTGACTTTATATTTTATACATGAAAAAATTAAACTAAAATCGTAACTTAACTTTTTGTTACTGAAATTCTAAGATAATGTTTTTTTTTATAACAAATCAATATTTTCATTTACTAAAATTATTATATATATAATATGAAATTAATTAAGTTTTGTCAGTTTATATAAAAAATAACTAATTTCAAAATTACAAAATCAAAAAATAATTTTAAATTGTTTAGTCATAAAATTGGATTTAAAATTTATAAATTTATTCTTATAGAAAGTTGTGTATTATTCCAAGCAAGTAAATGTTCTCTTATGCCATCACATATTTAATGTAATATCTAAAAAAATATATCAAATTTTATATATGAGAAAAATAAAATAAAATCATAACTTAAATTTTTATTATTCAACTTGTAAAATAATATTTAATAAATCAAATTTTATTCGAACTATATTCATAATTAGAAAGTAAATATTTTATGAGTTTATATAAAAAAGCGTAATTTCAAAGTTACAAAATAATGTGTTCGAAAAATAATTTTATAATTTTTTTAAATTTATCCTCAAAAAAAGTTGTATATTATTCCAAGTAAGTATGCATTTTGTAATACTTGTCTTATTAAAAGTGGACTATCATTTCCGTTTATTTAAAAGTCTAGTTAAAAACTAGACTCGAATCCATATTTTACGAAATTAATGATGAAATTATACACATCCAGTACGGGTCTACTTTTTTTTTCCTCAATGGATTAATTATTCAACTTGAGGATGGTTGAATAATTCGAAACGCCCAGTATGCAGCGGCGGCAACGGCAGGAAATTTAATAACATAATTAAACTCACCCACGAATCCACTTCGATGAGTCCCTTTTCCTATGCGGATAGCTGTATGCATTGTTGAATCCTTGAGAATCGTCACATGTTGATAATCCTGCAAAAAAAAATAACACGGTCCAATTAAAGTATAGCCCGAAGAATGGAAATATTAATGATTCGAAATGACATAATTATTTCATATCCTACGGTGAGGAGATTCACGCTGCGTTGTTGTGTTGTCCAACAGCAGACACCGCATGTTACTTAACCCTTCGCATCTGGTTTTCGACGGGAGGATGTAATGTTATACATTCCAGTTTTTTTTTCTTCTGTATTCTTCAAGTTGTTTCCAGCGCGTTGTTTGCGTTCGAACGAAATGGAAATGGACGGAAGGGTTGAAAGGGAGAGGTTGTTATTAATTTTGATTGCCATATGCCCTTCACTAAGTGCGTGGGCAGTCGTCGTTTATGGACGGAATTATGCTATTATCGACCGCTGACCAAACAAACTTTTTTTTTTACTCGTCAACAATACTAAAAAAAATAGTCTAGACTCTCCCAAATCCTCGACCGTCCGTATCCTTTTTATTTTTAATATGAATAAAAAAAGACCACTTGTAATCTTCTTTGCTTTACGAAGATCCTGTTAGCAGGATTCTCTAAGCAGCGTGTAAAATATTGCTTGGCCGGAATTAATGCTATGCCGTAAAGTAGCTCCTAGCTTCAGGACAAGTGTGGGAAATTCGCATAGCAATATTTATAATTACGACCATAGCATATAGCCACATTCACACGTAGTTTATTAATGACCGATTTTAATGGAATAATAATAAACCAGCGTGAATTTTGATCTTTCAGGAAATTTAAATCACAAATAAAAAAAAAATAAGAAAGAAAGGCTATATCCGTAACGCATTAGTACCTCGTTTCCTAATGAATTCTTCCGTGTGGCGCCCTAAATTGTCTTTTAATTAGAGAACTTCATTAGAATAATTCCAAACACGAATTTTATAAACGCACATAACTTGCTGAATTATGTATAAGCCTGACTGAAAGAACCATAAATAATTTCTAATATTATCTTATCCTGATTCTTTTTGTTTTGTTTATTTCTTCTCATTTTTAATTGTGTTTTTTTTTAGGAAGTGGTGATTCATAAAATCTCCACTAAAATCAACATTAAATATACATTTTAAGTGCGCTTTCTTTCCACCGATTGACATCCGCTAATTAGGCACAAAAAAAAAGAAATTAAATAAGATATTTATGTAAAGCCGTCAGGGTTTTAATTGGCTTTGATTTAGTTTCGAATAGATTTTAATATCATCAATATGTTATTTAATCCCATACTTACAAAACGCACAGTTTTAAAACCAGTTTTATTTTATTTTTATTATAATTATTACAAATAAATAACATTTACTTTTATTAGTCTGTATTGCAATAATATCAATCTATATTAATTTAAGTAATTCAGTCAATTAGTTTATTAATTAATCATAATAAATATATTTATATAATATTAGTTATATATAAAATAATAATATTTTTTTGTAATTATTTATTGCAACAAATAATATTATTGGTTAAATTATAAAGTATTACTAATTTTTATATGTGGATTATTATTTTATATTAACCTATAGTTTGTTATTGATTAAAATATTTCGTAATTGTGTGCACAAAATTTATTTTATTGTAGTTTATTTGTGTTTTTCAAAGAAAATAGTACGTTTTTTCAGTATAGTAAAATATTATCTACCGAGACCAGTCAATTTGATCGGTTGAGAACTTGTCAATATTTTTTTTCTTAAAATTAACTAATCCATAAAAAGCAGATTGAGTTTCCTTATGATTTATGAAACAAATATTTATAGTAAGTGCATATTTGTTATTACAAAATTTAATGTTAATGTAAAGTCTTATAACTGCAGATGAAATATAAAATTTCTAAAATATTTCACGAATAACGATGAAGAAATTATTTTGAATAATTGTAGAATATGAAATTTGTATTGAGTTTTGAATGATTTAAAATATCAACGCTGAACGGTCGGTTTCTGATGAAATAAAAAAGGTCTGAAACCCGGAAAGTTTCTGATTCTAAAAAGGGAAGTAAAGACTGCATCTTTTTTGATCATGAACATACGACATGCGAAAAATGGATAATCTGTTTAAAATGTAAAAAAATATATATTTAAGAATTTAATTATTTGTAAAAAAATTTAATAAAAAAATGTAATTCATCAATTTACAAAAGTTGTTTAATTTGTTCTTTAAATCATTACTTTTTTAGTAATCTCTTTAAGAATTCAATAATTTGTACGAATTTTCTCTTTGTATTTTATTTGCAAAAGGTGTTTAATTTGTTCTATAAATAATTAACTTTTTTAGTAGTTTCTACAAGAATTTAATAATTTGTAAGAATTTTAGTAGAAAAAAAAATTAAGAAGTTATATAATTATCCTTAATATTTCATTTTCTTTTTGTGTTTATAATGGAAATAAATAAATATAATTTATCAATTTGCAAAAGTTGTATAATCTGTTTTTTAAATCATTACGTTTTTAGCTGTATCTTTAAGAATTTAATAATTTGTAAGAATTTTATTTAAAAAAATTCAAGAAGTTATATAATCATTGTTAATTTTTCATTTTATTTGTGTTCGTAATGGAAATAAATAAATGTATTTTGGTCATTCTCTTTTTTAGTAGTCTCTTTAAGAATTTAATAATTTTTAAGAATTTCAGTTAAAAAAAAATTAAGAAGTTATATAATCTTCGTTAAATTTTCATTTTATTTTTGTGTTCGTAATGGAAATAGTCGTTTAATTTGTTCTTTAAATCATTACATTTTTAATAGTCTCTTTGACATAGCCCCGTTACAAGAAACATGGGTAAATAAAATTTATATAATCTATAAATAAAACAATATTTTTATAAAAAAATTATAATTATTTAATATATTTAATTTTCTTTCTCTTTGTGGTTCAAGAAATGGTATGAAAATAAATTATTTTTTGTTGATTATAAGCCAATATTTTCGCATGTACCCTTATTAAATTTTTGATGTTCTTATAATTATATCCTTTTGGCCAATATTTAAATCTATATTTTTTGAATAAAATATAATAATATAAAATTATTATTTATAATATAAATATGTGTTGAGAAGCGTCAGTTTTACAATCACCGCGTTGTCCCATATTACCACTATTGTTGTAATCATTAGTATCAATAGCATTCATAGAAATCGTGCGACAGGTTAAAAATCCGTCGTTTGTTCGAAGCTGTAAGCTAATACCGTTGATCGATGATAAGCGTATTGAGAAAGAGACGCGTCGAGAATCACACGAGGCAAAAGAAAGAAAAAAATAATCGGAAAGACTTTACAAACGGAGATTTATCGGACACAATACACCTAATAATGGTGCCGCGATGATTGCGCAAGTTTGGATGTGTCTTTGCACGATGCTCATAATGGTTTGTGTATGTTGATTAAGAGGTCTGTAATTGAGGTTGACGTTCGTGATATTCAATATTCGAATCTGCGGATATCATCGACACCTAACACCGTCTCCGTCTCACTTTTCCATTGGATTAAATTGTCAGGGTATTATCGAAGCGGTCGCCATTTCTTTTTTTCAACACTCCCATATATAGTGTAAATAATATGTCGAATGTTTTTACTATTTGCATATGTCAAGGTATTTGCAAAAGCGAACAATAGAATTGATTATTTATTTATATACGCTGCTCCGTACGTTTTCCGATCGCACAACAATGGCCAAGCTGCATGTTTACACGTATGTAATAACTGGTGCAATTCGTTATTTATGGACGACCATTAATCTCTATCGCTTGCCCCAATTATTATTTAACGCTCTCGCATTTCATTCATTTTATTGGTGCTTTTTTTTTTTTGACTATTCCGAAATCCACCCTTCATTCATTACGAAATTTGGGGTGGAAAAACCCAAATCTGGGGCTACCGTATGTCGTTTTACCTGAACGCTTTAATATTTTTTTTTTACTTGAAATGGAAACAGGTATTTCCCCATTATGTAATATCCATTCTGCAGTTACACGCACCGATGTGGGCCACATTCCGACAAATTGGTTCCGATCGTCCGTTGAATCGAGTGGGAAGGTGTTGGTATTCTTCTTTTTTCTTCTTCTTCTGTTGTTGTTATTATTTTGAGGCACCTGTCTCACAATATTTATCACCTCCCCGTCACCTTTTGCGCCATTCATATTTTAATTTATTCTTAAGAGAAATAAATTGAGACAGAAATAGAGAAAGAGACGGCGATAAAATTTTAATTAAGCGGATACTTTGTTACTAAGTAATTACGTTAGAATGCAATTTGAATATTTGTTATCTAAATTTTATTAATCGTATTCATTTCGGATTCAGTCCATTATCTTTGCGTTACGTAATCGCTCGGCCGCTGATTCAACATTCGTGGTGTTTATAGAATTGCTGATAGTAATATGTTCATGCTATCTATATATCAACTTTAATTACCGGCTCACGTTTACTGAAATATAACCAATGTCAATAATAACTATATATTTATTTTACAATTTATGTAGAAAAATTAATTTCAAGTTTATTGTAATTTTTTTAATCTTAAATAATTTCCTACAACATCCCATAAGTTTCATATAAAAAATGACATTTTCGAATCTTAAGTACATTTAAAGATTTGAGCATGTTTTTATTAAAAAACCGGTATTTTTCCACCGTTAAAAAAATGGTAGTAATAATATTACTACTACGGTTTATACAAGAATCAACTTTTTCCAATACCGGTTTTCAAATCTGAAGAATATTATATATTTCAAGGTTTGAGCAAATTTTATTTAGAAAAACGATATTTTCTAAATTAAAAAAATGGTAGGATTACTACTATTAGGGTTTATATAAAAATTGTTTTCGAATATAGCACATATTTTAAGATTTTAGTAATTTTTTATTAAAAAAAATGGTATTTTTCCAACTAAGAAAATGGTACTATTATTATTTTAAGAGTTTATCTAAAACCCGAATTTAAAAAAACCGGTAATAGTATATATTATAGTATTTTAAGATTTTAACAATTTTTTACTAAGAAAAAACGGTATTTTCCAACTTTGAAAACGGTAGTATTATTATTTCAAGAGTTTATACAAAAACCGGTTACACCAAAATATTAAGATTTTAGCAATTTTTTATTATGAAAAAAAAAAAACGGTATTTTTTCAACTTAGAAAACGGTAGTATTATTATTTTATAGGGTTTATTCAAAAGCAGACTTCTTTAAAAACCTGTTACAGTATATATTTTAAGATTTTAAGAAAATAATGGTATTATTATAATTTCAAGGGATTTTTTCAAAAACCGGTTATAGGATATATTTTAAGATTTAAACAATTTATTTATCCCAAAAACCGATTTTTTAGATTTACAATTAGATAATTAGCTTAAAAAAACGGTATTTTTAAACCCAAATATTATAGTATATTTTTTAAGAAAAAAATCCTAATAGATTTTAGATACGTTTGAAAAGCCGAGAAAAATAATATAAATACATTATTTTTACTGCTACTTACAATACAATTAATTATCTGCTTTATAAAAAAAATTAAATCCATAATTTGTAGAAGCAACTTTTCTAATGAGATAATTAATTAATTTTTCTTAATAAAGTTAACATAAAACTCTAAAAAAATATTATATAATTGTAATAGAGAATACTAACTAAATTTTCAATCAATTTAAAATAAATAATATTTAATTCGTTTGAATCTATAATGCGTAAAATTATATAGGTAATCAATTTTATTTTATTTAATTTCAATTAATAATTTACATATGTTGTAGGTGCCAGCAGAAGATTGCAAGTATTATTAAATAAAGTAGTAAAAGTAATTTGTGAATTTTAAATAAATAAATAAACTTCATTGAAATATTGTTGTATAATAATTCATATTTAAATTTAAGAAGTTAGTAAATATTTAGAAATACATAAATTATGGTTTGCAGATGAAACGAAGTTAGATGATACTTTTAAGAGTAAGTACTTACAAATTTAAAATGATCCGTATCAAGTTTCAAAGGTTCTATTATCAACACTTGTCTGGTGAAGGGGTTTGTCTCAAAATGCTTATGTTGTGGTGTTGCTTTGGGGGTAGCTGAAGGATAATGTTGATCCTGGAATCAGTTGGAAGGGTGGGTGGAAAACAGCACGGTTTTAGTGGCACCGTTGAAACTTGTTACTTGTTTATACTACCCACGAGCAGGTAAAGTGTGGTAGTAACGTAAGAAGTTTATGTGTCCTTATCTCGAGACCCACACATGCGGCTCTCACTACTTTGTACCCGAGTCCCTTCTATGCAATAAACTAATAAATATTGTATTAAATACGAGCCGTAACACGATATTTGATAGTTTCTGCGTTTACATGGATACGCCGCTCCGCGTATAAATATTAATGGTATTCCTACCGGTTTCAAGGATTTGCTAAGGCAATCATTAGAATGGCCGTTTCGCAATCGAGCTCGAGCCGAAGTTTACCAACACTCTCCTCAATTTATGTTTACTGCCGGACGACGGAGATTTTTCTCTCTGCAGCGAATGTGGAGAGAAAAAAAAGCGCCTCAAGTTTCTTTTTCTTCTTCTTGTCGTCGTCGTCGTCGTCGTTTGCTTCTCTCGTTTTTCCATGCGCTCGATTCTTTCGGTATAAAAGGATTGTGAGAATCCTGGAGCAGTTGTAGTAAATGGTTGATTACGCTATAAATAACGATGCACTTCTTTCTTCCAATCCTCCTTCTTTTCTCCTCCCGTTCTTTTTATTTCCCCGATCGACACATCCGGCTACCGCAGCGACAACGAAACGCAGAGCCGGAGAGGAGAGGCTCTCATTTTCTTCTTTGGAAGAAATTTCCCCGTATCGAACGCTGGGTCGTTGCTTCCAAGCCATTGTACTTATCCATTGATGGTTATGGAAGCGGCTGATCGGTATTCGGTATGGGCTTCTTCCTGTTGGTATGTCGCGTGTATCACGTTTATTCGTTGTTTCTTTTTTATATATATATATAAACTCTTCAGGTGTATGCTTCTTCTTCTTGTCGTTTTTCTCCAGTTGCTTCTTCTCGGTACGCGCTCAGCCTTCCAAGGTTTCTCTACCTCTTTCTCTCTCACACTTTATCTTCTATATACGACCACTTTTCTGGCCACGGGCAAATCCACCGTAAATTAAAAGCCCGGGATGTTATTAATAGCCGCCCATATTTCATTAAACCACCTGTTAAACGCCATCCCGGCCGTCTAATGCCTTTATAATTATTCGCTGTATTCAATCTCATATAGTTTTCGAGCGATTCAAAGAAAGAACATCTGTATTCGATCCTTTACACTTTTCCACATTGAAACCAACATCCAAGACGCTCATCACCACTTTCAATTACATCTGCTGTATAACCAATTTATGGAAAGTGCTACAAAATACTGTTACTTAAACGAAATAATAATTGCTTTTACTAATATATTATAAAATACAAATAAACTATTTACAATATTAAAAAAAAAATTGTTATTAAAACTGTTCAAACATTTCACAATGTCGATTCTTTATAAATTACAGATTTTTTAAAATATAGTTTAAAATGTTTATAATTATTTCTCTATTTTAGGGTAAAAATATTGCTGCCAATAACCTTGAATCATTTTAATTAAGAGATTGGTGTTCATAATAAAGGTGCATACACACTAAAAATGTTTTTTTCCATTATTTATACTTATTTTCATTTCATATTTAAGAAAATTACTTGCCAAGAAAATAGTTTATTTTCAATATTAAAAATTTGTTATTAAAACTGCTCAAACATTACGCAATGTCCAATTATTTTTATATAATGATTTATTACATAATATTTAAATTACAGATTTTTAGAAATACTGTTAAAATTTGTTGGAATTAAAGGATAACAATAATTTATATTTTTAAGACAGAAAAACTTCAGTCAATAGCCATGATTATTTTTGTTAATAGCTTAGTGTTCATAATAAAGGTGAGTACATACTAAAAATGAGTTTTGCATACTTTATACTTATTCACAGTTCATATTTAGAAAAAACTATTTGCCAGGAAAATAGTATAGTTAAAATATTAAAAAAATATTATTATTAAAACTGCTTAAATATTACACAATGTCCAATTACTTTTATATAATGATTTATTACATATTATTGATAATATCTAAATTACAGATTTTGTTTTGTTTCACTTATTTAAAAAAATTTTGCAACAAAAAATATTTGCAATTTTCTACTTTAAAATTAAATGTGTTTAGCAAAACTAATATCTTGGTAAAAAAATAATTTAATACAGTTTGTTTAAGTACTTATTGCAATAGATTCGTTTTAATTAGAATTATTTTAAGTTACTTGTAAATTGTTGCGTAATTTGATATAAGTAAAATTGTCAATAGTTAAGATGTTATTTATATAAAATTCCTAAAGTTTGTGTAATGAAGTTGAAATAGGATTAGGCGAGAAAATGAGAAGTTTAGAAATATGCGCGGTGATTATTTCGGAGCGCACAAAATCTTAATGATATTTAGCGTGACTGGGGATCTTTGTCAGCAATTAGTTTTCCTAACACTTTGATGTGCGCGTTATTATTTGCGGATTAATTGCAGCGCTCCAAGTGTACCGGCGTGATTTATTGAGCAGTTAAGGGTTAATCCTTTTTATCACAGATCCATTCGACTTATTTATAACTGCTACTACCAGTTAAAGTCTTAATCCACTATAGCAATATATCAACGTACATTTTTTTAAAAAGGATTTTACTTTTATTTATTATTCACTTGCAAATCATCGGAATTGATGTATGCCATTGGAAATGTGTTTCTGGGCGAAAGTAGAAATCCGAAGTAGCTTTGTAATTGATGTTCGTTGGAAATAACCGACGGCACATGCTTATTGGTTGCATCGGCATTAATTCATAATTTTATAATTCGATGGCACAGTCGCAGGTAAATGTATGCAATCGAGGATATTTAATATGTGTAAATGTGCGGTCATTAAGGCTCTGCAGCGAAGGAAAATGAATTTCAAATATTCCCCTTGAGAGACGCATGCACGGCATTTCACTAGTTACATGCATAGAAGACTAAATCTCCGTCGCACCGAGAGGATGGATATCTCATCTCTCTGGTTGCAGTTCTCATTACGGATTCGGAAAAAAATTGGATATGTGCGTATGATTAATACGGCAGCATCTAATATTGGACCACCCCGAGCATGTAATTAACTCGCAACATCGGAGTGGGCGCATTATTCATAAACGTATTAATTATAAAAGGGGAATTAATCACAGCACTCGAAACGCTTATTGTATGTTGCTGCTTTACCCCTGTTAAGCTACTGGACATGAATTATGTAGTCGATCGGAGGATCTCATGCACACACGTTCATATCTAGGATCGAAAACCTAAGATCCAAAACCATCCGCTTCCTACATTCATGCGTATCTCTAAGATCACGTAATATTCCCATCTACTCATTTAACGCATTCATCATTCATAATCAGCGGTTAGAAATTATTAAATATCTACTTACAATTATTTTGTAATTTGTCATCTTGATAAAAATAATTGATATAATTATTCCAACATTTTTTTTATTCAGATTCACATTCCTCAATCATATAATATTATTTATAGTCCAGTTGCATCAAATAAATCAATAAAACAGTTAGATTAAATTATATTTATAGAAATCTGAACGTTTTAGAAACATAATCAATCAACAAAAAAAAATGAATATATTATTACTTTTATAATTTTTTGTTTTGTTTTAAAAGTTAATCAATATAAAAATTACATAAAATAAATGGATAAATATTTTTTTAAGAAAATATTTTACCAAAACTTTAGTACTAATGCTGTGATGGGCAAACTAAGGCCCGCGGGCCAAAAACGTCAGTCACAGCTTTATTCATAATTACTTATAAATAATTTTGAAATTAATTAATATTATTTGTAAATACGAAAGAATCTATTGAAAAAAACTCTTAATCTTTGATCAAATTTAGATAGTTAAACTTTTTTCTTTAAATATATTTTCATGTAAAATCTAAGAAAACATAAATATAAATTAATAAAAAAATAAATTTGTGCTATTTGTTTGCTTATTGAAAAAAATATAATTATATTTAATTTTTGCATTTTATTACTTCATAATTTATTAATAGCTTGAAGACAGTTTTAGATAATTGGTATAGTTTTTAGTTTACTTCATTTTAGATAAAAAAAATAATTTAATTAATAAGTTGAACTATTGAAGTTTAATATATTAATAATGATTAGGAAAAATAAAGTATAATTAATGGTTTAATAAAAAAATATGTTTAATTGATTTAATATTGATCCTCGAGTTACGACAAGTCTTTTTTATATTAAGTTTGAGAGGCAGTGTCATATTCATTCTATTACGTCAAGTTTTATTAATAGCTTAAAATATGAAGAACCTTGAAGAAAGTCTTACAGAGCATTTAATATCTTAGATAATACAAATAAAATTAAAAAAGGATTAATTAAATTTGCAGTATTGTGACGATTTGTATATTGTAAAAAATAGTTGATGATGTAATAAGTTTGTTATATAAAATTGAAATTGTAAGGTATGATAATAATTTCAATAAATGTATATGAATCAATCAGGTTTTGATATAGTACCGGAAATTGTTGAAACATCTTTTTCTTATTTGAAGAAAACTTGTAACATGAGAAACATGTTGCATAGGCCTGAAATGCATTATTCAATGCAACAACATTTCGATTAAGTTTATCACGCAAACGTGGTTACAAAAATCAGCAGACTTCCTTAAGCGCCGTCCGAGATGCCCAGACGATTAATAGTCTATTAATGTTCCGCCATATGATGCGATTTATCCATATTTAATTTAATCTCCTGCGATAATCGAGCAGAAGTGCGCCTGAGCTATCATTTACTTCCTGTCTCCTTCATCAACTCGTTTACATTCCTAATTTATCATCATTTCGTTCGAAGACATCGGCTCGCACTAAAATTATACAAATGGACACAATCGTTCAGCGACATTAGCATTACCTTCAAACAGAGATAGTAAAGTCTGTTTCCAAAACACATCATGCTTCACCTGCGGTGGGTAATAATTAAATGTGTATTTATTGTCGTTTGATGCATTACACAATAAACTCATTAAAGGCCGCGCTTACAATTAAGAATTTTAATTACAGTTATTATAAAATTTATTACTTTTAGCGCAGATTACTTATGTATACAGGGTGTGCCAATTAAACGGCTGCTCCATTAGAACACCGCACGAACGTAGTTTGTTTCTCTTTCTCAGCTCTAATTGAGACTAAGCAATTAATTAATTTCAATTGAGATTTGCTATCACAAAAGGTAATAATTATTGTTAAGCTCTTAATAAGTCAATGAGGGTTTATATAAAAAAAACAACTATTTGAGAATTCCAATTTGTTACTTTTTTAAAAACATAATGAATTTAGTATAAATTTATTTTGTTTACAAACTTTTTGTTCTTTTATCAAGGTGCTGCTTTTCTCTAAATGCTGGTTTTTTAAAAAAAAAAAAACTAGAAATCCTATAAGAGATGCGCTATGAATGTAACTGTAGTTGAAGAATAGAGGATTGTCGATGATGGTCTTGGGTTTAGGATTCCGATGCATCCTGCAAATGTCCTCGCGTTTCCTGGAACTCGTGCGATGATAAATCGCGACCCTTTCGCCTGTCGCAGAGTGTTTTCCTCCTTTCCACGGAACTAATAAAAACTAATTATCGCGCAAACAAACGCTGAACGGTTTACCGTCATTTTATATGGTATAATTAAAACAAAGTACTGTGAACGGACTCGTAAAAGATTTAAAATTAAACTCACTCACTAAAAGCGTAATATGAATCACTGTCATTATCTCCGTTTCAGCGGCAAAGAATTTGCTTATTTACCGTTCATAATAAATCATGCGGCCGGCCTCTGAAAATGCGCACAGCACTTTGCGCTTGGTGCTTGGATTAATATACTTGCTCTTGAGATGCTTGCTTTTCTTGCCTTCTTTATTCTTGTTTGCTGGCTCCTGTACCCACCGCCGACGGAGATTATCAGAAACGCACAAATATTTTCTTCAATTATCTCCGCGCTCTGCTCTCCCAGTAATTTACCATCAAATTGCCCATTTCCGACATACTGCAAATATATTTATTGAAAATCATTCATACCTTCCAGCTACTGCGACCATTCGCAGAATGAGACTGCGATATTTCCCAATAAATATCCTCTGACAGTAAAGACCACTTTGATAAAGTGTTCCTACTCAATTAATAAAACAAAACTACCGGTAATTGCATAATCGCATTTTACCTTGTTACTCCTCGTTCACCATCCGAAGAGGATGTCATCTTGACACATCCCGGTGTTATCTAATCGATTTGCATTCATTTAAATAATTCACTAGACATGATGTTCTATAATATGTCAACATAATTATTTCAAATTAAATTATACGTATTTACAGTTGACAACTTTAACAAAAAAAAAAACATAGTTTATAACTAATATAAATTTACTTTTACTTTTTAGAATGTTCTGACACGATTCTTAAATTAATGTTCGGTTAACGTACAACTCTATTAACGAATCTTATTGCAACATATTATGAAATTTATCAAATCATCAAAATAATGTAATATAAAACTTTGTATCGAGTATCTTGTTTATGCACTATAATTTCAATATTAAATTTCAAGCAGCAAAATAATGATATTATTTTCATTAAATAATTTCTGAATTTGATCAATGTTATTTATCTACATTTAACACATATAAAGTGTTTAGTTTTATTAATTAAAAACTGATACTTTTAGGCACATCATTGATATAGAAAACTTTAATAAAGTTTTTTAAACATTTTAACAACAATATGTTTTATTTTTTAAATTATATGTTAAATATTAGACTACAAGTAATTAGTTGATTTTTAAATTATTTTATTTAATTTATTATTTTTTAATGTAATTACTTTTAACTAGTAAAAATTATTAATTTTGTTATTTTTTTTCCATCTAAATAAATTATTTTATTTATTCTTATGCACATTGTTAATTTACTTTTCATAATTCAGTTAACGTACTTAATGAGTACATTAATTCTAATATTTTTCTGTTTGTTCGCACGAACGTACTTGATGTTCATACGAACGTACACTTTCTTGTAGGAAGCATATACATGTATTAATCGTTTATGATCGGTTTTAATATTTCTGTCTTTATATTTATGTAGTTAATGTTACGTAAGATTTTTTTTTTAATGTAAATGCTTTTAGTTAGTAAAATTTATTAATTTCGTTATTTTTTTCATCTATATAAATTATTTTATTTATTCTTATGTACATTGTTAATTTACTTCTTTAAATTATATATAATTCAGTTAACGTACTTAATGAGTACGTTTATCGAATATATTGTTCATACGAACGAATATGATGTTCATACGAACCCACACTTTTCCGTCGGACGCATATACATACATATATATTAATCGTTTTTATACCAATGAATTTCAATTATATTTTCTTTAGTTTTATTATGTTAATATTTTAAAATGTACGTATTGTAATCATGGTCTTAATATGATTCTAAAATAAACATTTTATAATTTTTCTTCATTTTAACTTTTTTAATGATTTATAATATAAAAAATAAAGAATTTATTACAAGTTCTATTTTTGAGTAAATTGCCAACAATTTTTCTTCTTAAAACAACTTTTCTTCTAAACTTTTCAAAATTGCCGCGTTAAGTAAATACTTGAGCATTTGTCTCTTAATTGTGATTAAGTAAGAAAAAAAAAGCCCTTTATTCTTATTTTCTTTGTTTGTGCATTGGAAACGCGAATGCACCCGATGGCGGTTGCGTGGGCGTCCTCCTTTCATAATTCATTAACAAAAACCAATTAAAATCGGTTGCGTCAAGCCCCGTGCGGAGAGTTAATCTCGTAAATTGAAAAGCGTCAAGTCGGTAGGAATATCTCGCAATAACATGCGAGGAGCTCATCGTTAAGATTCATTAAAGAAACAGCCTCGCGATTTCGATCTTGATTTCGAATAGATTCATTAAGGACCTTCTACTTCGATGATGATGAATGCTAAAAGAGGATTCGGAGAGGCTCCTCGACGTTGGAGACCATTGAAACACCAAATATGGATTTAGGTGTGTGCTTCGATGGGAATTCTCTTCCGCCATTGAATATAATTAAAGGTACGCCATCGTCGTTGTTATTAATGTTGAGCTGTTTACGATTGTGTGTGAATGTGTCTATATGTGTGAAGAAGAAGTCGCGGCCTTAGGTAAAAATCCTCGCACAATTTACGATTTATCGTAAACCTAAATGTACATTGCGGCGAGTGTAAATCATATAATGCACCGTAATTTCATATATTTATTATAACGTACGTATCTAATTCCTCTTACTCGCTTTATATGCAATAAATATACAGTTTACTATTACTGCGAATGCGCGTCGACCGGATATTGCGAGCTGATTTTGTACTGTTCCCTTCGCCGCTATCCTGAGGAGACCACAATCCTTCGCTTCGAACGACTTCTTACATGCAAACACACACATCCGATTTATATATTTCAACTTATGCCGTCAACTTGCTGATTATTTTTTCCTTTAACCGTCGCAATTACGCAATTACGACGTGACGCTCACTCAATTCTCTTCAAAATCTGTTTGCGCTAATAATAACTTCATTATGTATTCAATTTAATCCAATATTAATTGCTACTCTCCGGTTTATAAATACTTGCTTAAAGATGTGTTTATAGCCAGTGGATCGATAATTCTGATCTGCAATTTATAGTGGAAAGTCTATAGATTTACTATTTTTTATGATTATGCAGTTAACTAAATAGCATACAATAAGATATTTTGAATGCTATGTCGGTCGTAAAATGAATGTAACGGGCACGCTTTTATTGCAATAAAATTGTAATAAACAGACGCGTTCGATAATACTCGCTGGTTGTGAAAAAATAAATTAATTAAATGAAAATAAGCTTGATTAGTTTTAATTGCGGAATTATATTGCTTTATTGGAAGTAACCTTTCTGGTAATTTCGTGGCTTTTACACACAATCATAAATTAATTAGCACATGCAAATAATAATACTCAAGGTTCGCTTTATTTCTACATAATTATCAGACACTGCTTTTTGTACGCACATATTTTATACAATTTTTTTTTAAATCGGTTTCTTTGATAACCGGTATTTTGAAGAAATTAATATAATTCAAGAACCTTTTTTTTTCAAGTGAAAAAAGAAAAATTAAATATTAAGTTTCATAACAATTATCACCAATAAAATAAAATGCAAACTCGACAATTCAGATGAAAAAAATAGATAAAATTTAAGATAAGTTGTAAAAATTAAAAATTTGTGAGATTTAAATTTGTTATGTGTTTTTTTTGTCAATTTAGTAAATATTAAATAAATAGAAAAATTAAAGTAAAATTTGCTCTATTTTTATGTGAAAATTCAAATTTCAAATATGAAATTTCTAGATTTGTACTTCTATTTTTCTCATTATATTCTTTTCTACTTATATTTAGATTATAATTATTATAAATAATTTTCTAAAAATTCTCTTAGAAAAACTAACAACTGAAAAAAATAAGATCAAAATTTAGTACTTTCAATATTAAATTTCAATTTCTTAGTTCATTTCGTTTATATAATTTATATTTTTAAGGTTTTAATAAAATAGAATTTATTTCAATTATTTAAAAGTACTTATGGTAAAACTCACTTCTGAAAAATTTAAGAGCATTCGAAATCTGAAGAGTGAACACTTAATGTAAATTAAACTATTTTTCTTTCACTCCTAAATGCACATAAGAAGCATTTCAACACATCAAAAGACCAATTGAAAATTTCCATTTGCAAGACGTGTGTAGTGTATTTATATATTGAAGAGGATGATGATTAAAGTAGATTTATATATCTTTTACTATTTTCAAATTATTGGACAAATAACATTATTCTATATATTTTTTTGATATATTTTTCATTTTTAATAATTATTATAGAAAATGTAAAGACAATATATTTCCCATACATTAACTTATTTTTTTTAATTAATAAAAATATATTGTTCTTCCTTAATTACAAAATGTATGTTAAACTATTCTAAATTATATATAGGTTTATTTAAAGACAAAATTTATTTAAGAAATGTTTATTTTTTTTTACTTACATCTGGATTTCTGTCCAAATCAAAATTAAAGTAACATTTTTTGCAAAGTTAAAGTAATTGATTATTTTCAAATTTCAACAACAGAAATACAATGTCTATAAATCTCAGCTTTGCAAGTAATTCTCTCGAGACTATTTCTCTACTATAACGGAACATGCACAAAGCCTCGTACAAGTGTTTAACATTCTTAAGAAGTACAATTAACCGTAGATTTTATTGCCCGATGGTCACTAAAGAAAGTTCGATCTGTTCACGTTCAATAAAAAATCTGGACGCCAAATTGTTTACAGAGACCAACAATAAACCACTCGAGCGCTCTCCTCGGGATTTCACGCAGGAAAAAAAAAGAAGAGAAGAATAGAAAACCTCTTGACAATATTCGTTTCGAGAAACCCAAGAGACCAATAAAATGCACAGAAGAAGATCCAAGTGAAAGATTAACTTAGGCAATAAAGAATTGTAAAATATTAGGCATGGACTATTACGCATGGGCACTACATAGTATTTCCTTTTTTAATCATTTGCTTGGGGAAATCTATTCTAAGAAATTTTTGATTTTCTAATAAAATAACAAATTAAGATTATTACAAAAATAATGATGATAAATAATAATTTTTTAATTATTAATAATTTGTCATACGACAGACATAAACTGTCAAATGTCAAATATTGGATGGACGCCATCTATGGTTTGAATGAGTACTATTTGAGAGGAACGTAAAAGTTTGAAGGCAGATTGGAACGCGGTAATAATGAATGAATATATGAATGTTTGTAAACGAGATAAGTGCATAAATAACACGACACTTTAGTAGATAGATAATACTTTCTACTAACTGGAACATAATTCATGATCTATTCACGAGACAAGTAATTTACGAGTTGTGTGTGTGCGTTTGGCTACGAGTTCCATCGATAAATATTTTATTATTGTAACCGTTGATAGGGAACGTGTGAATATAATGTGGGTTTCGCCGTCCGTGAATTATTATAAATTATATCGCGTTTATTGTTGCAGACATAATTGCATGCTTACAAGAGCAGCAAGTATCGATTTATATTCAAAAAAAAAGGTCTGTTCGATATAGACACATGCAACTATATGGACGTCCCACTGGTAAATGACGGATGATAATGGGACTACACTTTTCCTCGAAAATTGATACAAGCGTTATCAAGTTCAGCTTCAAAAGCAACATCTTCGTTCTTGCGTAACTGTAAATGAAAACATGAAAACGAGGACGATGATAGATTATCATCGGAGGATATTAAAGGTAACCGTAAAGAAACGAAATACCCAGAATATATTAAAATAATGTACGGGATTTACGTATATCCAGCACACACCTTTCCATACAACAAAAAATGAATGAAGAGAATTGGTTGTACGCAATAAATAATAGATGGGCTTACATTGTGTGTAGAAGAACCTCACGGTCCACACGGTGGGTTCCCCTTGATTAATTATTAATCTTGAGCCGCGGCGATAATTAATTAGCAATCACGTATTTCTTCACGGAATTGCAATCGCGCAACGCATGACCTATTCGCGTATTTCACGAGGCCGGGGCTAATTTATTCGGCCCACGCCCATCTCTAATCAAGAGGAGTATTGTGCAAAATGGTTGCGCATCGCGCGATTGTAAATCAGTCTCGTTCATAATCTGGATAATTATTTTCCATGTTTACCATGTATCGAGGTTAGGGATGGGCACGTATCGCTGAGAAGTACGTACGTATACATACCGTACGACCACGATGGATGGGCTTCGAACCGTGGGCGATCCGGGCACCCCCGCAACGCCGCTCACGATCATCATCACCTTCCAACATCCTCCGTCCATCTGGATCCCAGAATTCAACATTTTTCACATCCACAAAATCCACAAACACAATTGATTTACAGTAACACAAATTGAAATTATATAATACTTACATTATATTTAAAGGAAAATATATTTTATTTTTTTATGTAATCTTCGATAATTCATGAACATTTTATATATACACTGTAAATTTATTTGTAATATTGATGGATCGTTTTCTATTTTCAATGAAAACATTAATGTAAATTACGTTTATAAAATAAAGAAATAATTATATTTCTGTATTAAAACATTACTCTGTTATAAATGTTGATCACTAACAATAATTGTAATTTATAATTATATAACTTTCATTTTCCGAATATAATTACTTTTTTAATTATTAATTTTATATTATATTCATAAAACTTAAAAATATCCATAAAACTGAAGAAGTTGTTTTATTTTCATTTACACTGCTGAATGACTATGATTTTGAACCAAATCGTTCATTGCGAGCGTTAACAGAAACTCAATTACGTATCGAATTTGTGTGGCTAAGTGGAATCTCGTAATTGGAGCTTGATTGGCAGTAATGGGTCTTAAAATTAATGGAGTTTGTCAGGGAGATTATGCAACAGATATTCATAATGGGAGCAGAAAATAAACTATCAACGTTTCACAATGATTTATGCGAACAAATGCTAATAAACCACATCGCATTTGGATCACCATTGCAATTACATCATTTAATTACACTACTTAACTAATAAATATATAAATATATAATTTCATATCTGCAATTTTAGTTTTATTTAAATTATTTTTAATTGAAAAGCAGAGAATGCAAATGTTTTCAAAAGTTAGGTTAGGTTACTTAATTGATAAAAAGAATAAAATTGTAGTTATTTTTTTTATATTTTATTGGTTGTAATTTAATATGATATGATTTTAGGTTATAGACATGTAGTATGGGAATATTAAAACATGTATTAAATTTGATTATTTTGCTGTTTGGGGAGAATAAATGCGTTTAAAGACTAAATATAAACGATAAACAAATCGAAAGCAATTTCCATAATATTTAATTTTATTGTACCAGAATGATTTTTCATTAGGAATTGTGCATTTCATTGTGGTGCGCCTAACGACGTGGGTTTATTATGCTTCATAACCAAATAGGTAGAATTACGATCGCAAATGCAAGAGGCCGACTGCCTCCGCATTGAAGGCCTTTTTTACCACTCGTTTTAGTGTTAACGGATGTTAGTGTGTATGTGTGCACAACATGCAGTTTTAACGGCGGAAGAAATCTCGAAACCGGGGATTTTATGTGCGTCTTCCTTATTTGTGCGTTCTTCACTGTCCATTGTTATTCATAACCAAAACCATCGCTTTGCATTTTCCATGCAGCCGTGCACCAGGTAATAACCATCCGGCGTTGCGGAAATATTGCCACAACACCTCATTTAACAAATACTAAAAGAAGACGGAGGGAAAAAAGGTAAGGCGAAGCGCGTACATAAATATTAACATTCCGTTTAAAAAATTAAGTGCGATTTTTATATGATTTTTCCTCTCACCGATGCCAGCAAAGATTCAAGCTGTAGATGGTGGACGTGTTTATTGCTCACACGTACTGTTTATTCGTTGTTGTTTCTTTCCTTTTACTATTGTTTAAATATGAGTTCCTTAATGATTTTGGTTATTTGCATTTTGCCGTGTGTAATTTACTACGATAAAACAATGCGAAGTGAATGTAAAGATTATTATGATAAAACAGAAAATCTAATGGCTCAATTATTTCAAATACACAACTATGTTGGAATTTCATAACAGACAGTATACATAATTAATTGTGCTTCTCTGCGTATTTATTTAGAAACATCTAACACGATGTTCTTGTCGTTGTTCTCGCTTGCTTTTTAAATTAATGCTGTATAAGGTTTCCTACATAATTATCAGAAATATATTTAGAATCAATATTAAATCTACAACATATATAAACAAATCAGAAAGCAGAATTTTTATAATAAATAATTATTTTTTGATGATTACATAAAATTAACATATAAAGTCTGTTTGCAAGGATTCGGTAAAGTACGTTTGTATGAAAATCATGTACGTTCTGGCGAACATATTGTGTGTACTTTAATCGAATATTTACTAAGTATATTTTTCAGTAAATAATTCGTTCTGTAAGATGAGTATTAATTGTTATATTCTAAGTACGTTTGTATGAATATCGTGTACGTTCTAGTGAACAAATTGTGTGTACTATTATTCATTTTTTTATGTAAATGTACGTTAATCCAATGTTTACTACCTATATATTTCAGTTAATAATGCGTTTTGCAAGCTGAATATTAATTGTTGAATTCTATTCACGTAGTTCTTGAAACAATTGAGTTTTTGCAGAGATTCTGATATAAAAGGTTTTTGGATTGGAATGAAAGCAAATCCGCGATGTTTAAAATGGAAGAGTGTAAATAATTGGTGGATTGTTCAAGAATGCGCGGTGCGTTATTAGTTAGAATGCAGTTAACGTTACTTAGCTGGGCCTGGCATGTGCGTTCATTTGGCACAATGCCAAATGTCCATTGTTCTATTTGCTCTCGAGACAAAGGTTAAAAGCGTTGCTAATTAGGCGCAGGCAGCGCGGCTATAAACAGCGGCGAGCGTTTAAATGCGGCGAAAATCGCGAAATATTTCAAACGCACAATGCTTTTTGCTAACGGAATGCGGCTGCGGCTGCAGCTACGGTTACGACAAGCACAGTGTACACTTCTTTCCATCCTCGGTATTACTCGCGTTGGTTTTGGCAGAGGAACCGCAGACTCCGCCGATATTAGACGCATAAACTATGATCCCCATCGGCCATTAACATTTTCCATTACATGTGTATGCACCATAGTATTTATCGCTGTTGATATCCGCAACGCCCGGAGATTTGTTGTAATCTCCGTCTGGCGCTTATTCAACTCTCGCATTGCTGAAGCCGTATCTCCTCGCTGCTCCCGAAGATAAAGCACGCATTCTCATGCATGCGGTTGGGTGGCGGCGCAGGAGGAGGAGGTCGAACAAACATAGTCTGCTTTATGGATGAGCTGAAGAACTTCATATGCAGTTTTTTTTATTATTCTGTTTTGCTTTACGGGAACAGCGGTTTGGCGATAGATAGTATTAGTAGTCCTGGCCTTCTGAAAATTATACGCATTTTTCGCATAGCCGGAATGCCGGGCGCGTTACGTAACGGCCGCATTTTTCAGTCGCCGCTTCGCGAAGTATTTCCGACGATAATCAAACCGGCGATTCAAACAACAAAAATGGAAAGGAAAAACAAGCTCACGCAAAAATGTAATTTCGGGTGGCGCAAACAGGATCATTCCTTCCATTCTATTTTTACAACATCTGAAATATTACTCATACTTGTTCCATCCTTCAGAATATCTTCAACCATAAACTAATCCAAACCATGTAACAAAAAGAAAACCTAATTGTTGAAGTTAACAAACTTAGAACGAAAATTCATTATTAAATAAATACAACTTCCATAAATTTTATGGAATTTAAAAATCAAAATTTTGTTAAGATTATTGTTAAGATTTTTTTAGAGAAATATAATATGAAAGTTCGGAATAATTTTGTGTAATTTGAATATTTATTAATAAAATTATAACCCTTTTTTTGTAATATTGATACAATATTGATTATAGATTTTTATATATAAATGTAAAAGAATATAACAGTTTTTTTTTCTTTAATTTTAACAATGAATCAGAAATGAAAAACATCAAAGATTCATTTAATAAGTAAATATCACCTGCATTTTACATGCAAACACACTCTAGCATTGCATATGTAAATTCTATATGGTGACAGGGACGACATTGTATAATTTGGAATGAGCGAAGATTCGCAGAAACACGTTATGTTTTATTTATCAGCGTAATCGGTTTCTTTGGTTTCCAGACAGAACGAAAACAACAAGGATACGAGGAACGTGTCAATATAGTGGTTCTAGTTTAAATAACCGGAGGCGATAATTCGCGGTGCTTAATTTAAGCAGTGTTATGGAATAATTAAAGTAAATTAAGGCCGCGAATTCTGCTCAATAATTGCGGTATGTCTGTAATGGGCAGGTGGATACGTATGTTCGATATTCGCGGATTGAGATATGCCCGATTACCTGCGGGTGCGGAAATGTAAATTGGAAATAATTGGAAATACGTGTTTCGTCGATAATTGTCTTCTACTAAAATGAAAAAAAAAAAATCCAATCATACGAAAAACATTGCATATCATAAAGAATTATTCATAGTAGATTGTTAGTTTTGTGTTGTAATAAAGTAATCTACGAGTTACGTAAATTGCCAAATACTTTTAATCCATTCAATTATGAAATTATTTTGATAACTTATTCACATCAATCGAATTACTAATTTTGTATTCTAATAAACCACTTATTAATAGAAATTGCTAAAATAAATATTTTGTTTAAATTAAAGACATAAAAAAAATATTATTTTAAGTATTCTTGGATTCTAATTTACATATTTTTTCGTGGGCCCCAAAAATTGTTGTGGGTCCGATTTTTTTTACCGTGGGCCCCAATAAATTTTGTGTGCTCTAAGCACTGTACCTTAGCCTAATGGATTTATTAATTTATTAAATATTCTCATAACTAATCTATGAGTAACATAAATTGCCGAATATTTCGTTTGAATGGGAAAGTTTTTAATTTTACCTATTCATTCAATTATGAAATTATTTTGACAACTTATTCACATATAAATTAAGAACAAATATGAATCAAATTATTGATTTTGTATTCTAATAAACCACTTATTAATAGAAATTACTGAAATAAATATTTTGTAATTTACACTTTTATTTTATAGTTGATGACTTGGGGGAGTAATTACATTCCGGCATCTTGACAATTTAATAAAGAAATAAGTATTCTAATTCAAATGTTTATTCGTGAGTCCAAAAAGAGTCGAGGGTCCTAAAAAATATAATGCGGGCCCCAAAAATGTACCGTGGGCCCTAATAATTTTTTTTTAATTGTTTGTGTTTTTTCAGTTACATTTATTTTCCATGTATATTTATATTTATTGTATATTGGCCAATAAATGATGTTATTATTATCGAAATTAATTAATTTTAAAAATTAGTTAAATGAATTGTAACGATTCGTTAATTGTTAAATGTTAAATTAAGTTAAGTAATTAAGAAGTACTTATCTTAAACTCATATGAAACGGAATGAATTTGGTATAAAATAGTTACTGAATGTAATTAGAAATGTAAATGCTTTAATTGAATTTGTGTGTAGTGAAAAGGAAGTAGGTAGAAAATGAAAATTTTAAATCATCGAATTAGCATCGGAATAGCAAAAGGCGGATGAGACACGCATCCTGAAAAAGACGTTCTCTCGTAATGGGTACAAAATTATTGTTATGTGCTCGCATAGAAATGCATAAATAAATCGATATGTATCGGAAACCGGCCTAACGGTGAGGTGAACGCAACATCTATAAAATTTAATAACTTTATTAATTATTAATGGGCATGTTTTACTTACCATTTAAAGAGCGCGCCGTATCCTGCAAGCGCACACCATAAAGCCTCCGATCACTGCAATTAGAAAAAGGCGTTCCGTTTAGCATTCGTGCGTTGCGTAATAATAAATCCAGAAACGGATTGCAGTAGAAATGGTGGTGGTCTGCGTGGATCAACAACTGCAGGATGGATGTGATGACATATGCTAAGTGGTAGTAGGTAAGAATGGAGGAGATAAATCCAGGATGGATTGATCAACTGCAGCTTCGGTCTCATTGAGCTCCAATTGATGCCACAATTTTCAGTAATTGATCAATCCTGTTTACACGATGCAAGGAAGGGTTCATGTCTCCTCTCGACAGCGCAACATATCATTTGCTTAATAACATAATTATACGTGGACGTATTTCGGTAGCGATACTCGCTGATTGATTACCAAGGATAATTATTCATATTATAATATGATAAATATTGATGGCGCGATCCTCATACCATTGGCGCAGCAAGTTGCGTGCAAGGATGTAATGCTGCAGCATTTCCTTCTACTTTTTTTCACTTCAACATTCTCATTTGGGCTTATAAGCGTATACGCGTCTGAAATTCGAATTATGCAGGTGTCTGTATAAGGAGGATCGAACAAGAACATCAAGAACAAGCAAAAAGAGCAAGCAAATTTTTCAGTAAAATGCGCCATAAACCTGTGCGGACTTTCTCAATACTCCAAAGTGAATGTTTAATTAACGTTCCGTTAATTTTATTTCGCTCTGACATTTAGAGATATGCAATGGCGTTTTCTATCCCCTTCTTCCCATCGTAAACCTCCATTTATTTCTATATTTTTTTTGCTTTCTTTCTTTCCTAAGCAATTTCATTGTTCGTAGTTTAAAGCGAAAAATTGATGATTGGCAAACACTTAATAATTCACGGAAGTAATTTTCGAATGAAAGGAATATTATTATTATTTACATAAATATTTTTTTTCAAATATCAATACATTTGTTTCTAAGTATATTTCATATGTAATTTTGTAATAGCGCTGTGGTTACGTGCGGCTAATTGAATTTGACTGGCATTTTTACGATTTAATCATAAATTACATGTTAAATTATAACTGTATTAACCAAGAACATTATGTATTAAACGAATCATGACTTGAGATTTTTTTATTATAATCTTATTATTATTATTCAAGCTCTTATTTATCAAGGCCAGTTATTACCATGTTAACTACAAGCTAGTAATCTAACTGAAAATTCAACAAATGTTATTAATTTTAATCTCTCTTTTCTACCATAAATTTCTTAATTAATATCCAGTTATAATAACTATAATTTACACAATTACTAATTAAAAAAATATCAATCTAAAAATTGGATTTCAATAACAAAATAATATAATTCCAAGTTGGTAAGTAGAGTTTAAATTGTCGTGTGCCCTAAGTACTTGAGTTTTTGATGACGTGGGAGAGTCAATTTATCAAAGAAATAAGTATTCTTGGATTATTATTAAAAAAAAATTTCGTAGTCCCCCAAAAATTGTTGAGGGCCCAAAAAAATACAGCGTGGGCCCTAATAAATTTTGTGCGCTCTTGATACTGTACCTTAACTTAATGTATTTATTAATGTATTAAATATAAATATTATTGTTATATACTTCAAAATAATATAATTATTGCAATTTTGTACTAGACAAAATTCATCAGTTTTTCCGACTTATTGTAATTTTTTTTAAACATTATTATTATCATTTAGAAAGTTATTTAAAAAATAATTCATATTATTATTTAA
Organism: Nicrophorus investigator; assembly: GCA_963457615.1. Lineage (NCBI taxonomy): Eukaryota > Metazoa > Arthropoda > Insecta > Coleoptera > Silphidae > Nicrophorus > Nicrophorus investigator. The sequence continues at coordinate 29,294,430 of OY735142.1, forward strand.
TTAATGTGATTTAATATGTATTTTCATATATTATAAAATATAAGCGAAAGCAAAATTACGTGAAATTTGATATATTATTAAAAATAAATCATATATATTTACGAAAATTGTAATTTAAATATTTAAAAATAATTAAAATATAATTTTAACTTTTGTATCCAAGCAATGATAAAATTATGGAGAATTCTACGTTTAATGTGAGTGAAAGTGAATTAATTATTATTCAATTGATTAACGGCACTTCGCTAATACCGTGGGCCCACATATAATAGTGAATGGGGCCCTCATTTAATATTATTTGTGGGCCCTTAATTAAAACTATTTGAATAGTTCGGGATAATTCTATTTAGTTTCCTTATAATGGGGTACAAGTCTATAATCTAACCTCTAAAGATCATGCCTAAATTCGCCCCTGTTGTTCAAGAGTAAACGTAAAAATAACTTAACTTAACCTAACCTAAATTAATAATTAGTATGGCCCAACATTTAATATAACTAAAAACTATAACACATTTTGTAATACTGCAAAAAATACTTCTAAAAAAATATATTTTTGTATAAATGATCATATTTTTCCTTTATACAGTCAAGGCTCTTATTGGGTCGTATATATTTATTTATTACGTAAAAATATATTAAATGTAAATTTCATGTATGTGGTGTTTCGATTTTCCATCATTCCAAGAGATGGCGTACACAAAACTGAAGTTTATGACAGAACAAACGAATATTTTTTTTTTTTTTTTTTTGTTACACATCATCCGCGTTTTAAAACTGCGAATTAATAATTCATCTAATTATAACACGCGAGTTTTCGTGCCGAATAATCGTTTTCCCGATTTGCGCAAACATTCGCAAACATACACGCCAACACAAAGCCAACGATTTACATAACATAACACATCGTATTTCCACTCAATCAAAAATCCATAAAACGCGCGGCGTTTACATAAAACCCAATTAAAAACGCATTGCATCTTAAATGTTATCGCACCTTAAGCATAATTTTATTTCCTTTAAGTATCAATCGCAGATTGGTTTTCTCAATGAGCGTCGGAAAACGGTCGCAATTAAAGTCCGCACCGTAAATTATCCGTGATAATGACTTAGATTAAATAAAATTGTGAATAAAACGATGGAAAGATGGATTACATAAAAGTTGCAGCATTCCCATCCTGCTTTCATAATAATCATCACAAAATTCCTTACACTTCGTTTTGTTACTAAGCAACTACATAAAGTTGCAGCAACAAAAAAAAAATTATATTCCTGCACGATATTTTATAGCTATTTTAATTAATGGAAAAATGAGACAGTCTATTTGTTTCTATTTATTATTTGAAAGCGAATAAATTCATTTTTATTTTTCACAAACATACATTACTTTTTTTCGTCCTGCCCTCCTTCTCACTCGATTCAATTATATGCAACATTCTCAATTAATATTTATATTCAATGAAAGTATAAATACATACTCGATACGAACTGCAGCCTATTTTTTTTTCCTCTCCTTCTCGTTCATAATTTATATGCGCTAGTTTGAATTTCCGCATAAAGTAATAAAATAATTTTATTTACTGCCTGCACTGAAATTCACCACGAACAAAAAAAAATCATGTATATTTACAGCTCGATTTCCAACCTAGCCTTTATTTTTTTTTCTACTAATCTTTACTAAAACTTTTATTTGTAATTGGTAGTAAAAATAAATATGTGTTACGTTTACTTCCATTCGATTGTAACTAGTACTTTTTTTTAAGTAAATTATTAAGGATACATTTTTATTATTCCAATTATTATAAATTACTTATATAAATATACACTACAGCTGTTATTTAATTATATAATAATGCCTTCATATTTTACCCTACAATTTCACCATAATATTTTCCAAGAACTTCATTTCATTGATAAATTTTACAACTTACCATGCAGAAATTAAAGTAGAAAATATTAAAATTAAATATTTTTTTTTATATCAAATTATGTAAATTTCAATAATAATAATTAAAAATTAATTTTTATGTAAAGCAATTATTTTTGACTGAATTTATTAATTCAATTTATATTTTCATTAAAAAAATGTAATCATTGGTAATTGATAGTTAATAATTAATAAAACCATAACTGCGAATTAATGACTAATCATTATAAATCGCATTAAAAAAATAGAGAAAGACTACAGTTAATAACCTTTAGGCTCGATCATTAAGTGCCAATAAATATATAAAAAAAAATGTGGAAAGGTAGAAAAATAATATTGTAAACAGAATGTGTAGGTGTTTAATTATAAACTTAAGTATTTTATCACTTTCATTCAATAAAGCGTTTATTTTATTAACTATAAGTTACTGTTAGAACATTCTTAAATTATTAACAAAAAATAATAATTATTTAATTTTTTTCACAATTTCTTATATTCTTAATGGAAGATTTGTATGATTTTAATTTGTGCACAAAAATTAATTAAACAAAATGATTGTGATTTACAAACGGCTGTTAGTGTTAACGTTCGACACGACCCAATTTGCATTGGACGTTGCGCAATAGTTATGAAACGCGGCTTTAATGAGATGTTTTATTCATGCCTGAATTAAGCGAGTTTATTATATATCCCAAAAATGTTTCTAAAGAATTTTAATAGTTACATTGGGGAATTATCATTAATTATTAGCTCTTAATTAGTAATGGATCTCGAAGTACTTCAGCAATTTCAGTTATTTGAATATTTGTAGTATTAATACTTATTTAAGTCAGCTGATGTACTTGATAAGTAACTTGTATAGGTTAATGAAAAATAATGTATGTTACGTAAATGCCTTATACAGAATGAGATATTTGCAAGTACTTGATAATATACATGCAAAGTATTGGGTAAGTAGCTTTAACATCAGTAAGTCTCCATATTAGTACTTGTCTTACTTTTCATGTCTCGTATTCAATTAGATTTATATTTACAATACGATACATGACAAGTAACTTGTATAAGTTGATGCAGAATAACGTATGCTATTTAAATTCTTAAGATAGAATAAGATACTAGCAAGTACTTAACAATATACTTGTAAAGTATTGTGTAAGTAGTTTTAACATCAGCAAGTCGCTATTTTAGTGACACTTTACTCGTCATGTATCATATTATAGTATAAATCTATTTACAATACGATACATGACAAGTAACTTGTACAAGTATTATACTTGCAAAGTGCCACGCAAGTAGTATTAACAACAGCAAATCTCTAAATTTTAGAGACAAGTTACTTGTCATATATCCAATTATAATATAAATCTATTTACAATACGATACATGACAAGTAACTTGTACAAGTATGCTACTTAAATACTTTAGATAGAGTAAGATACTACCACGTACATAATTCAATTCTATATTTGCAAAGTGCCACGTAAATAGTTACATAAAATGATATTCTTGCAAATACTTGACAAACTATCGCAAAATTAATTTAAGATAAGCAAGTTTCATGCCAAGTAACTTGTACATGAATAAATAAAGCAATGCCTCGCATAGTCCGGTTTCAGTAAGTCCAGGTACCGATTTAAATTAATTTGTTTCGTTAAACCGATTACCCGGACTGTGCGAGTTACGTAATTTAACAAACTTAATTAAAAGGCAAATATGAATACAATATGAAATTTAATCATATACAATCTTATATGAAATCAATTTGTATGCAGAATTAAATTAAATATTGTGTATTTCAATTACAATGTTTCTTTTTGTGTATCTTTTCATGTTTCTCTGTGCAGAAATCTTGCTTATATTATGCGATCAGCTGAAAGTGCGGTAATAAATCGTTTTAATATCTACAACAGCAATTGAACGCTGATAATACAATGGCCATTGTTTTCTCTACAAATTATTTAATAAATCTCGTTACAGTAAAAGCGTCAATTATGAGAAACGTCAACTGTAAATTATAAAGTACGCAACACGCAAACCATTGCACTTTTTTTTTGGTCACATAACAGATCGTAATGTATTCATATGAAATAATTTAATTGAAAATAATACGAATAAATTCACTGACAAATGTCAGAGCAATTTCTTACATAAGAAAAATCCATAATTCCATTTATCAAAATATTCTAAATAAATAAATAAATAAATGTTAGGTGATAATAGCGTAAATAGAGTAACGTATAATTTATGTACACTTTACAAATGAGATAATTTATTATGAAAGTTCGTGATGTAAGTGTTTTTTTTTCTCTGCATCGAAGAAGTAGAAAAAATAATCTTTTATTTAGTCGACTTTAAATTATTATAGTCTTTTATGAAACTAATATAGATTCATTAATATCATGTTGGATTTAAACTAAAAGTAAAAAATTGGTACGATTCAATTCGAGTTTCGTAAAGTAAACATCAATAAGTTTACATCCGAAAGCGGATATAAATGCGGCACGTTAATGTTATGGAATTACGAGAAATATCGTGAAAACTTGATAATGTATGTAATTATCCATGAAAATTGGTAATGCCATTTCAGCGACGCTCTATATTTCCAATAATGCTTTCATTCAAAATCCACACACATCCTGCATCATAAAATCCGCGCCGCACTTTCGTGCGAACGTTCAACATTGATTAGGCAGGAAGCAGTTACACTTTATTGATGCTAATTTATAAATTACCGGATAATTATTATATTTTAGCTTATAATTAGGGTTTGGTTAATGAACTAGTTGCACGCCCCATAAATTATCTTAGATAGAGAAAATTACTAGTTTTTTTTTTGAAAGATTTTTTTATCTAACAGTACTTTCAGTGTTTACTTTTTGCTTAACCACGAGATGGCGAAGGAAAAATAATGAGCATGACAAAGTTTAATATATAAATTATACGTCATGTATACAGAAAAATTTAGTAAATTTTAGTAAATTTATAAATGAGTGCTTCTTACGTTTAAAAAATAATAATCTTGTAATATATAAATTATTTATGATGTACATAATTAATAAATAATATCCCAAATTTACGCGTAAGTTGTAAAAAAGTAAAATTTCAAACTTTGTAAGCTCTCAATATTTTTTTTCTAATTATTTTTTTTTTTACAATTTTGCAAATAAACCAAAGTCAACAAATTTTATTAGCTACGCCACTGCCTACCTAGTAAACATAGATTATTGGAAAGATGACAGATCTAAGTGTTTGAGTTTTAGACAAAAAAGGAAATCAATATATTTGGAGAAATTTTTTATTTTTTTTTATTGTAACAATTATAGTTTAAGTAGAGAAATTATGTTGATTATGTAAATGATAATATATTATATATTGTTAAAAATTATGTTGGATTTAATGTGAAATGTGAAGACTGTTAGGAAATGGTTTCTTGGAAAGTGTACAAGAATGATGAGAGTTGAAGACAGCTCGAGTTATGATCGTTAGTACACGTATATGTATATGCAAATCGTCGATAGTTAAACTGACGGGAGTTATTAAAAAAAAACGAGAGAGAATTGAAGCAACAGCATTTTCTGGTCTGGTCTGGTTTGGTTTGGTGATGCTGGAGTGTATTGTGTTGTGTGTGCATGTGAGCGAACAGCATAGAAGCAGCATGTATGGATGTTGAGGAGAATGGAAAATCATTACATGCTCGGTGCTCCTCTGCGCGATACACCTATTATAATTTCATACACGATTAACAATTGCATAATGGTAAATAATAAGCAGCTATTAAACTCGCATTAATAAGAGCGCCCTATTGGTTACACGACCATTCCCAACTTATAATTATACGCTGTGCTCAATTAGCTCGTATCGCAATTGTGGGTGGAAACTTATTTATCTACTACACTTTCTATCCCCGACATGTTTCTCTTTATACACCTTCTTTTTTTATATAATGTTCGCTTCCTGCAATAAGTTTCAACTAAATACTGTATTATATCATCATATACAAAGAACAAATTCAATTAACCAAAATATAAATTAATAAGACTGTAAATAAAATCAGATGTATTTTTTTTTGCATTTAACCAATAAATTATTATTCATAAATTTTAGTATTTCAAACTTAAAATAAAATATCTAAAAACTACAATGAATGATCAAATAGATTGCAAATAAATTATCAACAAAAAAAAACTGTGTATAAAAGCATGATTTAAGTCTTAATATTATGGAATTCAATAGATTATAATAGAAAATGTCACTTTTAAGACTAGAAATCACTCATCTGAGGCTCTGGATATGCTTATAAAAAAAAAATGTGGCTCTTAGCTTTTTTTGACTTTTTTCTAATAGATAATGTTTCAAAAATGGCTCTTCGCTCCAAAAAGTATGCCGACCCCTAATATAGACTATTCGCTATTTGAAACATAAATGTCAATGAGTTATACTAACTACTGTAAGGAATATAATAAAATTAATTAGAACTGTGATATAATTAGAACTAACTTAATTACATTTTGTTAATGATTTTTTCTTCATGATCGTGAGGCTCTCTCAACTTTTTTTAACAAATAATATTTTAAAAAATGGCTCTTTACTACAAAAAGTTTGCCGATTCATAAATTTGAAACATATATATCAATATCAGCTAATATAAGAAATCTAATGACACTAAATTGAAAGCTGTGATATCATTACAACCAATTTAATTACATTCACATCATTAAGTGAATTATTACATAATATATTTGTATGGTTTTAATCTAGTTATTAATTAAATTTGTAATAAAACTATATTATTATATGTAATTAAATATTAAATTTATTTTAATTAATAATTAACGGTTTTAAAGCAATTTACTACATCTTGCTTCGATATTTATGACTAAAAATTACTAGTTTTGAGTTATATATTAATATTTACTATAATTTAAATTTCAATTAGAAATTATTTGAGTTATCTGTAAGTTAGTATCAAGTTTTTAATGCAGTGTTGGAAATGAGAGGAATTATCGAGAAATATTCGAATAAGAAAAGTTTTCAGAATCGGATTACAGGGGTACCATTACACACAATTACACTTGATTCAGAATCGCGCGAAATCGTAATTTCATGGAATTATTTAGAGAAATCTTTGAAAATAAAGATAAAGTATATAAAAATCGCAGTGTAAACGAAATTACATGCGAGCTTAAGTTATATTTATACAGTTTTTCTCGTTCCGTTTCGCGTTCGATGTATGATGATTGATCTCGTGAAACTGGCAAATCCGTGCATTCGAAAACCAATTTTAATGAGTTTCCATTTCCTTTTAGCTACAGGCTCTGCCTCAATTAGGCTGGCTGGATGCAGCTTTTCGATTAAGTACCGTTTCCAGCCATGGGTTTTGTCTATTTGCCGGTCATTTGAATACACATGTTCAATATATACGTATACTCACATGCATTCATCGAAACGTGTGGGAATACACAGTAATCAATAAATATGGCGCCAAACGAATTTACAGTAACCACTTAATACGAGCTGCACAGGAGGTGGAAAAGGAGGAAAAGGAGGAGGCAGTTCCCCATTTGAATTTATTCGTTTCATTTCCGCTGCGTTTAAGTCTGTTACGTAGTAATTAAGAAACGGAAGCGTTTCCAAAGGGAATTACAATATTTATTCGACCTTTGTTTATTGTATTCGAGCAATTAGAGCCCTCCGCTTTCAATCTGCTACCTCCCGATTTTTTCCTATTTTTTTTTTTTATTCCTTCCGACATGCACACGTACTATTATTATAAATGTAATTTAACGTAACCCATTTTCTCTTGACGGTTTCAAACACCGATGACGAACCATTTCCGGTAAAGATTTATGGTTATAACTCATAGCATTAAATCTTACAAATTTTATTTGACAGTTCAATATTAAAATAAATTAACTTCTAATTACTTTTCATAATATTTTATTTCAATGAATTATTGAAAATAAACTAAATAACTTCAAATCATATTTGATTAATTCATAGTTCTTTTATAAAATTAGGAATTAATGAAAACTAAATTGTAATAATATAATCGTTTATATTTTTATACGTTTTATAACCTATCATTTATTTGTGATAACTATTGGTATTGGTATTTTTATAGAAACACCCGGTGAATGAGTTTTGCAACAGAATTAGCTCTGATTTATTCAAAGCAATAAAGCATTTTAAAACCGCAAATAAAATTGATTGGTTTAATTCTCCGCCGTAAAACCGAAACCGCAAAAAACTATTATTCGCTCCTTCGTCTCCTCGTTCATATTCCTTCCTCCTCTTGTAACGTTAGTGCACATAAATTAAAGTTTATAACCGTACAATTAGCGTACATACATTTTCCGATTTTATTTATCCTAATAGCATATGTACGAAATGAAGCACGTTTTTATTTCACTTCTCCACTGTTATTATTATCGCTGGTAAAAGTGTTTCCTGTACATACGTTTATGTTTCAAGGATTCCACGATGAAGAAAGTACAAGAAATATGTGAAATAATCATTTCTAAGATCTCGGATAAACAAGTATTAATTTTACATTATTTTTATTACTTGATACTAATCTTATGAGTAGTATTTGTTAAGATCTTTATCACAACCAACATAAAGTCCTTCACATATAGATAATATTAACACGTATAAACTCCAGCAAATCGCGTCAATAAGTTGCAATTTATTATTTTCAATGGATTGCGCATATCCATCCAAGCAATTTCTACGACACCCATTGCTTAACTATTTGAACCTCTCAAATATATTTTATTATAAAGCCTTCAAAAGCTGTTTTTATTAGTGAAAACTACAAAAATCATTCGAATATTCAAATTTGAATCAAAGAAAATAATATTTATAAAAAAAAAAAATTCTTATTAATTTTTAAGCTATTTAAAATACAGTTGTTATTAATATATTAATTATAGTATATTGAGTTATTAAGAGAGGAAAGTGAATTTAATTGAATCCAATTAACGCCACTGTGGCGTTTAATAGAAACAGATTAATTAGAATATTGGCTTTCATCGATATTTCATAATTGCATATTATAATGAGCCTGTGAGACAAATGTTTTTAAACTGAATTTGCACTTAATTATCTCCAGATTTTTGTAATAAATCTAATAAATTAATTAAGTTATTTATTAAGTGCTCGAATCGGCTGATCATGTATCCTTTAGTAAAATTTCTATTTTGAATTATTAATTAATATATAAAGATTTATTAACTGTTTTACTACACGTATCCTCCAGAAGATAGGTTTCTCAGAAAACCGTGTAAATCGAAATCGTGGATTTTTTTTTCGTAAAACCGTGTAAAAGCAATCGTGTATGTAAATTTTATTTTTTTTGAAACGCAAAATCGTAGTTATTTTATGGAATATCTATTAAAAATAATTAAAATATAAAATTATTAACTAATATATAATTTATATAGTTACTCCATGTAATAGCAAATGTAATTTTTATTGATTGGTGTCATTTTTTAATGGATCTTGAAATGACGTCTGTCACCTTGTGTCAAAAACTGATAAAATTCTGTTAGCAATTGGGTCGCTGTGCAACTACAAAAACAAACAAAAAAGATTGAGAAACGCTGCTTTACTTTATAATAAAATGTATTATTAGAGATGTTTCCGTTTTAATATTAATTTAAGTTTATTTAAGTTTGATAAATCATCAAATGAAGATAATTTGTAACTATCTGTGGAATGAGTTCAAATTGCATTCGAAACTTACCATCAAAGGTAAGTTGTGAAACTAAATGTAACAGTGGATTTCAACACATTCCTGGTATTCAAGTTCGCTCAGGCCTTTGGGGAGAAATTACGGTGATTACGAAGTTAGATGGCGTTGGTGACGATCCGCAGCACTTACTTCCGCAAGGACGCGACTAAGTTGCGGCACTAAATTGCCCATAAAACGGAGTTTAATTATTTAATCGTCGCCGAGGACGTGGATGGATGTATACACGATCCAAAGAAAGAAGAGAAGAGGAATTACAAAAAAATAAATAAAAAAAATAGATGGATAGAAACGTCGTTGAAAGAAGGCTTTCCTCTCTAGGGACATGTTTGCGAAACGTTCGAATATTATTTATCGATGTAATTACATCACAAACATACACGCATCGTTGCGTAAAATTGGCGGGACGTTCGAATGATTAATGCGGTTCGGATTGCGGAGCAATCGAGAGATTGGAGGTGTTTCAAGTTTACATCATCCGGTCGCATCAAAGTAAAGCAGACTAAACTATTCCCATGATAACAACTGCACGAACCGTTCCTATTTACCTTGGGCTCCTTTATCTTGACAAATTTACGCTGTTTAATTTATAATGCGCATACTTTACTTTTGCAAAATCATCTTTCAGGTATTCGAGATTACCGCATAAGTGGCCATTCATTTACATAACAATTTTCAGAATTATTACCGCTTTTTTTCTTTCATTATTGCTCATTTTCCAAATTCGTCAGTATCATTTATTTAAATATAGTAATAATAATTACTATAAGTTATAGTTGTGATTAAATAATTTAAATAATAGGATTAAATTTATTTATGTAACAAAATCATACAATAAATTTAAATTAGGATGAAATATAACTAAAAAATTGGAAAACAAATTTAATGTTTTTAAACTTTATTTTTCAATTATAAATTGGTTACACTTTCATAAATTTACAGAAATAATTAGTAAAGACTGGATAATATAAATTCAAGTAAATTACAAGAAAAATAAATATTTTTTTATTTTTTGTGCAAGTTGTATTTATTTTCATATTATATAAGTTTTTTTTTAATTGCCATTTTTTTTTTGTAATAAAACCCCTGACCATATTAACACGGTTAATTAAGAAACCGTTAATTTGATATTAACGTAAAATTTAAACCGAAAAATTATTTCCGCATACATTTATGGATCGAAAATGTAAGTTTATCACCCGATTAAATGGGTAACGGATTATTTAATGGATTAAGCTTGTATCAAACGCAATGCTAATCCGACTGCTCACGTTTATTACAATATGTGTAATTGCCAATTACTCTAACTAATTACATTAAATACGATTTATAACCTCTTGTACTGATTATTTACTTATATATATAAAATATTTTGTTAATATTGAAAATTACATAATAATTAAATTTTAATAAAATTATAAAAATATGTAATTAAAAAGGACTAACGAAAATTATTTAAATGAAAATATAAACTCATTTATAAAAAATTAATGTAAAGCCATTTTCAAAAAAAAAATATAAAAACTAATATATTGATGTTATTAAACGCTTTTATTAAAATTACTTACTTAAAATTAATACTTTCTAATAATATTATTTTTCAGTGGAAGTAATAAAAATATAAAGAATTTTAATTTAATCCAGTTGATTAATTAAACTTTAAAAAATTAATTATTTTAGAAAGTAGAAAATTACAATACACTGGACACCGGCTGGTTACCAACTATTACATTACATTCGGACCATACGACTTATTTTTTTACATATAAATTTGTATATTGTTTTCTAAAAATTGTCCAATTAAATTTTTTTATGGTTTGAAAAGTACTGTAATTATTTCAAAATATTCAATAATATTACATAAATATTACATTTTAAAATTTGAACATTTGGAAGAACTCATAGTTAAATATGACGTTTTATGGATATTATAAAAATCGGTGATAAATTCATACAATTACATTTTTGATAGCAACAATTATATAAAGCTTTTAATCATATCTTTTTTTAGATTTTTAGTAAAAATTTATTAATTACAAAACTGAAATTACTTCTAGAATTTCTAATTTCAGTTTTGTTATATGAAATAAAATGAAGTTATCATGAGTAAACTTTTGTCAATTATAAATTTTTCAATTTGTAAAATGACTTTTTGCCATATTTCTGACATCTTAATGAGTCCGCGCTCAGGAAACTTCTTGTCCTTGTTAGTAATAAACTTATCAGAACATTAATCAACTTTGATTGAAAAATCAATTAAACTGAATTTTCTAAACCAATTTTTATACGTAATTAACTATTAAGTAAATAAGCAGCTTTCTTGCATTTACAGAAATAAAAAAGTGAAATATGTCTAAAAATGTGCATTTTTGAACTCGAACTAAATACGAGAAAATTTACTTCTAATTTTGCTAAAAGTGATCTATTAAATGCCAACAGGAAATATACATAACACTGACAAAAGTCTTTATTTTTTAAATATTTTTGTCTTCCAAATTCTTGTCATTTAACGACACATATTTTCAAATAAAATTTCCAACATATATAATTATAATATTTTTTCACTAAACACAAAATGATATATTTTAACATTTAATTAGTAATTTTATGCTATTTTTTATGTATTTTGAAGTTTGTGTCGTCCATTTGACCATCGGAAAGTTTTTGCGTATTATACAATTCTACAAAAAAATAATTTTCAGAAGTAACGTTTCAATATCGGAATCGGTTTGATGAATCAAAATTGAAACATTTCTCTTTGAAAAGAATTTTCTTTCAGAAAATAATTATGAAATACATAGTCTTCGTAATGCATAAATAATTATATAATAAATTTCCCAATGTTACATTTTAATATACAATAAAATTATTGTAATCTGATTAAACGCAATGTTAAAAATAAAACTATAAAACTATTGTAATCTTTATAAACTCCTTATCAGAATCTGTACGATGAATAAAAGACAAAATTCTGCAGTGTTAAAATATTTGTTTTTGAAAAATTTAAAATAATGAATGTAGATAAAAAATTTTAGAAAATAGTTATGATTTTCATAGACTTCGTTAAGCATAAATAATTATATAATAAATTTAAAATTAATTTTCCAATGTTACATTCTAATATACCATAAAACTATTGTAATCTGGATAAACGCAATGTCGGAATCTGTGTTGTCTTTGTGACCCCGCCTTAACGGAACCATACATATATCGTGTCGCAATAAAGCATAATTGATAATTACAACGATAATAAATATGTCTAAATTAATATGTAGATACAGATTAGCATCAAAGTTGTGTGTTGTGTACAAATTTGAGAAATATTTGGGCCACATGTTGGTGCGGTTATAAATTAGAACCTCTCGAGGGGCACACGGCTTAGATGGATATCTGCCATGACCCGCGGATAAAAAAGAACCGAAGAAGTAATGTAACAAGAAAAAGAATTAGAGTGTATATATATATTATTTTAAAGTTTGTTCCTTATCTGGACGTAATTACTGTCAAGATTTATAGGTGACCGTTGCACAAATTGGATTAATTGTGGTTCGCTTTTGGTCGAAGAGAGGTTATACCTCTCTTCGGTCGTCGCCAATCACAAATTATTTGCTAATTGGAAATGGTCGGTCGCAACGGCATTTTAACCAATTAGGTATCAATTTCCACGGAACGCGAAGGCGAAAAAAGTGGACGACGAAATAAAAGGAGCAAAAGGGAATTATGGCATCAATGGTAAATGATCTAAAGTGGAGGAATCGCATGGACAGGGTACGGTTATACCTGTCTTAAGATCAAACGATAACATTTTCAAGCAATTACATCACCCCATTATCGCCGTTTAGTCATTAAGATAGCAATACTTCATAATCGGACGGGCAAAGAGCAATGGTCATAAATACATTCAGCTTTATTTTTTTCTTTCTTTTTTTTGCAAAGCACGTAAAGAGCTTTGATTTATGGCCCGGCTAACCATATTTATGCGCGACACTTGCGACATAAAAATTCAGTTTATGCCTTTCATTATTCATTATACCGCACCGTAATTAATACACATTATTAATTAATTATTTGTATATTCATGACGTTGGTCTCATTTCCCTTCTGGCATTCGCTCCCTTTTTTTATTTAATTGATCATTTCACACTTTCAAATAAGCGTCAATATGATTTAGGAATATATTAGAATTTATTAAAATTATTATAAACTCCATAATGCTTACATATATTTTATATTTTTTTTAGGAAGTTTGTCTCCATGACAAAAATTGATTGCACCTTTTGAAGTTAGAAATTCGCTTAATTTCCGTAACTCCGAGTTTGCGTAAGTCGGATTAATACTATACTTGCTTCACTTGGTTTTAAACCTAATTGGATTTATATTTGCCACTAATAGTTAAACTGACGTATAAATTTAACTACTTGTATCTATTTGGACAATGCTACTTACCATCCATCAAATGACCCTTAACAGTCGATGCTTAACTATTATGAGCTTAATTAATTACTTCATCTATACAAACTACATACAAAGTATAAAAATAATTTCGAAATAATATCATTTAAAAAAAATCTTCTATCAAAAATGTTCTGTAATATTTTTCAATAAATTGTGTAAGAGTGAATACTAATAAAAATGGAAAGTTTAAAATATTCCTTTCTGAAAACAACAATAGATTATTTTTAATTTAACATAATTATATATTAATTTGATTTTCCAAATATTTCATTAAAATTTCCATTTTTAGACCGAAAATCATTTTGCTAATAGTTTCCGTAACTTTATTAAATAAATCGTGAAGAATAAAAAAAAAAGTTCAATAAAAAATAATAATTATTCTTATTAAAAAATTTGTCATTAAAGTTTTCGTTTTTAAACCGAAAATCAAATGGTTTTTGTAACTTTTTGGATAGATCAGAAAATATTTTTATATATGAAAATTTTAAACGTTAATATTAATTAAGGAATTATTAAATATTTTTAATTTCAAAAATTTTATAAAAAAATCTTAATTTGAGGCCAACATCAGACAAAATATTATTTTTTACTGGAAGAAGAAAATAACATAAAGCTATTATAAAAATGTTTCCGAAAAGGATAGTGAATACAAAGTTTTAGGAAGATTTCCTTTAGCAATGAAGGCGAAAATAAATATAAATATAAAGAAGTTCTTACCGAAGAAACTAAAGAAAATTTTATTTTTGATAATTCTGTTTTAGTAAAAAAATATATTGTTAAATAAAAAAAACAACTTTAGACATATATTTTAGAATGTACTTTCACTTTGTATGTAACTTGACGGATTATTTAATAAAACTTTTTATTGTTCGAAAAAAGCTTTTACTTCTGAAAACGAACTTCCACTTAACGAAGTGGAACGCATCGCATTTCTAAAATATTATATTAAAAAAAAAATATATTGCTTGAAATAATATCGTGCCATTAATTTTGAAATTATCGACTTGAGAGTAGATGTGTTTTCAGCTGATATACTTTTCATGTGTTAAATCGCCTCGAATTATGTTCATTAGTTTTAGCCTTTCGTGTGCTCGCCTTAGGAATTGTTTGTTCTGTGCAAGCAGGAACAAACCGTTCTTCCGCTTTAATATTATACACTTAACAGAAATAATTGGGTAATTACTCTTCCTCAAAATAGATTTCGAAACACGGTCCGAGTGATTTCCCTTGTTACGAGCGTGTACGCTCTTCAAATCTTGTGATCGTGTCCATAAGCTCAGTCCACGATTCGAGATACATCGTCTCAGAAAATTATACTTTAAATAAATAAATATATAATGACTATGCATTAAACGTTCTACAATGTAACATATACTTAACAAATTTATTCTAGTCAATAATTATGTAAGTTTGGTTGCCTATTATTATATAAAAAATATATATTTTTACAATTTCAAACCTTTTTTGTGCGCTTTTAAAATGCCGGATTCTAATAGTCATTACATTGGTAATGATGCATAAGAATTATTATATAATATAAAAAATGTTGTTAAGTTTTTACAACTATTTAACATTTCTTCGTAATAAATCTTGGTGCATTGCATTTAAGTAAGAAGATAAATATAAATAAAAGTGTCATTACGAAAGCCACCCGATGAGAAATTACCACAAGATTATGATCAGAAAACATTACGGGCCATTCCACTTCTGAACAAGTCATTTTGTACAATCAAGATGCATACATCAACGGGCTTCAGGTGAAGCCAAAAGGAAAAACGCTGAAAATACTATATTATAGCCCGGAAATATTTAATCACTCCCATAAGGAGTTGAAATTAATAACTTCTGTTGCTTTCCGCCTTCCATTTTATTTACAAAAATTTTTAAATTTCTCATCATAATAATTTATATCTACAAATTTAAATAAAAATATAATAATTTAATATAAGAATTAACTATTAGTTTATATATTAGAATTCATAGCGTTACTTCTACGAGTGGAAATGACAGCTGTCACTTTTGACACTAGGTGATATCTGTCAAAAATGTTATGTTATAAACAATTGCGTTGTATTACAATAAAGAGTGGGAATTAATAACTTCTGTTGTTTTCTGCCTTCTATTTTATTCACAAACATTTTTAAATTCCTCATCACAATAATTTATGTCTACAAATGTAAATACGTATAAAATAATTTAATATAAGAATTACAGAAATGAAATTATCTATTTTTTTAAAATACTTTAAATATTGCTATTTATTTATAAATAACATAGATATAACAGCGTTGAAGTGGAGTGGAAATGACAGCTGTCACTTTTGACATCTGTCAAAAATGTTAAATTAATCAAAAAAGTAAGATAATGTTAGGATTAAATTGGATTATTTATAAAATATTACACAATATAGTTATTTTGGTAAGTAATTAAAGTTAAGTTATGTTGAATTATATAATATATTAAATTAATTAATAATAGACAAAGTTAAAGAGAAACAGTAGCAATTTGAGTAGTTGATACGATTAAGTTACGTCCGATTAAATTGCGTAGGATTAATTTATGATAGGCCAGGAATCAGGTGGAACGAAACAGTAGCAATTCATGCGGTTGATATTCGACTATACATTTCAATTATTAATATGCAAATTCTGACCGCAATTGGATTGATTGAGAAAATAAAATTTATGATTGAATTCTTTACCAACTTGTGCATTACTTTGAATAAATTACAATTATAGTTTCTTAACTTTTCTGTTCCATAACAGTTGCATAATTCAGATGGATAACAAATGTCCGGCAATATTTAATTATAGATCCGTGTGTATCCAACAAGCAATTATAATCATATCTATAGTTAAAGAGAAATTGCTCTACTTTATTTTTACGCTTTGCCCGCATCCATTTACCAACAAATTGATTCACATTACCAATCTAATTTATATTATTACGAATACCAACTTCAATTAAAATAATATATCAAGTTTCTAGAATTACATTCAATATATTTAAATTTTAATAAATGAAATTATTTTCAAGAAAATGATTTTTCTTTTTCTTAATGTATTTTTTTCAGTAATTTAATTAATTTTCAGTGTTTAAGGCAAATAAAAATAATAATTTTTAATATTTATTTTTTTATTTTGATGTGATTTATGTTATATATATTTATTTTTAGATAAATTATAATGAATAGTGATAGTGTAGTTTAGTTTATTTATTGCTTAATTTATCTTATCTAAAACGTTAGTATGCATCAGTTTGGTTAATTAGATAGTTCGAATGGGAGTAAAAACCTAGGCTGTGACCATTACGTTTAACTGATGATTAGACTAAGCAGGATAATGTTTTATTCATTTCGGTTAGAGGAACACCTTTCGTCATACCGTAATATCACTGGAGGCCTGACACTTCTGGGGCGATCCTAATTTAATGTGTTTCTTCACTTTTTAGTGGCACGATGTTCGTCAAGTTATTGGGCTCGTGTTGATTGTAATGGCCAAAGGGGGGTGTGTGTGTGTGTGTGCAACGTGTTTTTGTCTGGATGATGGACAGCTGCAGAAAAGTACGCCCGGTCATCGTCGGATCGGCTCAATTAACATACGGCCTCCAATTACGGAAGAGTAGAAGAACTTCTTGTGCGCGTCGTCTCGGTTTTTAAATGAAAGTCTTCTATTTACATTTTTAGGATAATTCGAGGCGGTGTAATTGCGGGGTGCACACTGTAACGAGTTATCCAACAATTGTGACCATGTCGATGTGTGGCGACGGCGACGGCGGTGACGGCGTTAAAGATGGTCACAACTCAGCCAGACGAGAGCTTTTTGAATTTTTACGAGCTACAAGTTCAGCTGCACGATCGGGTCGAGGCAAATGTTTATTTAATGAAGGGAATGATTGTCTTGCAACCAGATGTCTATACATTTTATATTTTTCAATTACAATCGCTCATAAAATGGAAACGTAATAATACATTGTCGTGGCCTGAGTTCTACTCTTTTATTCTCTTCCTCACACAATGTTCATTACTATTAGTTAAAAACACATTAAATTTTCAATTTACTTAAGTTCCTTGTTCTTCAAACACTTTCTTTTTACACTTTGGAAATTTCTTAATTTTTGAAAATCTAAAAAATGAATACCACTTTTATAATTTTCTATTCATTTTTTTACCACCTATCATTATTTTTCCTAAAATTTTTAATATAATTTATTCTTTAAATTTTATATAAATAGATTTTGTTTACAACCAAAGAATTTGAAATAAATTTTCTGTTCTTTCAATTTTACAAAAATAAACGTTGATTATTTTTTATTTGCAATTATTGTATTTTTTACCACCAAATTATCATTACCTCAAATTATCATTTTTAATATAATTTGTTGATCATAGAATTTGAAATAAATTTTATGTTCTTTCATTTTATATTTTTAAATTGATTATTTTTGATTTGCAACTATTGTATTTTTTTTTTGACCACCAAATTATTATACATCTTCAAAATATCATTTTTTAATCATTGAATTTAAAAATTATTGTATGTTCTTTTAATTTTACAAAAATATAAGTGATTGTTTTTTATTTACAATTATTGTATTTTTTTACCACCATTTTTAATATAATTTTTTGATCATTCAATTTGAAAATAATTTTATGTCCTTTTAATTTTACACACAAAATAGTTATACTTTCTCAAATTATCATTTTTCGTATTATTTGTTGATCATAGAGTTTGAAATAAATTTTATATTCTTTCAATTTTACAAAAAAATAAATTCATTATTGTTCTTCTTCCTAGAAATATCATTTTTCATATAATTTGTTGTATGTTCTTTCAATTTCACAAAAATATTAGTATTATTTATTTTTCTTCTGCATTAGTAGTTGATAATATATTAATGAAACATTTTCAAATAACTCCTTCAGTTTATTTAAAATGAAATATACTAAATTTTCGGGAATAACCGGGCGGGAAATTTGGTATTTCAAAAACAAATTCACTTATAACATAACTTATTTCTCTTTTACTTATTTTTGTAGTAACAAGTACTAAGTTTTATATAATTATAATACTATATAATAGTAAATAATTTCGAAAATTACAGGATACCACGTATTATATTATATTTAAAAAGTTGATAAAATTAAATATTAGAACTTGTCGTCACTTGTCGTAGACTAGTTTTATATTAAAAAAACTAATTTTGTAGCAAAGGTAGTTAATTCTGTTTACTAACGTAAATACTACTAGTATATTAATTATAAATAATTTGAAGTAGTAGTACTTAATGAAGTCATTAGCAAAGTCACGTGAACGTTAAGCATATTTTCATTTATAATTAACATACATATAAGTATAATGCTTCCTTGCTTTCTTTTGGTGATTAAATTAAGTATTGCTGGTGTAAAGAACAGGCATCAACAGTTTCGCGATTCCTAACAGAATGTGTTTCCTAGAGACCAGTAATTAATTAAGCAATTCTATATGGAACTAATTACAGGTGGGAATAATATTTTAGTTTTCGCCCATTAGCAGACGCATTCATCAACCTAATACCAATAATAAATTATACAAATTGAGGAAGTAATTCATGAATATTAAAAGCCGTGGTGTTTACGAAAGATCAGCGCTTTGAACGAACGAGCGAACACAACGACCAACAACGAGCGATGGCAGGCAGGCAGGCAGCAGCAGCAGCAGCATTCCCTTCCTAGGTTCTGTGGGTTTTGATGATTGGGCTCGAGATGTAATTGCATACCAGCAAGATGAAGACGGTGTACCTATTTTGCAAAAGAGTCGCACACGGCGCACCTAATGATTGTCATTAAATATTTAATTGGGTACTGGGAATACCTGGAGCGAGAACCGATATTTGTTCTTGCTGGTAAATGATAATATCATATCCGCAAGTCAAACTCGAGAAATTGCCGAGCGCTTCGTTAAAGTTTCAAATCAATTTTGAAAGCATTTAGATTGACGGTGAAATCGGTAATTTCCTCGGACAGTTGTAAAATGAGAGCAACGAAAAATTCTATTAACGAAATTACATAGAGGCTCGTTCCTAGCGCAAAACTTATTACGCCATAATGAAGCTTGTGTTTTCAGTAGCTTCGAATTATTATCTATATACTTTGCATACTGCATTTTCAAATTAGTTTCAGTTATTAGCACCGCATTTTACACATTTATTTATATGAAATTGAGGAAGTGCAACTTTCAGTTTTTTGCGATTATAAAGATAGGGAATTATCTTTAAATATAAACCAGATTAAATTTAATCATGATATTATTAAAGAAAAGAGAAACTAAATCAAATTTAGTCGGATGCAATTAAACTTTTCATATTTTAATGCATTAAATTTAAATAATATATATGTGTAGGTATAGAAAAAGTGCATTCCAATAACATATTTAAATTAGATAATTTTATATTAAATTAATTAAAATAAATTTATTTTTACGTAAGTAAACAAGTTTCTTACGAAACAAATTTTTCATGGCGTGTGCTTATAATAAAATATGATAATTCTGCTGTTGTTATGTACTTTATTGCTATTGACTATAATGCGGAAACTGCTTGGAATATAAAATGCTGAATATAGATGAGCGAAAAGAAAAGTAGAAAATCATTTTATTATCAGGTGTAAAATTGGAGACGTGCACGTGAGTTATGGGGAGTTATAGATAAATTAAAGTTTATAGTTGAGGTGCGAGACGATAATAGTGGAGAGAAAAAATGATGATGTATTATGTATAAACGGGAAAACGATGAAAGAGCTGGAGCGCGATAAATTGACGTTAAGTACACCATAAATAAGTAATCATATGTAGGAATTAACATAGACATTTCACGATCGTTCCAAATGACATAATAAATCGGGCGGAGGTCGATCAAAATGAATGTATACATAACATGTAAATACAACTAATTCAAGTATTTCTAAATAGTTTTAAAAGTATTAAAGGAAAAGTACGAAAAATTTTTTTTCAAAGAATATTTAAAAAAATTGCATTGCAAAATTGGTAATTTATATTTATATTAATTGTTTTATGCAATATTCATAAATGATTTTTCCTCCAACTTAATGAAAAATTATAAAAGTCAATAATTCACAAGTCAATCTTGATTGAAATTTTCTATAAAATTTTCTATGCATTGGATTTTGATGAAAATGAATGACATTTTTTGACATGATAAATAGTCATATTCCTTCAAGTTAGTACAAAATTACAATTGATATACGAATCTTAACTAAATACAAGTTTGAATATCTAAAATTATTAGACTTATAAATTAATTTAAATTTTGTCACGTTTTGGAAATTATTTATGAATTATGAGTACATATATTTTAAAGAAAGAAATGAAATTGATTGATAAAGAAAATAGTTTAATTTCTTCAAGTTTTTAGTATTTGACTAAATCTTGATTAAACCGAATTTTGGATTTGTAAAATTTGGAAATTATTATTTCATTCAGTATTTTTTTCTTATTCCTTCAAGCTATTGCAAAATTACATAATTCATTAATTCATGTACAAATCTTAGTAAATCTTGACAATATACAAGTTCGACTAACTGAAATATTTAGAAATTTTTAGATTTAAAAATTTTGCTTATTCCTTCTAGCAAAATTATACAAGTTAATGCATACCAATTTCAGTAAATCTTGACTAAATACAAGTTCACATATCCAAAATATTTCGACTCTTAAATTTGTATCAATTTTGTTATCCTTTTGGTAATTACAAAAAAATGTAAAAATAATTGTTTTCAAATTTGTATTTGACTAAATCTTGACTAAATCGAATTTTGGATTTCTGAATTTTGGAAGTGTAAAATTACATAATTCATTAATTCATGTACAAATCTTAGTAAATCTTGACTATATATAAGTACAAATAAATGAAATATTTAGAAACTTTTTGATTTTTATAAATTTTGGATTTGTGAAATTTGGAAATTGTTATTTCATACAGTATTTTTTTCTTATTCCTTCAAGCTATTGAAAAAATTACATAATTCATTAATTCGTGTACAAATCTTAGTAAATCTTGACTATAATAATAAAGTTCGAATAACTGAAATATTTAGAAACTTTTAGATTTAAAAATTATAATAATAAATAAATGATAAATGTCAAATAAAAATTAATATCTTAATAAAATATAATTGATCAAACATTTTATTTATCAAAATGATTCTTTCCAAAAACGAAAAAAATAAGTTATGGCCAATACTAAACTTGGAGATATTACTATTAATTTGAAAGTATAAGTATTAAAACAATAAATATAACATTCTTTCTTTAAATTTTTCATTTATCTTTCATGACATGTATATTTAAGCATTAGATGTAAATACTGAAATGATCATGCTGCGTTGGTTCTTTTTTTAAGATCCTGAAAAGTGGATGCGCGATACTCTTCTCCGCCAGATCATATATTATATAATAACTAATAATGCATAAGATATGGCCATATATTTTCCACTTCCATTTGCCGAGTAAATCATTCTATAATACGCGCGCTGGCGCGCAGCGATAAAGGCGTCGCGGGCGTCGCGAATATGCACAATTTACTTTATGCCCAGAAATATATGCATTTTGATTTTTATAAATCCCACCCTTCTACCTCCGCCTTCAA
Organism: Nicrophorus investigator; assembly: GCA_963457615.1. Classification (NCBI taxonomy): domain Eukaryota; kingdom Metazoa; phylum Arthropoda; class Insecta; order Coleoptera; family Silphidae; genus Nicrophorus; species Nicrophorus investigator. The sequence continues at coordinate 29,317,202 of OY735142.1, forward strand.
ACGACAGAGGAAAAGCGCACACACGGAATACCAACAACATAAACCTCCTATGTTAAACAGGAGAACGCCAAACATTTACAATTTCAATATAAATCTACAAAAAAAAAATTTAATGATCTTATCTGCTCACTCAATAATTGATAATTAATATAATGATACTTGGCAACTTGTACTTTTAAAAGTACATCTCATAACAATTTTCAAAGAATATGTCAATATCGCTCATATCGTGCAAATTACAGTAACATCTCGCATAATCTGAACAATTTGTTCCGCCAAACTATTTAAAATCCTGAAAATTAAAAGCGCACAAAAATCGATTAGTTTTGTAAAAAAAATAATAATTTTGTGTAATAGATTTCTATTTTTTCAAAAAAAAAAATTTATTGAAATTTTCAAACCGGACTATGACTGAATTCGTACTATTCGAGGTATTGTAATCAATGATTTAAAAACTAGTACCAAAAATAAAATTTACAAACGTTAAAATTATCAACAATAAAAAAAAATCAATAATATTTTAGTTTAATTCGAATTAAGTAAACTTAATTTAATTATAAGATTTGAATATGAATTAACATGTTTGTTGATTTAAAAAAATATTCTTTAATAAAAATAAACCTTAATTTTTAAACTTGTAAGAACGCGAGGTTGTGCGTAAAATGGAATTTATTATATAATAGCAGGTTGACGTAATAAGTCATGAATAATATTTAGCGTCATTAATTCAATATGATGGAAATTGCTAACTTAAGTGTAATATATTTGCAACTTTGTTATAAAAGTAAACAGTTCTATACTACCCGTATATCTATTTTATGCAAATTATTTAATATTTCTAATGGTCTTAGGATAAATAAAATATGCAGGTGCAATTATTTTCTTACCATTCGAATAGTACACATAATTTAAATACTAATTACCATTATAATCGTTGTATTATTTTTTTTTGTATTTTTGTGCAATTAATTATTATTAAAAAAAAATCTACTAATGGCGCAGTAAAATTTAACAATTATAATGTGTATTGATACAAAGGGGTTAACGAACTGCAAAGAGAAAAGAGAAAAGGATAAACTTATTTTTTTTTTAGATTTTTACTGCGTCTGGAGGAGAGAAGTTAATTAGCGAGCCGATGATTATTTGACAAATAATGCGAGCAATTTCCGTTAGCCACTTAACATATCTTAATTAACACTGCATGCCCGATATCTTCATCGTGCATGGGATGCGCATGCAATTAGCGAGTAATGGGCACCGGCCAATTCCCATTAATATCTCCAAAAATCGATACAAATCTACCTCGTTTATGATTGCATTCGGAAGAACTGGCCCACCTTCAGCATATTTATGCTGGCAGAATTCATTATACCTAAACCTCATTACAATCTTCATCTGTTTTCTACCTTCATCATCATTTTTTCACCGAAGCTAAAACTTTCTGCATATATGTAATTGTTTATTCTCACGTAGCGATGAAGTAATTCTCAATTAAACCTCCTCAAATGCACACAATTTATTGCAAAACAAACAGAGACTTTACATAATTTCAATATATAATAACATCAACGTCCAATTAATTATACAACAATTTTCAACGTTATCTAATAGTTTGTAAATTGAAACTGATTTATCTTTAATTATTCGTTGATTTTGGATTGGATTGGATCTTGAGTGAGCGCGTCGTGAGTCACAGTGCATTTGGCATTTCGTTTCTGAAATATTCAAGTTGGAAGTAATCGAATTAGAACTGCTCCACTAATAAATAATTCCAATATTGAAGACACGGAATATTTCAAGGAGGTCGCAGTTTGATTGACTGGTAAGACCGGAGCGGACAGCGAAGCTCGGGCTTTCGTGCAATCAAAATACAAATATTGAACGGCTATTGAACGAATATTTCAGGAACGAATTGGATCAATCAATTTATACGTCAAGTATAAATAAATAGAATAAAGTTTGTCATAATTTTATGACTTTTCTATTTATTAATCAGATATTGTTGGAGAACATTTAATCAATTTTATTTATTAAATTTAATATATTCATTATTTTATATATAGTATGTGCGTTCCGTTAAATTACATAATACAAACTAATTTTTGTACTTCAGTTACACGAGTTACACGATTTCGCTTTTAAACAAAATTTAAATTTATTTCTGATTTACACAATTTCGTTTTAAACGGATTTTTATATTTTTGTCATTTTATAATATAGACACATTTTAAAAAAAAAATTGAGTTACACGGTGTTTTTTTGCAGAATACCTCTACATTCATACGAACGTACACTTTCCTATCTAACGTACTTTTGCTATTGGTTCTACTATTAACGTTACTGGAACTAATAAAGCTGCAATAATATTCTCTATATGATTATGACTTTTCAATTCATCAACATTCAGTCAATTGATTTTCTTCACTCAATTTAATTATAAAAGCAAATTGAAAAGTTTTGAAAGCGAAATTAAAAAAAGATTTTTTTTCAGGATTTTTTCAGTCAAGTTTGTACAATATTCTGAATTAATTATTTTAAACTGATACCATAACTTTGTGTCGATTTGAAAACTTCACAAACTCTCCTCGTACATAAAATAAATAAATTGTTATACCATAGGCGAATGTAAATTTATTTAATTTAAATCATGTTTTTACTTTATTTTATATACGCATTCCTCCTTATTCATTTAAACGTACTCCACATTCATATTAACGTACACTTTTCTACCTAACGTACTTTTGCTATTAATTGTAATACTTTAACGTTACTGAAACTAATAAAGCTGAAATAGTATTATGATTTTTCTATTCATGAATCAATTATTCTTGGATAACGTTCTTTCAATTTCTTAAATGTATTAATTATTGAAAATACAATCTGCACTCATTTAAAGTACACAATACAAACATTCTTTATACTTTAGGTTAATCTAACTGTGTCTCTTCATACACTTCAAATTGTCCAATGTTCATACATACGTACACTGTCTCTGAAACTGAGAAATCTACAAGATTTATGTATGAAGAAGTAGTAGTTTAACAATAATTTATATCCTAAATCTCATAGCGTGTGTTTATCAAATTATGGTAATTGGTAAATAATAATTTTAAGAACATCAAATCTTATATTTTTTATCCTGTTTTAGAATCAAATTCTAATACGCCAACATTAATCTATTTATTTAAATATATATATTTTTTTATTTATTTAATTTCAACCAAGACAAAATACGCAATTTTCGCACTGAAAAAAATAAAAGGAATTAAAATATAGGCAACCAAATTTACAAATAAGAATATTTTCTATCACCAAAACAAATATTTTTATTTATATTATTGCACTGCATTTTTTAATTGTTTTTTTTCATTTTCTATAAAAATTGTCTTATAGTAAATTAATTATAAATTAATTTGTATCCATTTTTTTTTAAATAATTTTTCTTCGCAAAGTAACCTTTCGTAAGCATTTCATCTGCATACTGAATAGACAATTAGATTAGTTTTAGTAATCAACGGCAGGAATTAATTAATTATATAATTGGATGTAATGAGCGGTGTGTGTCTGTGACTCACGTTGGCGCCTACAAGAGCACAAAAGCTACACGACCAATAAATAAACAGATGCTTTATCTACGTTTTCTCAAGCAGCTTCCCCGAGGCCGTTTGTTGCATACTTCCGTTTCAATTAATAATGCATGATCATTTAGTTTCCCACGACGAGCGGCGTTTCGTCCGTTCCAATCGAACCAAGCCTTTCTCCAATTCGAAATTGAAGAAGCGCGTCTGTTTGCACGCATAATTGGCCGTGAAATAACAAACAGAAAAACAAATATATTTATATAATAATAACCTCCGGGAAAATGTGTATTTGCCGAGGGTGGTCCTTGAATACAACGCCGCACGTTGGAAGCTGAGAAAAGGGCCGTAGATGTGTACACTCGCGGAGAAAGGGACGCACGTGTGTGTTTTTATTTTACTCCTTCCGTTTTTTTTTCCTCGCTCCATCCTTGTATAGTCCTGTTTTTTTTTTCAAACAGAGTTCGCCCTCGCAATCATGCATACATTAGCGGCGCGCATCTGCATCCGCCTGCTGGACCAGGCAGGTGAGAGAACCTTTTTTTTAAACCCACTCTCACTCTCAACCGACATTTGTCACACAAAACAACACACAGCAAAAACCTTTTAATATGCATATCAGATCTATCCTAGAAGTGCGTATCGTCGTCCTTGTTGTTCCGTGCAGTAATTTAAGCAGTTAGTGGCAGTTGTTTGAATTTTAAACCGCCAATAATTAAATCCGTTAATTAATCCAGACATATGTTAATTCCCTTGCAAACATTCAAACTTAATTTCTCGTTTAAATCTTATTAATTACTATATTTCGACATTTTCTTCATTAATTACGAATGCATATATTTGTACTATTTATTCAAGACATTTCATCTAAGATAGTTCAAATCTTGCAGATAGATCAGTTATTTTCATAACATATACAATCTAAATGTTAATTAATTTTAACCTATACAAACAAATTAAATATTTTAATGAAATTCTTCAAGAAAAAATTAAATAAAATTTAATAACAAGTAAATATACATTTTTTGTAAGTTATACATATTAATTGAATTAAATCTGTAATTTTAAAATTTTGAAAAAAATGTTAATAAAATCAATAAGTATAATTTCTGAATTTTATCCAATAAATATTATTTAGGAATTGGAGTAGTAGAATTGAATTCAAAAATATAAAAAATTATTGAAAATATGGCTTGTAATTTTAAAATATGTGGTTTTGAAAAAATATTAAATTAATTTTAAATAAATATAATTTATTAATTTCACATAATAAAAATCATTTAAGAATAGTAATAATAGACAAAATTTATTGCAGTTTTCTTGCGAAGGATTATTCAGAAATATTATTTGATTTTTTTTATTAATTAAATTGAAAACTATAAAAAATCATTTTTTTTCTATTTTTAAATCTATTATAAAATATTATTTTATTTTAATATATGCAATAATTAATTTGAGTGAAAATTTGTTCATTAAAAAAAATACAATTTAAATAATTTTAACAAATTGTATATAATTTTTAATATAAAATTTATAGAAGTCAATCTATTACAAGTATATTTTGGTTCGTTTCTAATTGAAGTATGTTTAATAGAAATATTACTGTTGCAACACGTCCATTGAATAAACAACAAATTAAGTTAAAGCTGAAGTGTTTTCTTTGAATCGTCCAGCAAGAAATTTTTCATCCTGAATCCTGCACAGAATGTACCAATAGTTCACGCCTCTCTCTTTCTCACACCTATTTCTCTCCATCTGGTATTGAAATAACAATGGTGATCGTCGATTGATTGCTCATCGATCGACCACTCAAATCCCAATTAGTTGTTTGTACAACGTGTAAATGTAATCAAAACACTTGGGAAGTGTGTTTCTTGTGCGAAGGACAGAGCCGTTTGTAAAAGTGTATATATTTATGTGGTGTACGTACATTAACTGAATATTTCATTTTCGAGACGCGCCTCGCCTATATTAAAACACTATTTACAAACATACACGATGGATATGATCGTGGGCTTTCAGGAATTTGATGAAATATGCATGAATGTAATATCAATACAGGTAAATTAATTTCGCCGACACTTCGCGCGGCCCAATAAATTACCGGTAAACATTGAGAATTATTTGAAGCGTTCCTTTCATATTTTTTTTATATATTTTCGTTTGCTCATCTAACTGTTGTAAGTGTGTATGCATATATTCCGAACAATGGTCGCTTTGTCAATAAGCCGTGGAGGCGATGCATTCAACAACTCAATGTAATTTCCCCATTAATAATTTCCATTTTTATATTTATCTAATAGTGTTTAATAATAACAAATAATGAGGCGACCGAAGGGGAGGAATTGTAAAGCGAAAGACAGAGAAAAAAAAGTGTTAAGTAATCGTGAATAATTCAGTTTTTTGACATTTCGATGTCCTTATTGACTCGCCTCAACTGAAGTCCATTATGTTATGAAATTACATTGTGCTTCCATTCGGCTTGGGACACTTTTACAAATGCATTTTATTAATTAATTAATAACCAATTGCTGTTTTATAGTCAATTTCCACGCTCGACGCGAATTTAATTTATTTTGCAATCATTGTGAAAACCATCAATTATATTTTCCATCAAACGCATTGAAGCACATTATTCAGTTATATAATAATATTTCAATTACATAAATGCGAGAATAAATAATTATTATTTACAAATTGTTATTTCTACTCTTTCGCGTAAATGAAAATGTTAGACCATTCAATTTACTTTACAGAAGGATTTTATATAAGTATTTAGAAAATAATCATCATTTAATGGAATTTAATTTTTTATTCCAAATTTTGTACTAAAATTAGTACACATCAAAAATACTGTTTGGGACTGTTTGAAACCGGATTAATCGATTAATATATTTAGTACTGCGAAGAAAACATAAATCAATAATTTTGGTTTTTAGAATTTAATATTATTTTGTCACTTAAAAAATTTGTTCCTTTTAAATTTTGTATGCTGGATTATAGTGAAACTGGTTTAATCGAAACCGTACTATACGAGTATTGATATAAAAATATTATATAATTGGGTTTTTAAAAATTATTTTCCAAAACTATGCAAAGGTAGTAGTTCTGATCGGATGCGCCCTCAATGGTATTTCGATGGAACTAGAAAAAAGTCATCCCCCTCTGGTAAAACCCTCGGTCGCAATCTACCACCGCCTCGTCCCATGGGGCGCGGTTTCCATGGTAACGTGCACATATACGATGATTACGTGCGTGTCCGGTGTGCCACCCCTAAACAGGCATTGGGCATCCGGCGATTGGGGAACCCCCTTTCGGTCGCACAGCCGAATTCCAGGGGCGGCCTGAAAGGGTTGAGGATACGGGAAGAGAAGAGAAGAGAAGAGAAGAGTGACAGCACGTGCATGTTACACACATACAAGCAAGCATTCGCGACCTGCAGAAGCATCCGCACCGAATAAATATTTGTGCTTGTTCAATTTTCGTGTTCACAAACACACGCATTTTTTCTTTGCTTATTGTTTCGTTTTCTACGCCGGCGGCCATTTAATTTGCTTTTATTTCTCTTAAGTTCCCGGAGGGCGGTATGATACATTTTTATTTATTTTTGGTGGTTTTATAAATATTAATTTAATTTCGGTTTTGAAACCTGTAGTTTTGACCCAGATTTCCGCCACCTTCCATCCCTACCTGGTAGAAGTAATTAAAGTTTCTTGTAAAAGGGTTCTCGGAACAGATGTTTCGATTAGGTTAGCTACATTGTCCTTCCGCAGAGCCATTAGTATTTAGTGCTGTTGCCGCAATGTGAGAGTGAATAACGTGAGTGAATTTTTCGATGATCCGATCCGATGTTTATTTAATATGCATTGAGTGGACGTGAGACGGACGTCCGGTTTTCGAAGCATCAACGCTTCCCGTCTGTCGGATCCTTCGGAAAAGGAACAACAACAACGACGATGCCGATGGTGATGGCAGCAGCAACAACAACAACAACAACCTAAAAACGCGACGGCACACGCACACAAACAATGCGCTCCTACCCTACCGCCCTTCGTCAGATAATAATCGCCGTGGATTGCTTTTTGTTTCCTTTACCGATGCACGCACTTCGGATCCGAAGTCTTCACCGATGGTTGCCCATTGTTTCGCGTATCTAAGTACCATTCGACATGCAACATCTTTTCGGAAAGTGGAGCCCGTCCTTACGTAATTGGATGCGGAGCTTCCTAATCCGAAAGACACACACATACACACACATACGATGTCTGTCTCTCACGTACAATTTGCGTAATAAAATACAATATGTGATACTCAATAAAAGCATGTTGATTCGAGACATCAGGATTCTGCGTTTCCATGGCAACCAGGGGATGGTTCATTAGGTCTACTTTGTGTGTGCGGCTTTCTCCGTCCAACTTCAGCCGCATCCAGTAGTTACATCTGTGTCTTGCATGTATACGAATGTATGTGTATTTGCATAGTAAATATGTGCTCTCTCTCTGTATGGCAGCTACCTCGGGCACTAACAATGTCTATTGAAATATATCGCAGCAGTCTACACACGAATATATAGATTTTGCACAATAAACTGCCTAACAATCTAAAAATGGAGGAAACCGAATTTTTATAATCAGTTCCATTTCTATGCAATTATAAACTTTTCGCTGCACGAATACACACAGGCATTATTCCAAATACTTGGCCCAATCCTACTACCTCCATCGTATACAACTTTAAATAACCATTTACATCGGAAATATGTATTACATAATAATGCCAATACCTATTAAACACCGCTACATTACTTCATTTTACAATTAAATATAAACTTTACATCGCATTTCAATATAATCAACTTTTATTTAAGAAAAATTTCAACGTTTCAAGTATTCTATAACGAGATTTACGTTTATAGTTCAAGTTTATGAATGATTAATTCACATTTGTAAAAAAAATAATTATCATTTCTAAAAATTGAAACGTTAAGAAATAAAAATTGACTAATACATTTTAAAATTCATTACTTGTTATATAAATTCTAAAATATAATACGTTTTTCAACGATTTTCCACTATAGTTTTTTTAAATTATAAATAATTATTGCTGTTAATTTTTATTAAATTTTTGATCAAATAATAAATTTATTTACTATAGAAATATAAAAAAAAACGTGAATTGTAATTTAGTATTTAACATTTTAGTAAATAATATTAAAATTTTGAATAAATTTAGGAAAATTCAATACATTTTTTAAACCCATATTTTATATTACTTTAATATTACTGTTAATTTTTATTAAATTTTTAATCAAGTAATAAATTATAAGTAAATATTGCTGTATTTTTTATTAAATTTTTGATCACATCATAAATTTAAATAATATTACGACTAATTTTTTTTTCAATTAATTTAGAAAAAGTTGTAATAAAATATAATTTACCTATACTTTTTATATAAATATTTTGTCAAAAACTGAGATTTGAGTAATATAAGTTATATTTTTATAAAAGTAATTATTTTAATTTCTGTGAAATAACAGTATTTTTTTTGGTATTATTATTATATATGTTTTTTTTTTATTATAAGTTTTAAATGTCTGAATTATAAAAATGAATTATTGAAGGATTAATAGACTAGTTAAAGTAATGAATATATTTAATATTGATTATCGGGAAAATCTCCGAATAAAATATTAATGAATTCAGGATGGTTTAGAAAGAAAGAAAAAAAACAAAGCGATTGGATAAGCTCATGCTTTGCAGGTAGATCGTACGCGGTGATAAATATCCAAAGGGCATTGGCAGGTAATGTGTGAACTAATGTGGGAATACATCCGTCGGCCTCGATGCCATTAAATTTTTGGCTTCATCAAGATATAATATGACGGGCCGCGGAAAATTTATCGCGCTCTTCTTCCTTTGTTCCTCTCTCTCTTTTTCTCGTTGAAACCACTTCTCCTTATTCTTTCCTTCGTTTCTCGCTCCTAGGGCAGCCGTTCATTATTAAGTGGTCGATTTAATAATTCATAAATCAAAAGCACAACAGTTTTCTGTCGAACTACCCACTTATTTACATGAGATATTTCACGATAAAACGTTCAATATTTTAGATATTATTAACATGCCGTTCGCTTTCAACACACACTCACACCACAGACATTTCATAATTAAGTAAACAATAATTTTCATACAATTTTATTTAATTTAATATCAATAATATAAATTAAATAAAAAAATACTATTTTTTTTTATTCTTCAAATAAATAATTTTTTGTATTTTATTATTTTTGTGGTGAAAATGATTTGCAAAATTATTAAATGATTAATTAAGTTTCTTCGAAACTTTCGATGGTTGAGCCGTCTGGGAAAATCATGTTCCAGAATAGATAGAAGAAGACAAAAAAAAAGGATTGTAATTTCCGTGTGAATGATAAAAGGAAGAAGGTAGCAGTCTAGAAGGGTGGTTGAATTGCGTGTATGCAATATATATTTTGTTATAAGAGGGGTTGCTGAAGAATATTCGTTTTCGACGGGGGCCAAGGTCGGTTCCCGTATGCAGATGGCCCACAAATCAACCTCTCTCGCCCTGCATTGTCTGGTCTCGCCGTAAGGGTTGTTGCCGGTTAGAAGCCAACAAAAAATAATAATGCAAGAGCGAGGATGCAAAATAATAATAATGAAAAAAAAAGGAGTAAAATAATCGTCGACTACCTAACCAAAAAAAAAAAAAAACTAACCCGTCCTACCTAATAGTACCTGCTTAGTGGTGCATGCGATTTTCATATTCCCCATTATATTCCTATGCATATATTGTATAATGCATTTTGTTGCGAATCTGCATATTTACAACATATGCGTTCGCACAATGCAAGCCTGCATTAAGCGCGATCTCTATCGAATCCCTCGATTTTATTTTATGCGAATTAATGGACCTTGTGATATTATTTAATGCGATGTAATGCATTTCCAGCAGAGACAGGGTTCAAAATCGAACATGTTTTATATAATAACTTTATTAATTTTTTTTTTATATAAATTCAGTTTTTAGTTATTACATTATTTCACTTATTAAAACTATAATGCATTTAAAAAAGCTTATTTCTATACAATGTACATTCAATTCCATTTGCAGCATTTATTTATAAAAAAAATCAACAAGAATATTTTAATTTAAGGGTGAGTAACCCTTTACAGTTATTTGTAAAATTAAACAAAATTTTATTTTTTGTTATTTATTGTTGCAATTTTGTATTTCATTTTTAATTTAAAATAAAGGAATAAAATGCATTAATAATTAATAAAAAATATAAATAATTTAGGAATCAACTAATTTTTATTGGCTCTAATTTTACGACCTAAATCTTTCATAAATCAAAATTTTATATGATTATTTTTTATATTAATTTAATTTATTAATAAGTTGCTTTTTCATCTAAAAAAATAATTTTTCTTTCTATATATTTTTTTATATACTATTTTAAACATATGACCTAACCTTATCATGACTAGCATATTTGTATAGACTTGATATAAACAGTACATATTAAAAGTTGTGACTCGCAATTTGTTATGTTACAAGTAACAAAATTTTAATTATTCTTCAAATTAATGATCTTATAAATGTGACTGGAAAATTGTTATACAATATTTAAATGTTTAATAATAGTGTAAAATTTCATTTATAATATTCACACGATAAGGCTGAAACTTTGAAGTAAGTAATTAAGAATTTTATTATTTGTTTCAAATTGAAAATTGATTTATGTTGTAGCTTTTGAAATAAAAAAATGAAAACGAAATAATTACGTTCAGAGTATTAATTACATTCCGGGTTGTGTGTTTATGAGCAAATCGAAGGAGAAAAACACGAGTAATCTCATTAAATTCGTATGTTAAAACTGTGTTTTCTCGGCTGGAAGCCGATCTACGTTAATTATATGGAATTAAGGTCTGGATAAATTGCGTAAACTTTTATAGATTAACTTACATTAAAATCCAGCTTTTCTTGGAACGAGCGAGCGAACACCTGGAACGAAAATAGACAACAAAAATGGATTAGTTTCTTGGGTAATAATAATGGAAGGAAATTGTGGAGCAGGTCATTAACCGGGGCTAATCAATCATATATAAAAAATGTACAGGTTCTCAATGGGGTAAGGTTTATTATTTATTTCGATGACAGGTAATGGTGAGATAGGTGTTAGTTTTTGTATCGATTGTGGATGAATATGAATGCGTGTGTATGGATGTGGGGGTGGTCGAAATTTCGAATATGCGAACGGTAATTTATCATAAAATACGTCCAATCATGTAAGGGTGGAGGGTTGGTATTTTGGATAGTATGGTTGGAGGCTTCCATCATCAATTGTGTGGCCGAGGTTTTGATTTGTTTCTTAGTGCCAGGCGCCCGTCGACGTCTACTTCCTCGCATGATTTCCACCATTCAACCCCAAATCGTTACGTTTTCTCCACCACCACCACCCCCCTGACAACCCCCTGCACAAGGTATATGCATTATCATCACTCTCTTCCTCGTTGTTCCTTTCTCCATCTTTTCGCTTATTCCGATCGTGTTGTTACAGCCAGTTCTCGTGGCCGAATAATAATTTATTTTAATGTGAACAAGAATCGAGGCGAAATGCTCCATGGTAATCTAATACATCGAGGAAGAATCGAAGCGGAAAAGCAAAGGAAAATAGCAGCCGTATGTGTATTGATTGGTGAACATCCAACATTGGAATGCATGCTCGGCTGCTTTGGAATATACGGCCGTAACTGCATGTCCGCATTGTGTGAGCGGAAAGCGGAAACGGAACGGCGAGACGGCTTGGCTTCGCTCAACAAGCCGGAAACAAAATTCCACCCGAAACTCGCCACTCTATTTCCTCATCCGCGCATCCCCCCCGTATATATATATATATACATTTTTTACTTCACCTTTTATTTTCTGTTTGATACACTCTTCACTTTAAATTATAATAGCTATACTTTATACGTAAATCCAATACTTCAATAAATCTATAAAATAAATTAACCGCAACTTGCGTGTAGTTCTGAGCAACAAAAATAAAAACTACATCAAAAATAAACCTTTAACTATAAAAATAATTGACAATAATGTTCATATCCAAATCGATCCTAAAGAAGATGAAGTTAATAAATATAATTTTTTGATGAGTTTACTTAAAAATTCATAATTTAAGAAAATACAAATTAAATAAAAATTTTGTTAAATAAATTGATAAAATAAAAAATAATTGTTAATTTTTATATAATTTAATTAATATAATATGATTAAAGGATTATCGATTGTCGACGCTTATTAAACAATAATTATTAATTATACAACAATTTACAAATTGATTTTTAAATTTTATTATAAAAAAATAAAAACCATTTATATAATAAATGTTGTAATCATAAATTCTCAAAGATTTTTTTTATTAACTTTGCATATTTGCTGTAAATTGATAAATTAATTTATTTTTTTTTATATTTTTTATTTAAGTTGCTTTAAATTTGTAGAAATGAGTAAAACTATTCTAAAATAAATTAATAACAAATTTACAAATATTTATATTACATTATATTTTTTGTCGAATTAATACAAATATTTCATAATAACTAAAATACTGAAATTTTAAAAAAATAAATAGTTTATGTGTAGAAGGTTAACTTTTTATAGAAACGTAGGTTTATATCAAAAAGTAATGATATAATTATTGTTTTCTTATTAGATTTTAAAGTATTGTTATATAAATATTTGTAAAATAAACTTCAATGAAAAGACGTCAATATTGAATTAGTTTGACTAAATTGTTTAATAGGAATAAAACAATTATGATAACTTTTAAATGTTGTTTATAATTTATGTCTTAGGTTACAGCGTGGAATGTAGCGTATTTGAATTTGTAATAAGAAAAAAATGTGAGATTATGTTAGTATTAAATCTGAGGTATGAAATGAAGTGGTGTGGCTTAATGTAGATTAGGAGTCGAATAATTAAATCGACGATGGATAATATGAAGCCGTAAAAGCGACGGCAAGTGCCTGGCATAATATCAGCTTAATTAATCAATTAGGAGCATACGGAGTTAAATGCATGCGAGGTAATTAAATGGCACGTGTCGAGGGGCTTGTTGCAAATCGATTGTTTGATTAGAAGGGCGAGCCCGACGAGATCGATGTTCAGGGAATTAGTAGGGTTTCCGAAGGCGTTAATGACACGCCGTTTAACGAACTGGTTATTAACCTAGGCGCGAAATGTGGATTGGGGGTGGCGCGGCGGTGCCTGAGTTATTATCGGTTGGGGAGGCGGAGAAGCTTTGGCTTTGGCGGCGTCTCGCCCTCCCCAACATTTGATCCGATTTCGGATCCGCTGCGTGCCGGTAATTACAGCACGTTTGCAGTGGAATTAGGCTAATTAGGCGGAGCGTAATGTTTCAATATTTGGCCTAGGTCAAGAGTACAGCCGCCGTCTCCACCTCCAACACCTCTTTTCAGCTGCGACATCGATCCGACGCCGTCGCCGTCGCAGATATGGAAAAAGATAATATGATTTTAATATTTCACATATCTAATCTGAAATGCGCGGAAAGATTGTAATAAATTTTATTCACTGGCAATAATTCAAAAGGGATGAATGCTCCGTGCGAGATACGATGACAGCAGAGGATATATCATCTATCGAGATCCTTTAGAAAAGTGATATTATATAAGTTCGTGGATGGCGAATCACGAGCGCGCGCGGGGGTGTGTGTGTGTGAGAGAGGAAGATAGAGGAAATCTCGTGTGTCGTGCAACGCTACTACCCTTCTCCGATCTCAACCTCCCCTCTCACTCATCTCACTCTAACGCTGCGTGTGTATTTTGATTAAATATCGCGTTGCGAAATTTATGTTATTTTGCGGGAGAACCTTCCAGATCCGAGATTAAATTTAGAAGGGGGACATACGAAAAAAAAAAAAGGATTCTTGTTGCATAAAAATAAATAAATAAGAGAAATTACTTCAATTTTATATTAATATCATTTGCAATAGGTATAAGATTGTGACAATTCTAATAATTTTTTAATCAAAATTTCAGCTTAAAAATAATAATAATAATAGTTCAAATACACATATTTCAGAACAAAATAATATACAGTTTAAATTTAATAAATTTTATTTAACCTATTATTAAATTAAACAACTTAAACATAAAATTTTTAAAATAAATAAACAATAATAACGATTTTCATATTTAAAGAATTGTCGTTCCACAATAAATAAATAAATTAAGAAATGTATTTATTTATTATTTATAGCTAATATTTACAGAAATTATCTAAAATTTTAAATGACTATTCAATTTTAACCCTTTGCAAATGCAGATTTTTCAATATATAAGCGTACACTCCAGATGTGGCGAATATATCCGCCGACTATTTTTCAGTATTATTGTAACGTAATTGCTTTATATTTCTATTGGATTTGACGTAATTATTTGTAAAGTATTGCGTAATAAATATTTTCACTCAATTACGACTATTGATATTCATTAAATAAATAATAAATGTTTTGCGTAACCTTTGAATATTATCGTTTAATTAAGTAACAGGAAAACATGGATTATTTATACAATAAAATAAAGTTGGCACGAGGCGCACACATAATTCATTATTTACGGCCTCAATAATTCCATTTTCTATTACGTGGGTTTCTTTTATTAAGCCATCATTAACTATTCCGACATCGTTATTCGTTATTTTTTTTTTACCTACGCACGAAACTACATATATATATATATTTTTTTTGTACCGCTTCGCCGCAATTACATTAATTATCCGATATATAAATAATACACGAACGCGTCTTGTTCTCCCGTATCTATAATTATTAATGGTGGAAAACGATACGTTTACTTGCCCACATACAAACTTTTTTTTTTATCCCCAATCCCCGCATTGGAAGAAAAATAGAAGCAAGCACACACACATCCTGTCTTTTTTTCTCTTCGTTTAGGGTAAATACTGGGGCGGTTTTTATCTAAGGGCTGGACCCTGTGGACACGTAAGCCGACGGAGGGTGACCGACCCACCCTCAATTTTTCGGATGGCACGTGCTGCTGGCAAATTCACGTTCTTCTTCTCCTTTTTTTTTTCGGTCTCCCTTTTTTCGATTGGGGGAGGGACGGAATTGAATTTCCATCGACTGAAATAGACTTTCCGAAAAAAAAAATGTCCACCCGCAGGAGGGATAGAGAGAAATGGAATACAAAATGATGACACACACGCACACTCTAACATGCATAGAAAAAAAAAAGATGACGCGTAATCCCCAGATGCAAATTTAATATCTCCGTTTTCGAAATGCATTCCGATTTGACAGAAGAAAAAAAACTTACCCAATACTCTGATTACTTTCTAGATTTTTTTATAATACAAATATTTGAATTGAAGGGTGTCAAGTTGTCAATCTTAATTCTATTGCATTTTGGTGACCACATCTACTGACTTCATCATTATATAAATTTATTTTTAGTAATAATCTGATTATTAAGTTGTATAATTTATAACTAATTATTTAGTTAAATTATGAGCTGTTGTAGTTGTTACTACATTTTCATGATGATAATATAAATATATTAGTAGTAAATTTCGTTCGATTCATGAATGCAGAAATATGTTTAAACGGTTGTTATTATATAATAGTGCAGATATTGAAATATTTCGCTTAGCTAGTGGATATTACATTATTTATAGTAATAAGCTTTGAAGAATGCGGGGTTACGTGAAGCGTGAAATTTATTGGCAGATTTGAGTTTGGTCTACGTTGCTGCTGCCTGCCTCCGTCGACTCAGACGGCGGCAAAATTGATTCACGCAAATTGTAAGTAACTCGCGGATCCCGCAGAATAACCGGCAACTTTAACTTCGCCCGTGATCAAATTTAAGGACGATTTTGCAAACTATAAATGTGTATTAGGTACTTCAATATATTAGTTCCCGTCGTAGATGAGTGCAAATACCGAATTCCAACCCCCGCAGACGAACCCCTCTCATCTTCTCTCCTCTTCCTCCTCCTCCACCAACACCGCCGACAACGAGGAATGCAAATTTAATAAAGGGAAAGAAAAACACACATCGCTTGTTTGATTTAACTTATGCTTTAAATATAGCCAAGTTATTCATTGCTACTATTAGTGTTGCGCAGTGCTGTAGGTATAATTATATAATAATACGGTGGTCAGCGAGACTCTGAAGAAAACCCTCCGGCCACATGCATGCATTTTTTACCACTCCTCATATACTTAACATAGCAAAACCTACATTGTAACAAAAATAGAAATTTTTAAACTATTTTTTTAAGGCAACAAAATTAAATAAAAAATAACAATTATGGAAACAAATTTTAAAAAAAATAATAACATTTTTTGATCCTAGTATTATATTAAAGTGTATTTGTTAAATCTTAAGTTACTATAATTATATTAAAAAATGTATGATATTGTTAATAAATAAATAAAAATCGTTGATTAATTAATTAATATTAAATTTTCTCATATTTCCTTTAAATATTATATTTCTTTATTATTATAACTATTAGTTAATATTTATAATCCAATCTTTAAACATGCAAATATTTAATAAATTGAATTTTTAAAAGAATAATTTAATTTATACTGAAAAATATTATAAAAATATTAAAATTATATCAATGTTTAGAAATACAAAATTCAAATTATTTAATATAAAACTTTCAAAAAGCAAAATTATAAAATAAGTGAATTTAATATTCTTTAAAAATAATTAATTTACAATTTCATAATATTTTTTTTTGTGTAGATTCTTTTGAATTTATTTATTTTAAAATCATTTTTTGCAATTAAATCGATTATTATATTGTATAAGAAATTATATAGATTTTGGATTTTGTGCAATTTTACTTTTAGAAAAAAATTTGAGAAATAATTTTTTATGAACTACAGAAAGTTCTCGACTTAAAAGGTTTGTATTTTTCACATTTTGGAAATGCTTAAAATTTTTTATTTTGTATAAGAAATTCTAAATTCTAAATTCATCAAGGAATGCAAAAATTTGAAGTAATGGAAGCAATTGATGAAAAATTGCTTAAAGTAAAATCAGAAAAATATAATATGGTATTATGAAATTTATATGGAATTGGGTTGTTTTGTTCAAAAAATAACTCTGATAATTGACAGAATATCTAAAAATCTATATCGATCGTAAGTCTTAGGAATAAAATTAACAAATTATTTAACGAATAATGAATTTATCCAAACAAATTTTATGATATAAATAAGTAATAATATTACTTTTATTTTATTAATTAAGAAATATAAAAAATTGGTTGTAAAATTGGATGCATTAAGAAGATTCGATGGAGTTCAACGACCCCACGAACGTCTTGTTTTGTGGGGTGTACCAAAATGTAACGGGCGATGAATTGGTTTTGTTAGACGTAACTATTACTACTATAATTTTCATGTTTCGAATTTTAAATAATGTAACTTAAAATAATAAATCAATAGATTATTTTTTTCATCGATTCAATTGAATAATTAATCGGTGGGTTTAGCATTTTTGCCATTGTTCTACTTCATCTTCGCAGCGAGCGGAAAAGGGCATCAATCATTCCTGCTCCGCAGACAAAGAGAAATGTTTATAAACACGCCCGGCATTTTTTATTCCCTTATTCGGATGCCATCCCCATATCTCCTTAAAATATAGATACATATAAATTGATAAATTTCGAAGGCGCATACTGTGTGTGTTTGTGAGAGTTCTTTATTTTTCTACATCCTCTGCTTGTCTCGCTGGTACGTACATACGCACACATCCGTATATTTCTTTGCTTTATCGAAACCCAATCTATTATTCGGCCGAGGCAAACATGCGTGCTTATGTGTTATAGTTTGTGTGTGTGTGTGTGCAGCGGATATTGATTCACACGCGTAGCACACATATAAAACGTAGTTCGCCCCCCGTCGATGGTAGGCGGTGGGCGCCTCCAAAAGGGGGTGGCGGATTTTTTCCTTTTCTTCCCTTTGCCTTCCGCCCTCTCCGCCGCCGCCGCCGCTCTCGTACTCTTTCCCTTTTTTTCCCCGTTGCTGCTTTCCCTGATCCAATCGTTCAATGTGTGTATGTATATGTGTGTGTGTGTATGCACCACCACCCGCGCACCCCATCTCAAAATTCACAATAGCGTAGGTGGAGAGGACTGTATATTCCGCGCCACCACCATCTTCGATTTTTCCGGCTCGCCCCTCACCCCACCCCCCCCCACACACTCGTATGTGAATATACATATACGTTCCTGTATGCATGCATGTGCTTCGATGGATGTCTGCTGAATATTATTATTGTGTGTTCCTCCCACACGCCAATCGATTCACACAATAAACTATTTAAGTAATTGCATCGACAATTACCTAACGAAATAACCAATAATACAAGAAACCGTCGTTTTATTTATGCCCGCACATGTGCGACCCTATCCACCCTCTAACGCTGCCGCTCCGCGTTACGTAACCTCGTCATTATTATAATAACTATCATTCGGTGACGATTATCCCGGACATGCTTTCCACCATTTACGTCCGCTATTTGTTTATTCCATAAAAAAACATAAAACACGTATACAATTTTCTAAAAAAACAATCTTCTATATTCATCACTTTTACTTATTACTAAATTTATTCAAACCTTACTTGTATAAATTTCACATTTATTTCATATATATTTAATATTTATGTACAATATTATTATTCTTGTTAAAATTATAAAGCTTTTTTATCTTTAATTTTACATACAAAATATGGAAACTCGATTTCTTGAATTGCCTAAATGTCGTCTATTATCTAATACTGATAACATTAATTATATTTATTGCTTTAATTTAACTAAAAAAACAATTTTTGGACTACATATTTTCATAAAATCTAATTTATATTATTATTACAATATTTAATAATTTTTTTTTTGTCTGAGAATAATTTTATAGTTATTACTACTATAGTTTTTAAATTTTTATGTTACAAGTATGATTGAATTTGAAATGTGGCATGAAAATATATGTTTCTTCGAGTTTGTTGTTAAGAAAATAAGGTGGATGCGCCGGGACTACTCGTGAACAATAAGTGTTTATGACGCATACGCTTATGGAAAAATATTATATAATATATTAATATCAGCTTGAAGTGGAATTGGATCTGTGTATGTTTACTGTTTATATGTTTTTTTTTTTTTTAATACATTATTTCCATTTTTCACGAATACATTTTTGTTGCTATCGTGTGTATAAGGGCTGTAGGGACGATCGTCAGTCATGCGCGACACCCACCTACGTTGGGTAACCCAGCCATCAGTCACCTGTAGTAAGATATGACATTGCCATTATACGGCACTAACTCGATTACTTTAAACTCTCCCCAAGAAAACTTTCCCAATGTCACGATGCATCATGTCTCGTGCTTCGCATCCCAGGAAAATTTTAAATGGGACCAAAAGAAAATGCTCACAAACAAGAAACACTAGAGCGCGAAATATGAATGGAGCCGCACGATGCTACCACTAACTATAATACTGTACGTATCATTATTACGCAAAACTTTATTCTGAAAATTGTTCATGCCAACTATAATAATAATAATAATAATAACGAAGCACTAACAATACAGAATCTTGCAAGAAGAAAACGTAGCTCTGAAAAGTTTTTCCATATATAAATAAATAAATATATATATGTATATAAAAAAAGTAAACGACAATGAGAAAATTCGCGTTTCTTTTTATGCTAGAATGAGACATACTTTCGGTTCGTTTGCGAAACAAACATGTATATATTTATATATATAGTATAGAGCATGTATGAGATGTGTTTGTTAGAGGGTAAATCCTTCCATTAGCATCCAAGGAAACTAACTACGATGAAAGGCCTGGTCTCTCTTTCTTTCTTTCTACGAAAGCGAAGAGGAGAAGAGGCAGAGCAGACGTTTGACGATGCCAATAAACCTTTGTCAAAGCGCGTCGTTATTTTCAGTCTCTTATTTCACAGGCATCGATTTCAAAACATGGCGAAAACAAACTTCCACTCCCCACGATCCTCGACGTGTGTGTGTGCGCGCTTCTTTTTATTTCACCTCATAGATTTTTTATTCTTTACATACTTTCCATATATACATTTATTTTTTTACTTCTTACAGTGTGTTTCATATTGCTCCGCATGCCATATGGACATTCATCACGCGGTAATTGTATTTAACTATGAATAAGTGAATGGGGCATAACTCAAAGGCTTCAAAAACTATTAAAACGCCACAAATAGAAAATTGTGAACTAACATACGTACACAAAGGGAACGAGAAAAGAGGCCACAATGCATCAGATACATTATGAAACACCGCTGTTGAATCACGCCTTAATGAATTAATCGAAGATTTCAGTCACTCCTAACTACAGCTTAAAAAATAATAATCAATTAGATTGGAAGAACTTTTATCTCCAAATTTAAAAATAAAAATTACTTTACAAGTAACAAGTACTTGATAACAATCACTTGAAGTCAATGGTTCTGTAACAAATTATGTTAGCCATAATAGATATTAGATAAAGTATTCATTTCAAGTAATCATTAAAAAAAATACTATTATGCTTAAATTTTCTATTTGCGTAATAACACATTTTTTTCACTAAATTTATGATAAGGTGTATCCGCCATATGTTTATATAAGTTCTAAATGCGTTTCCTACTGTACAGGAAAATTTATTAACAATTAAAATATAAAAAAAATAATTCGAAAAGTGATGTTATGAAAAATAATACAACCTAAGCGTTTAAATATTAGATCTGTAGTGTAAAGTTGTTGGTAACACATCACTCAATAAGTCTCCGGTCTGACACATATTGATAGACCCATATGATTTCTGGATAGTACCAACCTTCAAACGATACTTGTCAAAACTTCATGACATTCTGACAATTAGTTTACAGGTTACAAGACTTATTAAATGATTTATATTTAATTTTAAGTAAAATGAAGTTAAAACATTAAATATTGTAATCAGAAGAAGTTAGTACATCTGACAAATATTTATGTTTTATATCAAGTGTGATGTGGATGCACCATTACATTATAATGGAGGTATGGATTTTGTTTGTGCGTTTTGTGTAAAAAAAAAAGAAGTAAACCTGAACACGAGGAGGCGGATAAGAAGAAGAAAAAGAAAGGGAAGAATAGGAGAGAGGGTGAAAAATATATCTCACGTTGTGAGCTCATATATATGTTGGGTATATTTCACATATAGTGTTACCCTGGGGTGACATGCGTTTTATTTCGGTGGATAAGAATTGATATGAGATGTGAGAATGAACATGTGCGTATGTATCTTTCCTCTTCACGTTGCCAGACGTTTACCGAAATATACTTTCTTATTATTTTATTTATTTTTTTTGTTCCCCGTCCGTTATAATTACTTTTCACCGTTTTATTTACTTTATTATTTTCCAGCGACCGAAGTTGAGTAACGAAAGAAAAAAATCTGGCTGCGAAAATAATTACGTAATAGAAAGATAATAAACTGCGGTGGAGGATGTGCTTCAGGGGTTGGGGATGTGTTTCGTGGATGGGGAAGGAGGAAGACTTACGACGTGTGATCAGGCCGAGTGGCGGAGCGGAGCTAACAGGACGTGGCGCGAGTCAATTGACTCAATGTAAATGAACCGTCGACCTGTCTACCCGATTGCGCTCATTCGCTTACTTACAGACTTCCCTTAAATCTCTCCCCTGAAGCCAGAAACTAACACCTCCTCGGTAACGGTATAATACGGTTACGTCTCGCATCCGTTAACTCTTCCGAAATTACTATTTCACCTTTCACTCCATCCACTCCCTTTCGCAAATACACGTTCACCAGTTGATACTCATCTTATGCTAATTATCCTCGCTATTCACTCGCACACGCGCTTAACACGATCAAAGCGCAGACGTGGCAAAGTTTAAATTACTTCACGAGATTAGTTACAACACAGTTACATAAAAATTAATCTCAATTATTTATTTATAAATCATAATTTATTAAAAATCATTAGTGAAATAACAATGAAAACTACTTTGTAGACTTAGTAAATTTTATATTTATACAAAAAACATTATCGTTTTTCACTTCAGAATAATACACTTTACACCTGTAATTTTAGTTTTATTAGCACAAAGTTGATATAATCCTTAAATTTAAATAAATTACAAAAAAAAAAGCCATTTATTAGACTTTTATTTTTAGAGTTGTACCAAGGACAATCTAATCATAATTTATATAATAGACATTGATTTATAATCTTATTAGACTTAAATTGGAAAATGTTGATTACGAAACTGAAAATATGAACATGATCTGTAAAGCATCGTGAGGGCTGTTTTGTGTGGTTGGTGGCTAGTGGTTCTATATATATATAATATTATTTGGTTTTATTTTCTTCTCGCGGTTTATGTGTATAAAATGTTGGGTATCTATAAAAGAAAATTACCGCATATAAAGTGAGAGAAATATAGGTGATATCTTTTTGTGGCGCGTCGCTCGTCGCCGAGGCGTATATAGGATTTTCCCGAACATTTTCATCTGCCGTTTTCTTCCTCTCTCTCTCTCTTCCTCGTTCTTTCATTCTATCTATCTTTCTCTTTCTATCCTATCATCTGTTCACTATATCCTTCTCTAGCTAACTGGTGTGGTCTCGTTGAAGAGAGCGAGGGAGTCGAGCGTTTCGCACGAAGATGGTGCGATTTAGCGTGCGGGTCAAATCATCCGCTTTGCATATGACAGGCGCTTAGTGTCAGCTGCTGATATCCTCACATATCATCTATACGGCTCACATGCGGTGTAATCTCTGATACCGCAGCCGCGGATCGGGATAATAAATCATAAGCACCCCGTTCTAAGCGATCATCCATCAGCGCGACAGTTTTTCCGTCTTTCCCCATCCACCGCACATCTTCTTCCTTCCCCCTTCAATGCATTAAAACCACTAAAAACTTAGTAGCGTATAGACAAATCTCGATGGCTGCTCATTTCCTATTCCACAGAATTAATTCAATTTTATATAAGCATATCTGCTTTAACATCTTCATTCCAAGATTATCATTTCAAGATTACTTCAAAGATTTCACATCCAATCATTTCATTTAAAAACGTTTAAGTCAATTGTAAATCACAACAAGATTATAATATTAAATATAGAATAAATATCATCTCATTTTAATTAACTTTCAAATGAGATTTCCAAATGTCCAAGATATTAAATAAAATAATTAATTCTTAACATTAATATAAAGTGCTAAAAAAATAATTTAATAAAAATATAATTTAATTATTAGGAAGTTAAAGATAATGATGATAAATTTGTATTTGATTATTGAAATTTGTTTGGTAATTTTCAGTGTGAAGTTAGTGGTACGTGCTCGTCTTGGCTTATTTTTATTATCCTCTCTTCTTTGAAAAAGTTAAAATCTCTTTTAAGAGGGTGATTTTCAGCGGTGAAATATTTCTCACGGTCCGGAATGAGAGAGCAATGTTCTCGTGTGTGCGAGAGCGGAACACTTGTTGCTGCCAATTTAGCTTGCAAATTAGATGAAACTGTCATCTGTGTAACGTTTAAATTGTGCGGGAGGACGGCGTTGGCGGTGGATGAAGAAGCGGCGGTGGGGACGACGCCGACGCTCATTCCGCGTTTGTTCACCATTTCACGTGTTCGAAATATCCGGCGCAGTCAATCAGCTCGGGGATAAGTCGGAAAGGTAATGAGATGTTGAGGGAACGGAATAGAAAACTGTTTACTGAGAGAGAAAGCTCGAGGGGGAATCTCGAGAAGAGAGCAAATTTTATTTATATTCCATACACATTTTCTCACATCTCCAATATTATTATTATTATTATTATTATCATCGTCATCATTGCAAAGTATTATATACGCGATTTTCGCCGGGGAAATCGGATTCGATTGAAAGAATACGCCCGAACCCAATGATCTGCAATAATTCATATCAAATCCAACATTTCAATACGTTATAATCATACGACGACTACGTTTATTGCTGCGTAATAACTCATGTATTTTAGTACTATTAAACATCGATTTACTACCGTAACACTAACTACTATACTTTTCAATTAAAATCAATGATTTATTACACAAATAAATTTTAAAAAAAACTATATAGTTAATGACTGGAATAAATATAAGCTATTAATGTTTAATAACATTTAGAACAAGTCTATTTATAGTCACGAAAAAATTCCAATTAGGAATAATAATTAATTTTTTGTCGTAACTACCTATAGATAAAATGGATTTGATGCTATAAGAATTTTTAATGTTGTGTTGGGTTTTGAAGTTGAAGTAGAATTTATCAAATTGAAGACGAAGTAGAGAAACAGTGAGTAAAATAAAGAAAAGGAGGAAGGAAGTAAAAAAAAGGTTCATGAAATAAATAAGCCTCGTGCCAGAATCAGAATCAGAATCGGAGACGGGTGGCCTACTAGTTCTGTCTATCAGGGCAAAACTTTCGCATTGTAAACGTGACGGCCAAGTCATGGGTGAAATTTATGAGGAATGAACTTTTCGACGGAGATCTTTTCGAGCCAACTCACGCAACCTCAGCCATCGCAAACCGCCGAAGCATGACCGAAAATCATTTACCAAAAAGGAGCTCCGTCCAAAAGGGAAGAAGACGAAACAAGAAAGGCAAAAGCACATACATAGAATGATCGAACGAACACACGCTCCTCATGAATTTCTATACACAATGAATGACATAAGAAATTGATCACCGTCGCCGCAAGCTCGATTTGATTTTTAAATTTCGACCGGAAGACTTCACAAATGCAATATGTTTATGTGCAGACTCTTGTGCTTATCAATTTCAAAGGACACGCACACTTTAAATCGAAGCTTATTGAGCAACGTATTACGTGAATATTCGCTGCATTTGAACTATTCCATTTAAATATTATTATATAATCATATGAGATTGTTGAAAAATATATTTGATTTATGTTTCATATTCAATTTTTATACTTATAATTTAACATTAAGAAACTAAATACTTTATCAAGTGTAATATATAAAACTTATACAACAGTATTTAGATACTATCGTAACCTCATTAAGTTAATATAAGGGATATAAGTTAATATTGATGGATTACTTCTAAAATTTGTATTAAGTGGAAATAATATTAATTGGAGTTGTGTTTAGATTATTGCGATCGTGAGAGGGCAGTTTAATTTTAAGTTCTGGTTCGTCTTTTAAAGTGGTATAATATCACAGATGCGACCGGATGAAAGAGGGAAAGATCGTGGGGGAGGTGGGCCGATGATATAAAACGTTATATATATATTAGTTTAATACCATGGAGAAATGTAGTTTTCTCGGCGAAGGATTTGCAAAAGAGAAAAATAAATATTGGAAACGTTCCGTCGGGTTAGGTACGTAGGTGGTAGTAAAAATATCAAAGTTGTAATTTGTGCGAGATTGCCAACGGAATGGCGGCGAGCTGCGCCATTCGGTATTCTTGGAAATCTTATCTGGAATATGTTTGGAAGACCTGGGTTTGGCTCGTAAGTATACGTATACGTATGTGTGTGTGTGGGTGTATATGTGACAAGTCGGGAACGAATGTATCTTTGCGGTAACGCGCTCCTAGATAAGTGCGATCTGCTACAGGAGCGAAGAGGGTTGCCAGGACAACGACGGATGCTGCGACGAGGCAGGGCAGGTTTTCAAATCCCTCTCAGCTTCAATATCCGCTCCTGATCTTACTTTTTACTGCATGGCCCAAATATCAGAAGAAAAAGGGAAGTATGCATATACATGTATACACCACACACAGTAGAAAACCAAAGAAAAAGTAATGTAGAATAAAATAAAACACACTGACTGGTATATCTCTCTTTCTCTTTTGCTCCACCGGAAACCCCAAACCCGGCTTCCATTCCTTGCTCGGGCATTGTGTATACCATGTATTATGGAGATGATGAAAATGTAATCCTCTCTAGATTATTGTTGCGGAGAGAAGAGGCAATAGAACTGAAGTTCATATCGGCAAAGCTCGTATGATGTGTCTTTACGACAGGCAGGTGCCGTTAAAAAAGGGAAACCCGCGCGAGGACAAACGTAAACACATTTATTAACTATACTTTCTAGTGTTATTGAAGGATTAGCTGACGGCCGTAAAAAACTTCACCTGATCCAGTAGCATTTCGCTTGATGTGCTGCTGCTGCTCCTACTTCTACTGTTGTTGGGCGAAGAGATGATGAAGAAAGAAAAAAAGAAGAAATTGTACGATGAAGGTTTGGGTTCGACATCAGTCAGAGTCGATTCGTGGAGCGCAGTTGGCCTCAAGAATCCTGACGCTGTTTACATTTGTCACGAGTCCTGAAATATATTGGACGTTTGCTCACAGTCGCACACACCCGCACTCTCCAGCACACACACATGGCTCTGACATTTCTTCGTTTTATACTCAATGTATATCCACATATATCCCATTTTTATTATAACCAATCCCGGGAGCACCGGGCGCCGCTCCCGTCCGCCACCCCCTCGCCGACATCCCTCTTTCCCGAAAACGGAAAGGGGGAACGAATCTCCTCTCTCTTCGCCGCTGCCGCCGCCAAAAACCCACCACCCACCGCCTCCGTCCTCGCTCGCTATTTTCGTTTTCCCTTATTCGTCCCCCGTTTTGGCATGAAGGATTCGCATGCCGGGGATATGTTGTTCCAATACACATGCACCGCCAGCTTTTCCAGTATAAAACATTTTATTATGCTTTCTTATACAGGCATCCGCGCTAACAGAAATACACAATTCCGTCGGGCTGAAATTTTATATTGTCCCTCTCCAAAACCTGATTCTGTCTGCAAATATTTATATTTTTTTTTGTTCACAAACCGCAACCAAAAAACATTACTTTATATGCACAATCAAAAGACATCAATAATATTACAATCTAAATTACAACAAAATCCAAAAAAAAAACATCCCAATATAACAAACCATAAACTTATTTTATTTAAGAAATCATTATTATGTAAACTTTCGTAAATATTCGTATTATGTTATTTTAAGCTATGATATTAAGAAACAGCGATAGCGAATTGTCATGTGGATTGGTATCGTGGAAGATACAGGATACAGTAAGTCCCGTCTGTCGTAAAAAGGGTTCCAATCCCATTCTACCGAAAATCCATCCCATTCCAAACCCAATTTAGACTCAAATTTACCTTTAAGCTTATCTTTACACGGGGGCAACGAGCTTCCAGTCTACTTACAAATAAAGGAATTCCGTAATAAATTTCATGCTTTGAATCGTAAAAGCTATTTATTATTAAATTCTTATTTATAACATTACCAATAACAATACAATTAATTAATTATTTTGTATTGTCTTAATAGATTTAGTATTAATAAAAATGAAATTAAATATGTTTTTGTGGTTTTGTAACAATATCTACATGAATTTTCCTATTAATATGCACCCTTAAATACTGGTTCAATTATATAACATGACAAGATTTTTTTTAAAGCAGTAAAAATTTCTGAATTGTATTCCTTGTTTGAATGTGTTTGATGTTTATAAATAAAATTATATGGATATTTTGTTTTGGTATGCGATGAGAGTTGTAGTTTTTATATAAAGGAATCGAATCGGTGCCTAATTATTGCATGGCTTTTGTTGGATCATGAAAGGAAACTCCATTATATTGAAAGTCCAAAAAGGGGAACGGACATAAAACGAAAAGAGCCCTGAGAGCATCCACGAAGTCCAGACACATGATGATTATTTTGACATGGAGTAGAGCTTCTCTTTTTTTTTTCTTTTGGTCGAAACCGGAACACATCGTGTGTATTTGTTTTAACAAAGGTTTTCCGTTTCCTTTTTATTATTATGTGGAAAAGGCGTGCGGGAGATTCAAACAAGTCTTTCCTCCTCCTCACTCCTCTCCTATTGAAGCTATCCTTTCCACCACTTTGAAACTCTCCTTCTGTCTCTCATATTTTGACATTATTTCCAGTGAGCGGGCAAAGGAACGCGCCTGGGGGTGCTCCCGCTTTTGGGGTCATTCGACAATACATCATTTCCAGACATCCTATTACCGAAATTGGGCATGGGTTGTCGCTCTCTTCTCCTCCTCTCCTCCAATATCGATGATTGGCTCAAATCCACGCGGAAGGGCACATCACTCCCCCGTTCCGTCAAATTTCAAACATTCATAAATAAGTCAAAACCGCCCTCTTCCCCCGACCTCGCACCGCCAGACCACCCCATTGTACTCGAACAGAAATCATGGCAAGTCGATAAATAGGATGAGCAAACAACGCACAATAACAACAACAACAACCGTGCATCCTGTACCTGAGTTTGTACACGCGTATGCTGCTGGGTAATCATTCCTCTCTTACGTTCTTCATCCTCTCTTGTTGTTCTGCTATTCCGTTTTTTTTTTTCGTACTTCTCTTCTCTCAGGTATATTGCGGTTTTGGGTCTCGCTCCCCTTGTCCTTTAATGCGTTGAATCGTTTGCCTTTTATTCGCAATTTGTAAGCGTACACAAAAGGCCTGACAACGTAACGAATTACATTAACAGATTAGTAGCCGATGTCAATATGTCATTCATGTCTGGCCGCTTACATACTTATGGAATATTAATACCCCCTTTTTGTGTCATCAATGCCATTTTTCCTCCTAATTGAATTGCAATTGTGCTTTATATTAATGGCATCCCGTCCATGCGGGATGAGCAGGATCAGGCCTTACGTAAATAAATAAATAATGGATTGTGCATTTCGTCCGAGACTCGGAATTGCCTTAAGAAGACTTCCAGTCGTTTCGTATTGATGATGAACGTGTGAGACTCTTATCTCTGCTTTCAATATATGGTCGCATGAAAGTAAACAATATTGGATAATAGTTTATTTTTTTATATATATATATATTAAGGATTATTTTTAAAGTTATAAAGGATGATCACTAATAATGTATTTGAATATTAATTAAATGTTTGGTATATCTTTGCAGATGAGAAGAGAAGAAGAAAGGGAAATCAGTTTACGCCTCTTGCTATACACTATATGCTATTACAGTTCATATATTGGAGAAGCGTAAAATTCGATATATGGTAGTTCATTTCGTGCGATGAGAAATTGAAGCTTCCTCTCGCTATCTATATTTTTCTTTTGAGACTATTATAAATTTGTTTCCATCTATCTTTTTTGTCGTCAGGAGCTTTTGTAGCCTGGCCACCCCCTCCGGGTGAGCACCACCCACCCCTATGGACTTCAATTTTGTGTTCGCGTGGATATGCATCGAGCAGGGGGAATTTCATTTTGTATCCTACATGTCTGGCGCCCCTCTCGTTCCATCTACCCTCTCTCACTCTTTCACTCTGGTCCCATAAGAGGAATGAAATGGAAGTTCGATATCATCTCCTCCACTTCCATATCCCTTTTGCCTCTCTCTCTTTATTTTTCTCCTCTGCATCATCTCCTCGCTCACTCTTTTGCATACCGCATTTTTCCTACGCACACGTACTTCATATTTTTAGAATGATGTATTTATATATTCTCCTTGTCCGCAGTAGATACGAGTTTAAACGTTTCTGCTTGTAGGGTAGAAGCATTATTCTTTTTTGGATACGAATACACACATTTCTCTTTTTTTGGGGTACCTCTTCATCCCCAAGGAGCTATAACGTATTAGGTCTTATGCTCTCGCGTGAACCAGTTTCGCAGTGGAGTACGGCAGTAATGTGTAAACGATGTGCTAAACTAATAGCGCCTGTATCGATCTGTCATCTGCATACGGTCTCTTCAATTGCATGCAGTGTGTGTGTGTGTATGAGCGCCTATATGTATTTGGGAATGGACGTGTGTGTGTGTGTATGCTCTTAGCATGTCGGACGGAAATGCATGCAGCCTTAACGTACGTGCCTAACATTCACGATTCGGAGCCGAGTATATTAACAATGCAACCGGCAGCTTGTAACGCTGTCTGATAAGCCCGATACCGCATGTACCTATTGTAACGCAAACTACAAAATGTATTAGCAGTAACTAGTGAATCCAATAACTTTACATGACTGTGCCCAAATTCCGTAGCGAATCAAAATCATTGATAATAAACCCAATCTAATTTTTAATCATCCCTCTGTTATTGCTTTGGGATTATATCTTATTGTATTGCTTATTGTTTCCATGTCAATTAAGATTAATTTGTATTTGTTAATGTAATTAGAACGAGATAAAATTAAGTTCCTATTACTTTTTAAGATTTTATAATGTTACTGTTGTTAAGCAATGGATGTGATTATATTATATCACGAAGTTAATATTGAAGGTAAGATGAAAAATAAAAAAAATCCGTAGAGAAGAAAATCAGATGAGCAAACATTATGTAATATTTGATGTTGAAGAATTGAAATAGGTATTTTTTATTCGGGTCTGAGCGGAATCTCGTCACGTCCGGGGGTTGCGGGAGTTAAAGTCGCGACAATTTTATTTGAAAATGGTCGAGTTGTCGCCCTCCCCCACTTGGCGGGGGCGATGTCGGCATTATTTTATTATAGTCATAGGTGGAATCCACGAGAGTTCTGGCGGCGTCGAGCTCGAAACGCCACATCCAGCCTCTTTGTTAGCCTCATCATTCCCATCTCACACACGTCCCCGGAAAATCTTATTATTAATCTTTCCAGTCGGTAAGCACGCCGACCGCCTATCCTCCTTCCCTTCCTGACTGCTTGCCGTTCTTCTCTTCCTTGGAATACGGCCGTTACCATCTTTGTGGTCGTGCTCTCGAGAGGCAGGCAAATATTGCTCAAACATTGTGTGCATCTTGCATACACACTCCTCATCTTATATTTTATATTATATTATACAACACATATACAGAGGAGGACGGGAGGACGCAGACGGCAAGGAGGAGGGAAAGATTTGCCGAATTAGTTTCGCAATATTTCAGTTTCCAGTCGAGACCACGCGCATTCCAATTTTCGCTTCAAACTCGAACTTATCCAAACGACCCCCAAAAGCATTTTAATAAAAATTCCGCACTTCCCCTCACCTCAAACAGACACCACAAACCGTTTTGGTCGTAGTTCCACGACACTCTCATCTACTTTACGTGATTGATTGTTCTTTTTCCGAATTGATATATTATTCAAAAAGTTAAAATCTACATAAAAAAAAACAAATATTTGATATTAATGAACAGAATTTAAAAAATAAATTAAAGTTGAGATTCGATAAACCTAATTGCAGGTTATTGGAATTAGTTAAGGTATACAAATAACGAGGTAAATTTAACAAATAAAAATGAAGAGTCAATAAGATTAAGGAAAATTGAGTGGAATCTAGTTAATTCTTTTTTGTTTGTCTGTGACATGCACATTCCAATGTTTTTGTTGGAAGTCATCCAAGTTGGCCTCGAAGCATTTTAATAAAAATTCCTGAAGCCGAATGTTCGCATCTCTCTCACACATGAGGAGCACACATGCACACATGGAATACAATTTAGGGATGCAGTTTTATTACTGTGTGTCATCCCTGTTGGCGAATGGATGGATGGATGGTTGAATGTGTGTATGTACAAAGTCTCATTTCTAATTCTACGTGGAAGGTGTGTAAGTGATATGCGCCTCAGGCAGAGAGAGGAGAAGAGATGATGTATTGGCAGCCCTCGAGAGGCAGGCGCTCTCTTGGAAACGGGACAGGAAAATTGAATTTAAATTCATGAAAACTGGAAGTTGCCAAGGCTAAGGCTTGCTATTCGTGCCGCATCTTCTTCCTCCACTTTAATTCAAAAAATACACACACACACACACATATATATTATATGTATATAGGTATGTACGCGTAGAGGAGTGTACGTGTGGAAGGGCTGAGCAGAAATACATGAATGGATGTTATGCATGTGCAGGGAGCCAAAAATTCTCGCGGATAATTGAGGGATAACGTATTCCTTCAGTGTATCGACGAAAAACAAATAGATGCAAATCGGGCAGGGAGTGCCTGGAACTGCATCTAATGTCGTCGGATTTCAAAGTGGATGATGCACGTCGCGACATATGTCTTTAAAAGAAAATGGAGTATTTTATAAAATATTCACATATTACCTATGTGTGCTCCGCCAGGTTCTTTCCTTTTTCTTTCGTCTATCCTTCATGCAGCCAGCATACACATACTCGTGCGCACAACATATAAGTAGAATTTCGTTAAAGCATCTCTCGCTGCTGATAGACTCCGGAGCTCGGATGTATGTAGATTCCCTTTGATCCGAAATACATCTATAGCGGGATTTGATCCCTCACTATTCCACCTCGTATATTCGTTATATGTGCATCCTCCTCCTCCTCCTCCTGCTCCTCACCACTTCTTCTTCTCCACTCTCTACCACCCTCCCCGATCTCCCTCTGTCTGTGCGCTTCCTTCCTTTATCCCGCTTTTCGCATTCTTGTCTTGTGGGACTTCCATCCTTCATACATTCTGAGATACGAGGCTATTCCCAGAGCTCCCGAACTGCCAGCCAAACAGGAAAAGTCGCCTATATGGGACTCAAGGAGATTGAAATATTGCACGCCCAAGGATTGAGCCAATTTTCGTCGCGACGCGCCGCTCCTCTACCACCCCCCCTTCATCCTTCTGTGGTATTGGTTAGGATGCGGCCCCATATATGATAACGTCGCAATTTTAAATCAAATACATATATACACACTCGTCGCACATATATGCATGCACATATATAAAATATAAAGAGACAGAAAATATAATAATAAAAAAGGAGAGCAGAGAGTAAAGTTGAGAAGAGGAAGAAGCAGCGGAGAATATAATATATTTAATAAACCTTACACGAACGCTGCGTTATTATTCAATATTGGATTCCGTTTTATATTCAATCCAAGTTTATATATTTCTATTCCCTGCCTCTAACTGTCTCTGCTTCTCTCTCTTCCTCTCATACATACACACACAGCATACATACACATAAACTCTCTCGCTCTGCGAACACACTCAAACAACGCATCACTTGAATATGTAAAATTACCGAGACTCCCCTTTTATTATAATTTATTCGACGACCTCAACTTTTTATTCCTCCTTTTCCATCCAAACCAATATCACTATTATCTTATCCCCCGCGATTTCTATTCTATTCTCCGAATTGTTGCCAATCAATGTACTTAATCCAATAAAACATTTACATCTCCCTTTTCCCCTCACCCCACACATAAACTTTTAAAAGCGTCATCTTTATTTATCTCAATTTTAACTTACTTGAACATTTATTTTACAATACAATTAATTACTAAAGCATTTAACATTACCGGTTAATATTTAAAGTAAAAACCGGTTAAACGGTATTTTTTTAATTGAAACTTTCAATTCAAATTATACACATTTTTGTAAATAAATCATTGTTTCAAATTTCCATAAATAAATCTGCCTCGTCCTGAAATTAGTGATATTTGTTGTTAAAATTATTAAAAAATTTTGACAAAGGCAATACCGGTTATTTACTAATAAAAATATAATTTCATTTATTTACATTTGAATTTCAAGTCTTTAATATTTTTATGTTTATTTCTATTAGATATTTATGCATTTAATAATTTATGTTACAACTATGAGATTATAAAAATTAGTAGAAGTATAAAAACTTCAAGATTATCGTAGTAAAGTAAGATGAAGTGATCGTTTCCATTAGAAATATTATTATTACGTACGTGTTGTTCAATAAATAAGTACGAAGAAATCACTTGATTCGAAATGTTATTAGTGGGAAACGAATGTAAGTTGCAGGTACGTAGGAACAATTTGAGATGTCCAAGATGAAATAAAGTGTAGATAATAAATTGTGTTGGAGCTAATGTGGAAAATGGTTGGGCAACAAAATAGAATGTAGTCTTAATAAGCGCTAAAAATTTACGAGCCGAACGGCGATAAATAACGTCCTTAAAGGATTTAGCAAGAACCGAATCTAATTAGGAACGATGCGGTTTTTCTCTCCACTCTCCACCGCCAATGATAATAATACTTACTAATAATCGCAATCATTGCGCAATTCCAGATTCGCTCTGGCCAACAGGCAGCAATAGAGTGAAATAAAAAAAAATATATACACAGACACAGAAACGTTTCTTCATTTATCCGTTCAATTGATTCTTCTTTATTGTCTTGTTCCATTTTCTCGGGACATAAGCATAATGGTGTTGTTATTTGCTTCGTTGCATTTTATGTATTCGTTAATCATTTAATTAATGTTTACATTCTAAATTATTACCGACTACAAAATCGCATCTTCCATTAAGAAACAACAATATTTTATATTATTTACTTAAATTCTAGTAAATTAGATTTTTTTTTTAATTTCATAATTCATAACTATTAATAAGTAATATTTTATTACAGAATTGCCTAAAATTATTTTAGGAATTCGATAATTTAATTGAAAAAAATGTGGATTTGTTTGGATAAATAAATTAATGATTGTCTTCGATATAAAGGATTTACTATAATTGCATCAAAATGATGTATGCTTATTGATTTCAGTGTTTCAGGTGTAAAAAAATGGTGAGGTCTCAATAGGCTGCCAATTAGTGAGGTTTGAAATCGTTAGGTAAAAATAAGTTGAAAGGTGGGTGTGGGTTTGTGTGTGTTTTGTGCCAGACAGTGTGGTGTTATTTACAATGGAAAAACTCATTTGGAAGTAGAGCAGAGCGGCGGCGGTGGCGGCGGCGTTGGTGGCGGTGATCTACAACCTGCAGCCGGGGGGAATCGTGATATACAAAATAATTTGAAAACAATGTAGCGTATAATTCAAATTGTTATCGCGTCTCCCGTAAATTCGGCGATGATTTAGAGCTAATACATTCATTCTGTTTCGTGTATACACGAACCGCATGCTGATATATGCGGTGTCGACGGGGTGGTTGTGGTCGTGGTCGTAGAAAACACGAAAACCCATTTTTTTCTTCTTTCTCCTATCGCTTTCGCAACTTATCCTTTTCCATTTCACCGTCTTGTTCAGCAACGTTTATCCATTTACTTCTTTTCGTTTTCGCTATATTTTATGACGCACGATATGATGGATATGATCAGAATGTTAAAATAAGGAAGAAAGTTGTATGCAAATGCAAATAGATCTAAATTAATTTAAATTGTTGCATGTGTGGTTTATGGGGTGTGTTTGGGTGCATGCGTGGGGGGGGTGGAGAGTGCGCGCGTCACTAGGCTAATAGCTTCTAATAGCTGAGGCCATAAAAAGCAACCCGGAGGAAAGCTCGAAAATTTAACCGAGCGGAAGATGGGTTTGCCAAACCGCAATTTGCATGTTGTACACACGATATGTCGGCCATAAAATATGACCATAATCGTTCCCGAATTGTATTCGCCCTGAGTGCGTTAAGTCTGGAATTGTCGAAATTTAATGCCACCCCCAATTCACTCCAGATTTTCACTTAATACAATTTTTTTTTAAAACAGTTTCTGCTACTTCCAGACCACCACAATATTTCTTACCCTCTGTTTTCCTTCCTTCCTTCCTTCTTTCCAACCAACGTGTACCCTTATTTATTATTATTATTATTTTTCCGTCTACCCTTCCCATTGCGTACGACCCAGACGTGCTCTTCTATATTTTTCTTATTCCCGAGGCTATATTACACATATGCGATGCGAAATTTGAATATCAACTCGCTTATATTCCCGTTTATGTCTTCATATCCGTTAGCTGCACCCGTTATTGTCCTTAGCGTATTACGTTTTACTGCCTCGCATTCCACACTTGCTTTATATAAGGAGCCCACACTGTACGAGGGGCAATTCTCCTAACCGCCCTCGAAATTGTCCGACAATTGAAAATACCTACACCTCATATTCCCAACTTCAATCTACGGATCCTCATTTCGACGCTCCGTAAATATTCACAGCGCCACAAAGAATACGTACATATACCACATAAAAAAGCGGTCGTTTCCAACGAAACCCTTCAGGCCTGACAATAAACCAACAAAAAAAAACACAATACTCGCCTCATATTAAAAAAGAATACAATATTGTTGATTTTCCAACCACAATAATTCTATCCACAAAAACTGTAATTTGTATAATATTATATATAAATATAGTGAATTGAAATATTCAAGAATATTCAAGAACACATAATTTGAGTTTCAAATTTGAAAACTTTTTCTCTCTGCTTATACCTAAAATTGGTATAAAGCAAATTATATTACAGAGTTTTCTATTCAAAGAAAAAAATCGAGCGGTTTTAATGTTATCTAATGAATTTTATATGAAATCTTCTTTATGAATATAAATTATTATTTCTAATTAATTATTGAAAAATTATATAAAAACAATAAAAAAAGAATTATCATCAATTTTAACAATTAAAATTTTATTATATAATTGTAATTTTAATATTACGAGATTATCAAAAATTGTACTTGAAAATAATTTTAAATTATTTGTAAAAACATTGAATGAAAATTACCGGGTTTTCATAACTTATGCATTTCTCTATTTTTATCTATGCGATTTAGATTGATCTGGTAAATCTAAATCGGTCATGGTTTGATATAATCGATTGGAACCCTAAAATTTGATTTTCCATTCAGATACATCGTACCTTTTATACCTGCAATAATTGCACCCTTGAAGCCTGTCAAAGGATTATTTCTACCTACCAACCAACAATCGCTTCCCTAAAAAGAAAAATAGTGAATTTGCATTCTCATTTGATACGCGATTATGTAAAAGCTTTTAAAAAAAAATGTATAAAAATTATATGTAAGTTTTAATTTTCAATAAATATTGTTTTTATTATTGATTATTCAAAAAGATTATTGCTTGGATAGTTTTTATTATTATATAATATTAAAGTAAATAAATAATTATGTAATCTAAAAATTTATTAGAAAGAAAAAATGAAATTATAACAACAATTTAATATTAAATGAAATAATTTAAAAAATCAATTAACTTGAATTTTCTGATAATAACATAAATAATAGAACATTTATTTTTGTATGTATAAATTTTTACAGAAAATAATTAAATTATTTAGAGATTTTTGTTTTTATACATATTTTATTTATAAT
Organism: Nicrophorus investigator; assembly: GCA_963457615.1. Lineage (NCBI taxonomy): Eukaryota > Metazoa > Arthropoda > Insecta > Coleoptera > Silphidae > Nicrophorus > Nicrophorus investigator. Next base: position 29,354,928 of record OY735142.1, read on the forward strand.
AATTTATAAAATATTTTTGAGCTTTTTTTCTTTATAAATTTAAAAATATTTAGCTGAAAAAGTCACATTTTTTTAAAATTTGATATTTAAGTAAATTGTTCTAAAATTGTGAAACTAAATATTTTTCTGTCGAATAAAAAAAAAGTTATTTGAAAGTAGACGTGTGTAAGGGTGTTGTATTGTTAGGAAGATTAGAGAGTCCAGGATGTAATTTTCTATGGTACCTGTGCTCCGGTGAACTTTTGTAAGGTGAGGATGTGGATGCGGAAAAAAGGGTGAAACAACGACAAGACGAAAATAATTCGAAGGAACGGAATGGAACACAACACGTAGAAACGGGTAAAAAAAATAAAGGGTGAAGCGCGCCCCACGGGACTGGGGTTTTAAATGGGTATGTGTCTGTCAAGATTGTCGAACGTCAAACGCAAACTGCTTTGCATAAAGCGAATGCAAGCGCAGGGCAATGTTTTGCATGCATGCACATGCAGGGCTCTGGGCTGCTCCGGCCGGGTTACAGAAAATAAAAATAAAAAAAGGTAAAGAGAAAAAGGAACTGGGAAACGGGAACGAATCCTGTGTATGGGCTTTTTGCATTAACATCACAATTATGCGGCAAACAAGCGAAAGGGTTCACGGAGGTAGGAAAAAAAAATAATGCAGGAACAAAATAGGTGAGTCTCGATATGCAAATTGCGACGTGGAATCACGAACCTTTTTTTTTGTATGTGCACGTACGCTTCCATTATTCTTATTTCCAACGGACGATTCCCAATAAGTCTATACAATTTGCATAAGGGAGAGTGGCAGGGAGGCTTAATCTTTGCACGGCCTCTCCTGCATTCGTTTACCTGTGAAATATTTAAATTGCAAACTGCCACCCTTCATTCACGACGACCACCGTTTTCAAACTCCCTACAGCCGCTTCTTTTTTTATTAAATTAAATCTACTGCCAATTTTGTTGCGCAACTAACGCAACCCTTAATAGTATCCACATTTTATGTTTTAAAAACTAAATTAGTCTTGTAGATGAAAAAACTCAATGATTTTGATTACATTGTATTTAGTTCAATCAATATGATAAAAGTTTTAAATCTTAATCGCAGAATCTTGCCTATTTTTTAATATAAATTTATCATTTATGTATAATATTTCTATTTTACAGCAATACCTCATATAGTCCGGTTTGAAAATTTGAAAGGAAACTAAATTATTATTGATTAAAATAATAATTAATTTAAAAAAAAATTATACACAAAATATTAGTTTCATACTTAACTAATATTGTTTTGTATATTGCAATCACTCTATTATTATCAAGTATTAATGTAATATGAACTCAATATAATATAAACACTTAGAAATAAACATGGATTTAGTTTTAAATTCTTCCAATATATCAAATTTCAAGATTCAATTAAAATCATATAATTTTTGTTAATATTACGGAATTATCTAAATATAAAGAAAAATATAAATTCACTGAATAAACTTAAAATAAAGATAAAAGTACCATAAAAATCAATTTAATTATATTTTATAAGTAAATATATTTTTCTTCAATTTTGAACTACCTAAAATAAAAATAGAAGTAGTTTTTTTCAGTGAAAGTAAACTGTAAATATAAATTAAATATGAATTACTAAATTTTTAAATAATATTGTATAAAAATAAAAAATACAGGTAAAATAATATATAAAACCGATAATCATTTATAATAAATAGCGGAAAGTTTTTCTTTTTTAATTTTGTTTAGTGATAAGTATGTAGTAAAATTTATTACTAGAAAAAGCAATGCTTTGACTTAAATTGTATTCAAATTTACTTCTTTGCGAAAAAGAAGCTTTGTCTGAACACAATGTAATTGAAAGCCGTTCGACGTAATAGTTTGGAAAAATTAGGAGTCTTCGAAGTTCAAGTTTTGTAAGGAGAAACTTGAAACGTATGGATATTTTATGTACTTATATATACTTGCATACACCCACGCAGTATTATATATATTATTTTTTTTTCTATATAAATTGGTTTCGTTTCTCTTTTTCGATTTCCCCTCCTGCATCCGAAAGTCTCTCTCCTTCTATTTTCTTTCTTCTCTCCTTTTCCTCTCTCTCTCTCTATATATTTATTTTTTTCATCATGGAGGGAAGTGCATGTGTGTTGTTCATATGTGACAGTCACATATGAGGGGACCCGCCATGAGTGGCGGCGGAGCCGGGTACTCCGTTGCCATGGCGACGCGAACCGGCGGGGGCGGCTCTGCCTGCCGATCATCCGCAACAACCCTGCATCAATACCAACTGTTCCATTTCATACATCCAGCACATATACACTCCTATATCTATATATATATATATATACATAAAATATATACATATAGCAGCCACACGTACGGCAGATAGAAAGATATATAATGTATTCACCTATTAAGCTTTTTGCACTTTTTCATCGTCTCCTCATTTACACCGATTTGTCTTGATATACACACGTATATATATATATCGCAGACACAAACTCCTTTTCCTCGCGAGTCCCCCTTTCGTGAAAATTACCTTCATTTTCCACTCGAGCCCTTCATTGTTTGTGTGTGTTTTTTGTCTTCTTCTCTTTTCATTCTTTCTTGCTTCAATGAAGACAGCAGTAAACGAGAGCTGGAATGCAAAACACGTACGCGAACTGCCGTTTCATTTAGAATATTATTTTCTTTTACTGCGTATTCCAATTTAATAAAACTATTCGGCTGCTTTATTTTATAGCATTTTTCACGGTTAAACTCTGCCGTCGAATAATGCATAAACTGATGATCAATACATTATCCTTGATAAATTATGTAACTTTTAAATCTACATAAATTAATAAACCCAAATATACTTTCATTATTAAAATATAATATATATCAAATTTTTTTTTTGCAAATTTTTTCTTATATCATTTTTCTTACTTCATTATTTAAATAATTAAGTCGGTAATAACTAAAGTTAATACACATTTGCAATAGATATATTTATTTTTATTTGATTTATTTTGCTAATGTAAAAATTAATTTATTTTTATATAATTATTATATCTAAAAATCTTGAACTTTACATTATGAAAATTTTAAACTATATTAAAAATATAAGAATTTTTGGCCAGATTTATAATTTTTTATATTTGTTATTTCATCTAATTTTTAGCTAAAAATGTATTGTTGAATAATTATTTAATTTAATTTTTTTTTTAAATTTGTGATTTACTACTTGCAAACAAATCTTTTGGTAAAATGAAAATAGAAGACTGATACGTTTTGTGAAACGACTTCAACATTGAAGTCCGGATTAAATCAAACTAATTTTGAATTTCTAATAATATTAGTATATAAAATTTATTTTTCTCCAAAAATCATTGTTTTATTTCCTTTGTATAGTCAAGTCTCTTTTTGTACGGTTTATTTTTTGTATGATTAGTCCGGTTGTAAATAAAGTACCTGTAAATAAATATGATCTAGATTGAAATAAAATGAAGTTATATAATATAAATAATAATCTGAATTATTATAAAATTCAGTCTTAATTGTAAATATGTTAAATGAATAATGAATAAATTTATTAGATTAAATTTCTGATTGTATTAAATATTGAAAGAATATTAAAGTTACGTAATTCTTATAAATTAATTTACTACAAAGTTGAAAATTGCTTTAAATTCATTTAATGCGTTAAAGGAGAAGTTCATTTCGTGTTTCTCTTCTTATAAAAGAATTTTATTGCCGCAGATTATTATCCCCCCTTATTAAGTACTAAATGCTGTAAGCTGCATACTTGTTTTTTTTTTCATCATCTTCCTTCCTTCATTCATTCCATACCGCCCGCCCCGCCATTCCACTCTTGATTTTCTTTAACTACCTTTGGGAAAAGGAAAGTTTGCGGAAAGTTTCGATTTTCCGACGGAGCCGCAGTGCCTTAGGTCAGGGTCCCGCCGGGTCTTTAGTTTACACTTCGCTCGAGCTCTCGGGCATTTTAATTTTAAAATGCGAAACTCATCTCTTAAAAACACGAGGAAGTAAAGTGAGCCGAGACCTCGGCCTTGCTCGAAGGAGGGTCGCGTAAATGGGGGTTTTCCGTTTCCTCCCTTTCTCACTCCCTCACATAGCAAACGCGTACGGTTTCCTTTCTTTCTTTCTCTCGCACATGTTCTCATTGAGTGAGAGGGAGTGAGAGAAATGAATGAAATGGGGGATGATGCGAAGGCGCCGCCACACACATACAACGAACTCATTCAGACTCTGCGCTAACGAACTCCGCCGCCTCCGCCTCCTTCTACGAGGCCGCCGCCGCCGTCGTCGCTGCCGCCTCCAAAACACAAGTTTAATCTGTGTCAGTGGGTTAATGACATTACGACCGTGGAACGGTCTAAAACACAATGGGGAGCGGAATTTCAAGTTCAACATCCGAGCTCCGTTAAAGGGAGATAGAGCTCCATTATTTACCCATTACGCAACATTCGCCCTTCGCATCGTTTAATTAACGGACGGCGGTTTATTCATTTCGGGAATTTTGCGCTAATTATATGCAACTTACTTGCGTTTCTTCCATTCTTCTCCGAGTCCCGACGGTCCGTAATTATGATTGACTTTCTCGTTTAAGATTAAATCGGCGATATTAATTAAGCCAATTTTCTGATAAAATCCACAATGCTATCGGTCTGTTCCGATCTCATCGTCTAATAACATATCATTCCACTATTCTATTATTAAGTAAGCATTCCGCGACACAATCTTCATGAGGAATCTTCCTTCACCTTACTACTTCTTTGTTGTTTGTTTCTTTTATTATTTTTTTCGCTTCTACTACATTGCGATTTTATGTTCTATAACGTATTTCTAACTACTAAAAAAAAACATTTTATTAATACAACATTGTTATATTATTTTTCTCAATTTAGCCAATTTATTTTCTTATACAAACAATTAAACAAACATGTAATTAAATAAATTATATTTGTTTTCTAATAAATACTTATTTTCAGCAAAAGTTGAATCCATTTAAAATTCATTAATAACTTTCGTACAGTAGTAAAAACTTATTTAATTTTACATAAAATAGTAATACTTCATTAGATTTAAAAAAATATATATCTTAATTTTTTGCATATTCTTTTAAGTTTTAGAAATTTTTGTGACAGAAAGATTAAAGTTAAATATTTTCATAAATAATTATTATGACAATTTCATTCTTTTCAAAAAAGTGATTACAAATATATGGAGTTACAAATATTTATATTATTACTTTTATTTTTTCAAATAAAATTTTCATAAAATCATATTTCTATTGAGATGATATAATTTTTTTTTTAACGTTTTATAAACATTTATTATAATCACAATATTTTGACTTAATAGAGCATTAATTATAAAATTTTATCATTTCTTACACGATTATGTAATTTCATTCAAGAATTGTTCTGCTTTATTGGAATGGATATAAGTTTAGAAAGCAATTTGAGTTTTCATAAAAGAAAACGTTAGTGTAATTTAATTGCATTTTTCTTGCTCCACTTTGTGACCGTTCTGTTTCCAATTCATTTTTAATGACGGTCTGTTATTATGTATTTTTTTTTTATGTAAGAGTTGTCGACGTGACACGTCCATTTGGAAGAGGCGGAAGGCGATGAATTAAGCGACCGGTCATTTTTTCCTCCCTTTATGATATTAAAAGTCGGATTACAATCAACACACATAGCAACACGCACTTGATGGGATCACGTCTTAAGGGCAGGTGCGATCCCTTCCGTTGTCCGAGCCCGCGTTCCTTCCTTCAACACTACTTTATCGAAGAAAGGGTCTTTCTTCCTTCCTTCCTCCGCCTGTTATTTATTTTCCGCTCGACACTCGTAGTTTCATTAAAAAAAAAACACACACACACATAATTTTCTAGCATTCGTCTCCGGCAAGGAAAAACTCTTACCCCTTACAACTCACGCTGTGTTATCTCAGGAAACATCAGAACGGAACTGACATAGAGACTCTACCTGTAGTCAACCCTTGAAGTGGTGTACCTCTCTTCTTCAGTTGCCTTCTGCCAAACCCTTTTGTACGTACAGGACATAAAAATAAATAATGTTCCCCTCAATTTCATGTCATTCGGGGATCCTTTTATTGTCCTTATTATATGATTTAACCCTCCATATCATTCTCTAGGTGCGCCGTATGTGTTTGCGATTACGCGCAAATTTTTCTCTCTCTTCAGGACACGTCTAATGCATGTGCATAGGGAAATTGGGGATGTTGAAAAAAAGGGTTGATTCGCAATAAATCAAGGATTGCCTTTTTTCCTCGCAATTCACACATGCATAGGCATAATTTTATTTAAATGCGATGCATTTTATATTCCGTACGCATATACATATATTTTTTTACGGGAACTTATGTAAAAGAGTGGTTAATCGAGCGTGTATTTGCCGTTTTTTATTACTCTTTCTGTTATTGTGTTGTGCGAAACATATCAGATTTACGCTTTAATATTACCTCTCTCTCTCTCGGTTTATTCCAACTCACCCGGAGCAAAGTTCACTCTTGAAATCAATCGCTTTCATTCGATTGCCTCCATAAACCATCAAGCTATATTAAAACATAATAACCTATGAAATTATTTTTAAACTTTTTTCTCCCTTCAAACACAAATACACATTTTGTCATGATTCCATATGCATATTTCAATTCTCACAACCAACAACTGTAATTATGACAACAAGTCATAATTGTAAATTAATTAAATAATTTAATTTCTATTGTAACAAAATAATTGTTAATGCGTTCCTTAAGTTTATTTAAAAGTAATTTAATTAATTTTTAAATTAAAAATTTTCTATTTTTAAATTATATAATAAATCTTTAAATATTTTACTTTTACTTGCTTCAATATTTTATTATTTTATAATATTTATGAATATATCATAAATAAAGCTCAGTACTTGTCAAGTATCAATTAATAAGATACAATAGTAATTCAAATTTTGTGTCGTATTTTATGCACATCTTATTTATATTTTAGATTAATAATAGAAACAATTACTTGTCAAATATCGCGTAACTTCTAAACAATTAATATTTTAATAAAGTATTTCATAGAAAATAGCTTATATTTTTGTAACATACACAGGACAAATATTTGATGAAGCATGTTAGAAATACAAGTACTTGACATGCTACTTGACAAACATGGGGTAGTTTTTTCGTTAATGTTTGAAGAAAAAATAATTTGTACATATTTTACTTATTCTTGTTTGTAATTTTTTTTACTCGTTTAAAAAATTAAGAATCAAAATAGAACGAAATTATTATTAATCTCACACAAAAAAGCAAAACTTGACAAGTATCGCTTAATGAGATATTTACTAAATATAATATAAATAATTAATTTAATAAGTACTGTCAAAAAAAAAATACAAAAATTGTTAATTTTTTGTGCACGTTTCATTTGCATTACATGATTAAAATACGAATATGGGGTAATTGAACGAATTCTCATGTATATGAGAATAAAACGTAATTCTAAATACCGTACATATTTTACTTATACTTGCTTGTAATTTTTTACTTGTTTACAAAATTAATAATGTAAATAGAACAAAATTATTTTTTAACATGTTTTTGACAAATATCGCTTAATGAGATATTAACTGTATATTATATAAATAATTAATTTAATAAGTAATGTCAAAAAAATATATTAAAAATTAACAAATTTAATTTGCATTACGAGTAAATGATTGAAATATTTACTTGTCATATAGTGCGTAATTTCTAAACAATTAATACTTTTTACTCAAATATTTCTTAGTAAAATGCTTATGTTTTTGTAGCATAGACAGGACAAATATTTGAAGAACAAGTACTTGACATGTTACTTGACAAACCTAGGGTAACTAAGCATGTTCGCATGTGAAAATTCTATTTTTATTTCTTTTATGCGTTATGTATGAAAATAAAACAATTTAATAAATATTCACTTCCAGAAATATTAATTAAAAAAATAAGGATTTTTATATATAAGAAAGTGGTGTAATAATCTTTTTTTTAATAAATCTTCCTAATTATTGTTAAGAATAAAACGGTGATGAAATAAATCTTTCATCTATTTTTACGAACAACAGTTTCTGGTTCATGGACTATTAGAAACCGAACTAATTAAGGTAAAAGATCAGTAAAAGTATAGAGAATCCGGTGGCTCATTTTTGTTAGATAAATTTTGCTTGTTATTTTTTTTGGGGAAGGGTTGAATCAGCTAACACAAAAAAAAATCTATGCATGATTTAATGAGATGCAACGGGCGAGCCGGGATCGGGAAACGCATTATCTGGTCGTGGAGGATGAATACCTTGGTTTTTGTGTGTGTGTCTGATGTTGCGCCCCTGAAACCCTTTCGGGGCGCGGAGCGTGTTAACCTTTATGGGGGTCACACAAATCTCTTATACACATATACACAAACCTCCTTTTGTCTGGCTAATAATGAAACGCATTTTTCTTTTCCACTAGAGCATGGTTTATATCATACGCATACTATTTTTTCCTGTCCCGAACCCAGAGGGTTGAAACCAAGAAGATCCATAGGGTAAATTATAATTTTTTTTTGTTCCTCTCCGTTCCATCCGGGGTCGCTCCGCATTATTATGCAGAAGTATGTGGGTTCCTGTTCCTGTTCTTTTCTATACTCCTCTATATATATATATATTTTTTTTATATCGTTCTGTTTGTATCGTGCGTCTCGCTCCAACGGTCCACTCCTTTTCATTCCCCAAAAAAATATAATATATATATAGGAAGGTAATTTATGCCGTATGCAGATGTGAACCTTAATTTGGTCGAGGGTAATGAGCAAAGCGTCCCCACCACTGAAACCCTTTTAGGCCACACCCTGTTAAAAAAGGGTTAGTTATCATTGCGCGCATAGATTTTAATGAGTGCCAGTCTAAAATCTTGAACTCATCCGAAGAGACACGCACTCGACTTAAAGTTATAACTTACTCCCCGGTACTTCTATACTAATACTATACGAACAGTTACACAATGTTCCGCAGCGAAGGTAATTATTATTTTGTTGGTTTTACTTAAGTTTTGAGTTAAAAATTTGTAGGACGAACTGGAATTATGTGCGGTTCGTGGAGGTTTTTTTTCTTCTTTCTTTCTGTAAATTGAGGAAGGAGTGTACACATACACACATAATGCAATTTGGCGGATTTGCATGTCATGTGCAGATGTTTTCAAGTAGGTTAATGATGTTTAACTGTGCTAGTAATTGCAAGGCGATGTGCAACACGCACTCTTTAAATGCACCGTGTATGCAAATTACACTGATGATATAATCGGAGCGGGTGCGCGCGTTCGCATTTTTCTCTCGCCGCGAGCGAATTTCCATTTTCAATTAGCCTTTTTTCCGCTGAAACTATTTGCTCAACCACGAACGTTTCCTTCGAAACATTTAGTACGACTTATCTCCATTTAGACAATTACAACTTTACTCTAAACGTTAACGAAACAATTTCACATTTTTACAAACAAATACTATTTTTAAGTTTCATTAAAAATAATTGCATTTTATAAAGAAAACATTTTTAAAATTTTATAATGCACCAATTTTTTAAAAATAATTCCAATCAAGAGTATTGTATTTTTACAAAGTCAAAAGCGTCCAATATGTTTAATTTAATAGTATAATAAAAACTATATAAAAAAATTATATAATAAATTATCATTTGAAAATTCCAAGTTTCATTATTGATAAATCTAAATATATTTTTTAAACAAAAATATGTTTATAGAAAAAGATATAAAATATGAAAAATTGAAAGTTTCAATAAGATCTATGATACATAATGATACATAAATGACCAATTTTTAATTCCAAGTTTAATTAATTTGGATAATTGTAATTTATAAAGAAAACCGTGAAAATGTCATTTTCATTTATGGAAAAACAAATAAAATGTAGATAATTATCATTTATTAAAAAGTCGTATATAGCATTAATTTTGAATTTCATTAAGAATAATTCTAATCAGGATAATTAAATTTTTATAAAGAAATATTTTCATTTCTAAAAAAAAATAAAGCAAATTATAGACAATTATATCTTACAACAGAAGCCGTGAAAAAGTTATATTTTTTTATCAGAAACATTTTTTTACTTCATTTCAATTATAATTCATTCAATATTTATCTTATTTTATTATGTCATACTTATAATACATTTTCTATAATTAAAATATGTTCATTATTTAAAAACTACTTATTTTGTACTTTTAGTTATTAAAAGCATATCACTAATCTTGTGCACTAGATGAAAGTTGCGTCTTATATGCAGTTGGGTAGTTTATGAAAATACTAAAAATATTATGTAATCATTTTTTTCTTACAATTAGAAAAAAATATAATAATATCATAGATTATTAATAATGTTGTGGGTAGTTTACGTGTGCTAAAATTGTAGAAGAACCTATAGCCATAAATTGTCCAATACAATTAGATGTCGATGTTTGGGATAGAGAGAGAACATGAACACGCAAAGTGCATTAAATAAATGTGTAGTACAATCTACATAATGTAAATTGAACAAAAAAAAAGGAGAAGAAATATAATCTAATAGCGATGCGACGGTACAGTTTGTGCATGCAATTACATTGAAACATAATTGAATTTATGTATTACATAATTTAATCACATGTAAATAAACTGTGTTGTTTTATGCATTTATTGATTACAAAAAAATATTTTAATATAAAAACTGTGATAAAACCAATGGTTAAAATATTTTTTTTTAAGTTTCTATTATTTGTCAACTTTTACAATATATTATATAATAACAAAAATATGTTTTAAAGATTAATCAATGTGATTATATAAACTTTTATATTCATTATTTAAAATAATTAAAATTTGCATACAAATATAAATTTTTAAATTTACAGAAAGTTTTATAATTATAAGAAATCTATATAAATTAAGTAGAAGTGATTGTTATTTTTGTTAAATTAAAATATGAAGGAAATTAGTTCAGAAAAATTTATATTTGAAAGTAAATATTTATTATATTTCATGTTAAATATTTTTTATTTCTTTATATAATATAAATATATTATAAATTATATATTTAATACAGAATTTTCATGACATTTCCATAAAACCAAATAATTATATTTTATTAAATAATAAGGATACAATTTACTATAGTTTAAAATATAAGAAGGAAATATTTGTTTTTATTTTCAAAAATATATATTATTTTGCAAGATGCAAATAAATAAACTTACAAATAATACACAAGAATTAAAAACACGATTTTATTAAATAAATCTGAAATAATTGTTAAACTGTTTGTGGATAATAAATAGGAGACGCGGAAGTGAACGTGTGCGAGGAATACGCAACGTCCGGTGGTTGTAAGAAGTGAAAGCGGAATGAAAGTGAGAAGACATTCCGGAGGTTATTAAGAGCGCCGCGACGCCGCGTTCTGATTGGTCGTTAGCGGGGAGTGATTAGTGCGCGAGGCTGCCGCCGTGTGCACGACCTAGGTCAACATCAGACGACTTGATCATGATTAATCTGCACGTTTCTGGGTGGCGCGAAGCGTTGCGTTCCGAAGACGACGACGACAACAACAACAAAACACGAGATGCTAATTGTTTGGCACTTACCGTTTCGTTGCTGCATGCGATGGTGGATGATGTCTTCAGTTGGAGATGTTGTTGGCGAGGCACGTTGGACGACGGAAGCGAGCGGAATGGTTTTCAGGCATCTTCTTCAGGCGTCGCGGTGTTTACGCGTGCAGTTACATGGGATCCTCCTTCTCGCACGCATCCTGTGAGATAGAGACGGAGCGCGAATGTCTCTTTGGAATTTGCGACAGCGTGTGTGAAAACTAAGAAAGTTGCGTGCACGGCGTCCCAGGCCGAGGGGGCGGCGTCGCGGCGCATGTCCAACATGGCCGACGACGACGTCGCCCCCAATTCCCAGTTCATTTGCGGGCCCGACGCTACGCGCGTAATTATCAACATCGCCTGTTGATGGATGGAAATTAGAGAATCGCGTCTTGTTGCATCAACGAAACATCTTTCGACCACCTGGGTGAGCTCATTCTGCAAACGGCGGAAGGTCATCGAAAGGGGCGGCGGTTACAGGAGAAAAAAATAATAGAAAGGCAGCAGCAGCAGCGAACATCATCCATCCCTCCCCCATATTCCGCTCTCATCGATTTTATTCCCGATGTTGTAGAGAGTGCATGCATGTGTGTGCGGGGGAACATTTCGAAATGGCGACGGACCTTTGTGTGTATGTGCACTACTGGCCCCCCCTCGAAAAGAGAGAATGGAAGAAAAAATGCCTCCAATTTAGTCGGCACGCACACCAATCAATCGATACACACACACACAAACATGCAAACACGCACGCACACATACATACATCAAAGCGTATACATATTCACATTTCTCCATGGAGATTCATTAAATAAATCAAAATCACATTCGGAATTAAAAGAGACCGCGACCAGAGAGATCGCATGTCAGCAAATCAAATTAAAGTCGTGATCGCCGTGGGGGACGGGGGGACGGTTAGGACGTTCCCCATAAATAAATGAATCCCGTGCCGTCTTTATGACTTTATCCCTTTCAACTGCTCCTAGCTAATAAATTATTAATGGCATCGGAAATCGTGGATTCGGTGACCAGATTCTCCATCACGCTTCCAATAAAATGGTTTCCACATCAATTAAATTACAAATACAAATTATTTTCCTTCCATTCATACATTTGCATCAGCAATCATTTTACATATTTTAAACTCATAACTAATTAAATACACTATCATAATAACAAAATTAATTTCGTCTTTATAGGCTTAAAATTGATACTAATTTGCTATTAATTCCCTAATAGTTTACATCAAACTTCAAATTCACAGATTGAGTAAAACTTTTATATGATGTATTAATTAAAGTATGTTTTAAAATTATCAAAAATTTAAAGTTTATATAATTCTCAAAACATTATTTTAATTCATTAGTTTATTTTGATATACATTAAAACACATTTTTACAGAACTCTTTCAATTTTAATATTAAAATTTAAAAAAGGCTTAAAACTGACCTATCTGTATATGTTATTCAATTTATGTAATTATAATATTTTGTAAAATGAAAATATTTTTTATTATAACAAATTATTTAAATTTTATAGTTTCAACTCGTAAACCATAATTTTTAATAATAAGAACTAGTTAAATTACAAATACTTAATTCAACAAATTTAGAATTTAATATAACTAAGAATATTCAAACAACTATAGTTAAAAAAATGGGTATTTATATATTTCGCAAGGCAATTAAAATTAAAAATAATCGAAAATATTTATGTAATAAAATATAAATTTTTAATACGATAAATATTTTTCTATAATCTAAACCTTGAAAATTTATGAACCGTTAAGTAAATTTCAATGTATTTGTAGTAAACGTAAAACTACGGCCTTATTTGAAGTTTTATCCGGCCCGCCGTAGATTATACAGTAGTATATGAATAACATTTATATCTTTTTAGATCTGTACTGATTACAGTTTGAACTTTCGAAAAATTCATTTATAACATTAACATTAAACAATTTTTAACAAAACTATTTTTTATAATTGTTACAAAAGTTTGCCCTGTTTTATACTTTAATAAATCACACATAATTAATTAATATGAAACTTGTGTAGAGTGAAAACTATTAAGTCTATTGTTGAAATGAAATATGTAAGTATTACAATGCAAACAGATGAATCAAAAAACCATGCACCGAAAAAGAAATGAAATTATTTAAATGAAAAATGTCGGCGTAAAGCGAGCGAACTTAATTAATTAATTGAATAATTAATTTAAAAAACCTCTGTGTTTCAGTTACATTTTAATGAACGAGAAACAGCGATGAACAAATAACAATAGCGCTATTAATTAACAATTCATAATATTATTAATTTCGCTGTTTCATTTGTCACGCTTTATAGATTTCAATTTTCGACGTACATGTTTTAATATAAAAGCAGAATCATCGAGTTTCATGGTAACGAAAAGCGTATGAATATTTAATACCATTCATAAATCCTCTAAGCGGTATTTAATTAATTAACCGCAGAAAACGGATGGAAAAAAAATAACATAAAATGGGAGCAACGTGACAGCGCCTTTTTAAACTAATTTAGTATTAATTAAAATCCGTAATTATAGATAAAATTGTGTGTTATATAATAATTTCGGTGAAGTTGCTAGGGTGAAAAATAAATCAATAGTTATATAGAAAACATGTCTGAACGGTTGGAAATATTATATTTTAATACAATTTTCAGGAGCAGCCAGTTTAGTTTACACGGTAAATATTTCATGAGATGCATAACGTTATTATTTCTTTCATGTATGTTTGTTATTTTTTTTGTATTATATAATTGTTTTATTTACGGTTTTGTTTGGAATAATGAGAATGATGTAAATATTTTTTGTTTCCATTAGGAGTTTGCATGTTGCAGGGAAGAAAATTTTGTGTTACGGGTATTTTTTTAATGTGTGTGTTTTCTGCTCTAACGGAAGGTTTAATATTATCGTGTTTTCGTTGGCAATTTAATAAATAAATAGCAATATAGTTAATACTATGCCATTAGGTGGATTAGGTAATGTTTGCATGCATTGTTGAAATACTATTGATTTATCAGGGCGGTCGAGGATGGAAGGATGGGAAATATGCTTCTTTCACGTATAGGACGAGCATGAGTAGTGCGTGTAGTGGATGTACACACTTTTGTGTATGGATTTGCATATGAAATCGAATCCTAAAAAGAAAAACGGTGTAACGGTTCCATCGCACATTGTACGACCTCTCCGGGGTCCTGAATCCTGGGTCCAGGTATAGGTATAAACTATACGTTCTGGCCTGCTCCACTCTCGCTCTCTTTCACCCCGTCTCCTCTTTATGTTGCTCGCATGCAAATGACGTCAAGGGGCGTTTGACAGTTTTTGAATTATATTCAAATAAGTTCCCCGATTGCGGTCCCATTCTCGAACATAATTTATCATCTTTCACAATCCGATCGTTACCTGTCCCCGAACGAGAGTGAAAGAGAACTCGGACGAGTTTCTTTTTCACATGCGATCCCTACCCGAAGTGAAAGGAGGAGAAATAAATAAATAAATGAAAACCCTTTCGCAACCCTTACGCAACGCGGACAATAGGGAATATGCATGTGCGTAGGGAATGAAAGAAGTTAACGTATGCAGATGTCATCCGCTACCTGCTGCTCGGGCCTCCTTTGCATATGTTCTACATACTCAACCTTGCGTCTGGAGACTGTCTGGATTAGGTAAGAAAAGGGTGTAGGGAGCGTGGAAAGAGGACACCCTTCTTCCGCTGAGGAGCTCAGGTAGTCGGACCATTGTTGCAGCATAGATACGATGAATGGGAGCTTAATGAAAGCGAGAGCGTTCACGAATTTGAATATGCGTCCGTCTTCTTCCTTCTTCCGGTTTTAACCCTCTCGACACGACCTATGTGATTTATGTACGTGCGACAGGCTGAAGCGTCAGATGGTCGACTTATGCAACAGCAGAAAGAACGGTAGGAAAAAAAAAATGTTGTATATATCGAAGCCCTCACACAGATGGGAAACGGACTTTTAATTATCCAACATACAACTAATTACCGACCCTCACGAATTACTTTAACCCCACGATCGTGAGTCTACCTCCTTTGCGTTTACATTCTCGCACACAAATTACTATGCAATTAACTCAAACATATACATTTACCAAACATATTGTTGTTTTATTTGACCCTTCAAACGCACACCACATAATCCACCCCTAATCACTTAATTAATCTACAAGAAATTAACAGACAATGTTTCACCTCCTACAAAATATGCAAAAAAATACAAATACAAACATAACTAACATTCTTAGCAAAATTATTTTGGCAGATATTTTTTTTCAAATTAAATAAATAATATCCGATTTAGTTTTTAAACATTTATTTTACAAGCAAAAGAAAACAAAGATAAAACAATTCTTATAACTAATTTTCTTGTCAATAGTCATATAGATTTTTTTTTCAATTAAATAAATAATTTTTCTAAACATTTGCTTTGTAAGCAAAAATAAAACAAAGGTAAGACAATTTTTATAACTAATTTTCTTAGACAGACAATTTTTTTTCCAATTCCATATTTTTTCAATTAAATAAATAATATCCGTATTTTTTTTAATATTTACTTTGTAAGGAATATAAATCAAATGTAAGGAAATTTTCATAACAAAACAAACTTTTTAACAAAACTATTATCGGATAGATTTTTTCTAATTTAATATATAATATGTAATTTTCTTAACAAAATTTCTATTATCAGATAGATTTTTTTTTCAATTAAATAAATAATTAACAAATTTTTTGAAAAGCATTTACTTTGTAGGGAAAAGTTAATAAATGTAAGAAAATTCTTAAAACTAATAATCCTAGGAAAACCATCTATCCAATAAAATAAATAATATTTCAAATTTAAAAATTATTTATAAATTACATTAAAGTATAAATAATAATATATAGAAATAAATAAATAATATATAGAAAATTTTAGATTATAGAAAAAAAGGATTAAATGGAAAGTAAAAATTATATTAATTAAATTTGGTAAAAGTGAAAAATGAATAAAATCTACATCAAAAAATAAGATAACTTTTTTAATAATCAATACAGTATTTATTTATTCACAATTATTTTTGTCTCCACTTTTGACAAACGTATTAACCTTTTTTTTTCACATAGTATTATTTTTTTCTTAGGAAAATAATTAGTATAGAAAAAACATAAATCAAAAACGTTTTTTAATTAGAAAATTATTTATAATGAAATTAATAATATATTTATGTAACATCTATTTTCTTTACAATTGCAAATTTGTTGGCGATAACATTGTATAATTGAATAATAATTTATAAATAGATGGAAGTATGGATTTGAATGGTATGAAAAAATAGATGATTACGTAACTACAACCAGTATTTATTTTAGAGATATATTTTCTTAAACTTTTATATTTCAGCATGTTTTGAGCAGAGCTAATAATTTGGTATTCTAAGAGTATTACATAATACATTGAAAAAATCAATCAATTTAAGTAAACTGATTTTATTTATTTTATAATTTATTTTGAATACCTGCAAAACTTTTTATTTCTCTAAATTACATAAAATAATATTTTGTAAATTACTGATAATTAAAAATAAATTTATATTATTACTATTTAATTGTGACTGTGATATTAAATTAATTAAATGATAATAACAAAAAATGATTGAAATTATAAATTAATTATTATTTTGGTTTGAATTAAATTTAGTCGTATATGATTAAGTTGAAACGGAATGAATTCAATTATAATTTAGCTGAAAATAGTGTACGATAAACAAATTTTCCGTTAAATTACATGAGAAGCGGAAAAACGCGATCGAATTTCATTTAATATTACTACGTGAAAAGGATTTGGGAACGAGAGAAATGTTAATCAAGACCACCACCACCACACACCGCGGCACATGTCATATTCGAAAAACTCCGGTGGAAATGATTAGTTTTCCGGTCTCGGAGTTCCAACATGAAATGATATTTAATCAAATCGATATAACTTGCAGATATAAAAATACGGTTTCGTATTATCCTGAAATTAATTACGCACACGGATTACGGTTTATACCTGCTCTATCCTTACCTCTTCTCATTCACATTTTCCAGCCTATTTATTTTGCTATTGTCTCCGGACGTAAGATAAATGACCCAGTCGGAAGGAGCATTTATTTATTTCCTCTTGCACCCTGTATCAATTTAATAATCCTCGCAAGGGGTGAGAGAACTCCATGAGAACATCTTCGTTGCTTAATGTTCCCATTCAGGATACGAAAGGGTTAAAAGCCTTTCACCGAGCGTTGGATGAAGAGGAGGAAGTCTTAAATGGGTTTCTGCCGATCCCCACGTGTGGAATACACGGAACAGACTTTGAGTGAATGATTGAATTACAGAGCTGAATCTAATCTGTTTTTAATTGTAAACCACTGTCTGGACGTTAACGGCGTCCAGGAAATAATCTGGTTATCCGATGTTGCATTGATCTCTAGCTAGCTGCAGGAAATTGAATCAATTAAAATTTTATTGCGTACAAAATTAATAAGCCAGGAACAATGTAGTGTTTACAACCTGCATGAGAAATCCACATTCTTAATTAATTCATAGTTTCCAACCGGATTGATTTCAAACAATAATTAATATTTTTTTAAATAATGATTTGGACCGTTTAACGGAAATAATTTATTCATTACACCTTTCCGATCAGATTAAGGTCTTTGATGCGAGTGTCCATCCCTTCGTTTTTCGAAGGGAAAAAAATTACCATTTCTTCCGCATGGACGGACGTTCGGGAGGCTGGGGTGTCGACCGATGAACCGTGAAACATACCCTGCGACATTTCCAATCAACCTCTTTACCTGGTTTCAGGCTACAACCACTCCATCATTCCATCCATCCTCCTAGGCCCAAAGCCTAAGGGTTTTGTGTGTACACGCCGAGCAAACAAAACAAACTCCACTCTGACCTCACCGTTAAGTGCCCCCAATAATACACATTATATACAATCTTTTTTTTTTAAGTAGCATTTGTTTGCCCCGGTACACAGATAAGTAGCTGCGGATTTTAGGGTAAATTAACCACGGGAAATACCATCATCGCCTCCGGACTTCACATTTTACATTCATTTTTATACTTTAGAAGAAAAAAATGTAATTAATTATTTAAATACTTTTAAAGCAAAATCATTAATTGAATAAAATCAATCTATGTTTTTATTTAAATTAATTACAATATTATTAATAAGTATTATAATTAATCATAAAAACTAATTAATGTTAAACATTTTTTTTATTGAAATTATAATAAATGTGTGGAATCTGAATTAAACATATGTAAAATTGACTATAATAAATGAATATTATTACGTTCACTATTGCTTACGATTTATAATTTATTGAAAATCATATAATTTAGATTAGTATCGTTATTTGCATTTCTTGAACGCATGTAATGATTGTTACATTACTTGTAATAATAACAACTAATCTCCTTTCTATTACAATTACTATACGAAAACTGATTACGTAACTGTTGTTAAATGAAATTATTTTTTACCAACAAAATGATGTTCAGTCAGAAACGCTTTGTAACTCTATTATACTTTTATTGAATTATGTTTAAGTATTTCAATAAAAAAATACTGATTTTTATTATTTAACTTTAAATTGTGTTTCTTTTAATTTGCTTATGTAAATTACTTCAAAAATAGAAATAAAATATTTATGTATCTACGATAAAATAAATGAAAATGTCTAATTACTAGAACTTCTTTCCAAAATATTCATTAAGTATTACTGAAGAATATATTATGTAAATCTTTATAGTTATTAACGAAATAATGTATTTAATGACAAAAAAGTTAATAAACAAAATATTAAATTTTTTTTTTTATATTTTCCAAATCCTGAATTTCCACTTATCCCAAATTTTATTATTTAAAAATATTTCTTTTCTTGTTTTTTTTTATTATTTATTTACGTACCAAAAATAAAAGAAGTACAAGCGTTTCCTTATAAATTAATTTAATAAACATTAAATAGTATTATTCCAATATTTTTTTAGTTTTGTAATAGAAATATTGTAACATTTTTTCTTGATAAAAAAGCTAACAAATTATTTTATTTGATAATGAAAATTATGCACAAATATCTGTAAATTACTAGAAGCGTAAAATATTAATGAATGAATGCATATTAAATTTAATTAATAAAATTTAGTATGTTTTAAAATATAAATAGCAAAAATAAATGTTTATTAATTTAAATAAATTGGTAATAATAAAATTATCAATATTTTAGTGTTAAAAAAATATTATTTTATATATTTTGATGGTGAATAAAATACTCTGTAAATTTAGTATTTTATAAGATGTGGCAACTATGTATTTTATTTTTATCCTGCTGTGTTATCCTGCTGAGGATAAACTAAAATAACTCGTAGCGCCACCTATGGTATAGTAGCACTAAACTTGAAATACACGAAATCTACGCTGTGGCCCTACAGGTACCTTCCGACCCTCCTGGAAGTAAGGTTTGAGTATCCAGGTAGAAGGGTGAAGTTAGGCAGTTTGTACCCATGATTCACTTTCAGTATTTATGTAGAAATTGCTCGAAATATAAATGCAGGCCATTATTACAATCTGGTTATATAAAAATTAAGAAGAAGTAACTCGTCCTGCATTTATCCTTTCTCGGTTTTATTTATGAAGTGCACGAAACACACGTTCCGGTGCGTTCCAATTTAATGAAAATCGTCACGCAAACGAAACGGATCATTACGCATTCGTATAATTGCGCGAAATTATCTCGTTATAAAGAAATGCTCATAATAAGCCGGTCGCAATTATTTCCATACGCAATGCATATATACACTCGTTTATTTTTTAAACGTTTTTTACTATTTTTACGCGGATTTGGATGAAAGATCTGATAATTACTGTGCAAAAAAATGCTCATAATTGAGATTGCGATGATTCGCGATGGTTACGTAATTAGCAGCGCGGATATTGTTGTATTTTTTTTTTAACTTCAGCTGGTAATGGGCGTCTTCCTGCGTTCGAAAATACAATTCGTTAATTAAGAGCGGTTACGGTGCGAAAAGTTTTTTTTCGCTGGAATCCGATTGGATCTGTCGTGGTTAAATCGATGTGGATGAAAATTTTCGTACGAGAGCTGAAGACGTGCACCATCAATTACATCAAGTTTGCGCACAATTTATCTTGTTGTCGACGGGGTCAGCCATGGGGGCATAAACGAATCTACACGATCGCGGCAAAAGTCGCTGCGTTTTATTTTCGTTGTTCTTGTTGTTTGTTTGTTTATTTTCTTGTTTCCTCTCTCTCTCTCTCTCTCACTATCTTTCTGATTTGCATTTTTGCGCATAGCTCTCGGTGCAGATAGATAGATAGATGCAAAAACAAACAGCAATTCCGCAATCTCCCATCCAACCACACGTGATCCTTGCATTCGTATATATGTACATTATATATGTATATATTTTGTGCTGGTAATTTTTCGCATGAAACCCGATCCTGACATCACGATCCTTCTTCTCTCTTGCTCTCCACACATTTGGATTTTGATCTATGAAGCCGTAAAGCCTTCGCCCCGAAACGACACCCAAGACGTACTCGTGCATTCTTTACAAACTTCTTTCTACACATCATCGTTTATCTTACTTTGTCAGAGATGAAACTAATTAATGGAACATTATCAGTTTGCGTTCTCTTATAAACACGATTATTTGGGATAATCGTGAATGCATTCAAAATATCTGTAATTACATATTGCGTATGCTTTTCACGACCAATTAGCTCGTATCTACCTGATAAGATTAAATTATCTTTTAATACTCGTTTCTTTGAAATACAAAATAACTATTGCAAAACCAAAATAATTGTTTAAATAGTTTATATTTAAACATGTTGCTTCCACATTGTACGTGACATGAGTCATATATATATATCAGCCAGTCAATTACTAATAACTATAGTGGTTTATTACGCATTTATGACTCATAGCTTATTGAATACGAAGCATAATTATCACATTCTTACAATTATATGTATAGATATTAATATTAAGTTAAAGTAAAAAAAAGTTATTACATAAAATTTTAAATGTAAAGTAGTTTTCTTTAAAATAATTTCATTATTTTTAATTATATAACAAAGCATATGAAAAAAAAACTTATAAAAGAGAATTAGAATATTGTGTAATTTTATAAATAAAAAAAAAACAAGAAAAGAGAAAATATGTGATAAACATTAATAATGGAACAAATTGTAATTAAATTATTTATTTGTAAATATTTACCGTGGAGAATTTCGGAAAAAAATATTAATTAACAAACTTCTACTCTACAAAGAAAAAAAAAGTTACTGAATATTATTCATAATTTATTTGAAAAATATATTTATACCATTTTGTTATAAAAATGCAGAAAATATTTTTGTTGTAAATTATATAATTTTTGATCAATATTTACATAATTTATATACAAAAAGTACCGTATTTTTTGGTTATTAAATTGTGTAATGTTATACATAAAAAATAATTTGAGTACAGAAAATTGTGAAAAAGCATTTGATTTAAAAAATAAATTTAATTATTGAATAAATTAGTATTTTTAAAATTTGAATACTATTTTAGAAAAAGCTAAAAATGTATCAAATTTCTGAAAGAAGTTTATTAAATGTGAATTGAAACTGGTTGTACTTTAGTAAGACTTAAATAACTGCTATTATAATTTGCACGTAAAAAGTACCAAATTTTTCGGTTATTAAATTGTGTAATTTTTTGCATAAAAAAATTTGAGCACAAATTTTCAACAAATCTTTCAACCTACAAATTTTTACAATTTGTAGCAACTAATAATAATTTTTCAAATATTTTAATAATAATACAATTGCGACTTCAGGACGACTTCAGTCGATAAATATTTAATAATAATTTTTCAAATATTGTAATTTTTATACAATTATTATATGAATACAGAAATTATATAATTAGTTGTAAATAGGATGGAAAGTCGATAAATAATTGGTCACAATTATGGTTAATAAATATATTAATAAATAAAATAGTTATAAATATTTTTTAGAATAAACCAAAAAAACTAAATATATTATAAACGAAATATTTGAAAGAAGTCTGCTAAATTTGGATTTGCTACCTACATAATTAGTAAAAAAAAAATAATTATATAACTTAATTTCTTTAATTACTTTAAAAACTAAGATAATCAGTAAAAACTAAATTATTTATTTTTTGTTAATAATCTACATTTTACTGTTAATTATTTTTGATCTATTTATAATGGTTTATGTAATATCAATGTTAATTAGTGGACTAAATAAGTACCATAAAGAAAAAATAATATTTTATTAATAAACCTAAAAACTTTTAAACTTAAAACTTTTTTGTTAAGAATTATTGTATAACCTAATTTTTTGACGTAAATATTTATATTTAAATCAGTTAAAAATAAAATATTTAATATTTGTTAATAATCTACATATTAAATTATTTTCGATCTATTTGCGAATTTATGTAATTTTAATGTTAGTTAATGGATTAAATAAGTACGAGATGGATATGTTAAAATAGTTCTATTTAATCTTAATGTATAGTTCAAATGAATCAATGCCGCGTCTGCCCAAGATGACAGAGTCCTAAACGAAATCAATCGTCGTCCTCCTCGGTCCTGGATCTGGAACACTCCCATTTCGGCTTTCCGCAGAAAATGATCGCTTTGCAAAGCTGCGATCCTCTGTAAGGACACCTCGTGGTTCTAGGATTGCAAGGAAACTCTTTAGTGGAGACGCATCCAGGCGGGCAGGGAAACCAAGGGACCACAGGTTTACCAGTGATGGGATGGCATGGGGGTAAATTAGCTCTCGGTATATTCTTGTTCCAATTCTCCACGTATTTCATATACCTATTCTCTTTAACGACTTCCTTCTCGTACACCTTCGACGGCGCCTTTTTCGGAAGGACTCTTTTACAAAGATCTGTTATGTTATACTTGGAAGCATAACGGACTGTGGACACGAAGGGCAGACGCAGCATGACTCAAATGAAGAACTAATGATAGGCGAAACGCTTTTCAGAATTTTGAATTTTTTTTCTTTGACACATAGAACATAGAATTTTGACAACTACACTTTGATTTTTAAACAAAAAAAAAACAATAGAGACAAAATTTAGTGCGTAAAACTAATATTTAAATTAATCGTTTTTATTTTATATCTTTACAAAATGATCATCAGTTAATTAAATTTATTATATTTTTGATTAATTTTTGTTAGATTATTACAATAAATATTTTATTTTTAATAAAAGTTTTCGGCAATAGTGCTATACACTAATTTTTGGAGCATGCGTATTGTAAATGAGGCCCCTATAATATTCTTGATTTTATTGTAATAGTGACGGATAAATCGGTGTTGAGGTGGACGACGTGATGTGATGTTTAGTTTTCTTGCGTCTTGTTTATTGAAATTATTTTAGAGAATAAGAGTATTAAGCCTTTGGGAACACACAGCACTTAAAGTGCTTTTGCTAACTTGCTAAAGTGTATTACGGCTTTCCACTATCGACTAAATTAACTTTTAGTGGAGAGACGTAGCGTTATCGTCGAATCGGGGGGCCGTTTGGTGGCAAGTTTACGAGTATTGGCTGGTCCCTCGGACGTGACTTTCGCACACCTTTATCCTTTATATTACATGCTGCCAACTCCAATATCAACACCCTGCTGATAATAAAATCGAAAATGTACGAGCTATACGCACTCTCTCTCTCTCTCTCCTTATTTCTCTCTCTCTCTTTCACCTTCATTTTCATCCTCGCCAACGGACAAGCAAGAAGGAGACGAGAAGAAAAAAATACTGTATAAATAATGGAAATATACTCCCAGTTTTATTAATTACTTTACACGGCGCACACATACATACATAGAATCAGATTTGGTTTAAATTATATTGGTTATTTATGACTTTCGGTGTACAGCCACTACTACTTAATGACTACGAGGTGAGTCATACAGAGCAGAAAACCAGTATGAATTATGAGTCGACTCTTATTAGGTTCAAAATTATAATTGCATTTAAAATTACAATATTTTTGTTTATTATTTGTTTAGCAGTAATAAATATCGTGCAGAACGTAATTGCATCTCATAAATATTTTCAAATTATATAAATATATTAAAATTTAACTAATTCTACATCATATAACAATAATTATTATTTAAAAAAATCACATTAAATACTTGCAAACATACAACATAAGTACTGAACTATTTAGCAGCAATTTTAAATAAGTTTATTTTGTTCTTTAATTTTTTCATAAAAAATATTGTGCTTCAATAATTGGCATACAATTTTAATAAAAAATAAATAAAATAAGAAAATCTATGGTTTATTTCTTAAAATTTTATTATTTTATAAAAAAAAATGATTTTTTTACAAATATATGTCATTTTTGATGGTATTAATTGTTGCTAGTAAATTATAAAAAGAAAAATTAATATTTTATTGTCTTTAAATTGGTAAATATTTTTTTATTAATTATAATTAAAATAATACAACTAATAATTAACATTAAGTTAGGTAAGCAAACAAGTAAAATTACAAGTAAAAAGTAAATACTTTTGTAATAAATTTATTTTATTTGTAATAGTTTTCGATTTTGGTAGATGTTTATGTAACGGTTGCAAGAAATATATTTATTATTTATTAATTATAAAAAAAAAACGTTTAAAATTAATGGAAAAATATAATTTTTAATTAATTATAAAAAACGTTTAAAATTTATGAAAATATTTGTTAATAATTAATTTTAATATCATTTTTAATTAATTATTTAAACAAATTACAATAATAAAAGTAATTTTATATTTTCTACTGTATAACTTGACAAGTAAGAAGTAATACAGAAATACTTATGTATGAAATTATTGGACTATATTTAATTTATTTGTAATAAATTTAGATTTTTGTATGTGTTTATGTGACGGTTGTAAGAAATATATTTATTGTTCTATTTATTAATTATAAAAAAAGAACATTTAAAATTCATATAAATATTTGTAATTAATTATTTTTAGTATAATTTTTAATAAATTATTGAAATAAAATAAAATGTTTAACTTGACAAGTAAAAAGTATTAAGTTTTGATTTTTGTATCTGTTTATGTAACGGTTGTAAGAAATATATTATTATACTATTTATTAATTATAAAAAAAGGTTAATGGATATATTTGTAATTAATTAATTTTAGCATAATTTTTAAATAATTATTTATATGCAAATTGCAATATTGAATGTAATTTCATATTTTCTACTGCATAATTTTCTGTGATGAAAGAGATTAGTAGTATTTATATAGGTAACATAAATAGTAATGAAAAGTAGTTATGAGTAAAAGAATTATATACTATAAAAATAAATGTTGATTGCAAATCAAGGAAGCGTCATCATAATGAACGTCACATAATTGTATTTTATGCGAGTTGGAATTAGTGTGTAAAAGTGAGTTTTGGATGGAATAACTCTTATTAATAAAACTTAATGGCGCGCAAAAGGCCAAGTTGTAATTTAAAACGAATCGGAAGGAGCCATTGCGGTTAGAGTATACAAATTAAGTGGATAAAGTGTTGACCGCTGTACTAATTCAGTTCTAACGATCAAACAAGCCGGACACCTGCTTCCAGGGGGACGACAGAAGACCCAATAAGAGTTGAGTGAGGGTAGAGGCCAGCAAACAAACGACAGAGGGTGGCCGACCATCAGGAAGCAGATGATTTACAACTGCAAGGATCGCAATGACCTCGAGCGGTCAGATATTAAACGGCGATGCCAACCGACCGACTCGGATGACGTGGGGTTACCATCGGGAATTTCATCACAATTACACCTCTTTACGGAATCCGAATCGCAAATTACGCAACAGGCCTGAAATGTGCGCAGCTAATAGGCAAATATTCCATTAAAATAGTTCAAGTTACTTTTGTAGCGCTCGTTACCGCGAATAAGTTACGCAAGAAGTGGGAAGTTCTCTGGAGAGCCAATTAGTGCAAATATTTTGGAGCACATCACGATTACAGGACAATTTAGATTCTCTCCTCTTTCCACCGCCCCCCCGATTGATGAGGGCGAGAAGTCGATAACACCTCTTCCTCCTGACACCTGTTCCAGCAACATCGATTGATTTGTGGCCGCACCTTTTCACCGAAAGTAATTTTTAATTGGTCTCATTATACTTCCTTCCGCGCTAAGATACCGATCGAATTCGAACACTGTTAATGTTATACCTATCTCGAAAGATAACCATCGATAACTGCCTCTTTCCTAATGCTCAAGCAGATACCTTCGAATTTCATCATACATTATCTCCCATTAGCTTTCGGTTCATCAATTTGCATAATTTTTTAGAATTTTTTTTTATCAAATTTAATCTTTTGATAAACGATTTGATCACAAACATATCTTTAGATCATCTTTAATTATAACACAAATTGAACGTATTTTGTAAACATCTAAATATATTACCTAAAGAGTCTTGTTGATTTTGTCTTACATGAATATATGAATATATAAAAGCATATATTTTTCACAGTTAATTAAGAAAATTAATGAAAACATTAAATTAGAAATTAAATAGTTAAAAATTAGTAAAACATTTTAAGTAGCAATCAATATGAAAATTTTATTTGTTTATTTAACAAATAAATAAATAAAATCGATTAACAATTTTGTTATTTTAAATAAAAAAAATATAAAATCCTAATTATTATTATTATTTAGACTTACAATAAATTTTCCTTAAACAAGTGTTTTTTTTTTATTATTTAATATTTATTTGGAAATAAGTATAAAATCAAATATTAATCAGATTTATATATGAATTAAATAGAGATTTTTCTTTTTCTATGAACAACATCATTTAATTCCGGGAGGTTGAGCGGATTGCGATGGCGGTTTGATTTATTCACCCGCAACCAAATGGGGGTTCCCCCCAAACGTGTTGGCAATCGAAAGTTCCACTTCCGGCACTTTTATTATTCCATTATGTACGTATGTAGTGGAGTGCGCGATGTCGCTTCGCGCCATCAGCAGAAGCATTTTATATTTGAAAAAAAAAGGAGAGTGAACGAAACGGGGAAGAAGAGAAATTGGGGGTAAATTGAAGCGGTGGCTGCGGCTGTGGCTACGAGATGAATTGCACACAGGCCACACAATTCAAAGGAGAATTTTGAATGAAAAAAAAACTTGGTTTGCTGCTTTTTTTGTTCACAAAGGAAAGAATAGTAATCAGAGGGATGTATATAAAAAAAAGGTTGTGATTAAGTCATGTCAGGTGCAATTATTAGGAAACGAATATTAGCTTAAACTAATTATATTAATAAGAGTAATTTTTAAATCATTATTTCAATTAAAGAATAATTTTATTTCGATCAATTTTATAATGTGTAAAAATAATTTTGTCCAACTTTTAAACTTACAGTTAAATCTCTTCTTTTCCGTTTCATCTTAAAATTTTAAACGTGTCTGGGGTTAACATGATTAGAGCTAGTGATCTCATAGAGGCGAGTCCCTTGAATCTTACCCTCAGTTTACCAACCTCTCCAGTTCTTTGCACCTCATCCATGACAGGATAATAATCCTCAACTACATCTTGGTGGGTTTGTATGATATCGAATATGTTTATATAGCAAGAGCCGATCTCCTGGCAAGCCTGAATGTCTTCGTAATTTTCGATGGGCTCGTTAACAATGGTGAATGGAATGGTCTCATTGTTTTTGATCATCTCGGCCATCAACTTAGCCTCCTTATCGTCCTTTCTGATTATAAATCTATTAGTGAAATCGTAGACCATCGGACTTTCATCATCTTTGTGCATGCTTTGCGTTTCCAGCTGCCTTCCAAAATGATGTAGAAACATGTATTCCACGTAAATGTAATTGATGTTATCGTTTGTAGATATTATTGATTCCTGGTTTATGGTCAAATCGATTACAGTTATTTCGACTTCGGCTTGCGATGTTTCCATGAAATCCTCATTGGATAACGGACGGTATTTTACTTTTGCTGTGGTTTCGTCCTTCCACTGCCTCCATTTAACCAGATTCGGATCCTTTCCGCTTAGGATTGCGTGCTCCTGCAGCGTCAATCGCCATTTAAGCTCTTCGTGCATCCACGTAGTTCTTTCCTTCAATTCATTGCTGATTTCCGCTTGCGTTGTTCTCAGAGCTTTGTTTCTTACCAACACCAGATTCAGACCATCCTGGAACGCCAGCATTTCAGAATCGGTAACATCAGCAAACATAAGATTCACATCGCTACCTCTTGATTTAGATGTATTCGTTAGAATTGAATGGAAGCTACCATTCCCAATTGAAGGAACAATATCTATTTTTGGTGGTTTGGGCATGCAGCTTTTATACTTTTCTATTTTCCCTTTGAAGAGACACTTGCAGAACAACTTTCCGTACACCTCGGAATGAACATCCTTGGAACACAAGCACAAATCTCTGTTGTTAATTTCCAAGCGGAAGTCAACAATCCTTCCGATTTTTCGCAAAGGTCGTTCCAGTTTCAATTCGGCCTTACCTAACATCAATTGATGGCCGCTCTCATCCAACAAAAATAATTCGATGGGTATTGTACACTTATGTAGATACAAATAAATTGTTTCGTTGATTTCAAATTCATAAGTTTTATAGTATCTCAACTTTTGCCTTTCGTAGTTATCCAATACAAAAGAAAACGTATCCGGTTGATCTATGAAATTCCAATTGAATACCAACGTACGTTTACTCCTGAAGAATGTTCCAGTATTGTCATCGTAAAACTTATTGGATAATCTAGCCAAAGCTGAGCTTGGTACGAGGTAGGTTAATAGGAATTCAAATTTCTCCTTAACTTCCACGATGTTCTCTTGGAATTTTAAACGTTCATTTTCGTCAAGCAGTTCTGATAATGATTCCTCAAAAGATAAATCTTGAGAAGCTGCTTTACTCTCAAGCTCAAATGACATCAAATTAGTATGGTGACACTTATGACATTTATTGTGAGTTTTAAATATATCCCCAAACGTCAATGTATCTCGTTCAGTGGTCAAGGATTGAAACGACTGTAGTTGATCGTTCACATTATGCAACGTATTCACACTATGTAAAATATTTTCTCTTTCAACCTCATTATCTTCCATTGTTGCTTCACTATCAACTTCTTGAATTGGTATTTCTTTCAAATCTATTGCTTCAGTCTCCTCTGGTTCGGCTTCAGTTAGCGATAATTTATCCTTTCTCGAAATTGAAGGCATTTCATCTGTAGTCAAAGCTCCTTCTCGTATATTCGTAAAAAAATTTTTCGCTGCAGATTCTTCCGGGTCCATTTCAATTTCATCAAGTATTTCAGTGACTTCTTCTACAACTTTCGATTCCTCAGCAGTAGTTGAATCAGTTTTTTTCGGTAATAATTGGTGATGAGCGATTAGCGGTATAGAATTTTTGACGGTCAGTTTTTGATCGATTTCACTGACATCAGATGTTTGCGAGCTATCACTAAAATCGTCCATTTTCATAAATTCCGATAACAAGCTTTGCTGTTTGGCGTTGGTGGTGGAACGTATCGATTTAGTTATAGTATCGCAAGAGTCTGAAGGTTTTGGATATAAGGATTTTGCTCTGGCCGATCTTTTGTTCTTGTGCGAGTACCTTTGCGGTTTTAGAGCATTATCTCTGTTTTTGGTTAATAATGCCTTCGATGATATTTGCTTTAATGATTTCGACCTCGCCCTCGATTTGGACCGTTTCCGCTTTGCAGATTTAGATTTTGGCCGTATTTTGTGCTTGGATTTACTTCTTCCTTTACTTCTTGCTTTACGGTCGAACCCTTGCGACGGCCCGGGTATACTATGAATGCTGTTGAAGGTGGACGAGTTGAAATGAAGCGCTCTTTTGTGCCGCATCATAGTACTTAAATCTCTTGCAGGTTCCTCCGTTCGATACGACTGCAGTAGCTTAGCCATTCTCTTCTTTTTCTTCTTTTCGCTCATTTCTTTCACTTCGGGTTTCTGTGGTCTCGATATACTTTTGCCTCTTCTAGAAGCTACCGATTTCCGTTTAACGGTGCTTTTCACAATTGATAAAGACTTTGATTGGTTGGATCTGCTGCTGCTGTCCGTGGACTTTAATTTCCCATTTTCTCCCATTTTCTTGTTATTAGAGAATGTGGTACTCCTACGTGACTTCATACTTTGTCGGCTCTGTGTTAAAAGACGTTTCTTCCGCATTGAAGTGTCCGAGAGTTGGTCGAAGATGTCATTTATGTAAGATGAACGGCGCTTTGGATCGATATCACTTTTCTTACGATCCTTATTGGAGTTTAATTGTTCGAAATAGCCTATGGAATTGAAGGAAGGACCTCTGCTGCTGCGCCTAGACATTCTAATTACATTCTTGTTTTCCGACCCACCACCGTCCAGATTCTTCAGAAGATGAGCTGGTAACTCTCGATCATCCATATCGTTCGCGTTCAACAACGTATCCATACTAATAGTTGAACCATCAAATTTATTTGTAGATATTCGAAAGTTCGACAAGAAACTACTGGTTTTCCTCTCCTTCCTCTCGTACTTATCCTTCTTCTTGAATAACTTAAACATTTTGACTTTAAATTTGCAGATTACCCTTACGCGAAAATGTCTAATGTGAAGTTTACGAAACAATGCGAACGTCTGATTTGGCAAACGTGGATACGGTCTGAAAATAATGAATAATGAAAAAACAACAGCGGTGATTTGATTGACGGATGTTTGTTTGGGAAGCCTTTCCCAGCTGTAGTTGGGATAATGGTAGACGTGGTGAATATTTCATCTCTCACCCTCGGGAAAACTCATTACGAGGGGGTGCTGTTGCTGTCATGGCCTAACTGCCGCGATTCCCACATCGCACCACTCTCGTGATTGGCTCACATCTTCAAATACGATGGCGTATTTCCAATTTCTTAAACCATTCACAAACAAATCCAATTCAATTATTTAACTTACCTTCACCATAAATAGTCCATTTTTTATCTCAAAATATCAAATATCAAAAAATAATTACATAATCTCCAATAGTATAGTCAACCAAAAATAAAAATAACTCTTATACAAACTTAATAATTTTTAATTAAATGAGAAAAAGCATTTTCTGAGCAACAACTAATGGTAGAAATACTCATCACATTCTTAAACTATAAAACATATTCATTTAGGTGGTTTTGATACAATTTTTTTTTACTCTAATCAACGAATTGAAAATTTATAAAAACTAAGTTAAATTATTGTCGACATTCATAAAGTTATAGTTCAAAAATTATGACTAAATTATTCTTATGATATCTACCAGGGCATTTTCATAAGTTTTGAAAGCAAAAGTCTTTTTTCCATCAAATTTTAATTATTTCATTAACCTTTCCCAATTTACATCCTAAAAAACTAATAGCATAACCTTGTGTCGTTTTCAAAACTTTTCAAACTGCGTAAATGAGAAGATAAACTGATGTATTTAATTATAATCTCTTACAGTAAATTTTGATCTATGATTTGATATCTCTACAATTAAACCTACCTTCATAACATAAAGTTTGTAACATGCATCTCATTACGTGCATATCGCATTATACTTTTCATGTAACATTCCATTTATTCCATTTGTTTCTTTCGTTCTGTGATCTCCATTATCGTTCGGCCAAACGTATAAACGGCATAATAAGTATGCCGTGTCGTGTCGTGTCGCGAGGAGTGAATTAAATTGAAATAAGTGAGCCGCAGGATTCCAATTATACGGAGTTAGTTTAATTAATAAAGCATGACGCCCCACGGGGGATTTCGCATGACACCGGGAATTACTAATTATCACTTTGTTCAGCAGCTACGAGAGTATGATGTAAAAGAACCCAGTTGTAACTGACGGCGCACGGGTCCCATTTATACTTCATTTACGTACGTTACATAATCCACGTGCACGAACTCTCGCTATTTCTCTCTTTGTGTGTTTCTATATATATATATATTTTCACCTTATTTCGCTCCCTTCATCTGATCTTCCCGTCGCGTTCCTCGCAGCAGAACCACCCTCCAAACTCTAATTAAATTTAATAACTTTCGTTTCGCGCCACACGGATTTTCCCTCCAATTACTTGTTAGATTCCATTGCCAATAAACACATCACTTTTTTTTTTATTATTTTTAAATAAAATACATTTATTACAGCTTTATTAAACAAAATAAATAAATACAAAGTTTTATAACAATATACAAAGTTTTGATGGTAGCTTTGGGTCTAAAAATACATCCTCTTCCCTAAGGTTACGGTCGGAAAGGTCACAGTAATGTCTGTCTGTGGTTGTGGTTTGCCCTTTGCTAAATACATCTGAAACAACAATAAAAAAATATATATTAATAATACATCAAAGATCTTAATATTAAATTATTAAATAAAATTCGTTTACCAATAAAAATGAGCATATTTTTAATTCATTTATTATAAATTTAAAAAAATATTTAATAAAAATTGAATATTTATTACAAATTTAAATAAAAATATTTTATAAATATTATGTATGACGAAATAATATTTTAAATGTTTTTTGATGTAAAAATCAATGTTTCATTTTTGGTTCAATATTATGGTTGGACGTTGAGAAATGTTTTCTAACAAGAAGTCATTAGGTGGATGGAACATATTGGATGGATTAAATTACATCGTGGGGCCGCAAATAGGTCTCCTCTGCGCTTCTTATCCATTCATACTAGTGTCTCCCTAGAGAGAGAGAGAGAGAGAGAGAGAGAGGAAGATGGGGATCGAGTTTTACCATTATGAAAACAGCCCTAAAATCATTCTTAGATTAAAGAATAATTGCAAATCCTCATTAATATTTTCATCCATGATTCATCGTTATGACAATCATTTGATTCATATTTATGTTATTTAATAATATGCACAGTTTGCAAGAGAAATGTATTTTTTTTTGCATTAAAAAAAATAATAACTAATATTTTATTCTTAATTTTAATTTCTTACAAAAAATGTATTCAAATTAGATTTAGTTTATGGAAGAACTGAATTTTTATATTTTAATGTTACAAAAATATTTTTGTCAAATATATATTTTATTTTAAAAGAATTTTATTGTTTTTTTTTACAAATTTTGATTAATTATGACCAAATGATATTTTTGCCATATATTTATATTATTGCAAAAAAATAAATAATATTTTCATTTTTAAACTAAAAAAAAACTGTATTATTTATTTACTTTGGAAACAGAAAAAATCTACTAATTTGTTTAAATAATTAAAGTTTTACTTGTTCTTTAAAATTTTGAGCCATTAGTAAAAATTCATATATTAATAAATCAGAATCTATGCTTTTTCAAATTAGTATAAAGAATATTATTTGTTTTCTCAAAAATACAAGTGATATTTATTTTAAGTTGGAAAATTCATGAAAAATTGATATTGGTAGAATTTTGTATAAATAATGAAGATAAAGTTGCTGCTTTTTCGAAGCTTCAATAAAGTTTATTCAAGTTTGACAGTGAATTTCAAAGAGTGAACATTTATTTTTAGTTTACATGTTTAATGAATGAATGAATTTATCGTACACACTTTTTGAGATATACGCATAAATGTAAAGATACTGCAAGAAATATAATAATTATAAAGTTGTTAAAGTTTATTCTACTTTGCTGTGTATGAAAAAGCTATTGGAATTTTATGATTTTCCAACAAATGAGAACCATAATATATGATCAAGAATTGGTAAGATGATATACGAAAACATTGCGAACGTTGTCTTGTGTTACACGTGTTAACGTTGCGGAAGAAATCTGCGCATAAAAGCACTTAAGCAAATTACCGCTGGAGACTCTAAGCGCGGACAGACGACGAACCCAGCTTGTTGTATTCTTTATTTGTTTTTTTTTTGTGCCTTTCCGGCTCTGTAATTTAAACGCCGCTCGTCCTTTTTCATTCCTGATTAATGCGGGTACTAATTTAATCGGGAGGAATGTTTTTTTTTTGTCTTGCGTTGATCGAGGGACAATTCTTCGGCCACTTCCTAAGTCCCCCTTCTTCCCTATATGAAATAAATTTATAAATATAGATTTTTTTTCTTTCATTCCACTCCTAAGGTAATCGGATATGCGGCAAATTATCGGCGTGCGGCAGAAATGGCGGCGGCCGCAATACATTTTTCATGCGCGCACCCACACGCACGCTCACACTCACTCATATATATAAATTTCCCCTGTTTTTTTTTTTTTTTTGTTCGGTTGATCCCTAATTCGGTTTCCACCCCTGGCGGCGGAGGCGGCGAGCGAGAGGGAGCGAGTCCCACCCACCTACTCTACCCACTTATTGCTATTCCATCTATGACTGCGGAGAGGGCCTCTCTCCTTCTCATCCTCTCCCTCACTCCCACACACTCACAATCATCCTCCCTCTCTTTCACCCATTCCCTCCGTCGCTCCTTACATCGAAAGCTGATCGATATATACCGAGGTATATTCCTCCCTGCAGCAGTAGCAGCAGCAGCAGCAGCCGCCACCCCCCTTCGCCCTTTTCGCAGGCTTACATATAAATTCTAAAACGAGATCCGTAGTAGACCTGAGCCACCCCACATCGAATTCGTGGCGTTCTGCGACCCCGTCTCTCCGCCCACCCCCGTCTATCCACGAACGTACACCTCACCCTCCCGGCCGCGGCTTTTTGCGAGGCTCCCATCCCTCCTTCGCCCTCCACTCCGCTCCTCACCGACCGCCCCCTTCCTTCCTTCCTACGTCGACATGTACGAAATATCATTTCGGCTAATCCGATTCCCCGAGCCGCCCTCTCCTTGCCGAATCGAACAGCGATCGGAACGCCAAAAAGTTATAATCCCAATCATTTTTACCAAAATGATCCTTCATTCTCTCCCACATCACGCACTTCAATTAAACACTGTTAAACAACTTCTTCACAGCATTACATTTTTTGTAATCATTTAATTAGTAAAGTGCAGAAATATTATTTCATATCAAAAGACACTTTTCATTTACATTTCTTCATTCACCAATAAATAATCTAAAATCTTTAATATTCTTACTTTATCCATCAGTTTATGAGCAACTTTACAAAATTAATATTCATTAATTTGAAAAGAATGATTTAATTTCATAACATTTAATTTATTAAACTTTAAGAACACAATTTTGTGACATTAAATTGCAGTTATTTTATATAATAAATAAAATAACAATTATATAAAAACTATTATTTTTTTCTAATTTGAATCTTCGTAACATAAAATTGAATTTATTTTAATTATAAAAATATAATAAAAATATAAAAGTATACACAACTTTTCTGTAATATAAAATAAGATCCATGTAATAGTTTGTTAATTCTCACATAAAAACTGTTGATTACAAATACTTTATAACTCTTCATTTTAAAAAGTTTATATAATGCAATTTTTCATGTAAATTTCTCTTTTATATTAATAAAAGTTATAAAATAATACAACTTATAACATTCATGTTACGTAATAAAAAGTAAGGAATAAAATCATGCCGATTATTTATAGAAATTCTGGAATATGTAAAATTATGATAAATCTTGGAAATAAACCTCCAAAAACTGTGTATTTTTGACCTAAAACATAAATATCATTTTTGAAATATTATGAAACTATTTTCTTTAACTACAATAGATATTTTCACCAAAAAATGTTTTTCTTCGTAATTTTAATTATATATTAAGATTTAAAAAATAAATATTTATTTAGCAAAATTTTTCAGTGAAAAGCACCAGTGAGAGAAATGTTATATTTGACCTTGAAATTTGATAAAAATTAAATTGTAGATTAAATTAAATATATTTTTCAAAATGTTATGAAACTATTGTTATATATTTCACCTTATTTTTTCCACAATCCATATTTCCAACTAAAAATTATGTAACAAGACTAAGGATGAATTTACATTTTGTAATATAAAGAACAGAAAAGAACCTATTGTTGTAATTTTATTATACTTTATTAAAGTTACTTTATATTTTTCATGGATGATTATTATGATGATGTTATTTATAATAATGGTAATAATATAAGATATGAATATATTATAATAATTTCTATATTAAAATGAAACGTTTTTCCAAGTTAAATCTACATATAGCATTATATAATTGGCAGTGGTTTACGATTGAAATATATGGGTAATTTGCTTATTGCAGGTGTTATCCATTCAGTTGATTTGTATTTTTTTTGGATGTAAAATGCATCAAGATATATAGAAAACATTGATAGTGAATACTTAATGGACGTTCTAATAAATCGAATAACAAATGCAAATTGAGGCTTCAGTCAAGAAGTTAATGTTGCAATGCAGCAAAATGGATTTGTTCATGTTCCATCGGCATTATTCAAGACAAGCATTTCACGTATGCAGAAACTGAAATGTGAGTGTTTATTGAAATTATTCGTTAAAGTGTGCATTCGCCAAATACGGCCTGTCTCTCCTGGATGCCCCATCCATATACGTAAAGTCGGAGAGGCATGCAACGAGCTAATACAGTAATCGCTTTGATTTATAAATTATTAATTTCGACGTTTTTACAGGATCCCCGAGCATTAAAGCTCGTGCCATAAATATGATCGAGGCATGAATTCTCGCGCGTTGCGAAATCCCAGAATCGTTTAATCTTTGCATGCGGAATGCTTTATTCGCGTCCTTATTTATTAGGAAATTATAAATTGCCACTCAATTTCCAATAAATTATTGGAAAAAGATACGCTAATTATGGAATACTGCATATACAGAGTGTTCTTGAGCTCATTTTCCACACATAAACTATCCTTTTTAAATAACACATAGAATTAAGACCGTGAGATTAATGATTACAATAATAAATAATAGATTTTTTTTGTTAAATATTATATAAAAAAAAATGTATAGCAATTATCATAAACTTTAGAGAAAAACATATTAAGTAATCAGAAATAAAATCATTTTATTTACTTTTTAAGTGGTTTCTATACAGACTTCTTAACGACTATTATGACATAATAAATTCCTTCATATAATTTTATTAATTTTTTTTTTCCTTTAAAAAATATATTATTTACTATAATTAATTAGTTTTTTTTCTTGTGGAAAATATCAAAAATTGAAGGTTATTAATATTTTGATATATGTATAAGATATATTAATATTTATTGCGTTGTGTGCAGAAGGCTATACATAATCGCATTGGATTTAAAGATTAAATATATAATTATAATTATTCATACAATTGAATGCACGTTTCGTGTAACTTATGAGCATTTGCTATTATGTAACTGATACATGTCAATATATTTATTACATATAAGAACTTGAAATAAATACAATTTATTGCAACGCAATGATTGACATGACATGATCGACGCTTTCTAAAAAAAACTGATAGACATTATAAATAAGAATTTATTCAATACCACATAAATAACATTTATAAA
Organism: Nicrophorus investigator; assembly: GCA_963457615.1. Taxonomy (NCBI): domain Eukaryota; kingdom Metazoa; phylum Arthropoda; class Insecta; order Coleoptera; family Silphidae; genus Nicrophorus; species Nicrophorus investigator. The sequence continues at coordinate 29,393,127 of OY735142.1, forward strand.
TTAATAACAACAAAGAAATGTACGAGTTGGTAAAAGTTTGTTCAAAGAAAATTAATTAAAGTTATAAAATCAACGTTAATCTATAAATTTAGTTCCAAACAGATTAAGTTTATCTTTAGTAATATTTCAGGAAAATCTATTTTATTTAACAAATTGCTTGTTGTTAGGAAATTTTAATTTCAACTTAAAGTAAAAACTAAATCACTGATTAGTTTTTACTTTAAGTTGAAATTAAAATTTCCTAACTGTTATATTTGACCTTGAAATTTTGTTACAATTAAATTTAATATTAATTTATATACCCTTTTTGAAAAATTATAAAAATTATTGTCTCTAACTTATAAATCCAAACTACAATATATATTTTCACCAAAATATAATATTTTTTTTTCGTAATTTTTGCAGATTTTCTAAAAAATAATATGGCTGCAGTGTAAAGGATTTTCTTTTCGAGACATAACCTTAGATAATCCAGGATTATGTTATCCTCGGTCAAGATTTTTCTATAGACTTTAATTAATTAAATTAAGAAATAATTATTTTGATTAATATTAAAAATAATGGAATAAATTTTTTTTTTTTTAATAAAAACTTTACCAATTACAAAAGTGATGATATTTACGCTGTGAGAAATCTTGAATTGTAAAATATATTTTATTTTCAGATAGATATTTGCTTTAATGAATGGGGATGGTAAATGATGTTCCTGGAATGAAGAGAAAGAGATGGAAAAAAAATCACAACATTGTATGAAAAGAGGAACAAAGTTTGTGTCTCTGGGGTTGATTTAATTATTCAAAAAATAATTAAGGCCTCGCGTTTGTCAGTCGGGGCTTTTATATGGTGCAGGGAAGTATTTTCTTTTGGATGTGGGATCATTAATTAGAATAGCCCCGAGCTACCGACAACTGCGGCTCGGGTCGCATTGAATGTACTCTATAATTAATAATACACTCCTGAATTACAGGACTTGTATGCCTCCTTCATTATAAATGGAAAGAAACACAGGGTTTTCCTCCACCGTGATTCTCTTTCTGCTCCATCCACTTTCTCCCTCATCACATACCTATGATCCTTTCGAAACGATGCTGCAAGTGCGCTCGGGCTAATACCTTCATCATTGAATGCCCGTTCCGAATCATAATCAAATTCCAATTAAAATTGTGATCAAATGAAGTCTCTTCAACTGTAAGAAAAGAAGGTGAAGGAAAATGGGGAAGGTAGAAATGTTGAAAAGAGTAAGAGGTGCTCCCCGCTATTTGAACGTGTAACGTCAACTACAGAAGTCAAGCAATCATCTCTACAATATATAAAAATCAACCGAATATGCTGAAAAGTTTAAATGAGGTTCGGATTCTTCGCTTCTTGCGACACATTTATGTGCAGCAGGTACGAACGCGAGTCGAGGGTTGAAGAGGACGGGGGTGGCGCAATCCCTCGCGCAGATTCCGTTAGTCAGAGCAAGAGAATGTGTATATTTGTGCGTGTGATGAAGGAAGAGAGGCGGATTGAGATGGCGGTGAACGAGGGGGCGGCTTCCCCCAGAAACCCCCCTTAGCTCCGGCTCCCCCAGAAGTCTAATATTTAATTGGACTTCAAACCACGCTGCTCAGATTTTTTTCCCCCCGTTTAGAGAGATGAGAATCGGGAATTATTAAATCTCATCGTTATGATTATTATTTCTTAGTTTACCCAATCTGCAAAACCATTTGGTAATGATTTGCACGTAATTTTATAAAAGCATAAAATTAATATGAATGATTTCATCTAAATTAAAATATAATACTTTTAAAACAAATATTTCAGCATAATAAATATATATTATGATTACATCATAAAACCAATAAAAAATTTGTAGTTTATTTTTAATTAGATTCTTTTAAAAAAATATATGCTATACATATTAAAATATTTGATTAAACAAATAGATTATAAAATTTATTATGTAATAACCGAAAACAATTATTTGGTCTAATAGATCTAAATAGATCAAATTCTGAAGATTGTAAGTACGTATAAATATCAGCCACACATAATTTAATCAAAGAAAAGGACTAAATATATATAAAGATAGTTTATTTCATAAAAGTGGCCCGCGGGCCAGATTCTGTCCTCTACATATTTTAATCGAAATTTAACATTTTTTTAAATAACAGTAGGATATACTGTGAAAATTTACTGTAAAAAATTGTAAAAGATAATTATGTAATTTCAATTATAATATTGAAATGATTGAAGATATATTTGTATGTATTTTATGTAAGGTTGAGGATATTGTGAGTCAAGAATGCCCAATTGACAAATTGCTGATTAAATAAATTGGAAATATATTATTGTGAGAGATTGTCGGAGGGAAAAATGAAAGGAATCAAAAAAAAAAAGGTGAGTGCGAGCAGATGGAAGAAGGTAAGCAAGACTCGTTTCTAAAAGAGTCGAGTGAAGTATACATAAAACATATCCAATTTGATGATTGTCCAATTAGGTCCGACAATCAAAGCGAAATAACAGCCGTGCCGTGCCGTTCGTTATATTTGCGTAAAAGTTTGATGTTAAAATAAATTTCCGTATTGACATTTCTTCTTTGGGGGCGAAACGTCTCCCCAGAGGGGGTGGTAAAATACAAAGAGTGCGACAGAGATGATGGTGTAGGAATGAGGGAGAGGGAGGATTTGGGGACGCGCGCGACTCTCGTGGGGAGTGCGAGGGTTGGGCACGCCATCACAATTAGAACTTTCGCTGTGAATCCAGCCAGAAGAGATTAACGATGTGTGTGCCCTTTTTTTTTGTCTCGTACATTTTTGTGTGCTGTTTGTCCCTTTTTTCCTATATATATATATATATATTTATTTGAATCCAGTTTACTGTTACATCACGATTCGGGCCTCGTGTCGCGTTCAACGACCAACAAAATCAACATCGATGTGCCGACGCCAAATGCAATAAACAAACAGCAGTAGTTCGCATCGCAAATATTTGCATTCCGTTTTCAATGCGTTTTTATTGTGACCAAACGAATTCACCCTTTATTATTAAAACGTTCTAGTCCGAATTTGTACAATTTGTTTTTTCGTTCTCTTTAAAACAATACATTTACAAAGCACATAGTAAAATAATGTAACCATTTATAAATAATTACACACAGCTAACAAAAATTTCACAATTTAAAAATTATGTAATTAAAAAAATACATTAATCATTTATTGTAATAATTACAAATTATAAGTGGATATTTATTTAGATTTTTTTCATTTAAATAATATTATTTTAAAATTACTTTTTCCACAAATATTTTTAAATCTATTTTAAAACCTGAAAATCTAATGTATTTGATTGCATTACAGATCCATTAATTTATTAATCTAAACTAAAACAATTGTAATTTAATTATAAAAATATTTTTATTTATTTGTGCAATTTTTTTTTTATAAAAAATACAAAATAAAAAAATTTTACTCAGATATATTATTATATAAACCCTAAATTTTATTAGATTACGAAATTACTTCTTCTAAAAGATGTATTAAAATTTGTAATGGAATTTTTCTTTTATGTAACATATTATTAAATACCGTAGATTATTTAATAATAGGTTAAAATCATGCATTAATTTGGAACACACACGATGAGCTAATTCAAAATGTTTGAGAAACTCACTTGAATAATTCATATTTTATATGTACTTATTATTTAACTATTTTTTTCTTTAAAGTTTAATAATATTAAATGTGATAAAAAATAATAGTTTAGTTTAGTTATAATTTTTTAACTTTGATTTATTTAATTAAAATATGATGATGTGTCAAAAACTGTATATTATATTATGTGAAGGAAAAATAAAACATATTTTTTTTATAAAATATTTAAATGTAAAATGTGTCCAACTTTTTCTTTCTGTTTTAACGAGTTTCTAAATATAAATTTCCATAATGGCATGAATTAATGTTTTGTATATTATGATATATCCGTTTAGATTGCGGTGATGAGGGTGCGTGTCGTAAAACGTGGGGAAGATGGTGGTGCTTCCAGCGAATCCTAAACACATTCAATTAGAAATACAGGGTAAAAATATATAGCGCGTATAATTGCGTGAATTACGGACCGATGGGAGAAGTACGAGGTATTGTGCTCGATGTTAGAGCGCAACGAGGCCTTTAATTAATTTGGAAAGAAAGATGATGATGATGGTGATGATGATGATGATCAGACGGATGCAAGGAACGTATAAGATACGTAGATAGGATGAGGATGAAAGAAAGAAAGTCGGAGAGGAAAAAGATTGCCATAATAAATAGTTAATGAAATAGCGGCGCAATAAAAAGTAATAACACGAAGGACTTAATGAGGCGAGTCGTTTGCGTGTTCTGCTAATTGCTGTCATTTGCACCAATAAAATATACTTAAGCAATGAGTTTGAAATTAATTCTGAAAGCCATGATGCAACCCAACAATTCAACTCTTTTTTATTATTCATTTAGATAATTCTTTCGTTTATTTTTATTTACAGAAATCAACCTATTTATTAATCATTTTTATAATACATATATGATTGTCATCCAATTAATAATATTTAATTTAAAGTTATTTATTTTTGAAAAATACAAGAAAATTCATTTATGTAATTTTATTTAAATAATGTAGATTAAAAATAATACTTTTTTTTTTTGAAAAATTTGTGTAAATATAATTATTACAGTTATTATTTTTGTATGCATTGTAATTTTTGATTAATAAATTATCATTAGTTCTATTTATTTATTATTAACTTTAATTTATATTTGCAAATTAATATATAAATATTTTTCAAGGTCATTGTCGCATATGGTGCATTATTAGTTAATTTGGCAGTTGAATTGACTCTTAAATGTCTACTAACTTACATATTTATTATTATTAATTACTATACATACTATTTATTGATGTAAGTAGGACTATGTAAGTTATGTAGTTTAACGCAGATTTTTATAACAATATTACGCATGAGGTAATGTAGTAAATATTTAATGAGAAGTAATAAAATTTAAATTTACAATTAAACGAAAAGTTTTGGAGATTTTTAAGTAACTCTAAATTTTTACAATTTGTACATAATGTTTGTTAATGAAGTGTAAAAAAAAAATTAAATATTATTTTTTTTATTGCAATAAATTGAATTATTTTATATTAGTATAATACATTTATGAAGTGTCGCAAATAATTTTATATTAAAAATTTATTATTTTTGCAGTTTAATAATTAATTATTTAATTTTAAATTGTATATAAAGTATAAACATAATATTTCTATTATATGCATACAACATTTATGTTTGTTACAACGCTTAATGTGGACGTAATAATAAATTTAATTAATTTAAATCCTCGCAATGAAAGTGTAAAAAAAAGTAATATTTCTATTGTATCCCATATTTTGTACGGCCATTTGTAGTAGGTGGCATGGAGGACGCCGGGCGTCGCGAGGCTCACACACGTACACGACTTTTTTTTTCAATGCACGCAAGCGCGAAACCTCCCTTACGTAACCGGGGTGACGGCGACGCGGGGGAGGCAGCCAGAGAGAGAGAGAGAGAGAGAGGTACAAAGCGCAAATGTGGGGGGGTCGCAAGTACCACCCCACATGTATGTGCATGCGACCCCGGTGTTCTTTATCCCATTTAATACATCACTAGCATATGTCCGCAGAAAAAAATGGCCGCACATGGATGGATTATATATATATATATATATACATGCATACGTGTATTTATATATAAAAAAAAGCGATATAGATTACGCAACACACGTATACAAATATAGAGTGGTGCGTCAAGGGGTAGGGTGAAAAGAGCGGAGCTTACGTAACGAAGCGAGCCCACGAGAGGACGCAATATGTGAAGGAAAAAATTGTATCCGTTAATCCGGAGGCTTCAAATTGAAATTAATACAGTGGAAGATAAACGGCCGTACGGATTTTCTCATATTATTTTTTTATATATATATATTTTTCATCTCTCCTCGTATTATTTTTTTTTTTTGTGGAGGAGGCGTTGGCGGCGGTTTTACGGGGGCTTAATCTGATTATATGAAATATTTGCTAAGTAATTTGGCATTAGCGAGAATTTCATGAAGATTATAATTTTTCAACATAATTTATTCGCTTTCAGTACAGTACATCGAAAGCATCGAACACGTGGATTTCGTCATAATTTGCTTGAAATTTGATTATAATATTTTTGTTACATCATACTTTTTTACAAATGATATTCTGAAATCAACGAAAATTCAATCTAATATTAATATATTTTCAACTTAAATAATTGATATAAATATAATGAAATATTATACAATTTTAAATATAAACTAAAGAAACAGAGATAAAGTTATTAAATTTTATATTAAACCTGAATATTGAAAAAATTGCTAATGTTACAAATAGGTAATTAATGAATGAAAACCGCATTCATAAAACATTTTAGAGAAACGATTCTTACAATTAATTTTGGTTTAATAAAAAAATATCTGATATAATTTTCTTCATATAATTTGATATAGACAACATAATAAAAACTTAAAAATTGATTTAACACGTATAGTTATAATAGTCTGAATGATATAGTAGTAAAATTGTATGAATGTGTAAACGGTGACTGAAAATTATAGATTAGTCAATGAATTGTGTGGGTTTGAAGTGCGGTAGTTTGCCACGCGTAAGCATTATATAATAACAAGGTATTGTGCCTTTTAGTTGGGTTTTCCTTTAATCCTTATACCTGCGTCGAATTGGGGGAATCTTTAGGAAAGATGTTATTACAGTTGCGGTTTTGTAATGCTGCACTTCATAAACATAGAAACCACAAAGAAATATCAATTCTACTAATTTCAAATATATAGACATTTTACATTAATTATAATTAATATAAAAAAAATAAATATGTTTAAATTTGTAATCCAAGAAATATATAATTTTTCTTCAAAAGTTTTCCTGAAATATAAATTAAGAAAAACGCGTATTAATGATTTTATGTAAAAGAAATTCAGTTGAATTTTTAATAAAAAAATCTGCCTGTGTCATATTTTTAATGATAATTTATATTTTTAAATTTGTGTCAAACTGTTAATTGTTTTAAGTAAAAATAATTGTATTAAATTTAAGGTGTTGTCAAAATAAATCTGTTTTTTTTTTGGCGAGATAAAATTAAAATTCTCAAATGTAATATTTTATTGGCAGTGGATTAATGGTAGTTTGTGCGTTGGAATCACCGATGGAATTTATTATCATTACACTTCCTCCCGTAATTTATATGCAAGAAAAACACAATCGCGAATATTTATAGATGACCTGGCGTCTATAAATCCGATAGCCGAGTGATATTTATTAAATATTAAATATTATCCCCCCGATGCGGACGTTAAAGATGCATTTCGCGTGGCCAAGGTACAAGAATATGAGGCGTAATTACGATATGTCGATTTATTCCATTTATCCCGGCCGCCGGCAACGGCGATGCGTTATGTAATTCCGGTTAGTGAAGCACACGCGGCACACGAGGGCACTCGCCTCGCCTCGCCTCTTCGCCTCTCCACGCTCGAGGCGAGACGATATTGCGAAACCGTTTGGATGTAATAAATTTATCAACATTTATCGGGTTGTATCTGCGATCGGCGACTGTGCACCCACCCCTCTGGGGATGAACTTGGCGTAACAACGGGTGTTCTCTCTGCGTGTGAGTCTTTTTCGTCTCAAACTTTTCACACAATTTTTCAGACAACTTTCATAATCGCATAAAATTATTAATTAAGGTCATATATCTATTAAATATGGAACTTTTACAAGAAAATTTTGATATACATTCGATTTTTGATATTAACTTTACATTCTGCGGTTATTCTATGCATTGTTAAACAATTTTCAAGTATATTATATATAATACGATTCAGAAATTTATATTGAAATTTTTATTGAAATCATTACTAATATTTAAGTACATATTACATTTCAGCATTATTTATCTACTAAGTTAGCGAAAGAAAAGTATAGTTTGAAGAAAAACTATGTTTTCGATTGAAATTCTATATAAAATTATATAATATTATATATTTTTTATGTTGTATTAATTTTTATGTACATCTATATAAATTTTATATACATTTTCAGCATATTTATAAAATTTGAATCTGGAATGATATTACTATTTTTCTTGAGGAATTGAATAAATTGTAAAGACATGAAGTGAAAGTTATATAAACAATAGATTATATTAATATTCTAATCCAATATTTATTCGCTCATTAAATAATAAATACAAATATGATTTATTTAATCTTTAATCCAAGTCCCGTTGACAACTTAAGTAACACGTTTCATGCATTAATAGTTTAATAGTTTAAAGACTTATTATTTAGGTTAAAGACTTATTAATGTAATTATATAATATGTACACCATATACACATTATAATCACATAAATTTACTATAAATTTAATAATATTAGAATCAACATATTTTTAGAGATTTTCCTCATAATTTTCTACGAGATATTGAGATTCAATATAATTATATAATATAAACACTATATGTGAATTAAAATCGCATCTATTATAAATTTCATTATAAATGATAGTTATTTTAGAATGAGACAATTATCTAATATTAGATTTTTTTATAGTAAATTAAAAAAAAAAATTATTTTTCAAATGATTTATACTAAGTTTTAGAATGAGATGGATTTCAATTGAAATGGATAAGTGTTGAGGAGGTTCTGAAGGATGGGAGGTCCGAAACGGACAGTAACGATGTTCCTTCTGGTGAGATGTAATTATGCATTATTAAAACGTACTCAGTCTGTCTAATATAATTGTAGAATGTGGAAGTTAATTTGTATGTGTTTCTTTTTTTTACATGAATAATTTAACTTCTGCACATTTCGTAATACCAAAACTATTATAATGCAGTTAACACCTGCAAAACGAATATAAAATTATGTAATAAATTTCAAACTCAAATTATGCCAAGACAATAAAACTATATCAAAAGACACACTTTACCTTAACATTCCATGTGTTATTTTTAAAATTAAGTAAATATTTCTTTATTATGTAAAAATATGATATTTCGTTTTTATAGATTATTTGTAGATTTATTAAATAATATGAAAATAATTATATCGCTGGTATTGAAAATGTTAGAAAGTGGTTGTATTTTCTTTTTATGGTCATAACTTGAGGACTAAAGGGTATACTGTAAAGCTTTGGAATTAATCTCGAATTTCGATATCTAAAATTTAGTAAAGCTATTCCAGAAGGTAGACTTTGTTAGATCTTCCTATTAGATCATTAATCATTATTGCCAAAAATAATTATATCGCAGATTTTGAAAATATTAGGAACTTGTTGTACTTTCTTTTTGAAATCATAGAATTTGTAATTTCTTTTATGAGTACTAAAGGGTACACTGTAAATCTTTGGTATAAATCTCAAATTTCGATATTTAAAATTTAGTAAAGCTGTATTGGATGATAGAATTTGTTAGCTCTTCCTAGGATCATTATCACCAAAAATAATTATATCGCATGTACTAAAAATCTTATGAATTGGTTCTACTTTCTTTTTGTGGTCATAGTTTTCATAATTTCTTTCTTGAGGACTGAAGGGTACATTGTAAAGCATTGGAATAAACCTCGAATTTTGATATCTAAAATTCAGCAAAACTATTCATAAGGTAGACTTTGTTAGCTCTTCCTTGTACGATCATTATCGCCAAAAATAATTATATTGCAGGTGTTAAAAGTCTTGTGAAGTGGTTGTACCTTCTTTTTGTGGTCATAGCTTTCGTAATTTCTTTCTTGAGGACTAATTTCGATATCTAAAATTTAGTAACGCTAAACCAGAAGTCTGACTTTATGTCCTCTTCCTATTAGGATCATTATCACATGACTACCATTTTGCAATGTTTTATAACAAAGTGATTTCCAAATAATATAGATCAACGTCTCGTAACATTTATAATAGATTGCAAAATTACAGCTAAAATGTGCGCTAAGGCAAGAAATTGGTGTAAAACGCTTAGAAATTGGGTTGCAGTATAACTAGAGACAAATATGTTGGAAATATATGTTTTTAGAATACATGAGTAAATATTTGCAAAATAAGTAAAATGATATGCTTTTCTGTAGTTCTATTTTTTGATCTTGTTTTTATTAAGAACGGCAAAGGAATGGATTAAATCTCGAATTTCGATAATTAAAATTTGGTAAAGCAATACCAGACATTGAATTTTCTTCCTATTAGGAACATTATCGACATGACTACCATGATGTGCCTCTTCGCTCGCATTGTTTCTTATTATGATGTTCTTGGATCTCTCTCAATCTCTTCCGGTAGAATAATAACGTGATATTGGATATTTCCGAGGCGCTCAAAAGCGAGGTTGTTATTTATTTTTTAATTATTTATTTATTTGCTACGCTTCACGGACGACCCGGTATGTTTTCGGGGACCCGTGTATATGTGCCGGGATATTGCGTTTTCGTTATATATTTATTCCTGTTTTCTCTCAATTTTTATTTTCTTCTCGCAGTCGTCTCGTTCCTGTGAAGAGGATTGACGAAGGGGAGCACCCCCAATTTCTCCGTCTGCCTTTAATAATATCCCTCAAGCTCGTCCTTCTACTATCCCATCATCTCGTGCACACGCACAGGGATGTGTCCTCCTCCTCCTCCTTCTATTCCTCCTTCCAGCATCCAGGACTTTGGAATGATGAAAAATAATAATCTTTTCCGAATCCGCATCATCTGACGGTTCGCATCATCTCCAACGTTTTGTTATTATTACGATCCACGTCATGTGTACCTGAACCAGCAACGAAGAATAATATAATATTACGTATTTACGTCTTTATTAAAGCGGCCTCGGGATTATTATTATATCATGGTTTCGCTATATCATTTTTTCAGATGGGTCTCACTCTGTTACCATTTTTTTTTTCCACCCTCCTCTTTCCTCCCCCAGCAAAAAGCTTGCGGTCTTAAGCGTGGGATATATTATGCTCGTGACGGGATGAAAAATGGTCGCAAGTTAGACGCCCGTCCTCCGCCTGATGGCCGTTAATCAGGATTGATGGGACGTCTTTTCTTCTTTCCTCTCCTTATTCTTATTCTTCATCATCATCCTTAGTACTTTTTTTTTCTCCCAATCCATTTCTCTTGCTCACGCACAGAAACACGCGTCTTCCCTCTTTAAATTGATATCGGTTTTATGTAAATCGATAGTTTTCTGCTCATGTATAACGTTTGCTAATTAGACGTCGCTGCTTCGTGTCCCTAATCATCGAGGACATTCCGCAATTAATTGGACATATTTAGATTTCGCTTCAATGCGCGCCGCCACATTCTAATTATTTTAACTTTATTTTCCAGTTTGCTAATTGATTCCTAAATGCATGCAGCCATTTCGTTCATTACGCAATTCAAAGCAAAACCCGACAACTCACCATTTGTTCTCAACTAAATACCGCATTAATTTATTTTTAACTATAAATTCGCATCAATAACATATTTAATTAATTTCATTTTACCAATTTTCATTCAGCATTTATTTCCAAAAATATGATTTCAACAATTAAACTTTACATAATATTTATTTTCATTCACTATTTTTTCATTCATAACAAATTAATTGAATATTTTTGTCTGTGCTTTATAAATTAGCAATGATTATGTAATTAAATCTAATTAATTAAAATAAACATTAAAAAAACGTTTTTAAACCTAAACGAGTAAAAAAATAATAAATTGTAAATATTTTATTTCATTTTACAAAAAATTTATTATAACGTCATAAAAATTTAATAAAGAATATTATTTGTAATATCGAGTGTTATTGCTGTTACATATTGGACAGTGGTGAATTGTATAACAAAAAATGAGGAAAAAATAACAACAAAAATTGTGTTTGTAAAGTTGCGGAATTGATTTATGAATGGGAAAAAAACCGTGGCGTCCCCGGGGCCGAGGGTAATTTATTTGGCACGAGAGCCACTAATTAAACTTTGGGCCATGATTTAATGATTTTCCAATAATATTATGCAAAACTGAGCGGGGCCATAAATAAAATTCGCGCATAATCCGGTATTATTCAAATAAATGATTAATATGCGAATTCAATTAAGAAATGCTCGGTTATCTCAGGTGGTGCCGTTCGCACGATTCGCCTTCATCATCTAATTTTCATAACATTTCTCTTTCCTTTTCCTAATTGTATGTTTATCTTGGATTATTTTTTCTGTTCATCATTTATTATATTACTTGGAAATGCGAACATTCGTGTTTTGCACTGATGATATAATCTATATACTTCATGGAATTAATACATTTGCTGACATAAACGTATTATAGTTACACTATTTAGATCTAAAAATATTAACAATTTGTAAAATTTTATGAAAAACTCAAAAGTGTAACTGGTGTAATTATTTACTTAATAGTAAACGTCAACTGTCAAATTAAATTTGAAAGAATAAAATAAGTTTATAGAAACGTCAACTGTCAAATTAAATAACTTAACTTAGTTTTTCTGTTATTGCTGAAAATCATTGATTTTTATAGGCATAGATAAAAAAAGTTAACTTTAAAAGTTAAAATTATATAATATAATTGAATAAATGAATTATATTGTAAATTTGATAAATAAATTACTGTTGTTTGATAAACTTTATGTAATTGTTAATGACGAAATATTAATTAGGTAATTTTGATAGTTCAAAATTGTGTCATTATATAAAAGGTAATTAAAGAAATAAATTAGTTCATGTTAAATTTAAAATAAATTTTATAAAATTGTAACAATAATACAAAGTCAAAATTTAAATTAATTTAAGAAACAATTTAATTTGAGGTTAAATAAATTTGGAATGTTGTAGATGGCGTAGGTGCTTTGTACAAATAAAAGTATGTTAATGGTTCAGAATTGATGTGTGAATGTTGTAATTCTTTCATTTTCATTCTGGACTAGGCATGGTGGTATAATCAAGGTCTTAATTAATCGTGTTGTGGTTTGGGGCAGAAAGGCGAGCAATTTCTGTTCGTAGGGTGGTTGAACGGAGTCGGTGGTGGCAGGTATCATCAATCACCTACCTAGGCGCTTATAATTAAAACATCGTTAGGTCCGCATCGATTTACATACAGGAAATCGCCGGTAGATAATCGATATGGGTTGGCGTTGTCCAGGTGGTGTACGATGACCAGAGTCCAGCTGATATCCTCACGTAGACACAAAGAGAAGCACTCGCGCGAAGAACAAGAGAAAACATTAACAACAATAACAAATATGAGTGGAAAAGGAACAGGAGGAGGTAGAAAACGCGACGCGTTCCGATCCGCGACACACACTGAACTAAAAACCCTTGTTTTCCCCGGCGGTCCCCCGTCATCATCTTCATCATCATCAGGTATTCACGTATAATGCTTCCTCCTTTTTTTTTTGTTGTTGTCGTCGTCCGTCGTTGCTGTTTCGTTTTTGTTCTCCAGGATAACCGGTAGTAGTCCTAAATGTCGCTCTGGGCGCGCTTTACTTTTTCATCTGCATATGTATATCCCCATATCCTGTAGTGCAAGACATTGGGACCCCATTTGCATACCACCGTCTAATATATGCGTGCTCACACAACGCTGCCCGGCTGGTCCCATTATGTAATAATTCCCAAACCCTTTCCACCTCTCTCTCCGGTATTATTTAACTCTTTTTTTTTTTTGCTTCTTCTGCGCGCTTATTTTTTTCCTCTCCGCCTCTCCTTGGTGCCGTTCATCAGGATTTAGTGTGTCCCGGAAGCGCATATACACTGCCTCATTTGCCTATTTAACAAGGCCGTTTTGTTACATGCATAATGGGGAGGCAGGCCAAAGAGAATGAGGACCCGGGGCCTCCCGGATCCATGCATTCATCTCATTTGGTACCCTTGATGAACTGGTATATATAAAAAAAATAATACATTATATAAGTTTTTAGTTGTATTGTTTGTGAGATCGCAGGTAGAAAATCGCGCAAGTTATAATTACATTAAACCCCCCTCACGATCCAACCGATTCTCAACAAACCATCTCTTTCCTTCTCTTTGTCTCACTCAAATGCACACGCATGCATACATAAATTGCAGACGTGAAATTATTGCATTGTTCAAAAAGGCGCATTCTATGAATACATTAACATTGAATACGAACGCATCGCGAGACTGAAATACTTTCAGGCACCCCGAAAATAGGCGTGTCCCGCATCCGCATGAATTATACATTATGATCGTTCCTGTTTTCCTGCAGATTTCCGAAACGTTTTAATTAAAGGCCGATTGTCTCACAGACCCAATCGAACGAACCTGGCCAACAGAACGAATGCTGCTACTGCATTATTCAACGACGCGAAAATTCTTCTAAATACCAGATCTGGTTTTCCTCGGCCTCGCAACGAGAATACCAAAAGCTCTCCGATCGTGGACGTATTCCGATCTCGGATTGGATAAACCTCCAATTAGGTCCCAATCAAAAACGACGAACCATCTTTTATTTATGATTATGCAAAGATATTTTATTTCAAAACACATTCTTTACTATTAACGAGAATACAATAAGAAATAATACAACTACTCAATTGAATTACAAATTACAATGAACCAAATCATACTTAATCATTCTCATCTATTCATTTTTATTATTCAGTACAAGATTGAAATTCATTATTTTTACTTATAATTATAGAAAAATAAAATATTTAACTATTATTAAGAAAAAATATTTGGTTATAATTTATAGTTTATGTTTAAAAAAGTTTTTCTATAAAATCATGTAAAACAATCTTTTTTCCTATCTATGTCTATATATATATATTAATCATTATATTTATATTATAAAAACCTTTTCATTAATTTTCTGAACGATTTTGTTTCTGATTGTAAAGAAACTCTCTTTGTTTTCCTTTGCGTTTTAATTATTTTTCTAATAACTTGGGATAGATTATATTATCTACTAATCTCTCATTATGTAATTTCTTAAATTTGATAGTCTAATTCTGTGATATACGTAGTTTTTTTGTAATTATTTATAGAATTTCATAATTTGGTTGGTTGCAACGAGAAATAAATCCATTATTTTTATACTTGAATTTTGGTACATTTTAATTTCTGGTACGTTATAGTGTAATGATTTCTTTTTAGGATTTATTTCCTTTTAGTTTTTATAAGAATTATTTTTAGGTAAAAACAGTAAAACCCCAAAATACCGGCTGGCAAAATGTAGTGGTAGTATCTGAACTGTAAAAAAACGTCAACGGTGGTTTCTAAAATTTAAATTTGATGAAAGAGAGGATGTCCCCATATCCAGAAGATCATCTAATTTTGATGACAAATTTTTTAAATTATTGGTCGAAAGTGATCTAATTTGGCAGAAAATCTTAAATCTTCATAGTCAAACAAAATGAGAATTTGGACACCGCATGAATTGTCAGTCTATAATGCAAATTTTTGCTGACAAGGTATAGAAATGAACTGTTTTCATACAGTTTTGTAACGGGGAACAAGATATGGTTTGTCTACAATAACACAAAAAATTTAACCAAAGTGAAAATATTTTTGTATATAATAACTTGTTTTTTATTGAGATTGAATACTTGTAAATGCATGTAAAGATTTTATTACTGTACAAATTATATATAAAACTGCTCGTGTGTGGTCTTATTAAAGAAATTAAAACACGAGTAAAACAACATTAGATGTTTTCTTGGTATTCGCTTTTTCCTGGAAGTACTTTAATCGGATGGATGGAGAGGGCCACTCATTTTTGCATCAGAAATCGTTTCCGATAAGCTCAATTGATTATTATGCAACGAGAGGAAAGAAGCAGCGAGAGAGAGAGAGAGAAGGGACAGGTGGCGCGTCTGAGTTTTAAGGTGAAATTGATTTCGGAGAGGCCAAATCTGTGTGTGCCAAAAGTCTTCCATATTTATAATGGAAAATTGAATTAAATGAACGGCGAGCAGCGGAGGGAAAATTTGTAATCCATCCCTTCAAACACGTACGCGTATTTAAATTGCGAATGCATTTGAATATGAATCCGAAAGCGAGCGAAGAAAACAAGAACCGGAGAGCCGATCTTAAGATATTACAGCTGTCGCCGATATGCGGACGGGTTGCGTAATGGGCTCTCTCTCTCTGTGTCCTCCGATTTGCATATGCGACCGGGCCTGCTCGGGTATCGCTTACATCCACGTTCGCGTAATGAATCTGCATATCGGGGTTGAAGGTTGGGCACGCATTTTGATGTGTGATTGTACTTTTTTTATTCCTTCTCGCAGATGATGGGAAAGTGACGCGGACCATCATCCATCCCTTCGGTACTTTATGCAGACGAGACCCAAATAATAATATAAAAAAAACTATAGCGGTTCCTGACCTGAACCCCACTGAATGCATTAATGGTAGTACGAAAAAAAAAAACTATGATTGTTAGAGAATGGTCTCGTAACTGGTTTTCCGCTGAAAATAATACCCCCGAAATTAAATATGCACATGCATATATTTATTTTTTTTGCCCACTGTTTCCTTCTCTCCTCTCATTGTTGCAACAGAGAAATAAATTAGTGCAGCCGTCCGTCTACAATGGGTGAACCAGAGAGGAGTACCGGCAAAAAAAAACAATCAGATCCATTATCTACGGAGCTTCCAACTATTCCGGACAGATGGGACACGGACTCATCGTTTTTTTTTGCATACGGTTTAGGGTTTTTCAAAGTACGACCGCCTGAGAACATCCGGGATCTCGGATGCTTCCTTGTTTATTATATAACTGCTTAATAACTACACCCATTAACTTAAGCAAATAATGGGAATTGGGCGGAAACAATACCACAGTTTGTTTTTCTTTTTTGTTATAAATAATACTATTTTATTAAAAATAAGAAAATTTACTAAAACTATTATATAACTTACGAAATGTTCATTTAAATATACTTTATTTATTTAAAAATCTAATCTAAAGTGTTATTGCATCTGAAGTTCTGATTATTTCTACAAAATTATACAACTTCAAAAGTTTATTGAAATGTTTTTCAATTTTAACAGAATCTTTATTTATATTCGATCAGATCGTGTTTATTATAATCTTATTTCAAAATTTCATAATAAACTAAATTTTACTGAAAATTGTAAAAAAAAAACCCAACATATATAATTGATATTTTTATTTTTTCAAAACTCTTTTGTATGTTTTATTTTTTATATCTATTTAGAAATTGTTGCAATTTGTAATAATATGCAAGTTTTTAGTCAAAATAAAATATCAACAATCTTTTGCGAAAAATATTTTTATTTTGTTTTATCAATTAATTATTTTTTTAAATATTTGCAATATTATGTCATAAATTTATACATTTTCATTTAAAGAAATAAATAATGTAAATAATTAAATTTAATTTTCGTGTTAAATCTATTTTTAAAAATTCTAAAAGAGTTGATAAAAATTCAGCGATGTGAATTCTAAATGCCATTCTTAGACGTCTTCATTTTTAGATTGTTGTTTATAACTTGTTTGGAGACATATAAGATATTTTTTTAAAGGTATAGAATGTAATTACAAGTATGAAATAAACGTCAGTTTATTGCGGAACAAGAAAATAGAGACGTCGAGCGTGTCGTAACATCATGGAACTGAATGGAAATGCAACAGTAAGTGAAACGTTAAGACACTATGTATTCAACATACACCGAGTTCATGTTTATTCCATGCCAAACCATTACCATAACAGTGAAAATATCGCGCATTGCATATTCTCCGTACATCCCGAACAAATCGGGGGAAAAATTGTAAGCGCCATTTAACGGGACTCCAGCAATAATTTCAACAATCTCGAGAGGCCTGCACAAAAGAAGCAACAACGTCCATTGTGAACGCAAACACGCAAACACACAGAATAGAATTAAGATAATAATTGATGGTGCGCCTTCCAACAATGGTTTAATTAATTTCTTAACTGTAAAATGATGGAACGAACGAAGTTGATGTGGTAAGAGAAATTACGTTCGAGAAGGAATGAGGAGTTGATGTTGTTAATAAATGCATGAGTTTGAAGGTGGAAGAGCGAAAGGAGCAGCAGCAGTTCTCGTAATTTCGCTTAAATGCAAAGTAAACTTTGGAGGAAAATTAATTTGGAATTGCGTTTTGGGAATCCCTTCCACTTGTTGCGTCTCCATCCTGACGGGCGTTTGCAGTTTTACCAGTTATTCAAACAACAATAGCAGCAATCTCGTTGCATGCAATTACCGCCACCGAGAGGAGAGGCTGCGCTCTCATTATCCCCAGATTACTGAGACAATCCCTGCCTCCGACGCCTCCTAATCCCACGACGCTAATCCCCCTTCCTCCTCCACCTCCTCCTACAAGACATTAACACGTCGGTTACTCTTTCCCTCCGACGATTAATTCTCCTCCGCTTTGCGGAATTTTGTTAAATTTATTCGCTAAAATGGCTGACGCCTGTTTCTATAATCACTTCTAGATAAGTTTGAAGTCCGTAGATTTATTACCACTCTCAAATAACTCGCTTAGAAATTGGTGGATTAGACTACTTAGAAGCTATCTACAATAGTCATTATCACACTATTACTTTTAACACAAAATTAGCCTTAAATTTTCTAATTTAACATTTTATTTTTACTTAACGATAATTACTAAGTTAAAAGTTTATGTTACGACATTTATTTATTTAATTAGAAAAAAATATATTTTATAGTAAACAATTTTTCAAGTAGTAAAATAAAATAAATATGCTGAATAGATGAATAGATTATACTTTAGGGCGATTTTTTAAAATGTAAAATGTGTAAAGACCAGTGAAGAAACGTCTCTTGGAAGATCTTGGGTGCAGATGTTAGAAGACGAAGACATTTTTGTAGATAGTGCAAGGGTGTCTTAGAAGGTGAATATATTACACAATCTGTCAAGATGTTATAATATTTCTATTTTTATATCCAATACAAAATCAATAGAAATTCAAAATGTTAAAATTTAATATTTATGCCTGGTTATAATGGGTAATTATTACATAGTAAGTGTTCAAGTATAAAATATCAATTGATGTAAATTATACAAATTGATTATATAATTAACATATTGACTTATAAGAATATTATTTAATTTATATTAAAATATATTGACCTAATTGTTGTACCTTATTATATTTTGAGAAAAACAATTTTTACAAATATTTTATTAACATTAATGTATACAAATGATAATTGTACTATTATATTTAAATGATCATATAATTTTATTGATCAATCCGAGAACTAACATTGATAAATATTACGTAAATTTAATTTGCTACAAATGACTTTAATGTTTTTATAAATACAATAGTTTTCCTACATATATGAAAAATTATCTACTAAAAATTACATCATTTTTAATGCAAAATGGTGAACGAGTACTATTGAGAAGAGCTCTAATAAAATGTAATCTCTTCTTTAAATCAGTGTCCCAAATACATAATCCTTGAATGAAATACAGTTATGTACATCTGATTACATCACATTATTTTCGAAACTATTCGTAATAGTTTTTTAATAGCATTTATTAAAGTAAATAAAACAATCAGAATATTTAGTTTATTAAAAAAAATATTTAATAACATTAATAGTTTATAAATGAATAAATTATTTGTTAAAATCTATTAATTTTAAAATTTTCATAATTTAAAAAAATTAGTTAGCGCTTAATTTTCAGAATCAAGTTTCAAATTCCCAAAAACTTTTTTTCCAACATCACGCCACTTACCATAAAAGCAGTAAAACAATAATTTTATTTCAGTCCAATTTTCATGTGATTTAACATTGGTATGACCTTGAAGACAAATTCTATGCAAATAAGTTGTTATTATGAAAATAATTTCGTATGTTTCCAAAAGTATTTAAAAAAATGTCCATAAATGAATGCAAGAATAGCCATTTGAGTTATATCACAAAAAAATCTACATATATCTAGTTTATATAATGATTTTATTTTATTAAATAAACAAATCGTTGTTAATAAATTTATTTCTTTTTATACAACATAATATTAATTTGTATAATATTTGAAATTTATAATTTGACTTGCAAACTATGTAAATTACATTGATTTTTTTTTAATAAATTATATAAAACTGTTAAAGAAACACTGGTATAACCGTTTGTGGTAAAAAGAATGGAATAAATATGTTGTAACTGGTAATAACAATTATAATAATAATGATTATCGCTGTTCGCATTCGTTATTACCCCGCGGGATCTTGGACTGAAAACGCAATTAACGATTAACACCGCAGGCCAATAAAACCGAACAGAATGAAATCGGTATTTGGAATTGTTCCATTAATTGCTTTTACGGCGAGGGAAATAAATGTTAAACCCAATTAGCCGAACTACGGAGTTGCATAAAGAGGATTTTCACATTTGGAAAGTGGTCGAAGCAATTACATTTACATTATTATATGCGGGCCGGTTAAATCATCGACTCTGTATCATGATGATCAATGAGGACGATCGACCACAGCGGCACGGGTCGTGTGATGTTTTGACAATGGTATTTATCGGAGGAAACCTCAACAACAGGAAGTGTTGTTGAGGTGTGAGTTGTGTGTGCGCGTTCGCATTATGGGAATAATGGAGAATGAGGTATTTTCATCCTATTAACTGTGGGGTGGAATACCTTAGGTAAGAGAAGAGACGTGGATGGGCAGGTAGAGAAGGTTTTCGGGGCCTGTCAATATAATGAATAGCGCCCATAATCGAAGTGCACTCGAAAGCCCATCGGCAACACCTTTTTCCACCTGTCGCCACCTGATTTCCACACACACATTTCACCCCACATTAGGGGAAACATAATGCGGATAATGTATATATCCATTCCATTCCGTTCGACATGTTATTGCCTGGCCTCAGCCAGACCCAAACTCCGTTCACCATTCAATAATCGCACAATCGATTATCTATTATTGACTCTGCACTATTGGGGCACGCTCTCACTCTCCGCACGCCAAATTGACTCACAATGTTGTGATAGGGCTTTGATTTATTGACACCTCTCCCATTCAACTACCTACAATTACATTTAAACTATTAGTTCAGGTACAACAGCTAATTATTTTTTCCCAGATAAAAAAGAAAATATTATATAACAAATATTTCAATTATTTACACATTAAAATTTTAGTCATTATTATTCAAAAAATATATTTTTTAATAATATTTGTAATGTACAATTAAAATTTATTTTAAATTACATAATGTGAAATATGTATTTTTTATAAATAATAAATAAATAAATAATTGATTAAAATATAGTAATAAAGTAATAAACAAAAATATTGATTTGTGAAAACTAAACTTCTTTCAGTGAAAATTTAATTCTAAAACTAAATTTATAAAAATTACCTATTTTTAGGCAATTAGATAAAAATATAATTGAAAAAAATGTTTCATTTTCATGATGTAACTAATTTGAAATTTTTAAAAATCCTTCTATTAAATAAATTACAAAATTAATTCATGTTATTGTTTAGATAAATGTTTTTTTTATTAATAAATAAATAAGAAGTTGATCAAAATTTAATAATAATGTTTATAATATTTATTTTTTTAAACAATAAGAATTAAATTAAATCTTTAACTAATTTATAAAACATACCTATAAGATATCGATTTATATTAAAAATATAGTTTTTCTAAAAATTGTAATTTTTTTTTTATTAAAGAACAATTATTTGTTTGTAATTTCTTGTAGAATTTGTATGATATGTTTTCCATCAAATAAATTATGATATAACTCCAATAATATTAAGGGAATAAAAATGAATATTTGTCTTTATTTAATTCTTTCTATAAATTTATAAAAAAAAAAGTTGCTGGCCCATTATTTAGATCTAATTTTCTTAATTTGTGATTAAAATTTTCATTTTTTACATAACATTAAAATATGAGAATATTTACAATGCAAAATATATGAAAAGAAGTACGGAATGTACGATTGTTGCATAATAATATTTACATAATTATTATTTTTTTATATATGTTAAATATTAATAATAATTTGCAAATATATAAATTAAAACATAAATATATGTTATTTCACTTTTTTTGCAGAATTTTGTATGAAATAAATTAATAAATGAAACAATAAAAAATAATATTTATCTTTAATTAATCCTTTTTATAATTTCTTGTACGGTATTAAAGTAAATAAGTCTTAGCTTTATATTTATTGCGTAACTTTCGAATTATTTAACAATACTTTAATAGTTTATTTGTTAAGTTATCAGATAAAATTATGATTACGTGAATTTGGTTGCCTACTGAAAAGAAGTAGATTCACGATTGTGATGTAACAAAAAAACTGTTAGTAATTATTCAAAGCAAATTACAAGAATTAAACAAACGAATGGTGGAGTGTATTGAAATCCAAATGGTATCAAATTAAAGTAATTTAATGTTCTCGGCAATTAACTTTTTTTTTTCAGAACTCTGTAGAGAATTTCTCTCTGCATATTTGATGTGTAAAAGCTTGCAATTATGACCGAGAAATAACTAGAATTATAAGGTTTTTGCGGAGAAAATGAGAATAAAAAGGATATTTGCGAATTGGAAGCATCAGAACGCCCGGAGACAGAAAAACAAATAAATATGGAAACAAAATAAAGAAGCCCTAAGGGGCCAGGTGATAATTATATAATTGCGCAATATAAAAACAATCCGTATGCGAGGTATTTTAATAAATAAAACGCTTCCTTCTTGTTGTCTTTCTGGGGTCCGTTTGCACAGCTTGTCGCATAAGTAATTGCCTTCGTCCTCTTTCCATCCGTCGTCAAGGTTCGTACTTGTACCTTGTTCTTGCCGTACAAAAATGATATACACGGCATGCGTCAGTGGCCTAATTAAAGTCTCTTTACTCCTTGTCCCGTATTATTATTTTAATTACATAATTAATATTGCCGGTGTAAATGGCCAGCAATGCCATATGGGTTGGTTTTAATACACCCCAAGGATACGCGCGGCGCAAAAGGAATTTCACAAATTATTATGTATTAATATTAATTAGATTTGCCTTTTTCGTTCGCCGAGGCTCGATTAATAATTGTATTCAAATTAATATCGCGCTTTGAAAGGCTGCAAATGTAAAACGAACACACTCTCACAATACACTTACACGTACACAGTTTGCGGAAAAGATACTTTCAATGTTGTTATTTATTTATGCATGCCCGGCGCTGCGTATCGACAGCAAGATTTATGGTGTGTAATTGTTGTTTTTAAAATTGTGCAAACCGTAAATGTCGGAAACGCTAGAAGACTTTTCCATTTCAGCTCCATCCTGTTTTGATTGCCGGACAGGAGTCTCGGACCTAAATACCTTTGCTTTCAATCTGGACGTGGGATCCAGGTATTTCCAAAGCTAATTAAAATCTTAGCTGGATTCTAGTGGATATACCGTTCATCTCCGATTTGAACTTTGAAGTTCACGCATCACAATAAACCTATCTCCAGTTAATTGAAATTTTATTCTTCACTCGCTAATTCCATTTCTGATTTGCACATTATTTGCATCCATTTAATATACACAAATCTACATAATGTTTAATTTACTTTCATTTATAAATAACTATATTCATCAGTATTTTAAATAAAAAAATGTATACTTAATTAAATAGTTAAAAAATCTTTAACATATTACCAATTATTATTGTTTGTTAAAACTTTAAAAATTTTCAATTTAAAATTGGCGCAAATAAGTTAAAAGTTCATCACCATTGACCAATAATTTAGTGGTACACATAATTTTCTTAATAAAACTATTAAAAAATTGATAATATACATTTTCTTTAAGATATTAAAAAAAATTAATGTTTGTTAATTATAGAAATCAAAAACTTTAAAAATTGTCAATTTCAAATTGGCGCAAACAAGTTAAAACTTCATCACCACTAATTGAGACGTAAAAAATATTTTCTTAATAGAATTATTATACAAGAATTGAAAGAAAAAGTAGAAAAATATATTTCGTTTTTTAAATCACTAACTTGAAGATTAAAATTTCAATGTTGTACATTACAGTAAAATATAAGAATATGAGAATATTTGCAATACTCAAATTTATAATATAATTTAATTAATAAATACCCAAAAATGTCTATATTTTTAACGATTATTGCATAATAATATTTACATAAATTATTATTTGATATAAATTAAAAAAATAACATATTTCTAATTTGTAAATAAATAAATTAATAAATATATCTTTAAGTTAAATTACTTTTTACAATTATTTTAAAACATTAATATATGTTGTTTCATTTTTATTATGTAAGTAATTAGTAATTTTTTACAGAATTTTCTTGACAATTTTTTCATCAAATAAATTATTATTATTATAGATTCAATAATATGAAAGAAATAAAAAATAATATTTGTTTTTACTTAATCCTTTCTATACATATATAAAAAAATTAAATATCGAAAAATATTCATAATCATTTCTAATTTGAAAATATAGAATTTAATAAATTTATCTATAAGTGAAATTTCTTTATATTATGTTAAAACATAAATATATTTTATAATAAAGTAAAATTCAAAATAAATAGTTTCCGCTGAAATTTAAAATTTAATATTTTTAATCTACTGATTCAAAAATTTATGTTAAAATAAATTAGTTTTTCCATTTTATTCATAAAAATTACTTAAATTTCACAATTTTAAATAAATTTATTGTTTTTCAATAAATGTGTAAATGGATTTTCATTAAATAAATATGAAGAAATGATGTGAAATTTGTAAATTAATTTTTAATCTTTTTTATATTATTACTACATTGTATATTTTATAAAGGATTATGATAATATTCCATAAAATTATTCACACCCGGCTATTATTTGAGAAAAATATAATACAAAGATGATAAATTCTAGAAAATTGCAAACAAATTATTTTCTAGGCTCCCCTATGCTTAATATATTTGGCATATAAATCATCTGCTTATCATAAATTTAGAACTATGTAAGAGAGCGTGTTCTTTCTCCATTTAGCCTTACCTTTTGTGCCCTCAGATACGGAGGGTTTCCGGCCGGTAAAAATCCTTCTTCTCACGCTGCTGCTCCGGCACAGACACATGTAAATGGGCATTCTGTGCCGGGGCATAATAATACTCCTAATGATATGCAAGGACATGCATACATTAACAGGAAGACAGTAGGCGAACCCTTCTGGTTAATACAAATAATGATGAGGAAGGAGAGCCGAGACCAGATCCTCTCTCCTCTCCATCAACCCATTTCTTCTTCTACGCCTTTTTTTTTGTTCCTTTCTGTTACGTTTTGTTATTTTTTACATATCCTTCAGCCCAAGTGGGTATGGAGGAATCCCAGGTTTCCCATCGGCCTTGCATCTGATCGACCTAATTATGTTTGCTTTTTATACGCGCGTACAAACTTTAGTTATTTTTTGTAACTTCTTCGCTTCTTTTCACTTTACTCGCTCGGTCTCGGATGATAGATTATTATTAAAAATTTAAAAGCTAACATTTATCCACTCGTTCGCGTTCCTCCATCCTTTAAATATTTTTTTTCTTACTTGTTCTTTCTTTACTCGATCTTCTTTATGTTTACGGTGGAATTATATAAATCGGACTTTTCGTAAACGTTCAATTATACTTAATTATACATCACGTTCAGTTTCTCTCTTATTATTATATGTTTTCTCACATATCAATTGATTACGTTTTACAATTTAATACCACACAACCGCAACAATACTTAAAAACCTGTAGCTTAAATTAAAACATACAAATAAAAAATATCATTAATTAAATTACATAATTAATTTTGACTAAAACAAGCAAATATTATTTTTTCTATAATACTTACATTAGAATTATCTACTTTTTTTTTTAAATTTTGTAGATTTTGTAAATTAATATGTTAATTACATAAAAAGTATTCAATAAAATAAATTGCAATTAAATATTATTAAATTATATTATAAATAAAATTTCTGTATTTATTTAATTAATTAATTTGAAAATAATTACTTAACATTATTTATATAGAATAACAATTATTTTTTTAAATATTTTCTTAAGATTATTTCTAATATTAAAGCGTTAAGTTATTTTATTTATTAAATAAATTATGATAATCTAGTTATGATATTTGCATTTATCATATAACATAGATTTCTATAATTAATTTGAAAATACTGAAAACTTAACTTTAAGATAAAATAGATGTAACAGTTATTTTTTTAAATATTTTGTTATGATAATCTCTAATATTATTGCGGTATTTTTTATAATTCTATTTTATTTATTAAATAAATCATCAAAATTTGGTTATAATAATTGTTTATTTTCAATTTACACGGTTTTACGTATCAAAATTCACAATTTCGATTTACACGGTTTTCTGAGTAATTTTATTAATTTTTAAGTTTTTTTATAAAATGAACAATTTTATTTTTTTTCCTTTTATAAAGTTTAACTATCAAAATTCACAATTTAAATTTATATAATTTTCATAAGAACTCATTTCCAGTGTTAAAGTGTTAATCTGAGATTTTTTTTAAACCCGGCGCATCCACCATTTATTTCTAATGCACTTGTATATTTACACAATGAAACCTAGGTTTGCGAGCATAATTCATTTCGAAAATATATTTGTATACTAAAGAATTGCTATTTGAAATAAACCTGATAAAGTATTTAAATAATACTTATATTGAAAAAAATCGCTCGTTTATCAAGTGATAAATTTATTTTTAAAAAGTGATCGTTTTGAAAAATACTTATAGAAATAAAACAAAATGTCCAATATATTAATATACTCTAATAAAAATATAATTATTACTTATAATTTATATATTGGAGTATTTTGTCAAAACCGGGAATGGATAAAATCCCGGGATAATTTATAATACTTTTTTCTGTTATTTCAGACAATTTTATTTTTATCGCAGATTTATGAAATACAATTATGCAGTTTTATTATTTACTTCTTCTAAATTAATAGATTTCGATTCTCATTCTGTATAAAAAAAAGTTAACTGGCTTAAATTTTTATATTTTTTAGCATTCCGGGAATTATAAGATAATTTATCGAAATTTCGTTCCCGTTAAATTAGAAATTGTAAATCTAATGTAATTTATAGTGTTATTTTTAAAGCAAAAAAAAATGATAATGTTAGTCCGTAATAAATATGGATGTGCAAGTAGCAGCGGTAGCTAATTAAATTAAATTAATCGAGGAAACATAAGAAAAATGTGAATACATAATAGAATTGATATGTAAATTATATCTTGCTTGCGTGCGGAATATGAATGTGTTAAATTGAAAGTGAAGCGATGGAAAAAAAGGAGAACAAATAAAATGTTTAAAAAATGAAGCAAACGCGAGAGAAATGTAATTTATTTAACACATACGATAAATGCCCGGAAAAGAAAAAAGACATTAAGGATTTCGACGCAATTCATCCTTGCGCAGAAATTCACAGGCAAAGTGCGTGCGTGCGACCGAGAAACACGCGAAAACAGTTACAGGATGAAAAAGAAACCAAAAAAAAAAGAATCATTGCATTTAATGGTGACTGAACACACTTTCTTCTTATATGGAAGTAAATAAAAGGAGGAGAAAAAAAATGTAAGAAAAGAAGAAAGGAAGGAGCAAGAACAAGGTATAACTGTAAATTATACAGGACCATCTGTGGAGCAGAGTTGTTGGGCCATTACAGATTTTATTTTTATGTTTTTACTGCCATCCGACCGCTGCTGTTGTTGCCGCCACGTCGTGTGTACATTTTCCGAAAGCCAAAACAGAAACCAGGAACAAGAACAAACAAAAAAAAAACGAGTGAACCAAATGATATAGCCTAAAACAAAAAGAAGCAAACTGTGCGTTTGTCCCCTCCGGTTCTCTGCGCCCAAAGCAAACACTAGGTTTCCGATTACGCAACGAGGACGTTTCGTTTGCGTGCGTCACTTAATTAACGTCGGAGGTATTATTAAATGTCCATCGAGTCGGATAATTCGTCGGCTGATGAATTCGACCACATGATGCACGGAACAAATTGACCGGACCCCCGTTTCCTACCCCTTTGGAAAAGGGTTGAAATTAAATGTCATTATCAACGGTAACTGAACCGACTTGTAAAAAAAAATATATAATGATAAAATTAAATAAAAATCCAATAGCAGACGTTCATAAATCATGTTAAATCTCTGCGAATGTCAAATCATTAGGCTGGAAATATAATTATAATTAGAGGAAAGAACCGACTGCATATTTAATATGAAAATCCACGTTATAATTGAAACCCGATCCGCGCTGAACAAACGAAACAACGGATTCGTTGAATGCCAAGTGATCATTTATTAACGACGGCTCGTTATGATGATGATGATGATGATGCAGGGGATTAACGATTCGTATAAACAACTCACAAATCCGCGATGATGCGAGGATTACTCCATCCGTGATTAATTTTAACTCCGTTCGAAGCGTATCCCATATGGGAATGGAACGGGTCCGGACGAGATAGGCTAATTGCCTATTAAGTTGTTAATTAAAAGAAATTGGACTGAATGGACGCGATTCACGAAGTTGTAAAAAGACATTTTGTTGAGGTTTATTTACGTTTATCGTGCGGACCACGTGAAGTGCTAATAAAAATAACCATCAATTGGTACTTAAACTGACTACCACAGTGTATGTATTCTGGGTAATTGACTGTACCCTCGTTTTTTTTTTTTTGCTTTCTTACTTTCAGATTTTCCAGATCTATTCGACATTCTTTTATTAGACGCACAGTAGTTTCAGTACTACTAAACATTTATTCGTAGTTAAAGCAATTTATAGATAATTTTACGATCGCTTTTCATGATACAAATAAAAGCACTAAATTATTTAACTGCATCAATATTTTTGTTTGTCTAAACATTTATTATATTATAAATACAGTCTCCAATCTTATTAATTTTATAATTCAAATGAAAATATATTTTGAACTTATAATAAAAAAAATATAAGAAATCAATCATCTTTTACAATCAATCATATATTTACAAAAGCTACTTTCAGATAATATTTAATTTTACATAACTATTAGTTAAGTAAATATACTCATTATTAATTCTTAATATTAATTTGTACTCATTTTTTCATTAACGCATGTATATCTCACGGAAGTATCCGTTAACTTATCTTTAAATCAGATTTTAAATAATAAAATAGACAATATTTTCTACAATTGAGCATATTAAAACACTAAAATTAAAATGATGTAGCAAGGAATTAAAACATGTTTAAATAATTGAGGAAATGGCGTGTTAAAACCAACGAAGTTTCCTTTACTTTAAAAATCATTCAGATTCCAATCTAAATATAATAATATTATAAAAATATCATAAAAACGGTATCTTCAATACAATAAAATTTAGAGTAATTTTTTGAAAATATTAACTATTTATATTTTATTATGATTTATATATGTTTCATTTCTTTAATGTATTTATTTATGTAACTACAGAAATTTTCTTTACATAACTAGAAAATTTGCGAAATAATATTTTTAATAAATAGTAAATTTATTTCGAAAATCGCCAAACATTAATTTTGAAAATAATATAATTTTTCAATAAAATTATCAGAAATAAATTTTTTGTTCTTATATTGTTTGAAAGTTGTTCTTTATAAAATTATAGATAAATAATTAGAATTAAATATAAAATTATGTACCTTTATTTTATGTATGTGTAAAAATCGTAATTTATATTTTACATGAAATAATTGCTTTTCGTTTCTTAATTTTTTCTTTCATTGTAAAACTAGTATTTTCATAATTTTCACTAAAAATATACATTTTTAGATAATTTATATAAAAATAATTTATATAATTGAATAATACCTACTGATGAATACTAAGTTTAAAATATATTCTAATAATTGAAATAAGAATCAATGTTATTCAATTAATTTTGTTAGTAAATTTCGATTTGATCCTGAATTTTTTTATTATTCATTTATATAAATGTTTCTAAAGGCTCTAAAATTATTTGAAAAACTACTGTGCTTCGAATAAAGTCTGCTGTAATTTTAATAATACAATTACATTTTTCCTATGTACTGAAAATTGTAAAAAAAAACTGTTAAATTATTAAATCTGTACGCAAAATATTTGTTCCAGTGTTTGTTTTTTTTGTCATTTTTTCCTGTATTGTTACGATATATTCTGTTTTAGCATTTTTTATGATTAAGAACGTATGAAAATGATGTGAAAATAACGGTTGTATATTTGTACAAATAGCAGTGATATTTTTTTTGCATTAAGAACGTGGAGGTAGTAAGTTATGATACTGTCGGCGCGGATCACATTAAAACTTCCAGAATGGAAGAGCCGAGCGATAATAGTCCATTACTATAATTAAAACGCCATTAAGACCTCCAATCCGAATTTAATAGTTTTAATTCCTCCCGATCTGAAATGCCGCATTAATCAGCGGCACCGAAAGGAATTCCGTCCATCCTTATTATATACGTCCTTCATTCGCATCATCTCTCTGCTTCATCTCCTTTTCCATTCAATTTTTTTCTTCCAACTCCTTCCGGCGACAATTTAAAATCCGGATGAAATTAATATCTGCCAAATTACAAATCCCCAAATTGATTCCGCCAAGTCCCATAATTGTGATCGAGGAAAAACGTTTCTCTCCCCAGACTTTCAATCCACCCCTTTCCGGCATTGCATCCACTCATTATGATTATTTGTTGGGCGCGCGCGTTAAAGCAACGCAATTCAATACCTGCTTAAAAAAAAAGGGGTGTCGGTGAAAATTCACCCCTTGAGTGGATTTGCATAAAATCCTGCTGGATGCAGCCGCAGGTAGATGAAACGATCAAAACTTATTTCTCCACTTGGTTAGGGGAAGGGGGAACAATTGGCAGTTGGCGTAGGTATAACTACAAATAATTTTGCACCATATGCACGAGTAAATGGACTTCCTTTATTGCAGCTAGATAAACACTGATTTCGTTTTGTTGCTTTCCCTCTCTTGATCATTACTGTAATTAGGTGAACTGGTTGTGATGCATGCGGCATATGTTCCCGCATCTCGATCTTGAGGTCGGCGAATAGAAAACTGCTGTAAGTCGAGATGAAGAAGGAAAAATAATATGAAAAAAGACTAAAAGAGTGAAATCGAAAGCAAGTAACTTGAGACACCTCTATGCTGGTGAGGGAAGGACGGAGAAGGAGAAGGAGGAGTCGCGCATGAGGACAATTAATATGCCGATAGTAATGAGCCGGTTTAATATTCAACTTTCGATATTAGGTGGAAACGGCGTTTGCATAATTAACAAAGGAATTTATGCCGGGATTTAAATAAGCGCATTTATTACCTACCACACGTTTTATTAATAAACGGTATGAATAATTGAAAGCGATCAATTGCATAAATAGTGACCGATGGAATAACTTAAAGGACAACAACGTGGAGAAAAGAAAAGGCTGCAGAACGACGACCATCACCACCTTGCACACTTACAAACTGAAATACACATGCACACGCATACACTCGTTGTTTTATAAATATTTATGTGATCGCGATATTGAATATTAATGCGTTTCGAAAAAATAAACAAACTTATAAATGTATTTCCATTTGATTGTTTTATTAAGCTCCAGACATAACAATATGTACACGTTTGTGTTGGCTGAATATTTTAATGCACTCCTGCATACGCACACTGCGAACGATATGATTCATGTATTGATCAAATTCGCAATTTATTATAACTACAAACTAATTTATCTACTCCAAACTAATCGTTATATAAAAAAAAACAAATATTTCTTTTACAACTTAGTTCCCTAACAACAAATAAAAAAATATATATATAATTTTGTAGCAATATTTTATTAAATTTCTATTTTAAATCATAGGAGAATTTATTTTATTCTTACTTTGAATTAATATCAAAAAAAAAAAAATATTTTTCAAAACAAATTATTTATTGGAAACTAATCTGTTTTAACAAATTATAAATATTGATGATTTTTCTTTAGATATAATTTAGATTAATTTTAGTCAAAGTTCAGTCTAGTCTAAATTATAGCAAAATTTATTTATCATTTAATTCCATTTTTTTTTTCAAAGCAAATTATTTATTGAAAATTAATCTGTTTAAATCATAGAAGGATTTATATAATTTTATTCTTACTTTGAGATAATTAAAAAATTATTTATTTCAAAGTTATCTGTTTACCCAAATTATATATGTTGATGGTTTTTCTTTATATATAATTTAGATTAATTTTAGTCCAATTTAATTCTAGTCTAAATCATAGGAGGATCGATAGATTTATATAAGTTTATTCTTACTTTGAATAAACTTTGAAAAAATCTACTAAAAAAATAATTTATATATTTTTTACATTCACTTGCAAAATATTTAATTAGAAATAAATATCTTGCAAAATAATTTACTCTCAATCTACAAAATTTTCCGTAAATGTTCAAATATAATACGCAATAAAAAATATAAATTCAAGAATAGTACGCATTTTTAAATATTAATACAAGAAATTGATTTAATTAAATTAAAGCAGAAACACAAATATTTACATGTTTTATTAATAGGAAATTTGTAAAAATATTCATTTTCATATATGATTTAATTTGAAAATCGCTTCATATTAATTTTGAAAATAATATAATGTATTTTCTAATTTTTATTTTGGCTTTATTTTAGCCTATCATTTTGTTCTAGGAAATTATAATTTTTCAAGATTTTCATGTACAATTTTCTAAAAATCAGTTTTCATTATTTTTTGACTATATAATTCATATTAGAAATAATTTGTAAAATAATAAGTAAAAAAAATAGCATAAAAATAATCGAAAAATTACATTAGTTTCAGGATTTTGTTAAAAAATTTTACAATTTTTGGTTGTTTTATATTATTTTTCTGCTCAAAATAATATTATTAAGTTAAAATTAATGCTTTCTTTATTTTGAAAAATAAAATGTTATTAAGAATTTATAAATAAAATCTATTGATTATAAATATATATACTTTTTAATTATAGAAATAACTATATATTTTTTTTTATGGTAACGTTTAAGTAATAAAAAAATTATCAAAATTGTTTCTGCGAGAAACGTAAATTATTCTATTTGTCTTTTAAAATGGGAAGCAATTTCCTTAATCGAATCAGCCGGAAGCAGGTCTGGTTTCTCCGGTTCCTCATTTATTCTTCTGTGCCATATTTTTTCTTTCTCTTTCCTCACTTTATCTTCCCTTTATTTATTCTCTCTTTCTCTTATTTTCTCGATTTTTTTTTCTTCACATTTTATGTTCCTCTGATCGTCTGTTTAATCAGTCAGCCCAGCGTGCAGATGACAATGTACAGACAACGCAATGACGTAGTTAATGATTCATAATTTTCGTGATCCTAGGAGTCGAGCGAACCGTGACACCCCCACGAATACGACCTCATCCTCCTCCTCCTCTTTCTCCTCTTCTAGATAAATGGACCGTGTTCTCGAAAGGATAATTGATACTCTTACTCTGATTAAATGTAACCCATTTGATTCATCCACATCGTCAAACAGGCTTTTCATCCAACCACCCGCTTATTAGAACTCCGTATTCGGGTTTTACCACTCAACTCTTTCATTATAATTTTGATTAAATGCTTCATCTGTAATTCGCTTAATCTCTATTACTCTTCAATAATACTTTATAATTTACTCTAAATTTTCTCAAAGTTTCAATCTTTTCATCAAATATTTCAGTTACTTAACTATAAATAATACATTTTCTTTACTTAATCCCATAACAACTTACGATTAGTTTATAAACTTACAATTCATATTATTCTAGCAATGTAATAGAAAAAAAAAACTTATTTTTCAGCGATTTGTCAATTAGCAAAAAAATGATGTTGCATTTTCTTATGTAAGATAAGCTTGTTATAGGTTGATAGTTCTGAATTACAACGAATTAACCAATTTTTCTGAACTTGAACTTGATTTCATCACGTTTCTTCTTAATAACCGAAACGTGACGTCAATGATCGTACCAAGACATTTTGTTATATTGGCATATGGTAAGGCAGTACCATTGATTGGTGTTTAGTCCTCTTGTTTGTGAAGTTAATATGTGTCAATTTAGATTAGATTTTGTAGACCTTTTTTAGAGCTGATTGCAATTTTTCAATAGAATTTTCGGTAAATGTGGCTGTTATACAATACAAATTAGTTTGTAAGACTTCATCCTTAATGAGCTTGAAATCTTAATATTTTACATATTGATATTATTCTAAATTTCTTTAGCAAATTCTCTAGGAGTAAATATAATTGATGTAAATTTTAGACACTCCACTATTTGTTTATGAATAAGTGAATATAGTGAGTAAAATTATGGAATCAACCAATAAAAAAATACAAATTAAATTAGCTTAGTGTGGTTATTTTGATGATAAATTGCGGTTCCCAATTTCCACTTCTCGTGATAACGATTGCAATTTTGGATAACGAAAAAAAATGTATTTATACTTTAAAAATGTTAAATTACTCAAAGATTTCTATAAATAGAAAAAAAGTTAAGGATATGTAATATTTAGTATATGAGAGATTTGTCTTTCTTTTGAGTAAAGGGATTTTACAACGGTCTAATAATAAATGTGCTTGTATGAAGAAGTAAAGATTTTATTAAATAAATATTGATGATTTAGTAGAATTAATAATTTCTGAAAAACCAATAGCCCTTTATAACTATTTTTGGGCAGAAAGACTGAGGTTGACAGCCCTTTGGTCAGATATACCATTTAATTTTTTTTTTATTTCAATTGGATTTATTTTATTATTATTACCATTTTATTCTTTTGGTATTATTTTATATTTATTTTTGTTATTTGTAAATAACTAAAATAAATATTATTATTATTAATTGTAATTAATAGATTGCCAATAAATTAATTTAATTAAAAATGTAAGTGAAATGTTGCAGGTTCTATATAAATTTTGTTAGGGAATGAAGAAGTTACTTTAATTAGTGCATATCATGAATATTCAGTATATATTGAATGTTTATGTCGGTTGAGTGAAAAAAAAAATAATTAGGTAAAAGGTTGGAGATATAATGAAGGCAGTGTTTGCGAGAGAACGAGGGACACACCTTGTCTATTACAATCAAAAACGTACGATAATCGTTGTAACATAACGCCATCCCAGCAATAATTTAGGTTGTAATGATGTCATTAATAAGAATAATGATGGCCTAGAGGCGGCGACAGAACGAGAGGCGCGCATCGTCGTCTTCCATTTGCCATAAACATCATAAACGAAGCCATTTTTTCGCAACAACTATACCTCTTTCTCTTGGCCACCGTCGCTGCATCTACCGCCGCCTCTACCACCGCCAATATGTGTTAATAGCTTCAAGGTGTGCGTGTGAAAGCCGGCGCCTGCATTTCCTCCTCCAGCCTCCGTTCTCATCCTCTTCCTCGTCTTCGTCCTCGAAACCGGGGCCCCGACAATTTTCCTTATTTATGTTAATTGGACAGACATCGAATGTCGTTAACATTCCACATTATTGAATTAGACTTTATCGGTTATTGCGAGCTCGCCCGATTAACCTTTTTTTCTCTTTTTACTCTTACCCTTCCCGTCCTGCCACAACCACGTTTCTGACTTCCTATGCAAATTAACCTCGGCGCAAAGTTTCGAAATAATTGCGTTTTCCCCGAACGCAGCACCAGCCGCGGTAATTCGAAAATAATGTAAATGCCATTATCCATCGCAATATTTTAACTTGTATTTATATTTATATTCGATGGTTGCAATGCGCCGTCCGCTTTCCACTATCCATTAACATCTTGTTGTTGCTCTTTCCATTATCCGGATGGTAAAATATTGTAAATTAACGATGAATTCATTACACCGTGTGCGGACTCGCTCTATTGAGTGTTCATTATTGCTACGATCGCATATTAAATGTAACATAGATGTTTCTCAGTTTACACGAACCTTTACAAAAGGTCCATAATCTAACTACAATGTTACATAACAAGCTCAAAGATATTATCAGAATAAATACAAATTAATTAATAATAATGCGATCTATAGCCTTTAGTATGAACTACAACAAACATTGTCTATTAATAATTAATAATAATAATTATTGAATTAGCTGAAATAGAGATTTTCAAACTGGAAAATGCTCCTGCTTTTAAGAAAAATATAATATTAATGTATCTATAAAAAAAAATAATTTTAGAAATCATTTAAATGTTTTTATAAATTACTCCTCTACATGAAAATTTTTGGAAATCATATGAAAAATATTATAAATTAAAATAAGTTTTGGTGACATAATTATATTATTTTAACCACTGAACTTAAAAAGAAAATATTAATATTAAGCCATTAATTAAAAGTTTTTATTACTAAGAACTTAACTGATATTTAAATTTCATTAAATTCATATAGAAAAAAATATTTAAAAAAAAAGTTAAACCATGAGGTAATGAAATTTATATAAACAACAATGTGAAATCGAGTAACGTAACATATAGCAATTAATTAATTATACCTACTTGAAATATACTTGATTTAAACTCGTTTCAAATATGAAGATATGAGATGAGATTACAACTTATGTAATATATTCTAAAAGCAATTCTAACACTTGACAGAAGATTAAGATTTGCAGATAGTATTAATGAAAATGGATTAGAAAGCAATGAACTGGAATATATTAAATTATTATTTGTTTAGATGTTTTTTCACTGTTTTTAAATTTAAGCAATAAAAATATAATTTTCTATATTTTATTAAAATATTAGTATCTTATCGGATCTTTTCATATAATCAGGAAAATAATATTATAAATTCGGTTCTCAAGAAGTTCTAGGTTTAGAAACACTGATATAGACTACATACAATTCTATAACATAAATCCTAGTATATAAGTAAATATATGTTTGATACTTGAATTACTTCTTATAATTTAGATTTAAAACTGCATACAACTATATATAATTTAGTAACAATTTTAAAAATAAAGTTGCTTTACTTAAGTCACCAAATTTGAAAAATTTATGATAAACACAATGGAAGAATGATTTGTCTACAAAATAATAGTCAACTTGGAATTATAATTCATGTAACACTTAATTTTCTGTATTATTTTCATCCGGTTGTATGTTTTGTATAATATTGATTTTATTAATTTTCTTGTACAAATGTTAAAATTCAAAATTATTTTCTAAAATATCTTTAATTAATTGAAATGTCTCATCACATTGTGATATTAATTAATTTATTAAATATACAAATATTACATGGTTTTTGCACTTTACAAATCTTTAAAAACAATTTGAATAAATATTTAGTTGATAGAAATTAAATGATATTTGTAGTTAAATACTGCCAGTTTCGATTAATATATAATATAATTTCTACAATAATAGAAATTTTAAATTTATTTAAATACATGCAGATAAAAAATAAAGTTTAGGTAATTTTATTATTTAATAAAATATAAGGAGAATAATATTAGCAAGTTTTACAATATAGATAATAAATTGTTTAATAAAGAACAATATTGGCCTAAATATAAATACAAAAAAAAGTATAAAAATTATAAAATGATGAATTAATTTTATTTTTTACACA
This sequence comes from Nicrophorus investigator, assembly GCA_963457615.1. NCBI lineage: Eukaryota > Metazoa > Arthropoda > Insecta > Coleoptera > Silphidae > Nicrophorus > Nicrophorus investigator. Next base: position 29,430,838 of record OY735142.1, read on the forward strand.
GTCGTTGAATGAACAAATTTTTAGGGAGATTGGGAATTGAAATAATGTACATGTTCGGTAATATAGACTTTGGAGAAGCGATGTTTGAATCTTTGGAAATTAATTTTTTTGAAAATGAAAAGTATAGAAAGGAGATCATTTTGGATGTTAAATTTTGCCTAAGATACGAAAGGTAAAACACTTGGATACGGAGAGGTTTTTTGAGATTGGATTTTGGCAATGAGAAAGAATAAAAAAAACATAATCTGAAATAGACTGAAAATATTATATACACAAAAAAATCTACAAAAAATAATTTTATTGTTTATATTTGTTTATAAACAAATCTGTATAAAATAACATTTAAAGTTTCAAACAACAAATTGGAATATGTGGCAACACTATATAGATATACAAATTTTAAACCCTGGAGGTTTTTTAATATTGGATTTTTGCAATGAAAAAAGATAGAAAAAACATAATCTGAAATTGACTGAAAATTTATTATATACAGAAAATAATCTATTAACAATGTTTTCATTGTTTATATTTGAAATAATTGTAATATATAATATGTTAAATGAAATTTAAACAAATCTGTATAAAATAACATTTAAAGTTTCAAACAACAAATTGGAATACGTGGCAATATTATATAGATATATATTTTAAACCCTGAAGACATTTATTGAATCAGAAACGAAGAGTTGACTTGGAAGAACGTAATTTAAAAGTATATCACGTGTTTTAGATGCCAATGAGGGTTTGCACATAGCATGTATGGGTCAATATGGCGATTCTACATTTGTCCCAATTTGCATGCATTTGCATTATGGGAGCGTGGTTGTCGCATGTTCAGTATTCATTGCAAGGAAATTGGCATAAATTGTTGGCGTCTTTGTGCTAACGCTTTAGTGCCACGTACGAATCACTAAATTAGAATAAAATAGAGAAATTATTGTACTGCACTTGCATTATCCATATCCTCAACAATTCACAAGCCTAGCGTCAATAATTACTTGAAGTTACATGCAATACATTTGCAATGATTTTTAGATAGAAAATTTACATAATTTTAATATATTTATTAAAAACTAGAGAAAACAATAACAATTTCGGAAATAATTAAATTATCAAAAAAAAAATACTCGTGGATACAAATAAATCATTGAAAATTAACAACAAAAACTTTAAAATCTAAACAATTATTTCAATTAATTTTTTATGCAATAGAGAAATAAATTTAATATTATCAAAAAAACTAATTCATTTTTTCTAAAGTGCTTTAAGTCATTAATTATATTTTTAATTAATATTTAAAATATACTATTTATATACTTTTTAATTCCACTGCATCAACTTCTAAGAATCGATCAACAACTCTATTATATAATATTATTACGTAACTATGGTAAATTGCCATGAGGTACTATTCTGTGATTGTCAACAGGTAATTTATAATATTTTTCTTTTAAAATCTGTTTCTGTTCTCCTTATTTATTTTATTTTTATTATTTTCACCAACGATTATATAATTATACTTGAAATGCATTTCGATTCATTTGCTTTTCATATTGACGTTAGTGAATTTATTAGTTTCGTTTATATTCCATAACGGTTGATTAATGGCTATGGGAAAGCAAGCACACACAGCGCGAAATACGAAAATTATTTATAGGTTTTGCATGCGCAATTAAATCCTTGTGCCATGTTTGAAGAGTGATAATAAACTAATAATTGCTTACTAATAATGAGCCTTCCTTTATGCCGGTTGCCGACAGTTTTCACTATTTAATATATAAAATATTGAATTAACAGTATTCCTTATTAGTCTTTAAACATTCATTATAAATTTATATCCTATTTACTTTTTTTGAAAAAAAAAAATATTAATAATTTTTTAATTAACGATGATAACTGTTTTTCTCCTATTAATTATTTGATTTACAAATGTTCGATAAACATATTTTTTTGTTTGTGTAAATGCTCAAATAATTACCTTATATTTTTTAAATATTTATTGAAATATACTGTAAAACTTTAATTTGCATAATTCGTTCCGGAAATTTGTTTCTAATCTAGAAAAAACTCGTTTATTGAAGCGAGAATACATATTGCAAACTATGGCTCGTTTATCAAGTGTAAATTAATTAATTGAGTGATTACTTTTTTATATAGATTTGTCAGAATATACAGTAAAACCTTGATTTGCGAGCTCAATTCATTTTGAAAACTTGTATATAATCTAAAGTACTCGTATATTAAAGCAAGCATGCATATTGCAGGGTTTGGCACGTTTATCAAGTGTAAATTAATTATTTCAGCTGATAAATTCTTAAATGATTACTTTATTCTTTTATATAGATTTACCGGAATATACAGTGAAACTTTGGTTTACGAGCATTATTCATTCGGCAAATATGTTTAAAATTTAAATTACTCGTATATTGGCAAATATACATATTGCAAAGTATGGCTCGTTTATCAAGTGTAAAATAATTATTTCAGTTGACAAATTCTTAAGTGATTACTTTATTTTTTATATAGATTTACCGGAATACATAATTCATTCCGGAAATATGTTTATAATCCAAATTACTTGTATATTGGCAAATATACATATTGCAAGGTTTGACTCGTTTATCAAGTGTAAAATATTTAATTAAGCCAACAACTTCTTAAGTGTTTACTTTATCTTTATATAGATTTACTAGAATATAGAGTGAAACCTTGGTTTGCGAGCATAATTAATTCCTGAAATGTGTTTATAAAGCAAAGTACTCGTATATTGAAGCGAGTATATATTTTGTAAGGTTTGGCCCGTTTATCAAGTATAAATTAATTAATTGAGTTGACTTTTTGGGTGATTAGTTTATTTTTGTTTTGCGAGCATAATTAATTCTGGAAACGTTTATCAAATTTTATTTTATTTAAAAAAAAGTCTTCCAGAATACTCGCAGATCAATTTACTCGTAATCTTTTCAATATTTATAAATTTAAATTATAATTACAGTTAAACATTATCAATATTATTTATTAATTGTAAATTAAATTAACAAAACCGTAATTATTTTAGTAAATATAGCTTTAATTATAATTCTTGATTTGCATAATTTTGGGTAAATGTAATTAAAATTGATTAATTTCGTTGGTTTCAATAAACATATTTACACATTGTTTACGTAATTAATGTTGTAATTAAAAGCAATTTCCTAAAATCCCTCATGTTAATAAATATTTATAATTAATTTACAATCAAATAAACATTTCGTTGGATATTTATGTTATAACATAACTGTCTCTTTTGATTGTAAAGTAACATTAAATAATTTTTTGTACTTTCTACATTAATTTTATTTAAAATAAATTTAGACAACAATAAATTTGTTAATTTAAATTAATAATTTGTGTATATTTATTCTTTTAATTAATTATTTCCTTACTTTTCCTAAAATGTTATGCAACTTGTAAAAACCGATTAATTTGTTAATTTAATTTTATAATTTGCGTATTAATTAATTACTTACCTTTCTTAAAAAGTTATGTAACCTGTAAAAACTGATTATAAATTAATAACAATTTTATCTTAAGACTTACAATTTTACAAATAAATTTATTTTCTTTAGATTCAGTATTGTCACTAAATTTTGAGCTATTGATTTACAAAATAAAAAAAGTTTAAACAATAAATTTTTATAATAATATTACTTATTTTCTAACAGCTAAAATTATTTTCATATGCAAATTAATATATTTGTTACAAATTTATTAATAAAATAATTTTTATCTTATAATTTTTCATAAATAAAAATTTAATTAATTTGGGTCAATTTTTGCAAATGATTTAATAATTTTTATATTATCTAATGTTTCAAATTACTATTATACCTCTGATAATAATTATATAATAAAAGATTATTAAGAAATCTAACAAATCCTGATAGAAAAACCAAAAATTGTAGAAATAAAATTTATCTACAGATGGATCCATCATAGGTTCAGTAATTTTTGATAATAAAGAAATTAATTAGTTTTCTACCGAAAAAAAAGTTAATAACCAAATTTTTTTTTTATGTAAATTATCTTGATTGAAGAAAATTTAGAATAATTTCGTATAAACAATTATTAGATGTGATTTCTGTTTATATGAAATTCAATACAAACACTTTTACCTCTAACAACAAAGTTTTGCTTAACAAAGTAATTCTATTCGTTAATCGAGGTATTAAATAACGATTTCTATATATGCAACAAGATTATTATTCTGTCTCTAATTTGCGTCTTATAATTATTTTCAAAACATTCTAATTTATACAATTTTTTTTTTTTTATTCCATTCAACAGACTTTTTACCGCCTCAACATTTAAAAGCCTTTCTCTCAACTCATATTTTTCCTGTACCCAATTAAATACTAATTAAAATCGTATTATTATTGAATTAAATTAAACTAGTCCTGTGATATATTAATTACATAACGTTATAATTGAGTCGAACCGAAAACAGCAATTGCTGCCGGGATGCATAAGCTTGTCCTGATTTTAGGTGCCACCTATGCGAAAAATCCGTAAACTAATTTTTCATCCCCCCGCCGTTCGGATGCCAAAGTTGGCATCGATTTTGTTTGCCCCCTTTTATATTTCGCGTGCGTGCGAGTGTGTGTGTGTGTGTATGTGCACGGGATGTTGCGTCACGACGCGTCGCGACGCTCAGATGAAACAATGGCGTCGCAAAAAAAATAAAATAAATTCGATGTAGCTAAAAAATAAATCGAAAAAGTTCATTAAAAATATAGAAATTGGTAATTCCCCGTTTTTCATTGGCGATTGTTAAATTATACGCATGTGTATGTGTTTGTTTGTGTGTGTGCGCAGGGCTTCTGCTTCCCTTAATATTGTAATACTTTTCGTGTAGCCCAGACGTGGAAGCCCTTTTCGCATCCGCCATCCCCTTACCTGTGTAACAAATTGAAATTTTTAATAATGTAAATATTTCCACCGTGCCATAAGAATATTGCGTCTATTTCGGGAAATGTTTCCCGCATTCTTTTTACCTTGCTATTCAATTTTTCCTCGACGTCCGCTTACAAAACATCATATATACTACATACCTAAGTACGTATATACCTAAATATATAAGTATACATAATGCATGTATATAAGCTCCAAGTTTAGCGTTGCCTAAATTGAAAACGCGCACCGCGTAATATAAAACCACGGAAAGTCCCCGAGGAAAATTAAAAATATATTTCAAAATAATATCTACTTTATGTAATTCCACATTCTCCTCGGAGCATCATTATACACAGCCAGCCACTCCACCAATTTCCTTATTTTTCAGCTCACAATAATCCTAATACCGAATTAAATGAATTTTGTTACATGAACGTTTAGCATAGTAGAATCTACACGATCTTAATCCTTAATACATTACACACTCTATGTGTACGCCGTATATTTATTATGCATTCACTTACAACTGGAATGTATTATTCATAACCTTAAACGCGTCACATCACCGTCGGGATTAAAACGTTTCTTCTCCGGAACATTTATATTTAGTAGAAGCAAATGATAAAAAAATATACGCAAACTTTTTCCGAGCGTCGCGTATGAGAAGAAAACATGAATAATTTTATCGTCTCCTCATTTACTTGATTCTCTCGCACATTCCAATTTTCTAACTTTTTTTTTTCCAACCTTATCAATTTTATTACAAACTAAATCAGTAAACATTTTTGGAAAATTTAATTTAAATTTCATATTTTTAATATTTTAATATAAGTAATTATTTAAGTAAATATATTTATTTTTTATTACATATTGTTATTAATAGAAAAGAAAGAAATAAAATTCATTTAATATTTATTTTAATTATGTAACTAATTACATATATAAAATTATCTTTTTGAGGTTTTATATAATTACTATAAGAAAGTGTGAAATGTGGTCAAATGCTTTTTGTCAACGTTATTTTTTTAACTTTAGTGATGATTATATAATTATTTGTTCGTTTAAATTTTTTATGTATTTTTTTTTACTACATATTATTATATTATATTGGGCCAAATAAACACAAGTATCTATTGATCCTTTATACAATAAGTACTTGTTCAAGTTGTCAAACATACTTGACAAGTATCATATGTGAACTTAATAGTTTTAAGTTTAATATAAAAATTAAAATTGTTTTTCTACTTTCTAACAAATACAAGTACATTGTTTTTTAGCTAGAGTCATAATTTTGGATGTTTTCTCCAGAAGAAAATCTAAATTAACTTTAAAAAAATCATTGAATGTGTTATATTTCCTAAAAGCAATTAGACTTTGTGTATTAACCCACAATTCTATTTCTCTATCTTCTGACTCTCAAAGTCATATTTTTGAAGAAAAAAAACATTCAAAATTATGACTAGCAAAAAGAAAATCTAAAATAAATTATTTAATATGTTATATTTCCTAAATGTGATTAGACTATTCTATCTTTCTATTTTCTGACTTTCAGTCTCATTTTTGAAGAAAACATCCAAAATTATGTCTAACCATCAAAATTATCTTAAAAATCGTTCAAATATATTATATTTCATAAATGCAGTTTGACTTTGTGTATTAACCCACAATTCGTTTTCTCAATTTTATAACTAACAAAGTCATAATTTTGTTCAAAACATCCAAAATTATGGCTGAAACAGAAAAAAAATCTGAATTATCTGCAAAAATATCATTGATTCTGTTGTATTTCTTATTTACAATTTACTGACTTACAAAGTCATAATTTTGAATAATTTTTTACTCGAGCAAAAAGGAAATCTGAATTATCTTAAAAAAAATAGATTGATTCTGTTATATTTTCGAAATGCTTTAGACTTTGTGTATTAAATCTGAATATTATATATTCTGATTCAATTTTTGAATCTACTAAAATTATTAACATTTTAGTAAATCTATTTTTTATTTTGATCATTAATTTTAATATAATTCATACCTTACATATCAACTCTGAATCTATTAAATATTTGCCATTTAATAAATATTATTACAACGATTAGCTTAACGTTAAGATACTTAAGCTGTTATCGCCGCATTTCGATATTATTTGCAGATTCGAAATTAATGCAGCGTCTGTATAAAATAATCACAACAAAATGATATTTTATGCGATGCAATAAAGTCTAACGCATAATTATTGTGTGAGTGTATGTTTGAAATTGACTAAGATGGTATCAAAGGAGTTGTAGAAGCAGCACTTACTACCATTACCCGGCAATCGAAGCTGTATTTAATACCACTATAATAATAGTGTTTATGATAAAATTAAACCGGCAATTATCAATAATAATGACTGGAGGCTAGTACGAGATTAACCCACGTTGGAAATTCGCCAATAAATACATTTATGGTGAAAAGGTATTACGACATCCAATTACCTTTTTTTACTATATAAGTGCTTAACACTCTTCCTTATTCTGGTAATACTCCACTATAATACTAATACCTTTTTTATAATTAAATTATTATTATGTTTTATAAAACCATTTCGATAATATTTTTTTTCAAGTTATTCAGATACAAAAAAAAATTACTAATCCACAATTACCAAATCATTTTTTTATATGAATTACAAAAAGATATTAATAATTAAAATTTTAAATAGTTTTTCACATAAATGTGAACATTAACAAAAAGTTAAAAAAAATATTAGTAATAGAAATTTTTATTATGTAATTTACTGTATTTACTTCTTACCTGTGCAAATGGCTTACGAATTACTGTTGATCTGTACGTACCTTATATAACCATATAAATAATACCTCGTATAGTCCGGAAATTTAATTAGAATTAGATACATACATGATCTTTTTTTTTCTTATGTAATTAAGCCTCTTTTTCAAATTCCTCGATTAGTCCGGTTCCAAATAGTCCGAGACACTGATGAAATAAGAGATTTTGCTGTATTTGCTCATTATGTTTCAACATTATTTTAGTATTAGAACTTGAACATTTTGTTCCAAAAAATATTGTGTATCATATTTTAATATCAATAACGATTTCTGTTTCTTATTTTCTGTTGCTTCTGGTTGTTTTTTTTTTCAGATAGTTCTTCGTCTGTGATGAAAGGGGGAGAGAAAGGATAAAATTTTATGATGCAGTTTTACAGAAAATTTTCAGAGCCACCGCCTGTAAATCGGCGTGGCATTATATCCAATTTAATAACGACCGAGCGTAAAATTCACTTTGGCGACGGGCATTTAGTGCATCTCTCACTACGTATCCATAACATTTTATTATTATTGTCGCCCATTGGTCCCGGATTCCTTCAAAATCGAATAACGCGCTTCCAATAAAACTCCTTTTTTTTCTCTCACTTTCCTCTTGCATCGTTTTATATTCCATTCCTTTTATTTACTTTATTTGCACCCGACATCTCTTCTCAATGCTTTTGTGCCAAGCATACACGCACACAAAACATTTACATCGTCGTCAAACACAATTTAAATTCCTTCCCTTATTGTATTTCAAATTCCTACTTTTTTTCGTCCATTCGAAATGCTGTAAATATTAGCAAAAAGTTAACAGCGAGAAATATAGTCTAGCTACTAAACAGGGCTTTAACATATTTTCTTATAACCTCAGATCAAAGCTACAACAAATTGAGATTTCCATATTCCAAATAAATTACAAATACTAACTTTACTAATTTAGTACTTCCGGTTTTGAACTTAATATTATCACAACTATTTATATAACTGCAACAGTTTTACAACCAAATAACAACTGAAAACATATTTATGTAACAACAATAATAGAAACAAATAAATGTAATTTATATTGATAATAAAAATTCCCAACACTCAACATTGAACATCGACAAAAGTAGACAACAACATTCCATAATGTCCATATTCCATCCCTGGAACACAACATTCGAATTGCAGGCAGATACCTAAAGAATTTAGTATTATTTTATAATTACAGGTTTCACATACAGAAATATCGCGACTTATGAAACCTCAGAGTTACTCGATTCTTCATCTTAAGAGTTTCTCTTGCTGTATTACTCTTGAAAACGTTTTCAGCAAACTTTAATTACAAGATTATATATACCTCGAATAACGTGAATTTGTCTTACACAATATTTTCGATCTCACATTCGTAGATTTCCGTAATTATTTAAATAATTGTCTAAGTATTTCAATAAATATTACTGTTATTCATAAATATTTTATTATGAAACAATGTTTTATATTATAGAATTTGTATTTTAATGAAAAATCAAATAAATAATCAATTCAAATTATTTATTGGACTATAGATAAATTTAACTCGAAAGTCGAATGGATTTAGTTCGAAATTCGAAGAATTAAAGTAAATTTCTTTTATAAATACAAAGTATTTATTTATTATATTTTATTATTATTTTAATAAAATATTTTTCTGATCAAAATTATAATTATTTTATTGATTTTATTTTATTTTATTTTATTGATCATATATTAATTTAAAATGAAAAATTAATCAAGAATATGGGTTATTTAATTTCTAGATTTTACAAAGTGCATATCGTGAAAACATTCAATATTGACAAATGTCGCGTTTCGTGTTTCTACACAATTTAACTCAACATCATTTTGGGACAATTGTAAGGAACTAATAGAAGAACAAAATTGGATTGGAGCAATTACAATTACATCGATATAAGCATCTCGTGTAGGAAAACATCACATGAAATACCGTAGGCTATAATCTAGATATGACAGGTAAACGAAGAGAAAAAAAACAAACAAACATCTTGGAAACGACTCCGTATAAATCAACACATCGCATGTTGACCTGTTCCAATTCCAGTTGACTTATATTTCATATATGTTGTTGTTCTTTTATTTCGTTTTTTGTTTGTATACTTAGTTTTGATGGCGAGGAAAATATGAGATTACGAACGGGAATTAAGACGTCAATCATTGTGTTACGTAACGTCGACCACCCCGTATTTGGAGCTCCGAGGCAATTTCCGTGGAATCTGAGAAATTATATAACCAGTTTACGTTCAATTGAGTTATTATCTAATACAGATGAGCATAAATAAATATGATCAGACAACAAACAAGCTAAAAAAAAAACATATTTTAATGATTGCGACGGTTGATGTATTCTGGAATTAAGTAACGTAATTGGGTAGATTAATGAATGTTGCATGCGTGGATTAATTACGTTGAAATATGATACCACAAATATCATTTATATTATAAGTAATTAGCTTACTTGAAGAAGTATATATTCAGTCATTCATTATTCAGCATATTTTAACACAATTATTTTGTATATAAATATTTTTTACTATTAACTAATATTTAATATTAATAGATTACTTAGTACATTTATTTTAATATATCCATATTTATTTAATATATGATATAAACTAGTTATCACAAATTCCAGAATTATATAATTATTTGCAAATTTAAATATTATCCACAATTACACAACATTTATTTAAGTTTATTTGTAATTCTATTTAAAAAATACGTCTTCTATGTAACATTCATCAGAATATCCCTAATTTTATTATTGACAAGTAATTTTAAATAATATTGTCATTATATATTTTAAGAGCTAATATCTTAAGTTTTATTTACAAAATTCAAAATTTTTATCAAAATTCGTTTGATAAATTTCGTTTTAACAATTTTAATATTAAAGATGCAGCACGTTCTGGAAGTTTAGTTGAAGACAAAATAAAAGTAAAAGTATTGGTTGAAACAATCAGCTGAGATAATGCTACCTGAAAAAATTGTTATTACTTTCTAAGAACAAAACAAACGAAATTATTTTCCGAACAACCCAGTATTTAAAATTTAATCAACGAATAAATAATGTTGATGTGAAATAATTAAACTTGAATCAAACATCTTATATAATATTTCACTAAACTATAAATTAATGGATTTTCATTTATTTTTTTTTTCAAAAAATTAATTAATTATATTTTTATTGTTTATTGATTATTATTTTATATATTGGTTAAATTTTACTTATTTTGAGTTTAAAAAAAAGAGTGTATTTTTTTGTAGAGAAATTTAACTCGAAAGTCGAACGGATTTAGTTCGATCAATGAAAATTTGCTGTTACATATACAAACAATTTTCTTATTATAAAATAAGACGTAGTATTAACCAATATGTCGTATTTGTTTGTAATATAGATTAAAACGTATAAATAAGAGTAGGAATTTAATTAAATTGTTAGAGATAGGAGAGTTGCATTGCGAAAATCAATATGCAATAATTATGATCACAAAACGGTTATTAATTAGAAGTCGGCTTGGGCGGTGAAATAATTTATATACGTGCACATGCGGCATATCCAGTAGCGTATCTCTCCTTGCCCGATGAATATGCATTAATTAATGCGGTGCAATTAATCCGTTGCGCGATTATTACGAATCCGAACGCCCAATAATAATAACGTAACGATAGTATCGATAAAAGCGTTGCGCAACAGTCGCAGTCTCCGCGTTGCACAGGTGTTGTTTAATTTATGTAAACCCATTTTGGTAAATGCACTTTTTTGTTCCACGTGAGGCTGAGTATATATATATTCTTGTTGTTTTGTTTTTTTTTTTTCACTTCTGTTTTGTCTTCACGTCGTTGTTCTTGATCCTCGGGCCATGGGAAAGTACGTTATCCTTTTATTTTTTGCTTCGTCTCCAAACCCTTTTCGGAGATCGTTCACCCTCGCTTCCTGTTTCTTCCTCTCTCGCTCATCCCTATTTGCATACACTCGGAGGATCAGGCGAGTAGTCGCGTTGACGTGAGATGGGCCCAAGGGTGGTGCATTGATTTCTTGGGCCACCGTTTATTTTTTTTTCTGGTTGTTATGCGTATGTCCTCTTCCTTGTGTACAAAAAGGGTCGACTCTCTTCCACTATGCGTGTGTATGCATGTGGACATTTCCCAGATGGCAGATAAAATTTTAATATGCTGGGAATTAATGAAAAAAATATAGGAATAGGCAAAGCAGTCGGATTATTCCCGGGCAATCCCTTAACTCCCACCATTATTAAATCTCACAAAAAAAGACAGGAAATCGTTTTTCCTCTCTTCCTTATATTTTTTTGTAATCTAATATAAACATATTTACTTACTTTTTTAAATTTAATATCAAACATGTTTTCGTTACATCAGTTCAAAAATTATAGATTCTATAAATATTTCTTGCTTAGTTTATAAAAAATAAATAAATCATACATTAGTAATTTAATTTTTAGTAAAAATGTTATTTGTTTATTGATTCTTTGTGAAAAATGTAGTTTATTAAAAATAACACAATAGATTAGTGATTGATTTTTTAGTAAAAATAATAAGAAAATTTTTCTTGTTTTCAGAACTTACATTCTTTGTGAAACATGTATTTTTATAGAATGATATTTAATGAATTTAGTTGTTATCACATTAATTTTATATAAAAATAATATCTTATAAAATTTTATATTTTTTTCTAAAACATTGATTCTGTGTGAAAAATGTATTTTTATAGAATTAATTTTAATCAAAAATAACATAAAAATATTTTGTTTTCTTTGTGTCCAGGGCGTTCGACTCTGTATGGCATCGAGGTATCCTTTACAAATTATTCCTTCTGAAACTTCCTTCTTGCCTCATCAATATAATTAAAAACCTCCTCGAAAATCGTTCCCTCCAAATTAAAATCCGAAACATTTTTAAGTATCAAAATTGTTGTATTATTATTTTAAAAGATAAGAGATACGCAGCCAATAGTCTACGTGACGACCCGAGCGAAAGAACCAATAGAATTGTTAACAAGGAACAAATCCGCGGATTGCCGAAACCTCGCTGTGATTTGCAGGTGCAGATGATTCACCCGCACAATCGCCTAATTTTTATTGTTTTCTGCGAAACGCACTATTTTCGTGCCCAAATAAGGATTGTTTAAACGCAGCTGCAAGTGCAGGTGTTCAATTTTTATAAATAATCTCATTTTTATTACTTTTTTATCGCATACATTTTATATTCAATTTGTTATATTTATTAATTAAATTAATATATTAATCGATTTTTCGTAAATCTCACAATTTTTATTACTTTTCTATCGTTTTAATATTTTCATTTGTAATTAAAAAAATATCGAAAAAGTACAAAATTTTTATTAAAATAAATTTGTTCAAATTAATACATTCATATTATAACAGAATCTTCATTTAAATAAGATAATTGTATTATTTCCCCTCTGATTATAGAATATTTTGCAAATATCATTCAAAAAGTAATTTACAATTAAAGCTACAATCTCCACGCTTTATCCAATTAATCTTAAAACATTAGATAATTGTTATAGATTCAATTTTTATATTTAAAAATAGGTTTATTATTTAAGAAATTGTATATAAAAAATAATTTAAAGTCAAATCAATATATTCGAATCGAAATCGAAAAACATTTTAAGTATCAAAATTGTTGTATTATTATTTTAAAAGATAAGAGATACGCAGCCAATAGTCTACGTGACGACCCGAGCGAAAGAACCAATAGAATTGTTAACAAGGAACAAATCCGCGGATTGCCGAAACCTCGCTGTGATTTGCAGGTGCAGATGATTCACCCGCACAATCGCCTAATTTTTATTGTTTTCTGCGAAACGCACTATTTTCGTGCCCAAATAAGGATTGTTTAAACGCAGCTGCAAGTGCAGGTGTTCAATTTTTATAAATAATCTCATTTTTATTACTTTTTTATCGCATACATTTTATATTCAATTTGTTATATTTATTAATTAAATTAATATATTAATCGATTTTTCGTAAATCTCACAATTTTTATTACTTTTCTATCGTTTTAATATTTTCATTTGTAATTAAAAAAATATCGAAAAAGTACAAAATTTTTATTAAAATAAATTTGTTCAAATTAATACATTCATATTATAACAGAATCTTCATTTAAATAAGATAATTGTATTATTTCCCCTCTGATTATAGAATATTTTGCAAATATCATTCAAAAAGTAATTTACAATTAAAGCTACAATCTCCACGCTTTATCCAATTAATCTTAAAACATTAGATAATTGTTATAGATTCAATTTTTATATTTAAAAATAGGTTTATTATTTAAGAAATTGTATATAAAAAATAATTTAAAGTCAAATCAATATATTCGAATCGAAATCGAAAAACATTTTAAGTATCAAAATTGTTGTATTATTATTTTAAAAGATAAGAGATACGCAGCCAATAGTCTACGTGACGACCCGAGCGAAAGAACCAATAGAATTGTTAACAACGAACAAATCCGCGGATTGCCGAAACCTCGCTGTGATTTGCAACTGCAGATGATTCACCCGCACAATCGCCTAATTTTTATTGTTTTCTGCGAAACGCACTATTTTCGTGCCCAAATAAGGATTTGTTTAAACGCAGCTGCAAGTGCACGTGTTCAATTTTTATAAATAATCTTATTTTTATTACTTTTTTATCGCATAAATTTTGTTGGAATTGCTTTAAATAAAAATTAACTAAATTAATATATAAATTGATTTTTCGGTAATCTCTCAATTTTTGTTACTTTTCTATCGTTTTATTATTTTCATTTTAATTAAAATTCAGCGAAACAGTACAATATAAATTAAATAATCCGTAAATACACGAAATGATTTATAATTTCTATTAAGTAATTATTAATTACAATATTTACTATTTTTTTTTTTTTTTTTTAATTGATTGTTTATTACTTGGCAAGTCTCGATATGCGTTTAAATAACTTATGTTTATTTCAACGAACGAGTACTTCTATAAGTCACTTGGCAATTTTGTAATTCTACCAAGTTAAATAATTTTAATATATAAAATGCGATTTGTCATTTAAAGAAATATTGAATTACATTAAGTTTTTAAAAATTCACATTTACATTAATCAATGCAAGTAACCATAATGAAAAGTTAATAATTTATTTAAAAAAAATGTAATAATATTTATATAAAAAGAAATACAAATTATTATTTTTGAGAAATTGAAAAATAATAAGTTTTAATAAAATATTTTTCAATCGCAGCTGCAGATAATTCACCCGCAAAATCTCCTAATTTTTATTGCTATTTTAATTAGATAAATGTGTTATTTCTTCCTGATCACAGAATATTTTGCAAATATCGTTCAAGAAATAGTTTAAATTTAAGCAATTTGTAGTGCTATAATTATTTTATGTAATAAATCTTAACAAAATAAATGATTTTATTGACTAAAGACTAAAATATATTATTGTCAAATAGGTTTTCTAATTCAAAAAATTGATCTAAAATAATTTAGTAATTTCAATTTATTCCAATCGAAACGCGTAAAATACACTTTTCATGCATTTCAAATATTTGTTTAATATTTATTACAATTCTTATCGTATGTGCGAAACGCACAATTTTCGTGCCCAAATAAGGATTGTTTAAACCCAGCTACAAGTGCAGGTGTTCAATTTTTATAAATAATCTCATTTTTATTACTTTTTTATCGCATAAATTTTATTTTCAATTTGTTATATTTATTAATTAAATTAATATATTAATCAATTTTTCGTAAATCTCACAATTTTTATTACTTTTCTATCGTTTTAATATTTTCATTTGTAATTAAAAAATATCGAAAAAGTACAAAATTTTTATTAAAATAAATTTGTTCAAATTAATACATTCATATTATAACAGAATCTTCATTTAAATAAGATAATTGTATTATTTCCCCTCTGATTATAGAATATTTTGCAAATATCATTCAAAAAGTAATTTACAATTAAAGCTACAATCTCCACGGTTTATCCAATTAATCTTAAAAAATTAGATAATTGTTATAGATTCAATTTTTATATTTAAAAATAGGTTTATTATTTAAGAAATTGTATATAAAAAATAATTTAAAGTCAAATCAATATATTCGAATCGAAATCGAAAAACATTTTAAAGTATCAAAATTGTTGTATTATTATTTTAAAAGATAAGAGATACGCAGCCAATAGTATACGTGACGACCCGAGCGAAAGAACCAATAGAATTGTTAACAACGAACAAATCCGCGGATTGCCGAAACCTCGCTGTGATTTGCAGGTGCAGATGATTGATTCACCCGCACAATCGCCTAATTTTTATTGTTTTCTGCGAGACGCACTATTTTCGTGCCCAAATAAGGATTGTTTAAACGCAGCTGCAAGTGCAGGTGTTCAATTTTTATAAATAATCTCATTTTTATTACTTTTTTATCGCATACATTTTATGTTAGAATTGCTTCAAATAAAAATTAACTAAATTAATATATAAATTGTTGGGCGGAAAGACCTCGGTCGATAGCCCTTTGGCCAGCATGTATATATATATTTTTTTTTTTTTTTTTGGTTTTCTTAATTTATGTTAGAATTTACTTAATTATTTTGAGAGTTGTTATTTTTATTTTGGTTGTTATTATTATGATTTGTATTATCTATGGAATGTTTTTTTTTTTTGTTTTGTATGTAGCTGTCTGGCCAATAAATTATATATATTATTATATATAAATTGATTTTTCGGTAATCTCTCAATTTTTATTAATTTTCTATAGTTTAATTATTTTCATTTGTAATTAAAATTCAGCGAAACAGTACAATATAAATTAAATAATCCGTAAATACACGAAATGATTTATAATTTCTATTAAGTAATTATTAATTACAATATTTACTATTTTTTTTAATTGATTTTTTATTACTTGGCAAGTCTCGATATGCGTTTAAATAACTTATGTTTATTTCAACGAACGAGTACTTCTATAAGTCACTTGGCAATTTTGTAATTCTACCAAGTTAAATAATTTTAATATATAAAATGCGATTTGTCATTTAAAGAAATATTGAATTACATTAAGTTTTTAAAAATTCACATTTACATTAATCAATGCAAGTAACCATAATGAAAAGTTAATAATTTATTTAAAAAAAATGTAATAATATTTATATAAAAAGAAATACAAATTATTATTTTTGAGAAATTAAAAAATAATAAGTTTAATAAAATATTTTTCAATCGCAACTGCAGATGATTCACTCGCACAATCGCCTAATTTTTATTGCTTTCTGCGAAACGCACTATTTTCGTGCCCAAATAAGGATTGTTTAAACGCAGCTGCAAGTGCAGGTGTTCAATTTTTATAAATAATCTCATTTTTATTACTTTTTTATCACATAAATTTTATGTTGGAATTGCTTTAAATAAAAATTAACTAAATTAATATATAAATTGATTTTTAATATATAAAATGCGATTAGTCATTTTTATACCAAAAATCATTATAAATGATATTATGTATATCTTATTAATACGTTTGCACACTTAACCGTAACGTAACGCAAATTGATTTTTTTGATACGATAAATTACACAATTTTATTATCATATTAAAGAAATATTGAATTACATTAAGTTTTTAAAAATTCACATTTACATTAGTCAATGCAAGTAACCATAATGAAAAGTTAATAATTTATTTTAAAAAAATGTAATAATATTTATATAAAAAGAAATACAAATTATTATTTTTGAGAAATTGTAAAATAATAATGGACTATTACACTTACTTTAGATTAAATTTAGTAAATGAGGTTCAAAATTAATTGATTTATTTATACGTTACAAACATACATATGTATAGAAAATGTTAAATATTTAATTTAATCAATTATATTAGAGCTGAAAGTCGTTAGTTTTTTGTAATTTTGTTATAATTATTTTTTTTAGCCAGAAAACCGTTTGTTCTTTTTAATATTTTTGTAATTTATTGCTGCAATAACAATAATTCAAAAAGACAATGTTTGTATATCCATTGTCGTGTCCTGAGATGGATTTTCTCTGGACACCGTGGATTTATTTTGTTGTCTTGTCGATGTGGAGTCCCAGTGGGTTCTTAAGGAAAAGCAAGATAGAAGTCGGTAAAATAATAGTATATTTAACAGTTAGATGTACGAGTTCTTAATCTAGCTTCCAGTTGCTACAAGCATAGGTCGCTTCTATGAAGAGTGAGACTTGGACTTGTCTGGCACTTATACTGGAACTGGGCCTTAGGACTGGGACTGGTTTCTAAATACTAAAAACATAACTTATATACTAGAATGAGATGAGTGGGGTGTATGGTGCGGGTGTTTTGCGTTCAGTTCGCAACTCTGCATTTCACACGAACGGAATTCCTTTGGTATCAACATCCGGTGAGGTTGGTCCAGCGTGCGTCTTGCACCTTATCTTAAGTAATTTGATGAATGCCCCGACTGTAATAGGTCAGTGCACCCGTCGATTGGACAATATATTTGGTGCGGGTGCCTTGGGTTGAATTCGCAACTATGCATTTCCCACACATATGGAACTTCTCTCTTATCAACATCCGGTGTATATTTTGAGGATAGGTGACAAAAATAAGGAAAGAATTCTTAGGCCACCCAAATATTCATAATAATCATACGATAGATGATATTAAAATGGTCAGCCATGACACCTCCGTGGTTGAAGTAGAGAAAAATGCGAAGAATAAGTATTTTTCTCGTCTAAAAAAAAACATACACTACCAATAAAAAATGATTCAAATAGTACTCAGTCTCTAAACATAATAAGTAAAATATAGAGTTAAAATAACAGATTACATTACACATTTGCGTACATAATAAAAGATACATGGTATATAATATACACAGAAAACACTTTTCACTTGTAAAACACATACAAATATTTTCAAAATTTGCACCTTAACATTGTTTCACTTGGCGTAGTTGTAGACAATATGGTTGACGTATCAGCAATAACTCTTTGCTAACACAATAAAAAAAATAGTAATATTACACTGAAAAAAAAACAAACGTAAAATCTCAATTTTTAAGTGTAGTAGATGCGTTCATTTTGGCGATAAAGTATTTTTTATACATTTTATCTTTTGATTCCTAATTTAAAAATTCATTTTTATTCTGTGTTTATTTATTAAAAGTATATTATCTTTAAAATTCAAATATCCATTATATTTATTCATAAAATCCATTCCTAATATCGCGTCTTGTTCTAAATTTATAGAATCTGGAACTACTATAAAATTGTGTTTAAATAATTTTCCATTTATTTGTATATTACCTTGACAACTTCCAATAGTTTCTAATTTTCCTATCATGCTATCAGTTGAAGTAATATCTTTAATAATTTCACATGACTTATTTAATATACTTTCCTTGATTAAAGTTAAGTCGGATCCTGTGTCGATTAGAAAATTGTTTTTCTTTTTATTGCTTATATTTAATTTAAGTCTTACAAATGGTCTCTTACTTTTATAATCTTTAATTTTAAAATTTCTTGGAATATTTTTCCCATCATGAGTTTCACAATTATCTTTATTTTTAATTAACATATTAAAATTGTGTCTAAAATAACAGTTTTTAGTTTTATGGTTTGTTTTACCACAAATAAAACATTTAACTTTTTTAATATTCCTTTCTTTATTTATAAAATGTACTTGACAATACTTTTGATTTCTATTTTCATTGCTATAGTCTTCCTGATAATATTTTTTATTTTTATTCCATGTTAAATCTTTATCACATTTTAAGTTTCGTTGATCAAAAATATTTTCAAACATACTTGATTCTGCATACAATTGATCCTGGCAAAGATATTTTTTAATTAAATCTTCTTTATGTTCTGCAAATTTTAATGCAATTTTTATTGAATCTGGATTTTTATCCGTTACAAATTCCCTAATTTGAGGTAAAAGTCCTAATTTAAAATATTCTAGCAATTCTAATTTAAGTAATTCATCATGCCTATCTGCTATATCTGAATTAAATGTGTGATTTATGCTATTTTTCACATTTTCAGCAATTTTATATATTCTGTAGTAATATGAAAATACAGATTCGTTTTCTTGTTGATGACACAAATATAGTTTAATTCTCCAATGAGCAATATCTTTCACTGGTCCAAATTTAAATAATAATAAATGTTTTAATTCATTCCAAGTTTTATATTTTTTTCCTCTAACTAAAATTTCTGCTTCATTTCTTAAGCTTGAACATATACTTACAATAAGTTGTTCTTCGATGTTTAAAATTGACTTGTCTTTAAATAAATTTTCACAATCTTCAATAAATTTATCTATTGTTTCAAAATTTCCATCATATTGATGATTTAATATTTTTTCTAATGCGAGTTTTTGCACGAAAAATTGTAAATTTTGTGTTTCCATTTTAATTAAATCTTATTTTTATTTTGACCAAAAAAAAAATTATATTATTTTTTTGAATAAATCTAACGAAACTGTTTCTAATTCATTTTATGTTTCAACTTTAGATTTATTTTATTTTATAATTTTCTAATAAATGTCTACAGAAAATTGTTTTAATAAAAAAAAAATTTGGCCATATACACATCTACAACAATCAAAAATAAAAATTCCACTTACATAAGTTTGAACATTTTCCTATACGTCGGTTTATGCCGTCGATTTCTGTACCAACGTAGCTTCTGGAGTTGATTTGCCCTCTACTGCAATTAGACTCGGAGGAACCGGAAACTTGAGGTTGAATCGTCCGTTGTAGGCTTCGACCAAGGAATTGTAACACGACCGCTCTGTCTCCTGGAGTTGATCCCTGATGATTTGGCTTCAATCCTGGTTGTTGACTTATGACGGTGCTGGGTCACGCTGAGAGTTCGAAATACCGCTGCCACCAAAAATAATTATGTCGTGTCCTGAGATGGATTTTCTCTGGACACCGTGGATTTATTTTGTTGTCTTGTCGATGTGGAGTCCCAGTGGGTTCTTAAGGAAAAGCAAGATAGAAGTCGGTAAAATAATAGTATATTTAACAGTTAGATGTACGAGTTCTTAATCTAGCTTCCAGTTGCTACAAGCATAGGTCGCTTCTATGAAGAGTGAGACTTGGACTTGTCTGGCACTTATACTGGAACTGGGCCTTAGGACTGGGACTGGTTTCTAAATACTAAAAACATAACTTATATACTAGAATGAGATGAGTGGGGTGTATGGTGCGGGTGTTTTGCGTTCAGTTCGCAACTCTGCATTTCACACGAACGGAATTCCTTTGGTATCAACATCCGGTGAGGTTGGTCCAGCGTGCGTCTTGCACCTTATCTTAAGTAATTTGATGAATGCCCCGACTGTAATAGGTCAGTGCACCCGTCGATTGGACAATATATTTGGTGCGGGTGCCTTGGGTTGAATTCGCAACTATGCATTTCCCACACATATGGAACTTCTCTCTTATCAACATCCGGTGTATATTTTGAGGATAGGTGACAAAAATAAGGAAAGAATTCTTAGGCCACCCAAATATTCATAATAATCATACGATAGATGATATTAAAATGGTCAGCCATGACACCATATTTCCAGTTTTCTTCATTATTTTTATGTTATTTTTTTCGTATATCCGTAGGTGTTTCTCTTTACTTACGCACATTGTCTTTCTTATGTAATTTCCCTGTTTGCGAGGGTCTTTTATTGGCCACGTGCGTTTTATCGGAGTTTCGATTCGTGTGCGTATGCAAATGCGGACGATGTGGAACAATGGCGGATGCAATGGAACAATGCCTGACGACTTCGCGACGCAATGGGACCTCACATCCATGTACATTACACTCTATATGCTGCATATGCAGTACACGCTGTATGTATACTGTATATATATTGTGAGCGGTATTACGGCATGTAAGTAAGTAGTGGAAGTATGCAGAATTGAATTGCGATGCGGAATGGCAACGGTATGGTTAGAGAGGTACACGCATGGAAACAATTTGCCACCATTGTTCGTCGACGATAAATTCTCGGCCGATGTCACTCATAAATATCGCCAATTTGCAGATGTTTGCATTGTTTTAATTGCATAATGTCCGCTTTTGCATAACGCTTTTTTTTATTATTCCTATCCGTTTTATTGTGCTGTTATTGCGTTGTTCGTGATGTTGTCAGATTGTTCAATACGTATACACACTTAACCGTAACGTATTTTGTTACGGTATGATACACATTACACAATTTTATAGATTAAATAATTCTACTAAATAATCATTTTTATACCAAAATACACAATTCTTAATAAAATTAGAGAAAATCATCATAAATGATATTATTTATATCTTGTTAATACACTTAACACATTACGGTGTTGATTTTTTTTTGTTACGGTATGATACACATTACACAATTTTATTATCATATTAAAATACTTCTACTAAATGATAATTTTTATAACAAAATACACAATTCTTAATAAAATGAGAGAAAATCATCATAAATGATATTATTGCATGTTGATTTATACATTACACAAATTTATTATAATATTAAATAATTCTACTAAATGATCATTTTTATACCAAATTACACAATTATTAGTAAAATTAAAGAAAATCATTATAAATAATATTATGTATATCTTATTAATACGTATGCACACTTAACCGTAACGTAACGCAAATTGATTTTTTTGATACGATAAATTACACAATATTTTTATCATATTAAATAATTCTACTAAATGATTATTTTTGTACCAAAATACACAATTTTTAATAAAATTAGAGAAAATCATCATAAATAATTCATATGCACGCTTAATATATTTTTTACTCAAAAGTTCTTTACGAAATTTAATAAATTGTTTAAATCGAAAACAAATTAAAATTTGCATATTTCAATATAAAATAAACTTACGCGATACTTACTGTATTTATTTTTAATAATAAAACTTAGTTTTAAAGTAATGCTCTAAATTAGAATATCTTTTACGTAAGAATTATTATTTGCTATAATTCAATTTGGAAGTTATAAGGGAACATTCCTGAAAGGACCTTTCAATTAAATCACAATTTCTACCTGCTTTTCAATACACCGATATTTATTTGGAATTATCAATAGAATTTTAGGGTTTTATTTTGATTAGGAATAATTTATATTTTGACTATTTCTTCCTCTTTTCTTTAATTGTTATTATTTATTATGATATAAAATATCACTTTTCGTAAATATATCAAAAAATATAAGAAAATTTCATTAACTTTTTTCTTTTACAAAAAATTTCTTAATCTTCTTTTTTTAAGTGTAATTATAAAATATATCATTTTTTATAAATATATTTAAAAACAGTAAATTTTTATCAACATTTATTCATTTTATTTCATTTACAAACATTTACTACAACTTTTTTTAAAGTGTTATTCATTATTATGGAAAAGAATTGCTGTGATCAATAGTCTATATACAATAAATATATTTAAAAAAAATGGTAATGATTTTATATAGAATTTTCCTACATCAAAATATACTTTAAAATATTGTTTTAGTATTGATATAAAGTTTTTTTTTAAATTAATTTGTATTTTGTTATTTCAGCTTATGTGTAATAAAAGAAATAATAATTCAAACTGAAATGAGTGTTGCTTTTGTATAAAATTATTATTGAAAATAAATATAATTCTGTCACTCTCTCTTTATAATAAAATTCATAATGATATGCAGAGGGAATAATTATATTCGTTTTTTTGATGGGGTTGCAAAACAGATACAGCGTTTGTATAGAATGAAGAGCCATAACGGCCTGTATGGAAAACGGTTTTCGCCCCATATGCAGATTGGTTCCGGGGATCTGAAGGTGCAAATGAATGCTCGGAGGGGAAACAATGTGCACTTCCGCATTAAATTTCTACTTTGCATATGCGGATTGACTAGTATTTATAGAGAAAATGAAACAAATATTTCTATACCTGAATTAATTTTCTCGAAGACGACCGCCGCGATAATTACTCGGTGTACTCTCCACGTCTTACCCATTATTCGTGCAGTTCTCAACCCCTTTTTTTTGTAGGAACCTTGAACCAGTTCTTCCTGCTTTAATTGAAGCAGTAGGTACGAACCGCACCACGGCTTTCCCAGACTCCGAGGAGACCCGGTAATTAGATATGCAAAGCGTATTCGGGACGCGCACAAAAAAAGAACGGGTTGAGCTTTATTATAATAATGTATGCACAATTCAATTCGGATAAACAGAGGGTCGAGGTGTGACGGACAAGATTTGGTTCGAAAGAATGGGCCCATCTTGCTTGCATTCATTATGCGACGACCCTTCCAGACCCAAAATAAAAACCCGTTCGCAAAACCCAAATGAAAATAATAATGAAAAAGCAGACAGAGAGAGAGAATAATGTGTCTCCAAACAGGATGCCTAATACCATTCCACTTCCGACTCCGGTCCTGGCACATCGACGCTCTTAGTCCATCGCGATCCTAATTAACAGTTTTTTTTTCTTTTTAGTAATTGCGAAATCTCGAAAAGTGCTTACGAAACAATCGCTATGGAATGAAACAAAGGGCCGCGCAGATAACGCTGGAAAAGAGCCGCCGTTGTTCCGCCATGAATTATTACCATCCGGGTCCCTCCGCGATTACATAATAATTACGCTTTTCCCCAGTTAAAACGGCCGGATTCAGCGGTGCAGTGCGTGTGATTTACATCCGACCCCGACCAATTTCCCTTCGACTTTTCACTTTTCCGAGAATTATCCTCTACCCTCTCCCTTCAACAGCCTGAAGTGATAATTAACTATAATTCTATCGGAACAACGCTGAAATTAACTGTAAGTAACCCAGATTCTTTTCAACGATAACATTTGCATTCCTAAATTTACACGGCAATGACAATGAGTTATTTCATTATACACGCAATGATTATACATTCTTTGCAAGTTCTAAATCTCAGTTATACAAGAAATTATACACTCCTGAATTTATTGTCGACAAGATCATATTTCAGTATTCCACAATTAAACTGATTCTCATTTAAACCAAAACTATTTTGCATAACAATTATTAAAATATAGAACATTATTACCCAAAAACATAAAAATATTTAATGATAATATTCATACAAAATTGTAATAAAATATAAATAATTTACAAAATGTTCGACTTAAGTGCAAAAAAAATATTTAAGTAAAGTAAATTATTAATCAAACAGAAATTAACACGAATGGGATGTTTTTTTTTATAACTACATCAATTCGAATTAAAATAATAAAATTTATTGCAACAATTATAATTTGCGTATGAAACATAAAAAATACAAATCGTTGCAACGTGTAATGCAATTAATGTTAATTATTTAGAAAACTAGATATAATTTAGACTCGTTAAAATTAATTATTTTATAAAATAAATATCAGTTTGTCTTTCATTTTTTTTATTGAATAATTATGCAAATCTAATTTGATTCACAATTATCATTTTCTTAAAAACAATTTAATTACATGGAAAATATTTTTTTTTTTTTTTTGGTATTTATTTAGCGATTTTTTTAGGTTTTAATTCATGATTAATTATTTCCAATACAAGACTTGTTACAGTAATAAATCGGGTTTCTGTGAATGTATTAAGCATTTAAAATAAGTTACTTAACAAAAGTTGTTTAACTTTTGTTAAGTAAATCATCACCTGATGATTACCACACGGTACAAAATATGAATAGAATGTATCATTAATATTTAATAATTATATAATAACACCGTTATTTTAAATATGTCAATATTTAATGTGTATTTTAAATACTTATATAGACATGTGTTATGTATAAAAGTGATAATTAAGATAATTAACTCTTTAGATGTTTGTCCCAACGAACAACCTGAAGTACGACTTATTGCACTTAATTATATTAATTACATGGCGGATGCGGTTTTCACGTGTTTTGCAGCAATTAAACATGAACGTCGTTTCGTCTCCAGATCGTTTCCAAATAAATCATTCGGAATTAATTGCAATACAAGTTATGTTGCCGCCCCATCCATACTTTGTATATATAATTGAAGCATCAAGATTTGAAATTTTTGTAATTTCATTAAAACTGCTTATTACAAAATATGATAGTTATAATTGAAAAACATATATTTTATTAACATCTTAATTGATGTAATAACAGATTATTTTTTTAACTAATCTATTATTTCGTGCTAGTAAATATAAATGTAATTTAATAATAATTTAGTCTTTAAATTTTGAAACTCGAACAAATAAAAATTAAGAGAAATCAGGTACCAAATTAATTATTTTATATGCAAGAAATAATAAAGTTTTGAAACTTGAACAAGTCTTTATAAGCATAAATTAATAAATCTTCTGAAAATCAATATTCATAATTTTTTCATATTTTGTATATATAATTGAAGCTTCAAGTTTTGAAATTTTTGATACTCTAAGAAGTTGATACTCGAACAAAATAAAATAAGACTAATTTCTCTAGTTTTCAAACTAAAAAGTCTAGTTCTTCATTTATAATTAAAAAAATAATAAATTTTCATAAATTTTATCGTTAAAAAAATTAAGAAATCTAGTTTTAAAACTCGAAAGTTTAAGAAAGTAATTAATTTCTATTAAAAAAATAATAAATTGATGAATAAACTAAAAAATAATAAAAAATTGAAAATTGAACAATCATCTTTCTTCTATGTATAAATTAATAAATCTAAAGAAAAATCAATTTTAACAGTTTTTTAATATTTTAATGGATTTAGTAAA
Organism: Nicrophorus investigator; assembly: GCA_963457615.1. NCBI lineage: Eukaryota > Metazoa > Arthropoda > Insecta > Coleoptera > Silphidae > Nicrophorus > Nicrophorus investigator. Next base: position 29,457,392 of record OY735142.1, read on the forward strand.
ATTGGGTTTAATTTAATGTATTTTTTGATACTGTTAAAAAGAAAAGAGAATTAACCGAAAAGTTTGTAGACAAATTCATTACTTAGAAAATATTGCACCGTTCCCTTTGTAACATTTACTTGAAATGCTGTACATTTTATTCGGTTCATTATTTTTCTCGCAGCAGTTCAGAGACGGCGGAGAGGAAAAGAAGTCTGAGGCTGAAGCGGCGTCTGTGGGGGTGGTTGGTGGCAGAGCAGCCGCCTTCCCATTACTTATTCGAAAATAAATCGTGCTCGTGTTTCGCGTGAATGATTAAAAACACGGGCGCGAAAACGTTTTCGATGAAGCCGGGGCGGCGGAAAACCGGGGAAAAGCGTCGCTAATGTGTGCCGGGTAATAACGCTTGAAAAATATATAAATTATGAGCCACCGAGGAAAACCCGGGCACCTCGGTTTGCGTTCCGTTACGTAACGAAACATCTCATTTCTCCTTCCTCTCCGCCATCCGCTCGATCTCCTCTCGAGCTGCATATTTATACACACATAAATATACTTCGTTCTTGCTCTCTCATTCTCACAATTTATTTTTCATTTTTATTTCTCTCTCTCTACGAGCTGCCATTTTCTCTTTGTCTTTTTTTTTTCCACCATTAATTTGTGCCACTGTGTGTAGAGTGGAAAACGATTCCAGCAAAACATACACACACACCCACAGACGCCGATGGCGGTGGAAAAACTGGAATTTTAATGATGTTTTTGCATTTCCTATAAGGTTGTTACAACGTCAATGGTGGACTTTATACGACTTCAGTGGCAAATATTATTACAAAATGGAAATAATCATTTGAGTATCTCTGTTTGACACTAAACTATGAATAATAAATATTATAGCTATGCTTAAACAGTTTTCAAATTAACTATAATTTTATTGATTACTTCATCTTAATTTGATCATCACTTTAAAGAAATATTAAAAAAATTATACGATTTAAATTAAAATATTATATAATATGTAATTAATTCATAATATTTTACAAATTTTATTTATAATAAAATGTAAACATTTTATTATAAAACTAATTAATATTTCACTTAAATTATTATTAATTAATTTTTATTTCCATCTAAATTATTTATTGTTATTTCATTACGCAACTTAATAATTGTTTATAGTTTATTGAATGTTTTCCATTTTCCAAAAAAAAAAGAAAATTGAAATTGAAAAAAAAAAGTAGAAATAATTAGTTATGAACAATTTTTTAACATTTTTTTAAATTAAGAATTTGAAAATTCATAAATAACATTATTATTCTGTTAATAATAATTTTATATAAATTTTAATAATGAATAGTTATAATAATTTGAGGATTATTTAATTTCATATTTTTTACATTTATTTAGAATTCGGTATAACATTTTTCTACGCAATTATTATTAATCTTTATTTTAAATTTTAGATTTTTCATTACGCAACTTAATAATTTATAGTTTATTGAAAATTATTCGTTTTCCAAAAATATTTAAATACAAATAAAATTTGAAATAAAAAAAAACAGAAATAGTTTTTTTAAATTAATAATTTGAGAACTGAAATACCTTGATTTTTAATCTTTTGGTCGTGACAAGGCAAATTAAGACTTGTAAATTAAATATTTACGTAATGATACTTGTGAAAATTGGAATAAAGTTATTAGGAGAAATAAAAATCTGTTATGAAAAGGGGAAGAAATGAGTAATGTATTAATAGTGTGTAATTAATGTGTGAATTTAGTGGCGTGTTCCGTAATAATTATGATCCCCAGACAGAGGAGAGGAATGTAATTGAAATTAAAAACGTTAACATAAAATACAAGTAAATTAGCCGGAATTTTCGTGCGTGTACCGTGGTACGTTATGTAAGTGGAATAATTAATATCAATTAATTAATTAGACGAAGGGGTGGAATGGAGAGGAGAAATTAGTAAGTTTGACCGATAAGAGATTGTAAATGGGGGTTTCGACAAAGTCGATAAAAAAAATGTAAGTTTGTATGAATGCTCCAAGACTGGGGAGAAAGAATTAAACGGAAGTTAATAAATAATATTTTACAGTTGTGCTCGGTACGTATTATATGTATTTATCGAACGTTTTCGTTACGTAATTAAAGGTATATGTGCATGTGCGTTTGTGTACCGGGGATGGAACAACGGCCATGTTAACATGGGGCGTATTATATTTGCGATGGAAACGGAAGTGCAATGCTCCACTGACCGAGTTAATTAGTGTGCGTCGGAGCGCGGGTGGAGCTTCGTTATTAACGAGGGGCGGTGGCGGCGGCGGTGGCAGCAGTTATGGAAGGAGGGGTAGGTTTCTGCACTTCCCAATGTCAAGGTGAGACTCCCTTCAGCCGTCGCGACGCCCGAATTAAAATGCGCACAGTTAATGAGTCCTCAGCGAAGCGGCGCCCCCGAATTTGCATAAAGGATCCTTGCTGTCTCTGGTGGCCCAACATTGGGATAGATCAGGAAATTTTCTCGTCGCGCACGACACCCTTTTCGATCACTCATTTGCGACATACACAATCGGTTTTCCCACACCCCCAAATACATATGCACTCTACTCTAATTAATTTGCATGATTTTGCTTAACTCATCGCTTTCGAACTTTAGACACCTCTATTCAATTAGTAATGTCAGATTTATTAATTAATGTCTATAAACTGTTATTATGTCTATCAACTATTATGAACATGCAGTATTTCCATCATTAAACTACATGATAACTAATAGCAATTGGTGCACTTTACATAACTTATAAAATACATAATAATTCAAAATAATGTAATTATTTAAGAAAAATTAATATAAAAATCAAAATAAAAATATTAAATGAATTTAAACCAAATTAATTGATATTAATTTTTAATTAAATTCAAGTCATTTTTAACATTCAGTATATTGTAATTATTAGAAAAATATATAAGAATTATTTATTTTTAATGATTTTTTTTAACTGCTAGATTGTTTTACCTAAAGTTGTTACAACATAATTCTCATCTTACTTAGCATTTTGCAATGATGTGCACATCGTTTCAGAGTATTGATTTTATCAAGAACTAAAATTGAAGTTCTGAAAGACATATCGAATTGTAATTGAGAAATTCAGCAAAACTTCTGATTATTTAAAACCACTTTAAAATTAATAGCACATAAGGCTGTATACAAGAAAAATTAATTTAGGTTGTTTTAAAATTTTCAAACCATTCTATAATAAATCCGCACTAATCAAAGCTGTACTATATAAGGTATTGCTTTACATAATTATATAAATAATAGTAATTGTAAACGATGTAAAGAAAATAAAGTATTAGTGAATTTATACAGAAATTTTGTTGATTTTTTTGATCTCTTAACTAACAATTACAGTTTGAAGTAAAAATTTTAAAATTTTAAATGTTAAAAAAGCATTAAATAATTTCAGATGAATATAGAAATGGAAGTAAGTTTTTGTGTGCTGCCATTGATTTAATAAATTATTAATTGGAATAAAATTAAATTTAAAAAAAACTTTAAGGATTTGAAATAATATGAACATATTAACTTAAAAATGTATGTAATATTTAATTAAAAAAGCGAAAATTATGTTTTTACTGTGTTAAAAATGTACAAATACCAATTCATAAAAATAAGTTAGTAAAATTATTCTTTTTACTATTAAAATAAAGGAAAATTTGAAGGTTTTTGAAAATTAAAGGTGAAGAAGTAAAATAAAATTGTTTCTGTAGAAATATCGAAAGGGAATATAGCGAAATTTAATAAGCGAACGTAATTTGTTTTTGCCGTTCCCGCGCTATAAATTGCACGGGATTTACGATGGCTGAGCTCTCTGTTGATGATGTAACGTTGATGATGGCGTCGGCGTGGGCCACATGTGACGCCCCGCAATATCCACCCTCGCCCGGTAACAGCGGGAAAATGGCACACGAGGGGGAACCCGACCGACCCAAAAGTCGAATGGAAAAGAAAAACCCTGCAAGAAAGGAAATATCTGTACGTGTGTGTGTGTGTCTATAAGTCTGTGTGTAAGAGCGAACGTTGGCTTTATATATATATATATATATAGTACATAAGATGGATTGATGGAAATGTCTCCGTGATTAAATTTGTTTTCCTCCTCCTTTTGCGTACGTGTCTGTTGCAGAGGGAGCATTTTTTGTAGCTGGAACTACTGTACCGTGCTATATAGAGTATTGCTGTACTGCAGCGGTATGACGATGATGGTATGGTATATTTTGCTGGCTTCGTCCCGTGAGTTTTACGACGTCGGTGTTTTCAATATGTCGTAAGCCTTTCAGTTCCTCCGGCGAGGAGCTTCAAATTGTGATGCATTGTATTGTATTTGATTAATCTTCGAAAGCAGCGAGCGCATAAAAGTTGCGAATAAAGGAGAGAAGACCCGTTCCGTAGATTTAAAAATATATATATATACATACGAATTTGTATGTATATATATATACATGTATATATATATATATACGTATAAACGAAGGTTTTCAATTCCGGAAACGCGGATGGCTATGTGAATGAGGTGGCGGAAGAGGGAAAAGAGATTGTAATTAAATTACCTCGCTTTGGAAATGCTCCTCCGCTTTTCCCGTTCCCCCTATTCCTATGGAGGAAGCGAATTTATTTTCTTTTGTGGAAGGAAAAAAAAAATTGCGAGCTTGGAGCGGCATTGGATGTTGTGTGGACTGTACTACATCTCATTTTATTATAATATATTTCCTCTGGTGATTTGCGTGCACGTCTGGAACCCCCCTCGCTTCTAAGCTTCATCCCTCTCTTGCGCACCCGCTTCGCGGGAGCTGATTCGGGAATAATTCCTCATGCATTCTACTAGATATAAAGTCAAGTTTTCCTCGCTGGATGAAGGAAGCGAAATAAGGAAGAGGAGTAGAGGAACGGGAATAAAAGCAGCCCGGGACTTATTGCCTTCCGTACGAAACATCTTAGACACAAACTCCCCCCGAGAATCCGCCCATTTTGTGATCTAGAACCGGCAGCAAATCCCCATCCCCAGATAACCCGGACTACTCACTTCCTCTCTCTCTCTCTCTCTCTCTGCCTTCCACACCGATATAATGTAATTTTAATGCAGAAGTTTGTTACGGGGCTTCTGGTGGAAAAAGGATGTAAATGCGGAGGTTTGCCGCGATGTCTGTAATTGCATTTGCGCCGAGCTGCGTCTCGGCCAGATTGCTTTATTACTGGCTCATTAAGGAGAGACCGGGCGTCGCGACGCTGTTCTACACGGCGATGAAGAGAGATGCATTGTATCCGCGCAGAGTAAGCGAGATGAGCGACGCACGCGCCGCATCCGCCAGTAATCTCGTAAATTAAATTAATTACCACTTCAACAGGTGGCGGCAAAACTGAAAGCAAGAAGAAGTGTGCAAGAAGAAGTTGGATGGGGGAGAGATAAGTGGAGCAAGAAAGAGTTTACTTTCCGGACGAGAGGCGGCGGTTAATTGAACAATCTTGTTTCCTTGCGGGGCAAGACCTAGGTTAAAGGGAGCGGCGGGGTGTGCAAAGACTGTAAGAAAGCGAGAGGGGAACGGTTGTTTCTGGACGGAGCGAGAGAGAAGGCAACGAGACTCCAATTAAACTCGACTCCCGGCGATTCCATTCATTACTTCGCTAATTTATTAAATTTACAACTTTTTTTTACGCTGCTTTAAAAGATTCCCAGCAACCCCCACGACCCCTCGCTCGCCGTTTCTCCGACAAACAAATCAGCCAGAATAATTGCATTAAATACTTTTTAAATAACTTTCATGATGCCGACAACCGTTTTTCCTTTCTTTTCCTCTTTTTTTTATACATTCCCTTCTCGACGTTCCTTTTCACCCATTATTTATTCATTTAACACGAACTCCTTTTCTTTAACCATTCGCACGCCACCCATTCACTAATTCATTTCATTCATAAACGTTTCTTTTTCTCTCACTTCTCCAGATACAACCGCCATTGAACCTAACATTTCCTAAATGTGATTGGCATCAATGAAATTACATATTTCACATCAATAGAAATACATTTTATTATGTAATTTATTTCTAAATCAATTTTTTTTTTTAAATTTGAAAATGATTTTTGATAATTTATCAAAATATCAAAAATGCAACTTTAAAAAATGAGTTTATTGTTTTATAATATTTATAATTTTGTATAATGATAAAGAATATAATCATTTTTTAGTCTATTTAAAAATATTTTAATATAAAATTTTTTTATTAGAATAATTCAAAATTTTAATTACATAATTAAAAAAGTTATGAGATTTAATTTGCTTTAATGTTTAAAATGTAAACATTCTAAATAAATGTGTTATTTTATTAATACATTATTAACATCGGTAATTATTTCAAATCATTTATTTTAATTAAGCAGACATCAAGAAAATAAAATAATCAACTAATTAATTGTAATAATCCTGCGAATGTATATTTCTTGAATTAAATTAAACAACTTGTTTCGTGGCAGTTTCGAAGCTGCGACAGCAACAAATTTTCAGAATTCATGCGTATCTCTACGTTCTTGTCCGTATATTTATATTTTCAAGATATGAAAACGACTTGAAATATCTGAAAGACGTCGCGATTTAATTAAGAAAAACGAAATCAAAGAAATGTTAATTAACACTTAGCATTAAGAGCGAAACTTATTAGAGTCATATACACTTAAAAGCGTATTTTAATTATATCGAAATGCGAAAGAAAGGACAAATTAACAATGAAAGAAAAAAAGTAAAAGTAAAAGCAAATGAGTGGATGAGGGCAATTATGGGGATTGGACTCAGGGTATTTTAATTGCCACAACTCGTCTACCCGATTCGATTATTAATTGTTGAATGAATAATTACTGTATTACCGTATAAAGGATTTCGATGCATCTTAATTTCCAGTCGTTGAATATTTCTCAACTGTTGACGTTCAGTTAATTAAGAAAGCGTACGAAAATATGTTCGTCATTAATTTTCGAAATCTGCAGCAGTACACGATTTATTTAATTACACTAATTTTGTTTGCAGTTGTATATTATTATTTATTTTAAAATTATTCTCTTGAAATTAAGACAATTTCGATTATATAATTATATTTTTATAATTAATATCAAGAATTCATGTTCTTTTGGTATTAATTTCATTACTTATTTTCCAGATACAAAAACAAATCAATATTTTTAATAGAATGATTGACTTTAAAGTCCAGTTTAAATTTGACCAAAGAACAAACAGAATTACAGTATTTTAATGTTATCTTTGGACTATAAGACGCATTTCAATTTTTAATCAATTTTTATATGTAAAAAGATGCGTCTTATGATCCCAAAATGCAGAACATAAAAACTAAATGTGAAAAGGTAACTAATTTAAAACTAGCTAGATGACCATAGAATTTGATGATATTAAAAGTGATAACTAACGTCATTATCTTCTGAATTTAAAACAAAACCGGTATTACTCTTTAAAAAAAAATCCGTTTTATAACAATATTTAACGTAGTTAGAAATTTGTAAGCACAAGCTATTATGTATAAATAATAATTGGTATACTCTTCAGACAAGTCATTTGTCGTAGTTTTGGCATTATTCTTGGCGGAAACTGTCAAACTTATCATCTGCAGAAGTTAAGTAAACAAATAACGTTATTATTAATAAACAGAGAAATTGAACTGTCAGTAGAAAATTAAACATGACAGCACTACCAACTTAGATTATATTGTCAAAATAAATTTTATTAATCAATCAATTATTATAAAAATAGAATTGTTTGATTATTATATATAAAATTTTTCAGAATCGTGAAATGTATTATGTATTAGTTTTTACTGTATGAATATACAAACAAATTATGCAACGACTGAAAGTGGAAATAGTAACAAAGAAGATGGTTGATTCGAATTCGGGTTGAAGTTGGATGTAACGACGCGTCGCATAAAAATCGTTGCCAGGGGGATGTGTGTTTAGTAAAATTTTCTAGGGTTGTTTTGAAATTCAAATCCTCTTGAGCGATTTATAATAATGTTTGCTATTCAAATGCAGCGCAGCTCCGGACCACCCACAACCAACCCCCTTTCCCATCAAGAAAATATATATACGTACATTCATACATACACATTTTGGGGTCACGGCTTTCCGCGGCTGTGGAAAATTCATAAATAAATTTATGTTGTTTTTTTTATTTATTTATTTATTTTCATCTTCCATTCCACGTCATCCCGTTTTCCGCTTCTATGTATGCATAAATTTAGATATGTGTGTGTGTAGGGGTGGTGGATTTATTCTTTTAGTTTTAGTTCGTCTGGTAATAATTTCATTGCATCTCGGAAAGTTTACGGCGGACAGTAAAAAATTAATATTACGTGTGCGCAATATAAAGTTTCACGTAAACAGTCGGATGTTTGTTTACTGGGTGGTACCAAGGAACGAGGGGGCCGCTAACTTTTGCGGCGGCTGGTATAATTTATAATACATGTCGGGATAATTTCGCCTAATTGCGCTGAAATTCAGCAGAAGACGCGGGGATAAATTTAATAAGGAGTTCCGCCGTTGGCCGATGCATATCAATTTACTAAACCACCAGAAGCGGGATGAAAAAAAAAAAACTTACTCATAAATATAAATATATATATACTAGTGTGTATATATATATTTATATATACACACCCTATACGTCCGATGCGATGAATACAAAAACACCCTCCCACCAAGTTCGTTTCATGTGTATGGGCCATACACGTTTCACGTGTCAATAACCACGCATGCGTAATCAAAAGAGTGGACACGTGAGGGTGCGGTACACCCCCTCGCGCCCTGCGGGTGGTGACTTCGCGAAAACAAACGGATACAGCCATATTTAAACTCAAAGACCTACGCTTGGCAATTAGGCTTTAGGACAGGTGAGTTCTTCGAAGACGGAAGTGTCAAAAAACTTCAGAACACAGGTGCCAAAGTCCAGAAAACACACACACCTTCAATACAATTTTGTGTAATTCATCCCACCCGAAGAAACAACTCGAATTCCAAACCGCAGATGTTGGAAAATCTATGCCCTGGATTCGGGGAAAACTTGGACAGGCCGCAGGTGGTCGTCCCGGCTCCATCCTAATAACATTCCAAACTAGGCACTTTACATACAAGTTCCATGAACACACTCTATAATTTCTACCGATTAGTTATTTATTGGGTTACTAATCGCCTCGCTTATTTATTTATTTTTTTACATATCCTCGAAAACCAATTTACATATTAGTGTTATGAAACCGAAATTACCTCGTTTACGACCGGATGCAAGACAACTCTGTATCAAACCATAATAACTCTAATTCAGCTTCGTTGAATGAAAATTGTATTTACTTTTTGGCAGCCTAATCAGCTTTAGGGTTGATAATTCCATATTAAGCTTATTTTCTAAGTAAACAGCTTATTTTTTTCTGTTCTTGCATTAAAGCAAGAAATTATCAGGCAATTAATAAAATGTATTGCAAGGAAACCATAAATTCCACTTGTATCAACATTTAGCAATAATTTATATGCAGTTTTTTTATTGTTGTTGTTGTTGAACAGCTGCAGTTGCGTAAACTGCAATTTATCTCGCTTATTCGACAATTCCAATTATTGCTGGAATTGTATTACATCAGAATTAATATTCATTCATTTAATTAACACCTTATTCAACAACAATCATTAAATATAATGAATTGACATCAAACACTAATATTTATTACCACTCTTACATAATTATTTATAAAATAATAATAATAGAAAATGTATTTTTATATTATATTTTTTATTCACATTACCGGTTAATTGATTACGAATACCGAAATTACCAGTAATTGTTTTCAATAAATACCGGTAATATCAGTAATTTCTTTAAAAAAAAACAGGAAAATCTCTTTGGTTTAATTTTTATAACTTACAAAAAATATAAAGAATAATACTTTCTGCCAGTGAAACTCACGAGTATAGAGATTTAAATTTTGTTTATCTATTTAATTTTTTGTTAAAACTTAATAGATTAAAGTTAATTTAAAAACATTGTTTGCTAATAAGTACTAGAAAACCGTTTTTTTTTTAAACCGGTAAAAGAAAATCTAGATAATTTTGGAAATGCTAATTATGAAGTTCAAATGAAAATAATTAAATAGGAATTGTAAAAATATATATTAAACTGTGTTATATAAAGTTTAAATAAAATTTACTCAAGTTGTACATATATGTAATTGACTTTGGAGTTGATATTTATAAAAATTGTAGAAATAATACATTTTTTAAATAACTGATCAATTTTTATATTCATACGAAAATTTACATGGAACGAAGATCATTTTTAGGTAAAATTAAATAAGTGTCTATAAACTAACTTATAATATTAAAGCTAACATTAATTGTGTAAAATTCACAAAGTACATGAATTTTTTTTTCATTAGCATTAATTTAAAAATATAAGGTAAATAATAACATAATAATTATGTAGTAATAATTTACTACGAATCTATTCTAGGTAAATTATTTAGATGTATAATTAAATGCTGTGTGTTTTTTTATACTCGTAATTATAAAGCAGCCGAGTTATTATTTTTTTCAGTTCGTTGATCAAAAATAAATAAAAATGTTAATGACTTTTCAATTTAATTTGTTTGTTGCGCATGTAATTTCATATATATGTTAATTTATTATGTTTAAAGTTCAAAATCATTATTTTCTAATTACTTTTATTCATAAAACAATAGTTATACTCACACGTTTATAAGAAAAAAAAGAGAATGTGTTTCTAAATTTAAAATGGTTTTATTAACATTTATTATGTTAATATTTTTTTTTGCGAATTTATATAATTACAAAAATTCTTATCCATTATACAGTTAATGCTTTCGTTTTATATTAAGAATTTTTATATTCTTTTTTAAAAAAATGTGATTTCTCCAATATTTTCGTTAGTTTTGAAGAACTGTAATGAAAATTGTAGTTAATTATTGGATTTTTCAGTTTATTAAATTTTGTTGGAATTAATTCAACAATTCAACGGAAACTTTTGTTATATTTTTTTTTTCAAATTAAATAATTTGTTATTTTTGTGCAATTTTATATAATTACAAAGATTTGTATCCATTGTATCCACAATGAAAATTATAGTTAATTATTGGCGCTTTTATTTTTCTCCTATTTTCTAATTATTTAATTTTAAATGAACTTATTCATATTTTATATAATTTCTAAATAGTTAATAAATTAAGAAAATTTGTAGAGATCAAATTAAATATTTTTATTATGAAATTTTTCATTTTATTTTACAGTATATCTTGAATATTATATGTATTATCAGATGAATATATGTAAATGTATTTTTATGAATATAATTGTATTATATTGTAATAAGTTGTTGTTATATAATGAAAATAAGCAAACATTTACGAATAGAAAACTATGTTGGAAAGTTGAAAGAGGAATGAAAAGGTGTGTATAAAATTGGAGTTGGAGTCGGTAAAATAAACTCGTGCGTCTAGACCGGCGTTAATTAAATTAAAAGCAATTTAACTCAGTAACCAATTGACCTAATTTAGGGCACATTGCGGTGGGTTGCGTTTGCGTTAACTGGGAATCGACAATTAAAACTTCGTGACACCATGACATTGTTAAAGTTATGCTTGGAATACGGCTAGGGGGAAGCGAAAGGGCGATGGGGGAGAGATGGAGTGGGATGAAAAGAGGGAGAGGGATGGATTGTCGCAAGGGTGGAAGAGAGCGAGAGGGAGATAGGGCAGACCCTTTCCGTGCGCGCTCTGTGAATGTGTGTGTGTTTTAGGGGGTGTTTTATACACGGGGGTGGAGAATCGCGATCGATGCGAAAGCGTGTGCAGTGAACACATCTCTCTCCGCCAAGATGGTGGAAACAAACAGAACAATACCTATGTGAACTCATGCGTACGCAAAATAATCTTGCTGAGCAGCAAAAGAGATAAAAAAAAAAACAAAACGAATATATATATAGTATGTATATCTCGACTACGTATATTTATTAAAACGCTCCTCTTGGAAGGATTACTTCTGACAAAACAACGCGAGGAATAACATGAACGAAAATATTCTTAAACATGAAAAAAAAAACGCATTTATATATATAGAATAAAGAAACCAATTAATGTACTCTCCATCTGGACCGGATTTTTTAATCTGCCTTCTCCTTAATAACAAAAAGTTTTCAGCAATTATTAAAGAAATCTTCAATTATCTCTTTGATAAAGAATACAATTTTTATCCAATAATAAATATTTTTATCCACTAGAAATATTATGAATATTTACATACTTTTGCAACTAACAACTTAATCTTCAGAAAAAAAAAATAAAAAGTGATATTTTTCTGTTTGTTTAATTAAAAATTATATAACACAAAAAAAAGCTTTTTTTTTGTAAATTTGTGTTTAAATAAATATTATTAATGTTTGTATTAAAATGGCAATAGTTAATACAAAAATACCTGAGAATAAATAATTTCACTTTAATTAAAAAAAAATATAAAATTTCATTCAATTTTTAAAAGGCAATTATTTTTGAATCATACATATCTGTGTATATATAACACATTCATCATTACTATATTTTTTTAAAAGCAATTAAAATGTAAATTGAACGAAATGCGTTATAACCAGAATGATTATATGGTTGGAAACTTATAAATAAATTAATTGAAATCAGTTTTATTAAATTTCAATTAAAAAATAATTTACATAAATTATTTTAATAAAAATGTTAAAAAAATATTATGTACTAAATTTAGAAAAATATTGATTTCATTTGTAAAAACAAAGATTTTCTTAAAGTAAAAGTAAATTTATTTTTACCTGTATTTATTTGCATATCGATATGTGTAAAATTATTATGTACAACTTTTGTAGATAATTTTGAAGATTTTTGAAATATTTCATTATTCTACAACAAAATAAAATTCTTGAAATATGTACTATGTATAGATATATTTTTCATCCCCAAATTGATTTAGTATGATGTAATTTGTCTAAATCAAAACGATTTTAGTTAAAAAAGTCGTAAAGTTCTACAAAAATGAAACAACTTTTTCTGAGGAACAAACCTTTTGAGTATATTTTCTCAATTTAGTAAAAACTATCTAAGAACAGTTCCATTATTTGTTTTCAAAAAAGTTTATGATTACTTTAAAAATGTCTAAAAAATATTTACAAATATTTAATATTATTAAGTTTACTATTATATTGTGTTGTGCTTTCACTAATTTAATAAGTGATCTTAAATATTGTAAATTACGCTTGACTGATTTTACTAAATATAATGTATTACTTGTAAATTTCCTGTTAATAAGCTACATCATCGTATAAAACATTAAGTTATTAATGACTTTACAAAATTTACTCAATCAATCTTATCGATGATGAATTTGCAAGACTTTTAAAGATTGATTGAAGATTTTTTTTTTTTGACATTTTGATTTTACTTTTATAATCATAAATTAATTTAATGAAACTTTTGTGAATAATAGAACTTAACGTTAACTTCGAGATTTTGTGTATTGAATACATTGTTAACAATTAGTTTCTTTGGGGTTTGATTTACTTGTATAATTGAGAAGGAGGAAACCCAATAAAGTTGTGTTGTGAGTTTACTATGTGTGTTTGTGTAGCAACAGCGGAGTAATATAAATCGATTTAGATATATTTTAGGGAGGTTTAGGCTACCCCACCTAAGGGTCGCCCGAATAAATGCCACAATGCATTTGTATTCCGATCCATATATCGCTCCGCTTCTTAAATCCCTTACGCGACTCCGGAAAAAAAAATGTGGAGAAAAGGGCAGGCGGGAGTAGTCGAAGGAGAGAGGCCAAAAGGAAGGGAAGAAAAAAAGACGCTTTATCTTTTATGCTTATGTGCACGACAGCGGGGGTGAATTACGTAAGGAGGGGAACGCAAATCACCCCCCATCACTATAAACAAAATTCACACACCGTAAGCACTAAAAAGTCTGAGTTCCGCCTGCCAGGTCCGCGGCCCCCTGACGAAAATGTGGAAAGATGATAACCGGAGGAGGATGAAGGAAGGCATGGAAGATAAAATAACTTCTTTCAATATAGGAAGGATATATTATATATTTTTTTATGCCCGCATAAAAAAAATGTTATTTTGTCAAAGTAATAAAAAAACTGCGATATTGGCAGTCCATCCAATTTTGTCACATTTCTTCTTCATTCATTAAACTAACAGTAACAAAAAAGTTTGTTAAAATAAAATCATAAAAAAAATAACAGTAAATAAAAGAATTGACACATTGCCATCTTTTGGTCTAAAAAATGGTCCAAGACAAATTATAGTCTGAATGCATATAATAAAATTTAAAACAATATTGAATTTAACTTTTTTTTCGTATAAGTTTGTCCATGAAAATCATGTTCACAACTAATGTTCTTCGGTATCGAAGTCGTAAACAGTAACCGAACTATCGTTACAACTTGCATCCATAAATTCCTTCCAAAACTGTTTCCGAACAAATGGAAATACTTTAACATCGATTCCGTAACTCCGCCGTAGCCGGTCCCAAGCCCGATTGAGAAAGGAGGAGGGAACTTCAACTTTCCTTATTTATATTTTCCATAGACCATAAATTACGAATCAAAAATAGATTACTTACAGCAAGAAAAAAAAAACATTTTATAATCATTAAACATAATCCCATATATTTTTGTGAGAACTAAAGCAAATTTTACTTTATATTATGTAAGTATTCATAAATAATATGATTTTATAGAAGTTTTCAAATTTAAAGCAATCATGTTTTATATTCACTATAGAAATATTACAACTTGTTTCACAAATATTTGTAGAAGTTACTTGTAAAGTATCGCATATCATATAAATTACATAAAACTTGTACAATATATCAAATTATAATAAATTTTTGATTCAATCTGCATCCTCCCGTTTTACCCCAATATGCGTCGATCCTCGCAGACCATATGCCTTCCTGCATGCTCGTTTGCAGCCAGTTTTAACCCGTTTATATAATCTGAGCCGCAATATGCTTTAACCATCGGCTTCCTTATAAGACAAAACCATTCAAAACATATGTAAATGACCTCAAGTTCGTAACTACACGTTTCACTCCTATATTATTTTGTTGCATAATATAAATAATTGGATATTTTACAGAACCGCTCTACTACTAATAAAATTATTCAACGTAATCGTACAACTATCTTAAATTTTAAAGACGGACAAATAAGGTATATTCTTAGAAGTTGCAGCAAATATCTTCAAGTGCTCCTTACCGACGCGTCTGTATTGCAAGATTGTAACAGCTGATACAAACATTTCTGTTAGAAAATTATATTCTTATTAATTTATACAAAAATATAGTTTTATATAAAAATAAATTGTAAAAAAATGCAAAATATGTTAGTTATGATTGATTCCAATAATTAATCTATATTATAATCGTTTGTAATAAAACAATAATAAAATAATAATTATTAATTAAAGAATTTCTAAATACTTAAATCATGCTAATTTACTGCAATAATTAATAAACGCTTTTAATTTGTTTTGTTGAAAGTAATAAATTATTGTAGAATTTCGAATATAATTATTTTATTTCTCGAAAACGGTAAAGTGTATTTTTATGTAATATTAAATAAGTTTGTTTAATTGTATTATAAGTTTCGATTACAAAATTATAAATTCAAGCAATTTAAAATAAAATCTTAAACATTAGTGTTGAATTCATGAAAAAAAATTATAAAGTGTTTGAACTGTGAAAACAAAGTAAAAAAATATTTACAGATTATTATATTTTAATTATATCTTAAATTTTTGTATTGTATTCATGAATTATATTGCTGTAGTTAATAAATGTAGTTTGGTAAAAATTGAGAAAAATAAGTTGTAAAGTGTATGAGCTGTGAAAACAAAGTAAAGAAAATGTTTACAGAGTATTTAGTTGTATATCCATTAATTAATCAAACAGAAGGGCTCCTATATGTATGTGTTTATGTCGTTAATGAAATTCGAACATTTGATGCGGTAGGACGTGAATGTGAGACGAGAAGAAGAAAAAGGAGGAAGATGAAATGGTGAGAAGCCGAACGGAGAGAATGTAATGAGTGTTGTAATGTAATGGAAAGAGAGAGAGTGGAAGAAAGGAATAAAGAAAGCTGCGGGGGTATTATTAGTGCAAGCAATATGTCAATTAATGGCTCATCAGCGGCATTAGGAGTGTTTGCACAAGAGTTGGCTGTAGTAAGTCAACATTCGGTGGCGGCGGAACGAACGCGCTCTGCTCTCTCCGACGCCATCCGACGCCCCCAAACCATTGCATCCCCTTCTTCAACGTTCAACGTCTTCTAAACTATACACAGACGTACACCCCCTCGCGCTCGCTCTCCC